>OY292453.1:14707212-16024616 GCA_958496255.1 Camptogramma bilineatum
CTCCCGGGATCTGCATGATGAGCAGCCAGAGCCCTCGCCCCGACAACCCGCAGACCCGAAAAGCCCCCTGTATGGCAGGGGGTACCACTCGCCCCCTCACGGGGCAGGCGGATAGGGCTGATGTTGCCACCAACCCGTTGCCGCCCCCATCCCGAGCGGGTTCGGCCTCGCTCCGAACCCACTCAGCGGCCGGTGTCCTGCCGCCAGTTGTAATTTTTTAAAGAGGTTTTCTTCCTCCTACAACCCAGCTAAGGGCTCGTCGCATCACACAGGTGTGCTCAGCAACTTGCCCTTCCACTCGGCTGCGTTGAGCGGGACCGGCTCGCACCGACCCCACTCAGCAGCTTCTTCCTCCAGACATACGGGACGGGCACAAGGCTTGGCCGGCCTGCCGATGGGCATGACCGACCACCAACCGACCGCCACCAAGATGCCCAGTCCCAACGTCGGAGGTTTCCGCCACCAGAAGTAATTTTTTAAAGAGGTTTTCTTCCTCATGCAGCCCACAGGCTCGTTCTAGAAGCATAACCCTTGCGGGTGCGCCGCACGACTCGCCTTTCATTGGGCCGCTAGAAGGGGACCGGCCTCGCTCCGTTCCCCCTCAGCAGCTTCTTCCCCCAGACAGTTAAGAGACTGGTGGCAAGGCAAGTCAGTCGACCTTGACCTGGCCTGAAGGTCCACCACGACCGAGTCACCAAGCCACCCACATCCCAAAACCATCGGAGGACGTCCGCCAGGGTAATTTTTTAGAGAGGTTGTCTTCCTCGCAGCCCGGGTGGCCATAAGGCCAGCCTAGGCCCTCAGTTCCTCAAGGCCCTAGGGACCCTTCGGAGTTCCGAGCTCGGGACGCTGGCACGGAAGAACCCACTCCCGATGCCTACTCGGCGGCCGTGAGGAAGCACGCCAAGCACGTCCCAGCCTCATCCACTGCGCCCTCTGCTATTCAGAGGGACGCGCGGAGATGCTACCCCCCCTGTCAGACCATTGGTTATCCGACAATAAGATCCCGGGATGAGAGAAGTTATTGTCGGACTTAACAGGGCACACCGTCCCTCAGCTGCCGTTCCCCCCGGATCCCCCAAAGAGTAGCAGCTCGATGGGGAGGGATGGATCCAAAAGGGACAAGCAACTTTGGGCTCGCGTGAAGGCCAGCACCTAAACCATCCTCTCAGCTTAACCGGCCATAACCACAGGAAAGACATGGTCGATTTAACAGCCATCTGAGTCCTAGAAAGCCTCTAAAAACATTATGAATAACAAGGTCAGGCGTAAGCTCGTCTTATATAATTTTAATTGAAGTTTGCTTACTTAATTACATTTACGAATATTAGCCCGAAAAGCCTCAATGGAAGCGATTTTGTAAAGATTGTGGAATATTAACATTCGTTTTATTGAGCTGGTCTGGTTATAAGCTGACCTTTTAAACAAGTAGGTACTTAGGTACATACCTATTCATACATGATTTATGAAAACACTTCTATTGTTTCAGCTGTTTCAACATAATTAAGTACTTCAAGCTTTATAATGGACATCGGTTATTTTCGTGTTTTCCGAATATATCCGACAGCAGTGTATGATTCCACAAAACATAGTGCGACAGAAGTGCACGTCGTTAGCACCGCAGCTTGCAGGGCTTGCAACTAATTTGCTTTTCTTAAAAATGACATTCATATTTATTTTTTGCGATAAAGTTAAAATTATGAGCCATTTTCATTACCTACCAAATGACTTTTTATAATTTTATGAGATTATTTCCGATGTTTTCCGAAACGCATTCTTTTTCTGGTTTTCAGTAGGTATAAAATTTGTTTCAACATAATTATAAATGGAGTCTTTTTCTCCCAGTATTCTAGACAAGGTACATAAATAAATACATACATAAAATCTAATACGTGTTTGAATGTTTGTGTTTCAGATGAAAAATACCTATAATAAATTATAGAAGAGCTTATACGATACTCACTTACAAAATGTACCTAAGTATATAGGAACAAAGCCAGCGAAACTAACTAGTCCTTACTATAATGTGTGAAAATAGTATTCCTTGTTCTAAACCGAGTGCTATTTGTGGAAATATTTCTTGACACAAACTACCCACTTAGCAACACGAAAATAAAAGGGTAAATCCCCTTCAAACGGTCCATTTGCAATGATTTATTTGTTGAAAAGACAACAGCAAAACACAATTTGTTTGTCATGGCGGTTAATTCTCTTCCATTCCACCATTATCGTCAGTAAAATAAGCTATTAAGAGACCAACTCTATTTTGATGCGATATTTTTTCTGAAATGTTTTTGGCTATCTGAGGTTTGTTGACTTGCTGTGGAGATGTAAAAAAAATAAAGATTTTGACGTACCTTTGTACGTAAATAAAAAAAATACTGGGAGGATGGCTGGGCCTAAGTAAGCATGTTTTAACTCAATAATGTACCAGATAAGAGTGTATGCATTTATGTTGCCTTCTGACGTTGTTTAAAGGGTGCTTTTCCACAAGAGATGTGCTATGCTACGTTGCTCTGGATGCGTTTGTTATCCACTAATCATATTCATTGTTCCATATAGCTTAGCACTGGTGGAAACGGGTTCAACTATGCTATGTTTTTATAAGGATGGATGCGTGCTCTGGATGCGAGCTATGGATGCGATTGAACATTCTACTTCGTTCTGCAATTCAAACTTTCGGTATTTCGAGCATCCTACTTTTTAGGTTTCGACCTTACAAACTTCTATCAATCGAGCTTTATACATTTCAACTACTCTATATTTTGAATTTCGCTATTTCAAGGATTGGCATTTCGGTTTTTGGACTTTTCATATGTATCTACCCGGATAGCCGCTCCCCGTGCCTTTTGTCAATACATCGTATAGCTTGAGCTGAGCATCTTTCTCGCACAGCTACCTCGCGGCGGCGCATCTTCACAGCTTACTCGCTCCGCTAAATTAGCATCAATGGAATCGGTCACATACTTTCTTATCTCAGTTTTCACTTCCTCGCAGCAAAGCTACATAGCACATCTCTGATGGAAAAGCCCCCCTATGTATGGTTTGTCTCTCATGTTTAAGTTTTCTTGAGCTGTTTACACCCTGTAACTATGTGAGCGATGACCTTATAGGTTTTCCTGTAGACTCTTTATCTGACCCTGACCCGATCTTTAACCTAGGTCAATAAAAAGTAAGAAATGTAGCGCGGTTACGTTATAACTTAAACTTAAACTTGTTTAACGGATGTATCGCGTGAGCTTTGCAAGAAGTTGCTTCTATTTGTAACAAGGACGAAGAAACGGAGTGAAATGTTTTCGCATTTCAAGTACCTAGATGAATATGTATCGCTTTAACTAAAATAAGTTTTACAATATTTAGAACAGAGGAAAATTTTCGACCGACTGAAAAAAGCAGGAGGTTCTCAATGCGGTTCTATTTTGTATGTTAGCTACCTTAGCAGTGCGATTCAGACTTCCAAATATAGGGTATGCACCCGATTCGATAATTTTCTTCGGAAAGTTGACGTATTTTCACGTTCAAAGTCACTTTCCGAATTCGGAATACATTCCGAGAAGGTCTGAAGAGCACTGCAGAACTCCATCATTTGTAAACCGATTTGGATTTTTTTAAAAGGATATCCGTACCCTTATTAAAAATGTGAAAGTGTGTTTCTTTGTTTGTTTATTTGTCCTGCTTTCACATCAAAACAGAGCGACGGATTAACGTGATTTTTTGTGTGGAGATAGTTGGAGGGCTGGAGAGTAACATAGGCTACTTTTTAGCGGGCAGCAGCTAGTAGGATATAAGTAAGTAGGTGCTTCCAGATTGGTCCTTTTTATTCCTGATTCAAACCTTGGTTCTGACAGATAAAAACATAGTACCTAATTTTAGAAATGTCACTCAGGCCGTCATGTCTGTCATTTTGTTTTGGCCTAAGTATAACGTGAACGAAATGAGAGCTTTCGGAGCTTTCGGATTTAGCGGGAATTTATTTAGTCAGTATACGACCAGGGTCACCGCCATTGTCTCAGAAGGCTTATAGAATTATGCGAATACACTGTTCTTTACACTCAGTATACTGTGTAAACTGGGTGTATAAAAAGTCCAGTTGGAAATTACGCCCGTCGGCCATAAATGTAAATTCGAGGTCGGTTTTCCGGCCGGGGCGACGCCAAACTGATACACGTTGCAACGAAAATAGAGCTGGATGAAGTTATTCGGACATAAAAAGCCGGAAATATGATTGTTTGCTAGCTATTCGGTAATTATTATTTTTTGTAAATGAAACGAGTTGCAACTAACCTAGACCGGAAGTGCTTTTTTTGGGAATGAAAAGTAGCCTATATTTTAGACATAATACTAAAAGATCCATCTAGATTTTCTCTGCCGCGAATTTGAGTAGAGTAAAAATTGCATAAAACGGAATAGTATAAGGTAATGATAAAGTTTAAAGGTAATGATATAGCTGACCAGTTGCCTCCGCACCGCATCGCCTTTTCGGCGTTCACTTGTTCGCATTCGCTTCGCAATCCAAAAGTAATATTGTAATTTCGTAACGTCGCGGGAACGCCCCGGCGCGCGGCACCGCGGCGCCGGCGTTCCCGTGACGTTACGAAATTGATCTAATGAGCGTTGGTCATTAGATCAATTTGAATTTCATACTAAGAATACAGAGGCGATGCGGTGAGGTCCAGGTGTGGGTGGAGGCGACTGGTCAGCTATAACCTTAATAGATCTATGGGAATTATTAACTTTTTTAAATATGATTCATTACACAATTGACTCAATTAATACGTCATTACATCAATCGCGTCATTCAGACGAGAGTAGTTAAATCTCAAATGAACTAGAGTTTAAAAAACCGGACAAATAGCGACTCTGGGCCTTACTTATGAAAGATGTTTATAGTGAAACACTGGTTAAACAACGTCCTGTCTTTATTTGTGGATAGTGACAAACAGAGACAGGACGTTGTTCAACCAGTGTTCAACTTTAAACAGCTTTCATAAGTAAGGGGGTCTACTCCGGTTACGTTTGCTCATACCGTTTGTTCAGGTCTCATCCGGATAAATTGAGCCGTGTTCGGGCTTGTTGACCCATGTGTCGCATAACGTATCTACATAGGTACCTACTTATAGGCCCTGATCGACGAGCGAGTCCGCGGTCTTATGGCTCGTCGGTAAAACTCGCCGGTGTATTATTGCAATACCGCGGTTTTGTGAGTTGACGAGTCTGGCTCGCGGCTCGTCATGTTTGCTTCATTTTTTACTCAGCTCGATCAAATTCAAAATTCCAAACCTCAATTCGTCTACGATACGACTGTTTCACTTGCTAGTCGATCAGCACCAACGAGCCGCGAGTAAAACCGACGTTATTTAAAACCGCGGTATAGGCTCGTACGTCGATCACCCACTAGAGGAGAAAATGCTGTCATTAAAAACGTCATGAGAAATTATATGAAACAAGAAGGAAGCGTTGCCTTATTTGGATGAGAAAAATTCGCAAAATTTGGATCAAAATAACAACTCCACATACCTACTTAGTTTAACTTTTGCTAAGAATCATACAGGTGAATCCATGAGTACGAAAAAAAAAATTTAAAATTTGTCGGAGGAGAAAAATGTTCTTACAAATGCCATCAACAGGACATGTAGATATCACATTGCAAGATACTTGTAAGAAATAGTCAAGTTTTCAACACAAGAGGTTCCAGCTGATGATGATGATAAGATAGAGGAACCACTCGGTTCCTTTCTGAACAAAACACTGTTTTTTATACGTTTACGTTGGCAAGGCAATAAGCCGACAAATGCATTTTAAAATTGCTTTCCGTAGAAAAATTGCTACGCTTTTGTGGAATGCAATTATTGAACTTGTTTGCGACTCGACTGACTTTAGTTATACAAAGCTTTCAAGTAAGGAAGGCTGAGGTAAAAGATTTCCACCTCTGTGGCACAGTGGGTGAAAGCTCGCCTTAGACGCAGCAGGTTGCGGGTTCGATCCCCGCCGCGGAAGAAATGTTTGTACCTATGATCTGCAAATACCTATTTGTCTTGGGTCTGGGTGTTTTCTATGTAAGTATATATGTGTTAACAAAAAAAAGTATGTAAGTAGTGTAAAAGTATGTAACATTCATGTGGTTCCCATAACACAAGCTCTGCTTACTTTAGGCCTAGATGATGCTGTATGAAATGTCCAGAATGTATTATTTACTAGCTGCTGCCCGCGGCTTCGCTCGCGTGGTAGGTACCCGGATGAAAAGTAGCCTATGTGAGCGACATCTCATTTGATGGAGCTTAGGAGCCTAATATTCTTAAAGACCGGGTAAATAATCTAGTCTAGGATCAAATAAAAGTAGGTAGGTACTCACATGTATAACGATATTATAATTTTCACTTCACTACACCAATAAACAGCAATTAATTTAATAGAAGACGTCCTTCTAGTTTGAAGAGCAAAATGCAACTGGCAGGGCGGGCCGGCTCGACTTTGCACGAAGACCTCGATCGGGTGATCGGGTGATCGGGTGATCGGGTTGTAGCCGACGAGCCGGGATTTGTCGAGGGAGCGGCCCGCCATGACAGCTAGTACTTCCGGCTTAAAGCAACTATTCAAACTAACAATTTATTTAAGTATTAATTAAAATATAGATGATTGACTCATAAATTAATACAAATTAATAATAATTAAAATATGTAGCTATTATTGTGAAGTACAATGTCCTGGGTTTGGTTATGTTGCTGACAGTCGGCCATCCAAAATCATCGTACGACCTCGAACGATCGATAACAACAAACATAATTTATCATAAGCGCAACATAATTCACACAAATACCAATATCTGGTTGGTTGGCAACCAACGAACGCCATCTAGTGGTTCAATTATGAACCACATTGCACTTTTTGCGTGAAAATGCCGAGAAAACGGCTTTCCACAGATATGAGACCTAGCTAGATCGATTTTTCGCCCCCGTAAACAAACGTACTGCAAATTCCATCGAAATCGTTAGAGCCGTTTTCGAGAACGTCGTACAAACAAACATCAAACAAACTTCAAACAAACAAATATTGCTCGTTCACTAGAATAGGATAAGGAATAGAATAGGAAGCTTATTTAAAATTACTTCTACACTTCTATTTAAAATACATTCATTTTAGAGGACCAGGGATGTCCATCCAAGCTATCTAAAGGACCAGGGATGTCTTTTACAATAAATAATGGACCAGGGTTGTCCTTTACAATAAACTAGTAGCGCCCTCGCAGCGTTGCCCCCGTAGTGATGGTTTATGGTGATGATGATGAAAAGTAGCCTATAACCTTCCTCAAGAGTTTAGCTATCAAATGCAATAATATTTTTTTCTTAAATCTGACTGGTAGTTCCTGAGATTAGCGCGTTCAAACAAACAAACTCTTCTGCCTTATTATATCAGTATAGATTGTGGACCAGGGTTGTCCTTTACAATGAATTGCGGACCAGGGTTGTCCAATATAGTAGTAGGACCAGGGATGTCCTTTACAATAAATTGCGGACCAGGGTTGTCCAATATAGTAGTAGGACCAGGGATGTCCTTTACAATAAATTGCGGACCAGGGTTGTCCAATATAGTAGTAGGACCAGGGATGTCCTTTAAAATTAATTGTGGACCAGGGTTGTCCAATATAGTAGTAGGACCAGGGATGTCCTTTAAAATTAATTGTGGACCAGGGTTGTCCAATATAGTAGTAGGACCAGGGATGTCCTTTAAAATTAATTGTGGACCAGGGTTGTCCAATATAGTAGTAGGACCAGGGATGTCCTATAAGAGACTCATCTTCAATCTGCTGGTGACTGGACCGCGTGGCTGGTGACTGGCCCGCGTGGCTGGTGACTGGCCCGTCGACTGCGCAAGCGGTGGTTCGCCCGACGGCGGGAACGGCGGCTCGCACGGCTGCACGAGCGATGGCTCGCCCGATGGCGCGAACGGCGGCTCGCACGTCTGCACGAACGATGGCTCGCCCGACGGCGCGAACGGCGGCTCGCACGTCTGCACGAACGATGGCTCGCCCGACGGCGCGAACGGCGGCTAGCACGGCTGCACGAGCGATGGCTCGCCCGACGGCGTGAACGGCGGCTCGCACGGCTGCACGAGCGATGGCTCGCCCGACGGCGGGAACGGCGGCTAGCACGGCTGCACGAGCGATGGCTCGCCCGACGGCGCGAACGACGGCTCGCACGGCTGCACGAGCGATGGCTCGCCCGACGGCGGGAACGACGGCTCGCACGGCTGCACGAGCGATGGCTCGCCCGACGGCGTGAACGGCGGCTCGCACGGCTGCACGAGCGATGGCTCGCCCGACGGCGGGAACGGCGGCTAGCACGGCTGCACGAGCGATGGCTCGCCCGACGGGGCGAACGACGGCTCGCACGGCTGCACGAGCGATGGCTCGCCCGACGGCGGGAACGACGGCTCGCACGGCTGCACGAGCGATGGCTCGCCCGACGGCGCGAACGACGGCTCGCACGGCTGCAAGAGCGGCAGTGGTCCTGACTGCTCGGGGGGGGGGGGGGGGGTAGTCAGCCAGGAAACTCGTGCTACTGCCACGCTGCACGTTGTCCCTCTCTGCTGTACGCTCATCCATCTCCATAGGTTGGGATGGAGAGCGAATTTGTCTCTCTGCTCAGGTGCCTCTACTGTAATTATTAGAAAAAGGAAACTCGGCAGATTAAAGTTCATAAAAAGAAACATTCAATTTGATTTTTACTATTTTATTATGTGCCTACTAGGTGCCTATTCATTATATTATCATTGATACTAATTATATAGGTACCTTACATGTTATAGTCCCATGTATGATTCAATTTCAATTTTAACTTTCAATTTATTAGAAAAACTTCTAGGCGAATAAATAGTGGTACAAAGGGCGGCCTTATCGCTCAAAGTGATTATATTCAGGCAACTTTGGTAAGTACAGAAACAGAGCAACCACAAAACAATAATTATGATCGATCATGTTATTTTCTCGAAACCATTCAACACACTATTTACCCGGTGATAATAATTTGAAAGTAAAAAGTAAATGTCACGAATACCTGGGCATACGTTAACAATTAACATAGAATAACACCCTCAGCGATTTAATGCTATCAGGGAGTAGCCCTGACTCAGCAAAAAAAAGATCTCAAGGTCTGTCTGTCAAAACAAAATCTCAATCTGCTAACAGGATGGACTAACAAATTCAAAAATGCGGCCACTTATGTGAAGCGTATGTTAGGTATATATCCCGCTTCGGATGTGAGCGACATCTCATTTGATGGAGCTTAGGAGCCTAATATTCTTAAAGACCGGGTAAATAATCTAGTCTAGGATCAAATAAAAGTAGGTAGGTACTCACATGTATAACGATATTATAATTTTCACTTCACTACACCAATAAACAGCAATTAATTTAATAGAAGACGTCCTTCTAGTTTGAAGAGCAAAATGCAACTGGCAGGGCGGGCCGGCTCGACTTTGCATGAAGACCTCGATCGGGTGATCGGGTGATCGGGTGATCGGGTTGTAGCCGACGAGCCGGGATTTGTCGAGGGAGCGGCCCGCCATGACAGCTAGTACTTCCGGCTTAAAGCAACTATTCAAACTAACAATTTATTTAAGTATTAATTAAAATATAGATGATTGACTCATAAATTAATACAAATTAATAATAATTAAAATATGTAGCTATTATTGTGAAGTACAATGTCCTGGGTTTGGTTATGTTGCTGACACCTATGTTACTCTCTAGCCCTCCAACTATCTCCACACAAACATGTACAATAGTAGGTAGGTAACTTATAAGTACTTAATGAATGTTTATAATGTAGAGAAAGAAGTTAATTAAAGACGCATAACGTAATTTAAGATAACATCTCTTTAACTAGAGACTGTACTTAAACTAATTGATCGAGTTTTAATGGCTTAGCTGTACAATTAAGTGTGTAATTTAAGACTCATTTTAACCGACTTGAAAAGATGGGGATAAAATTTGAATCGTCTTACTCCTGTTCTTTCGCGACCAACACCGTAAAGAATCAGGACAACAGACACGGTATAGGGCCTGGCTTTCTTTT
The DNA here is from genome assembly GCA_958496255.1 of Camptogramma bilineatum. Taxonomy (NCBI): domain Eukaryota; kingdom Metazoa; phylum Arthropoda; class Insecta; order Lepidoptera; family Geometridae; genus Camptogramma; species Camptogramma bilineatum. The sequence goes on from OY292453.1 coordinate 14,717,286, forward strand.
CGGTGATTCAATAGTCAAGCTCCAGTGGGGAGCCAGTCAAACAAAGTGATTTATAGAACAAAATCAAAGAACATTTTTTGACCGCGTAGAATACTGCTTTGACAGTCTTTGAAGGAGGATTTTCTTGTTCTCGCTGTCGAACCGTTCATCCAATCTGCATGAAACTTAAATAAATAAATAAATAATAACTTTATTGAGGACACAATTTCACAATTTAATCTAGACCATTTTTCGAATTACAATGTCCTACAATCGGCGGTCTTATCGCTCGTGGCGATTTCTTCCAGACAACCGTAAAACTATACTGAATACTAAAACTAGATGGGTTGTCAAACTACAGAGAACGATGTCCAGCGCGTTTGGTATTCACCAGCCCCCGAACTAGTTAAGACTTGGTAGGTCAATAGGCTGTGCTATGGATACGGTGGAGCATATGAGCTTAATCGATGAAGAGGTTGTGAAGATAAAAAGTCTGCATTATATCTAGATAGGGATAACTAGATCTCCAGTGTTGCTATATTACCTAGGTCAAGTTGAATTCAAACAAAGAACAGAATGTAAACAAAAACTAGTATTTATTCAGGGACCCTCGACACAGTTCCATCACAAAGGGAGTCAGCAAGTCTCAAACAAAATTCTTGAAATTCAAGACTTGTTTTTAAAATATTTATAGCAGTGCTAGCCGAAAGGATTGTTCATGGGATCAGAGATGCAATTATTAGCCTAGCATTTCTAATTTCAGTAAATATGTTTGTTATTTTTGAAGTAAATAAATAAATATTCTAGGACATTTCACACAGCACCATCTTGCCCCAAACTAAGCAAAGCTTGTACTATGGGAACCAGATGACTGATAGAATACTTAAGTAAGTAAGTATATATATATTTTTTGTAAATACATACTTATCATACTTTATAACACCCAGACACAGAACAAACATCAATGTTCATCACACAAATGTTTGTCCTGAGTGGGAATCGAACCCACGACCTACAGCGCAGAAGGCAGAGCTACTACCAACAGTACCAACTGAGCTAAGAGGTCAGTCATACTCGTAAAATGAAACGTCTAAACATGTAGTGATCTATTATCGAAAAACAAAGTTATTAAAATCAATACTCGGCCATACCAATACCGTTGAGTGATAAGATCTGCGACCGCACCCCCACAAACAATTACAAAACACCTGGCATTGAAACTATTCCAATTATTCAATAACACGCCCCATTGAACACTAATGCCTCGCATTTTTATGTTTAAACTTAAATTTTGTTTATTTAAGGAACTCTATTAGCCTAGTGAGATACTTTAACTTACGATTCGGGAGTTCGGTTATTGACGTGCGTTAATGGAATTTTAATTTCGGAAAAAGAATACGCGCAAGCTCTAAAAGTATAAGAAAATACTGTGAAGAAACCATATTCAACTTCAACTTCAACTTCTTCTTTTTGGCTACTGTGACTAGGGTTGTCACAATTCTGCCAGTGTGAAACCATATTCAAATAAGCGGTGATGGGCTTGGACCAAATGTAAAAAAAAAAATGAAAGTAAATATTAGTGTAAAATGTGGAATTCTAACTTCAGCAACATGAGCCTTGTGCCGTAGTATTATTATCTATTCTATGCTTATGCCAAATATGCACGTGTGACTTTGCCTAACTCCTAGACATTAGCGGCCTTTACACGGTAGAGTTTTTACCACGGATCTGGACTGTACAGATATTTGTACAGATAACCACGGATAAAACTGTCAAAGGTTAGAATGGCGCGTGCTATTTCCCGCGGCATCTGGACTGTACAGATATCTGTACAGATATCTCTGCGTGTAAATGCTGCTATTTTGAAAGGATCTAAAATCTTTGGAAGTCTCAGGTCTCAGCGAATATCTACCGGGAGAACAAAGTGTTCTGTTGACTTTAATGCTTCTTAATTTATAACATTTTTGATCACAATCATTTTAATATAAAAGCTCCACAAAGATCGTAATCATCAAAATCAATGGTTATTACCGCGTGTCGAGTTTGACAGGCACGTCATTACCGGCAGTTATTATGCGCACGCGCAGCGCAGCGGGACATGACGTTTCACAAACATGGCGCCACTTCCGGTCAATTGACGCACACGCTTCCTGCATTGCCTTTGGGTGAGAGAGAAAGTTTATTCGTATATATTATTTAACTAGAAATATAGTCATTGAGGATTTGAATAATCTTGATTTGCATGTGGATGGGTACGACGATTTGAATATTCAGAATAGAATAGAATAGAAACACTATCTATATTGTACCTACACAAAAAGAAAACACATAACAGATTTAATTTAAAAAATAACAAGCTCAATGGGCGGCCTTATTGATAAAAACGATTACTTCCAGGCAACCTTTGAGTTAACTATGATTTTATCAATATAAAGTAACAAACTCACAAAAATTAAAATGTAATGGTCAGTCATTTATTAAACAGCATTATTTTTAATATTTTAGCTTCTGCTCTCAACTTTGTTTGCTTAAAGTAGGTAAGCTAAGGTAAGTGGTCCTTAGCGACAAAGTTTTTAAGCCTCTGGGCTAACGACTTACAGTCTTTGTAGACAGTTGGTGGCTTTTACTTATTTACTGGATGATTTATACAACGTCAGGAAGCAATGTTACGTCTACACTTAACGGGACGCTCGTGGTGTAGTTTGATTCATTTATTCATTCATTAATTCGTTCATTCATTCGTTTATTCATTCATTCGTTCATTAATTCATTCATTCTTAGACGTTCTTGATAGATCGTTGAAGTTAAGCGACGTTCCGAGTGGTCACCATTTGGATATGCATAATGCAAGATGATGCAAGTAGCATTAATAGCTGAGCACTTCCGTGCTTCGGAGGGCACGTTAAATTGTCGGTTCCAGCTTTTAAGTCGTAAGCCATGACGGACGCCTTCAGGCTGCCTAAAACTTCGTCACCAGAGATGGCCACTGGCTCATACGAACGCATGGAAGCTGCCGCAGTAGTTTTGGGAAAAGTTGGCTTGCCCAGTATCTAGACTAGGTTCTCAACGTGGGCGATAACGCCCCCTTGTGAGTGTTTGAGACTTTCAGGGGGGCAGTAGAAGACCCAGAGAAAATTAGAGGGCATTGAGGCATTAAGATATGAGGGGGGAGGGAATTTTTGAAAAAAATATTTTCTCAAAGTGGGTGGTGGGCAAAATAAGGTTGAGAAACTATGATCTAATTCTAAACCCCATCCCCTCAGTTATCGGTCTTATCCACAAGAAAGATATCGTTAATACCTGTGAGGCCGTCTGTCTTCCCTATTCATATTTAATAATACACTTAAGTACCTACTTCAACAAAAACAGATGGAAATGTTCGGTCACGTAAAAATGTAATTTAAAAAGCTCCGACGACCTTTTAAATCCTAAAACTTAACCCATCAAAGGATTATTCGATAAAGGCCGATCGTTAATCTGTATAATTTATATCTCGGGAATAATCCTTTAAGAGCAATGAATCCTGTAGTTTCAGAGGCATCAAATTGTACAGATTAATTTGTAGAGCTTTTGCCTTTGTATTTATTGAGATGGATTACTTGAAAGTTAATAGCAAAAGTTAAGAGGGCTGTGCGACCGGCGAATTTCCATAAAAACGTAATACCGAAATCATTTAAAATGTAAGCGTGTTTATATCAGTTTATGTTGTTAGATTAGGAGAGTAGGTATTTATCTAGGTTCCTGTTAAACTTTTGTTCCGAAAAACTTAGGTACCTAAAAAGAAATGTAAGCCAATTGAATTGAAATCTTTGTAGGTACACCAAAAATGGCATTTTTTTCTTTTCATTTGTTCTATAATAAGTTTTTTGAAACAAAAGTTTAACAGGAACCTAGATAAATACTAAGTACCTTTATCCAAATAATAACGTAAAGTGATAAAAATATGCTCAAATTTTAAATTATTTTGGTATTACGTTCCTAGGTAAGTAGATACGTTCGCCGAGCCCTTAATAGCATATGTCAAAAATATCTAATTATTTCTACTTATTTATTTTAATAAACGTAAACACGTTCTTGACTCGTTCTTCTTTTAATACTTGTTATTTATGTTGCGACAATTTGGAATAAAAAAGTTTTGCTAAGCAGTAGGTACCTAAGTAAGTTCGTATGAGCAAGTGGCCAACCCTGGTGTCGGAGTTTTTAAGCCGCCTAAAGGCCTCCGTCATGGCTTAACGACTTAAAAGCCGGGACCGATTATTTAACGTACCCTCCGAAACACGGAAGCGCTCAGCTCGTAATGCCACTTGCAGTCACCCATCCTAATTGTGACCTAATTGGGAAGCGCTCGTGGCGTAGCTTGCTTAAACGTTCTTGGGTGTCAATTCTAGTACCGAACTTTTTATCAACCTCAAGCAAAACCTCAACTAAACCTTAGATTTTCGACTGTTTCCTATTCTACTAATGACAAACGACTCAGTTGTGGTGAGGTTTTAGCTAAGGTTTGGACTTTGGCAGAACAAATTTTTGAAAAGCTATTCTACTATTCACCAAATGGCTGACATTTGAAATCGAACCAAAACGCAGCGGAATGATTGACGTTGTCATCTAGAAGAATTGGGGGGAAGATTGATCGTTGAAGTTGCAACGTTGAGCTAAGTATTTAATACTACTAAGTAATAAAATGATTATACTTAGTCTTATCGAAAACGCCAATGCCTTTTACAATCTAATGGTGCATTACCAGCTGACCGAAAAGGTACATTTTAACGACCATTAATCAAGTACTTTTGATCGCATCATTTCCTGCACTTCAAGTAACTAACTGTTAGTTAATCTTCTACTCCGATATTGATGATTTTCTTGTTACCTGAATTTGTACCTTATTACGTAAAGGTAAAGAATATTTTTCAGTGAGTGAAGCTGTACAGTCATTTTAAAAAGTGTTAAATCATATTTATATAGATGGTAATTAGGTTTTTCTTTGGATAATAATTACCTGTGGTGGTAAACGAACACTCGGGTTAAAACTTGATACAAGGGAAAAATATAAAATCTTGAAAATTATTAAAATTATTTAATACTTTGGTGAAACTTAAATAAAATGCTCGACGTTTCACACTGATGCACTCCGAATGCTCTGATGCTTACTCTGAAGCCCCAGAGTAAACAGAGCTTGTGTTATGTTATGGGAACTGCGATGCAGGCGGGCCTTCGCTACGCTATAGAGATCAATCCTAGTTAATACGTAGAAGTAATTTTAACAATTATACTAAAATTCATTTGTCTATACAAATTTTCTAGTTGATTGTACATTAGGAAAAGAAGTGATGCTATCTGTCATATTTGTAAATACGCTTTTAGATTATGCTGAAACCAGTGAAAACAGGCGGTTTTAACGATATCCAAGGAAGATTGATTTTAGATAATAGAAGAATTTTAAGAATCGAATTACTTATATCGATCTAACCTTGAAAAAAAAAACAAATACAACTTGTCTACTTGACTGTACATCAGGAAATGAAGTGATGCTATCTGTCATGTTTGTAAATGCGCTTTTAAAACGTTCGGTGCGGAAACCAGCGGAAACAGATTTGTTGTAACGCACAGACTTGTGTGAAAACTTGATCTGTTCTGGACGTGGTCTATTAAATTCCAAGCGAGCCGCCCCGTGTCGCACGGGACACATCGCACATCACATTAGAAACCTTTAAAATTTATCAGTGTTTCTCTACTATATTATGCATGTTTTATACATATAAACCTTCCTCTTGAATCACTCTATCTATTAAAAAAACCACACCGAAATCCGTTGCGTAGTTTTAAAGATCTAAGGACACATAGGGACAGACAGCGGGAAGCGACTTTGTTTTATACTATGTAGTGATAGTGATAGTGATTTTTATTGTTTCAGATGTACAGGAGTAAATCACTGTAACTTTTTATTGTCGGAGGACTATCCTCCTTCAGTAAGATGGTCACCAGGAGTGGTCTTCATAAAGTACGCCTGCTTCGATGGTAAGTCAACCCAGTCTCAAACAGTGGAAGAAAACATGTTTATTAATGTTTTTTTTCACCGTTTCTTCTTCTAACTACTTTTGTCAAACTACCGTTCAGTTTTGGCAAGAAGTGATTTGGCTAGATACGATGAGGTCAAAAACGCGGAGAAAATCCCTAAACATTTTCGCGTTAAGGTGAAATTTAAATCTTTAAATATTAAGGTACTTATGTTCTTCAATAGATCATGTTTAAAATAAAATCTATAAATGTTAAATACTTTACAAGCAAGTACTAAGCAGTTTTATCTATATAATTTCGGAGGTGACTTTGCCAACTTTTAAACAATCTGAATGAAATTGAAAGAATATTTTGTCCATTCATGGCCATTTTTGGGCGTTAATTGTCCAATTCATCAAGCAGCATATGGCCCAATGGCCTGATAACCGTGACACGGTGCATCTGCGACATCTATCGCTTGATAAGGAAATCAATTTCACGCGACATGTTGGCGTAAAGTAGGGTAAATTTATTAAATGCAATAAATTGAATTTATTTATGGGTTGGTTAACGCTGTGGTTTCTTAGCCTTTATCTCTACTCTTTATGATTTAAACGTTAATTGTTGGTCCCAGCTTTAAGTCGTTAAGTCATGATGGAGGCCTTTAGGCGGCCTAAAAACTCCGTCACCAGAGATGGCCACTTGCTCATACGAACTTACTTTTTTATGATTTAAACAGCATAAGAAAGCAATTTATTCTTAAGCCGGGTTGACACGATCCAAGTCAACTTGGATGACTCTGATTGGACGCCGTCGGACTCACGTGACTTGTCGGACAACGTCATCCAATCAGAGTCATCCAAGTTGGACTTGGTCCAAGTGTGTAGTACCTACTTGGATCGAGTCAACCCTGCTTTAGCCGGGCGATGAGCTTGTAACATATCACGCATGGAATGATAAACTTCTGTAAAATGTCTGAAAAAGATCTGAGAAAATGTCTACCGAACTTTGGAAATACAGCCTTGATCATATTTCATTTTATTCACTCTACGGAAATTAGGGGATTCACAGGATGCTAAATTCTTAGGGCCATGATTGGACGATGGCAAAATGCATCTCAAAAATAAACCGAAAATCCTGTAGATTTATTATGCTTGTGTGATTTACAGTAGGTATTACTTATAAAAATAAAAAGCAAAGCTTGATCTACTTTTATAACTGACCGTTCTTACTGCTTATTATGGATTTTAGAAAGATTTTGTTCACAATTCCGATTGCATTTTCTATCGATAACTGATTGCTCACTTCAACGACAAACAGAATAAAACATTTTAGTGCACTTTCGAACAATACAATCTTTAAATCGATACGTCAAACACGTAGCTAGAATAATAGCACATTTAAAATCTTTATTTCCCATCACATAAAGTGCAAAGTCCTTTGCATATAGTAAATCCCATGCAATTTACTGCTCTGGTTCATGTATTGTCATAGGTTTTACTCCCCTTGGGAATCCCACGTGCTTATCGCTTTGTAACACAAAACCATTTTAGCGAGACCTTCAGAAGGATACGCAAATACACCCGATGTGAACAAATTTGTGTAGAGTAGAAGGGTGGGGTAGGTCTATCTGAAATGGTTGATAAGTTTGTCATGGCATTGACACGTTTACCCCAAAATGTCGAAATGGCAGCCGTGTTTGTAAGCCAGTATCACTATGAATTAACTGCTGGAGAACAATTAGCTTTATTTGGTTTTGTTTAAGTTTAATATGGATCGACACGTATTTTTGAATCAATTACCACTGTACAATGTACTTTGAATTCAGTTTTTTCTTTTCAAAGCAAATTCAGAATAATTTATTTAAAACACAAAATTTGGAGCACTCTGAACATTTTAAATGTACCTACTTAATAAAACCTTTTTTCTTAGATTTTTAGAAGTAAGTAGGTATGCAAAAAACTCTAACTTAAAGATAAAAACATATACTTACCTAATCTTTAGTTGCTTTACGCTCTATGTACCTACTCTAAATATTAGCAACATAATCAGGAGAACAGTGCATCATTACATGCATATTTGATGTAAGGCAAGATTCGAAAAACCATGGGCATCATTGTTTGAACACTGAACCCACTTTTCAAAATTTGTTCAACAGTGATGAAACATAATGTCATTATGAAAGCTCTTGGAGTGTAGGTACTGTAGTTCATTCTATCACAGCTACGTTCAAATATAGCGTGACAATTGTGTTTTGGTGCAACAATGTAGGTTCTAAGTTTTTGGGACACAGTCGTGATCGAAACTAGCCGTACCATGAACTCTTGGAGCAATGTTAAAACAAGCTTGAAACATGTCAACGAATGTCATTCCTAAAGCAGTAAGCCTGTTTTAAGCTTATTTTGACATTGCTCTAAGACTTGGTGGTACGCCCCGCAACTTGGTGTCTCCAAAGTTTGGTAGATATTCTTCTTCATTTCGTATGAAAAGCTTTATTTTCACCACTAATATCTACAGTGACGTTACGTGAGAATTCACTACTGCTATTCTGTGCCGGGGGCAACTAATAGAGTACAGTAACAAACATTGAAATCGTCACGTGCTTGCGACAATTGAATGTAAGATTTATTTACCTCTGTAATGTTCCGTTTACACTGCCTTTTATGTTAGTAAGATTTCTATTTCGTGTAAATTTGTAAATATCGTGGAAGGTCGGAGATGGCAAGAAACCGTTCGTCCTGGAATAACATTGAATAGAATAGAATAAGAATTTATTTGGATAACACAACATATCACAGACATAGGTTGGTACATTTAAACATTGGACAAAGAAAAACAAAACACAAAGTAAACAGAGCAGGAAGGAGGGTACCTATTAGGTACCTACCTATATATTCGATTACACACACAAGTATATACTTACAAAAGCATTGGAAATGTTTATCTCCAGCAGTAGACTTATTTTTATTTACTGACATCGGTGGCGTAGCGAGCGAGCAGGTGCCGGATGAACCACAAAAACGTTCATTCTCGTAGTGCTTGTATGATTGCAAATGTTTGTTCTACGTGTTGCGTGGTACTCGTATTTTCTCATAACCATACCTATTTGGTAATACAGGAATAAGTAAAAGAAAAAAATTAAAATAGAAAAATTAAAAATTGCCAATTTTGTACTACGGAAATCGCATCTTTAGACGACAGCTTCTCTCATTCTTTTCGTGCGGCTGTGTAAAATTAGTTTTTTTTCAGTATAATAAAATAAATTGCAAGTTCACCGGGTCATCTAGAATTTATATTGATTTTGTATAGAACGGCTTTTATGATGATTTTTCGGATTCTGAAGCGGTATGAAGTTCGCCGGGTCAGCTAGTTTTATAAAAAATGTTCAATAAACCCTTATGCTTCCTCCCTTACTTTGCGTCTGTCAATTTTTGGTCCCTTTATTATTTTTTGCACATTTTCATCCATATAGGGATTGTGGGGACCGGCCAGTGAATAATAAACCCATAAATTATACAACAGAACCGCATTTCCCTACAAATGTATGAAATGAGTCAATTATTTCTGTTATGGCTCACAGAGTCAGTATTGCAGAGGCCCTGATATTGGCATACCGTAATAATTGGCTATTAGGTAGGTGCTGCCATCTATTTGCAATTATCATAAAATAATAATTGTTATGATTATTATGCTACTACTACTAAGTGGTTTCTTTGGGCTTATTTTATATGATTTTGTTGGGAATGTGGAAATTGGAAAAACTACAAAGAGCGAAGGATTAGGTACCTACCTACTCTGGAAAATTTAAATAAATGGAATTTAACGGAATACCTAAATAGACATCACTGGTCGTCTTCGTGATAAAGTGGACAGCTTGCCTCCAACGAGTTCTATTACCCCGCATCCACACGTTGGGGCCAACGTTGGTCCCAATGCCTCTCACCAACGTGTGGTGCTGACAAAATAGCTTGGCGCCAACGTTGGGGCCAACGTTGGGGCTTGGCCGTGCCGTGTCGGTTTTATCAAAGGAAGTTGGCGCGCCAACGTTGGGGATCCGTCCACACGTTGGCGCTATGCTCAGTCCCGTTTCGACGCGCATCGTGAGCGCACGTGTCGACTGACGAGCGAGAATGTCATCGTATTCCTTATTTATTGTGTTTGTAGAACTATCGGGCTGAAATTTTGCACACTTATAGATTCTCGGTGACAATGAAATATTATGGTATCAACAAGCTGATCTGATGATGGAGTCAAGAGCTGTTCAACAGAACTCCTCAGTAAATAGGCCGATTGAGTTGAAACTCGGCATATTTGTCAAGTTCTGACTACAATGTAATAATATGGTGACAGCGAGCTGATCTGATGATGGAGTCTACTATTTTTTTTTATGTTACGGGAACCGTGCAATTTTTTGGGATAAAAAGTAGCCTATGTCCTATTTCCGGTTATTATCTATCTATATTTTAAATATCACCCATATCGGTTAAGTGGTTGTCGTGTTAGAGAGGAACAAACATACATCCAAACATCCAAACTTTCGCTTTTATAATATAGTGTGTTTTGTGAAGTGTGATAGTGACATGATGTGATGTGATTGTGATAAAATTGGTATTCAGTAATGTAAAATCACTTAGAGAAATTTCAATTTCTGTATCGGACGCGCAGACATCGGACGTCTGCACGTTGGCTCTGACGGAACAAGACTGGTGTATCGCCAACGTGTGGATGGTTCACGAAATCTTGGCCCCAACGTTGGGACCAACGTTGGTCCCAACGTATGGAGCCGGCGTAACGCCGGCTCCATACGTTGGGACCAAGTGGTATAGTATAGTGGCTAGGTGGACCCAAGGGCGGATCCAGGGGGGGGGTCATGGGGGTCATGACCCCCCCCCTGGGCTGGGTTGGGCCGGGTCCAGGACCTAGGTGGACCACTAATTAAAATTATTCTATTGAAAATGTACTTCAGGATTTTGAAAACTACCTCCAAACGCGGTGCTAGGATTGTAAAAGTTGGTATTGGAACTTTATAACGCGTATTGTGATTTGCTTGAAACTCTGTTAAAATACTGTGAATGCAAAATAATGGACACGTGTTTCAGGATTTTCTGCAAGAACATTAAAAAATTCGCTTCGCTTCATAAGTATTTTGCGAACAAAGTGAGTATGTCTGTCTAACCAAAGAACCGACAAGCAGCCAACCTTTTCATTGAGTACCGTTAGCAAAATCAAGTGTCACATGTTGAGTTTGTCTACAAAAATCGCCAGAGAATTGAAAGCGACAAGCAGCCTTTTCTTTAAGACCCGTAATTGCAAAATCAAGTGTCACATATATTTGTCTAAAAAAATCGGCTCGTACCGCTCGCTTTTTAGCTTCATGAGTATTAAATGCACAAAGTGAGCTATGTCTGACCTTTTCCTTGGACACCGTAATAGCAAAATCAAGTGTCACAACATGTTGTATTTGTCTAAAAAAATCGGCTCGCTTCGCTCGCTTTTTAGCTTCATGAGTATTAAATGCGCAAAGTGAGTTATGTCTGACCAGAGAATTGGAACCGACAAGCAGCCAGCCTTTTCGTTGAGCACCGTAATAGCAAAATCAAGTGTCAATGTTGTATTTGTATAAAAAACATCGGCTCGCTTCGCTCACTTTTTAGCTTCATGAGTATTTAATGCGCAAAGTAAGTTATGTCTGACCAGAGAATTCAAAATCAAGTGTCAATGTTGTATTTGTCTAAAAAAAATGGGCTCGCTTCGCTCGCTTTTTAGCTTCATGAGTATTAAATGCACAAAGTGAGCTATGTCTGACCTTTTCCTTGGACACCGTAATAGCAAAATCAAGTGTCACAACATGTTGTATTTGTCTAAAAAAATCGGCTCGCTTCGCTCGCTTTTTAGCTTCATGAGTATTAAATGCGCAAAGTGAGTTATGTCTGACCAGAGAATTGGAACCGACAAGCAGCCAGCCTTTTCGTTGAGCACTGTAATAGCAAAATCAAGTGTCAATGTTGTATTTGTCCAAAAAAAAATCGGCTCGCTTTGCTCGCTTTTTAGCTTCATGAGTATTTAATGCGCAAAGTAAGTTATGTCTGACCAGAGAATTCAAAATCAAGTGTCAATGTTGTATTTGTCTAAAAAAAATGGGCTCGCTTCGCTCGCTTTTCAGCTTCATGAGTATTAAATGCGCAAAGTGAGATATGTCTGACCAGAGAATTGGAACCGACAAGCAGCCAGCCTTTTCGTTGAGCACCGTAATAGCAAAATCAAGTGTCAATGTTGTATTTGTATAAAAAAATCGGCTCGCTTCGTTCGCTTTTTAGCCTCATGAGTATTAAATGCGCAAAGTGAGTTATGTCTGACCAGAGAATTGGAACCGACAAGCAGCCAGCCTTTTCGTTGAGCACCGTAATAGCAAAATCAAGTGTCAATGTTGTATTTGTCCAAAAAAAAATCGGCTCGCTTCGCTCGCTTTTTAGCTTCATGAGTATTTAATGCGAAAAGTAAGTTATGTCTGACCAGAGAATTCAAAATCAAGTGTCAATGTTGTATTTGTCAAAAAAAAAAATCGGCTCGCTTCGCTCGCTTATTAGCTTCATGATTATTTAATGCGCAAAGTGAGTTAAGTCTGACCAGAGAATTGGAACTGACATGCAGCCAGCCTTTTCTTTGAGCACCGTTAGCAACATCAAGTGTCACACAGTGTTACATGCATTTGTTTTAAGAAAACGGCTCGTTTCTATAAAATAGTTACTTACTGCATTACGTAGGAACTTACTTATGAAAGTAATCTAACACGTACGAAGTCGTGGGTAACGGCTATTTAAATTATAACTTCTTGTGACTTGACCACGACTATGTGACCCCCCCCTAACACCAAAGCTGGATCCGCCCTTGGGTGGACCACATCATAGAACTTGGCTTTCTTCTCTTGGAGCTGGTCCGTCCATCGAGTTGGGGATCTCCCGCGCGATCTCTTTCCCTCGACGTTCCCAACGATGACCAGCTACCAGCGACCAGTGATCACGATCTTCAGGCATGAAGAGCCGACCACAGAGAGAGAGAGAGAAATAGACATCGAAAAAATTCTTGTTTTGGAATTATTAAAGTAACGATTTTCAAAATTTTCAGTTCGCATTTTTAGAACCTAGTAGTCTTTTTACCCGACTGCGCAAAGCAAAGGAAGGGTAATGTGTTTATCAGTCTATGTTTGTTTGGATGTTTCTATGTGGCACTCTAGAGGCCAAACGCGTGGACCGATTTTGATAATTCTTACGTCAATCGATTCGTCTCAACCTTGGGAGTGCTACTAAAGACATAACAGTAAACAAAATTCACCAGTGCCACAACCAGACGCCATATTGTCAAAATTAAAAAAACCAAAATCGTCACACTATATCAAGTGGGGTATCGTTGAATAGGTATTTCAAAATCAACTTTAGGTTTCTTTTACCATTTTTCATTTTAAGTAATAGTTTAGGAAAAATAACGGTTTAAAGTTGATTAATAATAATTCTCGCTATGGATGTTTCTATGTGGCACTCTAGAGGCCAAACGCGTGGACCGATTTTGATGATTCTTACGTCAATCGATTTGTCTCAACCTTGGGAGTGTCACTAAAGATATGACAGTAATCAAAATTCACCAGGGCTACAACCAGACGCCATATTGTCAAAATTAAAAGAATCAAAATCGTCACACTATATCAAGTGGGGTATCGTTGAATAGGTATTTTAAAATCAACTTTATCATAACTAAAAAGTGTTAAATAAAAAAATATTTTAAAAAACAAAAACCCGACTGCGTCAAAACTAAAAAGAAAAAAACAAGCCTGCAAAGAATTACTCACAGTCGGGACCCATAACATTGGGAAGATTTGATTGGTAATAAAATGAATGGGTACCGACTGTGAGTAATTCTTTGCAGGCTTGTTTTTTTCTTTTTAGTTTTGACGCAGTCGGGTTTTTGTTTTTTTAAAATATTTTTTTTACACGACCTTTTTCTTTCTTTAATATCTAAAAATCTTCGTGAATATTCCATGAGTTACGGTCAAAAGCCTGCCTACTTTTTAGCAACACTTGTGACAGTTTTAAAAACGAAAATGTTACTCTATAGGTACCTATTAAAGTCAAGCCAAACTTATAAACGTAACCTCGCTTTGATCTTAATAATAAATTCTCATAAACAATATCTCATAAACTTCTTGAGTCTAGTAGGTAATAAAGATGCTTCGGATTACGTTTTAAAAAATTGTGAAAACATAAAAATAGGTTAGTTACACACTGACCTCATTATTTATATTCACCTGTCAACGCTGCTCAAAGAACTGAGAAAATGTCTATCTAACTATAAGTATTCCCAAGGCGCGGTAGACATTCTCTCAGATATTATTTTAACACACGGGAATTACTCACGTGAAAATATCGTCGATTTAGATACCGACAATGTTTCGATTCATCCGGAGAATCTTCATCTAGGTAAGGAGGGAGTTGCGGCAAGGTTACTCCTCGAGGTCGCGTCTCACACTCAATAATGTCTACTACAACTCACGAAAGTTTTTAAAGTGAAATTCTCTCAGATGTTTAGGCTTCTATGATCCTTTGTGTCTACTGGGATAGTCAGACATATGTCCAAATAAATATTCGGCACATGCCCACATTTTGCAGTATTGCCTTGTGTTTTCAAAATTAAAATTAAAACTCACAAAAGTGACATAAATTTTGGCAAATACGAGCGATGCCACACGGGTGTTGCCGATCCGTTGTGTCGTCGCAGTGCTCAGAGTCACTGCGCGTCATTTTAACGCACCGTGTGGCATACCGTTCTTTGAATTCGTTTTCTGATTTGTATGGAAAACAACGCAGCATCACCGCTCTGTTGTCGCAACGCACGCATCTGTGTGGCTTAGTGACCGAGTTCCGATGACATTTTGTACAAAAATGCGCAAGTTCCTGTGAGATTTTGTACCAAAATGAGCGTCTAATCCCTGATAAGGATTGTTTATGTTTTTAAATTCCCTGTTTTTCAGTAGAAAGTTTTTTTAGTTCCCTGTTCCACAGACCATCCGAGTAAACTCGGCAGAAACTAATTTAATTAAAGCGGGAACTTCCCGTTGCAGATCTATTTTCCAACATTTCCATCGGCCATTGCTACTAAGTTGAAATTGCATGGAGAGAGAGAGAGAGAGAGACACACATAATGTCTGTTTACGACCACGGTTGTTGTAATGTAACATAGCCAAATAAAGAAGGTAAAATAACGCGATTTAAAACGTCTTTCCATTATATTTGTGGTAGGTTTTCTTTCTATTTTTTTGGTGTGGCATAGCTCGCTTAGATCGTTGAAGTTAAGCGACGTTCAGAGCGGTCAAACTTTGGATGGTTGACCGCAAGTGGCATTAACAGCTGAGCGCTTCCGTACTTCGGAGGGCATGTTAATTTGTCAGTCCCGGCTTTTAAGTCGTTAAGCCACGGGGGCCTTCAGGCCTTCAGCCACTAGCTCATACAAACATACATACTTACCTACAACGATAATCACACTAATATTATAAAATAATGCGAAAGCTTGGATGGATGGATGTATGTTTGTTCCTCTATAACTCGACAACCACTTAACCGATTTGGCTGAAATTTTGAAAATAGATAGTAGGTAATAACTGGGAATAGGACATAGGACTACTTTTTATCCGGGTACCACGTGAGCGAAGCCGTAGGCGGAAGCTAGTTTTGTATATTTACAATTTTAATTTACTCTCATATTTCGAAATGTCCCAAATCGAATCGCAATATTAATCCCGATTACGGCTAAGCAGATTCGATTCGCGTTCCCCCAACCCATGTTATGGCTCATTGACGGTATCAGATCGGAACATATCGATTCGGACCAAATGTGTCGATTCGTAGCTTGCTTAGGGCTTTTAGGACAACATAAAATTTACATGAAAAAGACCGACTGTGACCTACATGCAGTAGTTTAGACTTTTGCTTATCTAGGTACGTAGAATTTTCGGTACATCCCATAATTTGTTCATTTACTAGGACCTACAAATACTCGTTTTTGCCAAATGAGTTAGTAGGTACCTCGAGTTTCATTAGATCAAGTAATAAACACTATTGATGAGATAAAAATAAAAAGGCTAAATGCCTGTAAAAATGTGTGTTTAAAAATTATGGTAAAATCAATATCATTGCATAGCAAATATTGCAATATCAATACATGAGCGAGCAGAGACAAACATAACGATAAAGAAAGTTTGAGTTTCAATAATTATTGCTAAACTGACGAACCGATTTAGATAAAACTTGAAATCGATAGATGGGGATTTTGAAGAGTGGATGCTAATTGAACAATTTGGTACATAAACACGCAAACGAGATTTTTTATCTAATTACCAAAGAAAGCGGAATCACGTGACATCATCAAGATGAATGCACATAAATCCACTTTAGTAAATACAATGTATAAAGGAGTAATATCTGGGCGACCGAGCTATGCTCGGGTGCAAATAGAGAAAAATTAAAAGAAAAAAAGAAAAAAAAAACTTACAAAAAATAAACTTTCACTGGCTGAGATTCGAACTCGAAGCCTTCGGCTGAAAGGTAGACACCCAATGCACTCGGCCACTTTGGTCTTAACTTTGTGAAATTACGAAACACATTGCACTGGTAAATCCTTTTTCGTGAAAATACCGAGAAAATTTTCCCAGATATGAGACCTAGCTAGATCGATGTTTCGCCCCCTTAAGGGCCCGGCGAACGTACCTACGTACCTAGGAACGTAATAAATACAGACAAACAAACAAACAAACAAATATTGCTCGTTTAATAGAATAGGATGAATATTTATAATTAATATTTATAATTCATAGGCTATGACCCATTCATACTCCTTTGTAGAGATTAGGATCATATTATTGATTCCAAAAACCACCCATAGTTCATTTCACCCCTTATTATTCCGGATTATTTTTTACCATAATTCTGAGATGGATTATGTAAAGTGCTATGGGAAAAGCAAACAAAGAAATATCATTATTTCAATAAATAATAAATAGAAGCAAAAACATTCTAACCACATGTCAGACATCCCCACTAAATCTTCAGGATGTCTTCAGAGGTTAGTTGTCCAAACACAATCATGCTAATTTTGTGCTATTATATTATACTCTCTTCTTATCTGTATTGCAGGCACGAGATTCATTGATACATTTATAATTATTACGAAGGTTGCGTGTAGGTTGATTTTCAAAAAAATACTCCTGGTTGTTTTTTACAAATAAGCATGTTTCAAGAACATAAATAAAATATTCTCTTGTTTAAAAATACCGCGCAAAGAATCGGTGCTTGAAAGGCCATATAATCAATGGTAACAGTCATAGTTACACATCTACTGAAACACATAAATATATATAAGCATAACATCTACTGAAACACATAAATATATAAGCATAAAGCCAAGGATACACTAGGGAACATTTTGTTCCGCAACATGACGCGCAACACTTAATTTACGTGACGCTGCAATGTTGCATATTGTCCCGCAACATGCCCCGCAACATTGTACGTGACGCGGGGCATGTTGCTTGCTCCCGCCTCGAGAGCGAGCGCACGTGTCCCGCGTCAGTGTCGCGCCATTTGTCACCAAGTGTAGTCGCGTACGCAACGTGCCTCTTAACTATGTACGCAGCACTAATAGCCACAACCTCCTCGGGCGACATTTATTTAAACACTGACTAGTGTAGCCGGCAAAATGTTCCATGACAATTGTCGCGGGACACTTCACGTAGTTGTTGAGGGACATGTTCCGCAATATGTCCCCTAGTGTATCCCAGGCTTAAGACCCTCATGGATCTGACAGGGTTTTTTTTACACACTGTATAAGTAGACAAACAATCTTCAGACATTCAGATGAATATACTTTATTCCGCTTAAAATTAGTGGTGTGTTTTCTAATTACCTGGAATTAGGGTGGAAGTCAATCCTTACTACCACACTTTACTACAACAGCGTCTTCCTAAGGGAGTGTCCACATTGCGTTTTCTGCAGCGCGTTTTTGAGCTGCGCGTTTGTATCGATACAAACGCGCGTTCGCAACGCGTATTTTTCCATACAAAAGCGAACCGGGAGGGGCTGCGCGGGGGGCTGCGCGTTCGCATCGCGTTCGAATCGCGTTTGTATCGATACAAACGCGCTGCAAAAAACGCAATGTGGACACTCCCTAAGAATTACGATCTCATCGTCTTTTAAAACTAAGTTTAGACTAACAGATGAGTACTTCCTTGCCGATATTTTTAATCTACTTCACCTCGTAAATTGGACTTGTTTTAGCAAACAGCCTTGGCCAGTGTCATCTAACAAAATTGATTTTTATTGCATTTCGCGGCACAGCCCACCGGTTTCAGATCTAAATGTGTCTTATTAATGCTTTACCGAAGTGTCAATTTAATAAATATGTATTGATTAACATTAGGACGAAATCCGGTTGTAAGATATTTGTATAAAATGGGTGAAGATGATCGAATAGGCACATTCAGACCGAGACAGCTTGAAAACCACCTGCCGAAATGTATAAACTGGTGAGTTGCAAAAAATTAAAGTATTTTATAATTATGTGAAGAACTATAATAGAAGTTGATCTAACAATTACTTACCTACATTTATTCTTTTTAAGTGTTATTATCACATTGGTTTAATTTGTTCCTAAATTAAATTTACCAAATTATAATGTACTCACAGTAATTATCATCAATCAGTTTAGTAAGTGTGTGAGCAAGAGTAAAGTGATAACAAAATAAAAAAGTGGTGGCTAATAATAATCTCCTTTGTTACAGATAGTAGCATTCGTCGCCGTGCTGGCTGTAGCTGCGGCTAAGCCTAAGCCTAGCCTGGGATACTCTTACCCGACTCCCTACTCTTCCTACGTAGCCCCTGCCTACTCCGGCTACTCCGGCTACTCGGCCTATTCCGCGCCTGCTTACTCTTCAGTGTACTCGGCCCCAGCGTACACGTCAGCGTACTCGGCCCCAGCGTACGCTTCAGCGTACTCGGCCCCCGCCTACTCTTCAGCGTACTCGGCCCCCGCCTACTCTTCAGTGTACTCGGCACCCGCGTACACCGCTCCCGCGTACTCCGCCCAGGTGTACTCTGCGCCCGCGTACTCCGCCCAGTCAGTGTACTCTGCGCCCGCGTACTCCGCTTCCGTGTACTCCGCTGCTCCGGCTGTTGTCGCTAAGACCTACGCTCCTGTCGCCACCACTTACGCCGCCGCCGCCCCCGTGGCTAGCTATGCCACCGCCCCCGTGGCCAGCTATGCCACCGCCCCCGTCGTGGCTAAGACTTACGCTGCTGCCCCCGTCGCCACCTACGCCCATGCTGCCCCCGTTGTAGCTAAGACCTACGCCGCAGCCCCCGTCGCCACCTACGCCCATGCTGCCCCCGTCGCCACCTACGCCCATGCTGCCCCCGTCGCCACCTACGCCGCCGCTGCCCCCGTCGCCACCTACGCCCATGCTGCCCCCGTTGTAGCTAAGACCTACGCCGCTGCCCCCGTCGCCACCTACGCCCATGCTGCCCCCGTCGCCACCTACGCCGCCGCTGCCCCCGTCGCCACCTACGCCGCTGCTGCCCCCGTCGCTGCCACTTACGCCGCCGCTCCCGTCGCAGCCACTTACGCCGCTGCCGCTCCCTACGCCACCTACGCCGCTGCTGCCCCCGTTGTAGCTAAGACCTACACCACTGCCCCCGTCGCTACCTACGCCGCCGCTGCTCCCGTCGCAGCCACTTACGCCGCCGCTCCCGTCGCAGCCACTTACGCCGCTGCCCCCGTCTACGCCAAGTCTTACTCCACCTACGCCTACCCGTCTTACGGTTACTCCGGCTACTCTGGCTACCCCTCCGTAGCTTACAGCAGCCAGTACCCCCGTTGACTCTTTCCTGTGGAAGAAGAAGAAGTAAGAAGCTAAACGACTTGGAATTAAATTTAAGAATAGTCACGATGTTGTAGTCAAAATGAATGTTCGAATAAATAAATTGTTAACATCTAGTTAGAATTTTGGCATTTTCTTTTTTTTTTTTTGCAGCAACCCTCTCAACACTTTTATACCATCACTGCTTGAAGTATTTCTACTGGTTTTTCTATTTTTCAAAACTATATTAGGAATAAATGGTTTTGTTTTAGTAGTTTGCTTTGAGTAATTTCTCAACTACATCATACATTAGCTATCCGGCTGAAACTTTCAGGGAGGTGTTCCCAGGTGCTCCATCCACCGGTACAAATCTAAAAGTGAGCAATATAAGTACTATATTTTGAGAAGCTATTCTGCTCATCACGCTGAAGATCCTCATCAGATCTTCACCAAATTTTTATGAGACCAACCTAAAGTTACAACTTTTCAATCAAAAAAGAACCACCGAAATCTGATGTTACGTATAAGGCGGAGATATCCGGTAGCCCCCTTTTTGCCCCTTTTTGGAGGAAGTACCCCTCCAATCAAAAATCCCCAACAACAAAAAAATCTATAAAATTATCAAATCTGCTCACAAAATTTCACGAGAATCAGTTGAGAAATGCGACCTGTAGAGGAGAACAGCCGGCAGACAGACTGACAAACAGACGGCCAAAAGGATTTTTCGGCCAATCTCGAAACTGAAACCCTTCGCTCGCTTCACCCGCTCGGTCAAAAAAATTTAAAAAAGTGGTTTTAGAATTCAAAATTCAAACATTATTATTCAGTAGGACCGCTATGAGCTAGGTGATTCTACTCCTTTTTTTTCGTGACCAACACCGTGAAGAATCAGGGCAACAAACACGGTATAGGGCCTAGCTTTAAATAATTTTTAATCCACTTTAATTAGAGATTACTTTAAAACGTTTTAAAACTAGATTGCTCTATCCACGCCTGCCTTTTGTAGCCAAGCAAAGAGGAGTAAAGAAACAAACACGCCTTGAAACTTTTTTTTGCTGTTACATTATACTGCTGTGCTATTAACATTATTGAAATGGGTTAATTAATCGGCGTTATAAAATTAACTAAGTAAATCAAGTTTAATTTATACGACCTGTTTTTTAATGGTTAAAAGAACTTACCTGAAGTGAATTTCAACCATAATTATACTAGATGCTGCGTCCGAATAGATTTAAAGAAAACCATGTAGTCCGCCTTCCATGTATAGCATCGCAACACTGTTTAGCGCTATTTTTTAGGCTAATTTTGAAGATCCGAAAAATATTCAAACAGAAAAAAAAAATATGAGAGTGTAACACTCGTTTCTGTTACTGCTACCCGCGGCGCGCACGTCATTCTTTTCAGAGCACGTTCAGCACGATCAGCATTCTGCAACATTCATTTATTTATTTGGGTTTGGCACAATAACCGCGAAGCACGCAGAATTGTTGTGCCTTTCAGGGTGGGCGGGAGTTTAAATCTATTCGGACGCAGCATCTAGTATAATTATGGTTGAAATTCACTTCAGGTAAGTTCTTTTAACCATTAATTATACGTCGATGCTGCGTCCTCTAGATTTAAAGAAAACCATGTAGATGTTTAGCGTCTGTTGCAGAATGAACATAAATAAAATCACAAATATAAATTCATATACCTACTTAAGTATGTTCAATATTTATAAGCATCATACGTAAGTATACCCTTATTAGTACTTATCAGTACTTCATCGATACAGCCTTAGAAAAGGGCGTGTCTTCAGTAGAAAGAAAGAAAGAAAAAAATATTTTAAAATTTTTTCGAAACAGAGAAAGCGTCCTGTCCACCTGACCGTACTTTTAATAGTGTTTGTCAAGTGTCGATGGAAAACCCAGCCCGGCTGGTGGCGGAGGTGGCTGAAAAAGAAACAAATAAACACGGACACGTTCACTCCGCTCTCATGCAATGCAACGTATTTGTTTGATCCATCGAATAATTATTTGAAAGGTTGCGTTGTGGACAGGTTATTTCACAGTTATTAACTGTGAACCTCAAATGATTTGTGTACGGAGGAGAATTCGACAATTTCTTTCTAAATAATGATATACGTACTAAGGTAGAATAGAGAATATATATATATATAACAATACGTAGAATAAAGTCAGGATCTAATAGTAATATTTGTAGATAAATTGATATAAAATATGGCAGATAAAGTCTGCGAGCGTTGTCTTGTTAACAACGTAGAAAAAAGGTATCAATTTTCTCGACAGTACATCCAGTGAGGTACCTAGAATGGTTGGATATTTGGATAATTGATTTGATATAATAAGTATATTCCAAGGCAATGCTCCTGCCAAGTCGAATAATATTTCGAAAAAAGTGGGTTTTCTTTTTTAAAAAATACCTGTAAAGAATCTACTATTGGTACACACCGTACTTTTCACTGGTGTGCACGAGTGTTCTTACCAATAACATTTATGATAACGCTGACCGTTACTAATTAAGTTCCTTCCACAGCTCCTTTTGAACAGTTCTGTCGAAAAAGTATTTCCCTAACAGCTAGATAGATGATCTGTAACAATCTAAATTATTTGATTGACAAAAGATATACCACTGCTTTAAAGTTAGATTATAATAAATTCAAAACGTTTTTTTTTTGATAAGGAATTATAAATTTTGTCAACGGAGTCACTAGGAATATGCCGTGTTTTAGATAGGTAGGTAGGTACGCCTGCTGCATAAATATGGCGCACGCCTGGGCAAGGTTGCGCCAAAACGGGTGATGTTCCCTTGGTTGACTAGGAAGAATAAGTAAGTATACCAGGAGCTTCGTCTTCTACAATTTAACAAAAAACATTTCAGTACCAATGCATATCGAGGAAATGCGTAAAAGCAGTAGGTACTTTTCCTAATTTATAGCAAAAGACGTATCAATTACATTTTTCAATTTAACCTAGACGCAAATAAATTGGTATTTGGTTGACCTAACAATATAGAACATAAATAGTATTAAAAAATAAAGTTATTAAAACTACTCCAGATTACCTAGATGGCAAGTAAGTATTGCTTAGGATCCCGGTCTGAATCACTAATATTGCGGGATTATAATGTAAGAAGCAAAAATAGATAAGTATATTTATGGCTTGACAATTTTAAATAATAAAATAAATATTGGTGGACATTTTTCACACAGCGCCATCAATCCCCAAACTAAGCAAAGGTAGTATCAGATAACTGATAGAATACTATTTGTATATTTTTTGTAAATACATAACATACTTATTGTACTTTAATGCCAATACATTTTATTTTCGAAATTGATTGAGATGTGGAAATTATAGGTATTCCATCCATCCTATTTATATATGACAGCGGTACCTGTTATTGATTTTAAGTACCTATGAAAAAATTACTATGATAATAGTAGGTGATAATAACAACAATAATTTATTTAAAACACATTGTATGTAAAGATTACTGCAGTATAGCAGTAATTTTGACGAAATGATGTTTAAACCTAAAATGGCGGCTATGGTAAGCCATTTCGGTTGCAGATCAGCGGTTGACCTCTAGCCATATATATCATCAATCACCACATTATGACACCCCAACCATTAACTGATGGATCAGCACTTTATAGTTTGTAAATTGTAGATGTTGAAGAAGACATCTATTTTGGGCTTTATGTGCGATACTTAATCACCAGTAAAGTCTTCGAGCAGATATTTTTTAAACACTTTCAGTGATTATAACAAAACCTTTAATATCTAATACATTATTAACAATGAAATATTTTTGACATAATTAAGTCTGATTTGTCTTTTTCTTTGTTGAAATACCTTTTATTTTTCGCGTTCAAAACGCTTTGTGTACAGTAGTTACACCGAGCCGTATGCTCTGTACAGGACAAAATTCAGTGATTGTACATACTTATAAATTTAGCAAAATCACGGAAGGTTCTAGAATCTTCGGTAATTGCAGTGACATAAAATATATATATATATATATATATATCATTATGTTGTGTTGATTTGAGCCTCATTTTTAAATATTTACGCAATTGAGTGGTTATCAAATAACGCTCCTAAATGAGTTTACTTTATGTTATGTTTTTCATTCTATGTAGGTTGGTTGAGCTGATATAACATATCATCCAGATAAGCTAGTAGTCTGCGACTTTGGCTCTTAGAAATGATAATTATGATGTAATTATAAGCATTAAAAGAAAAATATGCCTTTTTAAGATCAGTAGTAGTCATGTAGGTAGATACGCCCATTATTTACCTACTAGCTTTTACAGTGTAAAAAATATCCTCCATACTAAAATGGGGCGCAATGGTAATTACCATTATCAGTATTTGTTAATGTTTTGACACAATATAAATTGCAGTATAGAAGGTGTCCTATTTTTGTTTATATAACAATCAAAACTAGTGAAACAAGCTGACCCGCCTACTCAGTACATGCTGATTTGCAACGAAAAGTCACCGTTGTAAAACTTAGGTACAAGTTTTGATACGGTGTTGCTCATTTCAACTTTAGGAAATGGTGGGTCACAGGCTTCAATATACTGTGGTAAGTATAAAATTTTTAAAAAGAAGTTTTAAGGCCCTGCAATACAACTGGGTCATCAGTAATTGATAATCAGTTTTTGTATGGTAAAACTAAATTTTACCAGCGTGAGGTACCTCTATTGTCGTCGACGGTTGCGGGACTTGTTCGGCGGCGGCTCGCGATGTAGCGGCGGCGGCGGAAGGTCTGACGGCCGGGTTGAACTCGAACTCCTCATCGTCGACGTGGACGGCTGCTGCTCGTAGTAGGTACCGGTTCTGGACTGCAGTTGTCTTCGCGGTGTTTTGACGACGTGGGAATCGCAAAGTTTCCGATCCAGAAAATTTAAGTTGGGATCTGTTCTACGAGGTACTGGATTTATTAATTTGTCAGCTTGACCTTTCGATGACCTTTGTCATGGTGAGACACTAATAACATTTATGGCACTTCCGACAATTTCTTGATGATCTCAAGTTTGGCAACGTCATACCTACATACAGTGTCGGGTAGGTATTTTGTGAGGTTAACTGGACCAGGTATATATTCGTGGTCCCAGCGGCTTTTGGGAATCTCTTATCAGTTCACAATAAGTAAAAAATAATTAAGTAAGACAGCACTTACCTAAGGGATGCCTTTCGGAGTACGTACTAGCAACAAATCTCAGGAATCAGCAACTTTTCTTTCGGGGCGTCCCTCCAGCTCCTCTTCCCGTCGAGACCGTCCAGCAGTATCTTCCCCAACGTTTGGAGATTTTAGTGGGGTTTTTTCACCCCATTTTTTAACATAACATTTCCAAGATTTCATCTGGTACTGGCACCGCATGGGAGCCAACAAACTGCCGTGCAGTTGGCACGCTCTTGCGAACTGAGACTGATGAAGCCTCACCCATCACGTGGACGTCGTACTTGGTTCTGGCTAATCTTCCTCTAGAAGGCCATCATCCGATCGGCATGTCGGAATATCGGACGAGTTTCTCTCGTCACTTAGGCACATTTTAGATGGACACCGGAATTTGTATAGAAAAAATTATAATAATATAATAATGTAGGTACATTATATTTTTCTATATTCCTTACATCGGCATTGCGTAGATACCCGCGCGTTAAGAAAATAAAATTAATTATTCTATTGTAAATCTCGAATCGCCACGTCATGTCATCAGGTTATTACCTGTGTATATTATGTTCAGGTAGCATTTGTGAATAGTCAAATTGTGCTTAGTAGTAACCACACCGGAGTTTCTGATCTATGATTATGATCTGTAGGTATAGAAGAAATAAATCCTCTAAGCTCCTTACTTTCTGGATGGCATCGCGTACCACCACGTTAAGAAAGTAAAATGTTTTATTCCAGGGTAATATCACGTATCACCACGCTAAGGAATAAAAAATATATTATTCCAGGATAATATCACGTATTACCACGCTAAGGAATAAAAATTTTGTAACCATCAGGATAATATCTCGTATTATCACATTAAGAGGTACGTAGGTGTGGGTAGTTGTGCATTGCTAACCTTTATTTTTCTTTCTTCGAATCGTAGAATTCTTTGGACGAATATCACTATCACTCCATAACAACTTTTTTACTCTCCATAAACTCCATAAACTCCATAATAACAACATTCACTTTGCAAAAATTATCACTTTGAATAATCGAGTCGATGTTGACGATGCGGAACACGAAAAACGAATGACGTGCGCGCCGCGGGTAGCAGTAACAGAAACGAGTGTTACACTCTCATATTTTTTTTTTCTGTTTGAATATTTTTCGGATTGTAACATTAATACATAGATAGCTATTATTGACTAGGAATAAAAGTTGTCGAGAATTGAAATACTGATTGATTGTTAGTTCTATAGGTGTTATAAATCATGGTTTGATTTAATTAGAATTATACTTGATTACGCATGAATAAAACTATCTATAAGAATTGTAAGATAATTATATTTATCGGAAGTAAGTCTTAGATCGCTAATTAATTATTGTATTAACTTTGTAAAAACATATTTTAATTTTAAAGGATTTATCCAATTAAGGATATTCTTCATAAATACTTATACCAATAAATATTAATTAAAAGTATTGTACATTGCATCCGGCCAAAGCAGGTGACAGCACCTAGTTGAGTTTGCCAGCAACAGATGGCGCTAGGGGCTGTACTGCTTTGCCCTAGAATGCAATGAGTTGGGGATCCTGTTAATTTTAGTCAGTCCGTTGTCAACCACCGAGAGGTGAAGTTCTCTCTTTAGCAATAAATACCTACAGTTTAAAGTAGTTGTTATTGTTTTATAAAAGTGTGGTGCTATATAAAGTGAATTATGAAGTGAAAGTACTTTGAGGTTTGTTTTAATAGTTCGTGAGATCCAACAAATCAGAAGTGCGATTGGTAAGTTACTTTTGTCTACTTACTTGACTTCGCCCGCAATGTAAAAAATAATAATAGTTAAACCCCCAACGAAAGAGAGGTTTTATAAATTATAGTGTGTATGTACATCCGTGTGACGTGTCCGTCTGTGGCATCTTGACCCCTGAACGGATGGACCGAGTTAGATGTTTTTTTTTTGTTTGTTTGAAAGCTGCAGTGATCGAGATAGTTCTTAGCTAATAAATGATGATGATCTCTTCAGACGTTTGAAAATCTTCAGCTAGTTAAATATATAAAGCGGAAGAGTTTTTTTTGTTTGAACGCGCTAGTCTCAGGAACTGCCGGACCGATTTGAAAAATTATTTCTGCATTTGATGGCTGAACTCTTGAGGAAGGTTATAGGCTACTTTCCATCATCATCATCACCATTTACCATTACCATGGGGGCATCGCCGCGAGGGCGCTGCTAGTGAATAATGAAAGGATATTGTCGAAGGTTGAATTTAATGAAACAGTTTTTATTTATTTACTTACAATTTTATGGAGCGTAGGTGATTGATATTCCTAAGTGTCTTATAGTAGTTGTTTTGGTGTCATCATGCGAGCTCAAAGTAGGTTATTTTGTGTTCGACTTCTGTGGTTTATTTTCTTTTGTGTGTGCGGAGGATGGCGTTCGCGTGACCATGAAGGACGACCACGTGGCTCCAGGCGCGGTGGTGATCCCGCAGCCCTGTTTTGAATCGGGCAGTGTTGCGTGGCCCCGCATGCCAGCGAGCGCGCGGACCCGTCAACCAGACACCGCGTGGACCAGCCGGCCAGGGAGTGTGCAGCCTCGCTGGCCAACGAGGGCGCAGCCCTACCAGACAGCGAGTGCGCGGCCGTACCGACCGGCGAGCGCGCGGCCGTACCGACCAGCGAGCACGTGGCCGCGCTGACCGGCGAGCGCGCGGCCCTACCAGCTGGCGAGGGCGCGGCCCCGCTGGCCGGCGAGATCGCAGCCCCGCTAACCAGCGAGCGCACAGCCGCACCAGCCGGCGAGCGCGCAGTCCCATTAGCCAGCGAGGGTGCAGCCCCGCTAGCCAGCAGGGGACACTTCTGGTGACGAACGTGCTTGCGGCCTGCCTTCCGGACCGGCGGCTTCTCACCACACCAGCACCAGCAGCCTCCAGCCTCGGCGGTTCCATCGCGGCCGCCCCGACTTCCGGGTTCTGCGGGCTCTCCGCTCCTCGATAACGCTTCGTGGAGTTGCTTCAACCGCGGCATCATCTGGGTGTCTCGTCCCGACACACCGTGGACATCACCCGGAGCACTGCGCCGCGCGCCGCGTCGTCCCGACTCGCCGTGGGCGCGTCTCGACTCGCCGTAGGCGCGCTCGGCGCGCCGCGTTGTCCCGGTTCGCCGTGGGCACGTCTCGACTCGCCGTGGGTGCGCTCGGCGCGCCGCGTCGTCCCGGCTCGCCGTGGGCACGTCTCGACTCGCCGTAGGCGCGCTCGGCGCGCCGCGTTGTCCCGGCTCGCCGTGGGCACGTCTCGACTCGCCGTGGGTGCGCTCGGCGCGCCGCGTCGTCCCGGCTTGCCGTGGGCACGTCTCGACTCGCCGTGGGCGCGCTCGGCGTGCCGCGTCGTCCCGGCTCGCCGTGGGCACGTCTCGACTCGCCGTAGGCGCGCTTGGCGCGCCGCGTCGTCCCGGCTCGCCGTGGGCACGTCTCGACTCGCCGTAGGCGCGCTTGGCGCGCCGCGTCGTCCCGGCTCGCCGTGGGCACGTCTCGACTCGCCGTAGGCGCGCTTGGCGCGCCGCGTCGTCCCGGATCGCCGTGGGCGCGTCTCGACTCGCCGTGGGCGCGTCTCGACTCACCGCGTCGTCCCAACTCGCTGTGGGTGCGTCTCGACTCGCCGTAGGCGTGCTCGGCGCGCCGCGTCGTCCCGGATCGCCGTGGGCGCGTCTCCACTCGCCGTGGGCGCGTCTCGACTCACCGTGTCGTCCCGACTCGCCGTGGGCGCGTCTCCACTCGCCGTGGGCGCGTCTCGACTCACCGTGTCGTCCCGGCTCGCCGTGGGCGCGTCTCGACTCGCCGTAGGCGCGCTCGGCGCGCCGCGTCGTCCCGACTCGCCGTGGGCGCGTCTCGACTCGCCATAGACGCGCTCGGCGCGCCGCGTCGTCCCGACTCGCCATGCAGTCTGTCGCCCGTGTCCATCGATCGTTGTGAAGGTTTTTGGTGTGTTGTCGTATCTAGGTGCGCAGCTGGGAGAACGGCAGAGGAAGGAACGGGGCTGGGCCCTCCACTTGTGTTTCCGAACCCCTCCTGGCTAGTTCATCTACGGCATCGTTTTCCAGTGATCCACTGTGCCTCTTGATCTATTGTAGAGTTACCCTGTTCTTTGCGGCGATACTCTCAAGGGCAAAGTGACATTCGTATATGAGCTCGGAGTTGCACTTTTGGCTCTCCAGTGCTCTGAGGGTTGCTGTACTATCAGAGGGTATCCGTATGCTGTAGTCTTCTATCCCTCTCCGTTTGATAGCTGTGGCAGCTTCGGTTAGGGCCACACATTCACATTGGAAAATGGAACTGTGTGAGCCTAGTGTCATTGATATGTTAAGGTTGAGATCCAATGAGTGTACTCCGGCGCCTGTTCCCTGATGTGTCTTCGATCCATCAGTACAGTATAGACCAAGACTTCGCTGCTTCCTGACTGATCTCTTTGGTTTTCGTGTGTCTGTATTTTGTAGTGTTTCTGGGATGTTGATTGTATGGGGATCTTATCATACGGGTCGTGTGATGTGGCTCTGTCCAGAATACATGCGTGAAAGCTTCTTGTGTTTTCCCATAGGTTCAGGTGTTTGAGTCTGATAGCAACCAGTGTCACTTCCTGTTGTATATACCTACAGGTCGAGTAGGATAAGGCCCAAGATGATCTCCATGGCCGCTGTTGGTGTTGTTCTCATGCAGCCAGTTATTGCAGAGCATGCATAGTCTCTGGAAGCGTTGCAGTTTGGTAATCGCAGTGTTGAGTTCAGTCGTTTCCACCAAACAATAGCACCGTATGTCAGTGTTGGTCTTATTACGGCTGTATATAGCCATGTGGTTATTTTGGTGTTAACCCCATGTTTTTTCCGAGCATTCTGCTGCATTAGAAGAAGGTTGTGCATGCTCTTTGCAGTTTGTAGTCAAGGT
Organism: Camptogramma bilineatum; assembly: GCA_958496255.1. NCBI lineage: Eukaryota > Metazoa > Arthropoda > Insecta > Lepidoptera > Geometridae > Camptogramma > Camptogramma bilineatum. Next base: position 14,747,265 of record OY292453.1, read on the forward strand.
GCCTAATCCATAGCAGTTTACTATCCAGAATGACTCCTAGGTACTTGACTTCGTGTGTTAGTTTGAGCTCATTGAGAAGTTTGGGGAGTCTTAAGTTGCCCAGGTTTTTATTGTGTGTAAACATTATGAGTTCAGTTTTTGTAGGTTTTACTGATAAGCCATGGTTGGTGCACCATGTTTCAACTATTTTGAGTGCTGTTTTCATCGTGTCGCATAGTGTACTCTCGAAGCAGCCGGTAGCCAGGGTGGCAAGATCGTCAGCGTAGCCTAGGGTGACGAGTCCACTGCCATTAAGTTTGCGGGTGAGTTCGCCGACTACTATGTTCCAGAGTAAGGGTGAGAGGACGCCACCCTGGGGCAGCCTCTTGCAACTATTCCTCTTGTCGTCTCGTTTACTGTTAGCTGAATTGCTCTATATTTGAGCATGCTGTTTGTCCAGTCTGCTAGCGTTGGCGCGACCCCGTATCTTTCCAGTGCCAGGTTTATGCTGCTAAATGTTGTTTTGTCAAACGCACCTTCAATGTCTATGAATGCGCCTAATGTAGATTGTTTTGCGGATAATCCGCCTCCGATTGGAGAGACTACTCAATGGAGAGCGGATCTGTCGATTTGCCTGGGCTGTAGGCGTGTTGGTTGGAGTGTAGTGATTTGTGTCCTCCTCTCCTCCGTACGTCGTCTCCCCAATGCTGGGGGCCGTGACCCATCATGAAAGCATCTTCTCCCGCACGATGTTGCACCATCTGCTCCGGCTTTCAGCGAGTGTGTTGCGAATCTGGTCTGACCAACGCATCGTGCTCCTTCCTCTCGACCTTCTTCCCTCAACTTTCCCCATAGCTGTAAGTTTTTGGAGATTGTCTCCAGGTTTGCGAGCTATATGGCCAAAGAACTCAAGGATCCTACGAAGGCATACAGTTCGTCAGGTTTATGATAAGGGAGTTTACCATAAACGTAACGAGTTGATAGGCGTGGTTTTTTATCTAGCTTGAGTTCTTCGAGCACCGATTGGTTAGTTCTGTGCGCGCAGTCCAAGGAATGCGCAACATTTTCCTCCAGCACCACATCTCGAATGCATCTACACGTTGGCGGTCTCTCGTTTTCAAAGTCCACGTCTCGACCCCGTATGGGAATATGGAGAAGACTAACGTGTTGACTAAGGTGGTTTTTGTCTTATATAACGGTCTTTCCATATTCTCTCAAGCTGAGACATGGCGCTCTTGGCCATTCCAATACGTCTGCGGATCTCGCTTTCACAGGAACCGTTGTTGCTAATACTAGAACCCAAGTAAATAAAGTTATCTACAATTTACAAAATGTTCTTCTGAATTCTAGTTTGGAAGCGCGGTCCACTATCATAATCTTGGTTTTAGATCTGTTTATGCGATTTAGCAGTTTATGTAGGAGAGTGTTATGTCTGATTTCTTTATCACATAGCCTCTCAAGGGTCTTCAGAAGGAACGACGTAAGACTGATTGGTCAGAATGATTTTGCCAGTGGATAGTCGCTCCTGCCTGGTTTCGGTAGAAATACTACTTTCACTTCTTTCCATTTCTCGGGTATGTAGCGGTGGGCAATGCATTCTCTAAAAATGCTCACTAAGTGTTCGACTAGTAGTGCACTACACCATCTCAGCAGGCCCGGGAATATTCCATCCAGGCCTGATGATTTGAAGGGAAGGAAACTATTGATTGCCTTACCTTCTCTCTGGCGACAAGATTTTAGGCTACGTTCCAGTTTTGGTTGTCTTGTCGCTGTGCCACATCCACTCATCAATGCTGATATTTGGCACCCAGGAAAGTGAGTCGCCAGCAGTAGTTCGCTGGTTTCTTCGTCTATTTTTGTATAGGTGTTGTCAGTTTTTTTTTAAGGTGTCCGATTGTTCGTTCAGGATACCTCGATAGAATGCCTTTTATTTTGGCGACTTGGTTGGTGTTTTCGATGTTTGTGCAGAAACGCTTCCAGCGTTCCAGCCTCCGTAAGCGTATGCGTATGCGCAAGTATGGCAGACTGGCCATGGTCTTAAGTGTGGGAGTCAGTGCAGAATCAGCCTGTAACCACTATTTATTTATTTATTCATTCTAAAAGTATGGCAGACTAGCCATGGTCTTAAGTGTGGGAGTCAGTGCAGAATCAGCCTGTAACCACTATTTATTTATTTATTTATTTATTCTAAAAGTATGGCAGACTAGCCATGGTCATAGGTGTGGGAGTCAGTGCAGAATCAGCCTGTAACCACTATTTATTTATTTATTTATTCATTCTAAAAGTATGGCAGACTAGCCATGGTCTTAAGTGTGGGAGTCAGTGCAGAATCAGCCTGTAACCACTATTTATTTATTTATTTATTTATTCTAAAAGTATGGCAGACTAGCCATGGTCTTAGGTGTGGGAGTCAGTGCAGAATCAGCCTGTAACCACTATTTATTTATTTATTTATTTATTCTAAAAGTATGGCAGACTAGCCACGGTCTTAGGTGTGGGAGTCAGTGCAGAATCAGCCTGTAACCACTATTTATTATTTATTTTTATTTATTTATTTTATTATTATAAAAGTGTTTAAGAATAAGTATTTTGTAGTTGTAGAGCCTCGGTCAATTGCTTGGTACTCAGTGCAGATGCGGCCTGTTACCACAATTGACAGAAGCGGGCAGAATTATGAAAGTATATTTAAGTTAGTAGGTAATGAGTAATCGTAGAGCCTCGATCAATCGCTTGGTACTCAGCGCAGATGTGGCCTGTTGCCACAGTTGACAGAAGTAGGCAGAATTATGAACCCTTTTTATTTAGGCTGGATTTTACCAAACTGGATTAAGTTTTATCTGGAGATTAAACCACAGATAAACTGCTGTTTGTTTGAATATTTTGACATTGTAAAGTTGACACCTTATAACCAGGATAATTTGAATGCACCTAATAATGTTCGGTTGCGCTTTCTGAACAATTGTGTTTTAATTCTGTCGGCTAACGGAATAACTACTCTGGGAGTAAGATGACAGTTTGGTCGAGTCCAGCCTTAAACGTTTAATTTAAATAGTAGGTAGGTATAGCCTGGCAAAAATGGGTAGAAACGGCAACTAAAATTTTATTACAATGGAAAGCCTTTCTCTACTAATCTATGGTAAAGTACAGGTTTCTTGTCTATGGCACAGGTACCGAAGACGTCAGTCAGAAGTAATAATTTCCTTCTAAAAGAGAATTTATCTATTTCGTGTATTTAGCTTGCACAGTGGCGCCCCATTTATGTCTCTTATTTTTGCCAGACTATAACTATCTGAGTTCAAGGTAAATTAATTGTAGGTAAATATTAAATTAAAATTATTTTAGTACAAGATTTGTGTCATCATCTAACCTCATAAAAATAAATAAGTTACCTACTTAATAGTACGTGTTCAAATGGTTTTGTAAAATATGGCAAATGATGATTAGAATATTTTTGTAGAACTATTATGTAGGTACACAAAATAAAGCTGAATAATTAATTAATGGAAGTGAATTAAAATAGTGGTATTTTAATTTACTTTCATATAATTATCTACACGAGGACGTGTAGCTGGAGTCGGATGGCCGAATGTAACATTAATACATAGATAGCTATTATTGACTAGGAATAAAAGTTGTCGAGAATTGAAATACTGATTGATTGTTAGTTCTATAGGTGTTATAAATCATGGTTTGATTTAATTAGAATTATACTTGATTACGCATGAATAAAACTATCTATAAGAATTGTAAGATAATTATATTTATCGGAAGTAAGTCTTAGATCGCTAATTAATTATTGTATTAACTTTGTAAAAACATATTTTAATTTTAAAGGATTTATCCAATTAAGGATATTCTTCATAAATACTTATACCAATAAATATTAATTAAAAGTATTGTACATTGCATCCGGCCAAAGCAGGTGACAGCACCTAGTTGAGTTTGCCAGCAACAGATGGCGCTAGGGGCTGTACTGCTTTGCCCTAGAATGCAATGAGTTGGGGATCCTGTTAATTTTAGTCAGTCCGTTGTCAACCACCGAGAGGTGAAGTTCTCTCTTTAGCAATAAATACCTACAGTTTAAAGTAGTTGTTATTGTTTTATAAAAGTGTGGTGCTATATAAAGTGAATTATGAAGTGAAAGTACTTTGAGGTTTGTTTTAATAGTTCGTGAGATCCAACAGGATCTTCAAAATTAGCCTAAAAAATAGCGCTAAACAGTGTTGCGATGCTATACATGGAAGGCGGACTACATGGTTTTCTTTAAATCTAGAGGACGCAGCATCGACGTATAAATATTTTTGCAAATGTTATTAATGAATATTTTTCCACTACACATACATTATTCAAAAATAAATTATATAGTACCTACCTATGTATATTACTTACAGAATTAATTAATTATTCCTAATTTATCAAAACGTTCATAAGACCTTCGGTAGGTACTTCTATAATAATAAAAAAAAATAATAATAATAAAAAAGTACATCTGAATATTGAGTAAATGTAAAAGTCAATTTACGGCTGCCCAATTGGTTAGTGTTAAACTGCAACTTGCCCAACAATGTATCTACATAATTTTAAAATTAAACACATAAATGAAACAAGAACAGAAATATTAAAAAAAAGTGTAGAAGTGTAGGTACCTAAGAAACGAACCTACATTCTAAATACAATGTATCCGGGTATTTATCACGACAATTATCTTTTTATTTAGCCCGACGGACGTTTCGACTAGATTGTTATTGTGGTCGCGGGAAGAAATTCCTCGTGATGCTATTTGTATCTATTGTCATCTTTATTTACTAAGTTATTATTGTAAATCTCTCTCAATGTTGTCTAAATAATAAATTATAATTAAGTATCATAATAAAACTAATATATTTCGGGTTGCCGCGCTGCTATGTAAATTTTTATTAAGTTGATTGGTAGAATAGAAAACTGATTGATGTCAAAAAAAAAAAACGATGAAAGGATAAGCGCGGCAACAAGAAAAAAAGGAGGATGACGAAAAACTGAAAGATAAGAATGGTAGTAAAAGAAAACTAATAATTTGTAAAAGAGAAAGGACTTAAAATACCAAGAGTGCGTATTTTATGGTTTTGTTACGTAGTTTCCCAACTCCCTGATCAAAATAGAGTCAATATTCAACACTATTGTCTATAGACGCCTGTCTTGAAGATCCATTTGGACAGATTCGTCACAAAAGCGTCTCTTTGATATGCCTCTGACCTCCCCCTAGACATCCTATTAGGATCTTGAATGTCTGAAGATCGGGTGGTGGCTACGGTCCTTGAGAATACAGTTGTAAGATTACGTTTTTACTACAATTGGATGGGCCGATAAACCCCTTCCAAAACGTCTCTATCTCGCCATTAAACTTTTATCAGGGGTTCAAGGTCTTTGAACTTCTGATAGGCTGTGTAATGCGAATTAATTCGGAAGGTCGACCTGGATGGGCACTTTATTACTTACCGGGGGCATTCAAAATGGCTGATTTATGAGGGATGAACGGACAAGAAGGCAGAGGCCAGATTGGATACTAGAGCCACAATATTAGGCAACAATCGCCGCCTAAGATGTTGCTCTTGTTGCTCAAGATGTAAAGCAACAGTGTAGATTTTTGTATGAAAGCGTTTATCATATTGAGCGTAATCCGTTGTCTAATGAATAAATGGCGTTAAATTGTGGCCAACTCTGGTGACGGAGTTTTATGCCGCCTGAAGGCTTCCGTCATGGCTTAACGAATTTAAAAGCTTGTACCGACAATTTAACGTGCCTTCAGCGCTCAGCTCGTAATGCCACTTGCGGTCACCCATCCAAATTGTGACCGCGCACAACGCTGCTTAACTTCAACGATCAATCAAGCACGCCTAAGCAAGCTACGCCACGAGCGCTTCCAGCTAACTAAACGAATGACTAAGCAAGCGCTTTTAATGCGAGTCGAATTTACAAAGACATAAACTTACAGGCTTGTAATAGACGGAAGATATTTGCCAAAAACCGTCTTTTACAAAGAAATTCCCCCGTGTTTTAGAACCAGACAGAAATGATAAAGATAACTTAATATAAACGGAATTGCCTTTGTACACGATACAGCCTTGAAACCGACAACTTAATCTGAATATTGTAGTCACTAGACGGATATTTTGTTTGTTGTATCTTTAAATTCCTGAAGTCCTGAAGTATCATGGTCAATTTAGAAAAATAAAATGTTAAGCTCTTGATTCAGGCGTGACTTTGCGGAAGTCCATCTTCAGATTATTTGAAAATTCCAAAATATCTAGTTTTCCTCCGCTAATCTAATCTCCGCTCTCTTTTTTAGCTCTCTTTTATGATCTACACGTGTCGGAGTGTTATTACACCATGTTTTTCGTAAGTTCTCATAGGTACTAGGTACCTCAAAAAATTTCATGAAAATCGTAAGAGCCGTGTACGTACACAGATAATCATAAATGTTCTAAAGATACTTAAATTTAAAGAACTGAAATTGTTCATCGATTTTTGTTGCTAACTTGTAGTTGTAAAAAAAAGACGCCGAGCGAAGCCCATCCAGGTACCTTCTTATTAAACAAAATTGGCAAATACCTGAAAAGCACAATTTAAAAAATCCACTACTACCCTTAACTTAAAAGTCTACAAAGGTTATAAGTCAAGGGGATGAAGTTCACCCGTTCAAGGTTAGGGGTAACGAGATTCTTTTCACAAGGTTATTGAAGTTCAGATTCTTGCAACGATAATTTAAGATTTAGTTTCTTTAGATGTGAACCCAGATACTTAGTATTTTATGGGTCACAAACTGTATTCATTCACATTGGTTCAACTTTAAAATCAAATTGGTTTTCTTGATTGAACCCTTTTGACTTCACTTTTAAAGTCTATTTTTATGGAATTATGATATCTGAATTTGAGAGAGAAAAAGTGTGATGTCATGTGATTATCTGAATTCGAGACAAAAAAAGTGTGATGTCATGATCGTGATGTCATGATCTCTATCATGACATCACACTTTTTCTGTCTCGACTTCGTGTTTTCGCCACAATAGAATGATAGTAAGTATCAGCAGTTAAACATATTTTAATGCGTATTTCAGGCTACGTTTTGTTCATGTATCACGAAGTCACGGTCAGCAAAGTCTCGCATAAAATCTGACCTAAAAAGATCAACCGCAAAAACATCTACTCAAACTTGGAAAAAACATGTTTGGAAACTTCCTACTTCGTTACAGTTCATTGGTTACGTGGTATGTTGATATTATGCTGAAACTTAGACGTCAATTAATTAAAAGTTACGAGGTTTTTTTGGAAGTTTTCTTTCTCGTAATTTTAGCAAAGTTAACGTGTTTGGCGTCACACTTTTGTATGTTATTAAGTTTTATGTAAGCCACACTAACCGAATTTCCTAATAATATGTTTACGAAACGAAATACGAAGCAGTATTGTGACTGCATCACGGAGATATCATGGCAAAGTAGGTAAACATGATCTAAGGTTTTCAGGTACCTACTTGCGATCTTTTGAAGATGTTATGTCTAGCTAGTCAGAGGCACGTCTAAAAACATGTGTTTTGAAATTTCATCCTAATTGATCCAGTGTCAATGATAGGTCCCGAAAACTGGGTCTTTACATCTAAATCTAGATGATTTCAGCGTCAAGAAGCAACTTATTTACTGTCTTTTTTTATTGTTAAGCTTGTCCGAAATCTCAGCCTTCTTTATTCACAGGAAAAACATGGTTAAATACGTATAGAGCTAAGTCGTAGATTTCCTCACTTCAAAAGAACACAGATCAACATCAAGAGCTGTAAATAGGCGGAACTACGCTTTAAATTACGTAACTTTTTCACATTATTATCTCTATATTTTTTCTGTCCTATGGGGTATCGTAGCACCAATTGTCAACAGCCAATATTCGAGTGCTGTGGCAACGTGGCGCCAACGTCTCTTTGTTTTGCTATCGGAAATACATTTGTCAAATGGATATTGCTATTTACACAGCCATGATGATATTGAATGATATAGATTGACTGGCCTCACAGCTTAGTTGGTAGCTCTGTCTTTTGTGCTGGTTATGGGTTTGATTCTTATGTGAGATAAACGATATAAAATAAGTAAGATGGTTTTAGATTTAGATGACTGTATTTGCAAGGCAGCTGTAGACATTCTCTCAGACCTTTTCAGCTATCAAGATCCTAAAATAAATCTACAGAAAAACTATTCAATGCTTTAGGTACTTGCAAAAAAAATGTCTTATTTTACTGTTCTTGGTATTCGTTTTTTGTTGAAATTTCACTTTTAAGCGAGTGATACCTACAGATTTTGTAATACAACATAATATGGGCATTTTCTTTAACTTTTCTCACGAAAACTTTTGTATTATCTGTTGCAGACACACTCTCAGTTCACTACTGCAACCGCGAGGTGAAAGTAGCTGTGTGGGGGTCAGACAGTGAAGGGTACATTCGTACGCCTGGCTACCCCCACTTCTACGTGGGGGATGAATGTCGCTGGCGGTTGCGAGTGCACCGTGAGCAGAGAGTGCGAGTCACTCTGTTAGATGTCAGTTTGAGGGGTAAGTTGATTTCCAATAGGGTAATTCTGTACTCTTTGTTACCCCACTTAGATCAATCTAGACGTCAGTTTGAATAATTGCATAAAACGCGGCTTGAAAAAATAAATATCTTCATGCTTTTTCTAGATACTTCAGAAAATTAGTAGCATTACAAAGCACTACGAAATTTGTAGACCCTGTAGCCAGTCAGAGTCTACGAATTTCGTAGGCCTTCCACAAAATCAAGTCAACACAAACCACTTCATAATATTTATACATAGGAATAGGCCCGTTCGACAAGATCTGCACCGACCAGGTGTCGGTCTGGGAGTCGAGCGGCCAGCACCTATTCTCGTCATGCGAACAGGTGGAGCTGACTGCAATACAAACCGCTGATCTTGTTACATTTCTCCCTAGGAATAGGCCCGTTCGACAAGAACTGCACCGACCAGGAGCTGGTCTGAGTCAAGAGCGAGCACCTGTTTTCGTCATGCGACCAGGTGGAGCTGACTGCAATACAAACCGCTGATCTTGTTATTTTCTCCCCAGGAATAGGCCCGTTCGATAAGAACTGCACCGATCAGGTATCGGTCCGGGAGTCGAGTGGTGAGCACCTGTTCTCGTCATGCGACCAGGTTGAGCTGCCAATGCGGCTCACGTCAGGGACCAGTGTTCTGGACGTGACGGTCCAGGCGAGGTCGCAAGGGGCTTATCCGAAGCGAGGAGTGCTACTGCACTATAAGAGTAAGGAATTTATTTCATTACCATCGGTAGTAACAGGCTGATGGTGATGGTAATGATCATTACCATCATCACCATCAGCCAACCATCAGCCTGTAATAACAGGCTATAATAACAGGCAATAATAACAGGCTGATGGTGATGAGGTAATGATCCTTACCATCATCTCCATCAGCCTGTTATTATCCTCTGCTGTGTAAGTCTCCTCTCTAATACTCCACTCCGTCCCGTGCCAGCCACGTTCATTCAAGTCCGACCACGCTGACGATGTCGTCTGACGACCAACGTCGTCTTCAACAATATAAAAATATAGGTACCTGCATACTTACTTACTTAAATAATGAAATATGATCAAGACTGTATCCACGAGGGGCGTTTTAATACGTGCTCTAAACGATGCAGGAAAACATCGAAATCAGTTAGCTTTCTAATAGAGTCGATGGCTTTGCAACCTGCTACGTAAGGAAAGTTTACTTCTGCAAAATATGGGGAATATCAAATTATGTATTAGCATACCTCTGATGACTACCCCCGCTTGGACAACGAAACATTCGATTTGTTTGTTGCTTCTAATAGATAATTGATTAGGTACTTACCTACGTTTTATTCGTTGAAAATATATATATTTCGCTACAAGAACCATATTCCCTGCTGGAGCACCGCACAAATATTGCGGTGCCCCAGCAGGGACTATGAACGCCATCTTTTAAAATGATTTTGTACTATTTTCATGTTTCTACACAGTAATTTCCTGCTTTTAGCGCCATCTACATTTTCTTTTTAGAACCATTCTTTGCCGCCATCCATAAGTTTTGAAACAGCGCCATCTATCCGCAGGTATAGGATGCATCACGCTGCCAGCGCCCTCTAGCGGCTACCTTGTGTACCGCAACGCAGATGTAGCTCACTACATGTGCAATGTGAACTTCGTTTTCGAAGACACCCGAGAGAGGGCGCGACTAATATGGTGCTACGATGACAATAGATGGAATGATACAGTGCCTTTATGTGTTGGTAAGTTTTATTTTATAAGTAAATATAAGTACTTACCTACTTATCTGTTAATTATACAAATGCATTTGTGCTCGTGAACGAAATAAGAGAGAAAAAATGATATTTTTTAGTCATAATTTAATAATTGAGTGTTGTACGGAATCACCCCCACTGACTAAATAAAATATTTGTTTCTGAGTAAAACTATCATAAACACGCAAAGCAAGATAAGTACTTGTAGAAATATCAATGTCAATGTCATGTTACTTTGGTCTTTAGCATGAATGCATGAACAAATTAAAACCTTTAGCTTTTAGGTAGCGATAATTTAGTTAGCCAGTGAACGACAGAATCATCACCACTTTTTTCCTAAAGCTTCTAACAGAAATAAGTAGGTAAAATAATCTTAATTTTACTTTCATGGTTCACCCATATTAAAATGGCTTTCTAGATTTTAATAAATTAGAAGTAAATTGGTTCATTAGAAGGTAAAAATACAAGTTGATTTAAATATTATTGAATTCAGCTAAGAAGTTAATTGAACTGGAATTTTTGAGTTCTTTTATTTATTGGTGTTAGAGTGCGCAGCAAACTTAATGGCGGCTGAAGTGCGCGGAAAATTCGAATTTGCGCAGGTACAGTCAACGCAATAGAATACAGTAAACTTTATCTACATAGCCCGCCTAGCCCCGCCCCTCACCACCTTCACTTCCCCGCAATTGCGTTGACTGTACCTGTGCAAAGTCGAATCTGCCGCGCACTTCAGCCGCCATTAAGTTTGCGGCGCACTCTACCAGGTAGAGTCAAGGATATAGAGTCGATTTATGAAGTAAAAAAGACATTCTTATTTTTAGACATGAGAGTGACAAGAACAAAAACATAAAACGAATCATTATAACAGCCGTTTTGGCCCCGCTGACCATTTAACAAAAAACGAAAGATGAAATAAGAAAACTATAAATAAACCCAGGTAGGTATACTTACCTACCTAATTATTTTTACATGTCTCATTCATCGCAATTGCTCCAAGTACGAGTACCTACCTACCCATACCCATACAAGAAAAGTTCAAGAGCCCATTGAACCTTCACCTATAGGTAAATCTCTATCATTTGTCCGTAAAAATATCTAACTCATAACTCATTCGAAAGTGCTTTTTCGTCGTCATAATTCCTCACACAAAAAGTCGCCGATGTGAATAGCATACAACTTGTCGATAACAATAAACGCTCCCCATAAAAACTTTGGCATTTTGAGGTTATACCATGGGGGAGCGCGAGCATGCGCATCTTCCCTCCACCCCTCTCTCTCGCACTACCCAAACATTAGTACGAAGAAAGTGATAACTGTATTTGTGATAAGACCGAAGTGCTTGAGAACAATTTTAGCTTTGCTCTCAATTTTAAACTCTAGACCGCACCGATAAGGTGTAGTCTGGTTTGATTTGTGTAAATATTTTCATAGTCAACAAAGGACTACACACCGCTTTCAGTCGCGTTTGGTACATTGAATACTTCTGTCGTATTCAGACATCGGTTCGTGCAAGTCGCGTTCGAAATTATCTGACGACAACACGTGCGTTCGGCGCGCAATGTGAGTTTTAGATTTTTTATTTAAGTGTCAATTTTATGTTTTAAAATAGTGTGGTGTAGCCACATGGTATAAATATTATTTAGTGACAGTTTAGTGAATTACTAGTAAGTTATTTTGGTACGGAAAAATATTATGTTTTCGTATATGTACCTACCTACTTAGCTATATCTTTTAAAAGAATCTTTAAAATTGTTAGTTTGTTACAAAAATAGTTGGATAGAAGTAATTGAAAATCATGTTGCTATCAAAATCCCAATTATTATGATAATATTTGGTTCATACGGATAAACATAAATTGTTATCATGTTTAGGTCAATGCTATCTGGCACGCATTGAAGATAAAATTCAGTCGATGAAAAGAAAGAGAGGGGTAAATCGGATTTAGGTATATAGTTTTTTTGTGTCATCAATTCGTTATTGAGCCATGCTCTGATATAGTGAAGTGATTTTGGGCTTTTGGTATGTTTTTTTTAATTTAAATTGATAGGTAAAGAAAATCAAACATATTTAAGGAGACTTTTTTAAACCATACCATACTGTAATGTCATCCAAATTTTGGTATTTTCTGGTAAAAATTGTCTGGTATTATCAAAATGTGTTCAAGTCGCGATATTTTAAAATATGTAGATAATAGAGGACCTTTTTGTTCAATAATTCTACTTTCTGTATCTATACTTAACACAATACCTTCTGTTTAATGGCTTATCAGTTGCAGCACGTTTCCTGTTTTTTGATATTAAATTATTCATTCCCATGTGATTTTATCTCGCTAAAACATTGTTCTTTGGACTATGCTTGGTGGCGCGGCGCTGTGACTCTTTTATTCACACTGGTTCGTTTACCAACAATCAGAACAGGTTCTGTTAACCATGTTTGTTGTCCTGATTGGTCGTTGGACGTTGGTCTCGAAGGAACAGGAGTAGAATCATTACCTCTTGACTATATTCCAACGATCCCAGATATCCTAGTGAATATATCGCACCCCATCTGAAAAACTGTCGCAACATAGAAAAAGTAGTTTTGTAAAAACGCATTTAATAAAACCTAAATAAGATACAAAACCCAAATGTCACATTTTTGTATTACTTACGTCAGTTTTTCGATGTATTCCCGTTGTCCCCGGTGGTCATATTCCCGACCCAGGGACAACGAGATGCTATTTAGATTCATTCCCGTTGTCCCCGGTAAGCAGATAGGTTGGCGACCTATCTGCGACCGGACCGGGGACAACGGCTATTCTCAATTTCACGTGTCGTTGTGCGTATGATGATTGCCTTTAACTTAGATCTGCATTTAAAGGGGCACACTAGTACCTGGGTGCAGATTCTCCCAACAAACTTTTTTCAACCACAAGCAAAACGTCAACTAAACCTTAGATTTTTGTTTGTTTCTTATTCTACGATTTGTTCCACGGGGTTTAAAGATGTGTTATTTATGGACTTTAAATGTGTTATGTTATGTATGAATTTTTAAATAAATATTTTTTAATACACATACATCTTCAAGGTAATTAAGTTCTCAATGGCGCTGATTCCATTGTTCACTAACTAATTAAATTTTCACTAAAACCGATAGCTTTTATTTCGTTCACGCTAAGACCAAAATAGAATGACACTGTGACATTTCTAAAAGTACAAGCGTCGTTTTCTTCGATCAAAGGTAGTTTTTTGTAGAATCTGAAATTGGCCTCGCTTGTTCTAACTAAGTATAAACAATTCATTTTTACTACACTATAGTAACTTTATGAATGCCACACAGGCTGTCGTTTTGTTTTGGTCTTTAGTTTGAACGAAATAAGAGTTATCGGTTTTAGTGATAATTTAATTAGTCAGTGTACAATAACAGTGCCAATATTTACGATGCTGGAAAATTCAGTTGTTCTTCGAAAAAGAACAAAATCCCACGTAACAGGAATAACAAACAACTTTTTTTTTATTAAATTACAGATAATTTGCACGTATTTTTTTTTGTTTTTAGGTACTATTTTCGTTCGTTTCGGTTCAGTATTACTTACCTACTGTTTTAATTAAAAAAAAATTATAAGTACTTCTAATTATGATTTCACTACCTACATTTTACTCTTTTATCAGCACTAAAATTATAAACAGTATTTTACTATGGAAAATGCCCATTAGGCCCATTTATGATTTTCAGTGGAGTATGTCGGCACGCATCGCGCTCGCCACGCGACGTCTAAACTCCGCTTGGCTCAGTTCCAGAAAAAACTTCATGTTCAGAAAAAAAACGTTGATTTCCGCTGTTGTAGATATTTCGGTTGAACGACTTCGGTTTAAATGTGTAATCTTTAAATGAAATCTTAAAGACGTCCCTACAGCCGAATACTGAAACGCTACTTAGTTTAAGTGGTGCTTTTCATTGGCATTAATGTCATTAACTGTCATTTTTGAATACGATTCTGAAGGGTAAGATAGATAGATAAATAGATAGACAAATATTTATTTTCTTAGTGTTTTTAAGCCTATCTTAGGTTTGTCTAAACCACAGTAATTCTGTGGTCTAAACACTATGTTCTTGTATGTAAAAGTTAACTTAAATTTAAAAAGAATGAGATTAAAACACACGTTCAGTAAGTCGGTCATTCTCAGGAGCAGCATTTTTTCGGTGGCACAATTTTTTTTTAGAATTCGGATGTTTTGACATGAAATATCAAATCTAGATTTAATTTAGTAATTATTAGTACAAGAGGGAACTCTTAAAGCCTAACGGTTAAAAAGTTATTTGATTTTGAAAAATTGGTGCCCACCGAAGTCAATATTCTAATCACCGAAATCAAATACATTAAAATTTGGTTGAAAAGTCAACAGTCTTTAGTTCGATCTAGAATTATTACATAAAAAATTAGGTATTTGTAGATAAAAAATCGTTTCAAAAAGGGGTTCCATCATTAAACCCCTTGAAGGAGTTAAATTATGTTTCAAAGTTTGTATGGCGATATAATACTAGTAGTTCTCCCCGAACTGAGATCTCGCGCATCGTAGATGGCTTACTTTTGGACTTTCTTCTGACTACCCCTATACTTTCAAGTGCTACTACTGCCGAGTATGCCTATTGTGATAGCTCGTCATGATAAAATTACTGGTATGCATGCAATACATAATGTCGTTTCTAATTTTTCATTCATTTCATATTTATGAATTCTCGTCGTATTTCAAAAAGTATACGTCCTAGAATAAAAATAATAACTATTTTGGAATTTTCAAATAAAGACATTTGACACCCAACTCAATATATTTGTTTAACTTTTTTTTTACCCCCCTTGGGAATCCAATAAGCTCACAACCCCTTCATCGATTAAGCTCATAAAATATGCTCCACCGTATATTTCCATATCACAAACTATTGACCTATCAAGTTTCATGCAGATTGGATGAACGGTTCGACAGTTATGCGAGAACAAGAATTCGTGAAACATACAAAATACAAAGCAAAATCGCCCAACTTGCCACCAAGATCTTCGCTCACTCGATCGATTAGATAGACATTTTGATTGGATGGTAAACGATTCCGGCTGTCCAAAAGTCAAGAGCTAGGAACACGTCCTGGCTGGCATCCACCCGAGCATATACTACTTTACTAGTTAGTCTCTCTTGTAGAATCCAGCCGCTTCAAACCTTGTACTAGGTACTACTACAGGTGGCTGCCTGATTCGGCATCAGCTCCTCTCATTCACATACTGACGGATGCTTTCCTCACTAGTTGTCGGGTCTAGTTGGGATATATTATAAGCCAATGGTCGTTTCAACAGCCTGCAGGGCGAACCTGGCAGAGCGGAGGGCTATCCCACGGCCACGTCAGTTGGGGGAAGGCTTCGGCCGATGCTTCTTATCTACGAGAAAAAATCCATCCACGTCAGTCCTCCTCACATCACAAATGGGTATTTCCTGTTGTGTCAGAATTTTCTGTCGCTTTAACGCGTCAGGTGCTACTTTAACGCTTGGCACCTGACGCGGTAGCAGTCTGGCGGAACAATCAGTGGACTCCCGTTTCCGCATTTGGACTCGATGGTGGTCCTTTATGCGTGGGGATAACCTGGCTCGTTAGGTACGTAGCCAACCTAGCTCTCCTAGAAGCACAACAGCTTCCTGGGGTCTTCACCGGCTTAGAGGAGCGACCTCGGGATACTGAAGATTTGTTGCCATTCTGTTGCTACACCCGCACATTCCAGGACTACGTGAGCAGCTGATTCTTCTTCGCTTAGACATCCCCTGCAGAGTGGACTGTCCGTGGCACCGATGTTGTACAGATGTATGTTGAGGGTACAGTGTCTTGTCAATGTCCCTAAGATTATTTCGAGGTCTTTTCTTTGCAGGTTCATCAGACGACACTCTGAAGTGTCGGATTGTCTGTCTCCAGCGATAGTTGTGTAGGTTTTGGGTATGTTGCCGCATCCAGATGCGTAGTTGAGAAAAGGGCGTAGGCAAGAATGAGGTTGGGCTCTAACTCTTTAGGTTGAAAGCTGCAATTGAGCTGTTCTTTTATTTTTTATAGATGCCGACACTAATCTGGGGCACCTTTTTTATGCCAGCTTTCTCTATGATTCAATACAATTATCATAAATCAGGAAACAGCACTATAAGTGCTATGAAAATGTCTTTACCCTTCATATATTTCCACGGAAAACACTGAAATCAATACCACCGGAATCAAAATTATGAGCAAAATCCTAGATATTTTTAAAAGTAACCAAAATTTTGAATATTAGTCTGCATAATGGAAATCTAGTATCTCTAAGATACACTTTTGTTATAATTCGAAATTAATTGCTTGAATGGATTTGAAAAAAAATATTACACCGAACTCATCTTGGAGGGTATACCAAGCCACCGAAAACAATTTTGTTCCTCAATAAAAGAGACACACAGAGACCCACAGACCTGGTTGTCCTCTCCACCAATGCGGAGGAGCTGATAGTTGTTCTTACTCTAACAACTGTTCTTGCAACTATTAGAGAACAGGGTATATGCGTAGATCAGTGCGCGCCACCGATATCAATTCAAAACCTCGGACGCGACTAAAACTACTTGTAACTTATCAACGAAAGCCTTATATTTGTTGGGAATATTATAAAATAAGCTAGTAATTATGTGGTTTTTTGTGAATACATTCAAAGTAGCGCCACGTTTTATAGAGAAAAAGATAAAAAATAATTTACATCGCAAAATGTGCTTGGGACATGCCACCGAGGCTCAAATTTCAGCGGTTTTTATTTTTTTTAACTATTTTAAATTTATTTTATTTTAAAGAAAACATAGAATTCTTCTAGTATTTGATCATAACTATCATACAAAAAAGAATCAAGCTTTTAGAAATCTATTTAATAGAGGTTTTTGGCCCGGACGGTTTTTTTGAGCCGTTTGCGAATGGCCCAAGTACCAAAACGTAGGAAGGAACGTCGTAAGAATGTCTCAAATAGATAACTACGTCTGAAATTATTTAAGTAGCGTTTCAGTATTCTTTTAAAAAGATATAAAAAATTTCAAGACACATTATGAGAAAAAAATATAAGTAAAATTGTATTATATTCGCATTTCAATGAAGAAAGCTTTACTTTGTGTTCTGTGCTGACGTCTGTCCCTTATTCAGTATTCAGTCAAGATTTAAGCTTTTCTTTTATAACTTTTACTGTAGCCAACAAAATTTCTTGGCTGTCGTAAAATCAGCAAAAAAGGCTTCGAAAGCCAAGCTATTTTTATTTTGCTTATAAAGCCATCAAAATTCAGAAAGCAAATTGAACGTAAAGATTATTATAATCTGGATAGTAAAACTTAAACAAGGGCTTTAGGTATAAACGTTGCCGAAAACTGAAAGCACCTAATTTTGTTCAGTTTAACGTTGGAATCCATTTCGCGTGATCGTAGTTGTGACGTCACTTTGCTTACATAATGAAATCATGGACAACTCTACTAAATTTTCGCTGTGCCACAGATTATACGATACTGTGATTTAGACGCTTAGAAATAATCCTATAGACCAGTGTTCCGCAAAAGGTGTGCCGCGGCACACTGGTGTAGTGGTGTGGGTACCGTGGTCATTAGTTGGTGTGCCTCAGAAAAAGAAGGTAAAGGTACCTAACTCAGTTAAGTTATGCTCAACTAAACAAGCTCATGTTTCGCATTAAAAAAATGATTTTTATTTATGGTGTACTTACCTCCAAAATTTTCCGATTTCCTAGATTACCTTGAACACAAAAAGTTTGGGAAACACTGATAAAGACTCCTATCGGGCGTACCGACGAATGGGAAAAAGCACAATAATGTGTTAAACAATGAAATTACCGGCACGCGACAAAAAACAAAACGCTTTGTCCCTTTCTTTTCACAAGAATATTGTATTCATCCTTCGTTTTTCTGAGTAACTGAAAAGGAACGTGTCCAGCAGTACATTTAGACTTGTTGTTAAAATTCGAATGTTTTGTTTAAATGATAAACGTTTTTCAAAATCGAACAACGTTACTGCTTTTTTCCTTCTATAATTTTTTATATCAACAGTTCATATTTCAGTATACTTACCTAGTTATCTTTTTCCTGTTTCCTTGTAACAAATATAAATGTAGGTACTTAGGTACCTAGCTACAAGCTGACCCGGCAAACTTTGGGCCGCCGTAGTTTTTTTACTTAGAGAAAGATTTTTTGGACCAGAAATCCTCGCGGGCCTTCTCAGAGGACTCTACCAAAGTTTCATCTCAATCTGATCAATGGTTTATGCCCGAATACTGAAATATTTGAGACGTACTTATCTATTTAAGACGGTCTTACTCTTCAGAATCGTATACAAAAATGACAGTTAATGTCAATGATAATCACCACCTAAACTAAGTAGCGTTTCAGTATTCGGGTGTTAGGAACGCATAGACAAATAAACAAACATTCTGTTTTATTTATATAGATAACAGGAGTAACTAAGTCTTGTGTTGACGAATTAAACACGTGTTGTTAGGTTTGTTTAATCAGACGTTCAAATATGGATTTGTAGTTTCGAAATGTTAAATCATGTTTCACGTGACTAATCTCGGTTAAGTTATAAACGTTTTGTAGTTGTGTTGTAGGTAATATTCGATTCTGAAGACTAAGGTGTCTCAAATAGATGAGTAAGTACGTCTCAAATACTTAAGTAGCGTTTCAGTATTCGGGTAAAACTGTTAAAAATGTAGGTACCTACTACGTGGAAATCCGTCTTTGCCTACCCCTACGGGAACGAGGCGCGAAATACTGTACCTAAACTCGTATTTATTAGGTACCTACACATAAAATCATAGTAGCTGGTCTAATTGAAAATGAAAATTCCTATCGAAATTTTTTAATTCCGAAAGGATTCGAACCTGCATTATTTCAAACGATCCTCCTCAAGCCGGAGCTTTAGGCGTTGTCCTAATAGAACGCGAATGCGCGATCATCGTAAGTTCGCGCGAATTTTACTCGTACGAACGCGCGATCAAACATATTGAACTCTAATAGGTGTCCTAACTGACAATCGCACGACGCGGTCGCGCGACTCAAATGTTTGAAACTCTATTCGCGCGAACTTAGTTCGTACGAACGCGCGATCAAACATATTGAATTTGAATAGGTGTCCTAATTGAAATTCGTGCGAAAACGTCGGCGTGGTAGAACGCCTATTCGCGTTCTATTAGGACACCCAGTTTTTGACGTCGCGCGAACACGCGATGGTCGCATCGCTCGCATCGCGCATTCGCGTTCTATTAGGACAACGCCTTAAGCAACTCAGAATCCCATGAAGTCTCAGCTCGAAAAATCTTGATAAAATCATTATTTATTACGCAAATAAATTATTTCTATTTCTATTGGTTTAGTACCCAGCACCATATCAGTTTTACGTAGTTGTACATGTACAATGATAAATGTACTATCTGATATTGTCTTAAATTAAACGGGTCGTACATGAAAACGAAATTATTTACTGTCCCATATATCAGAATAGATTGTTTATCACAAAATCGTTAGTGTTGGGAAAATGGTCGCCGTAAAGCTGCGTACAGATATCGCGTACCCTGGGTACGCGTAGTCAGTATACGCGTGTCCAGAACGCCTAGTCCATAGCTGTAGCTACGCGTACAGTGTACGCGTACCCAGGGTACGCGATATCTGCGTACAGACGCAGCTTAATAGATCTCAAATCGCACCTTCATTACTACGGAAACTCACACCTCGAAACTCGCAACTCGCAGTTTCGATGACAAAGACCCGATTCGGTGAGAACTCACTCGGTGATAATTAAACTTGTTTGGTCCCTGGCAGTTCGTCTTTACTAGATGTACAGTCAACATACGAAATTAAAGCGGAAATAAAACATCTGTGACAAAATAATTTTCACATGCTGAAAAGCCATGAGCAGAAAAGAAAAATCTTCATTTTGTAGTTCATATTTTTAAATTTGAATTTGCCATTTCTATCATAATGACCACTACGACTTAGGGACCTTCAAGTAAACGCTTTACATGTTTTTGAAGTTGACTGTACCTAGTTTTTGAGGGTTTTATAGTCGTTGAGGCCTTAAAACGTAATTTTAGGGTTGTCTAATTTGAGTTAAAAAGTAAATACCTACATACAGTCATTTAAAAAAAAACAGCAAATCAAGTATGCGAAACATTTGAACAAAAATTTATTAAAATTACATTTTATTTCAACAAGTATTTGACAATCAAGCAAGACGTTGCTTTTTAGCGAAACTTAGTAAATTTTACAACATATCTACGTACATAATCATAAAATCACATAATACACCTTTGTTAACATAATCATCGGTGACAATAAAAGTATTATTTTATGCCCCAATCCGTCTCTCAAATCAACCAATCCATTAATTTGCTAGCTTTTATTTCTGTAATACCAGTTTATACCTTTGTTTATTTTCCTTTACCATTCATCTTGCCTCCGGCTGCGATGACATTTCAAAGACGTGACAGCCCTAGGTCCCTGGGGAGTCATACGTCACATTAGTTGGCCGTTGTTTCGGTTCCCTGAGTGAATTATCTCTTTGGTCAACCCTAGCGAGGAGACAGGGGAACTATAACTGATAAATATAGTATAAGTAGATATATCACGCATACTGTGCGTACATACTTACATAAAATCACGCCTCTTTCCCACAGGGGTAGGCAGAGACCACGGACTTCCACTTGCTACGATCCTGACAGACCTCTTTTGCCTCATTCACTCTCAATCCTATTTTTCATTCATACAAGCGTAACCATTCATGTGTGCGTATTCTAACCAATGTTATTCTAGAGGTTGATCTTAGTGTAAGTCTGGTATAAGTTATAACCAGAGGTCGGAATTAGGTAGAGTTATTTTATATACTTACTTTCACTGAGTTCATACAGCGAAAGAATAAAGTGGATATGTCTCAAATCCCGAGATTAATTTTAAAGAGCAGAAAAATCCCGTGATTTATTAGTTTAAAAAAATTATTTACTTTATTTCATTTACTTTTGCTCAATAATAATAATTATTATTAATTAATTTTTAAAATTGGTAATTTGTTTTAATTAATTATTATTATGTTAATTATTTTTGTTTTATTTGTATATCTATCTCTGAGGTTTTTATGATTATTAACTTGTCGATCGAGCGAGCGAAGCGAGCGAAGATCTTAGTGGTAAGTTGGGCGATTTTGCTTTGTATGTTTGTATGTTTCACGAATTGTTGTTCACGCATAACTGTCGAACCGTTCATCCAATCTGCATGAAACTTGGTAGGTCAATAGGTTGTGGTAAGGAAATTTACGGTGAAGCATATGAGCTTAATCGATGAAGGGGTTGTGAAAATATTGGGTTCCCAAGGGGGTAAAAAATTATGAAAGTTACACAAATATATTGAGTGGGGTGTCATACGAAAGGGTTTATTTTGTACATTCCAAAATGGTTTTTATTTTTAATCTAGGATGTATAGTTTTTGAAATACGACCAAAGAACAAAAACTACGAAACCAGAGCTGCAAGAGCTCCCGTTTCATAGAGTTTCGATGTCTTCGTAGCTCATTGACTGGTCGGTCTTAAAAAGAGAGTGGCATCGTTGCGGTTTGGTTTGCAATGATTTTAGATGCTACTTGATTTATTTTCATGATAAAAAATTTTTTGATAAAGAATGAAAATAATTTGGGTAAAGAAAGTTAAGTAAACAAATATATTGAGTGGGGTGTCAAATGAAAGGTCTTTATTTGTACATTCCAAAATAGTTATTATTTTTATTCTAGGACGTATCTATACTTTTAGAAATACGATGAGAATTCATAAATATGAAATGAATGAAAAAATTAGACACGACATTATGTATTGCATGCATGCTAGTATTTTTAGGGTTCCGTACCTTAAAAGGTAAAAAAAGGAACCCTTATAAGATCACTTTCTTGTCCGTCTGTCTGTCTGTCTGTCTGTCTGTCTGTCTGTCTGTCTGTCTGTCTGTCTGTCTGTCTGTCTGTCTGTCCGTCTGTCCGTGTGTCACCATCGATTATCTCAGGAACGGGTGGAGCTAGCAAGTTGAAATTTATACCATATACTGAGGTCTATAGTCCCTACTGTGAGTATAAAAATCAAGGTCCTGGGTCAACACTATAAAAAGATATAGGCAAATTTAGGTTTTCGTGAAAACTTGTGAGTACCAAAACTTACCTTAATTATTAACTTTTTTTATTTTTCGGAATTTTTCCTTTACTTGTGCTGGAAGACCTTGCTTGTAACCAAAATTGACAATTGTAGGTCAACCGGAAGTACCCTAGAGGTTTTGGGTCGAAAACCTAAATGGTAGTTCCCGTTGACCTAGAATAACGAAATTTGGCAAAAAGCAAGGTCTTATAGCACAAATAAAGGAAAAATTCCAAAAAGTTAAAAAAGTTGAAAATTAAAGGGTGTTCCCATACATACATAGTTGACGCCAATTAAAATTGTCCTCCGAGTTGTATGGGCGCTCATACAATTAAGCGGACTAGCTTAATTGGCACCATGGCTAGGTACCTACGGAACCCCCGGCGTACGAGTTCGACTCGCACCTGACCGGTTTTTTTTACTATGAAGAGCTAGCGCAATAGGCATACTCGGCAGTAGTAGCACTTGAAATAATAGGGGTAGTTAGAAGAAAGTCCAAATGTAAGCCATCTACGGTGCGCGAGATCTCAGTTCGGGGCGAACTACTAGTAATATTATTGGCCATACGGGATTGTCCATTAGAAATCCCGGGAAGATCCATATTAATATCAACATTTCGATACAAGTACATAAATAACTCTACCTAATTCCGACCTCTGGTTATAACAGACTTACAGGACTCACAGGAGGTTATTTATACCGTATAACCTCCTAGCTAGATAATTCTTTAAAAAATTTGTAAAAACAATTCGATCTATAGGAGGTTATATCAAACTTATAATAGATTCGACCCCAGAAATAACATTAGAACAGTAACGTTATTCCAATATATTTTTTTTATTCGTGGGTTATTCTTGGAATAACACTTTACACTACGTATATTTGTACCTACCACATTAAAGTTTTACAGCTTTTACGATTCTAAATTAGAAATGGATGAAGCAATCTTTAGTATTTTTGAAACTTACACTCAGACGGAATTTGGCTCGAAACTACGGCCTACTCGTGGCCAGCGCAATAGGGTAGGCCGAGATCGCAGGTTCAAACCTCATCTGGGCGCAAGTTTAGGGATGCTTTTTAAAAATTTAAAAGATTCTTAGGTGTGAAGCACTCTAACATACAACACTCTAAGCCAATGGTTCCTAACCTTTTCAACCTTGTTTCCCCTATGACATGTCAATAAAACAGATTTTACCCCCGTTTAAAATTTTATATTTTGATCTAAATTCCTCTTCTTGTTACGACTATTTTTCGTTCTATTACCCATTCAAAAAAGCTATTTTACCCCCGTGGGGGTAATTACCCTCAGGTTCGGAACCACTGCTCTAAGCAATATAAGCCATGAGCGCTTCAATTGGGGTCAAATCAGATCAAAGTTTTCGATTACTCATTCAAACTATCGGGAGACTCGACCTTTAACTAAGCACTTTAGAAAAAGGTTTCGTATATTTGAACTATCAAAAAGGATCCAACCCTCTTATTGATGTTCAATAACGCGGTTACCAATATTTCGACGAATGGGGACAAACATACAATTTGTAGGAAATACGAGTTTAAACAAGCTATTTATTTGAGTTTATTTTCATCCACTTGGGACTGTCGAGAGGCGAAGTCAGATTGCTTGTGTTTTTCTGTAGAATCAGTCACATATTCTTTCGTGCATCAGAAGAACTTTTCAATTTATATAGTCCGTAAGCTAAGGCATTTTCAATTTTCGCCTCTTTACTTTAAGCTAGAATGGAAAACTTTAGAAAGGATTAATAAGATCATTGTCAATCTTACGAGTATAATATCAATTTGAACTACCTAGCCATTTAGACAAGTATTTAAAAAAATATCTGTTTTCATTTGTAATCAAGCCATCCAGACAGACGAATCCAATGCCTCTATTCTCAAAATGGTCTAATATTGTTGCAGCGACAGCCAAAAACAATACACTCTTTTAGTTTTTCCGTTTATAAAATTAATTATGATTGAATTATTTACGTTGAAGTGGTAATGGGCAGGCCATATAGCAGAACAGATGGCCGATGGGGTCGCAAAGTTCTCGAGTGGAAGCCACGGACCGGCAAGCGCAGTGTTAGACGTCCAGCGACAAGATAGATGGACCTTGTAAAAACCGCAGGTCGGTGGTGGATGCAGGCTGCATCCAACCGCAACACATGGAAATCTCTGAGGGAGGCCTATGTCCAACAGTGGACGTCCAACAGCTGTGATGATGACACTGATCATAAATTATGAATAGTACATTATTTCGAAAACAAAGTTTTTCGGCTATGCATAGAACAGATAATAATACTAGGTACATAGCCTAATGCACTGATTTTTTACGGTATTGGTCGTGGAAGAACAGGGCCTGTATTCTATTAAATGACAACCGCTTTGGTTTTGGTTCGAACTCTTAAATGTCAGCCATTTGGTGAAATAGTAGAATAGCTTTTCAAAAATTTGTACTGCCAAAGTTCAAAACCTCACCACAACTGAGTCGTTTGTTATTAGTAGTCATGGAAACAGTCGCTTTAGTTGAGGTTTTGGTTGAGGTTGATAAAAAGTTCGGTACCGGAATCGAGCCCCTGGAGTAGAATCACATCTTTCAAAGTGATACACACAGATTAGGTAGAGATACTAGTGATACATGTAGTCGTACTTATTAGTAACTTTATTTACGGCAACAAAATGTTAAGTATATCAGCTTATTCTGCCAGTATCATGTTAAACACAGATATTGAAATGTTTTTTTGATTTTATATTATTTTTCCGGTTTATAAAAATTGAATCTGAATTTCATTTTCAATGAAATTGAATCTGCTAACGAACTTTCGTTGCTGACTGCACACGTCAATACAAGTGTGTGTGACGCACAAGAAGATTCTAAACTACGTAACTGGAGTGCGAACTGACATTTAATGTACAAAGGATTTTGAACCTTATCGCGACTGAGCAACGATCTATTATCATTTAATCTTGGTTAAAAGGATTGTTGGTCTTGTTGAGAGGCTTTCTTGGGTGCTTTGTCTCTTTCACACAGTTGCAAAAAGAAAGAGACACACCGCCCAAGTTTTATTTCAAGCGGACCTTGTTTTCTGTCTGAGTCAGCGTTCCAGGTGCGTAGTATAGAAATTCCTTGGTGACGCACATGTCCCTCCAACACTTTGACTTTATTTCCCGAATTCAATTTATTTATCTTTGATTTTCCGTGAACCGATAAATATAACTTTGCTTCGTTTGCGGAAGGTTTTCGTCGAAATATTTACGAGGGATGTAGCTTTTCATAAGTAAAACTTTCATTGTCTGAAACAGGTTTTAATCTGAAAGATGTAGTAGATCTGAGAAAATGAATCGTTTGAAGTTTTTCGATATTTTCGCTTCGATCGTCTTATCTGTATGATGAACAGATTTTTCATCTGAAAAATATTTTTTATATTGAAGTATTTTATAAGAATTATAAAATATTTATTTATCTGAAATACCTTTTATTTAATACGAGTTCAACACAACAGGAAAAATAAGATTTTTTCAGGCGGACTTTTATACCGTATAGTGTGACCGCTGCAGCTTCGATTCCTACGTTTTTTTTTTTAATTTTTCATTATATTACATACCCACAAACCTCTCTGACAATTACGTGCTCTATTTTATTTAATTACGCATCGACCATTCATAACTTTTATCGTTTATGCTGATCGTTTTACATGTATTTTTTAAGTGACTTGATTATTGTTTTTATAAAAAAAAAATTAGGCCTTTACATCTTTACTAGATGATTTATACAGTGTCAGGAGGCAATTTTTGTCTACACTTATCGGGACACTGTAGTTTTTGTTTTTATAAACCATAGAATTAAGACTTTTGTAATGTCACAACAAAATAATGACCATTGTAGAGCTCTTGCAGGGCCTGAATTCTACTAGATGACAACCGCTTTGGTTTTGGTTCGATCTCTTAAATGTCAGCCATTTGGTGTAATAGTAGAATAGCTTTTCAAAAATTTGTTCTGCCAAAGTTCAAAACCTCACCACAACTGAGTCGTTTGTTATTAGTAGTCATGGAAACAGTCGCTTTATTATCCATTCTTGAAATATCTTACACCGCCTTCTATCAAAGTTAAAGTTAAGTCGAACTAAATAGGTAAAGTTTTTTGTTCAAGATTAAAAAAACCAACGACAATTTTATTGTCAATTCATGAGTCATATGTGTAGGGTTACGGAAGCTATTTGTTTTTTATAAGTCAAATAAATTATATTTTGCAACGGAAATTAAAGCAAAAATGTAATCCCTTTGTTTGATTCTAAGAATTATGGTTTCGATGCTACATTTATCTCGTATCGCAGTATACCGTCTACAAAACACTGACGAATATCGCGTTTCTGACCCAGAAACTTGGTAACAATATCTTCTGCTACCTTGTCGTTATTCATGAATAAATTATCAGAGAAGAGTTTCGGGTAGATGAACAAGTCGATTAATTCTTAAACATTGTTAATAATTAAATAGGGGATGTTATGCTGGAGGTAATTTTAGAGCTGTATTTTATCTTGAGAATGTCCGTACTGTTAGGAATAGGTAGAGTTGGGAATCCGTACAGGCTGCCTACCATGAGCTTTATATGCGATCCAGTTTAGGTCCTAAACTGAACTGCTTCGCTTGACGTATGCTATAACGCTGAGGAAATATCAGAACCTAAACATTACCTAAACTGAATTGTTAGATAAAGTTTCGTTCACTCAATTTTTACGGTCATGCCGTTTAATACGCGTTGAGTTGGTTCACTTTTGTGTCAAAACTGTCACTTTTAAAACAGGTCATGGTACGAATAGTTTGCGATCCAGACTATGAACTTAAACTGGATAACTCCTAAATTGAATTGTTTACTAAGAGGTCATGGTTCAGGTACAGGTAGTACTCTGTAGGACTGAGAATCTGTTAAACTGGAAATCTGTAGGATTAGGATCTGAATTGGGAATCTATAATGGAAATCTGTAGCATTGGGAATAAACCAAAGAAAGATTATAAGCGAGTTCCTCTGATATTAGTGATCTGTTACGCCTATAGTTGGCTCTTGTTACTAGTCTAAACTAGAAATTGAAACAGGCATTATGTTACATGCCTCAGTTTCAATTTCTTTCCACTTGAGTGGACTGTTCGGTGGCACAATCTTGTATTTTTGTAGATATTAATATTTGTTTTTTTGTTCACAGAAGAGGCGGCTAAGGAAGCCGCCGAGAACGGTACTTTTTCGGGCAGTCGGGGTAGCAACGTCACCATGACGCAGGACAAGCCCAACATGATAGTTGGTAAGTTTATAGAGATATAGCGGCCTTTACACGGTAGAGTTTTTACCACGCATCTGGACTGTACAGATAACCGCGGATAAAACTGTCGTGTTAATTAAGCTGGGAACAAATTATCGGACGCGGCTGACGGACGCGGCTGACAGCCGCGACTGATAAGTGTGCACACCGCCCGAACACCCAGCGGGCCAGATTGCCTTCGGACGTCTGAAGGTCCAAGGACGCGTCCGCAACTTTCGTCAGATAATGTGCACAGTTCTATGTTCGTTCTATATCCAGATACCTATTCAGTCGCGGCTGTCTGCCGCGTCCGTAAGCCGCGTCCGATAATTTGTTCCCAGCTTAAGGGTGACAAATCTACATCGAGCTATGCTGCGCTGTACTGCGCTGTGCTATGGTTGGTCAACTCGCTCGTCTAATATTTCAATGACGTTACAAACAAACCATGCTGTGCTGCGCTGTGTGAGGCTACGCTCTGTTTACGACGTTTTGTTTGACGAGTACACAGCACAGCGCAGTATAGCCACAGATTACTAATTACTAACAGATGGCGCACTCCGCGCGTCAGGTACAAAGCTACAAGTACATTGGCGAGCCCACCGGGCGGGCCGAGCTCAGTGGAGTGGCACGCGCCGCCCCGCGCCATGCCGCCCGCGCCGCGCTCGGCTGGCTCGGCAGGAATATTTATAAAATGAAACCAAAAAATTACTGTATAGTTTATGGCTGTGGAAATAATCACAGCAATCGGGATCTCTCGTTTTTCTCTCTTCCCAATGACATGGAAAGGTAAGAAGTAGGTACTTACTTACTTTTATCATTTATTATTACTTATTACCTACCTCGTATTATAGGTTATTATAGATGTAGTAGGTAGGTATGTTTTTTAATAAGTACCTACTTTTGTGTTAGACATTATTTGACACACGGGAATTACCTACTCACGTAAAAATGTCGTCGATTTAGATACCGACAATGTTTCGATTCATCCGGATTCCGGAGAATCTTCATCTGGGTTAAATAATGTCTAGTACCTACAATTCACGAAAGTTTTGAAAGTGAAATACTTGTGTGTTGTTTGGGTAGGTACCTAGGTACTAAAGTTACTAAAAAGATTGAAAGCTAATAGGTACCTACCTACCTACCTAGGTAGGTAATACGTTTTGATTTGCTCAGCGTCATTTTTTAGGAACACTGACTACCTACCTACATTCACAAACTTAGGTATAGTAGGTAGGTACTCCTAATTCCGTACAAAGAGCAAGGAGCAAGGATCCATTAGGTAGGTACCTACCTATTTTGCTTTCCTCGTAATCTACTCACCTAGTGTAGGTAGGTACCTACCTTTGAGATTGTGATACCACCTTTAGAA
This sequence comes from Camptogramma bilineatum, assembly GCA_958496255.1. Lineage (NCBI taxonomy): Eukaryota > Metazoa > Arthropoda > Insecta > Lepidoptera > Geometridae > Camptogramma > Camptogramma bilineatum. The sequence continues at coordinate 14,776,400 of OY292453.1, forward strand.
TAGAGATAATTATGTAGGTACCTACCTGCATAACGAACGGTAGATCAATTTTACTAAAAGATAATAATACCTAATAAATATTATGTCGCGAGAAGCAACCCTGAGTGCCACGCCAGATAGAAGACAGGGACAGAGTTACGCCGACAGACAGAGTTAGAATGAGGCGCCAAGTTTAGGTATAAAAACGAGTAGGCATGAAGTGCTTGTGCGAGCTGAATTGAACTTTGTAGTATTGATGATAGATTCGCTATTTAAATAAACGTTTTCCCGGAGTCAGGCATCTGTTAGTAATTAGTAATCTGTGGTATAGCGCAGCATAGCTCGATGTTGATTTGTCACCCTAACTGTCACAGTTTTCGACTGGCGCGTGGTACGATTATGAACGGTGATGCGTGCAAAAAACTGTCACAAAAACTGTGCTAAAAACTTTGCCAGATTGAACTGTCAGCGTCGCGCATCTACACGTAAGGTTTTTAGCAAAGGTTGGAATGGCGCGTGCTATTTCCCGCGGGCCGATCTCTGCGTGTAAATGCTGCTAATATCCGAACCTACGTACCTATATAATAAATGTGAAAGTACGTTTATTTGTTTGTTTATTTGTCCTGCTTTCACGTCAAAACAGAGCGACGGATTGACGTGATTTTTCTGTGTGGAGATAGTTGGAGGGCTGGAGAGTAACATAGGCTACTTTTTATCCGGGTACCATGCGAGCGAAGCTGCGGGCAGCAGCTAGTTTGATTATAAGTAAGTCAGTTCGTATGAGCAAGTGGCCAACTCTGGTGATGGAGTTTTTAGGCCGTTTAAAGGCATCCGTCATGTCTTAACGACTTAAAAGCCGGGACCTACAATTTAACGTGCCCTCCGAAGGACGGAAGCGCTCAGTCGTAAACCACTTGCGGTCACCCATCCAAATTGTGACCGCGCACAACGCTGCTTAACTTCAACGATCAATCAAGAACGTCTAAGGCTGGATTCGACCAAAAGTGGATAAAGTTTTTACTCGAGATTATTAGCTAGGCGACATACGAGTACTAGTAATTCGAAATACAATTGCTTAGACAGCGCAACCGAACATAATCGTCGACGATACTGCAATAGCGCTGAACTACCATCTGCAATACCGCGAAACTGCAAAAAGTAGCGAAATTCAAATTTGCGTGCCACGCTGTCCTATTCAGTCATTGGCGCAAGTTGGTGAAGACACCACTTTGAATAAGCCATCAGAAGCTCTCTGGTTGTAGTTGGAGGTGAAGTAACTTTTCAAAACGTAAACAAATTGTTGTCATTACTTTGCGCTCCGTAAAAAAACTGTTTATTTTCCATCTTTTTGTGATTGAGAAGTACCTTCCGTTTGTGTTTCATATGAATAAATTGTTTTGTACTTTTTATCATAGTTTCAATTTCGCGTATCTGCCAGTATCTGCCCATATTGAGACCAGATATTGATACAAAAAAAACCGCGTAAGTGACATAAAACTCGAAAACTACTAGGAAAATCGCAAATTGTCTACCACTGACTGATGGCCTGGTACTCTAAAAACCCTATTATTTCATTAAGATGCGCCTATAATTCGAAATACTAAAATTAAAAAGTTTTTTTTATCTCCTGTAAAGTTGTCAACCTTGTAGTTACGCACTATTGCAAATAGTAGATCCGCGCTTTTGCAGTATCGTCGACGCATTATTATGTCCATACAAATTATCCTGGCTATAAAAGGTGTAAACTTTACAATGTCAAAATATTCAAATAAACAGTAGTTTACTCTCGAGACTAACTTAATCCAGTTTGGTCGCTTAATATTTTTATTATAAACATACATCTTTTTTTTTTTTTTTTTTTTAGTCAACCTATCATGTCTCACTGCTGGGCAAAGGTCTCCCCCTTCAACTTCCACACATCACGTTCCAAGGCCACCGTTTGCCAGTCTGGCTCGAACGCATCCAGATCGTCTCGCCATCTTTTCTTGGGTCTGCCGCGTCGTCTCCGACTGTCTTCTGGCACCCATTGAGTGACGAGCTTCGCCCAACGTTCTGGATGCATTCGAGCCACATGGCCTGCCCAATCCCGCTTCAAACGTGCTGTCTTCAAACATACATCTAACGGAATTTAATAAAGACATACGATACGACATTGTCTTTCCACATTCCAATTTAAAGAAGCATGGGCAATATCAAAGAAAGTTAAAAACCAAATGCCCTGAGAGTTGACACATGGTGCATTCTATAGAGCTTATAAAAGCTAAACGCGTTCTTAAAAAAATTATCGTTTTTAAAAATATTAGATTAATTCACTGGTTGTATTTATTTTTTAGCAGACACTCAATTTGAAATTCACAATGACGAAAATGTGAATCAGACAAAAATATTGTTTTGCAACCACTTCAGCCTCACAATTATTATAAAAACTGTAAATAGTAAAACCCAAAAGTGTCAACTATGAAGACAAACTTTATAATTTTTGGATGACTTATTCAATTTTACAAGGCTTACAAATTGTTCCCGAATTCGCCCATCCAAGTTTTAATAGGCCACGATTATTTGAAGGCTGACTGCAATTTGCATAAGCTGTCCCGACGGTGTCCCGACAATTCATTCTCGGCCAAAGTTGGCACAACTTGCCAAACCTAAATTGTAGTTTGAAGATATTTTTGCGCACTTGACGATCCTAGGCAATATTTCATTTTGTCTCGTAAAGGATGTCTAAAGATATTCATTTCAAAATTATTCAGAATTCTCAAGTTGGAATGAAATCGGAGTTTTAAAATGTTTCGGTTCTTGTTATTTTGTTGGAAATGTTTTATTTATTCACGTGTAATATATTCATTTCAAAATCATTGTGCATTTTTAAGCACAAGTTTGTGAACTGTTTTCGTTGTAATGATGACCAATTTTTTTTAGATTAAACTAAAATCGAAAGAACAAAAGCTCTTTTAAACGGATACCAATTTTCTGAACTTTTGAACTACATACTTGTATACCTACTGACTTCTTTTTACAAAAAAAAGCATAAATGTATTAAAAAAAAAGCAGCATTTGTCAATCAAAACGTCAACGAGTCGTTTTGGATTTTATGACGGACATCTGCACAAAATCTTGATCCGAAAGTCTGTTTTGTCGATTTTTTTAATGCACTAAACAACTTTTAAAAGAAAACCGTGAATCGATGAATAAATAATCAATAGTTAATCATGACTGACACTCGTGATTATACAAAAGGTGAGTTGGATTTACTTCTGTTCTTCGAAGAGCACGTTAAATTGTCGGCCCGGCTCTTAAGTCGTTAATCCATGACGGAGGCCTTTAGGCGGCCTAAAAACTCCGCCACCAGACTTGGTCACTTGCTCATGCGAACTTACTTACTTTTACAGCGGTTGCGAAGAAGCAGACAAGAGTAGAATCACTTAGCTCTTAAGAAGTTTCAATGTGATCCTAGTGGTCCTACTGAATAAGTGATTTCAGCATTTTTTTAGAAAAACTTATATAAAAAACTTAGGCCTTTATATCTTTTACTACACGATTTATATAGTGTTAGGATGCAATTTTTGCCTACACTTAACGGGACACTGTAGTGCCTGGGACATTGTTTGAGATGGAGGCTTGCCCAACACCTACACCATCCTCTCAGCTTAACCGGCCATATCCACAGGAAAGTCATAAGCCGCGGGTTTCCTCACGATGTTTTCCTTCACCGTTTAAGGCTCGTGTTAATCCTTACCCATATTATAAAATTTATAATTTATAATTTATGGGTACGGATTAACACGAGCCATGTGAAAGTGTGTTTATTTGTCCTGCTTTCACGTTTTCACGTCAAAACAGAGCGACGGATTGACGTGATTATTCGGGTACCACGCGGCCACCACGAAGCCGCGGGCAGCAGCTAGTAAGCATATACATTTTTCGAAACGAAAAAAAACTTATGGTACACTGGTACACAGATAAAACCTGTGATAATACGTATGCTTTCTTTTCCCATTGAATAAGTGGTGTCCCTTGTTCCAGACATAGTCATCCCGTCGTTGCTGATAGCAGCGCTCTTCATAGGAAACGCGTTCATCGTACTCATCATCTACAAATACAGGAAACGGTGAGCTCACTTATTTAGTTTAATTAAGAAATCTGAAGGATTTTCGATTCGAAGACTGTGGGGTTCGACTTCTGGCCACGTGCATGAATGGACTTTTCGAACCACTTATATTCACATCATTATCAGTACCCCAAATGATTGGTGAACAACATTTTTTTAGTACCTATAAGCAGGAAGCAGTACCAATATAGTATCGTATGGAATGCCAACTTCGACTTCTGCAAAATGTGGACATGTGTCATCAAAAATGGATTTGGACGTGTCTGTGACTACCCCCTTATACATCTTTAAAATCTTGAATTATCTAAAGATCTGAGAGTCTACCGTACCTTGTTGGTAATACAGTCGTGATCTTGTTTATTTGTTTTCAATTAACAGTCATAATCTGGATAACTTCAGAAATTAAGTTTGCTTGAATTTGTTTTTTCTTAGTGTAGTCGGAAAATTATGTTATAAACAGAAAATAACACAACTGAGTTTGTGTTATTTTCTGTTTATAACTACAGAACTTTTCACTTAGAAAAAATAAATCCAAGTAAGGTTAATTTCTGTAGTTTCTAGTAGATTTTCTGTTTATAACATAATTTTCCGAGTTTATCGAAAGCTTTTACTTTTCGCAAAGAATATCTAGGACTTTTCAGAAAGCTCTCTGTTTTCTTTCAAACTTACGGAACACTAGCTCGTTTTTCAGAATTCCAGAACTAACGTTTGAATAAATACTTAATTTCAAAACAACTCTCAAACCCGAATTCTCAGAATACTGGTAAGTACTTTCTTCTCTTTCTTTCAAAGATCATACATAACAAAACATGACTTACATCAAACTATGAAATGAAATGAAATTTATTTATTTAGTAGCTAAGATAAAGGGATAATTTGGTACTACTTACCAACTACTTAAACTCTAAGTACAGTTGATTTCGGTTAATAATATATATGAGAGCGTAAAGGTGTCCAAAATGGGGGACTGCGCTGCACAGTGTGATGAGGAGTGAATAGGAGTAAGGTAGTAAGTACCCAGAAAAGGGTTTTCTGGCGCGAAGTAGGAAGCTACTTGCTAAGATGACAGTAATATCTGAGTTTGTTTTTTTCCTTTGTTCTTTTTGTCGCTGGGCCCATAACCTTTTGAGGATTATGTAATTCTATAATTGAAACTTGAGATTTCTCGTTATATAAACGTAAAATTCATTTCACGACTTCACAATACAACAAGAAAAACACGTAATAAAAAGAAGATCACACATCATTTCAAATCCCGAACGCAAAAAGAACGCACCCTAGTGATTAAAAAGCTAACTAAAAATATTGGCAGTCTCTTAGACCTTATTTTAAAACATTTGCATTCTCGGATGTTAAACTTTTATAATATCTAATAGGCCTCACACTAGGATAACCTGTGTCGTGTACTATCTATTAAAATAACAGTAAACAATATTTCACTGATCCAGTTGGCTTGTTCGTTCTATTGTTTATACGTTATTGTGGCGATATTGTGTCGCCGTCGGATCAGATCGAATCCCTATTGGACCCAGCGAGCCATGGCGACGGGATAAGCGCCTATCGCTACAATAGAGTGCTTAACCGACGATATACTCTCACTCTATGAGTCTATCTGTTTAATCCGCGGTTGGACAAAGAACAGTCAATGTATTTGCGGAATTGAAGTCGATGTTTCAAAATACTTTAACTTCCACTATCGGACATTTTAACGTTCGACATATGCTTTCAGGAAAATGATATATGATTTGCTCCCTCTATCCACACACTAATACTACTAATATTATAAAGGCGAAAGTCCGTGCGTGTGTGTGTGTGTGTGTGTGTGTGTGTGTGTGTGTGTGTGTGTGTGTGTGTGTGTGTGTGTGTGTGTGTGTGTGTGTGTGTGTGTGTGTGTGCGTGTGTGTGTGTGTGTGTGTGTGAATGTTTGTTACCACGTATCTCCATAACTACTAAGCCGATTTTGATGAAATTTGGAATGTAGATAGTTTAGGTTCTGGAATAACACATAGGCTTATCCCGGAAAAATGTATGGTTCCCGTGGGATAAAAAAGTAGTCAACGCGGGCGAAGCCGCGGGTGTTGACTAGTGACTAAAAATACTGATTCCAATTGGAACTTTTCATGCAGTGCCTCATATTTAAGTTATTGTACCTAACCTAAAATATTCACCATCGTTTATGTACAAATACATAGACCACAAATACGCTGGTAAAATGCCAGGTCAAGATAACCCCTAACCCACAAATATGAAGAATGCGTAATGTAGGTTAACAGCAAAATATATCAGGATCATGGCAATACTTGGTTTCTGCATTCTCCTGTGAGGGTACTGATGTAATAATGACTAGGAGCTACTCTGGAATCTAGACTTGCAAATTGTAGACAATGCAGGTCAAAATTTGGTATTCAAATCCGCCAAATCTTTGAGCAATCACGCCTGTTACTCTTGAATAAGATCTCCACGAAAGCACTTGTTTATAGTAGAATAGGATTATAATAAATAAATAAATAAATATTGCTGGACATTTCACACAGCATCATGTAGCCCCAAGCTAAGCAGAGCTTGTGTTATGTTATGGTTTGTTATATCATGTTATATCTTTACTAGCATCCGATTGCAGCTTTGCTAGAGTAGTACCAATATTTTAATTTTAAATTAAATAACCTTTATGCTACTAAAGGGTGATCTTCACAATGTATTTCAAGTTTTATTTAAAGTTCACTGGTTATGGCATGATTGAAACACAAAGGAGCATAAACTTTCACACAAAAATGAAAGTTTGAATGTTTATTCTCTATGCGATCCTGAACCATTGATCAGAATTTGATGAAACTTTGGTAGGGTCTTCTGAGGACGTCTTTGAGGGTTTCTGACTCAAAAAAATTATAAACATTATACTATACAACCAAACACTTTTTTACTTTGACATAGCAACGCATGCCGGGTACAGGTAATAAAAAAAAACAACAGTAATATTAGTAAGTCAGTAGGGCTACAAGATCTCCCACGTAATCAAATAAACCAATGAATTATTAATATATGAATAGTAAATATGAATAAGATATTGTAGCCTTATCATTGAAAGTGATTGATAAGACAAGCCAGATACACTAAGGTAGGTACATCAATGATTTTCAATAATCCTTTCTACACGCTTTTCTCAAATCTCATCACCACATCTTTCATTCATTAGATGTTCAAACGAGTATAAAATACAAAATTAATAGGACGATGTATTTTCGACTGAAGGTATTTTACAAGTATTCAACTTAATTCTGAAGGAAAGGATAAAATAATACATCCCTTTTCGGAATCCGGCCTTAGATTATGCCCTGAGGTTATTTGTCGCTTTTCTTGTAAAGGCTTTTTCTCTTGCAGTTACTTTTATGAACAAATAATGGATCGATTTCTAATATTGTAAAGGTTTGCGTTTGTATTGAAAAAGTTTAATTTTGAAAATTTGAGTACTTACCCGATAGATATTTGCAATGAAATGCATTTAGATTAAAATCTATGTCTATAGTACTAGGGGATACGGTCGTGATTATTGAACCTGTTTCGATCTGTTTTTATTTTTACCCCGCAAATCTTCGTAGATTTTACAAATACTCGGTTTCAGTATTCGGGTGTAAGTACACATTATAAGTACAAGTAAAGAAATTTATGAATTTGAATGAAGACAAAAAATAAACAATCTTTGAAACGAAACAAAAAACCAGTGTAATTATGTCTAAAAAGAAACATTTTGCATTCAATCTAATCCCGGAGCATTGTAGTACTTGAATCTTTCACTGAATTTGGAATCTTTAAAAACAAAGGCTGAAAAACTCATCCTGAAATTTGTCAACACATAATTGCAAATCTACAATCATCACGATTTGTTATCTTATTCCTCGGTGATAAGGTTCAAAATCCACCAGAATACATCACCTTTGCTTACCCTCTTTAGCGTTGCTCTGAATTGAACATCAAACGCGTCTTTGACCACTTAGTTTCTTGCCTTCAACAGTCTAATATGCACCTTATGCTTCATGATGCAGAATCTGTTTTCTGGTACTCGTGGAGAGCAATCTGTCTCGAGATTAATGGTATTATAAATGTGCCTTGAGAAGTGGGCATAGGGTGGATATTGCAATGTAGTAGAGCAGGTGCTGGGTTGGATGTTAAGTGACCACAGGATGCGGGCATTAGCAATGATTTGTGAACAGTGTACGTTATCGCTCTTTAAAGATCTTGATCTTCAGTTAAGACTATATGAATATAGTTTGGTTATGGAGCATGGTTATACAGTTTTTATTATAGGTTGCCTAAAGGCCTCTATAGTGGCTTAAGGACAATGTTAGCTGGAACAGAGATTTTTTTTCCTTAAGCAAGTTCGTATGAGCTAGTGGCCAACTCTGGTGACGGAGTTTTTAGGCCGCCTAAAGGCTTCAGAAATGCGTTTTTTCCTTTCGAAGCACAGAATTGATGTTTTCTGAAAATTATTGTAAAAATGTTGGAACTGCAACTTTTATAAGCTCGTAGACCCTTACGTAGAGCGTCTACTCCGTAGATCGAAAATCATCATAAATCAATGTTTTTGTTTGAAAGAACATTTGGTAAACATTTTTATTACCTAGAAGCATTTGCAAATTGTTTTCTTTACTCTTCTTCTTGATATTGGTAAAAAATACATTGAACTTCGTAACATACAACAATGTGCCTACAGTTTATTCCTTAGCGTAAGGACCACAGCAGCTTTTGACTACATAATAATCAAATACACTTTGTAATGATTCCAAAGTTGCAAACTTAAAATTAATGATTTATTTAAGTTAACTATAGAAAAAAAAAACATTGTCCTAATACCTATATAACTTTGATATTAATCATATGTACCTACCAATTAAAAACTTTAAAAACCCATTTAAACTATTTTAAACTAATGAACCTTTGACTTTTGTTCTGTAATATTTAACCCTTTTTAAAAACTAGTTATCACTTTCTTGGTACCTTAATAGTTGAATAATAGAATAAGGACTTGAATAATCTAAATAGTTTAAAATCCTTCTATTCTGATCGTAAAGTTTGAACCCTTTGTTTGACCAAAGTTTTAAGAGCGTTGCTTTGGTACAGACTTGTGTTTCTTCATTTATTTGGCGCTCGTATATGTAGGGATTTATGAAGGGCACGTTTATCCCTACATATTAAGTTGTTGCAAGAAGAGAGCACAAATATAAATTTCCATTTCCGGATACTGATTTCATTCCACAATATAAAATAATACATTTGTACGGACCTAATAGCCCCTCCAGACTCTCTGAGAGAAGGCTCGGCGAGAAGTCTCGCCGAGACTTCTCGAAGAATAAACAAGCTATCCACACTCTCAATTCTTCTCAGTCGTGATGTTTGAAATCCTTTGTCTAGGCCAAAAATACCGACACCGATCGGAGAACAGGCGAGCCTGAGAACGAGAAGGCGAGAAGCTCCTCACACTCACGCTTCTCGGGTGTTCTCGGGGGTTCTCGCCGAGAGTCTGGAGGCCCTATAAGAGAGGATCGACTGACGACGCGCCGGCCGTGCAAATCTTATGCGGGAGCTCGATTTGCTACTTGTAGCCTCTAAATATGTATATATTATAGGTACCAAACACCACAACGAGTTGGCCACTTGCTCATACGAAATTACTTACTACAACGATTCCTAATTGTACTTAGCTTGCTTAATTAATACAAAAAGCTATTATGCTAGCATACAAAATACGTTGTGCAAGCCGCCCTTAATCTAGCTTTCTTTGCACAGGGCGGGCCTAGTGACGCCACCACCGGAAGGTACCTTCAAATAATGGATATACAGAAGGCTGTTATGATAAGAAAAATGTTTGTCTAACTAATGGTTGGTTCAAAGTATTCTCATTAGTAGTTCTTTGTGAAAGTCATTAACAAAATATGAGGCGTATTGAAAAAAGAAATCGTTTTTAGGTTTTAAGTATCATGTGACTACCGAACCCTTGGGAGGTATGGTCGGTGGTACGGTGGGTCAGTATAGTCGTATTGCTCATTATACGGACTAAAAGTGAAGGAAAAAATGTAATTTTTCCTTCCATTTTGACATAAAACGTATCAAAACTAATCAAAATTGAAGGAAAAATTACATTTTTTCCTTCAATTTTAGTCCGTATAATGAGCAATACGACTATAGTAAAGATGTCTAATGCCCGGTTTCTATATCAAACGAACTGTCGTTAGTACTCAAATTACCATAGCAACGTTGTTATCTGTCAAAAAACGACATACATTTTTTGACAAACAAAGTTGCTATGACGACAACTCTACGGTCATTCGTTGAATATAGAAACCCCACATAAGGGAATTTGAACTTGTCTCTGAACCCTTCTATACATCTTCAATTAATCTCAATCCACTGTAGATCTGAGTTAATGTCTACATGAACATGGTGCTTCAGCCAATAAGCCACTGTTATAGCCAAATTCATTAACTAGACGAGTATATTCCATCTTTTAGTGGTTTTGCTTATTGCGGTTAGATTTGACATTACTTCTATACTAATGCCTGGTTTAATATTCAACAAAGTGTCGTTAGTACTCAAATTACCATAGCAACGTTGTTATATCAAAAAACGACATACATTTTATAGTTGTTATGACAACACTACGGTCATTCGTAAGTTGAATATAGAAAAACAATGTCAAATATCTAACCACAGTAACCAAAACCACAAATAGAATAAAGAAACTGGCACAAGGTAGATTGTCATGCAATTTTATTGAATTGTAGAAGTGGATAGATTTTTATTGCGTATAAAAAGTTGTTTCATGATTTGGTAGATTAAGAGGCCGGCGACAGACGTAAGGGCCATAATAAACGTAATACTCGTACCAAAATCATTTAAAATTTGAGCTTATTTTTATCACTTTATGTTATTGATTAAGGCAGTATTTCACTAGGTTCCTATGGTTCCTATTACACTTTGGTTCCAAAAAACTTACCTAAAACAAAATGCAAAGCAAACTGAATTTTGCAATTTCAAAAATTTCGGTGCAGCTAGGTAGTATCAAATAAAATACTCACAAACTATTCAATTCATGATCTTGGATGAAATTTTGTAGAAAAGCTAAGCCCAGACAGAACAAATATTTTTGATGCATCTTTATTTATGCCACGTAGCAATATCCATTTGACGTGGACGTGATTCAATTCCAAGTGAATACACCCTTATGGAGCACTTTTCTAGTTGATGACCGCATTTTCTTAAGGTGGGTTTAAAAAGAACACAGAGATAAGAATTTTCTAAGACTAAAATTGATGTGTCGATGTTTTGTTTATCCTCTGTCGAGATTCGAGAAACCATAGTTTTCAGGTACCTGTTAAGTGCACTTAAAAACTTGCAGAGTCGTCTAGTTCATGCGAACTTAATTTATAGGTACCTACTTAATTAAGATTGCAATCTCAGATGAAATTATTGTAATTTCAGTTGGATTCAAGTTCGTTTAAAGTTTAAATTACTTATGCTAAAACAAAAATCAAGGGAGAGTACGAATTTGGAGAGTTTTTTTTTTAGTAACTAATAAACTTAGGCCTTTACATTTTAACTAGATGATTTATACAGTGTCAGGAGGCAATCTTTTGCCTACACTTATCGGGACACTGTAGTGCCTGGGACAATGTTCAGATGGAGTAGGCTTGCCCAGCACCTACTACGTGTGGGTGGGGCTGACTAAGCCGCGGGTTTCCTCACGATGTTTTCCTTCACCGTTTAGAGCTCGTGTTAATGCGCATATAAATTTTTCAAAACGAAAAATCCATTGATGCACGGCCAGGTTTCGAACCTACGACCTTCGGATCGAAAGTCGAGGTAGGTATAGGTACTATACCCCTCGGCCAACACGGCTCTAATTCAGAATTCTAACTCGGAATTCTTCAGTAGTTTTAAAGAATACCTTTCTAGAGAAATATTTCACAATTTAAAAGGAACATAGACGTAGGCTATATGCTAACCCGGGAGAAGGGTAATATTTTATTTCGAGTCGTTTGAAACGTACCTAGGTTTTTAGTATTCAGAGTATTTTCGTCGTAATCCAATCTCGAAAAGGAGGTTTTGTTTATCTAAATCTGAGATAATACTCTTAACTTTGTACCCTCTCCTCTTGGAGGGATTTCATTTGGGATAATGAATGTTAAAGGTAATTTACATTTCATTAGAGTAAGTAATTGGTTGATGAAATTTCCTTATTGCGTAGGTTTGGACTGTAAAGGGTTTGGCGAGATATGTATCGCTATATCTACGTATATAATTTTGCAGTTGAGTGCTTAGTTGGAATTTATCGTCAAACTCGATCATGGAAGAAGAAATAAAATCAAAGCATTTCTTCAAAGGAATTGGACTGACATTAGCTTTTTAATACTAAATCGGAACTCTCACTGATTTGCCAAAATTTCGTTCCGTTGGTAGCCGTTTATTATTATTTTTTTAATTTTTTAAATTAATTTATTGTATATCATCGATCCTTGATAAGTGTGTGAAGTTTCAATTTAATCCGACGTTTTAAAGTGGGTCAAAATCACGTTCAAAGATTCTACAGATAAAGTTGATAAAAGTATGTTAATTAAAAGTTTAAAGCAAAGTTTTGACCGGCCAAAGAAGTCGTGATCGTCCGATGGCGCGGTGGTTCGACGCATTAGACAAGTCGCGGGCAAATCCTGGCTTGCCACAAGGACCGGATTATGTGGCGTTTACAAAGGGAGGCCAAGACCCAACAGTGGGTACCTATGGGCTGTGGATGATGATGATGACGATGAATTAAAAGTTGATTTTTTTAAATAACTTAGTAGAGTTGGAGGTCTAAGGGGGAAGTGAGAGATCCAAATATTTAGTCCAAGCTCAGATTTTGCAGAAGTAAGCATTCCATACGTGACAGGTTGCAAATCTGTCGCCACATTATTAGAAACCACAGTTGAGGTTGAGACTCCACCAAAGCGGAGATGTGTGAGATGTGTTTTAAACAACCAATAGAATTTCTTTATTCAAACATGTCATCTCGTCTTTTGAAATTCTATTGGTTGTTTAAGGCTTTTCCGTCAAAAGAAATGTCATCGTTGACTCCACCCAAACGCCCCTCTACCCTCTATCTATTCACGATATTTTGACATGTTAAAACTTTTGAAACTATCTTAGAATAATTATAATTTTAACATCTTGTTGAAGTAGCGAACATTGTCATGGAGACTTCATCAATTATTTTTTTTCGATGGAAGTGATACCTAGTTGTTACCTTCATAATTATTATTACTTATTATAGAATATCTGGGCGACCAAGCTCTGCTTGGGTGCAAATCGAGAAAAAAAGAAAAATGAGTTAAGTATGTATTTAAAAAAAGATAGGTCTCGATCGATCTAGCTAGGTAGAGACCTAGCTAGATCGATTATTCGCCCCCGTAAACCGTAAACCTCTGTACCTACCGCACATCGAAATCGTTAGAGCCGTTTTCGAGAACGTGAGTACAAATAAACAAACAAACAAATATTGCTCGTTTAATGGAATAAGATAATATTTCATAAGAAGATCATATAGTTGTCAGGGAGAGGTTCTGGGCGTGAAGTATGGATGGTCCGATATGTTCAAAGACACGAAATAACCAATGTAACGTGTAGTCAGAATGTCTATTTTATAATCACAATTACTTTCACAAGACTAAACAGAGGATTGATTCGATTTTTGCCGATTAGAATTACTATCACCATTTAAAAAACAAAATGGAAACGTGGTGAGTTCAACAGAAAGAGGCAAAGCGACCCACAGAACATTACTACTCTCGAGGAGCGACCACTCTGCTCCGATACCAGAAGAACCAAAGTGTCATCCTGCTCGCCACCCACCCTCAGGGAAGCGAGCCCTCCAAAACGAAACTGACTTTAGGGCCCTCTGCCCAAGGAAGTTGTATACCTACGTAACTATATAACTTCCTTGCCTCTGCCTTCTTTGCGTCGACCACATCCAAGTGACAATGACGGTTGTCTACTTGACGTTTCCAACTTTGACACTAGCTAACAAACTATATTTGACTAAGAAAAAGGATTTACTTGAAGGCGCAAGAAAAGCAGACCCTGCAAAGTATCTTCATCTTTCACTAGCACTAACAAATTGTCATAGGACAGAAAGAGTCAATAATACGTTACTTTGTGTGTCTTAATTCGTAGAATGTCTCCATCTTGACAACTTAGTACTATTATTTATTCTGTGATATACTATACAAAAAACTAAGACACTATTCATTAATCTGTGAAGACACTATAGAATCTTGTTAATCAGCTGGTTAACAAACAACTAAGACATCCGCTACACGGACGGCGCGCTGATTTTTTAGCCGCACCCAAGTGGCTTTTGACCTCTCTTTTTAACATATATGTTATATTAAGTATTTAATTATATGTATTATATGTATTATATTCTTTATACCTAGATAAGTCTAATCACAAATAATTGCATGCTGTGTTCACTGTGTCACTGAAACTACGCCGACTTTGCTTTCTTAGGACTGTCATAATACGTTAAGTTTAGCGTAAATTACAATTTGTGAACCATAAACTTTCATAATATGACACCCCATTAAATTTATTTGTATAACTTTTATTTTTTTACCCCCTTGAGTACCTAATATCTTTACAACCCCTTCATCGATTAAGCCCATAAGCACTCGGGTCACTCGGCACTGAATATATGCACCAACCGGAGTTTAAAACACTAAATAACACGCTATAGTTACATACGAGTCGATAAAGTACAAAATTACAGTACTAAAATTAACTATGTAAATGAATTTTAGATTAAAAAATAAACTAAAAACCACGTCTTGATTTATTTATTTATTTAGAATGCGTTGTCATCGAGTTGTGAGCTACCCTGACAGTTTTAGCCAACCAGCTACACGGAAAGTGCTCGAAATTTTAGTCGCGCCAGATTTTCCACGGAACGACAGACATACAGACGAACAAGAAAGTGACTATATAGGTATAATAAGAACGTGGTAAAATAATAATGTCTTTGATCCTTGATAAGTGTGCACATTTTGATCCGACGTTTTGAAATGGATTAAAACTACGTTCTAAGATTCTGTTGACATAGATGAATACAAGTGAAGCTAAAAAAAACGAAATTCGGGGTAATATCCCACTTGGCCAACACAGTCCTTGAACAAAAACCAAATTATATAGTTGAGGATGCGACTCCACTCCATTTTGTTCCGAATGACATTCGATTTCGACTAGTCCTATTATATAACAAATGAGAGAAGTTTGTGTGAATGTTTGTTTTACCACGTATCTCCGTAACTACTAAACTAATTTTGCCGATTTTTTGTTCTACTCGTAATCTATAGTGATCTTCGATCTTCTGTTCTATCTAACAAGAAGGTGAAAAAAGGAGGCAAGTTTCTAAGAAATAAATGTACCTAATTTCTTAAATAAAAATAAAATAATAAGTACTAAGTTATGAATTTTTAAAGGGGTTGCAATAAAGTTCTATTTCAAATAAATATTTTCTGGTTTGATTCACCAGAGTAATTAAATACCTACTTTATTTTTATTTTATTCAAAATTACCCTTAGGGAGGGACTGTGCATTATTACTAAGGTCGTAAAGTTAGTATTGTTTTTCCTAATCGAAAAAAAAACTAAATACTTCCTAACTTTATGACTTTTTGGTTTCATTATCTGTTACCTACCTGTACAAAGCCGGGGCGGGCAAATAGCTTGTCAAATGTCAAAATGTCAAAACGCGCGTGGATCCGACCTTGTGACCGCCCAGAAGCGGAATGAGCTGCGTTCGATTCTGTGTTTATTTATATAGCAACTCGGGACTCAATAAGGTTGATTTTCGGTTGATCCGTTTAACTCTCTGTGCTCAGAAGTAAAGCTCAAAACTAATTTTGCTTAATATGAGAAAAATAAGCAGTCTAGGTAAACGATAACTTAGAAGCAAATAAAAGACTAAATTTCCTTTCTGTGAGTATTTATTTTGTATATGTAGCTGAACTGGTTTTCAAGAAAAATGCAAAAATCTTGAGAAAAGGTGTCATTTTCAAAACGTAAAAGTATCATGTAAATTTCTATTAATCGTGTTTCTGCCTTTAGAACTAAATAGAAAAAAGATTAAAAAATCACATAATTGGAGTTGTAACTTGATGAGATATTCCGTTTAGTTACAATTTGCAGGCAAACAATCATAACCGTTTTGGAGCTTGGCCTTAAAACACATCTCACACAATATCTCCGCTTTGGTGGAGTCTCAGCCTTACAATGTTTTTCTTACTCGATTATTCGCTGTTTGAAATCCAAACATTCTCAATATCGAAATCCCAGACTAGTTCCTATGTTTTCGGTTAATCGTGAAACGCGAATGAATTGTGGTTAGCATAGTTTCGTATAAACTTATAAATACAATGTAATTTTCAAAGTATCTGTATAATATCGTCTTAAGCTGTATTCTTCCCTTCTACATATTGAATAGGTACTATTTCAAGCATTGTACTATCTTCAGATGCTATTTAATATTACAAAAACAAAATACGCTTACCACAGTCGTCAAATTCAATGGAACATTTTTACAACTTTAAGGGCTGATTTTTCAATACCTAGATAACTTTAATCTGAGGAAATAAATATGCGATTTGACAGATATTGTATTGAAAATGTGTCATAACGCCATATTTATTCCTCAGATAAAAGTTATTAATCGATTGAAAAATCAACCCTAAATCAGTTATTTTAGTGATAGGTATCGAAATCTTAAGAAGCCAATAATTTCTGATGTTTAATAATTTTTAGCTACAAATAGCTTTGACATTTTTGATAAATAAACTTTGACTTTATTACCCTGTTTGTCATATTGACTGGCTGTAAGGCCAGTTGGTAAAAGCTCTGCCTGCTACCCTGTAGGTTGTGATTCTTCATCCAAGACAAACATACAGTACGGCCAACGGATCTCGGCGTTCGTGAAGTTAACCGTTTCGATGCGCAGTGCAACTTTTTCATACAAAATTTTCTACTGCGCAGCGAAAAGCCTGACTTCACGAACGCCTAGATCCGTCGGCCCAACTGTAAGTAGGTATTTATAAAACGCATTCTGTAAACGGTACCTACAACTTTTTAACGTAATGAAAAAACACTAAATAAATATATTTTTCTTTTTCCTCAGGAAACACGAAGACCTGGACGATGAGTTTAACACTATCCCGCTCAGCGTGAACGGAGTACACGCCGGCAACGCTGTGTAGTGTTGATAAACACCAAAAACAGTGTACACACCAGCATAGAAGAGTACACACCAACATAGGAATGTACACGCCAAGATATAAAGAACATTCCCATATTAGGAAAGTATACTTGTATGGTAGTGTACATTAGGGGCGAGTAAATGCAAACGTAAAAGTACACACCAATTTGTAGGGATGTACACACCGACTTAAAGAAAAAAGAAACTAACACGGCTGTATTTACATCCAGTAAGAAAGTATAAATACTGTAAATTTACTACTGAGTACTGTACATTTCGAAAATAGGAAAGTACACTCTCATATGGAGATGTACACGCCACGGCGCCGATTTGAGGTACAAAAGACATAAGAGACATAAAATCATACGGAAGTTAGTTTCAAGATGGCTTGAAAGCAAACTAAACTTTTTCTGCTGACTGTTCAAACAAAATAACTTTCTAGATATTTGTAGCTTCATATCAAATTTCATCCAAATTAAACATTAAAAATATTTTACAACAGAAAAGTCTCATAATTTGTTTTAAAATAACGATGTAAAATGAACTCCAATTACTTTATCATTAATGGCTTTTTTCCATGTAGTGAGACGGTGTCGGTGTGTAATCTTCATAATTGGTTTGAACTTTTTGACTTCGGTCATGTGGCGTGATGTTTTTCTGGCTACATTATCGAGGTTCGGCGAAAAAATCGCATTGTGCGAGAAGTTCAGTCATATGATTAATCATACGAAAGACAGAGACAACAAGAGCCAAATCATGATAATGTAGCCCGAGAATAACAATCGTAAGGACAATTAGAAGTAAGGATTTATTTATTTCCTAGATACCTCAATAGTGAAACAACCCATGAACTCTCTAGGTGGCCCTGTTAGGTGTTAAGTAAGGACTGATATTGATAAAAATACTCGTCGTAATACTTGTTTGATGGAAGCCACACACGCTACGATAAATTGGTGCACTAAAGTATAGTTTCGATTTAGAAGCCGACATTGTTTTTCCGGAGAATCTTCACCTAGGTAAGAGGGAGGTACAGTTCGCGTCATGTAAAAAGAACGCTGGAAGACAGTGGAAGGGTGTGATTTGTCGCATGTTTGAGAATAGGTAACCCATGCGCAAACAAGAGACAAAACACACCCCCTCCACTTTCTGACAGCGTTCTTTTTACGAGACGCGTACTATACGGTTCGGTAACTCCTTACGGTCGAGTGGTCTGTCGACCAAGACACGTTCTTGGTGATACTAATGAGATTCTCCATCAAATCGTGACAATTCATATTCAACACCTCATTGACCCTTCAGGGCTGGTCATTACCAAAGATATTTTACCTTTGGCGATGACCCAAGCCGAATAATTAAGTGGTTTCCTTGTTGTTGCTTCAACTAACTTTTCACGAAGCGCCTTCTGTGCTCGCCATAGTCCGGTTGCCACGGTTGTAACTCCGTCTGCATCTAAAGGCGCGTACAGACGTTGGGCCAGCCTAGGCCAACTTAGGCGAGTGCGAGCGAGAAGGCGAATCGATTCAAGGCGAGAGCGATAGAGAATGCGACCCTGGCCCAACGTGTGTACGCGCTATAACATTTGTGTAGCAAACCGTGTCTTTTTGGGTTACCGGGTACCAGGTTCACTCATATGCGCGCAAACCTTCGAACTTTGTACGAATGTTTTCAATTTTGTTTGGACAACTTCGCTAAGGCGCAAATATCTTCCTTCATTTACAAAGTTCGCATATTCGTGTGAATGTAAGTGACAATTACGGTCTTTGTAATTTAAGCGGTGCAGGCTCTACTTTTGAAAGTAAAGGCGACACCGTACCAATTTCGAGGCCCAGCTTATGCTGGTGAAATATTTTGATCTCAGTATTCACCAGTATAACTGAACTACTATAGTTGTCCGATAAATCGATTGTCTATTTGTAGATTGTAGCACTTTCTCGTTACGTGTGTGGTTTACAAGTAGTCGTTATTTTTCTTCGCACATTACTCACTGCCTGACGTAGTGTCGTCAATTATATGGCTTCTAATGTATCAGTAGAGTACCTAGGTGGGTAGATGATTTGATTTCTTCTTGGAATTGTTGATGTTTTTGTATGTATTTGGCGGAGTCTGTATAAATTCTGTAATGTAATAAAAAGCACTTTATCTTTTGTGATTTGTTTCATTTCTTTCATCTTTAGAGAAAACATTGAATGTTAAATGGCTGTAGTAAGGAGTTGAAACTTATAATCAAAAGTAGAGATAATATTTCCTATATACCTACTTACATTCATTTTGGCCGAGGGGTTAGTACATACTAGCGACTCTTGGTCCGAAGGTTGTGGGTTCGAATCCCGGCCGTGCATCAATGGATTTATCCCTTTCTTTTCTTAGGCACTACCGCTCAACAATAACACAAGCACTAAGCGGTGTGTAGGGAAAACATCACGAGGAAACCATCTTTCATGCGGATATGGCCGATTAAGTTGAGAGGATGGTTTAGGTGCTGGTCAAGACTACTTCATCTCAACAACGGCCCGGGCACTGCAGTGTCCCGTAAGTAGGTAAGATTGCCTCTTGATACTGTAATCTAGTAAAGTAAAGAGTGGTACGGTGGATGTAAAGGCCTAAGTTTAGTTTTTTAGCTACAGAAACTCATTCTTATTCGACCAAACTATTAAGTAGGTACCTACCTAAGTTTTAACTCGAGAGTAAACTACTGTTTGTTTGAATATTTTGACATTGTAAAGCTGACACCTTAAAACCATAATTTGTATGCACACAATATGCACATTATAATGTTCGGTTGCGCTCTCTAAACAATTGTATTTCGAATTATGTCGGCTAGTTACTCTGGAGTAAGATGACTTTTGGTCGAATCCAGCCTTAGCATTGTACTGGACCACACGATATTCCTTTAGGAAACAAGTTATTTGGGGCATTCATAACACCAAAACCTATTAATTAACTATGGCTAATAAATAGAGTTGTGGAAGCCTAGTTAAGCGAAAGTTATTAACACTGGAGCTGGGAATTATTAACTCGCTGCCGGAGTTTAGTCCTTTGTTAAAGTTTCGGAGGTAGATTACCTTACTTTTAGGGAGCTCGTGAATAAATCATACTTAAGGAAGTTCGATTTTCATAGTAAACGAAATTATACAACCACTGGACAGTTCAACAGTGTGTTTTAAAATGCCTAACGAATTATTTAGGAAAAAAAAAAATTATAAAAAATTAAATGAAAAAACCCCGACATATAAGGTGGAGTGCCGTAATTGCAACTAAAAAAAGTGGAGTCTTAACTTCATCGCTTGATAATTCTATATTTTGTATCAGAAAAGTATTTTTTGAAAGATCTGTTCTATAGTAAATTTTATGTAGATTTATATCATTGTTATGAATAAAGTAAAGCGATAAAGAATAAAATTCTATTGCATAAATTCATGACAGAGGGAGCAATAGTTGCAATTACCCGTTTTTGCGGGTAATTGCAACTACTTGTTTTTACTTCTTATTTTTCTATGGCGCTTACTACTGGAAAATACAGAACACATGCCTTGAATATCGTTCTTTCGATTTATATAGCTATGCCCTTGCTACTAATGTCAAATTTTGCGCGAAAATACTTTTCAGCAAAGAATCCGGTAATTGCAACTATTTTACTACAAATAGTGATGGGAACCTTATCGTGATTTTTATCGACTCGATGTTTATTTTAATCACAGTAATCTTTTAGTTATGAAACAGCCACTTTTACTCTTATCTTTAAAGTCTTCAATTATCTTTTACTAATTATTTTTTCTTACTTTATTTCAATCGCAATAAGTAATATTTTAGAAGTTAAACAGCCTTTTTATATTCGTTTCATATATTGAACGGCTTTGGAAAGGGCTCCGCTAGCGCCAACATAATGAAGGGACTCAATCACTCAAACTAATTGCTAAGAACTCATAGCATAGTATGGAAGTAGATAGTATCCCTTTCAATAAAATATTACATATCGACATAGTCATCGTCATTGTTACATCACTAGGTTTTTCAAACTTCATACAAAACCGGTCGTTAAATTGCAACTGTCAAAAAAGAAACAAAATGGTTACAATTACAAGACTATGCACTTTTTGTCTGGCAAATGTAACTACAACCATAACTCTGAGTAGACTTATCGTAGAATACAACAAACACATAAAAAACAACTTACTATGTCTTATAATCACTCTCACTGTGAACACACCGGCGAAAAACCACGAAAAACATTTTTTTTTAATAAATTACGAAGAGCGTCCGAGCGGCGTCACTTCCGAAAAATTGGCAGTTTTACAAAAAGGCCTGTCATTCGCTCAGTTTTGGTCCTATCAACACCATCTATATTTTTAGACTGAGACTTTCAGAAGAAGTTCAATACCACATCTATCGATGTTCAAAAAAGTGATCCTAGAGGGAGTTATTGACTCCAGTTGCAATTACCGGACAGTTGCAATTACGGCACTCCACCTTACCTTCAACTAGAAAAAAGCTGATGATATTCAAACGCCTGAACATAATCTTTATAAATTTTAGATAGGAACCATTTCGATTACGTCAGTAAAAAAAAAAAACCGCATCAAATCGGTTCATGCGTTGATGTGGTTCATGATGCAACAGACAGACACACAGATACACAGATACCGATTCACAGAAGCAGACTACAAACTTAACACCCCTTTTTTTCGTCAGGGGTTAAAATGAGCCGTGTTGTCCAAGTAGGACCTTGATTTTCGATCCGAGTGTCGTGGGATCGAATCCCGGTGCATCAATGGATTTTTCGTTTGGAAAATTTTATATGCGCATTAACACAAGCAACACCGTTTAAGTGAAGGGAAACATCAAAGTCGATGCACAATCCCACGGGCGTTACATTTTTATGTTTTAGCTTGTATACCTACAATACATCTAATTGAAGGCGACTGTACCGACCCGAAGCTACCAGATGTTCCTAAGTAAGTGCTTGATTGGATTTCCCTCATTCATTAAAACGTCAAGATCCATTATAAATCTTTCATACAGGATAATAAAATTTTGGAGATTAGAGATTAAATGGAAGAATTGAGTCTTGAGCCTTGGATTAAGCCAATAATACCGGGCTCGGAGTTGAGGTTCTTAACTTTTGAAGGATTTTAATCAAATATTAATTTATCAACGTGTTTGTAATTCACCTATTTAATGGAAGGGCATAGTGGGTTTTTCTCACTCTATATTCGAGCAGACCTAGGTACTGGGGAAGCACCGCCTTGCAGACTATCGCAGCCAAATAACATAATTATTCTCGAATGGTGTTGTGTTCCTGCGGTGAGGTCGGTTGCCAGAGCTCTGCGAGGAAGCGCAGCGGTGACAACTGGTGGACCAGTTTTTTCCATTGTGTTGTCGGCACAGGGATTTCTCTTTTAAAGGGTCAGCAGCGCGAGTGTGACTCCTCTGGTGTCACAGACGGCTATGGTAACCGCTTACCATCAGGTGGGCCGTATGCTTATCTGCTACCTTAGTAGTATAAAAAAAACTTAGTGCTATCTGAGCTCCTACAACTTCTGGTAGTCGGTAAATTCACAAACATGGATCGTGTAACGTTCACGAACGTCAGCGCGAACATATCCTCTATGTCCTCATGACTATGATATCTAACTATGTCCTCATGACTATGATATTTGGAACCGTTTTTATGGGGTATCGAACATTGGAGTTTGTTTATGTGTCCCTAAAGTATAGTCAACGCTTACTAAGTAATTTCGAATCCTTGATCAACTTTCAATGGTATCATTATTTTGTCTCCAGACTAGTTTACAGTTTTTTAATAAAATATGGAAATTAACCACAACGTCATAAGACGAGGAGGCGAAAGAAAAAATTGCTATAGGGCCATTCCATTATCGCGGGTGCAACATATAGACGCATATAAAGCCTCATAACAATGAAATAGAAAATATTTTTAATGAAATTAATCTTGTGAGAACTACATTTTACCTTGTTTAATTTAAATTCGCTTACCAGAATTTGCATCTAATATTTAAATGGCCAGGAGGAAGGTTCAAAGTGCTGTCGCGGGTGCAACGAAATCGGCCCTACCTTTCCAGATCATAGGACAAAAACACAAAATGCTGTTAATTGTGAAACATTTATGTTATGCCTTAATAATCCGTAAGGTGTTGAATTAATCAACTAGAAAAATAAAAAAGTCTATAGAAAACAAAAATAAACAATGAATTATTAATTTTTCAAGCAATCGCGGGTGCAACATGTAATTATCGCGGGTGCAACCCGTCTAGTTTAAGTGAGTATAACATCAATAAAAACTTATATAAGAACGAAATAAGACATTAAACAATGTTTAATTACTAATAAAGTACAATTTTTAGTTATTTATGTTAGTTATTTCTTTTCAAATACGTCAATATTAGCCGAAACCTTTATGAAAAGGAATTTTCCATTAGTCTTTATCTGGCGCTCCCAACTTCGCGATAATGTTTTCAAATTACACGTCTGATATCTCAGTCATGATTTCAGTGAAATTTTTGCAATTAATCGTTCAGAAATTTCGTCCGAAATTTTGCTCAACTTTTTCGATGTTTCCATAAAAAAGAACAGGTTTTAATATAAAAACACTTACTAAATATATATCCTGAGTCATACACACCATATTTAATAATTCAAACCATATCAAAACAATAAATTATCTAATAATAATCTTGGTTGCACCCGCGATACAACATCACTATCGCGGGTGCAACCGTTTTAAGTTAACGTTTTTTTCAATTCAACTAACATTACACTCTTCAAAACTATTGATTTAAATTTGCTTTTGATTTCTTCTTACTTTTACAAAGTTTCAAAACGTTAACACTTTATTTAGTGCCAAAAAAACAAACTTTTACAGCTTTTGTATCGCGGGTGCAACAAGCTAACAGTGTCTTTCCTGTAGTCAATGAATCTTAAAAAATAACAACAAGTACTGTTTTTTGGCACTTATGAAAAAATGAATATTTTCACTTCGGTTTTAGGCTATGTTTTACACGTCTAACTTAGACGTGTAAAACATAGCCTAAAACCGTCGGTGATGGCTATTTTGTGCCAGTGTTGGTAGGTGTGATTTTGCAGTTTAGACCAATTCTTCGAATGGTAATACTTTGAAGCTCACCAAAAATTCAAATTTTAAGAAAAATTAAAAAATAATATTTTATTATTTAATTTGAACTTTCTTCTTTGCACTGATATCATAAAAAGTAACAAATAATGTGATTTCAAAATCAAAGTCAAGAACCGTCTTTAGCGGAATGGCCCTACAGCGATTGATGTCTGTTTAATTTTGTGTAACCAAAATTGAAATAGAAAAAAAAAAATTAAACCCAACAAGGTTTGATAATTTTGTTCATATTTTCAAATTAGTTTTGAAATCCGATGTCCAAGCTTTGAAAAAAAAATCAAAACTCAACATCTTCTCGTTGACTGTACATTGAATAACGTTACTCGTACGAAAAGAATTGTGATATTACATTCTTGAACCATCCTTCAACTCTTCAGATCAATTTGAACATTCTTTCACCACGCTTTGTTAACTCTTCACGTAATTACATGGATTGTTATTTGGTACAGTCACGATCGAAAATAGATAAATGTTCATGTTTTCAGAACTGAAATATGTAGGTACTCGTAAAGTTAAGGTCGCTGCATATGTAATGGCATAAAACCTCGGACGGGACGGAGACGTCGTCCTTATTACAGAACACTAAGGTCCTTATTGATGTTTTTTCACCTGCCGACCCGTCCCGGACGGGACGGGAAAAAACGTCAAAAACGGAAAACACATCAATAAGGACCTTAGTGTTCTGTGATAAGGACGACGTCTCGGTCCCGTCCGAGGTTTTATCACGTTACGTATGCAGCGACCTTTAGTTGTTTTATTATAAGCGACCGTAATTGAGTAAGTACCGAATATTTCATGGGTAAAAAAAATGTGTAGTTGAAAATATATTCATCAAATAACTTTCAGTAGGTAACTGGAAGCTGATTGAAATGAGCTGAAACACGGGTATTTTTCTAAGTAAATAAGTAAATTCGAATGAACTAGTGGCCAACCGTGCTGGAAGAGTTTTTAGGTCGCCTGAAGGCCCTCGCCAAAATGCCTAAAAGCTAAGAGCATAGCTTACTACAATAATTCAAAATGAAAGTAAGTCAGTAAGTTCATGGTGAGTTTTAAAAACAATGTTCACCAGTATTTGTAGCTGACTGTACATTTTATATAATGTGGTTTATTTTGATATTATTTTGTGTTTTACTAACTTCTGCATAGTCTGATAAAGGTTATTAAAATTAATAATAGATACTTTCAAAGAAAACAGACACGCTCTGCGGCCTAGTCTAGTTTAGTTACATCGTGAACCAGTAGAAATATTCTTACTCTGGATTCGACCAAAAGTCATCTTACTCCCAGAGTAGGTAGTTATTCTAGTTATCCGACATAATTCGAAATACAATTGTTTAGAAAGCGCAACCGAACATTATGCACATACATACAAATTATCCTGGTTTTAAGGTGTCAACTTTACAATGTCAAAATCTTGGTCAAAATATTCAAACAAACAGCAGTTTACTCTCCAGATAAAACTTAATTCAGTTTGGTCGAATCCAGCCTAACACACTTCAATATTGTAGCATCATATAGGCTGTCATATATTTTCTTTGCTGTCGCTGATAAACTATCATTTTTTGTCAGATCGAGGATGTTCAATATTCTTCTTGTAACCCAATAAAGATAATAGAAACAGGGAAGCAACGTGAGTTGTCTGACAGACAGGTGGAAGAGCGTAATGCTACCAGCTTATCTGTTTAGGTGGAAACAATAGAACTAAGAATAAATAGGTAGGTATAAATAATGCTGGAAATTTCACTCAGCATCCATCATGGAGTCTCAAACAAAGCAGGGCTTGTGTTATGGGAACCACATGACTGATATACTACTTACATAGGTACTTTATTTTTGTAAATACATACATAGAAAACACTCAGACCACAGACAAATAATTTGCAGACCATAAAAACATTTCTGCCGCAGCGAGGATCCAACAGGATAATAATGATAACAAGCTTGCTTATCATCACAATCATGTTAGTAAGTATATTCACGACAAAAATAATGATTAAACCCTCGCACATAGATAGGCGCCACTGGTTCCAGTGGTGCGCAGTCAACGCGATATTTTTTTTTTATAAGCTAGTGCTTAATTTCAGCTGAATCGGTTAAACTCAGCTGAATCAAGCTGAAAATAAGCTTGTATTTACCTACTCTTGATGATAAAATTTGTTTTAAAACTCTTAAACCCTTTTAAATCTATTTCCCTCAAACTATGAAGTAATTATTTTGAAACTGGAAAAAAGGAAACTTACATAACTGAAGTAGGTAGTATTAAATTCTTTCGCGGATGACACACAGCTACTATCGACATTGTCAACTACATAATGCTGGTGGCACTATCTCGTGTTTCCCCAAAGTAGAATACATTGTAGTGTCGCGATACCACTCGGCGTTTTGACGCGCGGAAGTGTGCGACGGAATTGTGCTCTAGAAATGCTGGAAATTTCTTGTATTTTCGAATAAAACCTCAAAAAATGGAGAACGATTGACAAAAATGCCTTATAAGTATTGGAACAGGCTGATATTTGAGACGGGTCAGTAAGGGCAGCCACCTTAACCCTTGTAGCTACAGGAAAACGTTCTTAGGAGACTATCCTCAACTTTTGAAGATATTTCGACCTGCATTCACAGATTTGGAAAAAAATGTAGGTACAGTCAGCGAGAAAATGGACAATTTACTAAAAACTTTTTTGATGCCAATCGATCCTGTTTCATATAAGGATTAAAAGGCTCTATCGGACCAACTGAGGTTAGAGTACTAGAAAAGTCAGAAATCGCAAAGATCGCCTGTGTAGGTACATCTTTTTTCTAGTCTAGACCAACACTGCTTTATAAAAGCATAGGTACCTACTCGCACAAAGTAAATCTAATAGAAACACAGAGCTGAAAATTTACCATTTCATTCCTCGCATGAAACCATCTCAAAGACTATACCTTCATTTCAGCCTTCAAGTGCAAGTTAAACGCACAGGCAACGAGACCGACGGGAAGTGAACTCGCGACCCTTGTGATGCAAATGATCTCAATTTGCCGACTTTGCAGCGGAAGTAAGACTATACATCTCATGCATTCTGGTTCTCTGAAGAAAGTTTGATTTTGTGAGGAGCCGCGTTGACGTTGCGACGGAAAAGTATTTCGTGATCTCAATAGTTTTGACGTTGTACGAAAGTATTTCTTGATCTCAATAAAACTTATCTCTCAATAAGCTAAAAAGCCCGCTGAAGCAGTAGCCGTACCATGAACTCTAGAGCAATGTTAAAACAAGCTTGAAACATGACAACAAATGTAATTTTTAAAGCAGTAGGACTGTTTTAAGCTTGTTTTATCATTGCTCTAAGAGTTCACGGTATGGCCCCTGAATCATAATAGGAATTGCAATATATTATATTTATTCTTGTCACTCTCAGTCAACGAAAAGAGACGGTATTAGTTAATTCGTACAGTGATTCTGCTATAAAGACCTTTTTAACCTAGATATTAGTTTTTTTAATAAATTCACAGCTGTCAAAGTAAATTTTAAATGACATTTAGAACCGCTGGGATAAGCATCTTTAAAACTAGGTAGAAGATGGTTGAAGAAAGTGATAGACGTGTTTGTTGTGTAAAATATGTGAAGTAGTTTTGCACTAGGTAATAACTTTAATGTTGTTCGTAAAAAAAACATTTTTTTTAACGAATCCGAGTTAGCGACTTACCGTGTGTTACAAAATAGGGGTGTCTTGGTGCTGTAGGTATCTGGTCTAACTCAAAGCTCAGCGTGGCGAGGCCGTAAGCGTGTTAAGAAGTGATGTAACTTTATCAATACCCATTTTCAATTTGCAATTTTTTAACACCCTCGTGTAAATTGTTAATAGCCACAAAATTTCCTCCGTGTTTACTAAATCATTTACCCGAATCTGTACAGCACTTGGGGCTCGTTTAGATAACATCTTACCCTGTACTTGTTATTTATCGTCGTATTTAGCAGTAATGTTACCTATAATGTTTTTACCGTATGTGGGGGTTTTTGCGATGTTTTCGTAAAGGGCCAGTATAAGCTGAGACAGCTTGAAAAGATGATTGTTGAAAACGAAACTGTTTTCCTCACGATGTTTTCTTTTGCTGTTTAGAGCTGCGGGACTAAAAAGGCCGGAGAAGAATCTCTAGAGGAATGGCACTATATGCCGACTCTTTTCATAGACTGATAGTGATAAGAACGTCATTATATTGTAATTCCTAGTGTGATTCAGCTCTACCGGCCTTTTTAGTCCCGCTGGTGTTAATGTATATATGTATACCGAATACATTTTTTGAAACGAAAATCTATTGGGCTTCGGGATTTGAAGCCACGACCTTCGGATTGAAAGTTGAGGTACTATCGCACTCGACCAACACGGCTCTAGCAAAAATTAGCGAAGCTATTAAAACTTATAGATCTCTCTTTTTTGTAAGAAATCCTCGGTCTTCCTCTTCCTCACCTTCCTTCCACTTTTCCTTCAATGATGTTCTCAATGAAACTCATAATAGATCTCAAAGTGATTAAAATCTTATAAATTTCAGTCACTTTTGTCGTTAACTGTACTTTTATAATGTTTACTATTCCAATACCTACATTAGTTATTTATTAATTTGATTTAGTTATTTACGGGAATATACTCAGAATGCGAATAACGTCGTAGACGAACAAATTGATTTTGCTTGAAAAATGGCTACGGACTGAAATATGGCACTATTAGCTCCAGCTTAACCTAGGTCTTATAAATCTAGGGATAAACTGTCGGCAAATCGAGAAAATTACGTGTTGCGATTGAAATGAAATAGTGAAAATAAGATATTTTTATAACTGTAAAGAATAACGAGAATGTCGTAAGAAGAATGTTCAAAAAAAAAAATTGTAACCTAGGTACCTATATAAAATATGCTAAGAATCTAGAAATTTTTCGTCCGCTTTCAAATATACCAGTACAATTTACATAGATAAGCTAGATCTCTCGGTATATAAGCCGGTATTCTATTTACCTATTTCATTGGAAACAAAAATTGCGTCGAAACCGCAGTTTTTTTAACATAAAGAAATTTTCGCGTGTCCTATGTGGCTTGGCTGTATTTCAAAGGAATAACACATGGATATAAAATCAAAATTTATTTGGTCATTTTGCTTTCACTCCTGGACAAAAAAACTCTGAAGTACTAAGGCTAGAAATAAAGTTAGCAAAGTAAAAATCAAATGTAAAAGTCACAATGATTTGAAGCTATTATTTATTTGGTGTGTATCCATTTTCTTTGTATTTAAACTGTTATATCTATTTTTTATAGTTATGTTTCTTTTGTTAACATTTTAAGATGGCGGTTCGAGCCCTAGAACGAGACAGGAGACCGAGACAAGAGACAGGCTTTGTAGGGGTGCGCGAAAGTGACACGAGACAGAAAACCGTCAGTTTAAGGCTGGTTTTACTGTCACGCGTACCGTCGGCGCTGATGGGCGAGTGATCTTTATTATAATGAAATAAGGATACTGATTGTTCAGCACTGACGAGAGCAATCAGCGTAGCCATTTCTGCTGAACAATCAGTATCCTTATTTCATTGTAATAAAGATCACTGTATCAGCGCCGACGGTACCTACGCGTGACAGTAAAACCAGCCTAATGACAACGGTCTGCTGTCTCGGTCTCCTGTCCCGCGCCGATCACATAAGACTTGCAATAGCAATGCGACAGCAATCACTACGCGACCAGTCGAAAAATATCTGTAAAAATCGTATTACGGAAGCCAATCGCACGTCTGTTTGCTCGCCTGTCGCAAAATGAACTTTGGCCAGTGCATTTTGCGACCATAAAACGATTTTTAGTGATATTTTTCGACCGGAAGCGTAGTGATTGCTGTCGCATTGCTATTGCAAGTCTTACGTAATCAGGGTGCGGGTCTTTAGGCTGTGTCCCCAGTAGGCAAACTGTGAGCGGCCGACTGAGTTTGCGGCGTATCGGTTTAGTATACCATTCCATATATTTGAAATGGAGTGTCCACAGTTTGCTAGTTTGCAGCGATACGCTGCAAGTGAGCGCAAAACTAGCAAACTGTGGACACTCCATTTCAAATACATATATGGAATGCTATACTAAACCGATACGCCGCAAACTCAGTCGGCCGCTCACAGTTTGCCTACTGGGGACACAGCCCAGTCTCGTGTCCCGGTCTTGGGCACGAACTGTCACCTCAGAGTTTCACAATTATTTGTATTATTATTTATGCTATGCGTTGGCGACGAAGGCTTTGCAATCTTAAGTTCGATAGATAGTTTTGGATGAACATTTGAGCTTCCAACGCATCTGTAAGTGGCATATTCTTAAGTTGAGCTGCAACACTCTCCCCAAATATATCAAACTCATTTCCTGCATTACCTATCTTTCTAGATGTATCTACATTATCGTCTTTACGAATTGTTCCAATATTAACATTAGTTTCTGACATTTCACAATGATAATTCATTTGTTCTTCGTCTTCTAGATAGTTCGAATCGTTTTCTTCTTTGAATATTTGCATATTATTCAAGTGATCATCATTTTCTTCACTGTGAGATATTTCTTCATCGATTTCTGTGGAACTTTCTGGGTTTTCATTCTGTAAAATGAAATATTAGTTAAGCATAGATACCATATCTATTCGTAATTATTTCAGGGCGTCTAGTCTGATCAATGCGACGGGTTATCTAAGTCTGGAACTTATTTGACTCAACGGATCGACAGTGTCATCCAGCGCGGTAATGTTGCCAGTACCTTGGGCACGCTTCCGACTGGCAGTGGCTTGAATCAGTTGAGATACCTATAGATCGTTTACAACGATCCTTAGATAGCTCAACTGGTTTTTAATGTATTTTATAAAGTTATGTTCATACTTATATTTTTTAATTCACTACAGTAATTTCTTTGGCATTAGTCTACCACTCTCTAAGTGTCGCTAGTTTCGGCATGTTTTGGGAGTGATATTGGGCAATATTTCGTTAAAGTAATGAGGGAAGTTTTTCTCTGTTACATTAGTCCTAAAATAAGTTCACAGAATCACGCCTCTTTCCCTTGAATAAGCATAGATCATGGATTTTTATTTGCTACGCTTATGATATGACACACATCTTTCACCTCTTTCTCCTTATATTCTTCATACAAGCTCGCCAGTACTTTTGACCTGGCCCTTATCAATATTTTACTTCAACCTTGTTTTTGGTAAAAGAAAATGGTACTCAGTCGAGTTTTTTATACATACTTGTTCACAAAACTCCAACTTTCTCTTATTGAGAGATCTGTATGCGTTATGCAGGGTCTCAAACCAGATAATTTTTGTCACATATTTTCTTCCTTTGGCAGCCTCTCTCTTTATTTTCTTCAGCTCTTGGAAGTAAGTTGACTTGATGTTCCTAATTTTGGAATACACTTCACTAGGTCCAAAACCAGGAATATTCATTTTCCTGCTGAGTTCAATCAGAGCTTTCTGTCGCTTTATTTTTCTAGATTTATTCTCGTTCTTACAGCCGGTGACCAAAAAAGGTCTGTACTTTATGTATTCTTGAACGAACCTAAGCTTTTCTTCCTTCGTTGGTAAAAAGAATCTTTTACCTATTGGCTGATAATGAATTACGTTTTCTTGGTGAAGTGGTGAGACAATCTGCAAAATGTAAGTGGAAACTGAATCAAACAAATCACTGATAAATATGTACTTCTGTTGAGTTCACTCTCTTATGCATAAAACTTAGTGCGCCGACCAAGCTCACTAGAGCGTTATTACAAAAACAAAAGAGCGCTCTAGTGAGCAGAGCACAGCACTTAGGTTTTCTGCAGCGCGTTTTTGAGCTGCGCGTTCGCAGCGCGTTTGTTTCCATACAAAAGCGAACCGGGAAGAAGGCAGTGCGTTCGCATCGCGTTTGTATCGATAAACGCGCTGCAAAAAACGCAGTTTGTCCACTCCCTTAAAAAATTCAACAGTACCTAGGTACTGGAGCGATTTAAGAAATTTTTTTTTGATGACTATAAAACTACATCAGGTACTTATCATAAAAGGTTACAAAGAAAGGCATAAGCCTTAAAAATAGCGTAAAATGATTTAATCCAGCTAGCATGTTCTAGCTAAACGAGTCACTGCGTTTGAAACCAAGGATAAAATTAAATTAGTATCGTTCCTTCCACAGCGTTTCTCTGTTCTGTGGTTCCTTCTATGAAGCACCATTGACTGTGCGGTGGGGTGACGCGGCGCGCGGCGGCTGTGGCGTAATAACTGCTATTGAATCTGGGCCGACACGCAGCGAGCGCCTCAAAGTAGGTGGCTACCAGTGCACAGATCACGCTTAGAATACTATTCACACTAAATAACTTACAAGTACTTTGCACTCTTTAGACTGAGACACTGATTTTTCCATATGTTGATCCATTTTACTAGAAAACAAGGGAATTAAAATAGTAAACCCCGTGCGTTCTTTACGAATGATAAAAAGGTACTGGTACGTCATTGGAATGCATAGTTCTGACTCGCTCTCTTGTTTTTGTTCTCTGTGAGTGCGCTCTCGCTCACACGTTCATGGATTTTCGGTCTCGCTCGCGCGTGTGGGTAAAGTCACAGATTTCTAAACAGTTTCTTTACAATGCAAGTAAAGTATTGAAGAAAGCGAGTTTGTGATTAGCGTGGTTACTTACGTATAAAAATAGCCGCTAAATTCCGTTCGTTATCCGAAAAAAAAATTAGCAAACATATTATTATGATTGGGTGTGATTGTTAATAATAATAGGTTCAACCAGTTCCAAACTCATTTTATTTATAAGTACTTAACATAATTGCTCGAAAAATAAAATAAAACGATCAATAAAAGTCACGAATAAAGCAAAAGTATAAGCAACAATCTAAAACGGTAGGTAGGTAGGTATAGGTAGGTATGCTGCAATAAGCTGCGACTCGTCATACCTAGTTCGAATGCATTCTTGTGGTTCGCTACTAAGTAGGTAGAAGGTACCTACATACTACCTACTCCGGTACTTTTTTATTCCTCCGGAGCTTTTTTTTACCATTTACATGGTGAAAAAGAGCTCTAACTAAAGCGAATTAAAACCTACCCTTCAATAACAATAACTCGCCAACTAATTCCCATGGGAGCTGCATATTTCAGTGCAAACGCGTCAATTGAATCTTTAATTTGGGCGGCATGCGTCCTCACGGCCTACGTGGCTCTTAACTTACCTTTAGGCCCGGTTTTAATACTGACGGCCGCTGGTACACGGCCGTCAATCTCAAAACGGCCCGTATAAGCGGCCGTCAGCGAATGGGGACAATACATGTGCGATATTAACGCATTCGTTGTCTTTCCCGTTGCCCTGGTGAAGCAGGGGTCCGCAATAATACCACTAGGATATTTTAATCGTCTTCAAAGCAAGGTGATTCTACCACTGTTCCTTAGCAACCAACAACTCAGGGTTACCTATATAACCTGGCTGGGACCAAGCTCTCTATTTGACGATCCATAATCTTAAATATGAATAATGGAACCCCAGTATCGAAATATCGCATCCGATAAAAATGTGACTTGTTGCAGGATATAAATACTTAAGATCTGATTCTGAATTAAATATTGTACAAGGTACTTATGTTTGAAAAACGTTTTTGCTGCAAAGCTTTTGAGTCGAGTCGAGGATAAGTTGAAATCTACCAACCAGAGTACTTGTCAAGACGAATCAAACAAGCCCAATCGCAATGAGTCTTGATAATATTGTAATATCGCAATATGCATATGCACGCTAAATTTCAGCTCAAACAGAAAGGGGAAAGTGGGTTAAATTTAACTTAAAAGATTTGATTACTGTCAGACAAACACCGGGACAGGTAAATAAAAGCTTCTTAAAAATTGTTACAAGTCGGCCGTCCTTTCTGACGTCCGTTAGTTAACGATTGTCAACTGACAGCCGTCAACGGAAACAGGGCTTTTACCTTTGACCTCGCACTGACATAACTTAGGTGAAATACTTGACTTCGTTAATCCTCCTGGGCCTTACTTACCTCACTTAAGACGTGCGTGCGTAAATACGTGTTCTACTTTCTTAAATTACAATTATTTATGTAAGGAGTGTTAGTTAGCTAGGGCGAAATTATTCCGTTCACCGCACTGGTTTCTTTGCAGTTCTTTAGTTACCTGTACTTTACTCTTCCAGCAAACAGTTAAAAACTTAGAGCCTGGAGGTCCGTCTCATATCTAACTTAGCATGGCTTTGGATATGAAAACAGATAGCAACAAAAACAGCTATTGGATCTATAGAAAGCTTACAAGTCTACTATGCGATATACCTACAGGGTGGAAAAAATAAAAAGATCATGAAATCTAACATTCACATTTCACTATTGTTTTTTTTGACCATACACGACAAAAATCACTATAAGTACAAGCCTTGGCCACAACTGAGCATCGCCGGACTCTGTGATGCGTGTCTTGGCTCCAACTGAGCCCGCATAACCCACGATCGTCCAGCAATGCTGTACTTGTGGGCCGCGGCAGTAATGTATTATTAATTTATTATTATTACAGAGTACCACAACAGAGCAATATTTATATTAATTTTTAAAAACACTTACTAGTATAAAAACTTCTAAAAACATTTAATTGCAACGATCCAACATAGCGTGCCACTGTAAGAAAAATTAGCACAGAATTCTAACATGTGGAACATTAATTACTTACATTTTAAAGTCGTTGCAATTTAACCGTTATTTCCAAAGATTAAGGTTGAAAATGCCTAGAGCTAAAATATAAGTTCATCTTAGAACGCCTCAGGCGTTAGTTGGTCGTTTTCAATTCTATTTCTTGTTAAGTTATTGCAGGGAGGTAGTCAGGGTCAGGGTTGTTGGGTTCTTCAGAAAATAGCGGAATAAGAGAATGTTATATACATATACCTACCTATACTTATTGTTTTTAATTTGTATAATATTAAGTCACACACAGGTAGAATTTCATCGAAAATAAAATTCGTATCAAAATGTTCGATTCCGACGGGATTTGAACCCGCATTGATCAAACCTCTTAAAGACGGAGTGCTTTATTCAATTAAAAACCTAGTAAAGAAAAAGTTAGGAACGTTTTAGACAAGACTGAGCTAACATGACGTTTTTAAGCTTTCCCTAGCCATATTACGGCCTGTAAGGCCTGTAATGTTATATTAGTATTACAATAAAGAATTGAATTGAATTGATCTCTAACGCTATATAGGTTACTTAAAAAAGAAAATAGTTTGGGAATTGAAATTCAATCACGATTAAGCAAGTGTCAGAACAAAGGATTAGCGACGATCTGACGATAGAAAGAGATTTATTTATTTCGTTCATAGTTACATAGGTTCATTACATAAGTATGTGCTCAAAAAGATTCGATACGAAGTGCTTGTAAATACGAGTATTATGCCTAGGGGGCTGAAACACAATTTAAAAGTACATTCACAATTTTACATTTTAGAATAAGTTCAGCTATTCTGTACAGTCACAATAGTTTTATTACGATACGTTTTAGTCCTAGTCCTACTGAATAAATAATTAGAGTTTTAGAAAAAAAAAATTCAAAAGGGTAAGAAATGTTTCTATTCTTTCCAATAAAGTTAAAAAAAAATGTAAGTACCTATTAATAAAAAAAAATGATTATTGACTTTGACCCCCTTAGTACATCCCTGTTATTGTCAGGATTAGTCGCATAATTACTGGAACCTCTGAGAGGGACCGATTACATACATGTTTATTTACTTGAAGAAACTTGTGTTCCGCTTGAGCTTGAAAAGGTCACATGGTAAGTTAAAAAAAAAACACTTTATAGTTAAGATAGTATGTCCATAAATGTTATCTTGATTTTTTTAGGCATTGTTGATATTCTCATCCTGAAGTTAATGAT
Source organism: Camptogramma bilineatum (assembly GCA_958496255.1). Lineage (NCBI taxonomy): Eukaryota > Metazoa > Arthropoda > Insecta > Lepidoptera > Geometridae > Camptogramma > Camptogramma bilineatum. Next base: position 14,812,771 of record OY292453.1, read on the forward strand.
GTCTCAAGAACAAGTAATGACACTATGTCACGGCTTCATTCACACCGTAACGTAGGTAAGTACCTAAGTACTTGAATAAAATCACTAACCTCAATATTATAGGTATTCATAATTAGCAGCGCCCTCGCGGCGTTGGTCCCCGTAATGATGGTAGGTATGGTGATGATTCTCTTCCTCAAGAGTTTAGCTAGTAGTTTCATAGTCCAGTGATGCGGCAGCCGTCACATTGACGTTTAGCGTAAAAGTCCATCGGACCCATAATTACTTACTAGGAACTACTGTTCGCCCCAAACTGAGATCTCGCGCACCGTTGCGTTGATTGCCTAGATTTGGACTTGTTTCTGACTACGTGCTACGTCTGCTGAGTTCACTCATTACTACACAATGATGTCAAATACATTTTTCCGGGACCAAAGGGCTGGTGCTTACCTCGGACAGAGGATAAGTCTAGCAATCCAACGGGGTAACGCTGCCAGCCTTTTGGGCACTTTACCTGCGGTCGGTGATCTGAACTCTGTCTTCTATCTTTAGTCATTTAAAGATAGAAAACAGAGTTCCTTTTAATTTAGTTGTAAGTTAGTTAAGGAGTGAATTTTTATGCTAATGAGTGTGTTTGTTGTTTCTTTGTTTTAAATAAAATTCATCAATCCCTTTTTCCGGGATAAAAAGTAGCCTATGTGTAAATCCAGAACCTTTTGCATTCCTTTCACCAAAGACGGTTTAGTAGTTATGGGGATACTTTTTAACAAACATTCACACACACACACACGGACTTTCGCCTTTTTAATATTAGTAGGATTAGTACCTACCTATAGTATATTAGTGTGATGGTAGAAAAAATGCGTTTTTTTAAATAGTTGACTATACAGGGTCTTAACTCCCAAAAATAAAAACAGTATATCGTTCCATCTATCGTAGATCAGCTTATTTTGGTCGACTGTTCCGAATTAGGCTTCCACCAACTTAGGCTGCACTAGATAATTGGCACGATATATTGTTTTTAGTGCTGGGAGTAGGGCCTACAGTGTACATTCAATCGTCAAGATGAATAGAGCCATGTTAGCGGTCGCCGCGACTGTATAAATTGTACATCAAACGTAAATACTGCTTAAGAGGCATTAGACAAAATTTTCTGATTTACGTGATGTTTTGGGGCAGGATTTTTCAATGAAAACACTGTATTTATAAAAAAATTATGGCACAGCATGAAATATCATTTCAATTTTGTACTATTAAATGAGCTACTTTTGTATTTTTATTATTTCTTTTTGATTAATCGACCTCAAACCGGCGACTGTTTTGTGAATTTTTGCTGTAAGAGGTTTAGAAATCACCATATTTACGAATCATTTTGACGTCCAAATGGTATAAAAAAATTACGATGTTTTGCTGTGATAGTCAACCAAACTATTAAATGGATCACTTTTTACTACCTTTATTTAGTTTTTGAGTAAAAAAATCTTTAACTTAGTCCAAATTTCGAGAAAACGGCCAAAGAATTGCTTTTGATTTTGGCTACTTAGAACTGACTTAGAACTCTTGTTCGTAAAATTAACAAAACAGAAATAAACTTGAGTTCAAAATCAATCCTTTTCTGAAAAAAAAAATGCAAAAAGATTAAAAAATTGGCAATGAAAAATCTTTTAAAACAACCTAAAACGCGTCGTATCTACTACCCTATCTACTCGACGCAAGCAGACCGCGCCGAGCGCTTCTAGGGGGTGGACGTATCGCTTTGCATCCCGGAGCTCGCACTGAGTCGACTCGCAAAGCACGTCGCCGGCTACGAAGAATATAGCGAAATAGGAGCGTTTGATACATTGGTTGCTAAGTTATTAATTACCTATTTTTAAATATTTTCTGCGGGGCTAAAAAGGCCGTTAAAGCAGAATAATGATCTGAATTGTTGTGTAACTAATAATGTAATAATAGGGTGACAGCGAGCTGATCTGATGATGGAGTCAGGACCTGTTCCATGGAATTTTATGATGATATGGGTATCAAATGAAAGGGCTTGATGAGCGCAACACAATGCTGATCTGATGATGGAGTCAGGACCTGTTCCCTGGAACTTTTTAATGATATGGGTATCAAATGACAGAGCTTGATGAGCGCAACACAATGCTGATCTGATGATGGAGTCAGGACCTGTTCCCTGGAACTTTTTAATGATATGGGTATCAAATGAAAGAGCTTGATGAGCGCAACACAATGCTGATCTGATGATGGAGTCAGGACCTGTTCCATGGAACTTTTTAATGATATGGGTATCAAATGAAAGGGTTTGATGAGCGAAACACAATGCTGATCTGATGATGGAGTCAGGACCTACTCCATGGAACTTTTTAATAATATGGGTATCAAATGAAAGGGCTTGATGAACGCAACACAATGCTGATCTGATGATGGAGTCAGGACCTGTTCCATGGAACTTTTTAATGATATGGGTATCAAATTAAAGGGCTTGATGAGCGCAACACAATGCTGATCTGATGATGGAGTCAGGACCTGTTCCCTAGAACTTTTTAATGATATGGGTATCAAATGAAAGGGCTTGATGACCGAAACACAATGCTGATCTGATGATGGAGTCAGGACCTGTTCCATCGAACTTTATAATGATATGGGTATCAAATGAAAGAGCTTGATGAACGCAACACAATGCTGATCTGATGATGGAGTCAGGACCTGTTCCATGGAACTTTTTAATGATATGGGTATCAAATGAAAGGGTTTGATGAGCGAAACACAATTCTGATCTGATGATGGAGTCAGGACCTGCTCCATGGAACTTTTTAATAATATGGGTATCAAATGAAAGGGCTTGATGAGCGCAACACAATGCTGATCTGATGATGGAGTCAGGACCTGTTCCATGGAACTTTTTAATGATATGGGTATCAAATGAAAGGGTTTGATGAGCGAAACACAATTCTGATCTGATGATGGAGTCAGGACCTGCTCCATGGAACTTTTTAATAATATGGGTATCAAATGAAAGGGCTTGATGAGCGCAACACAATGCTGATCTGATGATGGAGTCAGGACCTGTTCCATGGAACTTTTTAATGATATGGGTATCAAATTAAAGGGCTTGATGAGCGCAACACAATGCTGATCTGATGATGGAGTCAGGACCTGTTCCCTGGAACTTTTTAATGATATGGGTATCAAATGAAAGGGCTTGATGACCGAAACACAATGCTGATCTGATGATGGAGTCAGGACCTGTTCCATCGAACTTTATAATGATATGGGTATCAAATGAAAGAGCTTGATGAGCGCAACACAATGCTGATCTGATGATGGAGTCAGGACCTGTTCCATGGAACTTTTTAATGATATGGGTATCAAATGAAAGGGTTTGATGAGCGCAACACAATGCTGATCTGATGATGGAGTCAGGACCTGTTCCATGGAACTCTTTAATGATATGGGTATCAAATTAAAGGGCTTGATGAGCGCAACACAATGCTGATCTGATAATGGAGTCAGGACCTGTTCCATGGAATTTTTTAATGATATGGGTATTAAATGAAAGGGTTTGATGAGCGAAACACAATGCTGATCTGATGATGGAGTCAGGACCTGGTTCATGGAACGTTTTAATCATATGGGTATCAAATGAAAGGGCTTGATGAGCAAAACATAATGCTGATCTGATGATGGAGTTATGACCTGTTCCATGGAACTTTTAATGATAATATGGGCATCAAATGAAAGGGCTTGATGAACAAAACACAATGCTGATCTGATGATGGAGTCAGGACCTGTTCCCTGGAACTTTACAATGATATGGGTATCAAATGAAAGGGCTTGATGAGCGAAACACAATGCTGATCTGATGATGGAGTCAGGACCTGGTTCATGGAACGTTTTAATCATATGGGTATCAAATGAAAGGGCTTGATGAGCAAAACATAATGCTGATCTGATGATGGAGTTATGACCTGTTCCATGGAACTTTTAATGATAATATGGGCATCAAATGAAAGGGCTTGATGAACAAAACACAATGCTGATCTGATGATGGAGTCAGGACCTGTTCCCTGGAACTTTACAATGATATGGGTATCAAATGAAAGGGCTTGATGAGCGAAACACAAAGCTGGGTCGGGGTTTACTTTGACTTTGATTCTTGATTTTGACTTTCACTTTGATTCTTGATTCTTGATTTTCAATTTTAGTTTCTCTATTCTCGGATCTCGGATTCTTGATTTTCGATTTTCGAGTCTCAATTCTTGATTATCGGATCTTGGATATCGGGTTCTTGATTCTTGATTTTGATTCTTGATTTTCAATTTTCGATTATCGATTCTCGGATCTTGTATCTCGGATTCTTAATTCTTGATTTTCAATTTTTTAATTTTTGATTTGTGATTCTTGATTCTTGTTTCTCATTTCTCGATTCTCGGATCTCGGATTTTTATTTTGATTTTTATTTCTTGATTTTGATTTTAAAATTAAAATCAAGATTAAAAATGAAAAATCAAACATCAAAAATCGAAGTCAAAAGTAAATCCTAACCCAGCTTTGTGTTTCGCGCATAAAACCCTTTCATTTGATACCCATATCATTATAAAGTTCCATGGAACAGGTCCTGATTCCATCATCAGATCAGCATTGTGTTTTGCTCATTAAACCCTTTCATTTGATACCCATATCATTATAAAGTTCGATGGAACAGGTCCTGACTCCATCATCAGATCAGCATTGTGTTTCGGTCATCAAGCCCTTTCATTTGATACCCATATCATTAAAAAGTTCTAGGGAACAGGTCCTGACTCCATCATCAGATCAGCATTGTGTTGCGCTCGTCAAGCCCTTTAATTTGATACCCATATCATTAAAAAGTTCCATGGAACAGGTCCTGACTCCATCATCAGATCAGCATTGTGTTGCGCTCATCAAGCCCTTTCATTTGATACCCATATTATTAAAAAGTTCCATGGAGTAGGTCCTGACTCCATCATCAGATCAGCATTGTGTTTCGCTCATCAAACCCTTTCATTTGATACCCATATCATTAAAAAGTTCCATGGAACAGGTCCTGACTCCATCATCAGATCATCATTGTGTTGCGCTCATCAAGCTCTTTCATTTGATACCCATATCATTAAAAAGTTCCAGGGAACAGGTCCTGACTCCATCATCAGATCAGCATTGTGTTGCGCTCATCAAGCTCTGTCATTTGATACCCATATCATTAAAAAGTTCCAGGGAACAGGTCCTGACTCCATCATCAGATCAGCATTGTGTTGCGCTCATCAAGCCCTTTCATTTGATACCCATATCATTAAAAAGTTCCATGGAACAGGTCCTGACTCCATCATCAGATCAGCATTGTGTTTCGCTCATCAAGCTCTTTCATTTGATACCCATATCATTATAAAGTTCGATGGAGCAGGTCCTGACTCCATCATCAGATCAGCATTGTGTTGCGCTCATCAAGCCCTTTCATTTGATACCCATATCATTAAAAAGTTCCATGGAACAGGTCCTGACTCCATCATCAGATCAGCATTGTGTTTCGCTCATCAAGCTCTTTCATTTGATACCCATATCATTATAAAGTTCGATGGAGCAGGTCCTGACTCCATCATCAGATCAGAATTATGTTTCGCTCATCAAACCCTTTCATTTGATACCCATATCATTAAAAAGTTCCATGGAACAGGTCCTGACTCCATCATCAGATCAGCATTGTGTTGCGCTCATCAAGCTCTTTCATTTGATACCCATATCATTATAAAGTTCGATGGAGCAGGTCCTGGCTCCATCATCAGATCAGCATTGTGTTGCGCTCATCAAGCCCTGTCATTTGATACCCATATCATTAAAAAGTTCCATGGAACAGGTCCTGACTCCATCATCAGATGAGCTAGCTGTCACCATATTATTTCATTGTAGTCGGAACTTGACTGACATGCTGAGATCCAAGTTTCAACTCAATCGGACTATTTACTGAAGAGTTCTGTTGAAAAGCTCCTGACTCCATCAGATCAGCACAATATGGTTTATGGGACAAAAAAACAAACATTTATTTTTTTGTAATTATTTGTATTCAAAGTGTAACTAACCCGACTTTGTTTTGTGTTATACCTATAGGTACCTACCTAAGTACCTACCCAAAAAGTATTTTTACTATCTCAAATAAATCAATCACATGAAAATTACCAAAACCGTTTAGTCTAAGAAACGGAGCGCTGTTCATTGGGTGTTAGAATTTAGCAACTTTTGTCCCTCCGAGCGCTGATTTTGTCGAGTGCGAAATTGTATACTGGCTCTTAATAGTGCCACTCTTGTTAATCAGAACAGATGTTTGTTGACTCAGAGTTGGTGATCTATGGCTGGCTTTTAGAAACAGATTTATAGTCTAGTTTTCCCTGAATAGGAAATGTAGACATTCTTCTTACTAGGATGTTTAGGTGGAAGCCTACTCCATCACAATGTAAGAGATTATAGCGTGCCGGTAAGAATAAATAAATATTGGTGAACATTTCACACAACGCCATCTAACCCCAAACTAAGCAATGTTTGCGATCAGTATGAAAACAACAGATACCTAATATTTTAACAGATTAAAAATACTTAAGTACCTAAGTATTTTTAATCTGTTAAAATATTATTAAAAAATACCTATATAATAAATCGTTTTCTTATTATAAGTACAATACCTTTTTAATTCTAAATCATGTATTTTAAACAAAAATGTGAGGTTATTACAATAATATTAGGAATCAAACATTTTGTACTTTTAAAAGTAATCACAAACTTTTTTGATGGAATCGTCTAGTTTTTTCAACCATAAAAGTGACATGTCTTAACACAGTAAGCAAAAACCACAGTTCCATGAAACTGACCGTAAATAGACAAAACAAAGTGTGAAAAGAGTCAGAAATCATTTTGTTCCGCTTAAAATTAAATGTTGTAAATTGAAGCTAAAATTTTCGCGTGCACGCTCCATATCCTGGCCACAGAGTGTGCCAATTACTGTCAGAGTGCTAATAAAATGTACCCAACTCAATTACGAAGTAAAATATTACAGCTGGTTGATTTAGCTGAATGTACCAACGGATTTTCTAAACATTTTGCCTGGATTTTTATATTTTGACTAGCTGCTGCCCGCGGCTTCGCTCGCGTGGTACCCGGATAAAAAGTAGCCTATGTTACTCTCCAGCCCTCCAACTATCTCCACACAAAAAATCACGTCAATCCGTCGCTCTGTTTTGACGTGAAAGCAGGACAAATAAACAAACAAATAAACACACTTTCTGAGTACGCTGTAAATACACTTTGAGTACGGATTTAATAGATATTTATTAAACTATCTGTTTGAACCATGGAATTTTCCTGAAACTTTATTTTGTACAAACCTTGCCGTGACAATTAGACTGTATACTCGTAGCATTCAGGTATGCCCACCCATTTCAAACTTCAACCAAATCCATTCTAGAAACTTTCGCATCGACATTTATTAGTATTAGTATGACATGACATAAAATTTGCTGCTTTAATTTTTGCTAGGTTTGTTTTACAATTGATTACAATTTTGCCAAAATGACTGAGATTGAACCAGGGACCAATTTACAGTTCGTAACACTCACACGATGACCAAAGTTCAAACATTGTGTCCAATTAATGGCTACTTCCACTTTGGAAGGAGTTTGTTAAGATTTATCCAGCAATTAGCAGTTTGTTAGTTTGTTTACTGGGTTCTTTCACGAACAGTAATCAAGGGCTGAGGTGTAGCTTAAGGTGTTTGTTGCTTTTTATTTAATTAATTTGGGATATGGGAACTAACCACCACAAATTATTGTAAGAAAACATAAAAAAAAGCGGTTTGTTTCTCCTATAAAAAATTAAATATTATTAAATCAACCAGCAGCGCCCTCGCGGCGTTTTGCCCCCGTAGTGATGATGATAAAAATTAGTCGATACCCTTCCTCAAGAGTTTAGCTACCAAATGCAAAAATATCTTTTCAAAACCGACTGGTAGTTCCTAAGATATGCGCGTTCAAACAAAAACACAAAAAAACTCTTCCGCTATTGTTACAGATGACATCTTACATTCATGATTATTTTAGATCACGATCATAATCACATTTGACAGTCAGGGACAAGGTTGAGTTTCCTAATGTATCTACCTTATCGATCGAGCGAGCGAAGCGAGCGAAGATCTTAGTGGTAAGTTGGGCGATTTTGCTTTGTATGTTTGTATGTTTGTATGTTTGTATGTTTGTATGTTTGTATGTTTGTATGTTTCACGAATTGTTGTTCGAGCATAACTGTCGAACCGTTCATACAATCTGCATGAAACTTGGTAGGTCAATAGGTTGTGGTAAGGAAATTTACGGTGGAGCATATGAGCTTAATCGATGAAGGGGTTGTGAAGATATTGGGTTCCCAAGGGGGTAAAAAATTATGAAAGTTACACAAATATATTGAGTGGGGTGTCATACGAAAGGGCTTATTTTGTACATTCCAAAATGGTTTTTATTTTTAATCTAGGATGTATAGTTTTTGAAATACGACCAAAGACCAAAAACTACGAAACCAGAGCTGCAAGAGCTCCCGTTTCATAGAGTTTCGATGTCTTCGTAGCTCATTGACTGGTCGGTCTTAAAAAGAGAGTGGCATCGTTGCGGTTTGGTTTGCAATGATTTTAGATGCTACTTGATTTATTTTCATGATAAAAAAAAATTTGATAAAAAATTAAAATAATTGGGGTAAAAAAAGTTAAGTACCTACCTAAACAAATATATTGAGTGCGGTGTCAAATGAAAGGTCTTTATTTGTACATTCTAAAATAGTTATGTATTATTTTTATTCTAGGACGTATACTTTTAAAAATACGACGATAATTCATAAATATGAAATAAATGAAAAATTAGACACGACATTATGTATTGCATGCATGCTAGTATTTTTTACCATGAAGAGCTAGCGCAATGGCATACCCGGCAGTAGTAGCACTTGAAATTATAGGGGTAGTCAGAAGAAAGTCCAAATGTTGGCCATCTACGGTGCGCGAGATCTCAGTTCGGGGCGAACTACTAGTTAGTTTTTCGGTAATATTTTATCTTTTTTTCCTAAAAATGAAATCATAGGTAAATTGAACCAAATATAAAAACCTACTGTATCTATATATGTTCTAATAAGCTAGTGGCTACCTCTGGTGACGGAGTTTTTAAGGCCTCCATAATGGCTTAACGTCCTAAAAGCTGAGACCGACAACTTCACAACAACCTTTATATAAACTTCATAACTCGCAAATGTTTTGTAACATACTGTATATACGAGTAGTTTCTACGAACATTGTATATTTCGATACAGATGAGCCAGTCTCAAGTCTCAAGTCGAGAGCTTTCGAAATATTGCGATTTCAAAGAATAAACTTTGAAGAGTTTCAAGTTCTGCTTATCTTTTGTAGTGATTTAATAATACTGCTATTTTAAGACCTTTGCTTAGGGTTTATGTATAAAGCTAAAGCTTTAATATTACTTCGACTTTAGACCGTACGATTTGAATTTATTGGCTAGAAACTTTGTCGACAAGGACGAATTTCATTAAATCAGTACCTACTAACTAGCAGCGCCCTCGCGGTGTTGCCCCCGTAGTGATGGTATATGGTGATGATGATCATGATGAAAAGTAGCCTATAACCTTCCTCAAGAATTAAGCTATCAAATGCAAAAATATTTTTTGAATCCGACTGGTAGTTCCTGAGATTAGCGCGTTCAAACAAACAAACAAACTCTTCCGCTTTATACAGCGTGAATTTTGGAGACGGGGCAGTAAGGCTACCTTAACCGTTGTAGCTACAGGAAAACGTTCTTACGAGACTATCCTTAACTTTTGAAGATATTTCGACCTGCATTCACAGATATTGAAAGAAATGTACAGTCAGCGAGAAAATGGGTAATTTACAAAAAAACTTTTTTTGATGCCAATCGATCCTGTTTCATTTGAGGATTAATAGGCTCCATCGGACTAACTGAGGTTAGAGTACTTACTTACTAGAAAATTCAGAAATCGCAAAACCTTAAGGTTTAGGATTGGTTTGATTAATGCGGGTTCGAATCGAAACCTTTCTGAATCAATTTTTTTTTTAAAATTTTGTGTGTGTAATTTAAAAATATATGTGCGTCGCGATACTGAAAGTGTTAAACTAAAATGTTCTGCCCGGTGCAGTTTTAATCATCTTTCCTCCACTTCAAGTTACAAATTTTTCAAGAAAATCTGGATATTTACTACACATTCTGTATCAACCCTTATCACAATACTTTAAGGTGGAAATTCGGAACAGTTTAATATGTCTTTGATTGTAACACAGCGTTCAATTCTGGGCCACAGAGAACTAAATTGAAATTCCAAACGAAACGTCTTCGAGCTAGGATATCGGTTAGAGAACGGGCGAGAACGATCTAGGATTACTATTTTCTACTAGGTACTTTGAAGGACTGTTTAGGTATATCTACAGGCAACAGCGTAACAGAGACGTAGCGTGGCAGACAAAATAATATTCTTCTATACAGTTTGTATGAACGAATTCATATCTAACGTAACGGACCGCACAGTCACGCACAGACACGGGCCGCGCAGACACGGACAGGACAGACACAGTATTCGCGTAAAGAATTTTGTCTGCGCGGTGCGTGTCTATCCGTGTGCTACGTTACGCAAGCTGCCGGTCAATGTAAATAGAGAATCGATGGGACCGTTCATTGCTTCTTCTCTTGTTTTTTTTTTTTTTCGTTTTTTGTTTGAGAGCGGCCGCGACCGTCGATGTCTGTCGTTGTCTGTCAATGTCTGGTACGCTACGTGTCTGTTATGCTAAATGTCTGTAGATATTTGGTAGATATAAACAGTCCTTGAAAGTGTTAGAAAGTTACGGGGCTTATTGTTTCGGACTTTCATGATACGCTTGCATTTTGTAGATTGCAAGATTATCGCTGCCTACTGTTTTTTGTAACTTATGCACGTCCAAATAAGACATGCAAGCTAAGGCACACGACGTTTTCTGACGCGCGTTTCTGAGCAGCGCGTTCGCATCGCGTTTGTATCGATACAAAAGCGCTTCAAAAAACGCAGTGTGCCCACTCCCTAAACTACTTACAACCTGCAGCCACTGCTGAAACGTGACAAGCGCCTATTGTGAAAGTGCTTTAAAACTACGGTCCTGAAATCAGAACTAGTTGTCCTAAGTTTTTTTCTGCGAATACTAGGTATCTAGCGACAGTTGTAGTGTAGATCAACAATAAGCTATTGTAGTGTAAAAGAAACCATTTACAAAATGATCCATGAACTATTTCTAACGATCAATAGACTTCTCAATTGTTTCAAACGAAGAAACATTGGACAATAAAAGAATAACAATAAAACGAAAAGTTCTTTTGAATATTCCGCTTCAAATAAATTCCCGATTCTTGCAAGCGTGTGTGTCTACAAACTCGATAGACTTGCATCGATCGCTGCACAATCGACTGCAAAGGACATATTCCCGGCGTCCAACTCGATTCCAATTCCATGCATATTTTACTCGATTTCGTAGATTTAAAGGAACTCTCTCACTGCAATCTCACACGGTAACGTTACGGAACTTCGCTTTTAATGCATTCTTAAAAGTCAAATGGAACACCCCTTTTACACTCTAGATATACTAACGCAACAGTATTTTTATTTATTTATTTCTAAATTAGGTACATTTAAAAAAAAACGCGTTGAATCTTAATAAGTAATGTAGTTTACAACGTTAACCACATATTTAGTACCCACTGGAGAGTAAATTCATAGAATTTAGTACAGGAGAGTAAATTCACAGATTAGGTAGAGTGAGTAAATTATAATAACGGCTAGAGCCAAGGCCCAATTTGATTTCTATGCAGAGAAAACAATGACACAGACAAAGTGCACTTAAAAGAAAAAGAAAAACTTGGTTAAGTAAATATTAGTTGATCATAGTTGAAAACACCATTCATTAATTTTAATCGTGTGCTAGTATTCGTATCGTGTGCTATTTCAAATTCACGAGCGAAGTTAGAATTGCAGTCGAGTGTTACAAGATTAGGTACGCGTCCTAAGCTTGGCAAATATTTTACTGAACACTAGTTTCCACACTCTGTTTTACTTTCTAACGAAAGGGTGGGTGAATAATGTCCGTTTTGTTATACAGGGTGAATTTTTGAGACGGGGCAGTAAGGGCAGCTACCTTAACCGTTGTAGCTAGAGGAAAACGTTCTTAGGAGACCATCCTTAATTTTTGAAAATATTTCGACCTGCATTCACAGATTTTGAAAAAAATGTACAGTCAGCGAGAAAATGGGCCATTTACACAAAAACTTTTTTTGATGCCAATCGATCCTGTTTCATCTAGGGATAAAAAGGCTTTTTCAGACCAACTGAGGTTAGAGTACTAGAAAAGTCAGAAATCGCTAAAATGTATTTCTGAGACAAGACAGTAAGGGCTACCTTAACCTTTGTAGCTACAGGAAAACGTTTTTACGAGACTATCCTTAACTTTTCAAGATATTTCAACCTGCATTCACAGATTTTAAAAAAAATGTACAGTCAACGAGAAAATGGGCAATTTACACAAAAACTTTTTTTGATGCCAGTCGATCCTGTTTCATCTAAGAATTAAAAGGCTCTTTTAAAAGTACTTTCCCTCAAGGGCCTGTATTCTATTAAATGACAACCGCTTTGGTTTTGGTTCGAACTCTTAAATGTCAGCCATTTGGTGAATAGTAGAATAGCTTTTCAAAAATTTGTACTGCCAAAGTTCAAAACCTCACCACAACTGAGTCGTTTGTTATTAGTAGTCATGGAAACAGTCGCTTTAGTTGAGGTTTTGGTTTAGGTTGATAAAAAGTTCGGTACCGGAATCGAGCCCCAGGGCCCATTCATGTTTTCCACCCTGTATATTTAAAATATTTTGTGGTAGGTAGTACCTGTAAATAATAGTACCTAGTATAATATAAAAATCAGCCAGTCAGTCAGTTAACAGTAGTTTTTATATCTAGCCTAGAAGATAGTAAAATAATATTGCAAACGCGGATATCGGATTATCTGTGTCTCGTGATATTGCGATTTGTGATATATTGTTACGAAAAAAGCGATTGTTATTTTTGAATCCGCCCAGTAGAACATGAATAATATTGTACCAAATAAGCATAAGTGAATTCAAATTAAATTTGAAATACTCTCACCTGGCCCGCACCGCACGCGTAGCAGTCGCCGCATTCGAATTCTGCTTCAGGTACCTACTGCGGCGACTGTGGCGCGGGTAGGTATGCGAGGTGGCATAGAACTTCATATAAAGAATTCGAATGCGGGGACTACGGCGCGTGCGGTGCAGCCCAGGTCTGCGTTCACCATTAGTCCATAGTTTTGTCAACAAGATACCTAATACAATTTTTGAAGAAGCAACATACAAATTTTAATTTCACTTAGGTAGGTATGTTATTGTGAAATGAATAATTATAAGTGATATCCTACTAAAATTATAAAGGCGAAAGTCCGTGTGTGTGTGTGTGTGTGTGAATGTTTGTTGCCATGTATCTCCATAACTACTAAATCGATTTTGATGAAATTTGGAACGTAGATAGATTATAATCGGGAATAGGACATAGGCTACTTTTTATTCTGAAAAATTGCACGGTTCCCGTGGGATAAAAAAAATAGTAGTCCACGCGGGCGAAGCCGCGGGCGTCCGCTAATAATTTATAAGGTTAGAAATCATAAGCAAATAAATGCCATAAATAATGATGATGTTATTGTTACAAAGCAGTTTGCATACCTTTTTTGATCATCAATATAATTAAAGTCGGTATAAACTCTAAAAAAGATCCCAGCATCTGTTGCACAGTGTAAACATACTATAACATAGTCACATAAATAATAGGAAGAACGAATTCTATGGAAAGCCTAAACTTTTACTCTGTACACAATAACTTTTTTCATTTCTCCTGCTTTGTTTAAAATCTTTTGCTCAATTTTTACGTTATGAACGAGTAAGCAGAAATAAAGGAAGTGATGCAACCAAGTTTAAATTAGTTGGTGAACTGCTAAGAGAAAAAGAGGAGTAGTAGATTTAAAATACATTTTTCTGTTTCCTCTCTAGTTAAGGAAACTATAATCCCATCAAAAACATAACATGTACAAAAATGCGCAAGTCTCGCAACGCAGTTCTTCTGCCGTAAATAGTTGTGAAATCGATTGTAAACCAAGTCGGTATAGAGTAACTTGACAAACACACACAGCAAACGCGTAAATGTGTTATGTAGATTATTTTGCTGTATGGCTTCGAGAAAAGGATGGTACGGCTTGCTCGACTTGGCGATGCACTGCCGTGCATCCAGATGCCTGTCTCATAAATTTGTTGATCTAGCAGTGCTAATGTGCCATTTACATAGAGCAAGACATTCTTTCCACGAAGCGAAGATGTCATTCTGGAAGGCGAGAACAATTCAGTGACAAGCGATTTTTTGCTTTCGAGAATCGTATGTTTGAGGCGAGAAATTATTTCCATGTAAATAGCTCTTAAGTGTGTTTCTTGTAACTCTCATATAAACTAGTAGTTCGCCCCGAACTGAGATCTCGCGCACCGTTGTGTTGATAGCCTAGATTTGGGCTTGTTTCTGACTACCCCTATACCTACGTTAAGTGCTCCTTCTAGTGTTTACCACACAATGATATCTAATGCGCTATCTCAGTATGGTAAAGATTTTAGGCATGCATGCAATACATGAATACATCGTGTCTATTTTTTTATATTCAATAGTTGACCCCGCGAACCAATTCCCTCCCCCTCCCCCTGTTAACTGGTTTCCTCACGATGTTTTCTTTCACCGTTTATAGCTCGTGTTTATGCGCATTTAAATTTTTCTAATCGAAAAATCCATTGATGAGCACGGCCAGGGTTCGAACTTACGACCTATGAATCGAAAGTCGAGCACTCTTCCACTCGGCCAACACGGCTTTTATTTTCAATATTTATCAAGAAAAAATATCAAGTAGCAACTAAAATCATTGCAAACCAAACCACAACGATGCCACACTCTTTCTCGGTTAACCAGACCTACGAATACATCGAAACTCTATGAAACGGGAGCTCTCTCCATACTTCCGTTAATTGGTTTTCATCATTTTTCTTTTTCACTGTATTTCAAAAACTATAGAACCTAGAAGAAAACTAAAAACCATTTTGGAATGTATAAATTGAGTACTTTCATATGACACTCCACTCAATATATTTGGGTAACTTTAAAACAAATTTACCCCCTTGGGAACCCCATATCTTTACAACCCCTTCATCGATTACGCTCATACGCTCCACAGCAAATTTCCATAGCACAACCTATTGACCTATCAAGTTTCATACAGATTGGATAAGCGGTTTGATAGTTATGCGAGAACATAAAAATGAAACATACAAATATCCAAACATACAAACATACAAAGCAAAATCGCCTAACTTGCCACTAAGATCTTCGCTCGCTTCACTCGCTCGATCGATTAATAGACCTTCATTGAATTTTTTTTTTAAGGTCAGATAACGTTTATTAATCCAAAAAGTGTCTACATGATGGACAGTTTAAAGATTACATTAAAATTTTGTAGAGAATAGACTCACAAGTTCACAAGTAGTTATGGATCTTTACCCTCCGCGCTAGTTTTAAACTGAGTTGCGGCAGGGTAATATGTACTTCCACACCCCTATATTGATATAAAGTTTGTTTCTCATACTGAGCAGACGATCACTAAACTATTAAACATTGTTAAAAACACAAAAACATAAAATAACATAAAAGAAAACGGACTTAGAGTGCTGTTATGTCCTATACTTACTACAATACTTCAGTAGGTACTAAAATGAAAAGTCTTTTAAAATTTTCAATTCCGACGGGATTCGAACCCGCAATGATACAAGCGATCCTCCCAAAGCCGGAGTGCATTTACCAACTCGGCCACGGAATCTATATTAGTCGGTTTTTCAACCCGACGAATAAAAGTAGGTACTAGCCGACTGGCCTACCGGAGTCAAATTTCGAGACTACGCGTCGGCGTCGTGTCAAAATTTGACTCCGACAGTAGGTAGGTACTCTTGACTCATATAGGTCGAAAGACAGACAAATGAGTTATAGCCGAGAAACGAGCTTATCAAAATATTAGACCCAACAAATGTGGGTTCCGTGGCCTCACCCCGGTTTGAGGGGGATCGCTTGTATCAATGCGGGTTCGAATCCCGTCGGAATCGAAAATTTTGATAAGACTTCATTTTCAATGAGATGATTTGGACGTAGTTATGCATAAAGGATCCAATCCACACAATGATAGTTTTGAGAAAAAGCAGTTTTTGTTTAAATTGTGTATAGAAAAAAAGTTATGATTAATTTTAACAAAGTTTGTGTACAATATTGTACAAAATACTGTTTCCTTTGTATGTAAGTATAATTTCGGAGAAAAATATTAATATTTATAGTATTTTTTTTTTTAAAACCCACTGGTTCCTTTTAGCAAAATGGCTCATGTGTGGATTGGTTCCTTATTAATTTATTCTGTTGTTGAATATTAAATGCATAAAATAATAAATAATCGTATTATATTTTGTGAATTTTATTTAAAAAGAAATATCTTAGATTTAACATGAAAAAAAACTATAAAAATAATTTATTATGTTTCACAGCTTAATTCTTAGCGATTTTAATGTTTACTTTTATGTAGTAGCGTTCCCACGCTGCAGCCTTGCACGTTATTTATAGTTTTTTTTTTTTTTTTTTTTTTTTTTTTAATATTATTAAAATTTTTCTAAAATTATTTTGTTAATTTTGGAATAGTTTTTGAATTTTTTGATCAATCCTACCAAGTCTGTTATTGACTTCGTTTGACATTCGTCCGCCATTACCTGCGCTTACCCTCAACGATCATTCTGTGTTTTCGTGCTCATGCCTTCGCACGTCTCTGCGCTAATATGTAAAGTGAAAGTACAGTAAAGTGAAAGTGAAGTGAAAAGATGGGAAACAACAAGAGGAAGAAACAAGACAAGGAAGATCACATCAGAAGGAAGATACGGAAATTGGAAGAGAAATTAAAGAAGCCACGCCGTAGAATTCTAGTTTATTCCTCTTCGGATTCGGAAGACGAGTCAATCAGTAAGTACAATTAAGTTATTTTTGACTGTCGGAAAATCTTTATTTGCGTATTGATTAGTGATGTGAGCTTTCATAATTATTATTTATGGTCAGCTCCTTCAAATCTATTTCTATTTATTGGAAATTCTAATCAATACCTACCCTAAAAACACCGATTAGTGATGTGAGTCATTTTTTCATAAAATGCCTCCTTCAGATCTATTTCTGTTGACCAGAAATTCTAATCGTGGACGTATGCACTATTGCTAATGTCCGTGTTTCGTTCGATAGTGATGAAAGCTTTGTCTTCATCATGCTTATTTCTGTTTACCAGAAATAATAATCGAATATAAATTGTTGCAGACTCTGAGGTTTGTCCGAGAGAGTACAGCACATCGAGGTCCACGTCGCCTCAAGTTGAGCCTATGGCAGGACCATCTGTGTCAACAGCGCAGCCGTCTACTTCGACAGCTGACCCGCCAATTTCTGCCGAGGAGGTGTTGTCACCGAGGGACGATACCGAGAATGTGGAAACGCCTCAGATCGAGTTGGATGAGGGTATTCTCAGCCTTTTGGGCGATGCACCAAAAGCTCAGGCTCCTATGGGAAAAAATATTCACGAAGCAATTTCATCTCGATGGTTAGAGCTTTTGTCTAAAGGTATTTTAAAAGACTCTAAAGAAAAAATACAACAAGATTATTTAGTGCCCGGAAATTGCGATTTACTAGTCCCACCAATACTCAACCCCGAGGCTAAAGTGGCTATGACCGATTTTATGGTGAAAAGAGACCAGAGCTTACTACAGAAGCAACAACAGCTTAGTACCGCTTTAGCAGCTCTAGCTCAAGCCACAGAGATGTTGATCGCTAAAGAATCTCACGAAAAGATTTTGAAACCTGTCAGTGACGCGTGTCGACTTCTATGTGACAGTCACTTTCAAGAGACGAAGCTACGACGAAGCTTCGTTGTATCGTCGGTCAAACCCGATCTGAAGGAAACCCTCGTAAATACAGTCAGAGATAAATTCTTATTTGGCGAAAAATTAACAGATCAACTAAAATCAGCCCAGACTATTCAGAAATCAGGAGAGGGTTTAAAAGTTGCAGAAAAACAGTCATTTAATAAAAAACAATTTATTAAAAACAACAATGTTAACAATGCACCTAAAAATCGTTTAAACTACAAGGTTCTGCATCGCCAGGCGCCGAGAGCAGAAGCCAACAGGTCTCAAACCCAGCGCCAGTCGACGAGGAGCAGCAGGCCGCAGAGTCAGCAGTACCAGGGACGAGCGCGGTCACCAGCCAGGAAGAGGTCGTCCTACAGGAGATAGATGAACATCGGGTAAGTTACGCCGGTCGACTGCAATGGTTTGCTCATAGATGGGCTGAAATCACAAGTGATTCTACAGTTTTGTCATGGATTAAAGGTTACATCATACCATTTTCTTCTATTCCATCACGTAATGATCACCAGACTAATATTGTCAGATCTGAACAAGATGCTGCAGATTTTAAAAAGTCTATAAAGTCGCTTTTATCTATTGGTGCTATTTCCGCATGTGAACATGAAGACCTAGAGTTCTTATCGAGTATTTTTTTTGATTCCAAAGCCGAATGGAGACAAGAGGTTTATTTTAAATCTTAAATGTTTAAACAAATTCATCAAAACTATTCATTTCAAAATGGAGGATTATCGCACGGCTTCAAAGCTTATCACATCAAATTGTTATATGGCATCTATTGACCTGAAAGATGCCTATTTTTTAGTACCGGTTCATGAATCGCAAAGAAAATATTTGCGTTTTGAATATAATAGTAATCTGTATCAATTTAACTGTCTCCCATTCGGCATGTGTACGGCCCCATATGTGTTTACAAAAATTCTAAAACCAGTAATGAAATATCTTAGGTCACACGGTATTATTTCAGTTCAATACCTTGACGATATATTAATAATTGGAGATTCATATTCATCATGCTTAAATAGTGTCACATTCACAAGATCATTACTAGAAAGACTAGGATTTATTGTAAATTGCGAAAAAAGCTGTTTTACCCCAACTACTCGTATAAAATTCTTAGGTTTCATATTTGATTCAAACAATATGAACTTAACCTTACCGGATACCAAAATAAACAAAATTATTATTAATGTTTCAGAACTCCTAAAATTGAAAAAATGTAAACTGCGCGATTTTGCTAGATTAATTGGTCTACTTGTATCCGCTTGTCCCGCTATACAATACTCATGGGTATACACAAAACTTTTAGAACGTCATAAGTATCTATATCTATTAAAGAATCCAAGTTTTGAACAGCCCATTCATTTATCTGACACAGTAAAAGATGATATGAAATGGTGGCTCAAAAATGTCAAATCTGGTTACTGTCCTTTCAGATTTAACAATTTTAAAATAGAAATATATTCTGACGCTTCCAACACAGGTTGGGGAGCTTATTGTAATCAAAATGAAAGTTTTGGATATTGGACAGAGGATGAAAGAACCTTACATATAAACGAATTGGAGTTGAAAGCAGCTTTTTTCGCACTGAAAGTATTTGCTAATTCTTATTCTAAATGTGAAATTTTGCTTAGAATTGACAATACGACAGCAATCGCTTGTATTAATAGAATGGGCAGCATACAATACCCTCACTTAAATAAAATATCCAGAGATATTTGGCAATGGTGTGAAGCGCGTAAACTTTTCATTTTTGCATCATACATAAACACTAAAGATAACACCGAGGCAGATTCTTTGTCCCGTAAAGCCTTTCGGGATACTGAATGGGAGTTAGGAGACTACGCTTTTAATGAAATAAAACTAAAATTAGGTATTCCTGACATAGATTTATTTGCTAGCAGAAGTAATGCAAAATGTATTACTTACGTTACTTGGAAAATTGACCCAGAAGCATGGGCCATAGAGGCGTTCACTATTTCATGGTCAAATTTGTTCTTTTACGCGTTTCCACCATTTTCTCTTGTCTTAAAAATGCTGCAAAAAATTGTAAATGACAAAGCAGAGGGCATTGTAGTTGTTCCTAATTGGGCTTCACAGCCATGGTTCCCTTTATTCCAAA
The DNA here is from genome assembly GCA_958496255.1 of Camptogramma bilineatum. Taxonomy (NCBI): domain Eukaryota; kingdom Metazoa; phylum Arthropoda; class Insecta; order Lepidoptera; family Geometridae; genus Camptogramma; species Camptogramma bilineatum. Next base: position 14,832,987 of record OY292453.1, read on the forward strand.
AACTAGTTATTTCTGAAATGATTTTCTTTAACCCAGATGTTAAGTTACTTAAATCTCCTTTTAGGTCAGCGCACAACCTACACAGCTCTCTGACACTAGTTGCCGCGAAACTCTCCGGCAAGCGCTGCACTACTTACCACCGCGCACAGTAGAAATAATGTTGTCATCACTGTCCGATAATACATACAAGCAGTATGATGTTTGTATCAAGGCCTGGATACAATTTTGTAAAGTCAATCGCTATGATCATTTAAAATCATCAGTATCAATCATACTTGATTTTTTAACAAATGTTTTTGATAAAGGTGCTAAATATGGTACGCTGAACACCTACAAATCTGCTTTGTCAATTTTATTAGGTAGTAACATAGTGAATGATGATAGAATCAAACGTTTTATGAAAGGTGTTTATAGATTGAGGCCATCTTTACCACGATATAACATCACTTGGGATCCAACAATAGTATTGGAACATTTAGCACAAAAATGGCCTCACGAAGGTCTCAATCTAGAAACACTTTCCAAGAAGACAATCACTCTGTTGGCTCTTGTCACTGCTCATAGAGTACAGACGTTTACTCTCATAAAAATACAAAATATCAGTCTCCACAGTCAAGTTGAAATCATCATAAGAATCCCAGATTTGATAAAAACATCCGGTCCACATTCTTTCCAACCTATTTTAAAGTTGCCATATTTTAATTCTCGTCCAGAGATATGTCCAGCCAGGTGTTTGGAAGACTACATAAATAAAACTAGTACTCTACGCTCTTCTAACAATGATTTTTTATTTATAAGTTATCGTAGACCTCATTCCAAAATTTCTTCACAGCGCCTGAGTCACTGGATTAAAGACACTCTCCAGGGCAGTGGCATTGACACTAGTTTATTCAGTGCACATAGTACTCGACATGCTGCAACGTCAAGAGCCAACAGATTGGGTGTTAATCTAGATTTAATTAGAAAAACGGCTGGCTGGACACAAAATTCATGTGTGTTCGCCAGATTTTATAACAGAGAAATTGTGCATGATACTAATGAGTTTGCAATGTCAATTCTTAATAACTAAGTACCTACTGGAATTACTGAATATTGTAATTAATAAACCTAAAATTATTAAATAAAATGATTTTTGTAAAAAACCTTTTTATTTGAAGTAAAATAAAATACCAACTTATAGCTCAAGTACCTACCTACCTACCTATTCCAATCATTACCTAGTTGGTACTACATAAAATTTCACAATATGCTCTGAACATCCTACATAAAAGTAAACATTAAAATCGCTAAGAATTAAGCTGTGAAACATAATTTATGATCAAACGAACTTACCCTTACGTGAAGTTCGATCATAATTATGTGAACAGCTTAATTCGATGCGATTTATTCACACCCTCCTTAAATTTTTTCCCATCCCATGAACGTGAAATTTTAATAGGTTCTTGAATTTTGAACTTTAAACAAAATGATCGTTGAGGGTAAGCGCAGGTAATGGCGGACGAATGTCAAACGAAGTCAATAACAGACTTGGTAGGATTGATCAAAAAATTCAAAAACTATTCCAAAATTAACAAAATAATTTTAGAAAATTTTTAATAATATTAAAAAAAAAAAAAAAAAAACTATAAATAACGTGCAAGGCTGCAGCGTGGGAACGCTACTACATAAAAGTAAACATTAAAATCGCATCGAATTAAGCTGTTCACATAATTATGATCGAACTTCACGTAAGGGTAAGTTCGTTTGATCATAAATTTCAGTAGCCTAGTGAAATATGTATTTTATAGCTCTTTTTCATGCTAGACTTAAGATATTTCATTTAATATAAAATTTACAAAATATAATTAAAATTAGGTACTTATTGATTACCTTAGGTATTTTATTCATTTAATATTCAAAGAGCAACTAGTGCAACGAGAACTAACCCACAAGAATGATAAAAAAAAATACTTTTACAAAGAAACATATGGTTTGGTTCCTTACAGAAAAAAATAAAATTGTAGATTTTTCAGATTTCTGGGGTACCACAGAGCATGGATCTTTTTAGTTTATTGTACAAATGTTGTTATGTGGGTTGGTTACTTTGTCGAGAAAATGTTTTGTTAAGTCAAAATTGTCAGATCACTTTGATATTTACAGGGTTAGTAGAAGGTGGATTTTAAAAGCTTTCTGTATACTTAACTCAATTTTGACATGAGTGTGGATTGGTTCCTTTATGCATAACTACGTCCATTTGAACTTTCAACCTTCAGATAAAGTCAACCATTCGAGGTATAAAACAAATCTAATCTTCCCGAAGATTTCTTGTTAAATCTTATTATTTTTGCGGCTTTCCTTATTCAACAGCGGAAAATATTTTCTGTGGCCTAAAAACCTTAATCCTGCGATTACGTCGGCTAAGTACAATATGACACGTTTGGGCAACCTCAGAAGTTAATCCTTAAAAATTACCAGATAATGTAAACAGGCTCGCTACTGTATCCCTAAGAACAATATACATCTCTGAACTGCAGATATTCAGGATCCTTGAATGTGACTTGGGGATAGTCAGAAGTTCTTCAGAAAATCTTCTCCACTTTGATATTATAGACAGTCCAGATATTCGACCATTTTCGATTAAGTGTGTGGTTTTTATTACCTGATATAATTGATTTTATTTTTAACTAGAGGACGCCCGCGGCTTCGCCCGCGTGGACTACTACTTTTTTATCCCACGGAAAACACGCATGTCACTCTCCTCCAGCCCTCCAACTATCTCCATACAAAAAATCACATCAATCCGTCTCTCTGTTTTGACGTGAAAGCAGGACAAACAAACAAACACACTTTCACATGGGTATGGATTACATGCAGTTTTGATTTTCGAAAAAACGAATGATGCGCAGCCGGAATTCGAGCCTACGACGCTACGACCTACGGATCGAAAGTCAAGGCACTAACCCACTCATCCAACTCGGTTCAAAGATCGGTCATTCACAAAGAAACAGTGTACCCAATTATAAAGCGTTGTTCAACAACCGTGTGGGTCGGAAGGATGCGCCGTCGGAGCCGTAATGGACCAACTTGGAGAGTTATGTTTGTTTTGCAAGATTAATTCATACCCAAGATAATTATTATGATACGTACGATACGAGTTCCAATGATCTTCTATATAAACTGAAGTAGATGGGTTGTACCTCGCTCTGCGTGGCGAACAAAAGTCAAGCTAATTAGCTTGAGTCAAGTCAGTCGCACTTTGTCTTGCTCCGTTGTAACACGCATTTACACGCAGCACGCACATAATTAATCTCTTTCTGACGACGGGATTTTATATATCTCTTCTATTTTTTAGTTTTCTTGATTGATATTATACAAAGCTGCTTATATTCTACCTAAGTAGCTGTAACAAAATTTCGCCACGTATCAGAGCTTTTTCTAATGAGTATACCTAACGTCTTTATTTGTAAAATCTCATTGACGAGTACTATGTGAAAGAACATAGTTTAGCACATGCACTAGTTATCGTATATTATATCATAATCATATCGATGGCAGCAAAGTAGATGCGGACATCTACAAAAACGCTACTTTACAGGAGAGCACATTTAGTAAAAACATGTTGCCTTTTTGAGAGTTATGAACCGATTAACATGAAATTTTCTGACGTGCATTAAAATAACCTTCTTTATTGATTGTAAAACAGATTTTTTTGATATATCATTGTTTTACTGAAATAATGTAGATGTACTTTTATACTCTGAAAAAACTTCGACGTAGAAGAAGACATTTGCCTGATATCCGTTTATACGTTGTGATAAAAAAAGCGTTCTTTCCACCTAAAATATCTAATAAACTAAGATAATGAGCATCCGGTAATATTTCTAATGATATTTAAAGAAAATCTAAGCACCATGCAAACAGTATTTTCCTTTTTTTGACCAAATTTTGTAGATGTCTTCATTTACTTTGCATTTAACATTTCACTAAACTTCATCTACGTCTATCAGTTAAACTCATTTAGTTCCCAAAACTCACAAATTAGTATAGGTCTTTATACCTTTTTTTAAGAAAACATCATGAAATTTATTATTAAGTAGGTATTACACTAGATACCAGTTACTATCAACTAAAACAAAAAAAAAAAAATCAAATACCCATCAAATTCTAACGTCTCTCTTTCTTTAAAAATCAATCTTAGAAAGTTAGTTAGTCAATTAATTATAGGCCTCATTGGCCAATAGGTACATGGGAATTTATTAGTAATTCCCATTGTTTATCATCATTACCCAAACCTTAAAAATAAATCAAATACCTACTTACCTACTTCGTGTTACTTCGTCACTAATTTTTACAGTTTTCGCATGGGAGCTGCACATCTTTTTATTTTTTTATCAATATTAAGAAAAAAAATCTTCTTGTATCGATCGAATTCTCTTTTCTGCATTTTCTGCTTTACTTCCTAACGTCAACTGTAAATTTACATCGTTTTCTCCGAAGGAGAAAAGCTTTCACTAGAAGCACCATTGCTGATGATGTTGCACTAGAATCAGTGATTAAAATGTATGGTAAAGTGATTTGTGGATTGAAAGAACGTAAATGATCATCCTCAGCAATAAGTTCCAGCAAATGCGATTCTGTTTCAAATGAAATAAACCCATGAGGCATAGGTGTTATTGCTCGTGATTGAGGGCAAACAGTTAAATTGGCTAGACTAGCATTTGGCTTATAATGTATTTTAGCAGAGGTCATAAGTGATAACGCTCTTTATCATCAATCAAACGATGTTCAAGTGTGTCATTTCCCAAGATCAGTAAGCTGTAAATAATATTAACTTATGTACCTAGTCATATTGAAAATTTTATGGACACGGGATTTTATCGCGTAAATAAGGTAAATTACGCGATAAAATCACATATGAATAGTGATCGCGAAAGTTTAAAAAAGACTATTAAGTACCTAGTGGTTTGATGTAGAGGAAATATGTGAAAATATTAAGGGAGGACCTAATAAACGCCACAGACGATGGTGTAAAGATGGCAAGGTTCTACACGAATTTAATTTATTTGTTGTAAACCTGAAGATGTAGTTGAAGAACATTCTAAATATTTTTTAAAGTAGTTTTAATAAATGGCATTAACCTGCTTTTATGAAAAGACCCTCTAAACATATAGGTATCTTAACTGCCGTAAGTGTCTGCTTGTAGATCAATTAGCTGAATTAATTAATTTTCTACATCTTAATTTGAAAATAAAACAAAGAATTTGATAAAACCAATATGTAAAATAGTGTATCTACAGAAAAATTAATGAATTTCCTTATAAAACACAGAATAGTAAATTAATTAGATTGGGATATGTGCAAAAAGTACGACGGATAAACGGATAAGTGGCAGATGTCCGTGCTTACGTCGTACACATTTTTGGGCCACCTGTCGAAGCTCCGAAGTAAAGGCGGTCATATGTAAATGTCCGTTTCTACTGCGACGTTTTTTAAAATTCGTGTGTAGATGTCTTTTTATACGTGCCAGATTTTCTTCATTATTTTGAAATTCGAAATTATTTTAATGCAGACTTGTAGATAAGGTTAAAATAAGCTCATTTTTGTAAAAAAAGCATTTTCGCAAAAATGCAGATGTCCGTTTCTACTTTGCTGCCATCGATATGTGTATCGTAATCGTATTTGAAAAATGTGTAAAGTGCTGACACTGTTTTTTATTCTTCCAATCAATATTCCAATTCATTCAACACTAAGTATATTCAAAAATTTATCACGATTAAAAGAAAATTGTTTCGAACCAACCAACAAAAGTTATCCAACACTCGAAATAGCCTTTGACACCCATTTACTATCGACCATGTGTGGGAGCTTACAGGCTGGACACACTATGTATGTATGTGTGTTACCGAATAAATGGCTATCTATTATCAGCTTTGAAATCCATTGTGATTTCCAACCAACTTCAGGCCTTACTTATAAACGCCTCTCAACTTGATAACTGGTTAAAAAAAATTTCGCCCTGACACTATTTAAGGATGGCAATAGTTTAAGGCGAATATAGGACCTGATTGGTCTTATTTGGAGGCATTCTCCTCATAGAGGAATCAGTTTTATGTGCTCAAAAAAATATATGTCATTCTTTGACCTTTTATCTACAAAGTGAACTTACGAAAAAGTTCTACCTGTTTATTTACTATGTGAAAAAAAATAACAAAGTGAAGCTGTTTTCGACTTTTGATTCGATTCAACCTCTAAACGACATAAAATTTTGACATTTTTTTTTTACTAAAATGTGCGCAAAGACATTATCTTTAAGTTGTACTTGCGATTTTGTGCTGCGACGGTTTTTCTCGTGGCAATTAATTATTTTCCATTTTTCCGAATAATTAGTGGGCGTTACGGTCGCAGGGGCGACGGGCGGCAGAGTAATGCTGACTGTCGTACGGGATGGTTGTGTTCGTCTGCCTCGCACTCACCTTTTTTTGCTAATCGACTTATTGGTATTTTATGTTATTTGCACACAGACGATTTATTTAGTAATCTAAGTTATCCGCGCATGAACGTTTTATTTAGTGTTACGAAATTAAATGTTATTAGCGCATGGACGCTTTATTTTGTGTTAGATAATAATTTGTTGTTAATACTTTCCTACCTATTAGAAATATTAAGTACCTATGTAGATTTTCATGATTTTAAGTATGTTTGTTATTTTAAAAGGTCGTGCAAAAGACAACTTCCCGATAAAGAAAATAGGTAAGTAGGTAGGTATTATACCAATTCCAAAAGAAAATGATATCGTGTAACCTACCTATACCTACTACCACTAGATAAGATACCTACTACATAAATAGTTAGGTAGGACCTCTCTGGCGCATGTACATAAGAGTCAATTCACATTGTAAAACCAATCAGTAGGTACCTATAGGTGCTGTGTATGTATAGCTATGTGTTGTCCTTCAATTCAACACTAGCCAATTCCTATACTCTGCACTCAACTCGCGCGCGGACAGTAGGTACCTATAGGTAGGAAAGAACAAATGAACGAAGATAGATGTAAAGAAGTAGGTATGTATTTTACTTAGTAGGTACCTACCTACCTAACTTACCAGTAGGTACCTAAATACACTCGAGAAAAGGTAATGAATCTGGGTCACCGACGACACATCAGAGCGACCCGTATTATTTTCTTCTCATTCTTACTTATTATTGTTGGGTAGGTGTCTACCGTACCTACTGATCTCACGTACATTATTATTCATTTACATGTACAGAGACCAAACAAGTTCAAGTTGAAACTGGAGTGATAATGCTTGAGTAGGTATACCTACCTACTAGAACATCCTTGGTAAAATATCCAAAGTCAAAGTCAAAAATCTTTTATTCAATTCGAACACAATAGGATCACCTTGATTTGGTGAACTATTCATTCGCATAATGTTATTTGTCATAAAATCATACGACATAGGTACGTATCTAGCCATAAAATATTGTAGTCATATTCGCATAATTATTAACAGGCATACATTTCAGATGTCCTAATTTTTTTCAAACATAATGGTAATGAGCATAATGGTGACAACTCCTAAAACTTTTTGTCATACTACATTTTGAAAATAATTTTGTTAGTAATAAACCTTTATGTCCTAATATTTATTGGACATAATGTTTAGTAGTCCTAATTTACTGTTTTATCATAAGTAGGCAAAATAGGTCAGGTTTATAAAATGTTTCATATACCCACGCAGATAGGACTTGCTCACAGAAAAAATAAGTAGTTTAGGTTTTTTTATAGCACGCGTTTCACACACCACGCAGAAAGGACTTGCTTAGAGAAAAAATAGTAGGTTTTGGTATTTTTTTTTATTGCACGCGTTTTACACACCCACGCAGAAAGGACTTGCTCACAGAAAAAAATTTGGTTATTTTTTTTTTAAGCACGTGTTTTACACACCCACGCACAAAGGACTTGCTCACGGAAAAAATAGTAGGTTTTGGTTATTTTTTTATAGCACGCGTTTCACACACCCACGCAGAAAAGACTTGCTCACATTTTATCATAAGTAGGCAAACTAGGTCAGGTTTATTAAATGTTTCATACACCCACGCAGAAAAGACTTGCTCACAGAAAAAACTAGTAGGTTTTGGTTATTTTTTTATAGCACGCGTTTCACACACAAACGCAGAAAGGACTTTCTCACAGAAAAAAATAGTAGGTTTTGGTTATTTTTATAGAACGCGTTTCACACACCCTGAAAAGACTTGCACACAGAAAAAACATTAGGTTTTGGTTAATTTTTTTAATAGCACGCGTTTCACACACCCACGCAGAAAAGACTTTCTCACAGAAAAAATAGTAGGTTTTGGTTATTTTTTTTATAGCACGCGTTTCACACACCCACGCAGAAAAGACTTGCTCACATTTTATCATAATTAGGCAAAATAGGTCAGGTTTATAAAATGTTTCATACACCCACGCAGAAAGGACTTGCTCACAGAAAAAATAGTAGGTTTTGGTTATTTTTTTTGTAGCACGCGTTTCACACACCCACGCAGAAAGGACTTGCTCACAAAAAAAAACAGTAGGTTTTGGTTATGTTTTTTTATAGCACGCGTTTCACACACCCACGCAGAAAAGACTTTCTCACAGAAAAAACTAGTAGGTTTTGGTTATTTTTTTAAAGCACGCGTTTCACACACCCACGCAGAAAAGACTTTCTCAAAGAAACAAATAGTAGGTTTTGGTTATTTTTTATAGCACACGTTCCACACACCCACGCAAAGACTTGCTCAAAGAAAAAACTAGTAGGTTTTGGTTATTTTTTTTTTAGCACGCGTTTCACACACCCACGCAGAAAGGACTTGCTCACAGAAAAAAATCACACACCCACGTAGAAAGGACTTGCTCTCAGAAAAAAATAATCTGGCTAGGATAGATTTTATCCTAGCCGGGTAAGCTATGTGATTCTCGAATAAAACCGTAGTCGTCACATAATTATATCGTTGTATTGCTTGAATTCAAGCAAATTCAAGCAGGGATAGGCGTACAGACAGTGCAGGAAGTAGTTTGGGACGCGACAGGACACTAAAATATTTTATGATTTTCAATTAATATGACTTCAAAAATTATGACATTAAAAACTTTTGTTTATCGAAGTAGTATGGTTTGATACTATAATGACGATGAATATTATGCGTACTAAATTGTATGTCAAGTTATAAATATGGCTAAATATTTTAGGATTATCAATGAATAGGACTTAAAAAATTATGACATTTATATATTATTAGGTCTTTACCTATGAAATTGCCGTTTTTTATGAAAAATTTTAACGTCATTTTTTTCTATATTTTTTATTTCTATTAATCAAAGTAATCACCCATGCAATCGATAGATCTTTGCCAATGCCGTGGCAGTTTATTATGCCCTTCTTGAAGAAATCAGCTGGACAGGAGGCAACAAATTCTTCAAAGGCATTTTGTACTGCCTCTCGGGTATTCAATTTTTTTACCACCAAGAAGTTATCCAAATTCTGGAAAAAGTAGAAGTCTATAGTCGCCCGAGTGCCCCGCCCCCCGGACCGATTGCCTGCCTAGCCTAACCAACACCCGCGAAACAACTGTTGCCAGCGGTTTAACTTTTTTTGCCAGTGACTTTATTCCTGGACTAAACCTGTTTGTGGTATCATTGGAATCGGAATTTAACAAGCTTATTAACTACTTACTTACCTGCTCAAGGGGATTACATTGTCACCACCATATAAATTGTTTATTCCATTCCGTAAACATGTATTGTTTGGCACCTTGCAAAATAAAAACTCACAATTGTTCAAAATTGATAGCAAATATCTGCGTCAACATGGTGCACACACTTAGTACACTACACACCTTTATTATTTAACACAAAACATATACACATCGACATTAAAGTAAGTATCTAATTCGCGTTTGCAAAAGGCCAAAACACGCCATTTTGTTCCGCGCGCCAGGAGCGGGAGTGCGCTCACGGCAAATAAAAATTCAATACTGGTTCATTTCTCATCCTATAGTCTGGTTTGAAGTCTTTCTGATTGGTATAAATATGTAGTTAGCAAACAATACGAACAAAACAAACCTCCTTCACATCACTACTACACACCAATCACAATAGCCGACCTTCAAACAAAATTCACCCGCAATATTCAAAATGTTGATCAAATTCAAATGTTTTACTATAAAACGGGGTTTTAATGGTTCAGTAATTATCCTAAATACCTGTCAGATTTAATTAATGCCAAACATGTATAGGTCATCGCTGAAAATCTTATTTGAACCTTCTTTCAAAAATAAAGTTTGAAAACGTATTTTCTCTTCCGGTATTTTGACACATTGTAGAAATATTATAAATTATCTATGACTTTTAGCATGAACAGCAGTGGGAGAATAATGTTACCAACAAATAAAGACACTCCCGACGAATGGGGAAGCCCTAACACCATAGAAATCGTGATTTTAGTGGCCGCGCGACCCCTCAAGTGCCCTGGGCCATTGTAGTGGCCTAAGGCAATCGGGCGGATAGGCGCAAGGTCTGGTGAGTACGGTAGATGACAGAGAGCTTCCAACCCTAGCTCTTGTAACTTGGAGACCGTCTACTATGCAGTATGAGGTCGCGCGTTGTCATGCAGGAGCATCGGTGACGAGCGATTGATCAAAGATGATTGGAGATTGCAAGCTTCTCCATCATTAGCAGCATTTACACGCAGAGATCGGCCTGCGGATTTTCCCGCGGATCGATCTCTGTCATTCCAACCTTCGACAGTTTTATCCGCGGATATCCGTAAAGATATCTTTACAGATATCTGTACAGTCCAGATCCGTGCTAAAAACTCTACCGTTTAAAGGCCGCTAGTTTTATCCGCGGATATCTTTACAGATATCTGTACAGTCCACACAACGATCTATTATCATTTAATCTTGGTTATAAGGATTGTTGGTCTTGTTGAGAGGCTTTCTTGGTAGCTTTGTCTCTTTCACACTCGTTGTTGGATTAGTAGTGTGCCCATGTCATTTAAATTTCAGGATATTTTTACTTTATCACGCTCGACAAAATCAGCGCTTGATTTCGATCCATGGTTTCGATCCTTGAATTCGATCCTTGATTTTGATTTCGATCCTTGATTTCGATCCTTGATTCTTGAATTTTGAACCTTGAATCTGAAATTTTGAATCTTGAATCTTTGAAGTGACAGCTGTCAAACTTCAAATGACCATATCTCGGGAACTACTCGTCCTAGACTCCCCGTTCTCAGTTCAAATGAAAGCTCATAGCTTTCATTTGAACTGAGAACGGGGAGTCTAGGACGAGTAGTTCCCGAGATATGGCCATTTGAAGTTTGACAGCTGTCACTTCAAAGATTCAAGATTCAAAATTTGACAGGGCCTCCAGACTCTCTGCGAGAACCCCCGAGAACACCCGAGAAGCGTGAGTGTGAGGAGCTTCTCGCCTTCTCGTTCTCTGGCTCGCCTGTTCTCCGATCGGTGTCGGTATTTTTGGCCGAGACAAAGGATTTCAAACATCACGACGGAGAAAAATTGAGAGTGTGGATAGCTTGTTTGTTCTTCGAGAAGTCTCGGCGAGACTTCTCGCCGAGCTTTCTCTCGAGAGTCTGGAGGGGCTATCAGATTCAAGGTTCAAAATTCAAGAATCAAGAAAAAAACTTTGTAAATTTATACCGTTCCACGCGCCAGTCCAAAATCTGCGGTTATCTGTACAGATATCTTTAAAGATATCTTTACAGATATCTTTACAGATATCTTTACAGTCCGGATCCGTGGGAAAATCTTTAGCGTTTAAAGGCCGCTAGTTGTATCCGCAGTTATCTTACAGATATCTTTACAGATATCTTTACAGATATCTTTACAGTCCGGATCCGTGGGATAATCTCTATCGTGTAAATGCCGCTATTGTGTTCAGTTATTCAAATTACACATTTGTAGTAATGCTTATCCCGTTTGTTAAGAAGCTGTGATGAACTCCACAATCGCCTTTAATTCGTCATTGTCAACCAAAGTTTTCGGATGAGTACGGGGTTCATTTTCAGGTCGAAATTTCCAGAATGGAAGCTGGCAAACCAATAACAGGTGGTTCGTTCGTTTGTACTGTTCGCTCCGTAAACGTCGTTGATGTTGCGTGCCGCTTGTGGCGCGTTGCTGCCACGACGGGACTCATATTCCATAATTACTCGAATTTTTAACGTATCCACGATGACGAAAAAGATTCAAATGCGATGAAAACATAACGCTAATCAATAAACAATTGACTTATTTTGAAAAAAGAATCCCATGTTTTTAATATAACATTAATTTGAAATTATAATTCGTAGCCAAACCACAAAATAGTTTTATTTGAAATGACCAGTACCGAAAAATGGCAATTTCATAGGTAAAGACCTATTATTTTATTACTATTTGAATTTATTACAAGTGCTGGTAGGAGTAGTGATGTTATTATTACAAATGCTTATGAATAACAAATATTAGGACGTGAAACGTTATGGCTTTTAAAACTATGACTAAAAAAATTATGCCATAACGTTTCACGTTCAATATTTGTTATTCATAGGCATTTGTAATAATAACATCGCTACTCTTACCATCACTTGTAATAATTCAACTAGTAATAAAATATAAATGTCATAATTTTTTAATTCCTATTAATTGATAATCCTATAATATTTAGCCATATTATAGGAGCCAGTTTCTGACAGCAAGTCCTTTCTACGTGGGTGTGTGATTTATTTCTGTGAGCAAGTCCTTTCTGCGTGGGTGTTGAAACGCTTGCTATAAAAAAAAAAACCAAAACCTACTAGTTTTTTCTGTGAGCAAGTCTTTTCTGCGTGGGTGTGTGAAACGCGTGCTATAAAAAAATTTACCAAAACCTACTATTTTTTTCTGTGAGAAAGTCCTTTCTGCGTGGGTGTGTGAAAGGCGTGCTTTAAAAAAAAATTACCAAAACCTACTATTTTTTTTTCTGTGAAACAGTCCTGTCTGCGTGGGTGTGTGAAACATTTTATAAACCTGACCTGTTTTGCCTACTTATGATAAAACAGTAAATTAGGACTACTAAACATTAAGTCCAATAAATATTAGGACATAAAGGTTTATTTCTAACAAAATTAGTATCAAAATGTAGTATGACAAAAAGTTTTACCCCGCATCCACACGTTGGGGCCAACGTTGGTCCCAATGCCTCTCACCAACGTGTGGTGCTGACAAAATAGCTTGGCGCCAACGTTGGGGCCAACGTTGGGGCTTGGCCGTGCCGTGTCGGTTTTATCAAAGGAAGTTGGCGCGCCAACGTTGGGGATCCGTCCACACGTTGGCGCTATGCTCAGTCCCGTTTCGACGCGCATCGTGAGCGCACGTGTCGACTGACGAGCGCGAATGTCATCGTATTCCTTATTTATTGTGTTTGTAGGACTATCGGGCTGAAATTTTGCACACTTGTAGATTCTCGGTGACAATGAAATATTATGGTATCAACAAGCTGATCTGATGATGGAGTCAAGAGCTGTTCAACAGAACTCCTCAGTAAATAAGCCGATTGAGTTGAAACTCGGCATATTTGTCAAGTTCTGACTACAATGTAATAATATGGTGACAGCGAGCTGATCTGATGATGGAGTCTACTATTTTTTTTTATGTTACAGGAACCGTGCAATTTTTTGGGATAAAAAGTAGCCTATGTCCTATTTCCGGTTATTATCTATCTATATTTTAAATATCACCCATATCGGTTAAGTGGTTGTCGTGTTAGAGAGGAACAAACATACATCCAAACATCCAAACTTTGGCATTTATAATATAGTGTGTTGTGTGAAGTGTGATAGTGACATGATGTGATGTGATTGTGATAAAATTGGTATTCAGTAATGTAAAATCACTTAGAGAAATTTCAATTTCTGTATCGGACGCGCAGACATCGGACGTCTGCACGTTGGCTCTGACGGAACAAGACTGGTGTATCGCCAACGTGTGGATGGTTCACGAAATCTTGGCCCCAACGTTGGGACCAACGTTGGTCCCAACGTATGGAGCCGGCGTTAGGAGTGGTTACCATTATGCTCATTATCATTATGTTTAAAAAATATTAGGACATCAGAAATGTATGCCTGTAAATAATTACGCGAATATGACTACAAAATTTTATGACTAGATACGTATGTCGTATGATTTTATGACAAATAACATTATGCGAATGAATAGGTCACCAAACTAAAAATTTTATTCAAGGTGAAAGTTCTCAAACATCAGTTTTTTTTTTAATTTTTCAGCCAAACGGTTAAAACACCACCTATAACCGTAATTTTGTCTGTAGGTTTTTGTATTCTCTTTCTCCTTTAGCTTAGAGGTTTTGTTTCGAAATCATTCCACCCGTATCTTATTTACGTACCTACTCGATACAATAACATAAAACCTCCACTAGGTAGTCCCTACACTAGGAATCCGTCATGGGTATCAAAAATTTCGATTAGGTAGGTTACTCACATCATGCTAGGAAGTTAGGTACCTAGGTAGGTACCTACTTACCACAAAACACAGACCAGGAACAAATAGGTACCTACTTGCAGATCTTGTAAAAATGTATCCCGTAATGGAAATCGAACCCGCATCTCTCGCGTCTCAGCATTCGTTTACCATTCCACGGATGTCTTCAATTGCGGTTTAGGTTACGCGCGAAAACTATTTCGCGGCCGGCGCGGAACCGCGCGGAAGGTGCGGGTGGTGCGGGGCCGAAATAGTAGCCACACCCATTCGCTCAAGGTCATCGGCTGGTATTAGCGCCTTAAACGGTGTTTCAATTTTGACAGAAGTTGAGTGGAGTTTATAAGTAGAGGAGTATGTGTAATATTGTTGGAATTGCACCATATTTGTATGCTTTAGTTTATGTAAGAGGCATGGACGTATATAAGGGGGGGTTTAGGGGGTCCGGACCCCCCCCTTAGTACATTAAGTTCGGAGGAAACCTAGTCAATTTTTGTATTTTGGAACCCTTGGACTCCCCCCTTAACAAAGATTTTTGTATTTTTGAACTTTTGGACCCCCCCCCCTTAACAAAGCTATAGCTACGTCCCTGGTAAGAGGTGTCCCAAGTTTAACAAGTGTATAATAAGTAGGTACCTATGTTTGTCCACGTATTTCTCAGAAACTATAAATCGAACAACACAAACTGTTTTTATTGGATTAGAATAGAATAACATTTATTTTTAGGAAACACAGAAAACAAACAATACAAAAGAAGAAGAAGCAGCGGGCGGTAATAGACTAAAAGAAAAAAAATCGGTAAAATAATATTGACGCACACAATCGATTTGACTCGTCATTTTGCTTAAAATACATACTACATTACCAAAATATGTGTCACGACTCAATCTATTCGAAAAAAATACAGTCGCCGATGTGTCACTCATGTTCACCCCCTATTTCACCCGTCACCCAGTGTAAGTAGACCCTCGCACTTCACCTGGTTTTGTTTGAATAACGTGGAAACGGAGGTCAATTGATATTTTGCGCCGAAAGGATGGGAAATATTTATTTAGCTTGAAGCTAAACTATGTTATTTTAGATGTGTTACATGGATGTAAGAATGTTGCATTGAAGTAGATTTTGGAGAAGATTTTAATAGTACATTTTGGTGTATTGAAGATGAAATATGTGAAAATTGGCAAACCAGCAACTTAAGACAACTGTTGCCAATTGAGACAATTTGGAATTGATTGTGTCATCAATTGCGGCAGCCGAAAACTGTTGCGATCACCGAAACTTGCAACTCGAGTTGCTACGTCAGCGCAGTTTCTCAAATATTATGAAATTCGAAGAAAAACCTAAATGCAAGTTGCCGGTTGCTGCAACTGAGAGCTCAAAGTTGCTCTGTCTACATCGCATCGCGCCAAAGGGGATAAAATAGATGGACGTTCAAAACTTACCATTTAGCCCATACCCGCTTCAAAACTAGCTAGTGTTCTGTATTAGTTACTTTAATACTATGCACCTATTTGCCTGTTTTTAATTAGAGAGCAAAAGCTATTCCAAGCAATTTCCATACTTCCACAAGTTTAATGTAAAAACTTGAAGATATTAACAAAGCAACGAGATAAGCCTGGATGTTGTAAGAATGTAAAAAGTTTATCTCACAACTACTTTCAACATATTGTTATGGCGGCGGCAACTTTAATGGAATCTTAACTTCGAGATCATTTTATAACAAATTTTAGACGATTCTTTTCATATTTAATTTTAAAGTAACCTTAGGGAAATTACTACGGTTTTGCGAGAATGAAAATAGGGGAGAAAATGCGATTGAGATCTATTAATTGGTAGTTTATTCTATGAATCTTTGTTTTTAAATACAGTTTCAAAAAGTTAAAGATACGAATTATGTAAACGACATAATTATGTATGTGTGTTTTAACAATTTGTACTTAATTGATTATGCGGCAAAGGTTTCATACGCATTTTTTTTCTAAAAACCATAATTAATCTTGGGTTTCTTGTGTTTCTTTCGAACTTTTCAAGCCTTTGCGTCCTTTTTTCAAATTTTGCTGATGATTTTCAAATGAAACCATTTATGTTGTACTTAAATGACTTAAAAAATACGACAAAACTTTCTACATGAGCCCGGATGGGGTGCACTGTAATTTTAAAATGCTCATATATTAAAAAAAAACCGCTAGTTGGCATTATTTTTGCATGTCAGTGTCATGTACTTAGGTTTTGTTTTTCCGCCTCGGAGTAAGGGAAAGCTAACTATTAGTGCTAAATCTTTAGCTCAACTAAAGAGAGAAATACCGCTTTCTCTTTCACCACCACTTATAAGTCATACTAACCACCAGATTGGTAAAAGTAAGTAATTAAGGCTCGAGCACATTTTGGTGGGCCGCACCGCACCGCATCGCATAGTAAAAATCACTTTCATACATTTTATATGAGCTATCGCACACTAAATGCGGGCCGCAACGGGCCGTTGTTCATAGAAAAAAAATGCGCTGCGGCCCGTCCGTCGCGGCTGTAGTACCTATGCCCGAACCTCTAATCAACACTTTACCACAGATTACTTTACTCAGACTTGGTAAAACAAGTTCTTGACTTAAAATGTTCTTCTACTTTGGCAAAGTACCATCTAGAATATTTGTGAAGGTTTTACTCTCGTGCAGGTAAAAACTTTCCTAGCTCCTCGGCATCCGGCCCTTCGCATCCAATATTTACGTCGGGTTCCGCCGGCATTATCTCGAATTTAGCTATTCACAGCATAATAACCGATTTATCGTACGAATAAATTCACTTTTTATTGCTCGGCCTGTGAATTTTAATACGGTGGTAATAGCAGGCAGCGAAAAGCTATTTGTTTTATCTACGATGTTCGTTTCGTATATAAAGCATGAGCATAAAATATTTACAGTAGCCGTACCATGAACTCTGAGCAACAAGCTTGAAACATGACAACGAATGTCATTCCTAAAGCAGTAGGACTGTTTTAAGCTTGTTTTAACATTGCTCTAAGGCCTCTAATAATACTCCGCTCAACTTGTGTCTAAGTTGCACCACGGACTTAACTATAGCCATCCTTATTTGTCACTGTCTAAGAAAAAAGGATTGCAATAGTTAAATCTGTGGTGCAGCTTTGACAGAAGATGAGCAGAGTTTATTAATAGAGGCCTAAGAGTTCATGGTACGGCCTCAGGTTCCTAGCCTAAAATATGTAAATTTGATTTTGAACATTGCCGCGTAGATTTTTTCGGAATAGATTTTTAATTTTGAAGTTTAACAAAAATCTTTGTCACATAATTACCTACATGAAATATAATAGATGCTTACATTATTAAACAGAAGACCAAGACCAGAGGGAATGGAAGAGAAGAAGGACCCTTGCCCAACAGTGGGATTCAACTTTAGATTTAGGTCGAGTTTTGATGAAAAAGGTTATGAGAAAGAGTTACTGTAATGATTTTCACAGCCACTACTAAGGTAACCAAAAGTGGGCACTTTAGCCCGCAGATCAGAATGATGTAGGTAGGTACTTAGAGTACTGGGTAAATAACTTCTCGAGAGAACTGAGAACTTCTGCCTTCGCAACTATAGAGTTGATTATAGATATGATAATTTACCGCAAACAAATTAAGGTTAGTTAGAGACTTTAATTTGTTTGCGCTTAAATTATCACTGTCGTTTCATTTTGAATTATGAGCAACATTTATAGGACTGTCCAAATAACTTTCGTAAGGAGGATTATAAAAGTTAACTGATATAATTAATTTAAAATTTTTGATAAGTACGTAAATTATAAATATTTTTTTTTGTTTATTTATGATTATATTGCAAAAATCATGTGACGGTTTGTCTGCATGTCTCTAATAAAATAAAGTAAGCCTACATAATTAGTAAGTAAGTAGGTCCCTACCTGTTTCAAACAAGAAACTGACTTATAAAAAGCAACATAAAGTAGACTAACATAACTAGGTACCTACCTACTTAGTGTAAATATTAAGAATTTTAATTAGATCTCCGTTTATTGTTTTTCTAATCCAATTGATTTCTCTCCAACTCATTTCTTATTTATTAATTCAATCTTTAGCTAGATTATGAATATTATGTGTACCTAAAGGTCGCAAATGTCTTATGAATAAGGTCCTTTTTTCCTAAGAGTCTTAGAAATAAAGTTGTTTCAAGTATGATAAAACAAAGTCAAACTGTACTCACAAAATAGTTTCACAAGGCTTCCCCAAGGTACAAGTGCCGAGGAACAACTAGCATTTAAACTTATTCCTATTATTCAAGGGAGCAATCCCATTTGGCACCCCATAAACCTATTCTTAGACGTGGCCCAGACGAAGGGTCGAAGCCTGGGTCAGTATTATAACTTAGGCCTTTACATCTTTACTAGATGATTTATACAGTATCAGGAGGCAATCTTTGCATACACTTAACACTATACACTATTTGGGACACTATAGTGCCTGGGACAAGTATAAAAAAAAAAAAATCGAACGAACCCACGACCAAAAGTCAACCCACGATTGAAAGTCGAGATATTATAAGTAGGTGCCGGTACCTACATAGTATATCACTTTCACAAGGAAATTGAAGCGCTCGTGGCGTAGCAGTAGCTTGCTTAGACGTTTTTGATAGATTGTTGAAGTTAAGCGACGTTCTGAGCGATCACAGGTTGGATGGGTGACCGAAAGTGGCATTAGCAGCTGAGGGCTTCCGTGCTTCGGAGGGCACGTTAAATTGTCGGTCCTGGCTTCCAAAGTTGGCCACTAGCGTAGACGAACTTACAAAGAAATTAGTTACAAGACCGTTTTAGCGGATAATTTTTTATTAAACTCCCTTTTCCTTAACTTTTCCAATACTTTTTTCATCTTGTATGCCCTGACAACTACGTACACAACAAAAGAATCGGCCAAATCTATCGAGTTCTCAGGTGATGATCTTCGATACATGCGATACATTGGCACAAGTCCAAATGCAAGTATACAACGTGCCAGGTTTCAAGACCATAATCTAATCTAACTGGTTTTACTCAATGAGATTCTACCAATAGAGACGTTATACTCATTAGAAAAAGCTCTAAAACGCGGCGAAATGTTGCAATAACTTCTTAAGTAGAATATAAGCAGCTTTATTTAGTATCAATCAAGAAAACTAAAAAATAGCAGAGATTTAAAAAACCCCGTTGTCAGGAAGAGATAAATTATGTGCGTGCTGTGTGAAAATGCGCGTAACATCGTAGCAAGACAAAGTGCGACTGGGTTGACTCTAGCTAATTGGCTTGACTTTTATTCGCCACACAGAACAGGTAGAACGCGTGTACCTCAGTTTATATAGAAGATCATTGGTTTTACCACAATTAGAATGAAATCCAGTGATCAATTAGTGTGTACGACAATTTGGTCATTAATCAAAATGTTACCGACAGCCCCCATTGTAGTCGTGTCTATCTGACGCTGGACTTAAGAGGGCAGCGACGAACGAATTCTCCATACAAACGTACTACCGAAATCATTTAAAATTTGAGCGTATTTTCACCACTTTATGCACTTATTTAGATTAAGGAAGTATTAATCTAGGTTCCTGTTAAACTTTTGATCTAAAAAACTTACCTGAAACAAAATGTAACCAAATTGTATTTCTAACATTTTTACAGCAAAAATATCGTGTTTTCGTTGCATTTGTTCTGTATGATAAACAACAATGATTGTAATATCCTTTTAATAGGAACACAGCTTAGAGTGTCTAGTTACAGGCCATACAAAAAAAATTGCGAAATCATTAACTTTTCATTCATCATTTTTGGTATTACGGAATACATCGTAAATTCTTGTAAATTCTGAACTCGAGTATTGCCGTACGCGTTGCTCGGATGTCTTCAATGTGTGTGTATAGTCCCGGAGGCGGAGTTTCGACACTCACACTAACGCAAAATTGGTTTGCAACGACACCGAACGACCACCGCTTTTTATAATTTTTAGCATTTTTAGCTCGCTCGATGTATAGGTATGTAGGTATAGGTGTAGGTAGTATACACACTAACTAGATAGGTGTACCTAGCGTAGATTAGAATTGATTTTTACTTTGAACAATTATTTCAATTTTAAATGGTATGTAGGTAGGTAGGTTTTGTAGACCCTTTTATGAAAATTACTTTCTTTTTAACCGACTTCAAAAAAAGGAGGAGATTTTCAAGTCATAGGAATATTTTTTTATGTAGGTAGGTATGTTTCTCGAGTAGGTATCTACTTGAATAGGTGAGCCTGGACCGATTTGGAAAATTATTTTTTTGTTTGAAAGGGTACCAGGTGGAGCTATGGTCATCAGATCAGGTCAGGATCTGATAATGGAGTCAGGAACTGTTCAACAGAACTCCTCAGTAAATAGGCTGATTGAGTTTAAACACGGCATAATGTAAGCTGTCTTGTTCCGTTTCGTTCCGACTACAATGTCATGTAATATGTAATACCTATGCGTACCTATGGTGACTGCGAGCTGACCTGATGATGGAATCAGAAGCTGTTCAAAAAATGGTGCTGTTGATGATGATGACGAGTTTCAGCTCCATCGGCCTATTTAGATTTAGGTAGGTACTGATGTGTTCTGTTGAACAGCTCCTGACGCCATCATCAGATCCTGACCTGATCTGATGACCATGGCACCACCTGGGACCCTTTCAAACAAAAAGAATTTTCAAAATCAAAAAAATTCCAAAAACATACCTACCTACATAAAAAAATATTCCTATGAATTGAGAATCTCCTCCTGTTTTTGAAGTCGGTTAAAAAGAAAGTAATTTTCATACTAAAGTTCAGTGCCTCCAGTTAAAAAGGACATAAGTCGAGTTGTGCCCTTTTGTTTTTATTGCACTATCGTGATCTACGTATCCAATTATATAACATATCAAAAATTCATAACTCTAGCTGCATCCTAACCTGGTTTTTTCAACTACATCAAGGGTATAACTCGACTGTCAGAAAGGGAACGTCTTTAGTTATCGACAAAATTTCCCAACTAAAAGGAAATAAGTAGCAGTAAGCCCAAAACATCATCGAACATGAAGGCTTAATTTCAGTTAAAAAAATATTACAATGAAACAAAAAGGCATAACTCATGATGTTCCAATGCATTAGATAAACAGAGTTAGAAATAAATGAAGTTGATCCATTTGTTATGCATGTTTCTAAGGGAATATCTCTATTTGTTGCTTTTGGTGATTATAAGCATGGATAATAATGAGACATAAATGTATCTTTTACGTAGTAAGTACTATAATAATCTGTGTATCGCTGGTATTGATTGATTTAATGTGATGAAGTAAATAAGTCTTAATTTTTGTTTTTTAATGTAATTGATCTCGTTCTGCCTTCCAGTAGGTATTACCAAATTGATGATTTTTGTTCAAGTTTTAGAAAAAGTTTTGATGACCACCACATGATACGAGATACTTATTTATTCTACCATAATATCGTGTGATAAGATTCCAAGTCAATCGACATCCCGGAAACACTACAAAATACAAACACATGAAAACTAATCTTATCTTACCTATGACACTAGGCTCACACAGTTCCATTTTCCAATCAGCTGCCACTGCTATCAAATGGAGAGGGATAGAAGACTACGGCATAGTATACGGCATAGTAGTCCCCGAGATAGTACAACAACCCTCAGAGCACTGGAGAGCCAAAAATGCAACTCCAAGCGCATATACGAATGTCACCTTTCCCTTGAAATTATCGCCGCTAAGAATAGGGTAACTCTACAATGGATCAAGGGACACAGTGGATCACTGGGAAACGTCGCTGCAGATGAACTAGCCAGAAGGGGCTCGGAAACACAAGTGGAATACCCAGCCCCATTCCTTCCTCTGACGTTCTCCCAGCTACGCACCTGGATACAGAACACACCCAAAACCTTCACAACGATCGATGGACACGGGCGACGGACTACAGACAGTCCAGAGCAGCGATAACAGCAGCCACACCACGACTGACACGTCGCCTGATGAACCTACAAAGAAAAGACATCAAAATAATCACAGGGACGCTGACAGGACACTGTACCCTCAATAAACAGCTGTACAACATCGGTGCCACGGACATTCCACTCTGCAGGGGATGTCTAACCGAAGAAGAATCAGCAGCCCACGTAGTCCTGGAATACCTGGGCGTAGCAGCACAACGGCAGCATATCCTCAACAACCCGAGGTCGCTCCTCGAAGCATGTGAAGACCTCAGGAAACTTCTGAGCTTCTGGGAGAAGCTAAGTTGGCTTTATAACTAGTGAGTCAGGTTATCCCCACGCATAAAGGATCTACCATAATTCAAGATTTTTATACAACTTACTGAATTCTGAATGAGAGAGAGCTGAAAACGACCCTGGTTTGTGCTTTATATCAGAAAATGAGGAAGTAAATTAAAATACCGAGGAATACTTAGAATTTACATACTGAAAACATTTGTTATAATGTTGATTTTTTTGAAATAAATATTAAAAATATCATAATTATTGTTTAACTTTAGATTCTATTTACATAACTACAGCTCTCGACATCAGTAATTGATGGAAATAAGCCGTTATTGTCATAATAAGTATTCGTTACTAATGGATTATGTCTTAGTATTTCTTTGAATAGGAGTAAATCGACTAGTATCAATAAAGTTATTCCATTATTCAAAAGGCATAAGTCGTAATATTTCTTTTAGTACGAGTAAACTGACTAGAATAGTTAACGTTATTCCATTACATCTGCGTTAACAAAGGCACAATCCAAGTAAAACAAGAAAAAAATATAGAAATAGTAAACGAACGTGAAAGTGATTACCATTAAATGAAAGGGCTATTTTTTGTCTACAATTCTGTATCAATAGAAATTTTGATTTCACTTGCGAAATAGCAAAAAACATTAAAAGTTTGGTTTTTTGGCTCTCCTGAAAAGTGCCGAATTTGAGTTGTGCCCTTTTTGACTGGAGGCACTGAGTTATGAAGTTGAAGTTATGAAAGAAGTTGAAGTTATGTTTTTAAACTTCAAAGTCTATAAATAGAACAGTAGTAGTTTTGTAATGACGTCACAAAATGACGGCGGGCCATTTGAATCTGCCAAGAGGGGCTTTTCCATCCTACTAATAATTTTACAGTGTGAAAGTTTGTGAGGATGTATGGATGTATAGATGTACCGCTATCTAGGGATGTTTGTATGTTTGTTACTCTTTCAAGCAAAAACTACTGATACACGCGCGGTTCGAGGGGGGGGGGTCATGGGGGTCATGACCCCCCCCCCCCCCCTCAAAATCCTTGAGAAACCTGTAACATCCAGCAAAAAGAGAGGTAGGTACGCACTACCAAAACTAGTGACCCCCCCCCCCCCCAAGATCAAAGTCTGCGACCGCCAGTGCTACTGAACGGATTTTAATGAAACTTGGAATACATATAGGTAGGTACCTATACTTACCATAATTTATGACCTGGAATAAAACATAGGCTACTTTTTATCCGGGTAGGTATCACCCGAGCGAAGCCGCGGGCGGAACCTAGTATATTTTACATTTGTCTCTCTGATGTTGGCTGTTAGGTAGGTATTATGTTTTATCTCGCTTACATAGATACCTACCTACTCTACTGCCTATAACAGTGGCGGATTTCCAAATTTGCCGCCAGTAGGCTATTCAACTTTTGCCGCCCCTACACTCGATACCACATCACAATCATATTAATTACATTTTTTTTGTTAATGAAATTGTAACTTTTATGATTTGTGTAATATTATTTTTAACCGACTTCAAAAAGGAGGAGGCTCTCAAGTCGACTGTGTGTTTTTTTTTATTTTAGGTATATATTTTTTTTAGTTTTTTGTGTGTGTGTTACGCCATTTCTCCGTCAATTGTGGACCGATTTTGACAATTATTTTTTTTTTGGTTACAAAGGATATACTCCAGAAGTGGAGGATCTGATGAGGGGATCCCATGGAAATCGAGGGGAACTCTCAAACTTTATGGTTATTTATTGTGTTTGTAGAACTATCGGGCTGAAATTTTGCACACTTATATATTCTCGGTGACGATGAAATATTATGGTATCAATCAAGCTTATCTGATGATGGAGTCAAGAGCTGTTCAACAGAACTCCTCAGTGAATAGGCCGATTGAGTCGAAACTCGGTATATCTATCAAGTTTCAATTACAATTTAATAATATGGTGACAACGAGCTGATTTGATGATGGAGTCAAGAGCTGCTCAACAGAACTCCTCAATAAATTGGCCGATTGAGTAAAAACACAGCATATCTGTGAAGTTCCGACACAATGTAATATAATAATATGGTGACAGCGATCTGATCTGATGATGGAGTCAGGACCTGTTCCATGGAACTTTTTAGTAAAATAGAAATAGAAATAAGTTTTATTTTCGCCACTACGATACATACAACACAAATCAGAAATGCTACATTACAGTGACAAGAAAATAAGGTTACCCCTCAGCATTTGCTCCAGCAGCGCCATGGCTGTTAGAGCGCTGGTTTTCAGTATCTTAGTTTTTAGTAGTATAGTAGTATAGTAGTAGTGACATGGATATCAAATGAAAGGGCTTGATGAGCGAAACACAATAAGTAGGTAAGATGACATCATTCTTAATAAAAAATAAACACTAAAATGAAAAAATAAAAAATAAAATACTTAACCGACTTTAAAACATACTTGCACTAAAAAGCAAAACATAAGAATATAAACAGTTTTATTTACCTAATTACTAATTACGCGCACTCCGCACTTTAGGTACGAAGCTACAAGTACATTGGTGGGCCCGCCCGGGTGGGCCTTAGCAGGGTTCCCACTTGCCACTCGGCTCTAATACCTATCGCGTGACAACTCGACAACCCTTCCACGTCACTCCGCGCCAGACAGTGACAGAGTTATGCGTTAGAAAGAGAGAATTTGTGTAGGCACGTGTCAGTGCATATTGCACTAGGCAAAGAACGCTTACGCGAGCTGAATTGAACTTTGTCGCATAATTCTGTGCTACAACGTAGGTATTTTATTCAAAGTTTTCGTCAGAATCTACGACTTTTTGCCTTCTTGAGAGAATCATTTTGAGACAGAGATTCGTAGATCACACATACATTTGTCTCACAGGCAGGCAAAGGGAATTAAATTTGCAACCTTCTGTGTTTCAGGCGGGCCTTCGCCCTCAGCACCACAGAACATTGTTGTCATGATGAATAATAATGGATTCATAACATGTCGCATATTGTGGCTGTTTTCGGCCTCCCGTGATCGTTTCACTAGGTTTTAACAGTTCAAAATAGATGAGATTCTTCTGATCCTACCAAATACAGGGGGTCTAAAGTGGCCACTTTTGATGAAAAATCAGATGTTTCATAGATGCTTCATCTATGAAACATCTGACTTTTCATCAAATGCTTCATAAATGCTTCATATGCTTCATCTATGACATAGATGTTTCATAAATGCTTCATATATGAAGCATCTATGAAGCATTTCACAAAACATCTTTTTTGACAGATCTATGTGCGAGGTTAAATTTATTATATTGAAAAGTTTTATGGACACGGGATTTTATCGCGTAATTTACCTTATTTTTCCCGACGTTTCGGCTATGTTGCAATAGCCGTGGTCGCGGGCAGACTGTTAAATTTATTTTTATAAATTAAATAGGTAGGTACCTACTTAGTTTTTTTATAGAAATGATTGCACTGCGCCACCCTGATGGACATATGGAAATATTTTTGAGGCACACGAATAAATAAAAAAGGTAAATTGTCGCGGGAGAGGGTCTCAGGTTTTTTTTTCTTAAATTTGGCTTCGCATGGGTTTTGCATTCAGCCATCCGTTTTCCATTCAACCTATTTTCTTTCTAAAAATAAATTTAACCTCGCACATAGATCTGTCAAAAAAGATGTTTTGTGAAATGCTTCATAGATGTTTCATAGATGCTTCATCGATGCTTCATATATGAAGCATCTACACCGTTTATTTTTGGTCAGTTTAAAGCCAGCGCCTACGTAATCTATATCGATAACCTTACTCAAAAATAATAATAAATATGAGATCTATTTTTTTGCAATTAATAATATCACGAAACATAGGCAGGATAAATCACGGAGATACGTGCTCTGTGCTCAGCTGTTGCTACGGCATAGAGTCTATGCTACGTCGTAGTCATACATACATACCTAGGTCAGTAGCTCTGCGCGCCTACGACACCATAACAAGTGTTTTACTCACTTTTGTTAATCTTTTCAACTATTTAGTTTCGTATGAAATACTTATTAAATTCAAAAACGAAACCAACGACACGAATACGATTAAGCAATACAAGCAGTGGGTGCTGGCTTTAAACTGACCCAGAATTAACGGTGTATAAAGCATCGATGAAGCATTGATGAAGCATCGATGCTTCATTTAAGAAGCATATATATGAAGCATTTATGAAGCATTTGATGTTTCATCAGATGTTTCATAGATGAAGCATCTATGAAACATCTGATTTTTCATCAAAAGTGGCCACTTTAGACCCCCAGACAATTACCTCAGCGCCAACAACAACAACCAGCACCAACAACAACAACCAGCACCGACAACTCGTTTGGAGTTGTTTGCACACCAGCTTAAGATGAGCCGTACATTCAACGGTTCCTGTGCATTCCGGGTGTCAAGGATTCCGGCTGTTTGTAATTTCGGAACTACAAAACCGATGACCTTGAAATTTTTACGGAACAATATATAAAGTACTTACTTTCAAACAAAGTAAAAACCGGTCAAGTGCGAGTCGAACTCGTACACCGAGGGTTCCGTACCTACCCATTATACCCATTAAGTTATTGAACAATTAGTAATTTTTTTTGTACATATCCTAGTTCTGCGATAGCAGCGCCGCAAATGTTCTGCGCACACGAGCATAATATTGCAATAAATATTTTCTTTTATTTACTTTCACACAATAGCACAATTTTATTTATTTACCTTATTTGAGGATGGTGCCAATTAAGCTAGTTCGCTTAATTGTATGAGCGCTCATACAACTCAGAAGACAATCTTAATTGGCGTCAACTATGTATGTATGTATGTATGGGAACACCCTTTAACTTTCAACTTTTTTAATTTTTTGGAATTTTTCCTTTATTTCTGCTATAAGGCCTTGCTTTTTGCCAAATTTCGTGATTCTAGGTCAACGGGAACTACCATTTAGGTTTTCGACCCAAAACCTCTAGGGTACTTCCGGTTGACCTAGAATTGTCAATTTTGGTTACAAGCAAGGCCTTACAGCACAAGTAAAGGAAAAATTCCGAAAAATAAAAAAAGTTGATAATTAAGGTAAGTTTTGGTACTTACAAGTTTTCACGAAAACCTAAATTTGCCTATATCTTTTTATAGTGTTGACTCAGGACCTTGATTTTTATACTCACAATAAGGACTATAGACCTCAGTATATGGTATGAATTTCAATTTGCTAGCTCCACCCGTTCCTGAGATAATCGATGGTGACAGACAGACAGACAGACGGACAAGAAAGTGATCTTATAAGGGTTCCTTTTTTTACCTTTTAAGGTACGGAACCCTAAAAAGAATCAATGAAATCGGACTACGCGCTCATGAATTACAACCAGATACTTATTTTGACTTTCATCCCCTCTCCCTAGGGAACCGTGCTGAATTTCAGGATTAAAAGTATTTTATATTAGACCTCGTAGTATGCACTCAAATAATACCAGGTTTCATTTAAATCCAACCAGTAGTTTCGACGTAATGCGCGGCCATGATACGGACAGACAGACATGAATGAAAAAAATT
The DNA here is from genome assembly GCA_958496255.1 of Camptogramma bilineatum. NCBI lineage: Eukaryota > Metazoa > Arthropoda > Insecta > Lepidoptera > Geometridae > Camptogramma > Camptogramma bilineatum. The sequence goes on from OY292453.1 coordinate 14,861,297, forward strand.
ACAGTTTTGGCTTCAGTATCGACAATAGAGAGCCCTCCAAAAAAAATTTCAAAATATCTTCAATGTACAGAATTTGACCTGTTACAGTTTTATTATAAACTAGCTGCTGCCCGCGGCTTCGCTCGAGTTGTAACCGGATAAAAAGTAGCCTATGTTACTCTCCAGCCCTCCAACTATCTCCACACAAAAAATCACGTCAATCCGTCGCTCCGTTTTGACGTGATTCAACTACAAATAAACAAACAAACAAACACACTTTCACATTTATAATAGGGGTACGGATACCTATTGATGTTTGATTGGTTGATGATTGATGATGATTGATTGATGATGTGAAATTTAATGATTAATTAATGAAAATAAAAATTCTTCGGTACACATAGGGATTTTTCGTACATGACGACCTTACACGTGCTGATTACAGCTACAGAAACAAACATGATCAACAGGTAAACTGTTGGAAATTTTCGGGATACTACTGTAATTCGCGGGCCCATCTAAACGCGCCGCCTTTATCGCTCGTTTCCAATCCAATTATGGAAAAAAGTTCTAAGCAAGAAAAGCTCTCACTCTAACAATTTTTAAAACATTACTTACATGTTGAATTGTTTGTGTGTACATAATAACATAGCATTATCAATAAATATAGGTAAATATTATTTTTCGGTAACACAAAAAAAAAATTTCCCTATTTGCCGCCCCTAAAATCTGCCGCCCTAGGCTCCAGCCGAGTCCAGCCTTCTCAGCCTATTGGTACCACCAATTGATTCGCCACGTCATAAGTACCTAAATATGCGTTATCCTTTGTTGCACTTATGGGGGCATCCATTAATTACGTCAGGCTTTTAGGGGGCGGGAGGGGGTTGAGCCAAATCGCACCTAATCCCATGTGGGATTAAAAATGAAAGGGAGGTCTCGGCAAATCTAGGTAGGTACCTGTTTAAGATTATTTTTTTTATTCTCACGTGAGATTAGGGGGTGGGGGAGGGGATCGAGCCAAATCTCAGGACATCTCACCAAGGGGGGAGGGGGTGCGGGGGTTGAAAAATCGCAAAAATCACCTTTAATTTTTATTCTTTAATTTTAATTAATGGACGCCCCCTAATTTCAGAGGGACAAACATCCGTTGTGACTTCAGTAGTTAGGTAGGTTAGGTAAGTACCTACTTACCTATAGACATTGGACAGAAAAAAACATAGGTAAGTACCTACTTAGGTACCTACTTCCCTTTGAAAATTTAGGTAATTGTGTACCTACTTATATAGGTAACAACCCACATATTCTGTCTAGCGTCATAATATCGATCTCATCCCTCCCTAAAAATCTTGAGAGTAAGATGGGTAGGTAATTACCTAGATATTGTAGATAAATTTCCAAAAAAAGCATTTTTACCATACATTTATCTAACGATTCCATGAAATAAAATGAACATTATTCATTAGTGACTGACAATATAACATTTTTGGCCTCTCCAAAGATGCAAAAACTCAATATCAGCAGGAATTGATCTCCATTCCGCAAGTACTTACCGCGCTGCAAGCGGAGCTCACAACCGCTGAGCCAAACGTCCTGATGCATTTGTATTTGAAATTATTGAACAGTAGCTGCGCGTAATGCGTCCTGAATCGCGCCAAAAAGGGCGGGCCTCATGTCAGACTCATATCTGCCAATCACAGATTAGGTAGAGGTAATACTGCCAATCGGGGCTGTGATTGCTCATAGTAGACTGAGTAGTACACCTATACTATACTACATAGAGTTTTTTGCGTGACAAGGACGAACAATTTAGATAGATACGTTGGAAGAGAAGTTCCGAGCTCCACTCACCGCAACCTTAAGCTATAGCTTGTGAAAACGTGTTCGATTATAATTACCTACAGATTATAGCTAAAGGACGAATAGCAAATGTAATTTTTGTAATGAGAATGTATGATAAAAACACTAGGTTAGGGTAGGTATAGGGTTAGGTTAGAGCTAGGTGAAACTTATTTATCAAACTTTTTGAATATTCCTATAATACAATATTAATTATATCTACTTAAACTATTTTTGTCAAATGAAAACCATTTGTTTTTTTTAACTTTTAATTTTCGGTCTCAAACCTTGTTTAATGAGGAAGTTCTGTGATCGTGTCATTTCAGGAATAAAAAGTAAGTTCGTATGAGCAACACTCTGCTGACGGAGTTTTTAGGCCACCTAAAGGCCTCTGTCATGGCTTAACAACTTAAAAGCCTGGACCGACAATTTAACGTGCCCTCCGAAGCACGTAAGCTCTCACCTCGTATTGCGGTCACCCAGCGAAATTGTAACCGCGCACAACGCTGTTTAGCTTCAATGATGAATCAAGAACGTCTAAGCAAGCTACGCCACAAACGCTTCTGTTTCAGCTTTCACGTTCCTATTGACATTGAAGACCAGGGGCTCGATTCCGGTACCGAACTTTTCATCAACCTCAACCAAAACCTCAACTAAAGCGACTGTTTCCATGACTACTAATAACAAACGACTCAGTTGTGGTGAGGTTTTGAACTTTGGCAGAACAAATTTTTGAAAAGCTATTCTACTATTCACCAAATGGCTGACATTTAAGAGATCGAACCAAAACCAAAGCGGTTGTCATCTAGTAGAATACAGGCCCAGGGCGTCGATTCCGGTACCGAACTTTTTATCAACCTTAACCAAAACCTCAACTAAAGCGACTGTTTCCATGACTACTAATAACAAACGACTCAGTTGCGGTGAGGTTTTGAACTTTGGCAGAACAAATTTTTGAAAAGCTATTCTACTATTTCACCAAATGGCTGACATTTAAGAGATCGAACCAAAACGCAGCGGTTGTCATCTAGTAGAATTGCCCAGCTCACCTCGTAATGCGGTCACCCAGTGAAATTGTAACCGCGCACAACGCTGTTTAACTACGCCACAAGCGCTTCTGTTTCAGGATATTGTCACGGTGCTATTCACGTTGAAGACCAGAGCTTTATTGACTTACCAGAACTCTTCTAATTGGCCAGAAGGGGCTTCGGCTCGTTAATCAAAGATGTGAGGATAAGTACCTATCGGGGACAAGTTACTTTAGTACTTCGTAACAACTTTAGCATGTATTAAGTATAGCTACGTCTTCGAAAGGAAAATCGAACGAAAGAATCACACTGTATTTATTTTCGTCTGACGAAAAGAAATATAATATATGATTAAAAAAGTTTTTGTTGAAAAAATGATTTTTAAGACAAGTTTTTATTGGGTATGGGTGAGCTGATTAAAATGAGCCCAAACACGGAAGTTTCATTGAACAGCGGGCGCTATTGCAACCGCAATAAAGGAATTGAACTATTGCCATCCCTTTTCATTGACTGAGAGTGAAAAGAGACGGCATTACAGTTCATTTCATATTGTGATTCAGCTTTAAAGACCTTTTTAAGTCTGCAGGTCCTAACTCCATCATTAGATCAGCTCGCTGTCACCATTATTGATCATATATTTAAACAATTGACCTCAAAGTTACTTATCATCATTATCACTATCAATACTCACAAGACCGCTCCGATCTAAATCCGGCCTCAAAGGACATTAGAAAAATATTTTCACAAAATAATATTTTTCTAACAAATTACCGTTTATTTATAACTTCTAAACTCATTGACTCACTGAAACAGCAAGCTTAAGAAATTTTACAGGGTGTAAAAAGATAACTGCTTATATAAATTTATCGGCCAAAACCATTATGAATATCACTCATGAATCTGAAAGTTTTGAAGACTTGCGACTTAGGGAATGGGCACACTTTTTTTTACACTTTATACATAAAATTTCGGTGTGCGCATGTTCGTATACAAATCAATACGAATTGAGATTACAGAGTTGCAAAAAAAACTATTCCTATTATTTTTTTTATTTTTTTCATTTAAATTTCTATGGCGCCACTAAAACCAGCGTTTCAACAGACATGGTACTGCTGGAGCTAATACTGAAGGGTAGCCTTTTCTAGATTTGTAACTAATCCTGATTTGTCTTTTGTCTGTATTTCGTGGTGAAAGTAAAACTTTATTCTAGAAAATATTAATCTTACCGTTTCCATGCATTAGTTATATTGCACCCTATAACAAAGTTATAAGAGCGGAAATTGCAAAGTGGAAAGTTCAATACTACAATTTCATTATCGGGGCGAAGTGTACCGATGCGAACAGTTCGTTGGGCACCGAGATATATTTTTATTGCAACTTTTTAATAAAGCCTTGTACCTTGAGGCGGGAACGAACTCAAGTGAGCTAAGGGGGAAGTCTTTTTAACTTATTTGTACTTAACCCATTTTGAGTAGGTATGTTGGTACACCTTGTAAATACAAGGTCTACAAAGACACAGCTAGGACTACGCGTAGCACTTATGCTACGAAATCCGTAGCATGCTACGCTGATAAAGACTTAGCAAGGTTATTTTTATGGCTTATTTGATTTGCTGAAAGACATGAAAATTTTGATAAAATTATTTAACCAGTGCTCAAGTTTATAAGTAGCCTTTCGTGTCTTATTTTAGAGACAATTAATTGAAGCAGACAGACTAAAGCGCAGAGATCAGAAGCGTGTCTTTGACTGGATGCGGAAGAGCAATTTTTACGCCTCCATAGATACGAATGGAGGGTTTTTGGAAGATTTATTATGAAGAAATTCTCTTGGACGCGAATAAATAACAACACTCAAGCCGTTATTTTTAAGTGTTTGTTGAACCAATTGTAGCCTCACGAATTATTCGCTTGTAATACTGGCATTCGTTGGTTAATTACGCGATAAAATCCCGTGTCCATACAATTTTCAATATATAAAAATTTTTTAACCGACTTCAAAAAAAGAGGTTCTCAATTCGTCGGAATATTATTTTGGTGTTTTTTTTATGTATGTTCACCGATTACAAGAAGACTCCTGGACCGATTTGGAATATTTATTTTTTTGAAAGGGTATACTCTCCGATTGGTGCCACAAAAATTTGGTGAGGATTTGTCAAGGTTCTTCGGAGTTATGAACAGAAATGCACCTCGAGAGTGCAGAAAAGTGCTCAGCTTATAACATTGAAGTCAGTTTTTTTAATTTTCAATTTAGCCACTTGTATTCATAACGCAATTAATAATCAACTGTTCCATGATAAACTAAAAAATCGCAAATTTTAAACGCAAATAAAAATCATGTTTTCAATCAGACATAAAAAGCATTGTCTCGTGTGGTCTAAGCTCTTGTTTGCTGAGTACTTTAGATGGGACAAACAAACGGCCGCTGAAAAAACATTTGTTTTTCCGAAATAAACCTTACTCGGGAGTCGGGATCAACATGTCCTCTGAATGGGACAACTCGCTTACCTTTTGTTAGAATACTTTTCGAGTCCGCTTTGTCTGATGCTGGAAAAAATTCCCTGAAAAGCTGGAATGGCTTCAAAAGCTGGTAGTTTTGTGCTTCTTTTTCTATACCAGGTGCATAACTTGTATGAGATAAGCTCTATCTGTTTTTTACATGACGTGGCTTTCTAGCTGGCCGTTTGTAAACGGCCGTCAGTGATGATGCAATAGCACAGAACTAAAATGTTATAATAATACGCTGAAGTAACCATTTTGAGGTTAGGTTAGGTTAGGTTAGTTTTATTGTGGTGCCCTCAAAATGCAGAAATATTACAGCAGGATAAACAGATAATAATATACTCAAAGTCAGATAATAGATACAGATAATAGAGACCAAGACAATCGTTTGATCTGCAGTTGGTAAAGTCAAACTCAAAGAATTTTCATTTTCGATGATAGTCAAACTGTTCAAACGTTGATAAAATTAGAGCCAAACGAGTACCTTCATAGATATTAATTTAACTTGACTTGACCAAGTTTATTTTGGGCCTTACTTATGAAAGATGTTTAAAGTTAAACACTGGTTAAACAACGTCCTGTCTTTATTTATGGATAGTGACAAACAGAGACAAGACGTTGTTTAACCAGTATTCAACTTTAAACATCTTTCATAAGTAAGGGGGTTTAAGTTTATTTTTCAAATATATTTTACGTCCGTTTGCTCACGGACGTCATGACTCTTCTAGGTAACGATTTTATCGCGTTGTTTTGTGCAACTATTTCTTGGATACGAGTTCTCAGGTGCAATGCATGCAAAGATAAGATAAGATTACCTTATGTTAGGCTTCCTTCACATTGTCGCAGGCACGCCTTGTAAACACAGCCAAAATGTCGGGTCATAAGTTATGTTTAAAGTTGAACACTGGTTAAACAACGTCCTGTCTCTATTCGTCACTATCAACAAATAAAGACAGGATATTGTTTAACCAGTGTTCAACTTTAAATATCTTTCATAAGTAAGAAACAGTATGTGTAATTCGAATTCATTCCTCTTGCAAGTCCATTCCAATACAAAAAGTATGCTAGCCCCATCAAAAAGTTTTCATAGATAGTTTGTAGTCTGGATTGTACGTCCGAGTTTGTAGTTTTTTTTTAAGTCCTTTTTTCTTTTTTAAACAAGTTTGTAATTTTTTTCCCATTTTCGCTTAGCAACAATAAATAAGTACCTATGTAGTTTAAAAAAAAACATTATCTGGCTAAAATCAAAAGCTATGTAGCTTTTTTTTAGCTAGTATGACTCATAACAAGATAACTTTGCGCGATGAACCCCCGTGTACATTACATTAAGTTTAGAATTTTAATTTTTGCTTTTGATTTTAGCCAGATAATGTTTTTTTTTAAACTACATAGGTAACTTATTTATTGTTGCTAAGCGAAAATGGGAAAAAAATTACAAACTTGTTTAAAAAAGAAAAAAGGACTTCAAAAAAAACTACAAACTCGGACGTACAATCCAGACTACAAACTATCTATGAAAACTTTTTGATGGGGCTAGCATACTTTTTGTATTGGAATGGACTTGCAAGAGGAATGAATTCGAATTACACATACTGTTTCTTACTTATGAAAGATATTTAAAGTTGAACACTGGTTAAACAATATCCTGTCTTTATTTGTTGATAGTGACGAATAGAGACAGGACGTTGTTTAACCAGTGTTCAACTTTAAACATCTTTCAAAAGTAAGGGGGAGGATGTTGTTTAACCAGTGTTCAAAGTTGAGAGGCTTTTGTAAGTAAGGCCCCTAGTATAAAACACGTTTTCTGCAGTGCTCTTAGAAGGAGATAGCCGCAGGCCAGCATGCTCAAATACGGCATGTGCGACGCAGGCACTGAACGCGTTAACGGAGATGCGCAATATGCGAATAGCCCTGCAGTTTACGACGGTAACTGTAACTCTTATGTGAAAACAGCTTTACAGCAATATAAATAAAACCAGAATTATCTCGGAAATCTAGGTATTGCTGAGACACGAGTAAGAAAATTAGTAATTTCAGACATGGCTGGTTTCTGATTAAGATGAGATACCTACTAGTGTATGTTTCATTTATTATCATCTAATTATCTTCATATTCTTCATTATTTATGAAGATAATCTAGGGATTAAGACTATTTAGGGACTTTTTGCGGGAATTTGAGAAGTCATGTTTTCGTTTTTATTTTATTTATTTGAGAGCCGTGTTGGCTGAGGGGTATAGTACCTCGACTTTCGATCCGAAGGTCATGGGTTCGAATCCTGGCGGTGAATCAATGGATTTTTCGTTTCGAAAAATTTATATGCGCATTAATACGAGCTCTAAATAGTGAAGGAAAACATCGTGAGCCCAGTGGCTTAGTCAGCCCCACACGTATTGACCATGTCTTTCCTGTGGATATGGCCAGTGAAGCTGAGAGGATGGTTTAGGTGCTGGACAAGCCTACTGCATCTCAAAACAATGTCCCAGGCACTATAGTGTCCCGTTAAGTGTAGGCAAAGATTGCCTCCTGATTTTGTATAAATCATCTAGTAAAGGTCTATGTTTTTCACTGGTAAGTTCAAACTAATTGTTTCACAAGACACGAATGTAGCTATCGAAAAGCATAAAGAAATAGCAAGCAATATACACAGTACACATCTGCTCTTCCGCTAAAACAATTGATAGAATTCTGTGATCATTTGAACGCGAAAATAATGATACATTCTGAGCGCGTTCGTTATTTACAAACGCGAACGAAATAACACGTTTGTGGAATGACAATGGGCTGGTGTTTGTTGTATAGGTAAATTATGCATTGCTATTGTAATTTTCACTTTTATATATCCGTTTTAATAACTGCTCGAACTGGTTTTAGTCACAAGGAAAGCAGAACTTGCGATACAAGATTTTATATCTTAGTGCAGGTCTCTGCAACTCATTTATCTTGTAGAAGAACACCTCAAACCAAACACACCTTGTATCTTAAATAAACGGGCTATAGTTTACGACAATTTGTGGCTGCAATACTGTGGCCGGCAACATTGCTAGCAATACCAGCCACACTATGCAATATTTTAAGGATGGCCCGGCATTATAGCCACATATTTTTTGGTATGTCAAAATGTTTTTATGTGTAGCCGGCGTAAAATTGTTAAAGGCCATACTATTGCAGCCATATTGCAACATGTTGCCTGCAATTGATTGCTCAGCCATAAAATGCACTAAAATGCTTTTTTGATGGCTGGGCAATGTTTGCCAATAATTGCAGCCACAAATTGTCGTAAAATATAGCCCGTTTAGACGCCCCTCCCAACTGTTTCTTAAGATTTATAATAATCCAAGGTACTGTTTGTTATTTATGTCCGTTATTGTAGTACTAGCAGCGCCCTCGCGGCGTTGCCCCCTTAGTGATGGTTTATGGTGATGATGATGATGAAAAGTAGCCTATAGCCTTCCTCAATAAATTAGCTATCCAATACCGAAATAATTTTTCAAATCCGACTGGTACTTTCAGAGATTAGCGCATTCAAAGAAACAAACAAACTCTTCCGCTTTATTATAATAGGTAGTATAGATGTATTTTGTTTTTGGGAAAAATAAATTATTCTTATTCTTATTCTATACTAAGTGCTCGTTTCGTCATTAGGGCTCTGTCTCACTAAGACATGGTGGCGGCACCAAAGCTGCGCCACCAACAAAAACGTAAATGACACCGTACATTTTAATTTGCCCTTTACCACACTTCATTACGTTTACTTTGTAGAGGTATGCGTCTCACTCTACGGAAAAATATAAAAATATTTTTTTACAAACTTCTGCAGGTACCATAGTTTCAATAGTACCTATCGTAAGCCTCTGTAACTGCTCCTCAATAAAATGAGTTGATTTGAAAAAAAAATATCAATGGATGGCAAAATTATGGTTAGACCTAGAAAAAACCTAAATCAAAATGAGAGATAAATGAAAAATTCTTTGAGAAATCTTACTTCTATTAAATATAACTTTCGGTAGTACCCCTTTTTATATCGTCCCAAATTCACATTGTGTCGCGCGAAAAATAATCCGATAAAATTATATCATCGTTTGCCCACGTTTTATTCCCGTTAGGAACTTTCGAGAAAAAATACAAGGACAAGTGTGAGTACTTACCTTAATACTTTCGCAACTTTCACGCTTTTTTTACTTTTATGATTTTTTTTTTCAGAGCATAGTTGTTTAAAAACGAAGTTTAGAGTAGAATGTCAACTAAATTGTTATAAATAAGTTATGATACTGTCGTACTGCTGGAAGGGCTTTCCCTCTTCTACATGCTTTTAATGAGAAATAAATGGTAGCAAAAGAGAATTCAGTTGTGTTAGCTATCTTTTCAGCCTACATTATTGTTACCTATATTGTTTGGTATATACTTCGATTTCACGCTACTTACGTCAATTACGATAGTTTTGGAAAAAACTGTGAAGCATTTTAAACTGAAAAATCTTATCAAAATTTTCAATTCCGACGGGATTCGAACCCGCAATGATACAAGCGATCCTCCTTTAGCCGGAGTGCCTTTACCAATTCGGCCACGGAACCTCTGACGCCAGAGTTGAAAATCATGATAAGATACCCAAGTGTGGATTAACACTATAACAAAATAAAACTGTGAAAGTTCAAATTACATTTTAATCTATACAAATGCCATTAAAAAAACACCCATTTTTCTTCAATCACAGAACCCTAAAAAGGGATGGACTTCAAAGGAAAGAGCAAGATGGAATATGATTTGCTCAGCTCGATGCGATTACGTCTGCGAGTGTACGCGAGTTTGATCGTCTACTAACTTGGAAATAATTACATTTGAAAATGTCTGGTTGAACGCGACTGTACTAAAATATTCACCTGAGTTCTTTGAAGTGCTGTGGGTTCGAAATGCGTGAATATAAATAGATTTTCCAATTTCATTGAGTCTTTAACATGAAATAACATTTTAACAGATTTACGATCGAATATTGAAACAAAAATAAGAAATTATATGCCAATCTCACATAGTAATGCAATGGTCTGAATATAAAGCTAGAATACTAATAACATACTGTTATCCATCTACAAAAATATATAATTCAATTCGGTCCATCCGTTTTAAGTTACGCGCTTATGAACGAACAGCATTTCATTTTAATCATAAAAAGGTCATCGCTCACTGCGCAGTATCATAAGCGGGCCGAGCCATGACCGAGCCCGTCACGAAAATAGCACCTTACACAGTAAGACCGTATCATACTAGGACCGTCGCATAACCGTTTTGCGAAGCGTAATCCCGAGCCTATACCACAGTAATAGACATTTTGTTGGTTTTATGCTAAACACACAATTATTCTGAAAGCCCATTTTAAAACTTATCACTCAATTTTTTTGTAAAATACTATCGTAAATATAGAGCGTTTACAAGCTAAACCACACTAAAATACATATTACACACATTTTGTCGGGTTTACTAGCAAAGTGCAATATTTCATCATATTTTGTGTAACTTTAAATGGGAGTTTTATCTACAAGGTTTAAAAAAACAGACTTTTAAGAAACCTTTTTAAAAACCCAATTATAATCCATAGTGATGGCATAATAATTATTGCGATCATGATGATGATGATGAAAAGTAGCTTATATCCTTCCTCAAAGCTCCTGAGATTAGCGTGTTCAAACAAATTAACAAATAAACTTTTCCGCTTTATTACTGGTTGGTTGGTATAGATTAAGTGTACTTTCACTCTACATTCAAGGTTTTATGAATAACTGGATATTTTTTTAATTTGTAAGCTTATCTTTTTTCTCGAAATCGTGTTTTTGCTGTTACTACACTTTGATTTCGGAGGGCAGTATGGGATTTTGACGTTTGATAAATGTCACATAACGTGCGGAACGCATTCAGTGATGCTAGATGGGGGGTTTTCAATTCAAATTTGGGGTATTTACCGACTCAGAAGGAAATCCTTTGGGAGAATTTTCGTAGGTAAAAATTATAAATTATATACCTACTTGATATTTAGGGGTGATATTTGATAGGTTTAGAATGTGTACATGTATATGTGTATAAATGGGGGTACTTGAAAGACTTTGTGAAGTGAGAAAAATAACTGAATTATTATCTAACCAATATTGGAGCGTTTCCTCTTGCTCCTACTCGATTCTCCTACTGCTCCTGCACGAGGACCAATATATCCTTATAAGTATATCCTCGTGCTCCTACTAATGGACAGTCAAGGTACAATACCCCAAAATAAAACTATCAAATAGGGGCACAGCCGCGAAGCCGTATTTTGATAAACTTCAAAACAAGATAACATCTTCATCATCAACAAAAAATAAAATCGTTATTCTTATAAATAAATACTTATGCAGATGATCAAGATCTACATTTAAAGTGACAGCTGTCACCAAATGTACCAATATAATGTATAAAGTAGAATGCTGACTGACATTTAATGTACAAAGGATTTTGAACCTTATCACGACTACACAACGATCTATTATCATTTAATCTTGGTTATAAGGATTGTTGGTCTTGTTGAGATGCTTTCTTGGTAGATTTGTCTCTTTCACACTCGTTGTTGGATTAGTAGTGTGCCCATGTCATTTAAATTTCAGGATATTTTTACCTTATCGCGCTCAACAAAATCAGCGCTTGATTTCGATCCATGGTTTCGATCCTTGAATTCGATCCTTGATTTTGATCCTTGATTTTGATTTCGATTTTGATTTCGATCCTTGATTTCGATCCTTGGTTTTGATCTTGGATTTCGATCCTGGATTTCGATCCTGGATTTCGATCCTGGATTTCGATCCTGGATTTCGATCCTTGATTCTTGAATTTTGAACCTTGAATCTGAAATCTTGAACCTTGAATCTTTGAAGTGACAGCTGTCAAACTTCAAATGGCCATATCTCGGGAACTACTCGTCCCAGACTCCCCGTTCTCAGTTCAAATGAAAGCTATGACCAAGATCTTCATTTGAAGTGACAGCTGTCAAACTTCAAACTGCCATATCTCGGAAACTACTCGTCCTAGACTCCCCGTTCCCAGTTCAAATGAAAGCTATGACCAAGATCTTAATTTGAAGTGACAGCTGTCAAACTTCAAACGGCCATATCTTGGAAACTACTCGTCCTAGACTCCCCGTTCAAAGTTCAAATGAAAGCTATGACCAAGATCTACATTTCAGATGACAGATGTCATTTTGACAGCTGTTATTGAAAATGTAGATCTTGGTCATAGCTTTCATTTGAGCTAAAAAGGAAGAGTCTAGGATGAGTAGGTTTCGAGATATGGCTGATTGAAGTTTGACAGCTGTCACTTTAAATGAAGATCTCTTCAATAGCTTTCGTTTGAACTGAGAACGGGGAGTCTAGGACGAATAGTTTCCGAGATATGGTGCTTTGAAGTTTGACAGCTGTCACTTCAAATGAAGATCTTGGTCATAGCTTTCATTTGAACTAAGAACGGAGAGTCTAGGACGAGTAGTTTCCGAGATATGGCCTTTTAAAGTTTGACAGCTGTCACTTTGAATGTAGATCTTGGTCATAGCTTTCATTTGAACTGAGAATGAGGAGTCTAGGACGAGTAGTTTCCGAGATGTGGCCGTTTAATGTTTGACAGCTGTCACTTTAAATGTAGATCTCTTCAATAGCTTTCACTTGAAGAGAACGGAGAGTCTGGGATAAGTGGTTTACGAGATATGGCCCATCTGTCATTTTAATATACACCTAATCTGTCTTTTTGACGTAATCTGTCATTTTGACATAATCTCTCATTTTGACATGATCTGTCATTTTGACATAATCACGGGCAGACTGCCCGCAACCACGGCTATTGTAACAGCCAAATCGTCGCGTCGTGATAAATAAGGTAAATTACGCGATAAAATCCCGTGTACATAAATCAACATCCAGTACCAACAATACGAACCAACTAGGTGGCGCAGTGTGCGAAGGTCCAGCTAAAACACAGAAAGTTGCGGGTTCGATTCCCACTGCGACGCAAGTGTTTGTATGATCTGCAAATATATGTATCGGGTCTGGGTGTTTTTCTATGTAATATTATGTATTTACAAAAAAAGGATAGGTACCTACAAGTAGTTTATCAGTCATATAGTTTCCATACAAGGTCTATTTACCTTGGAGCTAGATGATGCTGTGAAATATCCAGCATTATTTATTTATAGAAAAAGGCTGAAAAGCTGCCCCTAGGGGCTGACCTGGCTACGCTACTAATATGATGGTTACATGGATTGACAGATGGGCGGGGCTTGTCATTGATTGTCAGCAAAATAATCATGGCGGCCGGAGATTGACAAGACGGCCATGGCACGGGCAGGGCACGCGACGGTGTAGGAACGGTGTGGTGTGGGGCGTCGCATACATTTCAATACAAAGAATATCATTTTTGCCGGGACGGTGTTGCTACGGTCATGCTATGCGACGGGGTAGAGACGTGATAATGTGGCAGCACCCAATATAAAAATCCCGTATCAATTTTGTAAAATGAACTATTCAACTGATTGTCAAATGATCGTTCAATTCCTAAGTAAACTCGAAACTACAGCAATAAATATAGCAACAGCTGCTGGCGTCGAAGCCATTACAATCGTCTATCGAATGACTGCTAAAACTGCACTCAGCGAACAACATACGGAATATACTACTACCATTGTTTCACATGTACATTTGCTAAAACTAGAAGAAGACTTATTGTAAATTTATTGCAATGCCGTGAAGAAAAATCTGTTTTTAAATGCGTAGTTTGTTGGCTATTGGGATAGCCTCGACTTTGATCAAAAGGTATTGTAAGAACATCTAAATGATTTTGTTTTGATATTCTAATAATACAGTTAATTATTATAATTGAAACTAGCTGTCGCTCATCTATTTGGACTCCTTACTCGAGTAGTCGACAAAAATGAAGGCGACATTAGGAATAGGCGGACAAACTTTGCTTAAATTGAAGGAAGGTAAGCAACATCGAGATCGTTTTGATTTTACACGACAGTTTTACGTAGTCAAGTAGGTACCTATAACTGTTGATTAATAAAGTAGCCTAAGGAAATTCAATAAAGTATATTTTCCAAACAAAGAAATAAAATATATTCAGAGCAAGTCTCACCAGAACGTCATGTTTAAAAGCAGCCGGGCGAAATAAATAGCTTTTTGTTTTCGTCGTTTTTTGTTGAGGCTGATTTCTCTTTATCTATCCACCGTAATTTAGCGCCATTTCTTTATATAGGTGTAGAATGTCATAGTTCTTCCAGGCTGATTGTCTAACTTGTCTCAAACCTCAAATTGGTGTCAAACTGTCAAAAGATCGCGTAGATATCTTTTGTCACGTTCGGTCTCGTTGAGATGAGAGGTACGGAGCTACTTGCGTGGTCACTGAACTGACATATTTAAGAGTATGAGACCGATTTTGGTCGCTATCAAAACTAGACATCAGGGTGTTGACAACAATGGTGTTGACAAGATTGGCGACATTGACGAGGTTGGTGAGATTTGAGAAATTATCGAGGTTGACGAGACACATAACATTGTAGACAGTGAAGATATTGTTGAAATTGATAGGATTTGCCAATGATCTTAGGATTTGCGGGATTTTTGAAATTAGTGAGACTGGCATTGGTGATCGTGAGGAAACCCGCGGTTTGGTCAGCCCCACACAACATGTTGACCATGTCTTTCCTGTGAATAAGGCCGTTTAAACTGAGATTTAGGCTTAGGTTCTGGGCGAGTAGGCTTGACTCTCAACAACATTCCAGGCACTACAGAGTTCCGTTAAATGTAGGCAAAAATTTTCTCTCGACACTGTATTAATTTTCTAGTAAAAGATGCTAAGATACTTTGCAGTAATGTGAACGGCAAATTCTTTCATTGCATATTACGTTCCACCAGTATGTATGTACTTTAAGCTGTAGTTGAGAAACACAATCGAAAAGTATCTGTAGTTGATTGGTTGAGTTGTTTTTGTTGCTGTTTTTCTCTCCGCTACATGATGTTTGTCGTTTTTACGACACCAAGACCTTAGCTTTTCTCCATCTTGGCCACTTTGTCTGGCAAAATTATTGCTATTATTCACTTGGTCTGGAAATATGTATAGGAAATTGTAGTTCCCATATCACAAGCTCTGCTTACTTTGGGGCTAGGTGATGCTAAGTGAAACGTCGAGCATTATTTATAACTCAAGTGTTAGAATTTTCAGAAAACATTAAACGCTTCAGATAAAAGTTTAGGATATCTTTTTACCATATTTTATAAGCTGCTGAAAATGCATGAACCAACTTACATTAAAATATTTTCACCTAAAAAAAACTTTATCTTATGGATGCCGGCCTTTGTAGCCAAAGGTATTAGAATTGGGTGATGATATAAAAATGTAAATTCTCTTAAACTTTCCTTTGAAATATATATTTGGGAATATCGATGACAGCCCAGTTTCAAGGTTTATGAATCAATTGTTCTTTAAGGTGTGTTGGGAGAGTCGGGATGTACCTTGACTGTCGATCCGTAGTCCGTAGGTTCAAATCCCCAACCTTACATAAATTGATTTAGTGACTGTATTTAACTACAAAGTCAAAGTCAAATTCATTTATTCAATAAGATCACATAGTGTGTACACAGACGGGATTCGAATTCGCACGTACGAACAAAAAAAAAAAACAAATAAAATCAAACAAGCTCTTCCGATTTGTTATATTGGTGTAATTATGTATTTTTAGTTATGCATTCAGTTCAAAAGACATATTTAGTACAAGCTCTACTTGATTTGCGCAGGTCTTTGCCATATTAAGCTTGTTAGCTTTTAGCTGAAAACTGAATTGTTAATGTCTGTGTGTGTGTTTACGTTAATGAGCCGATTAATTAACTAGTTAAGCACACAGTAATTGGCTATAAACTGTCCAATCAAATCCAATCAAATGCAATGTCCTGTAGTTATCGCTAATGACTTTAGCACAAGTTTAACCTTTTCAGATCCTTTACAGGTGCGCCAAAATGCCAAAACAGATCACCCATGAACGCTGTCGCATATGCCCATGACCCAACGCAAACTGAGCCGCGGAACCAAGGCTCACCAACTGAGCCGTGAGTACCTTAATATCCAAGGAAATACAATTTATATTTTATCTGTGAATCTCTCTCCCAACTCTCCCTTTCTGGCCGCAGATCTAGGGGTAGACCCAAGACGAGATGGAGAGATGTAGTGTTTAAAGGATATGAGAGAGTGCCAAGCCTTCGAAAACGACGTCGAGGACAGAGCGAAGTGGAAGCAAACAATTAGGAAAGCTGACCCCACCACCATGTGGGACGAATAGCTTGTAAGAGAGAGAGAATCTTGAGCTTGCTTGTCAAAGTACTGAAACGATTTTAAGTTATAGTTGTTCTATCTCGCGAAGTCCGTTTGGTCTTAATTGTGTGTGAGTTCACATGCACGTTGTTTCTGTGTGTGTAAGCTCGGGAGCTCTCAGAATCGGCCCACGCACACAGAAACAACCAGGGATCGGATAACCCATTCATAACGGTAACCGCTTCAAACGCTTACCGATTGAAAGGGTAACCGATTGAAACGATATACCGAAATGATTGGGTATTAACCGAAATAATAACCCATACCGAATGAAACGGTATACCGAAATGATTGGGTTTTTATAACTGTATTTTTGTCGCATTATTACGTAAATATTTCGTAGAAAGAGAGCGATGCATTGAGTGCGACGTTGCCAGCTTGTTGCCAGCGAATGTAAGTATTTCGTGTTTTTGACTTATTTGTCGACAGGATTACCTAAAGCAGTTTGCGCATAATTCACAGAAAATGTTTTATTTAATGTGATGATGACTTCCTAGCCGATTTCGGCCACGGCGACTGTATTTTTCTAGATAGGCGTATTTAACTTATTTTAATTTTAGGTAGGTAGTGTGAGTGTGAGCTATTGATATTTTTAAAATAATGGTTAGTGATTTGCTTCTGTAATTTCAACATATAAAGTAAGGTAGGTATGTAGGTACATAATCTTTGCCTGTTGATGTTCGCATGCGAAAAATGCGTTTTATCCAGGGTCAGAACAAGAATTAGGTAGGTACCTATTACCTTCGTAACTTATTTTAATTTTAGGTAGTGTGAGTGTGAGCTATTGATATTTTTAAAATAATGGTTAGTGATTTGTTTCTGTAATTTCAACATATAAAGTAAGGTAGGTATGTAGGTACATAATCTTTGCCTGTTGATGTTCGCATGCGAAAAATGCGTTTTATCCAGGGTCAGAACAAGAATTAGGTAGGTACCTATTACCTGCCTACATTTCGCCGTTCTTACCTATCTTCACATCTTCGTAACTTCGCAACTTCATAACTTCGTATCTTCATATCTTTACAACTTCACATCTTCGCATCTTCGTAACTTCGCATCTTCGTAACTTCGTAACTTCGTATCTTCGTAACTTCGCAACTTCGCATCTTCATAACTTCGTAACTTCGCAACTTCGTATCTTCATATCTTCGTAACTTCGCATCTTCGCAACTTCGTAACTTCGTATCTTCGTAACTTCGTAACTTCGCAACTTCATATCTTCGTAACTTCACAACTTCGTATCTTCGTAACTTCGCAACTTCGTATCTTCGTAACTTCGCAACTTCGCAACTTCGTATCTTCGCAACTTCGCATCTTCGCAACTTCGCAACTTCGTATCTTCGTAACTTCGTAACTTCGCAACTTCATATCTTCGTATCTTCGTAACTTCACAACTTCGTATCTTCGTAACTTCGCAATTTCGTAACCTCGTAACTTCGCATTTTCGTAACTTCGTAACTTTGCAACTTCGTATCTTCATTTTTAATTTATTAGTAACGGGACTTAGTCGCTTAATGAAATTATTTTATTTACCTCGACGTTTCAGCGACATTACAGTCGCCGTGGTCACTAATAAATTAAAAATGTGTTCAAGTCGCGAAAGTTTAAAATATGTATTCGTATCTTAATATCTTCGTATCTTCGCAACTTCGCAACTTCGTATCTTCGTAACTTCGTAACTTCGCAACTTCGCAACTTCGTATCTTCGTATCTTCGTATCTTCGCAACTTCGCATCTTCGCATCTTCGTAACTTTGTAACTTCGCAACTTCGTATCTTATTAGAAGTTACTGTTAATAATACGTTTTTTTAAATATTTCTAATAATTTTGAATACAGGCGGTCTAAAGTGGCCACTTTTGATGAAAAATCAGATGTTTCATAGATGCTTCATCTATGAAACATCTGATGAAACATCAAAATTAAATGCTTCATAGATGCTTCATATTATGAAGCATCGATGAAGCATCTATGAAACATCTATGAAGCATTTCACAGAACATCTTTTTTGACAGATCTATGTGCGAGGTTAAATTTATTTTTAGAAAGTAAATAGGTTGAATGAAAAACGGATGGCTGAATGCAAAACCCGTGCAAACCCAAATTTAAGAAAAAAAAACCTCAGACCCGCTCCCGCGACAATTCACCTCTTTTATTTATTCGTGTGCCTCAAAAATATTTCGTCCATCAGGGTAGCGCAGTGCAATCATTTCTATAAAAAAACTAAGTAGGTACCAACATAATTACTTTCTAAAAATAAATTTAACCTCGCACATAGATCTGTCAAAAAAAATGTTTTGTGAAATGCTTCATAGATGTTTCATAGATGCTTCATATTATGAAGCATCTATGAAGCATCGATGAAGCATTGATGAAGCATCGATGCTTCATATTATGAAGCATTATATGAAGCATTTATTAAGCATTTGATGTTTCATCAGATGTTTCATAGATGAAGCATCTATGAAACATCTGATTTTTCATAAAAAGTGGCCACTTTAGACCCCGTGTCCCGTTACTGGTCCCGGCTAGTTGTTGGATATTTTACCCTATTTTATATGTTACACATTAGCCAATTTATCTTGTTTTCGTGACTTTTCTATTTAACTAGGTAGGTAGGTAAATAATTAGTATGGTATAATTAGTAATAATAATTGGTATAACCTATAAGTTAACAAAATATAAAGGACATGGGTAAGTACATACATGACAACTCAGTAGTAGGTGTAGGTAAGGTCCTCCTAACCTACCTACCTATTATTCTTGATATAACGGCATAACAATAAGTAAGTAAATGAATATATATTAACAACACTGTACCTACTAACAACAATCGAACTAAAACAACATTTAATAGTTTTCCACTTAGGTGATAGTAGATATTAATCTACTTAAATAAGTAAGTACCTACCTATTTATTTTGTCTGATTCTAATAACTAAAATAATACCTACCTACTTACCTTTAACTGCTTTCCACAAAGCATACATAAACTGCAACCAGGGCCTGTATTCTATTAAATGACAACCGCTTTGGTTTTGGTTCGAACTCTTAAATGTCAGCCATTTGGTGAAATAGTAGAATAGCTTTTCAAAAATTTGTACTGCCAAAGTTCAAAACCTCACCACAACTGAGTCGTTTGTTATTAGTAGTCATGGAAACAGTCGCTTTAGTTGAGGTTTTGGTTGAGGTTGATAAAAAGTTCGGTACCGGAATCGAGCCCCAGTCCTTTTGTTATATTCAAAATGTCTGTGAACGGCGTTAGACTGTTTGCGAGGCATTTAAATGAAAAAATACCAATTTTTAATAGTTTAAAGTAAATTATTTGTAGTACTTATTCTACAACTCTCTACTAATTCGGTACTCACAATAACTAAATAATACATTCGTTCGCTACAGCTTTGGCAAGAAATAATCTGCCAAAAAGCGGATAGGTACGGTAGGTAGCACAGAACACAGAAACGCTCGCTTACTCAATTCTGTGGTAGGTAGTGCATAAACAAAATAATCACGGCGATACTCGCACGCAAACTACATAAATACGCAACGACAGAAATTCAAGCAAGCAAGAATATTTAACGCGACAGAAGATGAGTGAGACATTATTTTCCGTCGCACTCACATTACGCTACTCGCAGCACACGCCGAAAATGCGCCAATTTAAACCTTAAGAAAAAAACCCATATCGTTTCGGTTGTTATTAACAGAAACGTTTCGGTAACCCATTGTTTCGGTTAACCGGTATTCAAACTGTTAAACAACCGATTCATTACGGTTTTTAACCTTAACCGGAATATCCCTGGAAACAACATGCATGTGCATCTACACACACAATTAAAACCAAACGAACTTCGTGAGATAGAACTGTACAGAATATTTATATTGTAATTTTTTGTATTAAATGTATCATCAAATGTACTGTATCAAATGCTTACTGATGTGGAAGGCTGTGCCGCTCATTATAGCCAAGTCATCAGCTCACCGACAACGCGCCATTATTTCTTCGTTTCCACTTTCCCTGGGTCCTTTCGACCTCGCATTATTTTTGTTTAGTTCTGATTCAACACGCACTTTCCCCAAAGTTGTACTAACGACGCAAGTTCTGAAGTTGGGATACGTTTGACAATCTCTGATTTATTGTAGTTGTTTATAAACTGGGTGAAAAACAAAATGGCCGAAAACTGGGGGTTGATTGACCAAAATCGGTCTTATTTTGCTAGTGACTCCAAATTGTCATTTTCTATAATTCTGAACTTTTAAATATCCTAGCGCCAACATCCTAAATCGGTAGCCATATTTATTACATAACAACAAACATGTAAACTTAAGTAGTAAAAGTATGATAGGATAGTAGAATGACTTAAGTCTGTATTTTTTTTGACAGTGCAGTACACGTCTTAAAAATGATGATGATTTGTTTCCCAGTCTCACAGTATAAATCAGCGGCCGCAGAAACAGACTAAAACAATTAATTCTAACCCGTGTTTCGTCACGAGCAGTCGCTCGAGTGACTAATGTTTCACGGTCGATCTGACCGCAGCCACTGAGAAGGGTTAAAATTACCCACTTACTTTATTGACGTCTCAGGGATTACAAGTTTTGTTCGATTTATGGGGTAGATGCGGATATTATGTTAGCTGTAAGGTATTTATTGCTATGGGCCGTAGACTAAGTAAAATAACATCTTGTAACTTATTCTAATGTTGCCTGAAATAAAGTTTATTATTATTATTATTATTATTTTTCGATTTGGCGCCGGATTTCCTTCACAAAACTCGATTTTGTTGGAATCTTGGCAGTTTTCAAGTTTAATATCTTTAAAGTTTGTAAGTTGCGTGTGAGTGTGTCAGTAGTAAAAAAAACTAAAAT
Source organism: Camptogramma bilineatum (assembly GCA_958496255.1). Lineage (NCBI taxonomy): Eukaryota > Metazoa > Arthropoda > Insecta > Lepidoptera > Geometridae > Camptogramma > Camptogramma bilineatum. The sequence goes on from OY292453.1 coordinate 14,882,869, forward strand.
ACAGGCAAAGGCAGTAAATATTCACAATAAGCACAACCAAAAAAAACCTAAATTAGACGTGATTTCCTTTACCATTCGTCCCGCAGGCTCATTACGTATCTCGCGACAGGTTTGCAACAGGCGTAAATTGCGCAATCATCGCTGTCAAACGTCAATTTCATATTAGCTATCAGCAGCTGCAACAGCAACAGCAATCGAGCATTTATTTGTTTCCACCTATTGCTGCTCTGTCACTAGTGTTCACGGGCAAAGCAAAGTGCATTCAGCGACAATTTTGCAATAGGCGGGCGACAGGCTTCCGTAATACCGTTTCTAGAGACATTTCGATCGCGTAGCAATCGCTGTTGCTCTGCTGTTGCTGTCGCTACCGCTACTGTAAAGTTTTACGTAATAGGCCAACCGGTCTGCGTAGGCCTACATCGGTTATAATATTATGTATGACTGTCTGTCCAACAGGTGAGATAAGATACTACAAGGGTTTTGCGTGACGAGGGTCTGTATCTTGACCTTTGGTTGTTTAATATTTTATCAACATAACCCCGAGACCTATTATTCATATTAACTAATTCTCAGTTGCCTAAATGGTTGGTAAATGTTAATATTTGAACACAGTAGGAAAGAGCCTTTGCCAGTGATAAAAAAAAGCATACATTTGCGAGGCGCAGTGGCACAGACGAGCAATAGACGTACTTCCGTAATACGGTTTTTAGTGAATTTTTTTTGACCGATCGCGTAGTGATTGCTGTCTCATCGCTGTTGCAAGTCTTACGTAATCAGGGCGCGGGATTCAAACCCGCTAGCTAGACTAACGGAGTGTTCATTGAAACTAAGGGAGTTGACACATTATCCAGTCTCTACCCCGTCGCATAGCATGACCGTAGCAACACCGGCCCGGCAAAAATGATATTCTTTGTATTGAAATGTATGCGACGCCCCACACCACACCGTTCCTACACCGTCGCGTGCCCTGCCCGTGCCATGGCCGTCTTGTCAATCTCCGGCCGCCATGATTATTTTGCTGACAATCAATGACAAGCCCCGCCCATCTGTCAATCCATGTAACCATTATATTAGTAGCGTAGCCAGGTCAGCCCCTAGGGGCAGCTTTTCAGCCTTTTTCTATAAATAAATAATGCTGGATATTTCACAGCATCATCTAGCTCCAAGGTAAATAGACCTTGTATGGAAACTATATGACTGATGAACTACTTGTAGGTACCTATCCTTTTTTTTTGTAAATACATAATATTACATAGAAAAACACCCAGACCCGATACATATATTTGCAGATCATACAAACACTTGCGTCGCAGTGGGAATCGAACCCGCAACTTTCTGTGTTTTATCTGGACCTTCGCATACTGCGCCACCGAGTTGGTTCGTTTTGTTGGTACTGGATGTTGATTTATGTACACGGGATTTTATCGCGTAATTTACCTTATTTATCACGACGCGACGTTTTGGCTGTTACAATAGCCGTGGTTGCGGGCAGTCTGCCCGTGATTATGTCAAAATGACAGATCATGTCAAAATGAGAGATTATGTCAAAATGACAGATTACGTCAAAAAGACAGATTAGGTGTATATTAAAATGACAGATGGGCCATATCTCGTAAACCACTTATCCCAGACTCTCCGTTCTCTTCAAGTGAAAGCTATTGAAGAGATCTACATTTAAAGTGACAGCTGTCAAACTTTAAACGGCCACATCTCGGAAACTACTCGTCCTAGACTCCTCATTCTCAGTTCAAATGAAAGCTATGACCAAGATCTACATTTAAAGTGACAGCTGTCAAACTTTAAAAGGCCATATCTCTGAAACTACTCGTCCTAGACTCTCCGTTCTTAGTTCAAATGAAAGCTATGACCAAGATCTACATTTAAAGTGACAGCTGTCAAACTTTAAACGGCCATATCTCGGAAACTACTCGTCCTAGACTCCTCATTCTCAGTTCAAATGAAAGCTATGACCAAGATCTACATTTAAAGTGACAGCTGTCAAACTTTAAAAGGCCATATCTCGGAAACTACTCGTCCTAGACTCTCCGTTCTTAGTTCAAATGAAAGCTATGACCAAGATCTACATTTAAAGTGACAGCTGTCAAACTTTAAAAGGCCATATCTCGGAAACTACTCGTCCTAGACTCTCCGTTCTTAGTTTAAATGAAAGCTATGACTAAAATCTACATTTCAGATGACAGATGTCATTTTGACAGCTGTCACTTTAAATGTAGATCTTGGTCATAGCTTTCCTTTGAACTGAGAATGAGGAGTCTAGGACGAGTAGTTTCCGAGATATGGCCGTTTAAAGTTTGACAGCTGTCACTTTAAATGTAGATCTTGGTCATAGCTTTCATTTGAACTGAGAATGAGGAGTCTAGGACGAGTAGTTTCCGAGATAATGGCTGTTTAAAGTTTGACAACTGTCACTTTAAATGTAGATCTCTTCAATAGCTTTCACTTTAACTGAGGACGGAGAGTCTGAGATAAGTGGTTTTCGAGATATGGCCAACCTGTCAATTTAATCTGTCCTAATCTGTCATTTTGACATAATCTGTCAATTTAACATCTGATATTATTCATCAGTAAACTTTATACACTATATTGGTACATTTGGTGACAGCTGTCACTTTAAATCACTTGATCACTTGATCTTAGCATAAGTATTTATTTATAACAATAACGATTTTATTTTTTGTTGATGATGAAGATTTATCTTGTTTTGAAGTTTATCAAAATACGGCTTCGCGGCTGTGCCCCTATTTGATAGTTTTATTTCGGGGTATTGTACCTTGACTGTCCATCCACAGTAGGAGCACTAGGATATGCTTATCCTTATGTTCCTACTGGTAGGAGCATAAGGATGTATTGGTCCTCGTGCAGGAGCAGTAGGAGAATCGAGTAGGAGCAAGAGGAAACGCTCCAATATTGGTTATATAATAATTCAGTTATTTTTCTCACTTCACAAAGTCTTTCAAGTACCCCCATTTATACACATGTACATGTACACATTCTAAAAACCTATCAGTATCACCCCTAAATATCAAGTAGGTATACCTATAATTTATAATTTTTACCTACGAAAATTCCCTAAAAGGATTTCCTCTTGAGTCGATAAATACCCCAAATTTGAATTAAAAACCCCCCATCTAGCATCACTGAATGCGTTCCGCACGTTATGTGACATTTATCAAACGTCAAAATCCCATACTGCCCTCCGAAATCAAAGTGTAGTAACAGCAAAAACACGATTTCGAAAAAAAAGATAAGCTTACAAATTAAAAAATATCCAGAAGAGGTTATTCATAAAACCTTGAATGTAGAGTGAAAGTACACTTAATCTATACCAACCAGTAATAAAGCGGAAAAGTTTGTTTGTTAATTTGTTTGAACACGCTAATCTCAGGAGATTTGAGGAAGGATATAAGCTAATTTTCATCATCATCATCATGATCGCAATAATAATTATGCCATCACTATGGATTATAATTGGGTTTCTAAAAGGGTTTCTTAAAAGTCTGTTTTTTTAAACCTTGTAGATAAAACTCCCATTTAAAGTTACACAAAATATGATGAAATATTGCACTTTGCTAGTAAACCCGACAAAATGTGTGCAATATGTATTTTAGTGTGGTTTAGCTTGTAAACGCTTTATATTTACTAAAGTATTTTACAAAAAAAATTGAGTGATAAGTTTTAAAATGGGCTTTCAGAATAATTGTGTGTTTAGCATAAAACCAACAAAATGTCTATTACTGTGGTATAGGCTCGGGATTACGCTTCGCAAAACGGTTATGAGACGGTCCTAGTTTGATACGGTCTTAGTGTGTAAGGTGCTATTTTCGTGACGGGCTCGGTTATGGCTCGGCCCGCTTATGATACTGCGCAGTGAGCCCAGACCTTAAAAGGCAATTACAAAGTTGGAAATATCAATTTGCGAGTTTATTGAAACGTCGTTATTTGAGACGCGATGCAATTGAAAACTCTTTAAACTTTGCAGTCCTTACAATTTGTTTTCTTATTTGAAAATGACACGAGAAAATTGAAGAATCCACACTTCACTGTAAAATTAATTTATGTAGGAACATTTATCAAAAACTAGCTGCCACCCGCTCGCTTCGCTCGCGTAGTACCCGGATAAAAAGTAGCCTATGTCCTATTCCTGGTCATTATCTATCTATATTTTAGATTTCAGCCAAATCGGTTTAGTGGTTGTCGAGTTATAGAGGAACAAACTTACATCCAAACATCCAAACATCCAAATTTTCGCATTTATAATAGGTATTAATATCATGTCACAGTAGGAAAATTAAAATGTCAAGATGAGTTAGTAAAATAGGAATAATAATTTGAGTCAATTTTTTAGGTAAGTACCTACCTAGTTAGGTACTTGATGTTGAAGTCAGTAGCAAATAATGTCCTTGACACCTAAAACTTATCCTGACACTGTGACATTATGTCTACATATTTTATTGCCCTCCACATTTAGCGTGACAGCACGATGTGGCATTCTTTTATGAAAATGTCATAGCACATAACTTTAGACATACAGGAGAGTTACTCTCGAAACTCGACTCGACTCGAATCCAATCCTTACTCGAGCCAGTTCTAATTTTCGATTTAACCCGAATTCACAGGATTTCGCAAAACCAATCCAGTGTGAGAGATAGGATCAGCAGTGAAGTCGCTAATTTGCAATTCTACATAATAAAGCAGGACCACGACTGTTTCAAGTATTATGTCTTTCATTTAAAGCTCACACATTCTCTTTGAAGACTACGTAGCCGTCTAATATAAGAATACTAACAAAACCTCTCAATGTTTTTCTTCACCATTTAGAGCTCATTAAGAGGCCTGCGACAGGCGAATTTCCATAAAAACGTAATACCGAAATCATTTAAAATTTAAGCATATTTTAATAAGTTTATGTTGTTAGATTAGGAGAATAGGTATTTATCTAGGTTCCTGTTAAACTTTTGTTCCGAAAAACTTACCTAAAAAGAAATCTAAGCAAATTGAATTGAAATCTTTGTAGGTACACAAAAAATGGCATTTTTTCTTATCATTTGTTCTATAGTAAGTTTTTTGGAACAAAAGTGTAACAGGAACCTAGATAAATACTGCCTTTATCCAAATAATAACATAAAGTGATAAAAATATGCTCAAATTTTAAATTATTTTGGTATTACGTTCTTAGGTACGTAGGTACGTTCGCCGGCCCCTTAATGGAATGTAATTATTCCGTGCTAAAAATTACATTGTTGTACGGCCGTGATTCTAATATTTCAAACTCACGACTTTCGGATTAAAAGACGGGGTACTAACTAATAATCGTACACTAGAATAGCATACTGGGCCTTGTTAGTCACAATCGAAAGTGTTCAATTTTTTCTAATTATTATGCACCTGATACTACATACAAAGCTATAAGTCAATAAGAGCTATAAGTCAATAAAGTCGATAAGAGTTTAGATTGAAACTCTCGAGTAAAATTCTATGTACTTCGAGTAAGTTAGGATTGGTTTCGAATCGAGTTTCAAGAGTAAGTCCCGGGTCGGTCTTGATATAAAGTGAAAACAGAGCTTGTCAACCTAAACACGCGATATATCGTGACGCGAGCACAATTTTATTCTCACGATAAATTCTTGTTCCAATTAGGTACGACTTATCAAGGAGTTTATGTATTTTTTGTGATAATAAGTTCAAAAATTCACGAATTACCATTAGTTTTTAGCTTATCTCAATCGTAATAGCTTCTCCAATTTAAGCTCCTGTTGTGTTGCCAATTATATCTGTGGGTGCCTTTTCCATTTAAACATCACTGTCATTTTTGAACGATAATAACAGCTTTTGATGTTTTTTTAATACATTTTCAATTCCACTTCACTTCCTGTGTATTACACACTACACGTCTTCAATATTCTTCATGAATTCAGTACCAAATGCACTGTCTTTTCATATTATATTTGTGTACATGCGATGTGACATATCTACAGACATTGAGCATAATAGACACGTAGCGCATATCCTTCTTAAATCTATAGTAAGTAAATCACATCGCTAAATAATTGTGGAAGCTGAAATCCGATTTTGGAAAAGTCTTATTAGAGATTTATGAGCTAAAAAGAGTTCAGGATTTGAAGCTTATTTATGTAACGAATGAAAAATGAACACTATATTTATCTACCTACGTCAAAATCTCAATCAAATGTTCAGTAATTTTTCAACTCAAAACTTTACTTTTTTACACACGAAAGTGAACCTTATGGATTGTGAAATGTTATATTATGGAAAGATCCATCATTAAATATTCTCTCTATCACTAGAAATCATTATCACCGATACATAGCTCAATTTAACAATACAAAACCGTAAAATACACACACTTATTATTTTGGGCAATAGCTGTCCCCTGAATTCAACAAAGCCGCCAAAACAACCCTAATTGCTAATGAGGGCGAAATATCATCTGAGAAGTCATTCACTTTTTCGTCCCATCGTAATGTGCCCGGTCGTTTACAGTAATGTTATAAGCTGTGTATTCACTGGAGTTACGAAACACGATATGTTGTGCACTGAATATTTGAAAAATCGACAGCTTTACGACAAAAATAACTATTGATGTAGACTAAAAAAATATAGGTTTTCACGTGTAAACTACGATACGAGACGATATCTTGCGACTTTGCCGAGATATCGTGTGATTTTGTGTAGCATTTTAAATGAGCATATATATATTTAGGAAGACACGCAAAGAGGGCCATAGGGAGACCTTTGCTGCGCTTCAAAGGTTGCGTAAAGAAAGACATGTCATCTTTTAATATTAATTACCGAGGTTGGGAAGAGCTCTCTGCCGATAGACCTGAGTGGAGGAAGTGCTTGCGAGACGGCAAGAAGCACCATGACCAGGTTTGGTGTGCCTCGTTAGCAGATAAAAGAGCTAAGAGGCACGCCAGCGTAGCGAACCCAAGCTCCGGCTCGTTTATCTGCACCAATAGTGGGCGTACTGTCCGCTCTCAAATCGGCTTATATAGCCACAAAAAGAAGTGCTTAGCACAAACAGGCACTGTTTAAACCGGCCGATGATGATATATATTTAGCAACTGTGTAGGTACTGTTTACATCAAATAGATCAAGTTTTTATATGTCGAGACTTGACCCATATTAACTAGTGTGTACGGGACTTAAAGCTGAGAGGCAGAATTTAATTTTGTTTGTGGCGCCGTTTTGGTCGCGCCAATTAAGGCAGTTACGGGACGTTGTCGGTCAAACTTCTTGCCCAACTGTCGATCAAGTGAACACAATTGACGTTGAATGTGAAAGGGACGTTATAGGGTTCCCGATTTCTACTCACTGGGCTAAACAAAGATAAAGTATCATCCTTCCTTTTCTTAGGGGCTAAAGCATAGGTTCTCAACGTGGGTGATAACGGCCCCTTGTGGGCGTTTGAGACTTTCAGGGGGCAGTAGAAAATTAGGGGGCATTGATATGGCGCATTAAGATGTTTGCGGCTCTTGAAAAAAAAATATTCTCTAAGTGGTTGGTGGGCAAAATAAGGTTGAGAAACTATGGGCTAAAGGGATACAATTTTACAAATTGACCAATATGATAGAACTTAGAAGTTAACATCATGAAAATCACTCCACAAAAATAAAAGAACCCAAACCTAAACTAACCCAAAACTAAAAAATTCATAAAGAACATTCATTGTTCTTCCTATAAAATTAATATGTGCTCAAACTATGAACACAAAGGTCAGTTTTCTACAATATTTGACCAAAATCGTACAATATGAAAAAATAACACAATGGCTATCAATCGCCACCCCCAATACCCTAAGAATCAAAACATCAGATTCCACTTATAAAATAAATTATGTTCACTTTTCAAGCAAACGTTAGGATTTCTCAGCTATAACCACAAAAGCCTTTTAACAAGTATAAGAAAACATCACAATTTTCGCTGGCAAGCCGTTTGACGAAAATTCTTTTTAAACAATCTCTTAGGAGTTAACGACTTTTTCAATAAAGGGAAAAAATGCTTGTTTTTGCACTTTTGCAGACAGTTTTTGAGAAAATGCAATTTTTAAGTAAAAAAGAACAAATAATTAGAACAGACTTGTAGACATAAGGATCATTTGAAAATGTCTAAGTGGGTACTCAGACAGATGTAAGTCGAAAAAAAGTTTCGGAACATTTTATTATAAGTAACTGAAGTGAACTAAAATGAAAAAAATTTGAATAGAATGTAGAGTTTACCATTAGGCCATTACAGCTCTTACGATTTGGATCCCTAAGAAAAAAAACCCTTATACCATTAATCACGCTAAAAGGATTAGCTAACAACAATAAATAATATCATTTCCCAAAATAAATACCCCGATATTTGTTTACTACACTATTTCCTCATAAAAAGTAGGATGAGCACCCAAGGGGCTAGGCGTACTACCAACTGGACCCAACATGGAACATAAAAACTAAAAACATGTTGTTTTGACCCAAATAATGTTCATCTCAAGGGAAAACATCACGATAGTCTTAGGGACAAAACTCACTAGCGGTTAACCGTGGGGGCGGAATAGTAGATTGTTGCACGAGGGTTGAAAGTAACCTATTGCGGCACGAGATGGTTTGGCGCCTGAGCGTAGCGAGGGCGCTAATAGTTCGAGTGCCGTAATAGGTATTTCACCCGAGGTAAACACTCTGCTTTTCATTTCGAATATTAGGAAAGTAAATAAAAACCTGATTAGCTCATTTTATAAAAATCTCTGCTCTCGATCGACAAAACAGATAAAAATCGAATTGGTGCTTTAAAAAAAATACTTTAAATAATGGCTGGTAGCTTGCCACTGAAAAAAAAAAACAAAAAAGGCGCCCACCTTTTTTTTTCAGCCAGTATTTTTTGTCATTGAAGATGGTAAATATTTCAAGCTCAATCTTGTTTAAATAATAATAATTTAGTGAAAAGTAATTATTAATAACAATACTCATGTAATAAATTGTTGAAAATATTTTTTACAGTAATTCTCAATAAAAAGGTAAAATAGAAATGTCAATTATTACTTTTGCTGTGTAAAAAGTTTCAACATGACTCAATAGAAATGTCAAAATAGAATGATTTTTTTTTAATTTGACAGCAGGGAAAATTGCTTCCCAGGGCGGAAAAGTACTACTTTCATCCCTCTGTTCAGGTAACTTCAAGCGTACTTTCCGTGTATGAGAAATGAAAAAGATATAAAATATTCGATTAATGTACCTAAGTTATTTTATTCATAAACAAATAAATAAATCATGTTTTTTTTTGGGAAATATTAAGTACCTACTACCCCTTCTGAATATTTTTTTTTTTACATGTTACATTTTTGGGAAATATTAAGAACCCTTTCTGAATAGGATACTTATTTTTAAACTTACATTTTGTTATGTAACCTCCTTTTTGTTCTTGTTTTTCCAGTCGATGCAGTATCCTTAGTATTATTATCTATTCTATGATCCTATCCTACTATTTTTATCCCAGAAAAATGTATAGTTCCCGTGGGATGAAAAAATAGTAGTCCACGCGGGCGAAGCCGCGGGTGTTCACTAGTATACTCTATAGTACAAATCTCCTTCATTCCCGGGTGTGACACACCACTAACCGGATTACTTTCATACTTCAGTAGTTGATGGATCGGGTTTCCTAGCCGGGCTATACATTTGAACGCAATGTGATCTATCCTGATTGGACTCTTGTATTGAGCGCTGTTTCGACTTCACATGTGCATATGTTCATCTGGAATAATGTATATATTTATATTACCTATACACATCATAATTATTATACACGAAAATATTCAAGAGCATTACAGTACAGTACAAAAGAAACATGTAGGTATGATGTACAAGTGTGTACTATTTGAGCACGGTAAGAATTGCCCAAATCGGTCCAGCCGTCTTCCAGTAATCGGTGAACATAAATAAAAAAAGGATAAAAAAAAAGATTCTGATGAATTGAGAACCTCCTCCTTTTTTTGAAGTCGGTTAAAAATAAAGTGTTTCTTAATTAATTAATTACTTTATCTCTTAGCTTACCTTTTCACCTTTCTTTCCGCACATCTTTTTCTTTTAGCGCAATGTTATCAATCGCAAAAGTTTCCTCTTCGCATTTAGACCTCAACTGTTAATTTAACTTTTTGTAAACAATTTAATTCTTAATTTAATTTAACTTCTAACTGAATTATAAATAAAGTTGTGCTTTATCTGAAAAGAGAACTGTGATAACAAAAACAGGGACTTTGTTCCTTGAAATTGGATTAACAGAGCCTACTTAGCCTATTTAACTAATGGGTTGGTGGTGAAGACTTTTAAGTGCAATGATACAATGTACGGTAAAACAAAAGAAACAATTTATAAATCACTAGCTGATGCCCGCGGCTTCGTTCGCGTGGACTACTATTTTGTTTATCACACGGGAACCGTGCATTTTTTCGGGTTAAAAAGTAGCCTATGTCCTATTCCCAGTCATTATCTATCTATGTTTCAAATTTCAGCCAAATCAGTTCAGTGGTTGTCGAGTTATAAAGGAACAAACACATCCAAACATCCAAACTTTCGCATTTATAATATTAGTGTGATTTTACACGCGGGAATCACTCACGTAAAAATATCGTGGATTTAGATACCGACAATGTTTCGATTCATCCGGAGAATCTTCATCTGGGTAAGAAGGGTACCTACTATATCACTCAGTTGACATTTTATAGGCACTTTGTAGTACATTATTGGTTCCTAAAATGATGGTGATTACCTCGTTACGTTAAAGCAGCAATGTCAAAACAAGCATTAAACAGCATTTGTCTATCAAAATAGCGGCCTTTACACGGTACAGATATCTGTACAGATATGAACCGCACAGATATCTGTATAGATAACCGCGAATAAAACTGTCGACTGTAGAGTTTTTACCACGCATCTGGACTGCGTTCCGTTTTCCGTTCCGTCGCGCATCTAGATACACGTAAGGTTTTTAGCAAAGGTTGGAATGGCACGTGCTATATCCCGCGGGCCGATCTCTGCGTGTAAATGCTGCTATTGATTATTATCAACTGAGTTAGAGAATAAGGGGCAGGCCGACAATGTCTAAATGATTTCTGTGCAATTTTATATCACATCACACTAATATTATAAATGCGAAAGTTTGGATGGATGGATGGATGTATCGTTTCTCTATAACTCAAAAACCACTGAACCGATTTGGCTAAAATTTAAAATATAGATAAATAATGACCGGGAATGGGACATACACTTTCATGCGAGCAAAGCCGCGGGCGGAAGCTAGTATATTATAATTATTTCAATCATGTTATTTACCAGCTTAATAAGTTGTGCCGTTTGAACGTAATATTGAGTGTTTGTCTACTTGAACAAGTTTGAATTGTGAAATACATCATAATTATTTGTTTTTAATATCTGTGGTTTGTGCAAATTTATATTTGTGCAAGTACAGAATGAAACCGGGTCTTAACTTGCAAAAAAGTTATCAGAAATAATGATAATGAACCTTAATACTTTGCGATAAAACTTTGATTGTCTTGAGACTTTGAGGTCAATTGGCATACCTGCGTGGCGCGGTTGAGAGGAAATAGCTGGATTAGTTGATTAGTAACAGTAAGAAATAGTATTTTCTTTTTCACTGAGAATTATACTTTTATTTTTTTATTTCTATTTTTATTTATTTATACATATAAAAAACTCTTAAATTACAGTGTACCTAAACACGTCTAAAAAACTGTATTTAGTTTGTCTTAGACTTAAGTAACACTAGCGTAGACATAATTTATGACTGTGAGCGCAGTACGTTTTATACAATGACTAGCTGACCCAGCGAACTCCGTATCGCCCAAATTAATTATAAATTATATATACATATTTTTCGAATTTTTCGAATAATGCACTTATTGCACCTCAAAAATTGATAGTAAACGCACTTACAAACATCTTCATACTGATAATTATTATTACGGGATTTTATAGCGCACCTTTTACTTATTTTCTTTTCCCGACGTTCCCGAAAATTCCGTAATTATAATTATCATTATGTTAACAAATCGCGAAAGTTTAACAAGTTATATCTTCATACTGATGATCTTAATCAGAATGAAGATGTATGTAGGTAAAGAGCTCAACCAAACTATCGGCCGATAAAAAGTTTGCAGTGTTAAAAGTGAGCGAGCTATTCCTCTCCCAGCTGTATGAAGCCACAAATTACCAAGTCTGATAACTTGGCGGTATCTTCAGGAACAAACTCCAGAGGTTGAACACCAATTAAACGATGTTTACTATCGTAACAAGTTTTATAGTACAGTAAAGAAATATTTAAAATTAAAGTAAAGAAATTTATAACAATGAGAATAAATTGAGAATATAAAGAGTACTAAACTGAAAAAAGATCAAGATAGGGAATTACACCTTTTTCCAAATTGTGTTTTAAATGAATGCTAGAGTGCTACTATACTTACCACTAATTTTTTTGCTGGAATATGGTGATGATGATCATGAAAAGTAGCGTTAGTATAGCCTTCCTCAATTACTAAGCTATCAAATGCAGAAATAATTTTTCAAATCCTACTCCTAGTTCCTGAGATTAGCACATTCAAACAAACAAACAAACTCTTAAGTTTAGATAAGAAATGAATTGACTATCAGAAGATCTAAGTGTAACTGTCCTTGGGATACAGCCGTAAGCCTGTTTACATTCAAATTATTATAATTATTTTGAAGATCCCTTGATATCCTACTACAACAAAAACCTCCTTTATTATTTTTACCTTAAAATAAGAAAAGCGAAATTGAAACCCGTGAAAAATGGCGAAAAATGTCTAAAACGCTAACTTTTATCAGCTACTGAAAAAGTGTAGCTAATCTTGTTACCTGTGGCAATTTTTCATGAAATATGGCCACCATCTCGTCGAGGGCATCCATTTTGTTGACTTATGTAAGCCTGTTTTTGAGCTAGAGTAATTTATACCCTGTTCAAATGAGATAAGGAGTAAATTGGGTTGAGTGTGCGTAATATGATGTTACAACTAGCGTAATTAAAAGGTTTACTAATGGAAAAACGTAGGTAATGTGGATCTTTTTAATGTTATCACTGGCTTTTTATGATTTCTCTTTAAAATATTTGCAGTGACTACTGCATAAACCAATTTTGGAAAGGAATATTTTGTCCTGAAGGTCTTTATTTTAACCGGGAGGCAGTTTCCGAATATTTGTAACTAGTAGCGCTCTGTTGCATATAGGTAGGTACTTACCTATTTACATAATATATTTTGTAAATACTTTGCTTATATTACTTTACTAGCGGACGCCCGCGGCTTCGCCCGCGTGGACTACTACTTTTTTATCCCACTGGAAACAATATTTTTTCGGGATAAAAAGTAGCCTATGTCACTCTGCAGCCCTCCAACTATCTCCACACAAAAAACACGTCAATCTGTCTCTCTGTTTTGTCGTGAAAGAAGGACAAACAAACAAACAGACAAACACACTTTCACATTAATAATATGGGTATAGACCACCCGACACAGAACAAACATCTATATTCATCACACAAATGTTTGTCCTAGGTAGGAACCGAACCCACGACCGACCTACAGCGCAGAAGGTAGAGCTACTATCAACTAAGCTGAAAGGACATTCAGCTAGATCAAGACTGTGATCAGAAGTTCTATAACAATCTAACCAGTAAGTAAGTAAGTTCGTATGAGCAAGTGGCCAACTCTGGTGACGGAGTTTTTAAGGCCCCTTAAAGGCCTAAGCAAGCTAAGCCTAAGCAAGCTATGCCACGAACGATTCAATCTAATCTAACCAGTAGTAACCATACAGATAAATAGGTACTGTAACTATAAAGCGTCGGATACACTAGGGAACATTTTGTCCCGCAACATGACGCGCAACACGTAATTTACGTGACGCTGCAACGTTGCATATTGTCCCGCAACATGCCCCGCAACATTGTACGTGACGCGGGGCATGTTGCTTGCTCCAGCGTCGGATACACTAGGGGACATTTTGTCCCGCAACATGACGCGCAACACATAATTTACGTGACGCTGCAACGTTGCATATTGTCCCGCAACATGCCCCGCAACATTGTACGTGACGCGGGGCATGTTGCTTGCTCCCGCCTCGAGAGCGAGCGCACGTGTCCCGCGGTGTCGCGCCATTTGTTACCAAGTGTAGTCGCGTACGCAACGTGCCCAGGCCCCGTCAACTCTCTTGTGACGGTAGGTTCGGGAAGATGGAGACTAGGCGTGGTACTTCTACGTATATTCGGACAGAGTAACTGCCTTTTACCAAAATTCAGTTAACAAAATATGCCCTGGTAATACAATTCTTCGGCTTTTATACCATGTTGTTATCCCTACCTTACTTTTTAAATATCTTCAATTTTTTGATCAGTTCTTGACAAACTTCTGGTACTATTTTACGTATCAGTTGTTTTGACACTCGAAAAGTGTACGACAAGGAAGCATAAGAATCTCCAGTCGACAAGTACCTCAATGTAATGGCAAGTCTGATATGAGGACTAATAGCATTCCGTAGTATTGTATCCTGTTTGGCTATGGAAGGTCCGATCATTTGCAATAAAGTTTCAAAATCAGATGATGACATTCGAGTAAAATTCACAAACGATCCGTCAGACATTCGGAGATCACTTAGAATATTAACTCTTCTTTCTCGTTGTAGTAAGAAATTTCGCATCCACCACCTTCTCTTTCTTCTACGTTTCAACACACTCGATATAATTACTATGTACGCAGCACTAAGGGACGTGACACATATGCAATTAACTCTCGGCCGATAGATAGTTGGATCGGCCTGCTGTGGTGCGCACACGTGTCCAACTAACAATCGGGTTGGAGAGGGGTCCGCACACGTATCCAACTGCAGTCGGCCGACTGGTTCCATACCTCGAAGGGGTATGTAACGATTCGCATAAAAATTTTACACATTTATTTTGCTTATCAACTTATGGCATAAATGTTTCTTGCTTCATAAAATAACTTATCTAAGAATGCAAGTTTTTAAATAAGTATAAGTGAAAAACATAATAGAATAACCCATTCTCAAAAATCCATTTACAATTAAAAAGAAATGTAGGTATAATTGTAGATTTTTATAAACAAAATTGCCATAAATTAATGGCATAAAATAAAACATAAAGTTATTATCAGTTAATTTTCAAAATAGGAAAAAATTAGGAAAAGTTAAATAAATTATTATAAAAGATTATTAGGACAAAAGTTAATTACGCCTGAATTTTTATTATGCTGAAATATCAATATCCAAATACAAATTATGCAATACTTGTTACGCCCTAACAGATTATGATTTAATAAAATTTATGCCAAAAGCAGTGAACCCAGCTCGGAGCGAATTGAACTTTGACAACTGTCTTGAGTGACAGAACCACGATACTAATGCGAGTTTTGAAATATGTTTGGACCATATTGCGATACACAATAAATCGAATTTAGAATAATTTAGTTGAACAAATGTACAAAATGTACGTGGCGAGACTATATGTAATAGAACGAGAGCTCATGAGCAATATTCTTGCCTCATCGTATAAAATCGACAGATTTTATTATAACGGTCATTTTATAAATAGCTTCCGCCCGCAACTTTGCATGCGTGGTACCTACCTACCTGGATAAAAAGCCTATGTGTTATTTCAGGTCATAAACTATGTAAATTGCAAGTTTCATTAAAATCTAAACTAATAATAACAATATTAACTAATAATCTAATCTAAACTGCATATAATGGTTATGTTTATCGTCAGTTAACTTATGGGGTTTTTTTTTTGGGGGAATTTAGTCAATGTTAAATCTACTTTCTTGTGTCAAAAAAGATAGAGATAGAGATTTTGCAGCCGGATCTTAGACTAGTCGGCCGACTGAAAGTCCGATACGTGTGCGCGCGTGGAAGAACGCCGTACTGATCAAGCAGTCTGCCGCCAGTTCGCCGATAGTTAATTTGCAAACTTACTATCGTAAGATACTAAATCGGTGTAATGTGCACGCCTCCATACATCTCCATACTGATCTAGGAGCCCGATTAACTATCGTACGATAGTTAGTTGTAAATGTGTAAGGTACCTAATAGCCACAACCTCCTCGGGCGACATTTCTATAAACACTGACTAGTGTAGCCGGCAAAATGTTCCAGGACAATTGTCGCGGGACACTTCACGTAGTTGTTGGGGACATGTTCCGCAACATGTCCCCTAGTGTATCCCAGGCTTAATACACAGGTATTGTTTCCCCCAATCTCAGTGTCAACAGTTGCCAATATTGCTTGATGGCAGACGTAGATTGCGGCATAATTATTACAAACATTATACCTACATATTTATGACAACAACGCGCATTGCAAAGTGTAGATAGCGATGTGATTAATAGTGATTAGAGTTTCCTTCTACATCAAATGCATTAGTATTTTAATCTTATTTACTGAGAGTTACAGAGCAGTGTTGGCCGAGTGGGTTAGTGCCTCGACTTTCAATCCGAAGGTCGTGGCTACGAACCCGGCCGTGCATGAATCGATTTTTCGTTTCGAAAAATCTAAGAATATGTGTAACGCACCTTGGGCATACAGTCGTCGATCAAATTACATTACTGAGTTGTTCCTTAGAACAACTCCTGCCTCCATCGTCAGATCAGCTCACCATAATATTGCATTGTCACCGAGACGAGAATCTATAAGTGTGCCTAAAACTACTTATGCCGGAAAGTGTTGGTAATAACCTCCCTTAGAAAACCGGCATTGTCTCAGCTCAATCGGTTGAGGATAACTGTTTTAAAATTTAGTTGTGAAGTAAGCAAATCGACACTTTTTTTTTCAAAACAAAGTTTAGTAAATATTCCTACCACTTAGGTACTCTTGTACGTACAAAATCGAACAAGTTATAAAACCAATATAAAACTTTCCAGACAATTTACTCGTGTCAATCATTCTAGACAACAAATTAGCCATGAAGCGAGGAAATTTAATAATGGTTTCGCCGGCTATTGGAAACTTTTCATTTTTCTCGAAAAAGACTTTGACAATAAGTTATTAGATTTTATTATAAGGGCTTATTTCAATCTCCAAGTATATTATTCATTAGTTAGTTTCTCGCCAGTAAAAGTAACCGGGACCGAGTCACCGGGGCCTATCATGTTTTCAAAATTCTTTCAGGGCGTCTGGTCGAAGCGACGCGTGATCCGAGGTCTGTCATTTAGGGCCCTTTCACTCTTCAGCGTGTCGCCGGTCGCGTCCGCGAGTTGACCATTCACAGCACAGAGAAATTCGAAAATTCAAAATTCTCTGTGCTGTGAATGGTCAACTCGCGAACGCGACCGGCGACACGCTGAAGAGTGAAACAAGCCTTAGGGCTCAACGGATCAGCCCATGCATTTTGTAGACTCACTTCGAATTCACTCAAGTGACCGAGCTCTCTAAATACATAAAAATGTATTGTGAGATTCAAATTTCGACCTATATAGGTAGGTAATTTGAAATCTCACAGCGAATTCAGCTCTTCGAAGTTCAAAGTGAGTTTACAGAATGACTCTGCAGCATTGCCATTCAGCGTGGTTAGGCTGCCAGTGACTTAGATCAGTTGAGCAACCTATAGATCGTTTACAGCGATCCTAATTCTAAATGTATTTTGTAAAGTTATGTAAGTAGGAGTTTAGTTTCTGTAAATAAAGATTTATATTGACTTGATCGTGTCATATAGTTCAAATAAATTACTTTGACTTACTTTTACCAAAACAACTTTACTTTTTACCGTATCTGAAAAAAGAAACCACGAGTTACCCACGCGTAAAAACAGAACTCGTAATAGGTTTTGAGTCGCTATGGAATTAATAAATGTGGGCAATCGGATTCCCCTTATAAATTAAACCGCAGCGATTAAAATATCTAAATTGAGTGGGATTCATTAATATTTCAAATTATTTCCGCAAAAACAAATAACCTCTTCGTTAAACCCAAAAACAATTTGCAAATTCAATCATTTTCGTTCACTCCAATCAAGTATTAATTTGGATGCAATCGAATTACCTTTTCATACTTTTATGTTTCTTTATCAATTTGAGGGTTTAAACTCTTTCCTACTTTTTTTTTAAATTTGTGAACTTATTTTTTCACTAGCTTTCGCCTATGGCTTTACTCACTTGATACCTACCCGGATAAAAAGTAGCCTGTTATTCCAGGTCATGAACATGTATAATCCAAGTTTCATTAAAATCCGTTCAGTTGTTTTTGCGTTGTTTTGTTGGAAGAGTAACAAATCCATCCATCTTCACAAACTTTCGCATTTATAATATTTGTAGGATAGGATATCATTGTTAAATTTTACCTCCATTAAACATTAAACACCAGATTATGTATGAATTTAAGAGACATTTCAGCGAAGCTGGATTTTGCCTCAACTTTCGCATATAAATGAAAAATACATGTAAGTAAGTATACAACATAGAATTTTCCGGAACGAAAAATCCTTTGATATATTGCTGGGATTCGAACCTACGACCTTCAGATCTAAAGTCGAGGCCGAAAACCGACTATCAATTTATGTAAAAATGGGATAAGTTAGTAGGGTTTCTGGAATAAACCTACGCTTTCACACCCTGAGCGATTAGCCATTTAAATATTAATATTTAGTCACTTCTGTCTTAAAGCGACAACCTTTCACATTATTACCTCATCGCATATTTAGGAGGTATTTACGACCTCCTAAGTAGACCCTCTAAGTTATTTTGCTTAAAGATTTTATAACATCAACTCACTGTGGCTGTGCTACTCGTGTATAACTCTATTGGCGGAAGTTAAGCGACGTTCTCCAGTACGATTCAGACCTATTCGGAATGTATTCCAAATTAGGAACGCAACCTTCCGAAGAAAATCATCGAATCTGATGCATTTTCGGAAGTCTGAATCGAACTGCTGAACGGTTACGACTTAGATCAGTGACCGCAAGTGGCATTCACAGCTAAACGCTTCCGTGCTTCTGAGAGTATGATACATTGTCCCCTAAAGGTGAATGCACACCTATTAGCGCCGAATGCGTCGAACGAATCGAAAGAATCAAATTTCAGAATTCTTTGAGTACCTACCTATATGTATGAGATCGTAAGAAACTTCGCACATCTGCCCGCGTTGATTCGTCCGAATCGTTCGAATCTGGCGGGTATGCGAGGTTTCATACGATTTCAAATAAAGGATTCAAAACTTTGTTTCGGTTGATTCGTTAGGCGCGTTCGGCTCCGATAGGTATGCGTTCACCACAAGCGATCTGTCAAGAACGTCTACGCCACGAGCGCTTCATTCATACACTCGGTGATTCATATTAGTTACACCTACTCTTGGAAAAGCGTCACGTAAAATATAACAAAACGTAAAATAGACTCATTTATTTACAGCAGAAAAGAAACCCTTTAATAAAAAACCGAATTATCTCCGCAATAAAAACGTAAAAACACCGTTTACAAGAATCGGTCCGCATCATTTCCTTAGAAGATTAGCTTTGTTTATTACATCTTCTTTCCCACTTGCACTTACAAAGGTCCCGTATGAGAGAGTGAAATAACCTATGCCCTGAGGTAACGATTATCGAATTGCTAAATTCTTTTTTCGAATAATGTTGACAATTACTATGTTTAAACTCGCTCGTTTCTCATTAAAATTGTTAAAGTTTAAGAACCTATTCAGTTTCAGTAGGTACCTAGTCATTTTTTTTATATTTGTCGGAGAATCAGTGTTGCGCCATCTAGAGTTATCTCTCTCGTCTCTATTATCTCTCTCATATCTCTCTCTCTTTGATTGACCATTCGTTTGAAATTCGTTTGAATTTGAAGTCGAAAATGTCCGATCAGCGCGCGGCACAAAAAAGTGCAATGAGATTAACAGATATAGGTATCCGTACCCATATTATAAATGTGAAAGTGTGTTTATTTGTCATGCTTTCACGTTAAAACAGAGCGACGGATTGACGTGATTTTGTGTGGAGATAGTTGAAGGGCTGGAGAGTAACATAGGCTACTTTTTATCCGGGTACCACGCGAGCGAAGCCGTGGGCAGCAGCTAGTGTATAGCCTTAATATCCATAGCTCACGAGCAACTGACCTAGGAACAACCTTGTTAGATGAGTCTTTAAAGATTGTGATAAAGCGAGTTGTGCAATAGTCCAAACTACAAAGTACAAAATGAGGATGAGATTACGAAACATAATTTCTTAGTCAACATAACATAAATAAAATCTTTTTCATTCCATCTATTCGAAAAGGACGACTTTGTTCGCCTTTAAGTGCGCCCAAAGTAGATGATTCCTCTTCAAGGAACTTTTAGCGGGCAGTAATGAGTTTTTAATCCTCTTTATAAATTTAGCGGGCAGTAATGAGTTTTTAATCCCCTTTAAGTGCGCCGGAATTATCTTTGCCGCGCACTTTAGAGGTACAACTACTTTCCACATTCATTCATCTCGAATCTACCAAGATGAATGAGGGAGGACTCTTAGCACTATAGCATACTATAGCATACTATAGCGTAGCATAGCATAGCATAGCATAGCATAGCATAGCATAGCATAGCATAGCATAGCATAGCATAGCATAGCATAGCATAGCATAGCATAGCATAGCATAGCATAGCATAGCATAGCATAGCATAGCATAGCATAGCATAGCATAGCATAGCATAGCATAGCATAGCATAGCATAGCATAGCATAGCATAGCATAGCATAGCATAGCATAGCATAGCATAGCATAGCATAGCATAGCATAGCATAGCATAGCATAGCATAGCATAGCATAGCATAGCATAGCATAGCATAGCATAGCATAGCATAGCATAGCATAGCATAGCATAGCATAGCATAGCATAGCATAGCATACCATAGCATACCATAGCATACCATAGCATAGCATAGCATAGCATAGCATAGCATACAAAAATTGTAATTTCAACTTTATAAAATCCTGTGCGTTTTCGTCAGCGCGATCTAGAAAACGGTCTTTTTTACTACCGCCTAAGTCTAAATAAAAAAATGTAATCCCCGATTACTCTTCTCAAGTGGAACTTCGTCGATTTAACACATTCTTTTCTCTTCCCTTTTATTTTCTCATAGATTGTAATGAAAAGTAGAGTGTATCACTCGGGCGCAAAATATATTTTTGGCTCGGGCGACGTACTTTAAATCCCTCGCTACGTTCAGGATTCTACTAAAGAATCCCTCGCTACGCTCGGGATTCTACTCTAGAATCCTTCACTTCGCTCTGGATTAAAAAAAGCGCCCTCGCCGTCAAAATATTATTTTGCCCCCTTATAATACAATCTACTATTGGATATAGGATAAAACTTGTAAAACCGGTGCGTCGTAGTACTTAGAGTATAGTTTACATCACTTCTGGGTGCACTTACCATATCCCGAATTATATATCTACTATTACGAAAGTTGAAATCATCCTTTACCCAGCTCACTCTCTTAATAATTAAACCGAGCACGTCCGCTTTGTTCCAACTTCCTCTCGGTGTGGTAAACTACGTATCAAAGTAACGTATGAAATTCGAATTTCAGTTCGAGATACAATTTTGTAGCTAAAAGTTGAGCAAATGTTTATAGTAGTATTTACAGTACTGCGGTCAGTATTTACACCTGTGGTTAAGGTGATATCAGACGGTTCACTCGAATGAATGTTCACTAGAGTGATTGATTCATTTTTACCCGGCTGACTGTCAAGTCACCGGGTTATGTAGATCGCGCGTTTCTATGTATGTGGGTGGGTATGTAAGTAATATTCTTTATTACCACGTTTCTCCTAAACGGCTGGATGGATTTCGATGAATGAGGTATCGTTAGAATCGTCTTTATTTCGATTGTGCTCTAGGATACTTTTTATTTCGATAAATCAAATGGTGCGGCTAGAAAATGCAACAATGTGTGAATTTTGAAATTAAAAATCACGCCATCATATCAAAATCCATGTCAAAATCAAGAAGTTGGTAGACTGATACCAAATATAATTTTTTCAAAAATCTAACATGACATCTTCTAAGACTAAATCGAGTTTCAAAATTTTTGAAAATCTAGTTTTCGCCCTAAATGAAATTGCTAAACAAAACGCATACTAAAACTTTTTATTTAGTCACATGCAACGTTTAGAACAAACTGCATCGAAATTGGTTCAGCAATTTAGAAGATATCTCATATTTAAGAAATAACTTACCTACGCATTTAATTTACACACAGAGCCATCTGTGTGTTAACTGTGACAACAACGTTTAGGAAAAAGCGAACGGCATCGAAATCGAACCCTTATATAGGTAGGGTACCTAATAATAAAATTGTAATTTAATTTTGTGATTGATAAGATAATGCTGTTTCCAACTTTTCAGTTCAGCCGGGTTTTTTTATTTTTGAATGAATTGCTTGTTCTTTCATTCCATGTTCACACGGCTTAGACGGATTGATATAGAAATGAACATTCACCGTCTTCATGTCTGTCATGTTCTGTCATTCTTTTAATATGTCATCGCATGAAGTCGTGCGTTTTAGATGGCCGACTCCGATTGAACGTTCTCTTTCGTATTTAGACTGTTCATTTTTCGTTCATTCGGAGTGCGAGTGAAAGATGCGAATGAACCGATCCAACATTGTTGGATTAATGAATTCACTTTTAATTTTTCTTTCATTCTTTGTTCAGACGCTCCATTCCTAGTGAAAGATGCCGAATGAAGAACAGAAATGAACGAAAAGTGAACCGTCTGATTCCACCTTTACTGTGTTTTAAACAGCGGAGCTAAAAAGGTCGCTATTGCAGCATCGCGGTGAAGGAATTGAGCTATTGCCATCTTTTTTCACTCTAAGTCAATGAAAAGAGATAGCAATAGTTCAATTCCTTCACCGCGACTCTGCAATAGCGACCTTTATAGCTCCGCTGTCCTTAAAATGTAAGGATGTGCTGAATGTAATGGGCGTGCATTTCATTACCTCCCTGAAAAGCTTATTAAAATTTATATCTTAGTATGTTATTGTCTTCGTTTTATAACTAAGATGACTAGGGATCCTTGGACCCTATTTTCGTTTTAATATTTTACAAAACAGAAATATTATTGCAGCGAAGCTTACGCAGACAAGAAAATAATTTTCATAACCATGTTTACGTTCCATTATCTATTCCATGCTTCTAATATCGTTATATTTTATGTCTATTCATTGAAAAATTATGCAGAATAGACATATTTTGTAAATTTAATTTAGTTTTTTAATCGATTTAAGGCTCATTTACATGGTGCGAGTCTCTCGCCCCGAAGAGGCAATGTCAAAATAATGACAATTTAAACTAAACATTGAAATCATACGTGGAAGGACGATATTAGCTGGTCACTGAATTCTCATGGAGCTAGTTTCTCGCATCTTGGAGGTAAGAAACTCACACCATGTAAATGAGCCTTAAAAGAAGAAAAGTGAAGGTTCTATTTTCAACTGTTTGCCATCATCATCATCTCAGCCATTGAATGTCCACTGTTGGACATAGGCCTCCCTCAAAAATTTCCATGTGTTGCGGTTGGAAGCGGCCTGCATCCACCGCCGACCTGCAGTTTTTACAAGGTCGTCTGTCCATCTTGTCGGTGGACGTACAACGCTGCGCTTCCGTGGCCTCCACCCGAGAACTTTTCGGCCCCACTTACCATCTGTTCTGCGTGCTATATGGCCTGCCCGTTGCCATTTCAACGGTATTATTTTATTGCTATTATTTTTTGCAGAATGATAATCTTCGTCAAATTGTTGACCGATTTCGAAAATTTTTGTGTGATTTGTTACTTAGAACAGAATAAGGCTGAGTTTCCACCAAAGCGGAGAGGAGAGGAGATGTGTTTATACAACCAATAGAATTTCGTTATTCACACGTCTGTATCACGAGATGTGTGAATAAAGAAGATAGCTTGGTTGTTTAAACACATCTCCTCTCGTCTCCGTTTTGGTGGAGTCTCAGGCTAACTAACAAAACATCAGAAAAATTAACGAAACAAAAATTTTCTCTACATTTTGTATGGAACGGCTGTTTTGATGATAGGATTATCTCGAATTATGAGGCGGTATGAAACGGGGTCATCTATTGTAATGCCATAAAGTGATTATAGGACGTTCTTCAGTCTGCCCCTTCATCTCCAAAGGATTTAGAATTTCTAACGAACTGATATCACGTAAAGTGGATATCCACCGTTATTGATTAGGGCATAGTTTTTCAACCTTATTTTGCCCACCGCCCACTTTGTGAATATATTTTTTTCAAGAGTCCCCCACCCCATATCTTAATGCGCCATCTCAATGCCCCCTAATTTTCTCTGGGTATTCTACTGCCCCCTGAAAGTCTCAAACGCCCACAAGGGGGCGTTATCGCCCACAGTTGAGAACCTATGGATTAGGGCGTGAGCCTATTTACATTTTTGATGTGTTAACGTCTTATAAATCGATAAACGCCGGCTGCACTGACTAAAAAGTGTCACGTTCCGCCACAGAATTTATTTAAACAGCGACTGTTGCTGTGACGCAACAAAGTGCAATTCAGCTCGCAAAAGCGCAGTGCACCTTAATACCTATTCTGTGGTTCCGCCTGAGCCCAGCGTGTAAGCGAGAGCGCGTAACAAGCGATAGAGAGACACGATCGGCACTAAGAGTTTGTTTCGTTAACACGTAAAATTATCGTCCGTAAACCGACTTTACAGACAAACATTTTTAATTTTAATCTTGGATCATTTCAGCATATTTTTCTTTCCTTTTGGCAAGTAATTCAATCCCCTTTCATTTTGTTTGCAGTTTTGTGCGGATAATAAAGTTGACATAAACACAAAAATATGTAGAGCTGTGTTTACATTAGCAAAGAAGGTAATTTATTTGCATGCTCCATAAATTTTCATATTTCTAGTAAAACCTTTCACTTTTTTCGTGAGGAATTTTCAAAGAATCTTCATAAAATATTATTTTCCTCTTCAATATTTTAGCTGAACATCGGATAGGTAAACAACTGAGATCTTGTCTTGAATATAAAGCTTGCTTGCATCGTATTAGCTACTACCACTTGTCTTAAGGGACCGGCGACAGGCGAATTGTCCATACGAACGTAATACTAAAATAATTTAATATTTGAGCATATTTTTATCACTTTATGTTATTATTTGGATAAAGGCAGTATTTATCTAGGTTCCTGTTACACTTTTGTTCCAAAAAACTTACTAAAGAACGAATGAAAAGAAAACATGACATTTTTGGTGTATCTACAAAGATTTCAATTCAATTTGCTTACATTTCTTTTTAGGTAAGTTTTTCGGAACAAAAGTGTAACAGAAACCTAAATAAATACCTACTGTCTTAAACTAACAACATAAACTGATAAAAATAAGCTTAAATTTTAAATGACTTCGTTATTACGTTTTTATGGAAATTCGCCTGTTGCAGGCCCCTTAACGCGTTCACTGTCATAAGGGGGTCGCACCACGGTCCAAACAAGTACTCCTTAAGTAGAAGAGAATATAGAGTTAGTGGACTGTATAAATCAAGGTCTGGACCTATTCGCAGAACAAAGTAGTGTGTGCGTAGGCACAGATAATAGAATACCGCGTAGGTATATCTGTATAGGGTCGTTGCGAGAGATGTAGCCGAAGTGTATAGGTGCGTACGTCCGCGGCAATGCTCGGCGATAGTCGGCAGTGCTCGGCTCCTCTCGTGTAGTGGTGCAGGCGCGGCGCTCATGGTAGGGGTTTGTCTCCGACAATATGCGTCTCTGGCTGGAACGTGTTATAATAAGTCGCTTACACTAGAACAAGCTGTTTCATTGGTAGAACGTAAAGTCACGTAGACTTCGTTACTTTGTCCGCTAATTAAACATCAAGGAGAGAGTTATTGCAGAGCGCATTGTAGAAATAGAATCGCCACTTGGCTAGGGGGGCGGGCAGGATTAAGATAGCGTTGAAGTGGCGAAAGGCTCAAGAGAAAAAAAAAATGACAACTCTCAAAAGTTTTTAACACAATGGTGGCTGATGTCGAAGTGATCTTCTTGATCTTATTGAATAAATTATTTTGATTTTGGGAACGGCTTGTGCTGCTAACTGCCCGGCTGTGCTTGATGTCAAAACCTAGCCACCTATACATGTTGGGCGAGCCTAAGCCAGCGCGAGCGAAAGCGAATTGATGCAAGGCGAGTGCTACCGTCCAAACGTTTGGCGAGTCTATGCAAACCAATGCAAATTGGCGCCTGCTATGCGAGCGATGGCAAGGCAAGGCGAATGGTGATGCCCACACGTTGGCATTGGCGTTCATTCCGATAGCCTGCGCTAGCATGTAGTAGCGGCTTTAAATAGTTGACGACCGTTCTATCACGGCACCCGCTATTTAGGAAACCGGCTAGACAAGCCAGTCACGTCTGTGAGCGGTACGTGTGAAAGGACTTGTTTTCACGTTTCTGCTTTGTAACTCGTTAGTATTCAATTAGGGCTTACTTAGCGAGAAAATAAATTAAGACTTCAGCACTTTCTAGAATAAGAAAAAAACATTTCAAAGTCTTTACACCTATAGAAATAAAAATGGCTTCACAAACATTCATACATGCCTACATACTACACTTACTCACCGTCCCTCCCCCCCCACTCCCCTCCCCTCCCTCCTCCTAGGCGACACGGTGCTATGAGCTTTCATACATTCGGCAATTGATTTTTTATTCAAAATCTAAATACGACATTTTATTTTAGGTTTAGAAAGCCGTTTTGTTAATCAGCTTATTCCACAAAACGAACGGCAGCGTTGATTGAGAACCTAATTACTGAGAGCCACATCAAAACTCGATTATGCGAACGTTTTAACTATACGAGCATATATTGGATTTTCAATTGCACTGACAGCCGCCGAATGTGAAGCTTTGGTATCTTAAAAAGTTACGAACTTCACATGACGGCCATAAAAAAGAATAAGACTGTATTCTCAAGTAGCGGTAGACTTCTTTCAGATCTTTAAAGTTGTACACGTAAACTCCGCACCCGCACCGCACCGCATCGCCTTGTGCGGTTAGGTATTCTTTGTATGGAATTCTATGGACTAACGCTCACTACATCAACTCCATAGCGTCAAAGAATCGCTGGATCGCAAGCCGTCAACGCGGAGACGGCAAGTGGGCCACGCGTTGACAACTCGTTGAGGTTCACTGATTGACTATGCGGCGTTCTCAACTCCGTAGCGTCACCGGGTCGCCTCCTCGCAAGCCGGCAACGCGCGGACTGTGAGTGGGCCACTAGTTGTTGACCACGCGGCGTCCACCTGTGGACCACCAGTCTACAACTAAAGCTGATAGCTGATTTCTAAAGCTGATTTGTCAACTTGGCATCCAAACCGCGTCACATCGCCTTTCGGCGTTCACAGATCTTTTGAAGATGTCAGGTAGTCAGAAGTATGTTAAAATACATAATTTGGTACATGCCCACATTTTGCACAAGTTAACATTCCACACGTGACAAGTTGACTTGGGGTAGGATACTCATTGACAAAAAGCAAAACATGTTGGTTTGTCATGTTGTTTGTCTGTACATCTTATGACGGCTGCCGTTTTTTTCGGAACGCAAAGCTTGACGTGTGCGGAATGATGTGGGGTGATATTAAATTGGTGGATTCTACTGTTGAATCTCGAATGCGAAAGATTTTTCATAATTCTGCTAACATGATTGCTTTGATTATACATTATAATCATGATTGATATCTACTCAAATGATTTTAGGCACGTTGCATCATCATCATCATCCGCAGCCCGATTTCTCCCACTGCTGGGTACAGGCCTCCCTTTGCTCTTGCCATGACAATAATAATAATAACGTTTATTTCAGGGCCTCCTGATCAGAAAGCCTAATTTTCAAGTTTCATAAGAAAGAAAATGCTAAAAATGTGAAATGACTATTTTGCAGAAAACCTAAACAGAAAATGACGTATAATTCGTATAGTCGATGAAATAAAATGGTGCCTGAGAGAGGTTTGTAATAACCTGTGTAGGCTTACAGGTAATTTACGTCTGCCTGTGTCTTCTACTTCATCCACTGTACAGTGCCACAAGCTTATCTGGACCGTTGAGAGAGTCGCTATTATCGAATTTAGTGCTGCCAGAAAAATACATTTTACAATAAAGTGGGTAAACAAGGGATTAACCAAGATTCCGTGATTGCAGTTCCAAGAAAAATACATATTGTAGATACGTTCTTATTGTGACAAATTCTATTTTTATTATTCGATTTTTGAAGTTGGATACAAAAGTAGTTCCTCTTTTGGCCACTGGTTCAGATAAGTTTGTGCACGCACTTAACACTTAACTCTTAATCGCTTTAAATCCATATGTCTGATATGTGTCACCTTTAACGTATCACCATAGTAGCGTCCTTCCCATTGATATTCAGCATTCAATCGCAACCTAATATTGATCACAATCCAATCGGGCGCGCTTCGCCGGAGCCAAATGAATTATAATATCGCGAGTCTGGGACTTCTGACTTCATTTCTGATGTAGAAGTTATACATAAACACATTCATTATGGATAGACATGAGGTGACGTATGATGTGATTGGTGTACGTTCTACGAGTACCGTAGTCCACCTATTTTGTCCACCTGGTGTACCGCAGGCAAATATTTTTACCCGTTGTCCACCTTTTTCCTCTTCCTCCTCAATCGGTCCCTCATGACTGAAGATCGTGACTCTGCCGACGTAGCATAGCCAGTAGTCTTTTCCAGGAGTTTTGATAGGTTGCCTGTTGGAGAGCCGAATTGATAGATTTAAATCAAAAGTAAATAGCCCGTGGTCCACCTTTTTTCTTAATTTATATAAGTACTTACCTATACAAGGAGTAACGATCTGCGAAAGGCTGTCGGCACAAGTTTGATGCGTCAAAACAGGGTTCGTTAGGGGAGGCCTATGTCCAGCAGTGGACTGCTATGGGCTCATGATGATGATGGTAATATAGGTAAATTCTTCCGTAACGTAACTAAAATACACAAAAAATTAATAAACCAAATCCACTATTATCAAACAGTCGAAGTTGATATTTGCATTGTTTGTTATCTGACTGTTTTTATTGGAATCGTTTGTTATTTCAGTCAATCGGAATATTTAAATGCCACTACAAAATGCAGCATAAAATTGGTGAAGAAAAACATCTGCTCAAAATAAAATTCCGAATAAATCCTTTTAAATTGAAGTTTTTATTTATTGCAGAAAGTTACTTTATTTGTCCTAAACCGTGTCGATAGGAGGCTAATAATGGAATTCAAAACTTGGTTTGTGCTAATAAAATAACCGATCCAAAGCTCAGTAAATATTATTTCAGACTCTATATCTAAACCAAACTCAGGTATTTGAAGGAAAGAAGGAAAGACATCGACGAACATAGTTTTACCTTTACATTTTGAAAAAAGTCAAAAGTAGGTAGATACTAAACCGGTAACCTTGTATGAAAATGAGATGAGAGTAAAAAAAGCCGAAAGCAGTGTTTCTTGTTTTACGATTGTATGTAGAAATGTGATCTATTTTATTTATGTAAATTTTTCGTAGCTTGCATCAACACAATTTTTATACTTAACTGATTTTCTCACGATGAAATTCAAAAATAACCACATAAAGCTGTGAAAATCAAAATCTTCGTTCAATTTCCCCACACACGTTCCATTATTCTATTGTGCTTCGAGAGCGTAACAATGCTATACCGAAATCAAAACTAACATTAAAAACCATTATCCTTCCGCGAATTCCTTTGTCCGAACTGCCGAGTCAGGTTTTATTCTGTGGCCAGGAAAACAAGAGTCATGGAAATATCAGCTTTGGGTACAGAGAAAGCTATAATATGAGATAAAAAATCGCTTCTACACTAACGAGATCAACCTCCAAGGAGTTCGGACCTGTCAATATGAAGCGTTCATGGCGTAGCTGGCTGAGAGAAGCGCAAGCGAAGTAGAGATTCTCTTAAAGCTACCTGAAGGCTTCATATATTACTTAGTATTATTTTATAAGCAAAACCACGAGCAAAATCTAGTATATCCCCACATAGCTCGTAACGATGTGAAAAACATTATCTCTCCCTTTGTTCGTGTGCAACCGGACATAGCTTGGCTCTCCGCGATAGGTATCTGTTAGCAGGTATGGGCAACCTTTAGAAAGTTGTGGGCCAAACCTTAGGCGCGGGACACACAGAAAAGACATAAGACGCAGACGGGGCGCGGAGATTTGTCTCTTCCGCGTCCCTTTCATACAAAATGTAAAAAAAAAGCGTCGCGACGCAAAACATACAGAAGAGACGGGGCGCGGGCGCAACACTGTTCGCTGGCGCCCTGCCTGCGACGCGTCCTCGTCTTACGTCTCTTCTGTCTGGCCTGCGTCTTAGGATGTTGAAGAAGTCGCGGGCCATAGATATAAAATAGGGTAGATATTAAAAAAAACTGGTATTTTTTTTAAATCTACACACATTCATGTGCTTCCAAATAAGCAAATCATTTTCCTTGCAAATGTTCTCAGTTGCGGGTACTTTTCTTCCGCAAGGTTTGAGCCAGTGAACGCGTTTGAGTTCCACGTCTTCTGACTTTGCGCGGGCCGGATCAAAAGTCGGGGCGGGCCGCATTCGGCCCGCGGGCCGAGGGTTGCCCATCTATGTGTTAGTTAGATGATAGCAGAGTAAGCTAAGCTTTAAGTCGCATTTTATAAACCTCTGTTTGTAATGAGCGTAAGATTTTTGTTAATGATAATGAGTGATTGATTTTAAAGTATGATTCGGTTAGTGATAATTTTATTAATGTTATTAAGTAAATAAAAAAGTGAAATGTAGATTAAAAAAATAATAAAGATTACTGAAACATCATCACGGACTTTTTGGGAGAACTCGAAATGCATGCTACCCAACTTTGTTTCACTCGCCTACACTTATGCACGTTCACGAGCATTCAACAGTTAATAATCCATCATTATTACACATTAACATTTGAAGAAACACAAGTTTTGGAAAATAAAACAAAATCGAAAACATGATTTCTCAAATTCCCGCCAGAAGCTCTGTTTTTTTTTTGGCTTCGCACTTGTTTTTATCAGTAGACCTCAGAAAAAGGATCTACGACGACGATTCTTTATCTATGCAGTCTCAGATTAAAGACTAAAGCATGTATGTATTCAATCTTCCTAGTATGCAGTAGACCACCCAGTAAAAAGTCACAGATTATAAAATCAGCTGGCGAAGCTAGGTCATAAGTTTCACAGACGAGGCTATCAAAGTACACGACCTATACAACGGAGGCATGAAAGCGATACGGTTCTAAAGTTAGAGATAAAGTGTTGGTTTTCGTAGTCTTATGGACGTTATTTAGCGTCAAAGGAACTGGTTTAATGGTATTTTGGTTTTAGTATAGTTAAAAAATAACTTTACTTTCTTATATAAGTGCCTTTTAATTGAAAAAAGTGAATAAAGAGATAATATTTTTTCTTTACTTATCTATCATACTTACTTATTTTTTTTTTCAAGATTCTATATTTTTTTAATTGAATTTAAAATGAATTCAGTTGATTTAAGTTGTGCACGATAATATAATATCTCGTATTTGTTGTGCAACTTAAATCGACTGAATTGATAATTGATTCAACGATCTTTAGATGGCTTAAGTGGTTTTAATATAGGTAGGTATTTTGTAAAGTTATGTAAATATTTAGTAGTTTAACTAATATGTATTTTCGAATTACTAATTGATCGAGGGAGCGAAGCGAGCAAAGACCACCAGACGCACCATCAGAATGAAATGAACAAAATGAGATCTGACGGACAGATGCTCAACATTTAATATACGATAAGTATATGAATTAAATGAATGAATGACAGACCAATGATGGACCGATGTTCAATATTTTATGAACGAAAAGAATGAATGGCATGCCAACAAACTGAAAAACCGGTGGACCGATGGACTTTCGATATTTTTAAATAAAACGGTGCCGTTTTCCAGGACACAGGAGTGCCCGACCTACCCCGAACGCTTCAAACGAGCTGACATATTTTACAGATAAACCCTTTGGGTACGTTATGCTATGGATAAACCACAATATGCCAGTTTTATTTGTAAATCAAAGGCTTTTGTGTAAAATACCATGAACTAAATTCTGCGGGTTTCATCGACATTGTTGCTGCAATAAATTTATTGAAATATCCAGGAAATTTGTGTTTACCTGCAAATCAAAAAAGAATTTTGCTATTATCGATCGAGCGAGCGAAGCGAGCGAAGATCTTAGTGGCAAGTTAGGCGATTTTGCTTTGTATGTTTGTATGTTTGTATGTTTCATTTTTATGTTCTCGCATAACTGTCGAACCGCTTATCCAATCTGTATGAAACTTGATAGGTCAATAGGTTGTGCTATGGAAATTTGCTGTGGAGCATATGAGCGTAATCGATGAAGGGGTTGTAAAGATATGGGGTTCCCAAGGGGGTAAAAATTTTTCAAAGTTACCCAAATATATTGAGTGGGGTGTCATATGAAAGTACTCAATTTATACATTCCAAAATGGTTTTTAGTTTTCTTCTAGGTTCTATAGTTTTTGAAATACAGTGAAAAAGAAAAATTATGGAAACCAATTAACGGAAGTATGGAGAGAGCTCCCGTTTCATAGAGTTTCGATGTATTCGTAGGTCTGGTTAACAGACAAAGAGTGTGGCATCGTTGTGGTTTGGTTTGCAATGATTTTAGTTGCTACTTGATATTTTTCTTGAGATTGAAAAGAAAAGCCGTGTTGGCCGAGTGGAAGAGTGCTCGACTTTCGATTCATAGGTCGTAAGTTCGAACCCTGGCCGTGCTCATCAATGGATTTTTCGATTAGAAAAATTTAAATGCGCATTAACACGAGCTCTAAACGGTGAAAGAAAACATCGTGGGGAAACCAGGGAGGGGGAGGGGGAGGGAAAGGGGAGGGGAGGGGCGGGGGGAGGGGCGAGGGGAGGGTGGGGGAGGGTGGGGGAGGGGAGGGGCGGGGCGAGGGAGGGTGGAGGGGAGGGACGGGGAGGGGATGGAGGGGGAGGGGAGAGGGAGGGGGAGGGGAGGGGGAGAGGGAGGGGGAGGGGGAGGGGGAGAGGGAGGGGGAGGGGAGGGGGAGAGGGAGGAGGAGGGGAGGGGGAGGGGAGGGAATTGATTTTCTCATACATTTTGTATTGAACTGCTATTTTAATAATTTCTCGAACTAAGAGGCCTTCCCTGAGACGCGGTACGAAGTTCACGGGGTCAACTATTGAATATAAACACGACACGACTTAATGTATTGCATGCATGCCTATAATCTTTACCATACTGAGGTAGCGCATTAGATATCATTGTGTGGTAAACACTAGAAGGAGCACTTAACGTAGGTATAGGGGTAGTCAGAAACATGTCCAAATCTAGGCTATCAACACAACGGTGCGCGAGATCTCAGTTCGGGGCGAACTACTAGTTATAACATGGTTTCTTTGTACCTTACCTATCTTCGAGGAGTAAGAAAGTTACTTACGTTAAAAAACAAATCGTAATTTGATATTCCGCACCGTGTATATTATTATTACACCTACTTTTTACCATAAGTTAATTTGGCTTACATTATTTGTGAAGAACAAATAAAACTATCTTCATGAATAATTGTTAAATTATTATTGTACCTACCTAATACAATGTACTTATACTCATACCTACTTCGATACTAAGTTTCATTACAAGAGCGAGGAGTGAACATTTAAAAGGCATACGATCTTTGGCAAGAAAATGTGCTAATGGATGGGTGGGGCGGTTGCAGAAAATACGTCTACGGGGTGCTACGAGGTGCTACGAGTTCCACGAGAAAGCTGCGATCGCTACGACTAAAGGTAGGTTTAAGTACACTACCTACTTACAAATATAAATACTTACCTAGATTGTATTTATTTAAATAACAAAAACATCATGTTTAAAAATAGTTTTCTTTGTTTTTTGAATAAATAAAACAATATATAATAATAAAATAAAATCTGTTTTTATGACTGTAAGGTGGAGTGCCGTAATTGCAACTGTCCGGTAATTGCAACTGGAGTCAATAACTCCCTCTAGGATCACTTTTTTGAACATCGATAGATGTGGTATTGAACTTCTTCTAAAAGTCTCAGTCTAAAAATATAGATGGTGTTAATAGGACCAAAACTAAGCAAATGACAGGCTTTTTTGTAAAACTGCCAATTTTTCGGAAGTGACGCCGCTCGGACGCTCTTCGTAATTTATTGAAAAACATTGTTTTTCGTGGTTTTTCGCCAGTGTGTTCACAGTGAGAGTGATTATAAGACATAGTAAGTTGTTTTTTATGTGTTTGTTGTATTCTACGATAAATCTACTCAGAGTTATGGATGTAGTTACATTTGCCAGACAAAAAGTGCACAGTCTTGTAATTGTAACTATTTTGTTTCTTTTTTAACAGTTGCAATTTAACGACCGGTTTTGTATGAAGTTTGTAAAAGCCAGTGATGTAACAATGACGATGACTATGTCGATACGTAATATTTTATTGAAAGGGATACTATCTACTTCCATACTATGCTATGAGTTCTTAGCAATTAGTTTGAGTGATTGAGTCCCTTCATTATGTTGGCGCTAGCGGAGCTCTTCCCAAAGCCGTTCAATATGTGAAACGAATATAAAAAGTCTGTTTAACTTCTAAAATATTACTTATTGCGATTGAAATAAAGTTAGAAAAAATAATTAGTAAAAGATAATTGAAGACTTTAAAGATAAGAGTAAAAGAGGCTGTTTCATAACTAAAAGATTACTGTGATTAAAATAAACATCGAGTCGATAAAAATCACGATAAGGTTCCCATCACTATTTGTAGTAAAATAGTTGCAATTACCGGATTCTTTGCTGAAAAGTGTTTTCGCGCAAAATTTGACATTAGTAGCAAGGGCATAGCTATATAAATCGAAAGAACGATATTCAAGGCATGTGTTCTGTATTTTCCAGTAGTAAGCGCCATAGAAAAATGAGAAGTAAAAACAAGTAGTTGCAATTACCCGCAAAAACGGGTAATTACAACTATTGCTCCCTATGTCATAATCATAATCATTCATTTATTGCAAGAAACATGGTCATAACAAGATCTTAATACTATTTATAGTGTCACATACTTCACCAAAAAACATCGGCATGCAAAATTACATAAAATAAATTGAATTTAATAAAATGTCACTAAAATAAAATAAAATAAAATTAAAAAATAGAAATAATTTGAAATGTCACGTTTAGTTAATATTAATTAATTACTGTATGTCCAAGAATTCGTTTACACTATAAAATGCTTTACCAATAAGCCACAATTTTAACTTTTTTATAAATAATCTCATAGGTAAATTTTTAATGTCATTAGGGATTTTATTAAATATAGAACCAGACATGGCATAACAGTTATTTACATATAAGGCTGTCTTAGGTGTCCTGGCCAGAACAATCCTGTTAGGATTACGTACACATCTAGGGTATATGTCACTAGCCTTAATAAATAAATTCGAATGTTCCTTGACAAATTTAGCAGCCTCAAAAATGTACATACTGGGCAATGTTAATAGTTTTAATTTTATAAAAATAGGTTTGCACGATTCCCAAGGTGGAATACCGACAATTGCGCGTACACATTTTTTTTGGCCAATGAAAGCAAGATTTATGTTTGTAGAATTTCCCCATAAAATAAGTCCGTAATTTAAGTTAGAGGTTACGAATCCATGATATGCAGTCAGTATAGTTTTAAGGCTAGAAGTTTTACGAAGTCTGTAAATAATATAGACGAATTTATTTAATTTTTTTCTTACAACATCAATATGGACAACATGAATTTATGCAATAGAATTTTATTCTTTATCGCTTTACTTTATTCATAACAATGATATAAATCTACATAAAATTTACTATAGAACAGATCTTTCAAAAAATACATTTCTGAAACAAAATATAGAATTATCAAGCGATGAAGTTAGGACTCCACTTTTTTTAGTTGCAATTACGGCACTCCACCTTATATTTAATTCTGACTACTGCTTTGAATGAAAACAAATTATGTATTGTATTTGTATGTGTCTTTTACTATACCATCTAGAAAGAAAAGTAGCTTCTTCAAAGAAAATCAAATGCTAAAAGATTTTCCCGAAAAATTTCGAGACGGGCTAAGTTTGAGAATAAAAATGGTTTTATAGTATGCTAAGTGAATCTAATGTATGCTAGGCCTAAGGGTGCTGCCACATTATCACGTCTCTACCCCGTCGCATAGCATGACCGTAGCAAGACCGTCCCGGCAAAAATGATATTCTTTGTATTGAAATGTACCGGACGCCCCACACCACACCGTTCCTACACCGTCGCGTGCCCTGCCCGTGCCATGGCCGTCTTGTCAATCTCCGGCCGCCATGATTATTTTGCTGACAATCAATGACAAGCCCCGCCCATCTGTCAATCCATGTAACCATCATATTAGTAGCGTAGCCAGGTCAACCCCTAGGGGCAGCTTTTCAGCCTTTTTCTATAAATAAATAATGCTGGATATTTCACAGCATCATCTAGCTCCAAGGTAAATAGACCTTGTATGGAAACTATATGACTGATAAACTACTTGTAGGTTCCTATCCTTTTTTTTGTAAATACGTAATATTACATAGAAAAACACCCAGACCCGATACATATATTTGCAGATCATGCAAACACTTGCGTCGCAGTGGGAATCGAACCCGCAACTTTCTGTGTTTTAGCTGGACCTTCGCACACTGCGCCACCGAGTTGGTTCGTATTGTTGGTACTGGATGTTGATTTATGTACACGGGATTTTATCGCGTAATTTACCTTATCACGAAGCGACGTTTTGGCTGTTACAATAGCCGTGGTTGCGGGCAGTCTGCCCGTGATTATGTCAAAATGACAGATCATGTCAAAATGAGAGATTATGTCAAAATGACAGATTACGTCAAAAAGACAGATTAGGTGTATATTAAAATGACAGATGGGCCATATCTCGTAAACCACTTATCCCAGACTCTCCGTTCTCTTCAAGTGAAAGCTATTGAAGAGATCTACATTTAAAGTGACAGCTGTCAAACTTTAAACGGCCACATCTCGGAAACTACTCGTCCTAGACTCCTCATTCTCAGTTCAAATGAAAGCTATGACCAAGATCTACATTTAAAGTGACAGCTGTCAAACTTTAAATGGCCATATCTCGGAAACTACTCGTCCTAGACTCCTCATTCTCAGTTCAAATGAAAGCTATGACCAAGATCTACATTTAAAGTGACAGCTGTCAAACTTTAAAAGACCATATCTCGGAAACTACTCGTCCTAGACTCTCCGTTCTTAGTTTAAATGAAAGCTATGACTAAGATCTACATTTCAGATGACAGATGTAATTTTGACAGCTGTCACTTTAAATGTAGATCTTGGTCATAGCTTTCATTTGAACTTTGAACGGGGAGTCTAGGACGAGTAGTTTCCAAGATATGGCCGTTTGAAGTTTGACAGCTGTCACTTCAAATGAAGATCTTGGTCATAGCTTTCATTTGAACTTTGAACGGGGAGTCTAGGACGAGTAGTTTCCAAAATATGGCCGTTTGAAGTTTGACAGCTGTCACTTCATATGAAGATCTTGGTCATAGCTTTCATTTGAACTGGGAACGGGGAGTCTAGGACGAGTAGTTTCCGAGATATGGCCTTTTAAAGTTTGACAGCTGTCACTTTAAATGTAGATCTTGGTCATAGCTTTCATTTGAACTGAGAACG
This sequence comes from Camptogramma bilineatum, assembly GCA_958496255.1. NCBI lineage: Eukaryota > Metazoa > Arthropoda > Insecta > Lepidoptera > Geometridae > Camptogramma > Camptogramma bilineatum. The sequence goes on from OY292453.1 coordinate 14,920,698, forward strand.
GGGAGTCTAGGACGAGTAGTTCCCGAGATATGGCCATTTGAAGTTTGACAGCTGTCACTTCAAAGATTCAAGGTTCAAGATTTCAGATTCAAGGTTCAAAATTCAAGAATCAAGGATCGAAATCCAGGATCGAAATCCAGGATCGAAATCCAGGATCGAAATCCAAGATCAAAACCAAGGATCGAAATCAAGAATCGAAATCAAAATCGAAATCAAAATCAAGGATCGAATTCAAGGATCGAAACCATGGATCGAATTCAAGCGCTGATTTTGTCGAGCGCGATAAGGTAAAAATATCCTGAAATTTAAGTGACATGGGCACACTACTAATCCAACAACGAGTGTGAAAGAGACAAAGCTACCAAGAAAGCATCTCAACAAGACAAACAATCCTTATAACCAAGATTAAATGATAATAGATCGTTGTGTAGTCGTGATAAGGTTCAAACTCCTTTGTACATTACATGTCAGTCAGCATTCTACTATGTATAAAATTTCTTTGCTTTATACACTATATTGGTACATTTGGTGACAGCTGTCACTTTAAATGTAGATCTTGATCATAGCATAAGTATTTATTTATAACAATAACGATTGTCCATTAGTAGGAGCACGAGGATATACTTATCCTTATCCTTATAAGGAGCATAAGGATATATTGGTCCTCGTGCAGGAGCAGTAGGACAATCGAGTAGGAGCAAGAGGAAACGCTCCAATATTGATAATAAATAATAGATAATAGTAGATAATAATTCAGTTATTTTTCTCACTTCACAAAGTCTTTCAAGTACCCCCATTTATACACATATACATGTACACATTCTAAACCTATCAAATATCACCCCTAAATATCAAGTAGGTATATAATTTATAATTTTTACCTACGAAAATTCCCCCAAAAGATTTCCTCCTGAGTCGATAAATACCCCAAATTTGAATTGAAAACCCCCCATCTAGCATCACTGAATGCGTTCCGCACGTTATGTGACATTTATCAAACGTCAAAATCCCATACTGCCCTCCGAAATCAAAGTGTAGTAACAGCAAAAACACGATTTCGAGAAAAAAGATAAGCTTACAAATTAAAAAAATATCCAGTTATTCATAAAACCTTGAATGTAGAGTGAAAGTACACTTAATCTATACCAACCAACCAGTAATAAAGCGGAAAAGTTTATTTGTTAATTTGTTTGAACACGCTAATCTCAGGAGCTTTGAGGAAGGATATAAGCTACTTTTCGTCATCATCATCATGATCGCAATAATTATTATGCCATCACTATGGATTATAATTGGGTTTTTAAAAAGGTTTCTTAAAAGTCTGTTTTTTTAAACCTTGTAGATAAAACTCCCATTTAAAGTTACACAAAATATGATGAAATATTGCACTTTGCTAGTAAACCCGACAAAATGTGTGCAATATGTATTTTAGTGTGGTTTAGCTTGTAAACGCTCTATATTTAAATAGTATTTTAAAAAAAAAATTGAGTGATAAGTTTTAAAATGGGCTTTCAGAATAATTGTGTGTTTAGCATAAAACCAACAAAATGTCTATTACTGTGGTATAGGCTCGGGATTACGCTTCGCAAAACGGTTATGCGACGGTCCTAGTATGATACGGTCTTACTGTGTAAGGTGCTATTTTCGTGACGGGCTCGGTCATGGCTCGGCCCGCTTATGATACTGCGCAGTGAGCGAAGACCTTCTCATCTAACTTGCGGTGGACCTCGAATTTTAAGTCAATTTGAGCCTTAATGGCCTTAGTAATTAGTTTTAAGCAATCATTAGCAGAGTGCGAAGGTAAAAGGTGAGGTATTTAGAATTTCCTACTTCATTTCTACTAATTATGGAGACGCAAACTTCTAAACAGTCATCACCATAAACAGCTTGAGTGAAGATTTAAGCTAGTCATAGGACTAAGTAGAATATCGTACAGGATATCGCAGCAAAATAACATCATTCTTCTCGAATGGTGTTGTGTTCTTGCGGTGAGTAAGGTTGCCAGAGCTCTGCTCTCTGAGAGTTTTGTCCATTGTGTCCTTTTTTTAACTAACTTCAAAAAAAGGAGGAGGTTCTCAATTCGTCGGAATCATGTTTTTTTTAATGTATGTTCTGTTCACCGATTACTCGAAGACGCTGGACCGATTTGGAAAATTCTTTTTTTGTTTGAAAAGGTATACTTTCCGATTGATGCCACAAATTGGTGAGGATCTGTTGAGGATCTTCGGAGTTATGGACAGAAATACACTTCGAGAATGCAGAAAATTGCTGAGTTTAATATTGAAGTCGATTTTTTTATTAATTTTTACTTTAGCCGCTTGTAAAGGATAAGCAGCGCGAGTGACTCCTTTGGTGCCACAGGAGTCCATAGGCTACACGGTTTACGGTTTAAGACGCTTACCATCAGGTATTAAAAAAAAAGCGGGACCAATCGTTGACCAATATATAAATAATTATTAAGGTAAGACGAAATAGAACTTTTCGTTATGGTCCACTTTTTAAACCTGGCACCCGTTATATTATAAAAACCGTTAATATAACATCAAAACAGCAATGATTTACCAAAATATTTTAATATTTTACTGAATAAACCATTCAAGAGGAAAAGTAAAAGGTAATACAGGTAAACACAAAAGGGATTCCTCAGGTTCTATATACCAAGATAAGCAGAGCACTTAAAGTTCTTGATTTAAGAGTCTCGCTGACATCCGGATTTCCATGTATCCGAAGTTGTTGATTTTGTTGCCGTAGTCCTTATTGTGTACAACAGATTGGCTATTTAGATTTAAGAATACAGTGTGTTTTCCGTGATTCTTCACGTGAATAGGAGTAGAATCATAAATAAGGCTTTTAAACGGATTCAAAGGGATGTTTTTAAATCATCTTAAAAATATTTTATCTTAGTTTATTTATTTGGAGACTTAGTAGCCGAGTGGGTTAGTGCCTCGACTTTCGATTCGAAGGTAGCAGGTTTGAACCCAGGCGTGCATCAATGGATTTTTCGTTTCGAAAAATGTATATGCGCATTAACACGAGCTCTAATTAATAACTAAGAAAATGTCTATCGTACCTTGGGGATACGGTCGTGATCATATATCTTTTTTTTATATTTTATTAATATTTGTAAATCAACAACTTGGAATACACGAAAATCTGGATGTCCGAGAACAAAATTAATGAATTCAGCATCTAATGACTGAATCTCTTACCTTGAGGTTCAGGCTTACATATTTATAAAGTTCAAGCAAACGTAAGCCAAAGATAAACCAAATTAATGCAGTTTAAGCCATTTTAGCTTTAGTTTACTATTTCATTTCTATTTCAAGATTAAATAGCAGAGTCACTACCACAACCAATTTCTTGGCGTTTTATGACTAGTTTCAATATTCTATCTGCGATTTTACTTACCGTGGTTAGATAGGTGTTTGACATTACATCTACCTATCCTGAAAAAGCCAAAACTCTTTTTACAGTAAACAGATACAAGAATGTTGGATATGAAGTTTTGGATCCGGATACGGATACGGACGGATGTGATACACGATACAATCGAGATTGTTTTAAAGTTTTTTCTTGTCGCACTTATGTCAATTAAAAGAGACGGCATCTTTATCAGACATCTGAGCTCTAGAAAGCATCTAAGTTCATTATAAATTACAGGGATACACTTCATATAGTTGAATTCATATTCAACTGTCAATTTAGTACGACTGTAGAGAATGTTTTTACTTGTCACTCACATGTAATTGAAAAGAAATGACAACAGATTTAGAGGCAGTTTTAACAAGCTTATAAGCCCATTATGAATAAGACTACAAAATGTACACCTTTCTTACGCTGCCTTAAATTATATTGACATATAACTAGTTTCATTAAATTAAATCGTGCTGTTAATTGGTCTGTCGCTCACTTTGACTGGCGTACCGTGCCTACTAAGTACATAAAGTGAGCAATATCCTTAGAGCAATAAGATAAAAGGGGTCGCACTAAAGGCGAAGTGGTCTGTAGGCCGGAGATGACGGGACGAACTAGTCGTAAATATCAGATACTGGCCATGAAGTGAGGAATATCTTCACAGCAATAAGAGAAAAGGGATCCCGGATGTAAAGTGTTCCTGGGATCGGCCTAGATGAAGTACGAGTATGTACGTCACCAGTTACTTTTAGTTTTTAGGCCACCTGAAAGCCTTACTTACTTGCAAATCTACACACTTTTCTATACTTAAGTAAGTTTTTTATTTTTAAGATACCTTAAATATTATGATAGCATTATTGAACGCCCGCTGCTTCGCCCGTGTAGACTTCTTTTTTTTATCCCACGGGAACCATACATTTTTTCGGGTTAAAAAGTAGCATGTGTTATTCAAGTACCTAAACTATTTACATTCCAAATTTCATCAAAATCGGTTTAGTAGTTATGGCGATACGTGGTAACAAACATTCACACACACACACACACACACACACAAGAACTTTCGCCTTTATAATATTAGTACGATATTACATTTATCGCAACCAATACAGTTTTAAATCTATGTAATCTATGTTCATACTGAAAACTACTTACACTATTTCATCATGCTGTCAGCTTACACTGCTTACGTCATTAAACTCAGTCTCTTCTGGTTACTCCGAGACCACAATACTCGCTGGTAAATAAAGAACTTTAATATTTCCCCTTTGATTCATTACCGAGTTTCTGATGCGATATTTCACGGTAAGCGGGAAAAAATAAATTATGATTTTTATTAAAATAACCCTTTTCCGTAAGCTAGAAAAAAAATTCAGATTCAGATCGATTCACTCGACCCTTTTTTGACATTTAAAATTCAAAACCACCAAACAGTAAATTTCCAACAAGCATGAACAATTGACCGAGAGAACTGACCCCAATTATACGTTGTTGACGAACGGACAACATAGCAGAAATAGCACGTTAGGCCGAAATGGCATACTTTGGGACGAAATGGGACACTTTGGGACGAAATAGGACATGACGCGTGGGGGTTAACTGACGCGATGAGTGATGGCGACGAGTTAATTAAATTAAAGTTCTGTTTGATGCGATTTGCATTAATTTTAGAAATATTTGATTTATAGGGTATCTTGACGATATAGTAGTATTGGACGAAGAGTATAGTACCTCGACTTTCGATCCGAAGGTCGTGGGTTTGAATCCTGGCCGTGCATCAATGGATGAATTATATGCGCATTAACACGAGCTCTGAACTGTGAAGGAAAACATCGTGAGGAAACCCACGGCTTAGTCAGACCTACACGCATTGACCATGTCTTTCCTGTGGATATGGTCAGTTAAGAGCATGGTTTAGGTGTTGGACTCTATCTCAAACAATGCCCATGTACCCTGGTAGTAACCAGTGTCCCGTTAAGTGTAGGCAAAGATTGCCTGCTGACACTGTATAAATCATCTAGAAAAGATTTAAAGGCCTAAGTCTGACGGTATGCAGAAGCACAGATCGCGATGGTGCTTATTAGGGGAGACTGATGTCCAGCAGTAGACTGCTATATTCTGATGATGACGGGGCGATGAAGTGGGGGCGAGTGCCTAGTTGTGACGAAAAAGGAGTGAATTGGATCAATATTAATAAACTTGTCAATTTACAAATATGTTTATAGATGTTACCGTTGGTTGTTTTAATTACGTACTAGGTACTTCTACATCTATATTCACAACATTAATTTCGAATATTCGCCAGTTGCAAAAGCCATTCAAATCAGGATATTTGCTTCGGCTTACTTGTTTGAAGCTAAATATAAGCACAGAATAGGTACAGAAGGCGCACTCCGCACTTTATGCAAAGCTACAAGAACATTGGCGGGCCCGCCCCCGGCCCGTCCTTGACAGGTAGGGTTCCCGCTTATGCCGCCGCTCGGCTCTTACGCTAGCCGCGTTGCGCGTAATACCTATCACGCGACAAGTCGACAACTCTTCCGAGTCATTCCGCGCCAGACAGTGACAGAGTTATGCGATAGAAAGAGAGGATTTGTTTGGGTGAATATTGCGGTAGGCAATAAGCGCTTACGCGAGCTGTTGTATCGAGAGTCACTATTTACATTTTAATAGAATCCTTAGCGGGAAAACGTCCGGAATGGAGAAAATTGGTGCATCAGAACATCAGACCGCCTCCGAACATCATTTAACACTACGAAAATAATACCCTCTCGTGCAATTACTGCAAACGCACCTTTAATGCTAAAATAGGGTACATAAGTCACATCAGAGCACATAAACGAAGCTCTTTCGTACAAGCATAAGTGGTGTGTCGGTGGTAAAGGAAACGCCCGTCTTACTCGATAGCTAGTTTATTACTGAAGAACATAGAAAGTACCCCCAGTTAACATGACAATATATACGTATAGTTAGGTAGGTACTACAGTTACCAGAAGGTTCCTGTTACATACAGCTCATCCCTCCAACACTAATTTGGGAACCTGTAACAACATAAAGGTTCCTATAAAACTAACAACTAATATTATTTTAGGTAAATACCTAGGTAAGTATACATACACTTAAAAATAGGACTTATAATCAACTTGTTTCCTAGGTCTTTTAGATCGCCCGAATGGGCTAGAGTTAGCACTACTCGGATTATTATTATCACCTCTTTGATTAACACAGAGCTCAGCCGGTCGTGGCTGTTCCGTCATCACCTCGCAAGCCTCCGCCCACTCGTCCGTTTCTGCATCCTTATCTAACACTACAACATCGTTTCCTTCACAAGCGGTCGCGGCCGAAACCTCCGTCACCTCAACAGAAGAAGCATTGGGCGAAGAAGGTTCTATAGCTAATGATATAGGCTCCACCTGCGGCGGCGGTGACTGAAGGGGCGCTGTGGGAGGCGGCGTGCCAGGCTGTGACGGTGGTGGCACCGAATCCAACATTACTGGGATGCCGATACTATCAGAATTGCTTTCATTAAAACTATCAGTATTATCGCTAGTGAACTTCCTTATCTGATCAACATGCCTATTACAATTAGTCGCATAATCCTTAAAATAAATTTCAAACATTCGGTTCCCTATTAACTTTTTAATAATACCTACACACCAAATACTTTTTCTAGCGACAAACCATCTAGCCCAAACAGTTTCACCTACCTGAAAGCATCTACTAGGTTTTAATTTTAATTTTTCATTTGTTTTCTTAGTTTCATTATTAGGCAAAACTAAATCTAACCTGCACCGTAAATTACGGCCCATCATTAACATCGCCGGCGTAGCCCCTGTCGCACAATGAACGGTATTTCTAAATACAAACAGACAACTCTGCAATTTATTATGCATCTCACTCTGATTTTTGCATTCTGAAATTGTACATTTAATCATCTTTTTGCACGTTTTAACAGAATTTTCCGCCTGCCCATTGCTAGCAGGGTGGTATATTGGTGAAGTTATGTGTTGGATTCCGTTCACTTGACAAAAGTTATGAAATTCTGCCGAACTTATCTTAACGTCATTATCCGACACAATTACACTAGGTACGCCGAATCTACAAAACAAATCTTTAAGTTTTTGAATAAGAACATGCGTAGAAGTGCCGCGGTCCATAAAAACACATTCCAACCATTTAGAAAAAGCATCTACTACAATCAAATACACAGCCGGTCCTATTGACATGTAATCGATGTGAATCCGATGCCACGGGCCCGGCGGGCGCGGCCAGGGAGCGGGGGGCGCGGCGGGAGGGGCGGAGCGCACCGCTACGCAGGCGGCGCACGCGCCTACCCATCGTTCGATATCAGCATCTATTCCCGGCCACCACATTCGACTGCGCGCTGCACTTTTTGTTTTAACGATTCCAAAATGTGCCGAATGCAATTCATTTAGCATTCTTTCTCTATACACAGTTGGAATTACTATTCGGTGACCGCGAAACAAACAGTCATTTATAATTTCCAAGTCCAATTTACATTGAAAATACGGCATAATCGACTTACACGCTATTTTTCTGGGCCAGCCATTTTTCATATATTTGAAAACTGTAGCTAAAACCTTATCAGCTGCAACCTCACGTTTAATGTCTTCAAACAAAACCGGTTCCACATTCGCTTCTAAAAATAAAAAATGCCTAGAACTCCCTACCTGTTCATCACTAACCGAGACTGATAAGGGCGACCTTGAGAAATAATCTGCAACCTGATTGTTTTTCCCGTCGATGTACTGCACCGTATAGTTATAAGCAGACAGTATAATCGCATATCTTTGCAACCGTAAAGCAGCCGTCACCGAAATACCCCTCCCTTTTCCAAATATAGAAAGTAATGGTCTATGGTCAGTTTTTAGTACGAAAGGCTCCTGGCGGCCATAAAGGTATTGGTGAAAATGTTTTACCCCAAAAATTATAGCAGTAGCCTCTTTCTGAATTTGGCTATAATTTTTCTCGCTCGCCGATAGCGAGCGAGAAGCAAACGCAATGGGACGCTCGCTACCGTCCGCGCCGCGGTGCGCCAACACGGCGCCGAGCCCGCACGGGCCCGCGTCCACGGTCAGCGACAGCGGCGCGTCCGGCTCGAAGTGCGCCAGCACTCGATCGCTGGCCAGCTCGCGTTTCACGCATTCGAACGCCGCTTGGTGCCGCTCGGTCCACTGCCACTCTGCTCCCGTTCGTAGCAGTTCGTGTAGCGGATTCAATACTGCAGATGCAGAAGGAATAAAATTCCTGTAATAATTTACTACACCTAGGAATTGTTTAACGCCTAATACGTTTATAGGCGCCGGTGCATTTATTATTGCCTCCACTTTAGTTGGACAAGTTCTCAAGCCGTTCTTGTCTATAACGTAGCCTAGGTAGGTAACACTATCTTCGAAAAAGACGCACTTTTCTTTTTGCAAACGTAAACCTGCCTCTTGTAGCCTACGTAGGACTTCTCGAAGTCTTGAGATGTGGATTTCTTTAGTTTTTCCCGTAACACAAATGTCATCTAGCCAAATACTTACACCGTCTAGCCCAGAAAATAGAGTTTCCATTGCTTTCTGAAAAATAGCCGGTGCATTTGCTAATCCGTAGACTAATCTTGTGTAAGAGAATAGGCCTTTATGAGTTGATATAGTTGCCAGCGCTTGAGATGATTTAGATAATCTAAATTGATTATACGCGTTACTTAAATCTAATTTAGAATATTTTTCCCCACCACCGATCTTGGAAAAAACCTCTTCTATGCGTGGCAACGGATACTTGTCTATTTTTAAATCTTGATTTAACGTGCAAGAGAAATCACCGGCGATCTTTAACTTACCATTTTCTTTTAAGACTGGTACAATAGGCGTAGCGTATTCGGCATGGCTAACTGGCACTAAAATACCAAGACTTACTAATCGGTCAAGCTCTGCGCTAACCCTGTCTTTGAGAGCAAAAGGAACCGACCGCGGCTTAAAAAATTTGGGCTGTGCATTATCTTTTAGCAATAATTCGACCTCAAACTTGTTAAAACAACCTAATTCGTCTTTCCAAACGTCCTGGTATTGTGTCAATAGCCGTTGCACTTCTTCTATGTTTTTATTCGTACATTCAATACTGTTATTTGCAGATGAAAAATGTATATTAAAATTCGCCATAAAATCGCGCCCTAGCAAAGGTGGCCCACCATTTTCAAAAACATACAACTTTAATTGTTTACATAGATTAGCATACCTAACCTTAGCAATAAAGAAACCTAAGGGCATAATTTTGTGGCCATTGTACAAACACATTTTAATATCACTCTTTTGCAACTTATTATTGGAAAAATACTGCGAATACAACTTGTCTGATATAACGGAAGTGCCGGATCCACTATCTAGTTCCATACATAAGTTAATACCACTCACATCCACTGTAATTTTAATTGGATTATAGTTTACATACCTCAAGTTATAGAGCTCACATTCCTTGCAGTCAGTTTCCGAATGAGACACTGTGTCCTCAACGCTGATTTTGTGTAAATTACACTTCTTACCACTACACACTTTCTTTAGATGGCCTTTTTGCCCACACTTTTGACACTTGTAGTCCTTAAATCTACATTTAGCCGCACTGTGGTTCTTCATACCACACACCGAACAACGTAACTCAATGTTGCCGTCATCAATTTTGCGGGTCGCGGCGGAGGCGGTGGCTAAGCCTGCCTGGGAACTCCCGGCGGCGCCGCCTGCGCCGACGCTTCGCGAGCCAGCTCGTGCGTAGAATACCGGCTCCTCCTTCACGATGACGGCGGCGGCGGCGGCGGCCGCGCCAGCGCCGGTAGCGGCGCGTGCCTGCCGCGCACACGATGCCTTCTGAGCGACCTCCAACGCCTTCGCTAGCGTTAAAACTTTGGAGTCGCATTCAAAAAGTTTATCACGCTCGTGCCCTGTCTGGAAGCCCAGCACGAAACGATCACGCAGTAGCGTGTCCAGTTCTGTGCCAAAGTCACAATATACGGCAAGCCCTCGCAGGCGAGCCGCCCATTCTTCGATGCTTTCACCGTCGGACCTTGTCGCTTCGTAGAACTTCGCCCTGTCGGCGAATGTCGACCTCTTTGGCGTGAAATGTGTATTGAGTACAATCACTAGCTCCTTGTAGGAAATTTCTTCGAGTTTCTTCGGATGAACGAGGTTCCGAAGCAGACGGTAGGACTCATCGGACAAATGAGTTAGCAGCGCTGCACTTTGATTACTCACATCAATGTTGTTCAACTTAATAAATTGAGTCAATTTACCGTAAAACACTTCCCATTCGTGTATTTTATAGTCAAATACACCTAAATTACCGAGAAAACTCGCCATTTTTTTTTTAACGCGGGTAGAACTGATCTCGTCGTCAGATGGTGTGTCGGTGGTAAAGGAAACGCCCGTCTTACTCGATAGCTAGTTTATTACTGAAGAACATAGAAAGTACCCCCAGTTAACATGACAATATATACGTATAGTTAGGTAGGTACTACAGTTACCAGAAGGTTCCTGTTACATACAGCTCAATAAGCCTATACGGAAGTCGCTGTGGCCGAAATCGGCCTGGAAAATCATGAATGTTTTCGCGTAGTAAGGCTTCTGTACCTATTTATTCTGTGACAAGTAAATCTCTAGTGTATAATCTCATGCTAATATTTTAAGGTCATCGCTCACTGCGCAGTATCATAAGCGGGCCGAGCCATGACCGAGCCCGTCACGAAAATAGCACCTTACACAGTAAGACCGTATCATACTAGGACCGTCGCATAACCGTTTTGCGAAGCGTAATCCCGAGCCTATACCACAGTAATAGACATTTTGTTGGTTTTATGCTAAACACACAATTATTCTGAAAGCCCATTTTAAAACTTATCACTCAATTTTTTTGTAAAATACTATCGTAAATATAGAGCGTTTACAAGCTAAACCACACTAAAATACATATTACACACATTTTGTCGGGTTTACTAGCAAAGTGCAATATTTCATCATATTTTGTGTAACTTTAAATGGGAGTTTTATCTACAAGGTTTAAAAAAACAGACTTTTAAGAAACCTTTTTAAAAACCCAATTATAATCCATAGTGATGGCATAATAATTATTGCGATCATGATGATGATGATGAAAAGTAGCTTATATCCTTCCTCAAAGCTCCTGAGATTAGCGTGTTCAAACAAATTAACAAATAAACTTTTCCGCTTTATTACTGGTTGGTTGGTATAGATTAAGTGTACTTTCACTCTACATTCAAGGTTTTATGAATAACTGGATATTTTTTTAATTTGTAAGCTTATCTTTTTTCTCGAAATCGTGTTTTTGCTGTTACTACACTTTGATTACGGAGGGCAGTATGGGATTTTGACGTTTGATAAATGTCACATAACGTGCGGAACGCATTCAGTGATGCTAGATGGGGGGTTTTCAATTCAAATTTGGGGTATTTACCGACTCAGAAGGAAATCCTTTGGGAGAATTTTCGTAGGTAAAAATTATAAATTATATACCTACTTGATATTTAGGGGTGATATTTGATAGGTTTAGAATGTGTACATGTATATGTGTATAAATGGGGGTACTTGAAAGACTTTGTGAAGTGAGAAAAATAACTGAATTATTATCTAACCAATATTGGAGCGTTTCCTCTTGCTCCTACTCGATTCTCCTACTGCTCCTGCACGAGGACCAATATATCCTTATAAGTATATCCTCGTGCTCCTACTAATGGACAGTCAAGGTACAATACCCCAAAATAAAACTATTAAATAGGGGCACAGCCGCGAAGCCGTATTTTGATAAACTTCAAAACAAGATAACATCTTCATCATCAACAAAAAATAAAATCGTTATTCTTATAAATAAATACTTATGCTATGATCAAGATCTACATTTAAAGTGACAGCTGTCACCAAATGTACCAATATAATGTATAAAGTAGAATGCTGACTGACATTTAATGTACAAAGGATTTTGAACCTTATCACGACTACACAACGATCTATTATCATTTAATCTTGGTTATAAGGATTGTTGGTCTTGTTGAGATGCTTTCTTGGTAGCTTTGTCTCTTTCACACTCGTTGTTGGATTAGTAGTGTGCCCATGTCATTTAAATTTCAGGATATTTTTACCTTATCACGCTCAACAAAATCAGCGCTTGATTTCGATCCATGGTTTCGATCCTTGAATTCGATCCTTGATTTTGATCCTTGATTTTGATTTCGATTTTGATTTCGATCCTTGATTTCGATCCTTGGTTTTGATCTTGGATTTCGATCCTGGATTTCGATCCTGGATTTCGATCCTGGATTTCGATCCTTGATTCTTGAATTTTGAACCTTGAATCTGAAATCTTGAACCTTGAATCTTTGAAGTGACAGCTGTCAAACTTCAAATGGCCATATCTCGGGAACTACTCGTCCCAGACTCCCCGTTCTCAGTTCAAATGAAAGCTATGACCAAGATCTTCATTTGAAGTGACAGCTGTTAAACTTCAAACGGCCATATCTTGGAAACTACTCGTCCTAGACTCCCCGTTCAAAGTTCAAATGAAAGCTATGACCAAGATCTTCATTTGAAGTGACAGCTGTCAAACTTCAAACGGCCATATCTTGGAAACTACTCGTCCTAGACTCCTCATTCTCAGTTCAAATGAAAGCTATGACCAAGATCTACATTTGAAGTGACAGCTGTCAAACTTCAAACTGCCATATCTTGGAAACTACTCGTCCTAGACTCCTCATTCTCAGTTCAAATGAAAGCTATGACCAAGATCTACATTTCAGATGACAGATGTCATTTTGACAGCTGTTATTGAAAATGTAGATCTTGGTCATAGCTTTCATTTGAGCTAAAAAGGAAGAGTCTAGGATGAGTAGGTTTCGAGATATGGCTGATTGAAGTTTGACAGCTGTCACTTTAAATGAAGATCTCTTCAATAGCTTTCGTTTGAACTGAGAACGGGGAGTCTAGGACGAATAGTTTCCGAGATATGGTGCTTTGAAGTTTGACAGCTGTCACTTCAAATGAAGATCTTGGTCATAGCTTTCATTTGAACTAAGAACGGAGAGTCTAGGACGAGTAGTTTCCGAGATATGGCCTTTTAAAGTTTGACAGCTGTCACTTTGAATGTAGATCTTGGTCATAGCTTTCATTTGAACTGAGAATGAGGAGTCTAGGACGAGTAGTTTCCGAGATGTGGCCGTTTAATGTTTGACAGCTGTCACTTTAAATGTAGATCTCTTCAATAGCTTTCACTTGAAGAGAACGGAGAGTCTGGGATAAGTGGTTTACGAGATATGGCCCATCTGTCATTTTAATATACACCTAATCTGTCTTTTTGACGTAATCTGTCATTTTGACATAATCTCTCATTTTGACATGATCTGTCATTTTGACATAATCACGGGCAGACTGCCCGCAACCACGGCTATTGTAACAGCCAAATCGTCGCGTCGTGATAAATAAGGTAAATTACGCGATACTCGTAAAATCCCGTGTACATAAATCAACATCCAGTACCAACAATACGAACCAACTCGGTGGCGCAGTGTGCGAAGGTTCAGCTAAAACACAGTAAGTTGCGGGTTCGATTCCCACTGCGACGCAAGTGTTTGTATGATCTGCAAATATATGTATCGGGTCTGGGTGTTTTTCTATGTAATATTATGTATTTACAAAAAAAGGATAGGTACCTACAAGTAGTTTATCAGTCATATAGTTTCCATACAAGGTCTATTTACCTTGGAGCTAGATGATGCTGTGAAATATCCAGCATTATTTATTTATAGAAAAAGGCTGAAAAGCTGCCCCTAGGGGCTGACCTGGCTACGCTACTAATATGATGGTTACATGGATTGACAGATGGGCGGGGCTTGTCATTGATTGTCAGCAAAATAATCATGGCGGCCGGAGATTGACAAGACGGCCATGGCACGGGCAGGGCACGCGACGGTGTAGGAACGGTGTGGTGTGGGGCGTCGCATACATTTCAATACAAAGAATATCATTTTTGCCGGGACGGTGTTGCTACGGTCATGCTATGCGACGGGGTAGAGACGTGATAATGTGGCAGCACCCTTAATCTGTAATATGGTGTGAATACTAATACAGTTGATCTACCGAAATCATTAATTATTCAGCTTCCATGACATAACTTTGTGAACACTCGATTGTATGGTAATACTACTAAGATAAAGACAGTGGAAAATATCAAAGATCAAAGCAGAACATTGAATGTGGCATTTCTAAGAGTAGATACCTATCTTGTTGGGTAGTTTTAATCAGAAACAAAATTTCCACCCGCAAACATTAATTTTATTAAAATGTAGTAATTTTAAAAATGTCAACCCTGGCTGTCGTTTTGTTTTGGTCTTTAGCTTAAGAAAAATGAGAGCTTTGGGCTTTAGCGATATTAAGTTTAATGTAAGTACAACAGATTTTTTTTAAGTTGTTATGCTGTTAATCGACACTAAGGTATTATTAGGAGGATCGCTTCCATGAATGCGGGTTCTAATCCCGTCGAAATCAAAAATTTTTGATAAGACTTTTAATTTTTAATGAAACAGAATTACTTATCGCCTATTTTAACTATCGTAAAATGTCTAAGAGGGTAGTCACATAATTTCGTCTATCTAATGAAAGGCTAGAACAAGCTTACAAGCACTTTGACAATCCAAACTCCTGAAATTCGAGCAACAACTCAACACAATACCCCGTGGGACCCAGCTTTAAACAATGTTTCGTCAGAGTGGGAATAAGCCGAATAAACGAGAAACAGAGTGTTGGCAAATGAGGCGTGACCCGACGGTGTAATGCCGACATTATTCAGTAATCCCATGAAATAAACATGAGTTAGAATTAGCTGAAGGCTGAGAAATCGGGATTGGAAGAACGGATCTTGCTGACCAGCGATTTTATGGGAAGATTGTGGCATTTTTTCCTGATTCAATAAGTGCGATACCTCCGATGTTACGAAAGATATTATTTCGGTTGAAATCTTTCTTTCAGCCCTCGGATTAACACTGTGCGACTTTTATTGAATAACATTTGAGTAAAATATAGCTGTGTTGTTATGTAAATTTTTGTAATATGAGAAAAAAAGCTATCCAAAGTTGTAGACTTTATTTTTGTTGCACGACCTACATCGCATAAGACTAAGCAAGAGCAACTACCAACTGAGCTGAGAGGCTAGTCATTAAACTTATATCCATTCGAAAGTTGAAAACCTTCTCCAATGTCTTCTTACCAACTTCAGGTTATCATCATCAATATCCACAGCCCATAGGTACCGACTAGGCCTCCCTTTGTAAACGCCACATAATCTGGTCCTTTGCTGTGCAAAGTCAAGAATTGCCCGCGTCGTCGACCCATCGCGCCATCGGACGACCACGACTTCTTTGGCCGGTCCTCGACCACCATTCGGTCAAAACTTTGCTCCACCTTCCATCACCTCGTCTAGCCAAGTGTCCAGCCCAACTTTAATTTAACTTCAGGTAAGTACACATGATTTTTTAAATAAAAGTCACGTGTCCAGGCCTTACAATCTCACATATGGCAGGGACAGGCGTAGTCAGTTCTGCAAAAATCAATTTCCCACCCAATCCCCGTGCAAATTACTTCAACCGTTTTACATTTTTATTACAACGACACATTTCTTTTGCGAATTTCGTTTATGTATATTTTTACGACAGTATCGTATGGGATACCAACATATTACTTTTTACGATATTAAACTCGCAAATAAAATAAGCATGTCGTTTGTAATCTGGGAAAATATATGCGATTTTTAACCGAAGCCCTCGTGACGTTACCTGCGTAGTGATGATAGATGATGATGATGATAATGAAAAAAAGCCTATAACCTTCCTAAAGCAATCAAATGCAGAAATAATTTTTCAAATCCCACTGGTAGGTAGTTCCAGAGATTAGCGCGTTTAAATAAACAAAAATAAAATCAAACAAACTCCGTATATTGGTACCTATAGATTGTAGATATTGGAAGATTATTCCAAAATCAATAGACAAGAACATTATCTGCAAAAGCCTATAAATTCAAGATAAGCAGGACGGCCATAGGAGGCCGTTAATTGGATTCTAATTAATGTTGTGATATGATTAACGGATGCTTATCTTGCCCAAGGTTCAGAGCAGGCAATTTAGAATTCACATAATCCATAGATTATATTTATACTTACAGTAAAACAACATCCGTACCCATATGATAAATGTGAAAGTGTGTTTATCCTGCTTTCACGTCAAAACAGAGGATCAGATCGCTGTCATCATAAGTATTATTTTGGTATTATTCAAGGAATTTCTATACTACGTACCTGGAATGCTGACTGAGACAGAAAACAAGGTCCGCTTGAGAGATAAAACTTGGGCGGCGTGTCTCTTTCTAAAGGGTGACCATAAACTAAACATTCCTAGTCCCTAAGAGGCCTTTTCCATCATTTTCTGATTTACGTGATGTTTCAGGGCATGATTTTTGAATTAAAATACTGATACAATTTTGATCCTTCATTTTGATTCTTGAATCTTGAATCTTGATTCTTGAATCTAAAAACTGAAATTTTGAATGTTGAATCTTTGAAGTGACAGCTGTCAAACTTAAAACCGCCATATCTCGGGAACTACTTGTCCTAGACTCCCCGTTCTCAGTTCAAATGAAAGCTAAGAATGGGAACGGGGAGTCTAGGACGAGTAGTTTCCAAGATATGGCCGTTTGAAGTTTGACAGCTGTCACTTCAAATGAAGATCTTGGTCTTAGCTTTCATTTGAACTGGGAACGGGGAGTCTAGGACGAGTAGTTTCCAAGATATGGCGGTTTGAAGTTTGACAGCTGGCACTTTAAATGAAGATCTTGGTCATAGCTTTCATTTGAACTTTGAACGGGGAGTCTAGGACGAGTAGTTCCCGAGATATGGTCATTTGAAGTTTGACAGCTGTCACTTCAAATGAAGATCTTGGTCATAGCTTTCATTTGAACTGGGAACGGGGAGTCTAGGACGAGTAGTTCCCGAGATATGGCCATTTGAAGTTTGACAGCTGTCACTTCAAATGAAGATCTTGGTCATAGCTTTCATTTGAACTGGGAACGGGGAGTCTAGGACGAGTAGTTTCCAAGATATGGCCGTTTGAAGTTTGACAGCTGTCACTTCAAATGAAGATCTTGGTCTTAGCTTTCATTTGAACTGAGAACGGGGAGTCTAGGACGAGTAGTTCCCGAGATATGGTCATTTGAAGTTTGACAGCTGTCACTTCAAAGATTCAAGATTCAAGATTTCAGATTCAAGGTTCAAAATTCAAGAATCAAGGATCGAAATCCAGGATCGAAATCCAAGATCGAAACCAAGGATCGAAATCAAGGATCGAAATCAAAATCAAGGATCTAATTCAAGGATCGAAACCATGGATCGAATTCAAGCGCTGATTTTGTCGAGCGCGATAAGGTAAAAATATCCTGAAATTTAAATGACATGGGCACACTACTAATCCAACGAGTGTGAAAGAGACAAAGCACCCAAGAAAGCCTCTCAACAAGACCAACAATCCTTATAACCAAGATTAAATGATAATAGATCGTTGTGTAGTCGTGATAAGGTTCAAAATCCTTTGTACATTAATGTCAGTTAGCACTCCAGTTACGTAGTTTAGAATCTTCTTGGTATTATTCAGGGGCGGCCTTAGCTGACGCGAGGCCCTGGGCGGTAGATCTTTGCGAGGCCCCTGATGACGGGCGTGGGATCTGGACTTTGGGGGGGGGGGGTCCCACAATATTATGTAAAGGGGGGGGGGGGGGCAAAATACCTACTCATTAAGGTAATATGCGAGCGAAGCGAGCCGATTTTTTTACGATTAATGCAACATAACTCACTTTGCTAGTAAAATAACGAGGCTATTAAGCGAGCAAAGCGAGCTCCCTACACTAGCAAAATACCCTTGAATGAAAGGCGAGCGAAGCGAGCCGAATTTTTTAAAGAAAATTGTAAAATGTGACACTTGATTTTGCTTACGGTGCTCAAAGAAAAGGCTGGCTGCTTGTCAGTTTCTATTCTGCGATCAGATTAAACAACACACTCTATTCGCAGAATACACATGAAGCTAAAATGCGAGCGAAGCTATAAATGCAACATAATGACACTTGATTTTGCTTACGGTGCTCAAAGAAAAGGCTGGCTGCTTGTCGGTTTCTATTCTGCGGTCAGCCATAACTCACTTCGTTCGCAAAACACACATATGAAGCTAAAATGCGAGCGAAGCTAACAGATTTTTTTAAAACAAATGACACATTGTTAGGGCAGGGGATGAAAAAGTTTGTATGAACAATTTAGAATTCCAAATTTAGCATTTAAGCATTTAACACATTATAATATACTAGCGAACGCCCGCGGCTTTGCCCGCGCGGACTCTATTTTTATCCCACGGGAACCATACATTTTCCGCGAATATCTGGGTGACTGAGCTTTGCTCGGGAGCAAATACAGAAAAAAAAAAACTCACAAAAAAAACTTTTATTGGCTGAGATTCGAACTCGTGGCCTTCGGCTGTAAGGCAATGGCCCTGACCACCGAGCCATTTTTCTCTCGACAAATTCCGTGAAATGACGAACCACATTGCACTGGTAAACCTTTTTGCGTGAAAATGCCAAGAAAACGGCTTTTCCCAGATATATGAGACCTAGCTAGATCGATGTTTCGCCCTCGTAAACACCCGTACTGCAAATTTCATCGAAATCGTTAGAGCCGTTTTCGAGAACCTCAGTACATACAAACAAACTTCAAACTTCAAACATCAAACAAATATTGCTCGTTTAATAGAATAGGATAAAAATTAGCCTTTGTGTTATTCCAGAACCTAAACTATCTACATTCCAAATTTCATCAAAATCGGTTTAGTAGTTTTGGAGATTTTAGTAGTTTTGGAGATACGTGGTAACAAACATTTACACACACACACACACACGGACTTTCGCCTTCATAATATTAGTAGGTTTATGCTGGATGTTAGAGGGACTTATGTCAAAGATTTGGGGAGGGGGGTCATGGCCCTGGGATCGAGCCTGCCTAGTCATTGCGAGGCCCTACCAAAGTACGTAAAGGTATTGGATGAAGAAAAGTCTGAGCCGCGCACATATTATAAAACAAAGTAATTCGCCCCCAGCTCAGCGTCTGTCTCTGTTTGTCTGTTCGCGTTATACTCAAAAACTACTAAAAGGATTTTCATTTGGTTTTCACCAATAGACCAGACAGAGTGATTCATGAGGAAGGTTTAGGTGTATAATTCATTAAGTTTTTGTGTAAATTGGTTGAAATATGACGAAGATTGTTGAAAATGTCGAAAAAATATAGCCGACTGGGAGTTTTCATAGAAAAAGTTTCCTTTTGGGATATTAACAAAATAATGTAGAAAGGCATTGTTCTTATTTTATAGGTAAGTATACAGAAAAGTCCACAATGGAATTTGTCTATCTTTAACGGATAGGTTTACTAATGCCTATAAAAGATTTTCTCTAGTCGGCTTGCTGCGCGAGGCCCCTACAAGCGCGAGGCCCCGGGCGAGTGCCCTGCTCGCCACCCCCAAAGGCCGCCACTGGTATTGTTACATTGTAATCGGCTCTTGACAGATATGCTGTTGTGATATATGTCCGAGTTTCAATTCAATCAGCCTACTGAGAAGTTCTGTTGAACAGCTCCTCACTCCATCATTAGATCAGCTCGGTGTTACCATAGTGTTGCATTGTCACCGAGATTCTACAAGTGCACCAAATTTCAGCATAATCGGACACTGAGGGCCTATTTTTTGGTACCTACATCATTGTATTACAATACAATTTAATAGTATTACATTAAAAAATCTGAATTGTCCTAACCCTAATTCAATTTGAGAGCACCATTGACAAATTAATAAACATTGGCACCGACAGTTCAACAAACGTTAACAAAATAAACTCAGACCTTTTTTAAAAACGGTGTTTTTAAAGCGCCGGGTACAAACTAGGGCTTGCATTCGAATATTCAAATATTCGAATAATTCGAATATTAAATTCGTTCGAATATTCGAATACTGAAGTCGAATATTCGATATTCGATTAAAATTAATAACACCAAACTCAGAACTCTGATGTGCATAAAATGCCACTTTTATAGGATTCGGAAACACTAGAGGGTGCCGCGCGTGATTGCGTAGTGCTTTCGCGTATTTGCCGACAACCCAGTGGAGGTGCTTTGTCAGGAAAATGCAAATCTACATAAAAAGTTTTTTTAATCTACATGTTTGATTCCTGGCCAGGAGAATTGTTATTTTAAAATCTAATGAAGCAGTTTACTTTTTATCAAAATTGGTTAAAGTTTTTTTTAATCTACATGTTTGATTCCTGGCCAGGAGAATTGTTATTTTAAAATCTAATGAAGCAGTTTACCTTTTTATCAAAATTGGTTACCCAAGACTCTTTTGAGTGTTTTGTCGCTATTGCCACCTGCCATCACCTCGTCTAACCAAGTGTCCAGCCCAATTTCATTTAAGATTCGTAACCCTAACTCTGACGTCCTGGACTTTAGTCCGGCGCCGGATCTCGGTGTTACGAATTCGTTCTTGGAGTTTAATGCCGGGCATGGCCCGCTCCATGGCTCTCTGTGTAGCTTATACTTTGAACACAGTCTCCTTAGTAAGCGTCCACGTCAAGTCAAAGTTGGGAAGACACATTGGTTAAAGAGACGGGTTTTCATATGGATATGGACCATCGAGTCGGAAATAAATGACATTTATTTATTTATTTATTTATTTATTCAGGCACTGTGGAACTTTCTTCGACTGAAGCACATCTGCCAGTTTTCCGAACGCGGCCCAGCCGAGTTGTATCCTTCTGGAGATCTCCTTACTCTGATGCTCTTTACCAAAAGATAGAATATGCCCAAGATAAAGATACTTGTCAACTACCTCCAGTCTCTCGTTTCACCGTTACGGTAAAATTCGAGGTTCCAGAAGCATTCGCCATAATCTTCGTCTTGGACATATTCAACTTAAGGCCAACGGCTAAAGAGGCATCAAAAAGTTGTTGGATCATGAGTTGGAGATCTTCCAGGTTGTGGGCAAACAATACGAGGTCATCGGCAAACTTGAGATGTGACAGGAAGGCTGATGTGCGGAATGTTTGTTCCGCAAGATCCCATGCAAGCATCTTCATAACGTCTTCAAGAGCCGCCGTGAAGAGCTTGGGTGATATTGTGTCTTCCTGCCGCACTCCCCTCTTGATGTTAATAGGGTTGGTAGTGTCGTGAAGGCGAACTTGCATGGTTGCCGTGCCGTATAACTCCCGCAGCACTTCCACGTATCGTGCGTCAATCTGGCAGCGATAGAGAGCGTTAAACACAGCCCAGAGCTGTCGGATGCTTTCTCGTAATCGGCGAAAGCTAAGCACAGGGGCCGGTTATATTCTGAACTCTTCTCCATCAGCTGCTTCATGGTGTGGATGTGGTCGATCGTGGAATAACCACTACGGAAGCCGGCTTGCTCGACGGGCTGGTACTCATCTAACTGGCGAGTCAGCTGATTGCATACCACCTTGGCAAATAGCTTGTACACCTGAGATAAGAGACTTATGGGCCTGTAATTGCTCAGTTTCGAGCAGTCTCCCTTTTTGTGCAAAATGGTGACAATTGCAAGCATCAGGTGATTTTTGTTTGGTTGATGACTGCGCGAAAAAAGAAGGCACCAACCTTTCATACAAAATCAGCATAGTCATTTTATTGTAGACTAGCTTCCGGTCGGCTTTGCCCGCTAGGTACCTACATAACTTAATAGCCTTTGTTCATCCTGAAAGTTCATTTTTGAAATCGGATGAGTAGTTTCGGAGATAACCTACAAACAAACAAATTTTACGTCTTTATAATATTAAGTACAGATATTGTTGACTGATTTTACTGAGAATTTGTGGTTGATTGTGCGTGTAATAATCGCGAATGTCTCGTTACGGCGACACAATCTTTTGTTTATGCAAATAGCACTTGAAAGATTAAAAGAAGACGTGATTTTAGTAAAAACAAAGATTTTTGTCTATTATTCGAATAATATTCGAATAATTCGAATATTACCCGAAAAAAAATCGAATATTCGAATATTAAAATTTTCGAATATTTGCAAGCCCTAGTACAAACAGCTGAAAGTTTAAAAAAAACGAAAAACATTCGGGATGACACACATGCATACGAAGTATGAAAAACAACGAAACTCTCTCCGCTTAGGGCTCATCAGGACTGCGGGATAGTTGTAATTTAAACAGTGGTTACAAGAGTTTATTATAAAACTGGACTTATAAATTCTATATTTTACACAATTAATAACACATACAGACACAATTCGTTTATTAGAGGTGATTTATAACTATGTGCTGATTCCATGCCTTTGTGAATTTAGTTTCCAATCCTTGCAAATATAAAAAAAAACTAAGGATAGATTATGTACCTACCTACATTTAACTCTATATGCGGTGCACGCCAGTAAAGCGCAACATCGTTATTATTTTTTCCGACGTCTTCAATAAGTGATTTCTCACGAATCACTCCGCCCATTGGTGAAAATCATTTATCAAATATAAATTAGCCCCGTTATTCATAATGGACTAACAAGCTTCCTAGAGCTCTGATGGCTGCTAAATCTGTTGCCATCTTTTTTGATTGACAAGAGTGACTACAAAAATATTATTGTCTAAAGCCGTGCTAACTTGACAGTTGAATAAGAATTGGGGTAGATTTATTCGTTCAAGTTAACACGTGTATAAAAATGAGTTAACATAAATTGATTCATTCATTCATTCATTCAATTTAAAAGTGATGTTTCGCCCTAGCCCTGTAAAGGACAAGGTATGCAGTCCTGACGCACACCTCCGCCCCGCATTCAGAAAGCGATTACTTTCGACCGTGGAAAAGCGATTTTTAGCTAACTTCAAAAAAGGTTTAGTAAATGAATTTTGGACGCTGGATTTTGTGGAGCTTTGTAATTAACATGAAAATCTAATCCAATATCTTAATCACCAGCTTTTAATCTACGTAAGTTTGTATGGCCAACTATGGTGACAGTTTTAGGCTACCCAAAGACCGCGGTGCGATTCAGACCTTCTCGGAATGTATTCCGAATTCGGAAAGTCACGTTTCTTCGCTGAAAAAACGTACTCTTTCCGAAGAAAATCATCAAATCGGATCCTATTTCGGAAGTCTGAATAGTTATCGATTACTAAGTTTACGTAGCTTACTAAAGTTTTTATATATAAGTTTTCCAGAAACAGTAGGTAGGTACTGTATTAGGTATTACACCCTGTCTGTTAAACTTGAAAAGGATTTGGCCGGATCCTGCCCCAGAGAGCCGAATATCGAATTAGACTATGCGTCTGAATAATATTATTTAAATAAAATATCACAAAATTAACTGGTACATACAGAATACTTAGATATCTCGTGCCCTGTGGGAATATAATTATGTTATTTTATTAGTAACTTTAGTCACTTCCGGTACTACAGTCCGTAATGCCTCTCCAGACTCACGGCGAGAAGTTTCACCGAGACTTCTCGAAGAACAAACAAATTATCCACACTCTCAATTTTCTCACTCGTGATCTGTTTGAAATCCTTTGTCTCGGCCAAAAATAGGTACCGACACCAAAGCGCGAGAACAAGAAGGCGAGAAACTC
Source organism: Camptogramma bilineatum (assembly GCA_958496255.1). Lineage (NCBI taxonomy): Eukaryota > Metazoa > Arthropoda > Insecta > Lepidoptera > Geometridae > Camptogramma > Camptogramma bilineatum. The sequence continues at coordinate 14,944,809 of OY292453.1, forward strand.
CTCACATTCACGCTTCTCGGGTGTTGTCGGGGTTTCTTGCCGAGAGTCTGGAGGGGCTATTAGGTATCACAGAGAATATTTTTATCAGATAGACTACCTTCTTTTTCGCGGTTGACATGACACTCAAATAGTAAACAAAACAGACGGACAAGAGTTTGACAGATGTAAAAGGAATTTCGTTGAGTTTCAGTTGTGTGATTGTGTTGTGATGTGATTTATGAGGATTTATCATATTTTATTTAAAATTACAAAAAGTACTGACGCCTTGGGATATGCATACTGACTAAAATGGAAATGGGCTGGACATGTAGCCCGTCTACACGATGGAAGATGGACTAGGAGAGTGACAAATTGGGAGGGTCCAAGAGGTCGACGCTGCATAGGAAGACCATACGCTCGCTGGGACGACGACATCAAGAAAACTGCTGGACCAAACTGGCTCCGAGTAGCACAAGACAGGGACAGATGGCTGGCTTTGGAGGAGGCCTTCACCTTAGGGGTTCTCTAGTACCTACTTAGATTATAAGCATTAGTGATAAGAAAAAATGTTAATTATAGAGAAATAAAAGGCTTTTTATTTTATTTATTTATATCATATTTTATTTTAGGTGGTAAGTACAGAATCACTGCACATGAGTGTAGATAATTTTATTGATGAAATTCCCAATTTTTCCTAAGTAGGTACTTTTCTTTTTTACTTTAAATTATAGGTACTGGGAGCAGCTGTGTGCGTCAAGCTGCAACAGCCTCCTTCAGGCGATAGCCGACAGGCCTGACTTTCATCTTATTCAGTCTTGGGAGTCAAGGCATGCCATCTTGGCAACCTATACTTGCCATTGACTGTCCGGTTGTACCTACTTACCACTCAAATGTGCCACCGATTTTTGCCTACCTACTAATACTAACATAATATAAATGAATGATAATATTTTCACGTGAAAATTCCCGTGTGTTAAATAATATATGGATGAAAGTCTGAAATAAAGAATTTTTATTTTAATTTATTATTTTATTTATTTTCCATATGTACCCTAGTTCACTTAAAATTCTGCCAGTCCATAATAATACTTACTAAATAATTATTGTTGGACATTACACACAGCGCCATCTATCCCCAAAGTAAGCAAAGCTTTTACTATACGAACCTAAAAAATATAGTTTCCTAGGTTCATCCGTTCATGCTGGGCGTCACAGCCTGCTGCTTTAAATTAGATTATCTTTTAAATCCCACTTTAAAAAGGAAGAAGATGAATGGAGTCTCACTATAAAATAAAAAAACAAACCCAAAAATCCCAATTTGATCATGACGCAAGCATTCTTTCCTGTGGGCATCTGTGGGGCAAAATTGTTCTAGGAATCGGCCATGTCCTTTTCAAACTTAAAATATTTTTGATTAGATCTTTATAAATTGTGTCGTTGAATTAGTACAACGTTATTTTAACCAATAAATTGATTTTACTGCGTGTGACAAGCTAATTAGAAACCCTCAATGTTTGATCCGTAATACATATAGGTAATTTGGTTTATCAAATCAAATTAACGAAGAAGGCTCTAACTAAATAACTTCCAATAGGGAACTCCCACAATATTTTTTTATGTTTTTATACGATAGGTTATATTGTCAAATAACCGTAATAAAAATTCCAGCGCCGAAAAACTAAAATTTTATAACAAAAATAATTTTTAAAATTACCAACATTTTCATGCACTTGAAACGGTCGTGACGTCACAATCCACAGCAATTACACGTGCTTGTAGGTAGAAAAAAAAAACTTTCTGTCATTTATCATAGAGTTTGAAGGAGTGTGACGTCACAACACATGTGACAAATAGCGTTGCGTTTCAAGTCTTATGAAATTCCCACTATATTTTTGCACTTTTTAATTATTAATTTCTAAACGAAAATGAAATAATATTAAAAAATAATTACACACACATAATTCTAAAGCCATAATGTTCATAGAAAAATACGTTTAACCCGCTTTTGAATCAGACGCATGTTCCCTATTGTTATAAAGTAGGTAGGAAGCGCTCGTGGTGTAGTTTGCTTAAGCGGGGAATTCACTAGACGGACATGCCCGTGGGCAAGTCTGATATGCCCGCCGGACCTAGGTCTGTGCAATGTTTGCAATGTCCTACACTAGCAAACATTGCACAGACCTATAGTAGCGTGGTCCAGCGGGCATGTCTGCAGACTTGCCCACGGGCATGTCCGTCTAGTGAATTCCCCACTTTAGACGTTCTTGTTAGAGCGACGTTTTGAGCGGTCTCAATTTAGATGGGTGATCACTAGTGGCACTAAGAACTGAGCGATTCCGTGCTGAAAGGCAACTTTTGATATTCAACGGCAGCAAATCCTCAACCACCCGAGGTCGCTCCTCGAGGCCTGTGAAGATCCCAGCAAACTTCTGTGCTTCTGGGAGGAGCTAGGCTTGCTCCACAACTTATGAGCCAGGTTCATCCCCACGCATAAAGCCCATAAAGGATCATCTTTGGGTCTAAATGCGGAAAAGGGAATCCCCATACATACATACATAGATAGAAAATTCATATTATGCCAGTGGTGACAGTCTTGTTATTGATGTCCTCATAAGGCTCATGATGATAATGATTTATCCTTTATGACTTTAGTTTCAAGTTATCCAGAAAGCCCGTGGAATGTGGTCGCAAAACAAACAGAGCTGAATTTCTGTCCCGCCAAGCAAATATGGAGATGAAATTATTCCAACTCTATTTGATTAAACCTACTTGTTTACATGACTTGCGAACTATTAGAGTAAGTTCTACGTTTCAATATGACTTTCGTGGTTTTAGCCCAGATTACTATAAATCACAGGTGAACGCTGTTGGCTGGCTGGGATAGTCAACAGGGCTCTATCTCACTATTACACTATAGTGGCACCATCACAGTTGCGCCACCAACAAAATGTACGTTAAAGGTGAACGCAGACCTGGGCCGCACCGCAGTCACCGCAGTCCCCGCATTCGATTTCTTTATATGAAGTTCTATGCAACCTCGCACACCTACCCGCGCCGCAGTCGTGCCCGTCGCCATTAACAAAAGCGATGACTGCGGCGACTGCGGCGACTGCTGTGGGGCCAAGTCTGCGTTCACCTTTAACGTACATTTTGTTGGTGGCGCAACTGTGGTGGTGCCACCATAGTGTCCTAGTGAGATAGAGCCCTGACGATTATTAGCTACAAGTTAGACAATCAGCCTGTATGTGTCATGCAGGCTGATTGTCTGACTTGTCTCAAACCTCAAATTGGTCGTACACTGTCAAAACGATCGCGTAGGTATCTTTTGTCGCGTTCGGTCTCGTTGAGATGAGAGTGATAGAGCGTGGTCACTTATCCGTCATATTTGACAGTGCGATGGGCTGAAAAGCTGTAATGTAGGGAATACTAATTTTGCGACTTTTATACCTAAAATAGTTGTGAAAATCTAATTATCTGATTGTTTCGTTTTGACTTTGTGAACTGTTTTTTCTGATGTTATTAATATAGGTAGATAAGATCGATAGTTGTGGGCTTCTTATAAAATGTCTTCTTACCTGAGAATAAGATTCAATTATAAATTGCTATAACAATTGCTTACCATATTTAAATGTGGTAAACTTAAACAGAGGTCAAGATTCAAAATCTTTTAAAGGAGTCTAGGGGTGGTTTAAAGCTCTTTCAAATTTACATACACAGGAACGGCATATATTGCAATAGGGAACATGCGTCTGATTCAAAAGCGGGTTAAATGTATTTTATTATGAACATTGTTGCTTTAGAGGTATGTGTGTGTAATTATTTTTTAATATTAATCCATTTTCGATTAGAAAATAAATTTTAAAAATTGCAAAAAATAGTAGGAATTTCAAAATACTTGAAAAGGATGTGAAAGGATGTGACGTCACGAGTTCATAAGACGAGTCAAGGGCGAGTCAGATATAACGATCCATAGATAAGTTTTTTTTTAATTTTCACAATTCCTAAACTCGAACTTATTGTTGTCACAGATTACTGTTGTACTTAGTATCAATTTGTGAACTTTGACGCGTGACGTCACAGTTCACAAATTGTTACTACAACAGTAATCTGTGACAACAATAATAATACGTGTTTCAGGTGCGTGAAAATATTGGTAAATTTTAAAAATTGTTTTTGTTACAAAATTTTAGTTTTTCGGCGCTGGAATTTTTGTTACGGTTATTTAACGATATAACCTATCGCTTAAAACCATAAAAAAAATTGATGCGTATTGCCTATTCCTATTGTGATTCTTCTCTTGGAGCTGGTCCGTCCATCGAGTTGGGGATCTCCCACGCGATCTCTTTCCCTCGACGTTCCCAATCCCAAGAGAAGAAAGCCAGGTTCTACGATGTGGTCCACTTAGCCTCTAACAGAAGTCGTTGGAGGCAAGCTGTCCACACTATCACGAAGACGACCAGTGATCACGATCTTCAGACATGAAGAGCCGACCACAGAGAGAGAGATTGTGATTCTGCTGTATCGGCCATTTTAACCCCGCAGGTATCGAAGCAACTCAAAATGCCGGTGAACACTGCATCAAGACACAGATCATCGTACTACATTTTGAAAAATGAAAATGTGTAGGTAATCGTATCGATAATGTAATGTTCTTTATCGATCGAGCGAGCGAAGCGAGCGAAGATCTTAGTGGTAAGTTGGGCGATTTTGCTTTGTATGTTTGTATGTTTCACGAATTGTTGTTCGAGCATAACTGTCGAACCGTTCATCCAATCTGCATTAAACTTGGTAGGTCAATAGGTTGTGGTAAGGAAATTTACGGTGGAGCATATGAGCTTAATCGATGAAGGGGTTGTGAAGATATTGGGTTCCCAAGGGGGTAAAAATTTATGAAAGTTACACAAATATATTGAGTGGGGTGTCATACGAAAGGGCTTATTTTGTACTTTCCAAAATGGTTTTTATTTTTAATCTAGGATGTATAGTTTTTGAAATACGACCAAAGACCAAAAACTACGAAACCAGAGCTGCAAGAGCTCCCGTTTTATAGAGTTTCGATGTCTTCGTAGCTCATTGACTGGTCGGTCTTAAAAAGAGAGTGGCATCGTTGCGGTTTGGTTTGCAATGATTTTAGATGCTACTTGATTTATTTTCATGATAAAAAAAAATTTGATAAAAAATGAAAATAATTGGGGTAAAAAAAGTTAAGTAAACAAATATATTGAGTGCGGTGTCAAATGAAAGGTCTTTATTTGTACATTCTAAAATAGTTATTATTTTTATTCTAGGACGTATACTTTTAAAAATACGACGAGAATTCATAAATATGAAATAAATGAAAAATTAGACACGACATTATGTATTGCATGCATGTTAGTATTTTTTACCATGAAGAGCTAGCGCAATAGGCATACCCGGCAGTAGTAGCACTTGAAATTATAGGGGTAGTCAGAAGAAAGTCCAAATGTTGGCCATCTACGGTGCGCGAGATCTCAGTTCGGGGCGAACTACTAGTGTATAGATAACCTACTTGTATGAATCTCTAGGAAATTAAATCTCCTGCCAGGTGGAGTGACGGTCTTCGAAAGGCTGCCGGCACAAGTTGGATGCGTCAAGCTGGCGCTCATTAGGGGAGGTCAATGTCCAGAAGTGGACTGCTATAGGCTGATGATGATGATGATGAATAACAAAATAAGACGAATTTATATTTTCCATGAACAAAGGAAAAATCACATAAATGTCATTAGTTTCAAACAAGATCTTTCCTAAAACGTTTTTATGACTGCAAAAAATCGTGTACATCATCATTCCATACTTTTATTGCCGTGAAGTCTCGTTTATAGTCAAAGCAATGTTTTTTGTAAAAAGCAGTCGCCGCTTTAAAGTGACTCATTGATATAAAATTCTGTTAATAGTCTTACCAATAAATAGAGACATAAGTAAGTATTCATATTTTAGTATGGCAACAAACTGTAATGATTCTTCAGGGTCACGTTGAATACAATTAGGGATTACCTTCAAGAAAGAGCCTACTCTTAGGTAGGTACCTGAAAGGCCGGCAACACACATTCAGCTCTTCTGATGTTCACGAAATTTTTAGTACCACGAGATCTCGAACTTGCAGCCTCGCTCGAGATTGCATTCCATACCCTTAATCTAGAAGCTAATTATATTATGGACTCCTTTGTGAGACTTAGAGGTAGCTTCTAGTTCTCACAAGTTAATAACGGTCGCAGTTTTTTAGACAATCAAGATTTTACAGTATCCCTTTATGGCAGCGCTTTATGCGAATGTTCTTAAAGCCGAAACACCATTTATTATTTCGCCGTGATTATTACGAGCTCCATTAATTTTCAATGGAAAGTTTTAGGCACTGGACGTGAAAATTATAATAACTCAGCCGACTACGGGTTAAAAAGATAAAATCACAATAAAATCCGCCACTTTGAGATGAATCTAATGACGTATCATTTATCAAAATCGGTTGAGCCGCGGAGTAGTTACAAACGAATACATATCGCGCATTTGCGACAACAACGTATTATCTCCTCATTGAATCAATGAGGAGATAGCACGTTGTTGTCGCAAATGCACGATATCAAATATCAAACACATAGCCCGCCTTTTGAGCTTCAGCGCAGTTGCGTAATTATGATCCAGATCGTTCACAAAGTTGATAACAGAAGCTTATCGAGACACTGCCTTAACAATCACCACTTCACGAGTCTAAATAAGATTGGTAAAATAGTGTGTATTGAGACTGCTTTATCAACCACCAATCTAATATAGATTGGTGGTTGATAAAGTAGTGTCTCGAGGTTTAACCTCCACGGAAAGAGCTCCATTATTCCTCAGTCACCTCTCATGGTGGATATCATCGTAAAGCGTGTTTATGTTTCATGCAGGGACATTTGTACGTATCTTGTAGGGTAGAGATGAGAAATGCGACCAGGTGTGGATCTAGGATTCAGATTCACAAGCGATTTTATGCCACTGAAAACCAGCGCTCTAACAGCCATGGCGCTGCTGGAGCAAATGCTGAGGGGTAGCCTTATTTTCTTGTCACTGTAATGTAACATTTCGAATTTGTTATATGTATCTTAGTAGCGAAAATAAAACTTTCTTCTAAGTATTCTATTTTATTCTATTTAGAGATCCGTACTCAAAAAGTAAGATTCAAATAATAATAGTAAAAATACTAAATAATGCTGAACATTTTACACAGCATCATGTAGCCCCAAGCTAAGCAGAGCTTGTAGACATATGACTGTCTACCCCTTATAAGAATAATTTCGCAAACCTGTTTTTAATCCTACTATCCTATGCTACTATCCTACTAATCCTACTAATATTATAAAAGCGAAAGTCCGTGTGTGTGTGTGAATGTTTGTTACCACGTATCTCCATAACTATTGAACCGATTTGGCTGAAATTTGAAACATAGATAGATAATGACCGGGAATAGGACATAGGCTACTTTTTATCCCGAAAAATGCATGGTTCAAAATAGTAGTCCACGCGGGCGAAGACGCGGGCGTCAGCTAGTATAATATATATTTAATGCGAAAGTTAGAGCGAGAAAGTGAAATGTGCCTGAATTACAGTCCTTGCATTCATAAATATTTTTACGTGTGTTCAATTATTAGATTTTCAAAGGGTAAAAGATGTTCTATGATTCAACGTTTTACTTCTGATATCTTTTATTTTGGTTCCATATAAAATTATATCAATTTTTTATATAAACTGAATCCACTCCTGTAAAAATAAGTACGTGAACATTTTTATGACTCGTCCATTATGCGGCAGATCTCTGTTAAAATGTTATGTTATGTTGAGTTATTACTTACCTACTACTCATGTGAGAAACATTTTTTCCTTATAAAACTATAAAAAATACCTCTTGGATTTCTGAAGTTTTAGTTCGCCCAAAAAAATCAACACTGCTGAAAAAGTTGATAAAAATACTTAAGTATTTAAAAATAAGTAAAAATATAAAATACAAAAATAAAATAAAAACTAGCTCTTGACATCAAAATTATGTGTCCAATTAAAGCTAAAATCATACAACCGATCCCTTATGTAAAAAAAAACTCGGTCAAGCTGTTTACGAGAAGAAAAATTACTAACAATCGAACACCGTAATTTCATATTTGAAAAGAATTGTGTGTTTACTAAAGGCCCGGCCTCCAGCAATCAGAGCTACAAACAAACATAAATGTCCACAAACCCACACTTTAACAATTCAGCACCGGCCGACATTAAGCTTCATATAAAATTTACTTGTACGGAACCCGTGACCTCTCCACGTTTAAGTGCTTGAATAAAAGATGAATTTAATTTTTTATAGCAACCATGTTTACTGGTATATCCTCTAAGCTCATAAAAGCTAAGAGTAATGATGGATAAAGTGTAACAGGTGTGGGGAACTTAAACACAAAAACTCAAACGCAAGGGTAGGTACCAATTTAAACTGGGTGTTGCATTAGCGGCTTTTACTTACACGTAAAGTTCGGAACGCGGGAAACAGCATGCTCCATTCCATCCCTCGCTCCGAAACGTACATGTTAGATGCGCGAGGCTGACAGTTTGATCTGCCATCAAAAAACTTTTAAAATACTGTTCCACCCGCCAGTCTAAACTGCGGTTGAAATTCTGGCTCGGATCGTTTTGCCTAAATATGTCAGATTCGCCCGCGTTCCAATCCGTGGCACATTTTTTATCGTAATTAGCACGATAGAGACCGAGATCGGAGATCAAGACAGAGACAGGAGATCGTTGTCATTTAAACTGACGGCTCTCTGTCTCCTGTCTTTGTCACGCGCCCCTACGTTTTACGGTGTGAACCGCCGCCTTAAATGTTCGTGTTGCATTTAGACATAGATTACAACATCAGGCTGACTGTCTAACTTGTCTCAAACCTCAAATTGGTCTCAAACTGTCAAAACGATCGCGTAAGTTTAAGTCGCATTTGGTCTCGTTAAGTTGAGAGTGATGGAGCTACTTGCGTGGTAAATGAACTGTCATATTTGAGAGTTTGAGACCGATTTTGGTCGCTATCAAAGAGAGACAATCAGAGGGCAGTTCAAATATTTCTATTTGTTCATAGTTTGTCTCAGTAGATTGTGACTACTCTGACCTTAAACCCTTTAAACGCCTCTAAGTCATATTTTGCTAGCTTTGTCGCTACATTTTGTGTGTAATTTGCTATCATGATACCCTGTTTAACACATTTTTGAGTGGAAGGATAACCATGTTAGGAAGCTGGATGGTTGTGATTAAAATTTATAAAACCCCTATTAATTTTCATCAAAATGTTTTCCGACATTTCAAGATGCTTTTTTCAAGTCAGAATTATACTCTCTTTGTATGTTGACGAAGGGCTTAGGATATAATTTAAAGTAAGTAAGTTCGTATGAGCAAGTGGCCAACTCTGGTGACGGAGTTTTTAGGCCGCCTAAAGGCTTAACGACTTTCAAAAGCCGGGACCGACAATTTAACGTACCCTCCGAAGCACGGAAGCGCTCAGCTCGTAATCACCAGTCCGAATTGTGACCGCACACAACGCTTCTTAACTTCAACGATCAATCAAGAACGTCTAGGAAAGCTATACTAAGCATGTAGGCTTTTTTTTAATTTTTATTGGCCTTCTCCACAGAATAGACATCAAAAGTATGACTACGGGTTTTCGGATATTTTCCTTCACAGACTTCAATGGCCGGAATTCGGATTCACGATGTTCAAATTGAAAATTGAAGCAATGTTACACAGATTTTCGATACTGTAATTCATCTAGGTTTGGATGAATAACTAAATAAAGTAACGTAAAAACCAAGTCAAAATGTGTTTTCCTAAATCATTGTTGTTTTCTTTGGTAATGGTTGTTTTACTTCGTCCACTTATTTGTAAGAAAGCGCCGCCTTCCGAAATTTAAGATGCAAAAACTTATCAAAGTAATTTTGTTTCGCAATAAAAAATGCGACCAAATAACCCCATCAAAAACAGCGGCCTGGGACTTTTACAATACACGACATGAAAGCGATGATCAATGATAAATAATGACACAATAAGTTTTTAAGTAGACCAACCCCCTGATTGTCCATCTTTGATAGCGACCAAAATCGGTCTCAAACTGTCAAATATGACAGTTCAGAGACTACGGAAGTAGGTCTGTCACTCTTATCTCAACGAGACGAACGCGACAAAAGTTACCTACACGACCGTTTTGACAGTTTGAGAGCAATTTGAGGTTTGAGACAAAGACAATCAGCCTGGGGTTTTTTTGAGACAGACTTTGTAGTTTAATAAACTAGTTTCTGCAAACGTAATGGGAGATACATAATTCAAAAGGATTTCAAAGAAGAACGAACATTTTGGCATACTTACTCTTCCGGCATTTTGAAAAAACCTCGATCTTGCAGCAGGTGATGAAACATGTGTCAATCGATAGAGGAAGTGATTACAAACAAAATATATACAGTAATAAAATCTCGTAATCTTTATACTTTCAGAGATATTTGAGTTTGAAAATGTAAAAATTAAAACTTGAAAATGCTAATTATGCTGCCAATAATAACCGGTAGGTATTTGAATATGTCTACTGTGACCGGGGATAAAATCGTGAGCCAATTTCGTTTAATTTTTAGGTAAAAAAAATATTTTTTTTATTTGAAATTATATTTTTTGAACACAGTTTATTTCGTCATTTTGTGCTGAATAGTAGGTAGGTAGTTATTACTATTTTTATAATAGGTAACTATAGGTAGGTGATTCTACCAGGGTTGGCATGATTAAAACAAGTAGTTTTAAAACATTTGTTTACAACAAGTTTTAAAACAGTCTCAAATAAAACTTTGATTTTTATTCATTGTTTAAAAACACAACAAAAACAAGTTTTAAACAATGTTGAAAACATTGAATAAAAACACTGTTTAAAACTACTAGAATCGATTATGAAATGAAATATTATAAAGAAAGGCTCTCGTATTTATACAAGTCATACATCGGTAATTTCCCCCAGTAAAATCCCGCTACAGAATGAGGACAGAAGTCCCTATGTCGACCGTCGAAAGAAAGTAATTCACTGGATTCATGTCATGGGTATTCCCCTAATTTTATTTAGACACTTCAAAGGTAATTTCTCGCCGGTAAAGTAACGCAACAAAACTCCCTATGCCAACTGTCGAAAAATTCACTGGATTTATGGGTATTCCCCTAATTTTAATATACGGTAGGTACCTAATTTTAATAACGGGTTCCCCCTATTAAGAATAAACATCAAACATACCTACCATACCATGTATTGTATATAAAGCGTTCAATACGTGTATTGATTCTCATTTTCTTTAAAGATATGTTACAAAAAATCAATGTATCTAGTAAGTAACAATACCTAATCAATAAGACCTAATCAAGGTCTAATACAATTTAAGTTATTAGCAAAAGTAAAAAAACAAAACAAAAAAAACAGTTGTTTAAAACATTTTGAACTGTTTGTTTTATGAGATTTAAAAAAAACTGTTTTTTTTTTCAAACCTGATAGGTACATAGCCTGCATGTTCTAATCAAATAAAGATAGGAAAACCAAAAGTTAAAATTCATTATTCACTTCGTTTTCAACATCATGTCTGACAATCACCTGAATCTATAAATGCCGCTGGTGATAAAGGCAATGTTTCCGGGGTGTTGAGCCCATGCCAAGAATTTAAGACACACATTATGTGGGAACAACAGCCACGATTCTTTTTCCCACTACGCATGAGCAGTACCACTCCGTGATTTTATCCCTACCCTCCATACGGTTATTTATTAAAACATACAAAATATGTCCGATTACTTTTTTTTTATTACCTAAAAGGAAAAAGAACCTTGGGCTGTTGTTCCCACATAATGTGTGTCATAAATGGTTCTTGGCATGGGCTCGACTCGACACCCCGGAAACTTTGCCTTTATCACCAGCAGCATTTTAATTTTTGGTTTTCCAATCATTATTCGCTTCATACATGCAGGCTATGCATATCTACCTAATATAATTACCTACCTATAGTTACCTATTATAAAAATAGTATAATAGGTACCTAATATTTACCACAAAATGGTAAACTGTGTTCAAAAAAAATTTTTTTTTTTACTTGAAATACCCACCTACCTAAAAATTAAACGAAATTGGCTCACGATTTTATCCCCGGTCACAGTAGACATATTCAAATACCTACCGGTTATTATTGGCAGCATAATTAGCATTTTCAAGTTTTAATTTTTACATTTTCAATCTCAAATATCTCGGAAAGTATAAAGATTACGAGATTTTATTACTGAATATATTTTGTTTGTAATCACTTCCCCTATCGATTGACACATGTTTCATCACCTGCTACAAAATCGAGGTTTTTTCAAAATGGCCGACAGTAGGTATGCCAGGCTCCATAAAAAAATGTTCGTACCCTTTTCCATAATTACAAATTGAATCTTGTTATAACACTGTTATGACATGGTGCCACCAACACCAAGCTAATTCAAAAAGAGATAACTTACAATTTTATGCTCTTTTAGTTATATATTTTTTAACCTATATTTTCCCACCGCTGGACAAAGATCTCTTCCAATTGTTTCCATCTCTCTCTGTCTTTTATATCCCACCAATCCTTCTTAATTAAAGGTGTCGAGATCATCCCGTCAACATTTTCTCGTTATAATTTAAACACGAAAATGTCGTGAGTCATAAAAATCCTTACCCGAAGTTAGCGGGACATGCCATAATGCCTCGGGAACCGAATCGATTAATAACAAAACAGCGGGGCCCCGAGGGATGTCCACAATAGGACATCAATTTTGGAGGTGCTAGCCTTGTCACTGGTGCTTTCGCAGCAAGAGTAGACAATATCAACAAAAAAATGACAAAATAATTATATAAAAATAATAAATAAAATCATTTATTTCAGACAATTTACAGTACCTACATAGAAATACCACACTGAAACACATAAATTCTGAAACACTAATAAAATTAAAAATAACACACGGTCATGTAACAACTGGCTTAACTAATTAAAAATTTAAAAAAACTGACTTCAATGTTGTAAGCTGAGTAATTTTCTGCACTTTTGGGGTGCATTTCTGTTCATAACTCCAAAGATTCTCGACATACCTATTCCCAATCCCTTCGTATTTTCTTTTGGTCTTCTCTATTGGTTTCTTTCCGATAATTTTCGAAGCATATTTACACAAATATAATATGGGTCAAAATATATAAAGTGACTTCATTAGATATAGAACCTATGTATTTCAATTGGTTGCCCTTACGATTTCTTGTAATGAAAAATATCAAAGATTTTCTTTACGTTTGATACTTCATATCGAGTGATCTCAAGTTTAGCCCATCGATGTCAAGAGGGTCGTAAAATAAAGGAGACAGGGCAAGGGTGGCCTATTATCAATCGCCCCGTCAAATAATTATGATACGAGATCATATTAATACATTTAAAATACAATTTTGTGTTCATATTAATGCAAATTGGTAAAACATTCTTGAACTAAAAATCAGAGATTTGAACGTGTCATTCGGGGCGAAAAAAACGTAGGTAAGTACTTAAAAACAGCCGGATAAAACATTATTAGGTACGTTTGAAGAGCTAATTTGGATGCCTTTAGCTGCTACTACACGCTGGCACAGGCTCGCCGAGTGAACGCCAGTGCCAACGTGTGGGCAGCACCATTGGCCTTGACTTGCCATCGCTCGTCTAGCTGGCCGAGTGAATACAAGCGCCAATTTTCATTGGTTTGCATAGACTCGCCAAGCGTCTGGACGGTAGCACTCGCCTTGCATCGGCACGCCTTCGCTCGCGCTGGCTTAGGCTCGCCCAGCATGTATAGGCGGCTTAAGGATAATCAACTACCTATTAGTTTTTCATTAGTCACTTTGTACTCCGGAGGGCACGTTAAATTGGTCGGTCCCGGCTTTTAACTCGTTAAGTCATGACAGCGGCCTTCAAGAGGCCTAAAGACTCCGTCACCAGAGTTACCCACTAGCATTAGCATATTAGCACTAGCACTAGCTCATTCAAACTTACTTACCTACTCATTAAAAAAAAAATTAACTCATACAACAAAATGAGGTTATCGGTCACTTTTTTGCAGTATTCTACACCTAGAAAGCTTTTGTACAGTCTCCTCTTTTTATAATTCTCGGTCACCAAACACCGAGACTATTAATCAAATTACACTCGATTGTAAAGATTAAAGAAAATTCAACTTTTTGATGAAAAATATTCGTTTTAACTCACATTATGCCGATTTCATAACGTTTGATCCCTTGGTTTGAAAATATAATTAAAATTCGGCAAAAGTAAAATTTATAATTGGACTCATGTTTATGTATATTTAAGAGGTACAGTCAACTGATAAAATAGAATAGATTTTTAGATACCGACTCTTTTTAGAAGTCTTCTCAATTTAAGTTCCCCTTTATATTTTTTAGCAACAGCCGTGCGTGACGTCCCACTGTAGGGTAAAGCTTGCTTCCCGTCCTTCCACTCATTTCTATTATAATAATTAACTATAAGTACTAGATTAGAGAAAAAATGTAAGTATAAATTAAGTTTTAATAAGTAAGTATAATTTAAGTTTTTAGGTAGTCAGCGTCATCAATCGGTATCCCCCTATTGATTTTAACAAGGACCCTTTTCATTTCAACTTTGGATTTCAGTCGGATTTGCTAGTATACTTATGGATATCTAATTTCGCTCGAGTTCCTATACTAGCAAATCCGACTGAAATCCAAAGTTGAAATGAAAAAGGTCCTTGTTAAAATCAATAGGGGGATACCGATTGATGACGCTGACTGTACCTACCTGAGAATTTTATTTTTAATAAAAATTGGCAAAAATAGTCCTAAATAAAGACACGTTAAAACATTAAAAGGTAAAAGAAAAACTATTACAAAAATAGCACTTACCCATGGATCATCCAAATAAAAATACCTACTTACCTACATACTTTTTTTTTGTAAAAATAAGAATAAAAACAAGCAAATTAATGTAGGTAAGTACCTAGATAAAAAAATAATCAATAAACCACAGAAAGACAGACAAATAAAAAGTGAACAATAAAAAACGATGTAGGTATTAGGTAGGTACCTAATTCTAATTTTTTAAGTAAAACTTCCTTACGCACGCTTGACTTGGGGAGTAAGCTGGTGAATGCGTGACGAGAGCGTTACGAAAAGTGTGATCGGAAGGAAAGGAAGTTTTACTTCAGTCGTGTGGTCTAATCAAAGCACACTCGTTTTTTTTTTGTTAATCTTTTTTTTTATAAAGCTGATTATTTATCAAAATTTGTCGCCGACTATCCATTACATCTAGTACCTAGACTAGAAGCCCCGTGCCTCATCAAGACGTTTCTCATTAGTCTCTCAAAGTGAGTGCAGACAAAGGCATGAGCCAGTTTACACTTCGATGGCTCGCCTTTGTATCACGCCACATACAGTGTTGGATATCACACTGCTCCTTTAGTTTGTATTTGCAAAGGTTTTAACCTCCGATTGTATGAGATATGAATATCAAAAGTTTCTTGGAAATTTCGCGTTTGTAATTAAAATAGAATCATACTAACCATACTAAGGCTATAAATGCGAAAGTTTGATGTTTGGATATTATGTTTGTTCCTCTATAACACGACAACCACTGAACCGATTTGACTGTTTAAAAATTGATAGATAATAACCGAGAATAGGACATAGGCTACTTTTTATTAGGGAACTACGTGAGTGAAGCCGCGGGCAGAAGCTAGTTATAAAATAAATGGTGATCCTACATCGGGTTGACAAACATTTTTCAACATTAAAACATTTCAGATCATTTCTAAAACATCTTCGATTGCTGATAGGTTCGATTCCCACAAATGTTTTTATGATCTGCAAATATTTGTATCGGGTCTGGGTGTTTTCCTATGTACCTATACGTAGGTCCTTCTCAATATTATTGTTTTTACAAAAAAAAGTATCTAAGCAGTATTTTCAGTCATGAAGTTCCTATAACACAAGCTTTGCTTACTTTGGGACTAGATGATTCTGTGTGAAATATCCAGCATAGGTACCTACTTAATTTTTTTTATTCCATGTAAAAACTTATTTTTTTTTAAACATTCCGCAATGTTTACAATATTTTCGAAGGTCGTGCAAAACGTGATTACCAATTACTATTGTGTTTAGGTACTAAAATATTCTACATTACAAAAACGCCGCAATACTTAGAAAAGAACTTGCGGAATGCCACGAGAATAAAAATATCCCGCAGGAAGTAACAAATAGACTGCATCAGCATTCGCTCAAAGCAAGCAATCTTGTCTACATTAGCATCTCAAGGGTGCGGGTTCGAGATTGGCGTGCAGATGGCACTGAATGCCAATGGAGGTGTTGAATCGACGATCGTTTCTGCAGTAGCTTCTTGCTGTCCTCTTTCTTTTTTTTTTCTGTATACCGCATCTTAGCGCTACACAGTATTAAGTTTTAGAAAATAGATCTATGTTTGGCCATCAACTCGCCTGATGTTAAGCGACGGTGTGGCCGAGGATGAATCACATCGATCTAAAAGAAATCTATTCACCCTAGCCTTGAAGGCACCTAGATTATAGTTTTCAGGAAACAAGTAGGGCGGCAGGGAGTTCCATTCATGGGCAGTACGTATGATGAATGTGGAGTCAAACCTTTGTGTACGAATTTTTGATATGCCCACGAGGAATGGGTGGTAGTGTGCCGTTTTTCTACTTGTCCTGTAGTGGAAGGGGGAGGGTGGTAAGTTGGATACAATAAAGAGTTATCTATCTATCTACAGTCGTTATCCTCTTTTTCGGTTATAGCTGTTTAACTGATAAGTTTACTCGGCACCAGCCCCGCACCGCATTGCCTTGTGTGGTTAGGTATTCTTTGCACGAAATTTTATGAACCAACGCTCACTACATCAACTTCGTAACGTCATCGGATCGCCGCGTCGCAGCTGTCAAGGAAACATAAGTTCATACAAAGAATACCTAACGCACAAAGCGATGCGGCGCAGTGCTGGTGCAGAGTTGATCTAAACAGCCATCATTTTATAAAAATAGATATATTTTTGTAAGTTTGAAAGTGTAGGTACAACTAGTAAGTTGAAGAACTTACTAGTTGCACTCAAATTATTGAAATACACACAAGCTTACAAAATTGCAGATAATAGTAGCCTACGGGTCTCAAGGCGACATAGAATTCTAATAAGTTGCGATATAATTAACTAATATGACATCTATAATAGAACCCTTGGATATGAGGAATTATGATTATGAGTTGATGAACAAAGTTACCTCAGAGTTGGCCACTAGCTCAGACGAACTTACTTCTCAGAGTTTGAAACAGTCCCGTTGCGGATACAGCTTGTTATGTACCGTCCATAGAGAACAGTAAAAATTGATTCAACTTGAATGAAAACCGAAATAGGTAGACTTGTTTATGTGTGCCCATTTTTTGAAGGGTATCACCTGACCGAAGGATTCCATAAGTTGAGGAATCACCTGCTAAAAGTATCAACCACAAACCCCAGACCCCGAAAAAAAATCAGTGTCACAATAAAATGTGATAACAACTGTATTCACATTTGACTATCCCCTTTACATTCTTTATCTTAAGATATTGAAAGTTTTTGGCGCATATCTGTCCTGCGGAATTACCTAGTGAGTTCGTAGAATTCTATACGAAGAATACATAACAGCACAAGACGTTGCGGTGCGTTGCTGGTGCAAAGTTGATCTAAACAGCTATGACCTTAAGTACCTATAAGAATGTGTTTCCGTAATAAATTTTCTGAAAATCTTCTTAAAAACAAACGGATAAATAACAAATAATCCCTGTCCATAAATATTGTAAAACTCCTGCTTCAGGATGGGGAGATTGGGGAGAAAGGGGCAAACTGTCCAGTAAACAAGACAACAAAGTTTCGAGTTAAACGAAAGCTTTCTAAATGAAATAAATTAAAAGAAATAAATAAGATTGGTAGGATTTCGGGTGGATTGTAAGTGAAACTTAATTTTCGAAGTTTCCGAACGGATCGGTTCGGTTAGCACGAGTTATATTGCTTGTGGCATCGGCTAAATGTTATTGCAAGCATCATCTCCGAGTAAAGTAATATCATTGTAATTTATAAACAGGCTCACGACAACATCCAACGAAGATATTTGGCGACCACAAAGTACCTGTCCGTATCAATAAAAAAAAATAATGAAAGCCGGGATTCGAACCTACGACCTTCGGGTCGAAAACCGAGACACTATTGCACTCGACCGACACGGCTCAATTTTATTTTGTGTGGTTCAAAATTGATGCGAAACCCACGATATTTTTATGAAAAGTCAAGTAACCCTCCACTAGGCCAAAGGCGAACTGTGTGAGTAATTGAAGAATAATTTGAAGAGAATATGGCGACATCGACTGGAACTCTCGTTAATTAGTTTTTAATGAGCAAAGTTCGTAACAATTCCAATCTTTACTCGCAGATCACTTTGTATGTTATCAAACAAAATGAAGGCAATTAAATTATTTACAAGACTTTGCCCTGACACAAACTCCATTATATTTGTATAAAAGTACCTATAGATTGACCCAGTGAAGTATGTCCATGGACAATCTTTTTTTTATTTAAAGTACCTACTAAGTAACACACGCTCGGATTTAGATCGGAGAGTACAACAGATTTGGTCTACTCCAAACCATATCCAACCGTCTGTACAGGAGTCTGTTCCATATCCGTCCGGACTACTCTACAGTCTCGGTCGGATAAGGTTCGGAGCAGACCAACGTCCGCTCCGGACTAAATCCGAGCGTGAGTTAGTACTTGAAGATCTGAGCGGTTACAATTTTGATGGGTGACTGCAAGTGGTATTACCTACTCATAAAAATTAAACCGATATAATGTTCGTGCTCATATTGGTAAAATGTTCAGAGTTCAGTTTCCACCAATAGCGGAACCACGATAATTGTCCGATATATCGATTCTAAATAATATGAGTGTCATTGACTCGATATGAATGAATGAATCGATTTTCGGATTTATAGAGAAAAAGGTCCATGTTATATAAAGTAAAAGTATTTATTTTCCGTTTACACAAGAGGGTAGGGTATGTAACAAATTTTTTTTACAAAAAGTTCCATAAAATACAAGTAAACAAGTAGGTATTACAGGTAAGTATATAGTTTGTTATACACCGTTTATTTTTGGTCAGTTTAAAGCCGGCGCCTACGTAATCTATATCAATAACCTTACTCAAAAATAATAATAAATATGAGATCTATTTTTTTGCAATTAATAATATCACGAAACATAGACAGGATAAATCACGGAGATACGTGCTCTGTGTTCAGCTGTTGCTACGGCGTAGAGTCTATGCTACGTCGTAGTCATACATACATACCTAGGTCATTAGCTCTGCGCGCCTAGGACACCTTACCAAGTGTTTTTCTCACTTTTGTTAATCTTTTCAACTATTTAGTTTCGTATGAAATACTTATCAAATTCAAAAACTAAACCAACGACACGAATACGATTAAGCAATACAAGCAGTGGGTGCTGGCTTTAAACTGACCCAAAATTAACGGTGTATAGTTATATCGCTACTAGACTACACACAAAGAATGAGTTCTTGAAGGTTTTTTTCGTCTGTATGCAGGTACGATACACCAATTCCACATACTCAAGTTTATTTAGTAGAATTTTAAAAGCAAAGGCCAAGCAATTGCTGGCGAAAGACTTCATTCAATTTAACTCGGAAATCTTTTGAGCGCAAAAGGAAACATTCTTGTCTCAATTAACGCAATTAGATTCCCTGTGATGTTTTGAGTTTGTTTATTCATTTCAATTTAAACTTGATTTGGGTTATTATTTTTGGGAATTAAGTTAAAAGGGTGAAGACGGGGTGAAGGCGTAGTGTTTTTCATCGTTTGGTTGTTGGTTTTAAACAGTTGTATGTTCAATAATTTTTTCATGACTTAGGGCTGATTTTTCAATACTTAGATAACTTTTATCTGAGGAAATAAATATGCGATTTGACAGATATTGTATTGAAAATATGTCATAACACTATATTTATTCCTTAGATAAAAGTTATTTATCGATTGAAAAATCAGCCCTTAATAGACTAAACGACTTGTAAGTATAACGAGAATCGTATTACGACTGTATTTCCAAGGCACCGTAGGTTTTCTCTCAGATGACGATATCTAATTAGGTAGTTAGGGGCACGTCCAAATACACAATTGGCCCGTGCCCTGTCTACCCTCAATAGCGACAACAGGGATGATGACTAACTTTTTTCGTGTCCGTCAGGTAGATTATTAAAAAAATATATAGCAATAGGATGCCATTGGCTACACGTTAATCTCAGTAATAATACTCAAAAGCTCTTTGGTATAAAAGTTATTAAGGTATTAAAACCTAAAATGTTTTTTCGCTGACTCTAGGATTAACAAGATTGTTTCGATACTGATGCCTAAACAATTAATTTAGGTAAATGTTTTCAATGTCCTATAAAAAGGTTCAAATTAAAATTTGTAATGAGCTCATGAGAACTCTTTGATGTGAACCTTTCTCCCAAAAATCTAATTTTATGCTTAGACGCACAGGCGGAATCTGATTTAAGCAAGCATCCTTTCTGCCTTGCCAAAAAATAAAAATACAGTCTTATTTATAATCGTCTTTATATAGGTTTCTGTCTTTATTGTATTTCCTTTAGATAATAAATTTTGGAAAAAATTGATAGCAGTTATATTTGTAAGTAAGTAGGTAGGTGCCTAAGTAGGTAAGTGTAAAAATTAGAAAAATATGATAATACTGTGACAGTGAATTTGAAACCGCCTAAATAGGTAAGTAATTCATTCCTAAATACGAGCTGAGGTCACGTTTAACTTATCTTTCACTGGCTTTTCGTCTCAGTCAGTTTATCTGGACCACAAACAAACAGAATAATAGAATAATCCCCGGTTTAATTATAATCCGGGTCTAGATTTTAAGGTAGATAATCTAGCTAAAGGAGGACGATTAAGAGAAAAGGAGATAAACAAGTACCTAAACTTAGAATAAGTAAGAGACAGCTATAAGTAGCTAAAAGTTTTGTAGAAGCAAATTCACATTATTATGAACTGTAGCATATTGTGCTACGCGAGTGCTACGCAAGATACACAAATGCTACGAAAGCTATAAAAATAACTACAAAAATAAAATAAAATCGTGCAAATTTTCGTAGTTCAGCTTACGTTGGTAGGAACTGAATTCGGAACATTTGACCAACATAAAGCTGACCTACGATAATTGGCACGATATTATCGTTTTCAGTTTTGGTAGTACGGGCCCTGCCTTCTGGAGGGCGTCGTAGCACAGCATAGACAGGTACCTACTCCATGTGCATTGGTGGCTCTCAACGTGTTAGTATATAATTGTAAGAAGAATAATCTTCTTTGTACGAGACAAAAATTACTTGACAGCAAAATTCAGCAACTTACACGATAGCATGGTAAGTTTTATAATTCTTCGACCTAATAAATATTCGAGCTCACGTTTTATTTTTTATGTATTTTTCTATTTTTTATTTTTATATAGGTAATGTTATCATATCACACAGTTGTATTAAACAAAGTGTTCATAGATTTATGGGACAACCAATCTCTCTCTCTCCTAAGCATTATTCCCATCTGATGGTGGGGTCTGCTTTCCTCGTCATCTTCTTCCACTTCGCTATATCTAACGCGTCGTTCTGCAGTCCTGTAGATCTTTTATGATCACGTCTGTCCATTTCTTTTTTGGTCTTCCTCTACGCCTGGACCCAGGAATGTTCATGTTATGGGACAACCAATCGATCCCAAATAAAATTATAATTGATAACAGGACATTCTTTCATCTTTTTTAACTCTTCAATATTTTAGTTTGCCTGATCGTTCCTACCTTGTTCAACCTATCTTTTCCATAGTCTGATTATATAACTCTGCGTGTGCTTAAAGTACGGTCAGTCATAAAGTCCCAAACATTTGAAGTTTGTCAAATTAAATGTGTTCTTTGATAGAAGGTCCACATGCTCGTAAATTCGTAGATACTGATTCCACTATTAACTTAACCGGATACGTCTTTAAGACGTAAACAGGCTCACGACTATATCCTCAAGGATAATTTGAGTATCACTCAGATTATCAGGCATCTAAGAAATCGTCCAAGGGGTAGTCAGGAGTACGTTCAAATACGAGTCAGTACTTGTAAACATACCTACTTAGCTGTGCCAACCATAGACATATAAGGCCCCCCTCCCCCTTATAGGTACATGTCTTACAAATATACAGGGTGTGGCAAATTCTTGGTCACTGAAGGGTAGCTACCTTTTCTCTTGTAGTTAGAAAGTTTTGTTCTTAGGAAACTTCAGTTTTATTTTGAAGAAAATACTAATTGCATTTTTAGATTTTTGAAAAAAAGTACAGTTAGCCTAAAAAATTACATTTATCAAAAAAAAAACAAGTTGGTCTTAATCGATTCTATTTCTCACCAGGAACACTTCTCCCAAAGTAACTTATCAAATCAAATCGTAAGTTTATGCAATAATTCAAAAAAACACATCCCATACATTTTCTATGAAATTAGTAGTTGTAAACATTATAGTGCCACTTATTCTATGGTTATAAATTTAAATTCGTAACTGCTTCGGCATGCTGGGAGGCTATTGTAAAGTCTTAGGCGCCTAAGACAGAGCCGCAAGAGAGAATGGTATGCATGGAGCATACCATTTGTACATCAGCAGGGAAGCCCTTTGTTCTAAATTTAAATACGCGCTTTACAATAGCCTCCCAGCTTGCCGGAGCAGTTATGAAATTAAATCAAGAACGATCGAATAAGTGGCACTGTAATGTTTACAACACCTAATTTCATAGAAAATGTATGGGATGTGTTTTTTTGAATTATTGCAAAAACTTACGATTTGATTTGATAATTTACTTTGGGAGAAGTGTTCCTAGTGGGAAATAGAGTCGATTAAGACTAACTTGTTTTTTTTGACAAATGTAATTTTTTAGGCTAACTGTACTTTTTTTCAAAAATCTAAAAATGCAATTAGTATTTTCTTCAAAATAAAATTGAAGTTTTCTAAGAACAAAACTTTCTAACTACAAGAGAAAAGGTAGCTACCCTTCAGTGACCAAGAATTTGCCACACCCTGTATACAAAAACTTGCTGAGGGAGAGCACTGCTTTTTTTGTTACGTAGGTAGGTACGTCATTTTCTGGTGGTTATGCTAACCAGCACCATTTGGTGAACCTCTCTAAGTAATTTGTTTCTGGATAAGTAGTTGCAAAAGTTGAAATGTCTGTCGAGATATTTGGGAGAGCCTTGGAGGAAAATGGACGACTAATAGCACTATAACACTGTACTTATACCTTGTAAAGACAGGGTTATAGAAAATCAAACGAGATGGCGACCCGAGGGTAATCACAAAGTTATTACGTTGTGGCCTTATTTATAAGGCATACATCGGGTATGTAGGTATTATTATAGTTTACCAAAGCGTGTTCTAGACGGTTTGAAATAACAGCCTCTACCAAGGTGACCTTGCTAGAATTTCGCATGACATGACGCCATTGGCAGACAGTTTTCGATGACGCCATTGGTAGAAAGGCGTGCTCTTCTGCCAAGGTCACCTTCGTAGAAGCTGTGGTTTCAAACCGTGTAGAACACGCTTAAGGCTGGAATCGTCCAAACTGGATTAAGTTTTTACTCGAGAGTAAACTACTGTTTGTTTGAATATTTTGACATTGTAAAGTTGACACCTTATAACCAGGATAATTTGTATGCACATAATAATGTTCGGTTGCGCTTTCTAAACAATTGTATTTCGAATTATGTCGGCTAGTGACTCTGGAGTAGGTAAGATGACTTTTGGTCGAATCCAACCTATACTTAGGTACCTAAGAGAAGTACCTAGCTTAATCTTAATAATAGCTTCGGCCTGTGTCAGTCGTGTGATACCTAAGTACTTATCAAAATTACAATTCATCTGGAACTTAACTACCTAGGTAATAAAAACTTATTTTTTACTGAAACGAAAAACCTATTGATTCACGGCCAGGATGCGAACCCACGATCTTGGAATCGAAAGACGAGGTACTAGCCCACTACATACCTACACCACTGCATACCTATAAGTACTTAGAAAGCCGTGGGACAAGCAAGACGGTTCTAATTCAATGTATGTAAGTAGGTACCTACATAATGTTTTGTATGTAATTCAATGCAAAGTGATTGTAGAATTCCCCTGCACCCTGTATCTCAGCCAGATATGAAAACTGCATCAATTTGATTAAACATGAACGGTTCAAGTTTCAGGTTTGCCGCAGATCAAAATTTGCCTCTTACGTGCATTAGTCGAATTGGATTTTACCTACACTAGGTAGGTAGATTACCTAGTAATAACAGCCATAAATTCAGAGGATTCCGGAAATTGAAGGAATTAGTGGTTGGTTTTTGGGTCTTTGCTTCCCACCCATACCTATAAGGAATACCTGGGTACTTATATAAGTAGACATAGCTAAAGATATCATCATCATCATTGGCACCTCAAATAATAGCCCACTGCTGGGTATAAGCCTCCTCCCTCAAACGCCATTCTAGTCGACCCTGTGCCGTTCTCATCCACGTCTTTCCCTCTATGGTCTCAATATCGTCCACCCACCTGGCTGATGGTCTGCCCCTGCTTCTGTCTCTAAAGGTATAGAGACCCGTAAAAGATAAGTTATCAAAACAATCTAACAGGGAACTAAAACTAAATTAATATAGTAAGTAAGTACCTACCTACGTAAAGCTTGGTCCCACATCGCAGGTGCAATGCAACTAAAAAAACATTGTGTTGATGCGCCGAGTGTGGTGCTTCATTTTAATTAAAATATGCCCTGGCAACTCCAACTAGAGGTGAAGTGGACACTTCACATAATTTTGTTTTTATTTTTCACATGGCATTTTCAGCCAGACATGTTTTGGCGGCGCAAGCAAGAAAATGTCGTAAGTAAAATGTCCACTGGCAAGTAGGTAACTTCCGCAATCTTTTGCAGCAGTCAATTGACGACTAGTTCCACCTGCAATTTTTCTATTTACATACACGTGGGACTTGCAGCAAGTTCGATGAGTCACTAAAACTTGCAGAAGTCCACATGCGCGAGCGTTTGCCTACACTACCTACCTACACGTTGGAAGTCGCTTGCAAGATTTATTGCCTGGGTGGTCTCACTACTGTAGGTACCTACCTAGGGATTGCAATCCCGCAAAGCGGGATCCCGCAGCTTTTATTGGGCTGCTGGATCCCGCACCTTCAAAGCGCGGATCCGCGGATCCCGCAAATGAAAAATTATGCGGAGTAGCACGAGCGCGACGTTGCCGTCTCGCACAGACCACCGCGCCAGCTACTAGCAGACGGTTGACGGGCTGTCCTGTCATCCGTACCCAATTACAAATGTGAGTGTGTTTATTTGTTTGTTTATTGGTCCTGCTTTCACGTCAAAACAGAGCGACGGATTGACGTGATTTTTTGCGTGAAGATAGTTCGAGGGCTGTAGGCTACTTTTATCCGGGTACCACGCGAGCGTAGCCGCGGGCAGCAGCTAGTTGTTTATAAATGGCACTGCGCTGCGCACGTCTTTCTGTAGGTGACGAGTGTTTTCGTACTCACCGTTCGGCATTTTACGTAAGTAGAGTCATTCGGGGTAAGTGATCGCAGTGGGTAAGTGGGCGCAGTGCCATTATCTCCGAAACGGGGCACGGGGGGTATACAGTTTGTTTTGGTAAGTTGGCAACGTTTATGCAGACAACTAGTTGCGACACATAGTTTGACCGCGCTGTGCGTGTACGAGTTGGTAAGGAGCGAACTACAATTTTGACAATTTAACCCTATACTTGGCAAGAAAAATAAAACTTGAAATATTATATTTTTTTCAAATTAGGGTGTTCCTAGGGGTATATAAAACAGGATTTAGTAATTAAAAAAAATCCTATTGTTATAATTTTGCTTTTATTAATAGTATCCCATGGGACACATTGCCAAGTTTGCCGTATTTTCAAGGTAAAAAATATAGTATCCTAGAGGACACACTGCCAAGTCTGGACCCCTCCATAAAAGCTAAACAAAATCATAATTTTAAAAGGAAAATTGTCGTTAATACTGAAATGTTGGACAAAAACCATTCCTGATAATTCACAAAACCCAAATCATAATAATAAACCATAATAAACCCATACCTAGCACCTCTCTTCAAACTATCTACTACTAATAGGTCGAAATTTGTTTTTCAGCTCAGTCTTAAGTCTTCTTCTTCGGTGATTTAGTGACAATCTAATCGACCAATCAGCTTCAATATGGTTCAATAGAAGATATGGTTCAAAGTGATGGCACAGGAGATGATAATTACGACTATATCCAACGGCAAAATTGATGAACTACACGTGGACACCACTTTCCCTTTGTCAAAGATCCTAGTTTTGAGGTATAAGGTACAAGTGCGGCCACACATGGAATGTTGTTCTCATCTTTGGGCCGGGACACCTCAATACCAGCTCCTTTTGATCGTATTACAACGAAAAGTCGCTCAACGCAACAACGTCAAGGCACAAATCATTTTCGATAGGTTTTATTCATTGGCTCTGCAAAGACCTTGCATCCCTTTGCATTATGCATTACATAGTACAATGCGGAAAACTCAGAGGAATTGTTCTAATTAATTCCAGCTGCTGATTTCCACCATCACACACAGCGACAGCAATTCACATACCATCCGCATCATGTGGATGGTTGGATGTCCACAGCTGTGTGGTTTACGCTCCGATGTCTACCTCACACAACAGTCGTTTAGAAACAGCTGTTGCCAGTGGTATTTTCGGACTGATAAGACTTAGAGGCCTTCAAGAAAAGAGCCTTCTCCTACTTCTAAAGCCAATAACGCTCCTTCAGCTCTTCTGATGTTGCAGTTGTACGTGGGTGGTGGTAATTACTTTGTCCCCCTCATTCACTGACGAAAACTGAAAGGTTTGCAATAAAGTTGACTCAAGAACCACATTCATCATTCTTAAACGAATCGAAAATGTTTAAATTTTCCAGCGAGGACGGTATCTAATGGTAGAGGGAGATGCCAAGCTGCTATCCGTGTTGAGTTCGTAAAGCAGTTCGTAAATCATCATAATGATAGTGATACTATCATTATGATGATTCATTATCTTCGTTTTCTCTGTTTTTTCATCATCATCCCTGTCCTAATCTCATCTGAGTACGAGCCAATTATTATAAGAATAATTAGTATGCATTGACGGGTCATTGACCGGCCATTGACCGGTCATTGGCATTATTTGAGGGAGGCTATGTTCAGAAGTGGACGTCGTTCTGATAGTGAGACTGAAATGATGATAATGATTCTTGTCCAAATAGTAATTGCCATAATAAAAGTTACAAAAAATTCAAAATTACCCACTACCATCAGTAAAAATTACTACTAATAATTGGCTTTCAATTTCAATACATATCTGGCAGTGTATCCACACAGATACACAACAATATGACTCAAATTTGTAGGCAAGCCGGCAATGTGCACCTGTAGATACTACCACAAAAACATGTTTATAGCATATAAACTGAAATTTTTTTCAGATGAAAAACAGCTTTTTGGTACAGAAAAACTTACTATCTTTTAGATGAAAAACTTTTTTGAAAAAATTACAACGAAATTTTAGTATAAATCTTGTTTTTTTACGATGCGAGAAATTGACGCATGCACCCAATTTGTCATCTTGCAATCTACTGACAATTTGAAGGTGCCAGCAACATGACACAATTTTTTTACCAATAGACTATAAAAATATCTAACATTTAGCAAAGCTTATTTATGTAAATTAAATTTCCTATAGCCGTAAAATTATTCTAAAGTTTAACGTATCTCTCAGTGCACGGTGCCAATTATAGGGTTAAGGTTAGTTTTGGGTTATTTTACGAAGCGTGTAGCATATACGTTCTAAGGCCGATAGTGGTAAGGCTTTTGCTATAGATTTGGAACTTATCTGAGCGTGTTTTGCAAAAGAAAGTTCTTGGCTGAATGAATAATTTTCTGATTTTGTGTGCATTCATTCGTAATTTGTCCGTTTGGGGTAAGTGGGCGCGGGTAAGTGTTCGCACTTTTACGCTAAGCAAATAATTAATAATAATTATTTTTTTTAGGTTTATAAATTTTATAATTATTAATTATTTCATTTGCCAACTTACTTAAGATAAGATAGGTTTTTTTTTATCTTGATGTCAAATTCGATATACTAATTATGATCTCTAAATAGGTAAAATCTATGCAAACATAAAAGTTAAAATTTTGTTTAAATATATAGGTACATAACATAACGTTTTATTAGGTACCGTAAAATACGCCAACATTGCCACCAAGGGTAATTTTGCCCGAAGATCAATTTATAAGCAAATCTTTAGATTGCAAAAATATTTGAATAATATTGTAACATTTTTTGAATTTGTTAGAAAATAGGTTATGTGTCTAGCATCACTGTCTATCGGGTGTGTCGCTAGCTTCACTCAGTAACTTGTTGGAACTCTTCAAGTACGGTGCGTATTTTCGCGGGCAAATTTTGGTGCAAATTCATAAGTGAATTGTGAGTGATGGCGAAAACACAGGTTGGTTTTATTAATATTATGATATGTAAGAACATTTTAGGAGTATTAATATGTTATTATCGTTGCTGAATGTCTTTTCAAACAAGAGTTATAGCGGTGGGCAAAGTTATCCAGCATTGTAGCGATCTACTATTGACAACATTGCCCGCCATCAAAATAAGCTTAGGGTTGGCACTTCAGAAACTTGTTTTTTTTTAAAGCTTTTAATTAACTTGCAATGTTTGTATGTTTGTAAGTTCCTATGTTTGTAAGTCTGTTTGTCCGGGTCAATTCTTGCAAGCTTAATTTGACCTACTTCCCGGTGTCAAATTGAGCTGAATTTAGATAAAATTATGAGACTTCGGTGACAATGCAATAATAATAGTGACAGTTAGCTGAAAATGTGTAATAGTTTAGTAATTATTTTAATTTAGCTCCTAACATCATTTGATCTCAATTAGTATTTCATTTTCATTTGGGTACCTACATAAATATGTTGATTAAAATGTATTAAATAAATACCTGAATGAAAAATAACCAGTTTTTTTATACCTACAACAACTACGATCACAAGATCAGTTTACTAAGAAGTGCCAACCCTAGCACTTTTAATTGGTGAAATGCGGTTTGTATGAAAAAGACAAAAAATGTCAGGGTAACATTGCCCAGCCACTTTGCTAGGAAACCTTCTATAGTACCGTTTTAATTCCTAAAGTAAACGCCATTATTGCCTAAATTCTTGTATTGGCTTTTTATTTCATCACTCTAGAGGCTATATTTGCGTCAAAAATCAACGTGGGCAATGTTGGCTAAAAGTCCAGATAACTTTGCCCGCCATCAAAATGTAAAAAATACTTAATTAAATATTGACGCATCATAAAATCTGATAAAGTAATACATGCACATAATCTTATAATAGCAGATGATAAAAGAAAATACTTACGTTCCCATAGAAAATTTTTACAAAAATTGAAATTATTCGAAAAAAGTGGGCAATGTTGGCGTATTTTACGGTATATAAATTTTATGATGATTGATTATTTCATTTGCCAACATGCTGGTATAATATTTAAAGTGATTCTTTCTTATGTGTTTTCTAAGTGTATTTTATACTTGTAATCGGAATAAATAATGCTTGATTTACTTTTATTTTGCAACGCGAACACTTACACCACATGCAATCACTTACCCCGTAAGGGTGCGAACACTTACCCGCAAGTCGGGGCAAGTGTTCGCATTCCGATTTTTCGTCTTAAAATGCATTTATTTCAAAAACTGAAATAAATGACAGTACAAATTTCATTTATTTTAATTGACAGATAATTTTTCTAACTAAAAACAATACTTTAGGTGCTCTAAATACTAGATCTTGAGCACAGTGAGGTGTCAAAGTGGAAAGTGCGCCCACTTACCCCGAATGACTCTAGGTACCTAAACTTTAATGTTTTTGATTTAGTTTTTTTCTGTGCTATTTTAAAAGCTGATTGTGCCGTAAATAGTAATATAATTAAAGTTGCGTGAAACATTATGGTGGTTTTTGTTTTTGTTAATATAATGTTTTTTGAGTATAATAGGAACGTTTATTTGACACACACAAGTTACAGTAAGTCATCATCATCATCATCCTAGCGCCTTCCCGGTTGCCTCCTTTTGGGGCCCGGGGTCCGCTTTCCTACTTTTTTCCCTCCACTTCGGACGGTCTTCTGCATCCCTTTTTGTGAGTCCGTTTGCACGCATATCATCCACTCCGACGTCAAGCCAGCACTTCTTGGGTCTACCCCTTCTACCGGGGCCTGGCGGAGGCAACATAGCTAAGCATTTGTTCCCCACGTAGCTTGCCGGTTTTCGTAAGACGTGTCCATACCAACGTAGGCGACACTCCTGCAATTTATCTGCTATGTCACGGACATGAAGGCTACCGCGGATGCGAGAGTTCCTGACGCGGTCCTTCCGCGTGACTCCGCACATCCAGCGCAGCATATTCATCTCCGTGACCCGCAGTTCTTGCTTGTGCCGCTCAAGTACCGGCCACGCTTCACTGCCATATAAAAGAGCAGGTCTAATGATGGATTTATAGACCTGTCCCTTCAGCTTAACCGGCATCTTGGGGTCACAAATGACACCAGTTACCTCACGCCATTTAGCCCACGCTGTAGCAATGCGTGCCTTGACGTCGCAGTCGATGTCACCGGACGCGTGGAGTACAGATCCCAAGTATTTAAACTGATCCGTGCGCTCGACCATGTCTTCGCCTATGCGGACGGATGTGGGACTTGTTGTATTGCAGGCCAAGTACTCGGTCTTCGCCACGTTGAGTTTCAGACCACCGTTTTCAAGTGATTCCTTCCACGCATTCACACGTCTCACCAGACGTCCCCTGTCCGCATCTGTCAGCGCGATATCGTCAGCATACATGAGTAACCAAGGAGGCCGCTCATGACTGTCCCTGATGCTGTCCGACACTACGTCTAATATCACGCTGAACAAATTCCTTTTCTGACTTTCCATATTTATTTGGCTAAATTGTGGCCTTTACGGGAGCGACTGCCGTCTGACCTCCCAACCCCGAAGGGTAAGCCGACGCCAGAGCCTCGTTCGTTATACAGCAGGGGTACGGACTGGCACGTGAGGCTGGCTTGGGCCCTAAGATCTAAGCGGACCCCATCCCCCCCCAACACAAGTTACAGTAAGTACATTGGGAAAAGCACAGCATAAAGTAGGTACCTAATGAATAAACAATTACACAAACAAAAATAACTAAAATCTAAAGAAAACTGTTAACAATAATGTGCGTGCGTACCTGCCTACTACTCTTTGTGGTGCCAAATAGGCCCAGTCTCAGTATAATGCTGGCTCCTGTTGCTTAATGTAAGAAACGTTTAATAAAAGTTGATTTTTTACTCGAAATCTGTTGTTTCAATTTGATTTTATAAGTACATAATTTCTAAGATGCGGGATCCCGCGGGATCCCGCGCGGGATTAGTGCGGGTTTAGTCAATCCCGCGCGGGATCCCGCGGGATCCCGCATCTTAGAAATTATGTATAAAATCAAATTGAATGGGCTGCGGGATTGCAATCCCTATACCTACCTAATATTCAAAGTAAGTACCTACCTAGGTAAGTACCTAATTTGAATTTGAGAACCTTAAAATGACTATCAACTTCCCTTAATAGATAGACAGATAAAAGCTTTATTGACATGCAGCAGACATCTTGCCAAGTAAAGTTATTAAGGAAATATCTAGGTACCTAAAGAAGTAGGCCTCGTTAATCCGGAGAGGCAAAAACAAGAGCCTTTGTGGATTATCGAGGCGTCCGGATTACAGTAGGTATGCCATATTTAGGCTTGTTTCACTCTTCAGCGTGTCGCCGGTCGCGTCCGCGAGTTGACCATTCACAGCACAGATAAATCAATTTTGACCATTCACAGCACAGAGAAATGTGCTGTGAATGGTCAACTCGCGGACGCGACCGGCGCGGCGGCGCACATAGGGGTATTAGACCCAAAAACACGAACAAAATTATTTTTCGCTTCATTTGACATAATTTTGACATAATATGTCAAATAAGATCGAAAATTATTTTTTTTAAGCTGATCTGATGATGGAGTCAGGAGCTGTTACACAGAACTCCTCAGTAAGTAGGCCGATTGAGTTGAAACACGGCATATCTGTCAAGTTTTGACTACAATGTAATAATATGGTGACAGCGAGCTGATCTGATCATGGAGTCAGGAGCTGTTCAACAGAACTCCTCAGTAAATGAGCCGATTGAGTTGAAACTCGGCATATCTGTCAAGTTTTGACTATAGTGTAATAATATGGTAACAGCAAGCTGATCTGGTAATGGAGTCAGGAGCTGTTCAACAGAACTCCTCAGTAAATAGGCCGATTGAGTTGAAATTCGGCATATCTGTCAATTTCTGACTACAATGTAATAATATGGAAACAGCGAGCTGATCTAGTAATGGAGTCAGGAGCTGTTCAACAGAACTCCTCAGTAAATAGGCCAATTAAGTTGAAACTCGACATATCTGTCTCGTTCCTACTAAAATGTAATAATATAGTGACAGCTAGCTGATCTGATGATGGAGTCAGGAGCCGTTTAATTTAAATTCTCAGTGAATAAAAGTAGAACATCCGTGTTTGGGCTCTTTTGAATCAGCTCATCCTTACCACTGTGCCTTGTAATCACAATATTTTCCTGATGAAAACATCTTCACTCCTGTGGGCAGCAAGCCTGGTCTTCATTTTTTATTTAATCTTAGAAAATTTGCAGCGAAACTCTTGTATTTGTTCAACGGAAAATGATGGCTCTCGAGTTCTCCATAAAATCCCACTTTGAAAATTCTCTCACTGTGCTAGCTTTCACTATATTAAGCAAATAAATATTCTCGGGTCTTAATGCTGACACCAGAACCACCTACATGCGAAAAAACGCAGATATTAAAGTATGAAGTGCAAAATTAATTTTGTTTGGTAAAATATCGTCATCAAAGAAAAATTAAAAAAATTATAATAGGCACATTTTGGCACCCAATTTTTACTTATTCTAAAAGTAAGATAGTTACATCAACTCACGAAAACAAAACATATGCCGGGCAACACCCGGCAATACAACAAAAACTCTAATGTATACATTTTTGAAACAAAATATCATGAGTTTTTTTTGCGGTTCATAAAAACTACAATATCTACTAAAATTCTCGTATTATTTTAAAATTATTAATTAAAACGAATAGTCCATACCTCGTTAAATAGTATCAATCATACAGATAACCACTCCTAACTTCTCCACTTCTTTAAAATATTCCTGAATGCAGGACTGCAAAATCGTTTACTTAGTGTTAATTTACGTACTTGGTTCAAAGCACTTATAAAACGTTTACCCATAACTTAACGGAAGCCTACGAAAATAAAATGGCAGTTGACTTTTGTGCTAAATGTATCTAGGTATCAACTTATATAATCTGTTTTTGAAAATTGCATACTTTGCATACATTGACTTTTATACGTGTTTTCGGGTCGAATACCCCTCAGTGCGGCGACACGCTGAAGAGTGAAACAAGCCTTAATGGTAATAAAACACATGTTTAACCTTAGTTTCTTTAATGATTTTTTAAATTAAAAGATTAAGACAAAAACAAAAACCATTTAAAGCCGCGGGCGGAAGCTAGTTTGAAATTATCTAGCGATTTTGTACTAGTAGAGCGCGCCGCTGCTGCGCTGTTTGACGTCACACGCAGCGCGAAGCTCCGAGCGCGCGTTTTGAAATGGCCGAAATTGAAACTTTAATAACTTCGTCATTTCTTGATGGATTTTAATTATTTAAAAACCAGAATGCTCAGAATTTTATAGCGACTTAGAAACCCAATATTTTGTTTTTTGAATGTTCCTCATTCTTCTTAAAAAAGTCTGTAATTTTCTTCTGTTTATAATTTTCGCACTTCATTTCAAGAGCCCGGTCTCTAAGTCGACGGAGGAACATAACTTCGTGGCTATCAAATTCGTTATCTTCAGCCCATTTTAGCGCAGTGTTTAATGCTCCTACTGCCTCTGAATTACCAACTTTTTCTGAGGCGAGAACATCAACGCTATTGTCTTCATCTTGCTCATCATCCTCACACTTTACCGTTCGCACAATCTCCTCATCAGTTATTAACACTTCATATCTTTGTAACTCGCTTTTGGCGTCACCAGCAGCCGATTCTTGAGCTTCTGCCTTACATATTTGAGGATCATTGGGACCCCTTAACCTGTTAGAAAGCTGGGTTAGAGGAACATCATCTTCTGGTTCGTCAGTATCAGTGAGAAATCCAGGATGCAAATTCTTCCATGGTTTGTTGATTAGGGATGCCGAACACTTTTCACCGACCTTTTTACCGTCCACTTTTAAACGTCTTATTCCGTGGCGTTTTTTAAATTTGTCCAACCATCCTCGGCTTGCATTAAACCCGATGTTGGAGTTTGTAATCTGGCGATGAAAAACACGAGCTTTCTCACAAATCATATCACCACTTACAGGAACCTGCAATCGCCTTTGTTCCAAAAACCACGTAAACAAAGCATCTTCTAAAACGGGATTTGCCGATTTCTTCAGTGTTTTTCGTACACCAGGACCACTTTCTGTTAGGCCAACAAACTTCAAGATTTTGTCTTTGTTCTTCTTTATGTCGCCTACCGTTGATCTGCCTATACCAAACTTCCGTGCAATGATAGGGCAGCTGTCACCTTTATCTAACATTTCTATAATCCGCAATTTGTCTTTTAATGTTAATGTTAGGTGTTTACGTGGCGGCGCCATGATGTTAGCGAGCGCTCTAAATTGACACTGTGGACGGGTTGGCGATAAACAAAAGACTGACGATCGACGCGTTGGTTCAGCCCGCACCTACACCCGTCTCCCCCGCGAACCCCCCCCCCGACCGGATTACAGCGATCACCGAACAAGCGGGAGTCCGGATTAACGAGGCCCTACTCTACTGTAGGTAGTCAATACTCTAGCGAGATGGTGAACTAAGGTTACTTATTCATTGATCCAAAGCAAGACATGTTAGAGCTAGTTCTTTTTCTTTTCAATATGATATCAATTTAAATCAGAACCACCTAGGTAGGTACTTAGTCTTACTTAGGTAGATATGGACTTCAATTGAAAATAAAAAAAAAATAAGTAGATACCTAGGTAGGTACATTCAAGAAATTGGTTCACAAATAGC
Source organism: Camptogramma bilineatum (assembly GCA_958496255.1). Lineage (NCBI taxonomy): Eukaryota > Metazoa > Arthropoda > Insecta > Lepidoptera > Geometridae > Camptogramma > Camptogramma bilineatum. The sequence goes on from OY292453.1 coordinate 14,980,174, forward strand.
TTAGTAAGTACCTATTACAAGAGAACATGAAGAAAGACATGTGCCTACTTACCTAGGTACTTGTTGTACCTATACTTCGCGTCATGTAAAAAGAACACTGGCTGTCCAGCTGCGCAGTAAGCAATTAATAAAAATTAGGCAATTTATTACCATCGCGCACAAGTGTATAATTACGAAATGGTTTTCTAAAGAAAAAAAAACAATAGGCCTAGTACCTACTTTCATGTGCAAGTGTACCCATGCGCAAACATACCCCTCCAACTTGCCTCCAACACTGCCTTCCAGCGTTATTTTTAGAGTAGGTAGGTAAATGCCACCACTGAAGTCCGATAGACGCGGCGCTGCTATCTCAGAACTAGGCTACCTATGTAAAAAATTACTAATCGTCCAATTAGGGCTTGAACAATAATAATTACCAAGGCAAGTTTGTACGTTCGCCGTAAGACTTCAGTGGTGGCGCGGACTTTACGTGACGACGCGACATATACACCGTTTATTTTTGGTCAGTTTAAAGCCGGCGCCTACGTAATCTATATCGATAACCTTACTCAAAAATAATAATAAAAATGAGATCTATTTTTTTGCAATTAATAATATCACGAAACATAGGCAGGATAAATCACGGAGATACGTGCTCTGTGCTCAGCTGTTGCTACGGCGTAGAGTCTATGCTACGTCGTAGTCATACATACATACCTAGGTCATTAGCTCTGCAAGCCTACGACACCTTACCAAGTGTTTTCCTCACTTTTGTTAATCTTTTCAACTATTTAGTTTCGTATGAAATACTTATCAAATTCAAAAACTAACCCAACGACACGAATACGATTAAGCAATACAAGCAGTGGGTGCTGGCTTTAAACTGACCCAGAATTAACGGTGTATACCTACCTATTGTGTTATGTATGACATGAAATTAAACACAGTTGCATTTTTAATAGTTTTATTAGGTATCGTTTTATTATAGTCGAGCGAGAGAGAGTTCTAGAAGTATTTGTCGAGTGGTTCGCCCAATATTCCCTCGAGCGCGCGCACGGCGTGTTTAGTGGCGCCCTCTATCCGCGCGTCGCCGTCCTCCAAAAGTTCGGCTAGGAATGGCACGCTTTCCGCCAGTAATGGCAGCCAGCTGATACCGAGGACTGTTGCCATAGCAACCAGGCAGTCTAGAGCTGTGAGCCTGGAAGAGTTTCGTTCGTTGTAAGAGATATAGGATTATAAATAATAAGTAGGTATAGTCCGGCAAAAACGGGTAGACACGGCAACTAAAATTTCAGTACTTTGGAAACCCTTTTTCTACTAATCTATGGTAAAGTACAGGTTTCTTGACCATGGTACAGGTGCCGAAGACGTCAGTCAGAAGTAATAATTTACTTCTAAAAGAGAATTTATCTATTTCGCGTATTTAGGTTGCACAGTGGCGCCCCCATTTATTTCTATTATTTTGTGTCGTTAAGTAAGTAAATAAATAAATTATAAATATTACTGGACATTTCACACAGCAATCAGCATCATGTAGTCCCAAAGTAAGCAAACCTTGTGTTATGAGAACCACAAGACTGATAAACTACCATATTCAAGGATTCAGTGGATTCAGTTTCGATGATTGGCACGATATTATAGTTTTTAATTTTGGGATTATAATAATATGACCAGCGGGCCTATAAAATAAAGGTCGCTATTGCAGAATCGTAATAGGAATTCTCTTTTCATTGACTGAGAGTGAAAAGAGACGGCATTATAGTTCATTTCCTATTGTGATTTAGCAACCATTTTAAGCCCGCAGAGCCATCTAGTACAATATTAAAGAGATAAGAAATATCAATTGTCAATTTATACTAACCTTATCTCAGCATCGTTATGTCTAGTCTTCAATAGTATCTGGTAATTCAGAAGCTTCCACAATGAGTCGTCAGCTGTAGCCACCGCGAACTGCGACACGCAGGGAATAATATACTCTGCCGCCCTGGCTTTAAGGCTGGGAATCCCTCCCATCGTATTCTCCAACTGGTCCACGACCGGTTGCATAAGAGTTTCAAACCGATCTTTGTTTATGAAACTTTGACTGTCGTACAAGAACACAATGTTTAATGTCTTGATAATATACTGGACTAGCGTAAGGCATTTTTCTTCGGAATCGAAGTAGTATTCCTCTGTTTTGCTGTTGTTGCAAGAATCTAGTAGATCTGCGGCGTTTTTGATGAAGTGGCTCGCGAATAGAACGAAGAGACCCTTAAGTTGTTCGGCGATTGCACTGCTCAATCTGTAAACAGACAAAAATTGCGATTAAATGCATGTCGAAGATTTTAAGCAGCTTTTAGTAGGTCTTTATATGTAAGGGAATATCGCATCACGCATCATACATTTAAAAGTTAGCAGTATTATGACGCAGATTTTATCTAAAGCAGAAAACTAACTCTGATTTGTACGATTTTTTTCTTCTAAATACTAATTGTATACCAAAAATACTACACCCTGATATGAAAACACTACCAAGAGAAAATCAAGATCTACAAAGAACGAACACTAAATTCAGAATAGCAATAGCAAAGTTGATCAATGAGAAACATTTAATAGTTACTGATTCTGAAGGAAGAAATACTAATAAATAAACATACCTGTAGAATGTTATAACACGATCCTTCTGTCCTTCAATATTACTCCTTATCGCCCAGTCATAAATCTTGAAATAGAACGGCCTGAAGCTGGTTTCCGATAGCTTCAACACCAGATTCACCAGTGCCTTAACCACTTCGTCTTCAGCTCTATCTATAACTTGCATGTCTATGTCTTTATCTGCTGCGTCGCTTCTTAATTGTAGAGCGGTCAAAAAGAAGGTAGTCAGGTCTTGTTGTAATGCGGTAAAGTCTGCTGTAGTGACATTGGCAAAGCTATCAGCTAGAACAGACATAACTGGTCCGATCGCGTCGAAGTTTCCTTTAGCTAGGAGCATCTGATGCGTCTCATTGACAGCAGGGATCAAAACCCTCGGTGGAATCGCTCCAGCTATCTTCTTCTTGATATTAGAAAGCTTCGAAACGACCACAGACACTTGATCTTGGCTGGAATTCTGCCATTTCGCCAGCAGAATTGAGTACTCGTACAAAATCTTCTGAACGTATGGACTTAGGAACAACGGTAGACTTTCAACGATCTTCGAAATTGCTGTTACAGTGCTGAGCAACACGAGTTCGGGAGTTTCGGCTTTTCGCTGTTTCTTCAGAACTTTTATAAGGGCTGGCATGAACTTACGAAGACTTGCCAACGCGTGTGCTTTTAGGTTACTGCATAATTCCGCCAAACATAGAACAATAGACGCCATTACGTTTCCTGATATACTAGAGTTGCACGTATACTCTGTGACCGTGTCAAGAACAGGCTTAAAAGGCTCTGGGTTTTCAGAAGCTAGCATTCTCGTCAACAACTTCAGTGATAGTAAAGCAGTCTGTTGATTCAGCTCCAACTCTTGAGCGGCGATTTCGTTCAGACTCTCATCTTTGTTATCAATTGTCTTTATTATATCCAGTAGCGGATCAAGCAAAGATAGAAGGGTTTCTCTATCAACGTTAGCCAGAAATTCGGGTTGGTGCTGGATTTTGGAGTTCAAAAGCTCCATGGACTTCCGTCTGACTGTATGTAGTGTGTGTTTTAGTAAACCCCTGATTACAGATAGGAACATCGGAGCGGAAAGCAAGTTGTTTGTGTGATCGAGTAAATCGTAACTGTGATGTAGCATCACCCGCCAGTATTTAGCCGTTTTCTCGTCAGAGATTTTAGATATCGATTGGATGTATGTCAGAATGTTGATAATTAGAGTTTTGTACTTCTCTCCTATTACTTGTAATTCGGTAGCTTGGCTGTTGTGTTCAATAAATCTTGATGAAGACAAGCAGCTGTTCATAAACGTTATAACAACGTATTTGTAGTGACGGAGTTGGTTTGGAGAGTGAGCATTGACGCTGAAAATATCACTTGAATCTACGTCCGTATCCATAGCATTTTCATCTTTCTGATGAGGCAAAGATTTTATATGAAGCATTAGTTTTATGAAGTTCCCTAGCCATACTTCAGGAGGGAATTCTAGAAGAATGTTTTGTCCGAAATCTAGCCTGTTTATAGGCGCTTCTTGTTCAGCTAAGGTTCTTGATCGAGAGTCATCCTTTTTCTTGCTTTCGTTGAAGTGAGAAACGTGAGCTTCAAGTAGCAAAGCTACGAACACCCAAAGGAAATGATTGGGTCCGATTGTTTCAATGAGCTTTTTATACAATGGTAATCTTCTATGCTCAGGAACATGTAAAACCACATCTGCAAAGATTCGCAAAACTGGTACTGCGCGTTTTTGAAGATCCTGAATGGCTTTGTCTGAAAGTTCATCAACCTGCTTGTCTAGTTTTACTAGGATTGGTATAAGAGTTTCAATAATCTTCGTGATGATTTGGAAGCTGTACGCGTCATCATGTCTTAAGACCGAAGAGCCCATGAAAGTGAATATTTCCATAGTATGATGCAGTACTTGTTCTGGAAGCATATACGCCGCGTGTGATAGTAGAATTAATGCGTGATGGTGTGTTTGTGGGTTTTGAGTTCCTCTGATACACTGAACGATCAACTCGACCTTGAAGCCGGATTTAAGTGCCTTGACGACTTCCCGATCAGTTTCATTTATAAACTTCTTGCAGTAATACCACATTGAAGATAGAATCAGCTGTTTAGTGTACTCCACGTAAGATTGTTCTTCAAACCTCAAGCATTTATCTAGCAGCTCAAAGAGAATAGGTACAAACGATTTGTCCAGCTCCATTTTCTTCTTGTTCTGAACATATTCAAGCATCACAACTCCTAGTCTCCAGTCGTCTGTCTCAGTCAGTTCGTAAGAGAGTGAAGAGATCGAGATATTTCTTTTAGTTTTGGAGGAATCGGCAGCTGGGTCGACGGCATTGATCATTTGTTGGAAGATGGGTTTGAAATCGTCAAAGGTAATGTGAATTTTCTTCATCAATCGAGATGCGACGCTTGAAACAGTAGGATTGTTACTGACTGCGCCTGCTAAGCCAATAAGGCGTACAAATTCTTTACGTTTCTCTTTTGGGATATTCTTAAAAGTATCTTCTTCTATCTGTTTCATAATCAGAACAGCTGGACTAGTGTACGTCTGGTCTTCTTGCAATATACACTCCCTGTATTCCTTCAGTCCAAACTCTATAGAACCCCACACATCATCTTTGTCAAAAGTGGTTATCGTGGATTCGTTTATGCACCGATAAACACTTTGAAAGATATTCGATTCGTAGATATCTAAAGTCAGTTTTGACCCTTTCTCACTTTTCAATGCATCTTCTAAGGAATTTAATACCGTTATGATTTGAGGGAATGCAATCGCAATATCGAAATTAGCAAGTATTTTCAGAAAGCTACTTTCAATGTGCGTCGGGGTTTCATAATTGAGTACTCCCATCAGTTTGAGCAAACAGCTTCGTCTGAATAATTTATTCTGTGGGTCTTTTTGTGTCAGAATTGTTTTCAAGACTTGAGTGATTTGCTGATGGTCCAAAAGTAAGGCTTGATTGTGTATCATTATCTGCTCGTACAAATTTATGTATACGAGTTTATTATTCGGCTTTTCATGCAATATCTGAACGATAATATCTATGACGCTTTGACGGATTGCAGTTACAGGGTTGTTAAGATCGAAAAGTATCATCAAAAGTAGGACATCTGATTCGTACAACCACGTCGTATCTTTCTGCACAGCGATAAAATTAGTCAGTAATTTTATGCTTTTCAACTGCAGTTCTGGTCCTATTACGTCCTTAGGATCAGTTGCGTATAGAATGTGTCCGCAAGCGAAATTGGCTATGAATTCAAATTTTTCCTTTGGAGTTTTGAAGTATTTGTCCAAAAGATTGTGCAGTAGTCTGACATAGTGCTCTCCATAGGTCGGAATGCCACATCCAGTGACGCAGATCTCATACAATCTTCTGATGAGGATCATTTCAGATGTCTTACAAACATTGCACCAAGGTTTCGATATTTCCTTTATGTTGACGTCTTGGATTACACGAGAGAATAAGTATTCTATCACTTCGAAGAGTATGTCGTCTTTCCTTGATTCCTTCACGAATTCAGGCATGATTTCGCTCGAGAATACTTTTCCGTCCATAGCCATTACGATGGATCGACTTTCGACAGATTCTAGTAAAAGATTCAGAATTTGCGACACTTCTTCAACGGCTGCTTTATTAAAGGAGCAAGATTTGAGAAGCATGAAGAAACAGATATCTGTCGTATTTTCTTTGTTTAATGAATTCTCGTCAAGTATATCTTCGAAATCTATGATTCTATCAACAAGCAAAGCTTTGTACACCATTTGATTGATAACCAAGTGGTTGTCTTTGTGTGATTCTTTTAAACCAATGGCTTGCCGAGTGAATTTAACTTTTTTGGCCCACACAGAAGACAGAATTTCCCAAGCGATTTCTGAAGAGTCTTCATCGTGCGCGAAAAGGTACGGAGCTAAAGCGATGATGACATCTTGGTTGACCGGTAGAAGGTCTAATGAGCAGAATTTTATAATGGCGTTTTTGATCACAGGTTTCCAAGCAAGAGTTAGCTTTCCACAGATCTTTACTAAAACACTTGTCAGTTCTACCTCATTCAGTAACTCTTCTAGTTTAGATGAAGGTATCTCTAAAGTTGCATTTACCACCTGAGGATGAGTGTCATTCAGCCGACTTACAATGGAATCTCTCACAAAATCTAAATCTTCCTTCATCATAGCATCTATATCCTTCTTTATATACTTTATCCCTTCAATACGCAAATCCGAATTGACGTGGTTAAGATTTTCAAACAGGTATGTGCCACCCAGTTTGTGTGCGATTGATGGTTTGAAACCGAGTAATTTTGACAGTTGTTCCTTTTTAGCTCTTTTGAGCTTAGTCTGTGTACTCATTATAGTCTTTATTACCTTGTCAAAAGAGTCTGGGTACAGGCGTTCGAAGCTCTTTAAGAATACAGCATACCAGTTGAAGATTTTATTGGTAAAAGGGTCTTCATCTTCTATTATTTCAAGATCACTTTCATTTCCATCTTTTTCATCACCATTTTTTAGTTTACCTTTGTCATTGTTTGAAATTTTTTTTGGTAGGTAGCAGTTTAGGACGCAGCTGTGAAAGACAATGTTGATGATTAGTTTCAATATTGTAAAGAGTATCAAGTGCGAAAGTTTGTATGGATGTTTTTTACGACGCACAGTGTGGGATTTGACGTGATTTTCGGACATGGTATTTTTATTGCAGAATACGTTAGTATTAACGATTTAAAACGTTAGAGTAGAACTCCCGTGTTTCAGTTAAGTTTAGTTTCAGAGATGTGAATTTTTGAAAATACCTATATTTTTTGTGCCAAAAAATTTTAAAGCGTTGGTGCGCCTACACTATAGGATTATTTAATAATTTGATTTCTGTATACCTAAGGATTTTTTAAGCTGCAATTTTAGAAATTATTTTAAATCTTCTATATGCTGTAAAACACGAGTAATTAATTATTTTATATTTTTTGTTTTTATTTTTTTACTCCGAATTTAGGTCGTTGTAGCACATAATTTCTTCATAACACATAGCCCCAGATCCTAAGCAACAATGTGGTAAAAAAACGGAAAGCTAATCTCGCGTGGATTGGAAGTTACAGTGACTTAAGTTTTTTCGTTATGGTTGTCACAAATATTTGGTCAAATTTTGAACGTTTTTGGCAAAAAATTTAAAAAAATTGATAGAGCTGAAAATCTCAGTGATACCGTGTCTGTGGATATTTATTTACCCCTGCAGGGTAATTTTGTTTTTTTTTGGGTAATAGAACGAAACGAGGTATTTATGAAAAACAGATTTATTTATTAATATAAAATGTAGATCATGCTATTTTTCACAAAATTTGCCTCATATTCTTTTTCCTAAGATTCACCATTTCTGAGATATAGCGATTCTAAATGTAAAATAAGTGTTATCCTTAATTATATGCACAATAATATAATGTAATTGAGAATAGCATAATCTAAGGATCGTTGTAAACGATCTAAAGGAAAAATAAAAAAAAAATAAGTTCGTTTATTTTTGGCAAAAAAATTATTATTTAAAAAGTGACAACCCCGACTGTAAAGTTTTCGGCAAAAACGTTATTATTTAATAACTTCCAATCCACGCGAGATTAGCTTTCCGTTTTTTTACCACATTGTTGCTTAGGATCTGGGGCTATGTGTTATGAAGAAATTATGTGCTACAACGACCTAAATTCGGAGTAAAAAAATAAAAACCAAAAATATAAAATAATTAATTACTCGCGTTTGACAGCATATAGAAGATTCAAAATAATTTCTAAAATTGCAACTTGAAACATCCTTATGTATACAGAAATAAAATTATTAAATAATCCTATAATGTAGGCGCACCAACGCTTTAAAATTTTTTGGCACAAAAAATATAGGTATTTTCAAAAATTCACATCTCTGAAACTAAACTTAACTGAAACACGGGAGTTCTACTCTAACGTTTTAAATCGTTAATACTAACGAATTCTGCAATAAAAAGACCATGTCCGAAAATCACGTCAAATCCCACACTGTGCGACGCAAAAACTACAGAACGAATTTTTTATGAAAACTGGAATGAATAGTTTATGACCTTAGAATAACACACAGGCTACTTTTATCAAGGTAGGTATGACGCGAGTAAAGCTGCGGACGGAAGCTAGCATAAAATAATTTATAGGAATGTTTTATGTGGTTTTGAATTACGTTATTTGAACCAGAAGATTTAAGGCTTCAAGATTCTGGTTGATATGGTATGATTAACTGTACCCCCAGGAGCATTGTCAAAATGGGTATTTTACTACTATCACTTAACCTAGCTCGATCATCAGATTAGCTTGCTCTCCATATAATCTTACATTGCCATTTAAAAGGGAGACAAGTAACACTCTATCAAACTATTTTCTAAGGAGAGAGGACAATAAAAGCTTGTTAATGCCTTATTAAGAGACTAGCAGCACCCTCGCAGCGTTGCCTTTGTAGTGATGGTATGGTGATGATGATGATGAAAAGTAGTCTATAACCTTACTCAGAAGTTTAACTATCAAATGCAGAAATAATTTTTCAAATTGGACTGGTAGTTCCTGAGATTAGTGCATTCAAACAAACTCTTCCACTTTATTATATTACCTACTATAGATTTAAAACTTACCTAATAATTCTCTCAGGGTTTTGGTGTTTTAAGTCAACTTCCTCAATCAAAATTTCCGGTAGCTTTGAGTACCTCATAAACTCCTCACCATCTTTTTGCATCTGTGGCAGCACACTCGTCAAAAACGTCAGTACAAATGGTTGTATATTATTTTTCCTCTCAACTAACATCTTAAGATGACCACACAATGTTTGCATGATATCAATCGACAAGTCATTTAAGACTTCAACCATACTTGTATAGGTTTTCTGATGCTCACACATTATAATAATAAGTAATGTTACATCATAAGATAGATCTAATGGTGTTGTCATCAATTTTCCTACTATTTCATTCAGTGTTGAGCATTTAAAGGTGGTTTTCGTGAATAAGTAGCCCAGGACCATGTACGATGAAGCCCTGAAGTCTACTATGGGTGAATCAATCGCTGCAATCAATGTTGGTAGTAAATCATTTATCATAGACTCGGTAATCTTCTTTGCCGAGTCCAGCATACCAATAGCGGTTTGACAAAAGAATGCAAAGACTGTATTGAGCTGGTTAGCTTTTTCTCCATACTGCTCTACATATTTCAAGGTAGTGTTTGCTATAAAGCCCATGGTGGCATGATTTTGCACACAATTGTTGAACAGTGCCTGGTTGGGAAGTGGCGTTCCATTTTTCTGAACAAAGCGCAGCCAGGCCCATCGGTTATTCTTAGATTTGATATCCATCAGTTGGACTATTCTGACGAATATTTTTGTGTTGTGGTATGGCAGAATAAGTGCCATCAACGCATCCTGGTTGTATTGATGAATATGGTATCTGTTGATCAGCCACTCCAACGCTTTGTGAGCCGGCTGTAGAAGAATATACGGAGACACTTGTAGAAGGAATCTTTCTATTGTTTTATCCAAATTTTCATTCACTTCTTTGTTCTCCATCGCTCGCTCGAATTCCTTTGAGGATAAGCTGAAGAGAGTGTTTTCATAGACAATGAAGCTTTCATTCAGCATGATGAGCTCATTCAGGCCGCTTCGGCCGATTTCATAAAAGGTGTCCCTATCTTTATGGGCTGCTTCTTTCGGGTCAAAGAGGAGAGATACTGTTTTATGGTCATCTTTGTAGATGGATGACTGAGGGACAGCTAGTTTTTGCAGCTGCGCTGCCAAGGAAGTAGCCATGTTTCTCTGGAATTTAGAAAATAATAGGTAGGTAATACTAGAAATTAGAACAATATCTATGAAACACACGGTGACCTAACCTATCATATAAAATTTTACTTACAGTTACAGTAAGGCCAGTACAGTACGTAGCTTAGTAACTCAAGAGATACCAACTATTACTGAATAAACAGTTAGTCATTTCACGCTGAAAATACCATACAATTTCAAAAACACGTAAATGTAAACAACAAAATGTTCACATGTGAAATGAGTGAATGATTGAATAATGATTGTTGAACGAACGGACGGAACGATCTTCTTCTACTTCACTACTTACTCATTCTTCAAGTTCAACCAAGTTTATGTCATGACACTGTCAGTCAAGTCAGCAAACAGTCATGTCACATTACAGTCAAGTCAACTTTCATGCTCACTGCACTGTCACTGTCAGTGTCACTCAATGAAACTGTCTGAAATGAAAGTGACAAGTGAGTGAACAGTGCTGCCAATTTAGCGACTTTATCGCTAGAAATAGCGCCTTTTGGTCAAGTGTTAGCGACAAAATATATTTAGCGACATAACTAGTGAATTTTGGACTTCAACCTTTAAAACAATTTTTTTTTATATTTTAACGAGAGATGATGAATATATAACTAAATATAATTTTTATTATTAAGGGGACATAATTATTTGTACTTATTGAACAAAAAATAAAATTTCTTGCAAATTATGATTAAAACATCAAGTTGTGATTGCAACTATGATTTTCAAACGTTAGGTTACACAACATACTATCGACTAAACGAGCATCTTTACACCTTAAGGGTGATTTTTCTATGAACCGACTAGCAGTCACTAGTCTTTACAATTTTTGAACACCAATAGCAGCAAAGTATTCGGGGCTCGTACAAAAAAGCTGAATGAAGTGGCTTCACAGTTGATTTTTTTTGTATTGAGTGTCCAGAAAAAAAGAGCCCTTTGTTTTATTCAAGAAACAAAGATGTGCTCGGTTGTTTTGAGAATAAGTTGTAGGCCCAAGCAAGTTGACCGTTCCTTTAAATAAACCAACAATAAAATAAGTAGTAACTACAGCAATTACACGCGCTTGTAGGTAGAAAAAAAACTTTCTGTCGAGTTTGAAGGAGTGTGACGTCACAGCACACGTGACAAATAGCGTTGCGTTTCAAGTCTTATGAAATTCCCACTAAATTTTTGCACTTTTTAATTATTAATTTCTAAGCGAAAGTGAAATAATATAAAAAAATAATTACACACACATATGTAATTCTAAGGCCATAATTTTCATAGAAAAATACGTTTAACCCACTTTTGAATCAGACGCATATTGCCTATTGTAAGAGTTCACGAAACTTGAGCCAAATAATATACTTTAGGTATACAAACAAATCAAGTGGTAGTTTTTGTTTGTTCTTGAAATACCTACCACTGCACTTACAAACACTGCCTCTTTATCGATCGAGCGAGCGAAGCGAGCGAAGATCTTAGTGGCAAGTTAGGCGATTTTGCTTTGTATGTTTGTATGTTTGTATGTTTGTATGTTTGTATGTTTCATTTTTATGTTCTCGCATAACTATCGAACCGCTTGTCCAATCTGTATGAAACTTGATAGGTCAATAGGTTGTGCTATGGAAATTTGCTGTGAAGCGTATGAGCGTAATCGATGAAGGGGTTGTAAAGATATGGGGTTCCCAAGGGGGTAAATTTTTTTCAAAGTTACCCAAATATATTGAGTGGGGTATCATATGAAAGTACTCAATTTATACATTCCAAAATGGTTTTTAGTTTTCTTCTAGGTTCTATAGTTTTTGAAATACAGTGAAAAACAAAAATGATGAAAACCAATTAACGGAAGTATGGAGAGAGCTCCCGTTTCATAGAGTTTCGATGTATTCGTAGGTCTGGTTAACAGACAAAGAGTGTGGCATCGTTGTGGTTTGGTTTGCAATGATTTTAGTTGCTACTTGATATTTTTTCTTGAGATTGAAAATAATAGCCGTGTTGGCCGAGTGGGAGAGTGCTCGATTTTCGATTCATAGGTAGTAAGTTCGAACCCTGGCCGTGCTCATCAATGGATTTTTCGATTAGAAAAATTTAAATGCGCATTAACACGAGCTCTAAACGGTGAAAGAAAACATCGTGTGGAAACCAGTTAACTTTCTAATAGCGGCGATGGGCTTGCAACCTGTCACGTATGCAAATGCTAACTCCTGCAAACGGCATGTACCTACCAAAATTATAGAGGGAGACGGAGGGGGAGGGGGAGGGGGAGGGGAGGGGAGGGGAGGGGGAAGGAATTGATTTTCTCATACATTTTGTATAGAACTGCTATTTTAATAATTTCTCGAACTAAGAGGCCTTCCCTGAGGCGCGGTACGAAGTTCGCGGGGTCAACTATTGAATATAAACACGACACGACTTAATGTATTGCATGCATGCCTATAATCTTTACCATACTGAGGTAGCGCATTAGATATCATTGTGTGGTAAACACTAGAAGGAGTACTAACGTAGGCAGCGTTGCCATATCTACCAACTTGTAGGTAGATCTACCTACTTTGCCTCGAGTCTACCTATCTACCACCACAAGCCTTGAATCTACCTACTTTTCTGAATCTTACGGAACATCATTGATGAACGTTTTTTTCATGTGAAATGGCAGTGCGTGCGGTATGGTCCTATTGGTAGTTAGTAGTAAATTAGTAATAGCCTGCAACCTGCCCAGTCAGAGGGTTGTCATCAATAAAAAGAAGGATAGAGAAGCTTTTCCCTGTTGCAGAGTTTTCTTTATTTGCGTGTGTTGTGTTTTGAATTAAAACTTGAAATACTAGGTACAGTGTTAGCTGTTTTAATCTTAATGGATAACATTCATGTCTGTTTTCTATGTCATTTGTTCCCAAATAATGTAGGCAAGTACTAGATTTTTGAATGTGATGTTTTGAATTTGACCTGCCAGAGACAGACTGCATCCAAGAAAAAATTTACATACTAGGTACCTATGTAAATTTTTTCTTGGCATTAAACACTAGCTAGGGATTGTTCCATACTTTAAAGATTTTTACTAAAAAGCGGGCAGCCTAGCTCATACATTTGAAAATAAAAGTACCTACCTACGTATAAACTTAAAATAAGTCCTAAAAATTATTAGTTTTTTATTCTTGAAAAATCTTCCGAATTAAGGTGGTAGATCTACCTATTTTTCATTTTACATTCTACCAACTTCTACCAATTTTTAGCCCCTCATCTACCAATTTTCAACAATTCGGGTTGGCAACACTGAACGTAGGTATAGGGGTAGTCAGAAAAAAGTCCAAATCTAGGCTATCAACACAACGGTGCGCGAGATCTCAGTTCGGGGCGAACTACTAGTAATATTACTATAAATTTAATTCTAGCTGTTTCCCGCGACTTTGTCCGCACGCATTGAATGCTTTTATCTCGGTTCTCCATACAAACTTTCAACCATGGAATTTCTATACCTACCTTTCAACCCCTCAATGATCATTCAAAAAATAAAAACTTCCAATGCAAAACTGTTCATTCCTAAACATTGACTTTTTTGTATTGAGTGTCAACATGTGTTCGGTTGTTCTAAGCCGATCCTCGTCAAATCCCTGGTCAAAATAAGAGACAAAAGAAAAAGGCGGGGTCAGCTAGCTAACTGCGTGCAAACGAAAATTTTTCCAAACTGGAAAGATGCTCGTTTAGTCGATGTACCTCTCCCCGCTCTTCAGAATCAGTTTTTAGCGACTTTCTAGCGACTTTTCAGATTGAACCTAGCGACTACGATTTATTGGAGCTGGCAACACTGACACTAATCCGTCCCGTCAGTTTATTTAGTAAAGTCGAGTAGGAAAGATTGTTTTATAGTCTTGTTTTGAGCTGCGTAAATAATTTATTTTGTTTTGAACAGCCACCACTTTCAGCCACATTAAACAACCACCACTGAATAGTATTAATCTTACACTTATTACTATGTCATCGGCTTTGTAAAAAAGTACGGTAACTTATTGCAAAACTAAAGTTCTTTGTTCGTCGTATGAAAAACATGACGATGTTTTTGTTGGTTCTTGGCTTAGCTGTAAGTCCGTGCTTGGCTTACAGGCCAGTGGTTTTAATTCATGGAGTATTGACAGGAAGCTCTAGTATGGAGATGATAAAACATCGAATCGAAGAGGTAAGCCATATAAGATCACAATTAAATCAATCACCCTATCGGAGCTTACTTCCGGATCAGACTTTTTGCTGCCTCCAATTGACCCCCCTTGACCCTACTAAACCATTGTTTCATCTGGTGGAGCTGGTACTGTCTTGTCTATTTGATAATCCCTGTGTGACCAACGGATATCAGTTTTAAAGCTTTATGACATGCCCATTAGTGCCCATTGTCACTTGTATAGTTACTAAGCAGTAGATAAATATTCTTAAATATCACAATGTCTAACTCACTTGGTTGACTGGTGCCATTTTGGTCGTGGTGTTTAAAAAATAAAATAACAAAAATATTTTATTTCAGATGATTATAGTCCATATTAAAAATTGAAATTATAAATTAAAGTTTCAAGTACTTAGGTACAAAGGATGATTAGTGGAGGAATAGATTTCCTTCATTAATCACCCTCTGGACAAAAGATTTAGAAGGGTAGGCAGCAGAGACTTTCATTTTAAAAATCGAGCCCGTAACTCCTAACATGACTTTGATAACTCTCACGGTTTCTGACTTCTTCTAAGTGGCCCTGAAAACAACTCACCCTGTATATTAAAATTTCCAGAAACATCCCGGCACTTTTATCTATAATGTGAACAAGTTCGAGGGCTGGTCGAGTTTGGAGACAATGTGGCATCAGGTCCTCGAAATTGGTACGGATTTGGCCAATTTATCTGCACAGTATCCAGAAGGAATCAATCTTATTGGTAAATTTTTTCTACTTACAATTTCTGTTTGATTTATTTCTAAGTTCTTAGATCTGTACTAATAGGTACTAAACTTAGGCCTTAACATCTTTACTAGATGATTTATACAGTATCAGAAGTCAATGTTAAGTGTTTTGTGTTCTCTGGGAACCTACTGAGTGTCAAATAAATGATTTCTTTCTTTTTTTCATTCAGACAGGTGTGCGCTCAGCCATGTATTGTTTTATTTTGTGATTACAGGATACTCTCAAGGTGGTCTGATTGCTCGAGGTATCGTGCAGACGTTCCCGAACGTGTCTGTTAACACCTTCATATCGCTGAGTTCTCCACAAGCTGGCCAGTATGGAAGTAAGTTTCCTTTTCTACAAAATGAAGTATTTTGTAGAAAAATAAAAGTTTCTACAAAATAAAGTAGGTAAGTACCTATTCACTTTTATTAGCCATAGGATCATAGTGCTTCGACTTTCAATCCGAAAATCGTGGGTTCGAATCCCGGTGGTGCATCAATTTTTTTTTATTAAAAAAAAAAAGAATTACGCTTTCACAATCTCAAAAAGAAAGGCGAGTGAAATCATCGTGAGGAAACCAATTAGCATTCTAATAATAAATATTGCTGGACATTTCACACAGCGCCATCTAACCCCAAACTAAGCAAATCTTGTACTATGGGAACCAGATAACTGATAGAATGCTTAGATACCTACTTTTATTTGTAAATACATACTTATAATATTTTATAACAGTGACTTTACTTTATAAAAGGCAGTGACAGGCTTGCAACATACAGTTTTCATCTTAGGATAATGCTAACTTATATAAAATGTACATAGTGTGTATCTAACACCACCTTATATCGATTACGACCTAACCTAACGTTCCCTAACAAATTATCTAATAACTTTTGGGGGATATGGTGGAATTGTTCCCCAAAGGCAGAGTAGGTGGTTCCTCTGCAACGGGCCGGCCCATCTGGCCCACTTGCCTGTGGTCTTTCGACCGACAGCTGTTTGTTGGTCGTATACCTATTTATATCGATCGCTCCTGAAAACTTCGCTTGCGCGACCTAGACATATGATGTTGTGTCGCCATCTTTGCTGAAGCACGTAATTTGTAGCAAGTCTTTGAAGTACTTACGTCTCGTGACAGGTAGATGTCTCTACAAACTTATTGTCATTCCAGCTGGTTTCCTCCACCTAGTCTTCCCGAACCTGGTGAAAGACACAGTCTGGCAGATGTTCTACTCGCGAGCCGGTCAGTACACTTCAGTGGGCAACTATTGGAACGATCCTTACCACCAGGAATTGTTTGAGGAGTTCTGTGTGTACCTGCCTTATATCAACAATCATATTCCGTAAGTATTTTTTAAAACTATTATTGATCAACTATTGAGCCGTGTGTAGTGGAATAGTTCGACTTTCGAACCAGTAGCGCAAGTACCGCTCTTTAAAATTTAAAATTTTAAAATTTATACCTGCTTAAAAGTTAAAATTCGATAGAATTGGACTTTTCATTGATAAATCCAATTTTATCTAATTTTGTCGATTCTAAATGTCAAATTTAGCGATCGTATAAGAGCGATACTTGCACTGCAGTCTCGATGAATTCGATCAATGGATTTTTTTTTCGTTTTCTAAAAATTTGTATGCTTATATGCACATGAACGCAACCTATAAATGTGTAAAGTTTTGATTGTTTGCTCGTGAAGTATGTTGGAAATGGGTACTTTTGATTCTAGCATGTAATAATCATAGACTACTTATTTGGTTCATGGTAATCGATCGAGCGAGCGAAGCGAGCGAAGATCTTAGTGGTAAGTTGGGCGATTTTGCTTTGTATGTTTGTATGTTTGTATGTTTGTATGTTTGTATGTTTGTATGTTTCACGAATTGTTGTTCGCGCATAACTGTCGAACCGTTCATCCAATCTGCATGAAACTTGGTAGGTCAATAGGTTGTGGTAAGGAAATTTACGGGGGAGCATATGAGCTTAATCGATGAAGGGGTTGTAAAGATATTGGGTTCCCAAGGGGGTAAAAAATTATGAAAGTTACACAAATAAATTGAGTGGGGTGTCATACGAAAGGGCTTATTTTGTACATTCCAAAATGGTTTTTATTTTTAATCTAGGATGTACCTATAGTTTTTGAAATACGACCAAAGACCAAAAACTACGAAACCAGAGCTGCAAGAGCTCCCGTTGCATAGAGTTTCGATGACTTCGTAGCTCATTGACTGGTCGGTCTTAAAAAGAGAGTGGCATCGTTGCGGTTTGGTTTGCAATGATTTTAGATGCTACTTGATTTATTTTCATGATAAAAAAAATTTTGATAACGAATGAAAATAATTGGGGTAAAAAAAGTTAAGTAAACAAATATATTGAGTATTCTGTCAAATGAAAGGTCTTTATTTGTACATTCCAAAATAGTTATTATTTTTATTCTAGGACGTATACTTTTAGAAATACGACGAGAATTCATAAATATGAAATACCTAAATGAAAAATTAGACGCGACATTATGTATTGCATGCATGCCAGTATTTTTTACCATGAAGAGCTAGCGCAATAGGCATACTCGGCAGTATCAGTAGTAGCACTTGAAATTATAGGGGTAGTCAGAAGAAAGTCCAAATGTAAGCCATCTACGGTGCGCGAGATCTCAGTTCGGGGCGAACTACTAGTATACCTACTGTTATTGGGAGCGAGGTTGAAATCACGAGCTCCAGGGGTGGTTTAAATATTTCCAAAAATATTTTAGCAGATGCTTTTGGTGATCTGAGTTTAGGTGTTCCTACTACAAGTAGATAATTTCGATACAGCTTTCATCGGTCCCATGGTGTAGCGGTTAGCACTCAGGACTCTGAATCCTGCGACCCGAGTTCAAATCTCGGTGGGACCTGTCTTTTTGCGTTTAGATTGTATCTATTGTATTGAAAACCGGCTAGTAGGCGAACAAAGACTATATTTTAGCAATCCTACATTGATTGCTCAAGGCTACAAAATGAAGGCAACTTGAAAAAGTACTTAGTCTTATTTGGATGTGATGGATTACGGACTTATAAAAAACTCATAAGATTGTTCTGTGCATAAGATCGTGAAATAAAACGTACGATATGACAAAGATCAAAGGCCAAAGTCAAATGTTATCGAACTTTGACGTCAATAATAAAAAGAAGGACGAAAAACAAATATGGCATTGACCTATTGCATGATTGTTTATCGACACGAGTTATTTGACTGTAATCTCTATCAGTCTGCTAATAGAATACAATTTCAATTTCAGATCAGCAAAATCAGAGGATTTCAAGAAAAACTTTCTGAAACTCAAGAGGCTTGTTCTAATTGGAGGACCAGACGACAATGTTATTACTCCTTGGGAAAGCAGGTAAACATTTTTATTGGAATTTGTTCCTAAACTATTGATTAGATTGTGATGAAACTTTGGTAGGGTCTTCTGTGGTCTTCTAAGACATTTTACACATCATCATGTAGCTCCAAAGCCCAAAGTGTAAGCAGAGCTTGTGTTATGGTACTTGTAGGTACTATTAATTATTCTGCGGTTATGGGAACTAAACTACATGACTGCTATACCTACTACCATGGACAAAGCACGGAAGCGCTCAGCTCGTATTGCCACTTGCGGTCACCCATCCAAATTGTAACCGCGCTTAATACGTTGCTCAACTTTAATGATCAATCAAGAACGTCTAAGCAAGCTACGCCACGAGGGCTTTATGGTTTTTTTATGATATCTCGAATTCTGAGGCGGTACGAAGTAATTTGCACATCTCTTTCCAGTCAGTTCGGCTACTACGGCCCCAACGACACAGTGGTAGAGATGAAAGGGCAGGACATCTATACAGAAGATCGCATCGGACTGAAGACTTTAGATGATAGCGGTAGACTACACGTTCTAACAGTGCCCGGCGTCAATCACTTCAGTTGGCATATGAACGTTAGTATTGTAGACGATTATTTACTGCCTTGGTTGGATTAGTTTCATTTTACGAATAGCTGTAGAATAATAGTAGACATATCGAGTTTTTTTATGAAATCGAAAGTGACTCTAACTTTACTAAGGCTGGATTCGACCAAAAGTGGATTAAGTTTTAGAGACTATTAGCTAGCCGACATAATTCGAAATAAATTTAGAAAGCGCAACCGAACATTGTTATGTCCATACAAATTATCCTGGTTATAAGGTGTCAACTTTACAATGTCAAAATATTCAAACAAACTTGTTTACTCTCGAGACTAAACTTAATCCAGATTGGTCGAATTCAGCATTAAAAACTTAGACCGTAATAGATGAAGGAAAAGAAAGAGGTAAGAGGTGAAACGGGGTAATTCTGGCGGAGGGGTAATCATGGCACATGGTTATATCTCTCGTTCTATAACTTTTACCTCGGAAAAACATTTATGTATAAGTCGCGTCACGTAAAAAGAACGCTAGAAGAAAGTGGACGGGGTTTGTAGTCTCATGTTTGCGCATGGGCTACCTATCCGCAAACGAGATAAAACACACCCCTCCACCGTCTTCCAGCTTTCTTTTTACATGACGCGAACTATACTAGGGAACGTACGTCTACGTAGAGAAAAAATATATCTACGAGTAGGTAAATAGAAGTCCGAAGTAAAAGTTATAGAACGAGAGATATAACCATGTGACATGATTACCCCTTTGCCAGAATTGCCCCGCTTCATTTTATCCAAGACAATCAAAAATTAAATTAAGTAAAATTATATTTTTACATCCAAATGACCCCGATTTGGCAATACTTTGGTTTCCTCATTGTGTTTTAAAACAGATACACATTCATAGATAGATACTTACCCAGTTGTGAGAAAAAAAGCTCTCTGTGTTTTTCCTATTCTATTTAAATTATTTTTTATTTTCTTTTTATTTACTTTCTATAAAGTGATATCAGCTGTGCTTACATTAAGTAGACAATTTTATATTTTATTTAATTATTTTTTTCATTTGCCTACATTATGACTTTTGCTTTATAAACATATTTTTAGAATTAATCTGTGAACAGTAAACACACCTCAGTGTAAGTGATATTTTAAGAAACTCGTTAGTTAAGTTTAATTGTACCTACTACCTACGTCAATTGCGCATTTTTTGATTCTAACACTAAAAATACTTTAAAAATTTTACTAGACATTATTTTAAATAAAATACTTACCAGAATTAGGTAGGTACCTACTCGCATAAAAAAGTGTGAGACGTGACCGTTGTTATGATTACTTATGATTATGATAGACCGTTATTATGTCTAGCATTATATGGCTGATTGCCTAACTTTTCTCAAACCTTCGCGACGCAAAACATACAGAATTCTAATTTTAATAATTTTATGTACGCTTCTATACATTTTGTATGAAAGGGACGCGGAAGAGACAAAATGTCTGCGCCCCGTCTGCGTCTTACGTCTTTTCTGTCCAGCCAGGCCTTAAATTGGTCTCAAACTGTCAAAACGATCGCGTAGGTATCGTTTGTCGCGTTCGGTCTCGTTGAGATGAGAGTGACAGAGCTACTTGCGTGGTCACTGAACTGTCATATTTGAGAGTTTGAGACCGATTTTGGTCGCTATCAAAGATAGATAATTAAGGGGCAGTATAAATGGTTGTATTGTGTCGGTTTGGCATATTTTCCATTCAATTTCTGTCAAATGTTTGTGCCAAGTTTCTTAAGTGACATATATTCATACAAATCATACAAATTTGAACTTATGAATGAAATAAAAACAAATAATTCGTATTAGGAAAAACAATCTGTACCTAAACAAAATATAAGTACGGGATGTATAAATAAACTTGTAAGGCTTACTCAAGTTTCTGAAAATGATGAATGATAGATTATTAGATTACTGTAATCAAAGTCCACACTCAAACGTGAATCTTGGCTCAAGCGGTGATTCATTATTCAATTTCCACAGAAAACATAAATAATAGATCTTTTGCTAATACTCAAGTCTCTCTGCTGAGTACTTACATCTGTAAGAAGTCTGAGTGCGGATTTCGGGCCTTAATCAACAGCTGAATCAAATTTAATGTTACTTGCAGTAAACTATAGTTTGTGATCTGGAATAGCATAATTTTAGACTAAAAGAAGCAGTCGAAGCTAGAAGTAATTAATGTGATTTATAATAAGTTCAAATGAGTATCTACTATTATTGTAGTAGGTAATTAGTATATTTTGTAATACACTTGTGTCCAAAATATTGTGTTTTTATTGTAAAATCCATTACAAAATCCTAATATATGAACCAGAAAATTTGTGATTACGATTGCTTGTAATATAAGGACGTGTTCCTGGCTCCCGACTTTTGGACAGCCGGAATCGTCTACCGTCGCTACAGGGAAGCACAACCGATTAAAAAAATCCCTAACCATCTTTAATATTAAGTTCTTCCTTTCCCTTTTTATATGTTTTTCAAAATTTTATAGTTTAGGTATTTACCTATATAAATCAGTGGAGTAGGGCACTGGTGACCTGTAGCACAGGTTTTTCTATACCTATTTCAGGCACCAGTCTCTCACAAAACAGGTTTTCATAATAGCCACCTACAACTTTTTTTAATATTAATTATTCTGTATATTTATTTTACTATTTACGAGTATATTGTTTGTGAGAGAAACAAAATAAATGAAATAAATAAATGATTTGATTTGAATACTTATTGTTTTTCCAACCAAACAAACTCACAAACTTTAAAATTTTTAACATTAAGTACCTAGGTATTATGATAATTTTTAATTTTTATAGTGTTAAACCACACTAAGGTATTATTTAATTGAAAATGAAAATTCCACTCCACCTTCGCTTGTATCAGTTCGGGTTCGAATCCTGTCGGAATCGCAAATTTTGATAAGACTTCATTTTCAATAAAATTTGTTGGATATCTGGCAAAGAGCCTATTTTTGAAAAGGTAACTAAAGTGTGAAACAAAAAATAATAGGTAAACTATGTTCTAATGCTAGGTACTAAGCTATCTAAAGGAAGCTAGTATCATCATAACTGAATATCAAAATTTAAAAACATTCGTATGTTGACATAATTATTTAGGTAAGTAATTTACATTTTGTCTTGTGTAAATTTCGGTCAACAAACAAAATGACTCACTCCTTGAGTCACTGTTTTCTAACAACAACACACGACAACTTATCTTTAGTTTTATGGTTTTATCTTGTTCCGTTCAGATTTGCGAGAAAACTTTTTTGACAGATTCTTTCAAATAATCTTTTGAAGCTAGTTTTGAGAAAACGTTGATAACGGTAATTTCTTGCTATCATGACATTTGTGTGACTTATTTGTTACCTTTACTTTAAGTAACTTATCATTTAAAACGTTACATAAAGCTGGTAAAATCATCTCTTATTTAAAAAAAGCTGCAACAGTATTCAAGTACAGGGTGAGTTACAACTACTCTCGAAATTCAAACGGAATTGGCTAGCTAATATTAACATACCTACATAAAGTGACGTTTACGTTATTGGTAAGTACCTATGTGTTTTATTTTATTCATTACTTAGCATTGTTTTATTTTATTAGGCATTTATTTATATTTGCTACGTACGTGTAAGTACTTACGGATTTTATGAAATCGTACAATTTCTTACTCATGAGTAAGAAATTCTGAGCTTTTGCTCAGAAAATTCCCAATAAATAAAATAAGTAGGTAGGTACTTCTTTTTTGCTTTTCTCTATGTGTACTTATACCTACCTATTATTATTTTATTTCTTTGACATTCTAGCCCAGTGGTTCCCAAACTTTTTTTTCTCATGGACCCCTTTCAAAATTTTACTGGTTTCGGTGGACCCCCTGGTGCTACATTTCTACCATATTCCCAAAACCCGTCAGAAAATGAGAACCAACGTGGACCCCTTTCGAGTCTCATGTGGACCCCTGGGGGTCCACCTGGACCACTTTGGGAATCACTGTTCTAGCCCAACATAATTTGGAGAACCGGGCCACATACCAAAGCTCAATTAGTCCACACAATTTTATTCACCTGCAAAACTCGTTCAAAGCTACAAAACACCGGTTACTCATCGATGCCATTGACCTCTATAGAAACTGTTGAAAGCAGACGGACTACTATTACGAATGGTGCGAATAATGCCAATCTTGTCGTAAATATTAGTAGGTAAGTACATTTAATATTACTAACGTAGATAAAATTATGTAAGTTGGTAGTTACATATTTATCTAGATGCAATTTAAATGATACTACAAAATAATAACTACTTAGGTATAGATAACTATAATAATTTGATAAGCTATATTATGGGTTTTAATCTTTCAAAAATGCAAATTTAATCAATAGTTATTTTATTTCCCTTTAGTTGTATCTTTGTCTAATAAAATATATTTTTGTTTTTTAGTCAAGACCTTCTAGGTTCCAATTTTATCGACTGAATATTGTATGGTATGGAATTAATGGAATGCTGGACGCGTCGGGCGGAAAGGTTGATTTGAATGGGAACAAAAAATGTGTGGTATGTCTGGCTTTGTATGAGTCATCTACTACAACATTAGGCTTACATAACATGAGCATGAACATAAAGTTGCAAAAAGATAATTTTATTCTTAATTATATTTTCTGTAGGTACCGTAGAACCCCCGAACTTTGCCTAGTGTAGGTAACTTTGCCTAAATTATAAAAAGTACGATATTTATTTTCCTATCACGACAACACTTATTTTTGTTCGTTGGTAGAAACCCAAATCATAAACAGCCAATACTGCACTATTTAACTTTAAAATAACGGCAGCCATTTCATAGTAGTTGCAAAAAGTTTTCGGTGGAAATCGCGCAATTTTTTGACTTGTCCCACAAAATTATATCATTGTGAGGAACTGGTTTGAAGTACGTCTTTCATATCTTTACACTAGTTGGCAATTATGATCGGCTTTCGAAACACAATTATCTCATCTAAATACTATGATTATTGACAGAAATATCTGAGAAGGCAAAGTTAGGCGCAATTTTTTAAATAAAGTTTTCCAAACTTTGCCTACCCTAGGGTTGTCAGTTTTAGATTTAACCAACAGAACAAAATGAGGGTTATGAATTTCAAACCACTCCCGTCTGTTTTCTTTTGGTATTTTTAACTAAGACATTGCTACTTTAGCACCAATAAAAGCGGTTAGATGTTCGTTACTTTTTTTCAATATTTTACTATCCATCTATGTACCTACTTTTATTGTTACGACTTGAAAAAAGTAGTGTAGGACACCCTCTGGCTAGGTGGAGTGATGATTTTCCAAAGGTCGCCGCGCCGTGGATGCAACAAGCCATGGACAGGATAAAATGGCGCAGATTGGAGGAGGGCTATGTCCAGCAATGGACTGTATAGGCTGATGATGATGATTACTTTTTTGTGACAGCCCTGACTTTTGGCGCATTTTGTCGGTAAATGATGCCCTAACTTTGCCTGCCATCATATAAAGTTAAATATAATTATTTGGAGTAGTATTGAGAATATAATCTATAAATGGTTCAATATATGATTAAACTGCATTAAAATCTATATGATTTACCAAGTTTTACAGAAAATATGGACCTCAGGCAAAGTTAGGCTCGTTGCCCTAACTTTGCCTACTTTTTTGACAGCCTCTACTGTCAAGGTTTTCAATGCTGTGAGCCTAGCACAACACACATTGAAAGCCCTTTAGTAATTGGTTGACTTCAGCATGACAGAACCGATTATTTATGATCAGTTTGGCGCAAAATTTAAAAAAACTCGAAAAAGTAGGCAAAGTTCGGGGGTTCGACGGTACCTATACTTTTATATATTCCTTATCCTTGCCTACTAACATTAAAAATATTAAAAATGCGAGTGTAACTATGTCGGTAAGTATCTCTGATTTTTTAGCACTATTTTTAGGACACCCAGTATTTTAAACACAAATAAGTAGGTAGGTAAGTACAAAAAGTCTAAAATGCCTGTAGGTACTTACCTAGTTTACAAAATTCACCGGGGTTTTCCCATTTTTGGTACCTACTTAAGAATAAGTAGGTACCTACTACCTACTTAAGTATCAAACGTCATAGGTACCAGAAACTTTACTATAGAATGCTAAACTTCCCCTGCATTATTAATTTCCATTGCATTGTTCAGTGTTTACTGTTTATGATTCCTCTTGAAAAATCAATTTATCATCGACTAGCTAGATAAACTTCTACTACTTTGCCTGGTTAAAAATTCGTAGCAGATACTTTACCTATACCACAGATTACTAATTACTAATTAGTAATCTGTGCCTATACCTAATAGGTAGGTAAGGTAGGTACTGCTACGAATTTTTAGAAACACATTTCGGTAGAAATTGTTTTTCATCTAAGTTCCTATTCATATCTGATTATGCAGAATAGAAATGTAGGTACTTACCTACGTAGATAATTTTTAAAAGTTTTCAACTTTTCAGTAATTTCAAAAGTACGTCGGTCAATCAATTGCATTAGATATATTTATTTAGATAGTATGTATCTCTATCCAGGTACCTATCACAATATTTATCTATCAGAGATTATGTAAGTACCTACTTAAGTACAATATTTTCAAGATAAAATAAAATTCCCTGTCATAAATATCTACGTAGGCACGTAAGTACTTAAGTAGGTACTAGGATTTAGTTTATGTAACTTACCTAGAGAGCACCTACCTCTACCTACCTACACACATCAAAAAAGTTTACGATCTCGCACCTCACAAGTAATATAGTTGCAACTCAAAATTTTGCAATATTGAGCTAAGTATGCCATTAAATACAATTTTTTTTTCTCTATCGACTGGTGAGACCCTTACATTTCTACCTCTTTTTATCGCTAAATGGTAGCACTAAAACTCTTTATTGACTATCCATCTCGTTCATTAATTTGTCAAGTAGCATAGTTACATCTAA
Source organism: Camptogramma bilineatum (assembly GCA_958496255.1). Lineage (NCBI taxonomy): Eukaryota > Metazoa > Arthropoda > Insecta > Lepidoptera > Geometridae > Camptogramma > Camptogramma bilineatum. The sequence goes on from OY292453.1 coordinate 15,006,393, forward strand.
AGTTGAATCCCTGTTGAATAAGTCACCACTCGTGCCAGACGTGTTTTGCCTGTCACATCTCAAAATAAAACATTGGAGTGTTAACTTGGATACAAAAACATAGTTTAAAAGTAATCAATATAGTTGTATTATCTAGTTGTAACTGTATTGCCTGTCAATAAAAATAAGCCATGAGGTTCACATTAAGAGTTGTAACTGTATTGCTTGTTAGTAATTTCCTTTAAATAGACTTTTACGAAAAACATTTCAACTTACAACTATATTGCCGCAATTTTGTTTGAGTTAACACTATATGACCTGTTAAGATTATCGCATAAATTCTTCGAGGTATTGCTTATTTCTAAATGTAACTCTATTGCCTGTGCATATTTTTACAAGTTTTTATTTAGCTTCACCTGTTTCAGTGTCTGTCTGTCATTTTCTTGTGTTCGATTGAGCTGAAATTCAGCATACATTACCGATGCAATAAAACAGTGACAGCTAATTGTTTTTTTCAAAATAAATTAGGTACATACATACATAAACTCACGCCTGTTTCCCATCATAGGGGTAGGCAGAGACCACAGATCTCCACTTGCTACGATCCTGACACACTTCTTTGGCTTCATTCACTCTCATCACATTCTTCATGCAAGCTCGTTGGTTTATGGTACTCTTGACCTGGCCTTTTTCCAATAAACTTGATACCCGTACAAGATCAGGGTGGCCCTGAAGCAGCTTAAGAACTGTTGTTCTCAACAAGGCGCCGGGCGATGACGGAATAACTTCAAGAGCTTTTGAAAGCGGGTGTATCACCGGTAATTAAAGTCCTTCAAAAGCTCGTCTTGCTCGAACGTATTACGGCATGGAACAAGAGCGTGGTGTTGCTGTTCTTGCTGTTGAACCATGTTTAATAAACATGGCTCAACAGCAAGAACAGCTAATAAACATTGTTTATAAGCAGTTTTCAAGAATTATCACGAATTGTCTCGATCGCAGGTTTGCAAGATGACTTTCAGCCTCCCAAACACACACACGTTGCGGCAAGTCATACAGAAGACCGAAGAATATAACTTGACGCTTTGTTTCGCGTTTGTGGACTATGAGAAAGCCTTCGATTCAATTGAAACATGGGAGGAGCTCGAGTCTCTCCAGCGATGCCGAATTGACTATCGGTACATCGAAGTTTTGAAGTGTTTGTTTAAAAACGCCACTTAGCTTTTCATCCAAAATACGTCAATTCATTAAGACAAAAGTCTTCAATCAATACGTGGTTCTTCACTATTGGCCTCAGAGTAGCTCAACGAGCAATGGAGAGGGCTGTGCTTGGGGCTTCACTGCGGAATTGAATCAGAAATGAGGAGATACGTAGAACTCGGGTTACAGCCAAACGGATTGGCACGTTGAAGCGGCAATTGGCAGGCCATATAGCACGCAGAACAGATGGCTGATGGAGCCAAAAAGTTCTCAGGAGGAGGCCACGGACCGGCAAGCGCAGCGTTGGACGTCCACCGACAATATACATACGACCTTGTAAAAACTGCAGATCTGCAGAACTGCAAGTAGTAGTAGATGCAGGCTGCCTCCAACCACAACACATGGAAATCTTTGAAGGAGGCCTATGTCCGACAGTGGACGTCCAACGCCAGAGATGATGATGCTAGTTTAGTAGTTGTATTTTGCTCTTCTACATTTTTGATAATTAGGTACCTAAACTGTGGTAAAGTACTTACTATTTCTCTTCGGTTTCTTATTTTTTGTTTAGCTACTGTTGATTTTTAAATATACATAGTATTTTGTTATAACATTTTTTGAATTTAATTTACGAGAAATACAAGTTACCTTCATAAAACGCATTATAACTTCTGAAACACTAGGAAAATGTACATTAAAACGTTAATTATAACCATCGAAACGCACAAAAGTTAGTTTTTAAAACAGGCAATATAGTTATATTTCAAAAAAGTACCTGAATAGATAAGCAATACAGTTGTAACTCTGAGTGTTATTAAAATAATATTCATTTTGAGAAAACTATTTACTATAAACTAACTAGAATAGGAAATATTCATAGCCAAGCGATATACCTATATATTTGCATTTAAGTTAAGACATTACTGTCAATATTTTAGACGGTACGATTTTTTAAAACTTCAAAACGCGATATCTCAAAATCATTGTTTTTGAGTTGCAACTATATTACTTGTGAGGTGCGATCTGTTAGGTAGGTAAGTAAATATTTTTAATAAGTACCTACTTACCTAAGTACTATCATTATTCTGTGATAATACCTAGGTACCTAGGAACGTATAGATATACATATGTTGCAAACCATTGACTTCGTTTTTAAACAAAGAAACATAGGAATAGGTAGGTACTTATTACTTACTTATGTTTTTTTAATCAAAATTATTATAAGTAAGTAGGGTGGTGGCACCAGTAATGAACAAGCACCAGTGTTTGACACTTTTTTTTTTAATGACTTACAATAAGATTTAGGTTTAATAAATCTATGGTAGAAACACAAAACCGTAGACAACACATTTCCAGTTGTTATTCCTGAAAACGTCACGAAAATCGGCCATTTCGTTTTCAAGTTATTGAAGAAAAAGTTGTGTGTTGGTGCGCTGCTGAACCAAAATACACTTTTACTAACGAAATTACTAAGAAGTTAAGTCTACATTTTTGCCAGCATTTTTGGCATTATTCAATATAATCGAATTTCGATTGATTTTATGGAACGGTTATATTATTCTGGATTTAATTGTATATCAGTAGCGCACCTACGCATGTTTAATTTTATTTTCTAGTCGATGTTCATTACTGGTTCAGCAAAATTCACCTTCTCCAGAAATCGACAGGTGTCCATACTTATTATTTTACGTACTTTCTTAGTTTTTAACCAAATTTAAGTCTAATTCATGAACTGATTACGTTAATGTTTGAAATTCAACGATTGATACATGTTCTCCAATAAAGAACATGTGTCGAACACTGGGTAAAATAAGTGTTCATTACTGGAGTTGGTTTCAGATGCCTCCCAGAAAAAACTACACACGCGAACAAATGGATTATTAATTATAAAAAAATAATAAGAAATGTTTCTCATGGCTGACTTGTCTAGTTTTTAACCAAAAAAAGGAAGAGATTCTCAATTCGTCGGAATCTTTTTTTTTTTGTTCTTTTTTATGTATGTTCCCCGATTACTCAAAGACGCCTGGAGCGATTTGGAAAATTCTTTTTTTATTTGTAAGGGTATACTTTCCGATTGGTGCCACAAAAATTTGGTGAGGATATGTTGAGGATCGTCGGAGTTATGAACATAAATGCACCCATAAGTAACTCAGCAATACATTATCATGATTATACGTATTAATTATTATTATTTATTATTAATAAAATTAGCAGTCACTGTACCACTGCAGGGCAAGTCCCTCCCTTCCGGTAGGTAGTTTAAATAATGTTAGTTATTGCATGTTTTGTGTTTGTTCATTACTGGGTGTTCATAACTGGAGTGTCATTAACTGGTGATTTATCAGTGTTTATCACTGGAATATTGGTGTTCATTACTGGAGATTCGGTAGGTATTTTGGTTTTCGTCTTCTGAGTAAAAACATATAGCTTTAATGTGAAAAAATTTGCTACCTAACCTTTCTTGAATATATTATTTATCATTTGGACTAACTGCTGTAGATATAATGTTAAAAATAACGAAATTATTTCAAATTTTAGTCACACACTTCTCTTAAAGTGTCGAGCACTGGTGCTTTCACCCTACCTAATTATTAGTCTTAGATATTTTACTATAGCAAGGCCAATTTAATAGATAACATTTGGCATCTATCAGTACCTACTAACAAAATAAATCTTAAAATTGCCTTTTTTTGTCATTATTACAATAAATATGGATTTTTAACTAAAAAAAGTTAAACAATTGTGCAGATCTCGCTTTGAAAAATCAAATAATATTGTGTGCCCTCGGTTACAAGGTTTCGTCGTTGAATTTCTATGAAATGTCAAATGTGATCTATTAACGTGGCCCTACTCTAAGTAGGTATGTATCCTTTTCAGTTCAGCGCACCGCACTATCAATCAGTTCCGTAATAAATACGAGCGTAAATACAATCCGATTCCAATAAATCTAAAGAGGTTGATTCAAACGAAATAGTCATTTGAATCGCTGCCAACCAACCTTTCGCTGAAAATTCATAATCACACTAATATTAGACATGCGATAGTTTGTGAGTCTGTACATTACATACTTACGTAGCAGACGGTGATCAACTGAACGTTTCAGATAAGTAAACAAATAATTATTACTTTTTAATCAATAATCACTTATAGGTACTTACCTATAATAAAAACCGGTCAAGTGCGAGTCGAACTCGTACGCCGAGGGTTCCGTAGCTAGCCATGGTGCCAATTAAGCTAGTCCACTTAATTGTATGAGCGCCCATACAACTCGGAGGACAATTTTAATTGGCGTCAACTATGTATGTATGGGAACACCCTTTAATTTTCAACTTTTTTAACTTTTTGGAATTTTTCCTTTATTTGTGCTATAAGACCTTACTTTTTACCAAATTTCGTTATTCTAGGTCAACGGGAACTACCATTTAGGTTTTCGATCCAAAACCTCTAGGGTACTTCCGGTTGACCTAGAATTGTCAATTTTGGTGACAAGCAAGGTCTTCCAGCACAAGTAAAGGAAAAATTCCGAAAAATAAAAAAAAAGTTGAAAATTAAGGTAAGTTTTGGTACTCACAAGTTTTCACGAAAACCTAAATTTGCCTATATCTTTTTATAGTGTTGACTCAGGACCTTGATTTTTATAGTCACAATAGGGACTATAGACCTTAGTATATGGTATTCAACTTGCTAGCTCTACCCGTTCCTGAGATAATCGATGGTGACACACGGACAGACGGACAAGAAAGTGATCTTATAAGGGTTCCTTATTTTACCTTTTAAGGTACGGAACCCTAAAAACAAATAAAAATTAATCTGAAACGGTTGGCTGATCAAATTTGAAATTTAAAATGAACATCACATCACACTAATCACACTAATAGGTATTATAAATGCGAAAATTTGGATGTTTGGATGGATGTTTGTTCCTCTATAACTCGACAACCACTAAACCGATTTGGCTGAAATTTGAAACATAGATAGATAATGACCGGGAATAGGACATAGGCTACTTTTTATCCCGAAAAAATGCACGGTTCCCGTGGTGTAAACAAAATAGTAGTCCACGCGGGCGAAGCCGCGGGTGTCAGCTAGTAAATTATAAACTGAAGTTACTGATCACTGTGTCTATTGATCTCGTGATCACTTGTACAAATTCATAATAACCCTTTCGACGTGCAAGTAACAACGCAAGCCTCAGCTAGCTTAAAAAAGTTTTCGTAGTTTAAAAGCTTCCCGGGTTTCCCCCCACTTTCATATTTCCAAGGAAGTGAAAAGTCATGGATAGTCGTTTTATGTTTATGTTATCAGTTCAAGGAAATAGTGACATGTACCTACTTTTCTTTATGTAGTTTCGGCGCGTGCGATTCGTATGTTTGTAGACGTGAGTCATTTTGGGGTTTTCTCTAACAAATCATTTTGATCTCTGGCACTTCTAAGTGGGCCTGAGATTGATTTTGATGAGTTTGAAATGTCTCTATGAGCGAAATATTTCGTCGACATCAGACATCGCTATGACTCATTTCGCTTTTTTCAGCGGATAAAGAATATAAGAACATTAAAAACAGACTCCGTACTGTATCTATTGCTTGGTACAGTAGACATTTTCTTCAAGATCTTTAGGAAATAGATTCATGATGTAAAGGGAGATTCAGAGGCAAAATCACATACTTGATCGGCATAAAATGCCCATAGGAACTTTGCAAGTTGCCATTCCAAGTTAGAGATGTAGGAACGCTCTACTTTTCACTCTGACCGACACGTAGCTTACTTGAGACCTGGCTTGGAGGAGGAGAAACAAGCCCATGGGCGTATATAAGGGGGGGGGGGGTAGGGGGTCAGGACCCCCCTTCCCTTACCCTTGAACAGTCAAAACTCTTTGATTTCGGGGGAAACCTAGTCAATCTTTGTATTTTGGAACCCTTGGACCCTCCTTAACAAAGATCTTTGTATTTTAGAACTCTTGGACCCCCCCCCCCCCCCCACAACAAAGCTATAGCTACGCCCATGCCTTTGTCGTACATTCATACATTCATGACGTACCTACATTTCCTCACAGTTCAAGTGACAAAAACTCCTTTGATGCAGCTGTCGCCAGCGGTATTTCTGGACCGCTATGACTTAGGAACCTTCATGAAAAATACTCCTACCTCAAAGGCCGGTAGCGCATCTTCAGCTCTTCTGATGTTGCAGTTGTCTGTAAGGGGCGGTAATCTCTTACCATCAAAGAGGAGCTTGTTCGATTGCTCTTCAAAAAAAAAAGAGTCCGCTTTAGACCACACGTGACACGACTGAAGTAAAACTTCCGTTCGCCTCGCCCGATCACACTTTTTGTAACGCTTTCGTCACGCATTCACCAGCTAGTCAGGTACTAAGTACTCCTAGGTACGTGAAGAACTTCAAAAATAACACCAGCGCGGCCGCCGGCGCCGTGCAACCTACCGTATTTAAATCAAAAGTCATCTCCTAAACTGCCATGTTTGTCATATGGCTAGTCCGTCCGTAGGTACATCCATCCCACCACGCAAACGGATCTTTGTATGAATAGTTGCAATCCCAGCATCCGCAAAAGGGACTGCAGATGACTAAACTGCAATGGCGCCATCCCGGATTCTGAACGGTTTACGCAATAGACTGGTTGGAGCAACTTTTTGTAGACATGACTGTCTTCCTGATGAAGGGTCATAGATATTTATAGAAGATCTGGGATCGATGACTGGACTTGTACTGGACCTATGATTAGATCATCTGTGACTGAACTGAATGAGTATCAGTCGCTAACAAAACTACAGTACCTACCTATACCTACCTACGCACAATGGGTCCAAGCATTCGTGAAGTTAGCCGTTTCTGAAAATGTCAAATTATTCCAAATAAATATTGTGATTGTGTAATTAATGAATCAATGATTTATTCATAACATGATAAGCTAAATATGCACATTTCGTGGCTTATCTTGCAAATAGGCATTTCTGATCAAATATTTAATAAGCATAACAAAATGACTCACACAAAATACGCAAGGACTCACAAAAGTGTACTCATAGCATACAACCGTAATGTCCCACCAAACTGCTAGAAACGCAAAATGTAAATTGTAATTTCCGAAAACGAGCCGAGCCATATTGACAGTGGGATAGGTCGGTAAGGTCGTGGGTTCGAATCCCAGCCATGCATCAATAGATTTTTCGTTTCGAAACTTTTGCGCATAAGCACGAGCTCTAACGCGAAGAAAAACTTCGTCAGGAAAGCAGTTGGCTTTCTAATAGAGGCGGTGGGCTTGTAACCCGTCACGTATGGAAGGCTAACTACTGCAAAATGTAGGCACGTACCAAATATGTATTTGGACATACCTGACCACCCTTTAGACATCTTCAGTGGATCTTAAATGCCTAAAGATCTGAGAGAATGTCGACCGCGCCTTGAGTATTCGTAATTTCCTTGCCTTTTTCCCGTAGGTGGGGTCGACACAACATGTTCTCCTCTTCCATTCCCTCTTATCACTCGTCTCAGTAGTCATACGCATGTCCTCTCTCACACAATCCATCCATCTTTTCTTTGGCCGTCCTCTACCTATGTATCCTTCCACAATCATACCCAATACTTTTCTTGTAATATGACTTTCTTCCCTCCGCATAAATGCCCATAACATGCCAACCATTTTCATTTTCATTTTCATTTTCAACCTATTAGGTACTTACTCCTAATTTTTTCTGTCACTGGCGCTACTTTCAAACTTCCTCTGATGTCCTACTCATTCCTAATCTTATCCATCTTCTGTTAAGTATGTAATTACTGTGTAATTTCCGAAAACGTTGAGTAATCGTTACACATGTTCAGTTTTGATAAGTTTAGTGACACTCGCCTTATAAGGACATTGTGTCGTCTTATCTAACATCTGATATTTGTGTTGTGATGATTCATCTGAATAGTTTAAATAATAGTATCTGAGGGTCATAAATTGTCAACAACCAGATCAGTTGTTTTTGTAGGCTATTTGCATAGCCTATTTGCATTGTAAATTATCTAAATGAAATTTGGTAGGTAGGCCTACCCAATTTTTGCACGTGCCAAGTAATTGAGGAAAAAGGCCATAAATTTGGATATTTGAAGAATGGCAGCCACATCACGTCAGGTCTTCCTTTTAGGGTTCCCACGCGCCGTCTGGAGAACCAGTTCCCTTGCGGCATACCTGCTGTGACTCATTTACAGCTCAGAGTGGAGCGGTTGGGACAATGTGCATTTGTGCAATATGCATAGCTTCAGTTATAACTTCACCAAACGAGTGAGTGAGATCAAATTCAAATTCAAAAATGTCTATTTGGAACATGTAGCAATGGGAAACAGAATGGTCCTCGACTTTGTGCATCAACTTACCTTATCAAAATTGTGACAGCCAGAAACATGAAGGGACTCATCGCTGGGTCAGCACCACATCACAAGCATTTTGTACTGAAAGAATAGGTTGCCTTCTGTAGTTCAACCGGCAGTTTTCATACTTTATTAGTTTACATAGTCAAGTATTTGAATTGTATGGGATTCGTGCAGCGCCTCTAGCAACTTGACTTCTAGTAACTTGACTGAATTCAGCCGGCACACAAATTCCGGCCGTATCGGCGGCAGTCATCAGTGCAGGCTATTAGTTAACTACTCGATCCAAACTATACTCTACTGGAACAGTTTTTCACACATTTTGATCGCTGATCTTGTCAAAATCTTCATCTTCATCTAAATAGGTCTAAGTCTTTCGATATCGGTGCATGAGTATCGTCTCATTTAATTTCTTATCCATTTTTTTGATGGAGTCAATCATATTTCCAAAAGAAAATCAGCTGTCCTTTCCTTCCTTGGCCATTTACTCATATTACATCGTCTCGCTGGCAATGACTCATGCTTACTATAACATGATTCAATTACTAGCGACTACGATATTGCACTTGCGATAACATTTTATAAAGAATTTGTGATTTTACAGAGAAATTTATTTGTGATTCTCAAAAATTATCGGAAGGATTACCTAAGGAAGGAAGTGATTGATAAGGCTTGGATTGAATGAAATCGGATGAAACTGTTGAAAATATTGGTATGAGAGTGTTTAACAAATTATAAGTCGGTTAAAAATGTTTTTCACGAAGTTTGTTTAGAAAATTGTGTGAAAAAAAGGCTTAACATTTTTAAGATGGAGTAAGCTTGCCCAGTATCTAAACCATTATCTCAACTTAAACGGCCTTATCTACAGGAAAGACTATGGTCATTATTTTTTCCAAATGAAAAATGGAAAAACCGGGAGCTGAACTTCCAACCCTCAGATTAAAAATCATTAGGCTAACACAGTTATGTTACGAATGGAATATTACTTACTTACAAGATAATTTAGAACAATTTTAACCCAAATTTGTTATCATTGTGGCTACACAAATATTTTCTTAGATAAAAAGATATGATTCTAGTATCTATTGCGTTTGAGACATCAAAGAAAATTAGACCCCAAATTGTGTTCGTTGCCCTGATTCTTCAGGGTCACGATAGAATTAGGAGTAGAACGTGTCAAAGAGATTTTCAATGATGTTATTGATTTTAATCTATTGAAGTGTAAGTCATCTTTTCGTTTTTGTATTTAGTTCATTATTATTATGATTTAATAAATGTCTTGCGCAGAAGCACCGATAATATCGAGAGACTTATTGTGACAGGCAAGATAGAGGGCAAAACCGAGAGGACGCAGCCCCAAGCGATGGTCTGACCAGGTATCGGAGCAACTTGAAATGCCGGTGAACAATGGTCTGGTATCGGAGCAATTCGAAATGCCGGTAAACAAAGCATTGCATCAAGCCACAGATCGCTCCAAATGGAGATCAACCATCCACAAGATGACCACAAGAAGACACGATCCTCAACAATGATGGATCGACTAAGGAGGAGGAATATCTTAATTTTACTAACAAGCAATCAAAGACCGTGAATACCTACATGATTCCAAAATTCAAACCCACGGTCTTCGATTGTGAAAGTCAAGGTACCTACTATACATTTAGTTAGGTATTTCATAGAACCTTGAATTTGATAGGTAAATTACTTAATGACTTTATATGCACACTAGCTTCCGCCCGCGGCGTTGCCCGCTAGGTACTTACATAACAATAACCTATGTCCAACCTGAAAGTTTATTCTAAACACTGGTAAAATAACTTTTGAAATCGGTTCAAGATTTTCCTCCTACTTACCTATATAAAACAAACTTTACGTCTATATTAGTATAGAAGTATGGAAGTATAGTTTAACATAACTCTAAGCGGAAAAGGAAATATGGTGAGGAAACTAGTTAGAATTTCTGATAAGAGGCAATGGACTTGCCACCTGTCATGATTCAGGATCCTATTATCATTTTCGCTTTTACTAATGCTCTACATTGTTTTCGTATGAAGAGATAAAAATGTCTGCTCAGTTTGATACGCGTCTATTTTTGTAAGAGGAAAATCAAAGTTCATTCTTATATTTCTTATATATAATCTTAGATGATCTAAAATTGGTGTTCACAACAAAAACTAAGAGGTATGATGATTTACAACTTAAATTATACCTAAAACATCTGAGATTTTATTTCAGTCAAATCATTAGGTATGATTACGGTTGGTTTCAAAGGGGATTCCTGTTACTTTGCGATTGCGATCAATTAAATTTAAAAAAGTATAGTTATAATGTCTGGTCTGGGTGTTTTATATAAAAAATATATATACTTATAAGTAAGTACCTAAGACCTATTTCAGTCATAGTGGTTCCCATAACACAAGCTCCGCTTAGCTTGGGGCAACATGATGCTGTGTGAAATATCTATCATTATTTATTATTTTTTAAGTTTATTTATTACTTTCTTCATACAAGCAAGCAGTTTAGGGCTGGCCCTTCTCCAAAATGTCACCTGTTTGGTCCAACCCCCCTAGCATGGCGATTTCATCTCTTCTCTACACTAGAATAGACAACATATTTTCCTATCTTCCGATTTTGGTCTTTCACGCGAACATAATCATAGCATTATGCTATGACTATGCTCTTACTTATCTCACTTATCTTACTTATTTCCTTACTTATCTTACTTTTATTACTTATCATCTTAATTATCTTACTCATCTCATCTTATCTCATCTCATGAGTAAGATAAGTAAGATGATAGGTAAGAAAATAAGTAAGATAAGTGAGATAAGTAAGATAAGTAAGATAAGTAAGATAAGTAAGACAAGTAAGATAAGTAGCAAACTAGCAAACTACAAACGCGAGGCGAACGCGCGTTTGTAACGCATGGAAGAAAGCTTGTCTAGGTCTCAGGAAGTGTAGACAATTTCGGAAGAAAGTTTCTATTCTCGAATGTCAAAATCAGATAAAATTGAACGCCATGCTCGCATCTGTACACTTATCTCATACAAAATCGGACTATGTTGTCTACTCTAGTGTAGAGTAGAGAGGAAATCGCCATGCTTGGCCTGCAAGTCTCTTATGTTCACCTAGGTCTTTCCCTTCTAACTGGCTTATAAAATTATTAATATCTACCTATAAGTATAGGTAACATAAATAAAAACATAATTTATACCTAATACTTAGGTAAAGGTTAGGTAAGCTTAAAAATTTAAGGTACCTAGGTAAACAACACTTTACCAACCAAAAACTACCGAAAACCAGTTTCATTGGGATTCACCAATACAACTGTATATTATATAATTCATTTGACATGCTGAGTGGGTTTCGGACTTCCTTTTTATATCCTGTCTGTCCATTAAGGTCTTATAACAAGGTCAATGACATGAATGCAGATCTTATAACCACACTGGTTCTTTGAAATAAATAGGTACCGCAAAGGACAGCTATTTTTGAATCATATATTATTTTTATCTATGTTTTTATCATTTATTACTAAAGCGGATTGTATATTTTTCTTAATAACTTTAGTAAATATTTTGTTTAGTATTTTATAATTGTTCAGTAGGTACCTAGGTACTAACATAAGATAAGTAGGTATTATTATATACTTACCTTAGAATTGATTCAAATAAAAATACATTTTAAGGCATACCTAGAGGAAGATCTTCTAAATGTCTATCGATATGATCAAATTCGGTTCAAAATCAGAATCAGAAAAGTTAACCTTCTAGGTAATAGTCGGTAGTTGTAATTTTTCCTATAAAACTAAGTAAGTAAATCCCTATAAAAATGTCCTCAAAACTTGCAATCCCTCTTCTAAATTCAGCAAAAACAATCATTAAGGTAAATTATATACACATTAATGCTGTTTTATTCGAGGCCCCGTTAACTTCAAACATTATAAAGGGGAATAACTAAGTCAAAAGAGATCAACTTACCAAACCATACAGAATAAACTACAGTTACTATGAAAGTCACAGAATAAAAATAGTTTAAAATACAAGGTAAGTTCAATATCATGCCGTACCGTTTTTCAATGAGTGACGCGCAATTTGCCTAGATTAGAATCAAGTTTGTATGAGGGAACTCCCTACAGCGAACTCAGAGTCATAGTAACACGTAAGTATTCTGTGACGGAGGCGCGTGCGACGACGATATAAAACCGGCCCACTAATATCTACGTAGCATTCGCATTCAGGCAGCTACACTGAACACAACTGTAAAGTTTATTAATTCGAAATTTAAATCGAATACTTCGTTCTACTTTCGAATTTCAAAACCCAAAGCCAAAAGAAAACCAAAAAGTTTCAAGGATTTTGAATTTCTTCGTTTCGTTCCAATTTCAAATTCTAACATGAAGATGTACTCAGTAGTCGGAAACAAAAAGAAAGTGACGATGGAGACGAATCTCTCAAAGCTGAAGATTGTCGGAAACAACTGCATCATCAGAGTCGCCAGCAACCAAGGCGATATCGAGATCGTCGGAAATGACTGCCGCGTGGAGATCACCAATAACTATGGAAGTGTGAACCTTGTTGGCGGGAACGGATTTATCAACATTGGTAAACGATGGAAGGGCGATAAAGTCCACATGATGGGGCCTTCGAACTATCTGGCTGTTGCTGGGAAGAAAACTTCACAGTCCTTTGAGGGCCAAGCCCAGCTTTCGCCGTTCAGTAAAGACTTGGATGACGTCATCGAGTCAATCTTCACTTTTGTTATGCGATGAGTGGAGATTGAAACAAGGATATTCAGTGAAAAAGTGTTTAAAGAAAGTGCGAGTCCTAAGTCGGGATATGGTGTTCGCAGCCCGATGTCGTGCTTCTGTAGATGGATAATCTACTATGTATTGTACCAAAATTGTGGCAAAATAAAATGCTCGGTGTTTTTAAAATGTATATCTTCGTTTTTTTGGAAAGTCCCTAGTAATGAGGTGAGATAAGTGGTCTTATAGATTTCTGAGTAGAGTTGATAGAGAACAATTTTAGAAGAGGTAAGTAATTTATTAACAAAACTTTAGGTAGATAAACATTTAGATAGTCTTAGTTCTAACAAAACAAATTTTAGAATCAACTCATAAAAATCCCAAGTTTTTTAGGTAAGAATACCTTTACCCTTTAGATTTTATTTTGTAAGGTAAAGTCTTTGAAAAAGTCGAATGACCAAGACCATACTAACCGCTAAACCAACTTTATTCTAATCCTTGAGTAGTTTTCAATTCATTAGAATACCGTTCGACATCCGCAATGTTATTCCCCTGTCAGCCTTCACGTATCTTTGTCTATTTTACTTTGTTATGCTTCAAAAATGGTTAGTGAACCTTGTCAATATCTATTTTGCATATGAAAAGACCGTCTCAGACTATTGGTACGATGACTCGATACGAATCGAATATTTTTTGTCTTTACAAATAGGTACTAGGTAGTTGCTAAATAAAAAAAAATTTAAAAAAATCAATTTTAAAATTCAATATTAAAACTTCAATGTTATAAGCTGAGCCATTTTTTGAACTATCGAGGTGCATTTTTTTTCATAACTCCGAAGATCCTGGACAAATCCTCACCAAATTTTTATGGCACCAATGTGTAACCTACCCTTTCAAACAAAAACGAATTTCCCAAATCAGTCCATGCATCTTCGAGTAATCGTACATGAAAAAAGATTCTGACGAATTCAGAACCTCATACAAGGAAAGACACGTCATAGATCAGCTGTTTAAGTGCAAACACGAACCGAACTCGTGCTCATTGATTACATACTTAGGTAGGTACTTATCGATCTGATAATACGTAGATTTTATAATCGTTTTTCTTATCAATAAGCCGCCTATACATACATGCTTGGCGTGCCTAGGCCAAGGCGAGCGAAAGCAAATTGATGCAAGGTAGTATAAAAGTTTGGCAATTCTATGCAAACCAATGCGCTTGTTATCACTCGGCCAGCTAGGTGAGCGACATGACACCGAGCTTTGGCAAGGCAAGTCAAAATGCTGTCTACATGTTAGCAATGGCGGTCACTCGCCAATGTTGTGCCAACATGTACTAGTAGTGGTTTCAAAGTTTTCAGAAAGCAGAAATAATATGTATCAACTTTTGCTCTTACTCTAAACGAAAAATGTCCATGCCCACGACTGTATCCCCATGGTGCGGTAGACATTTTCAGATCTTGTCTATAGAATGATATGCGTTGTAAATTAGTAGAATAGGCCTGCAGATCCTCAGACACTCAAGATTTCATGAAGTCTAGAAAATAGTCAGATTGAATTCCAAACACACCTTTTCGCTCATTTCCACATCATTAGTATTCCACAAATAAATAAAATAAATATCTGTGAAGAGTGCCATGCAGAAACCAAGTGCCGTAGCTAGTCCTAGATAAAAATATAACGTGACTGGAAGTAATTTAGCCCTTCAAGTTAACACATTTTCAGTAATTACTGTGAACACAACTTGTAGTGACCATAATATTTCATTTTTTGAGACTTTAATTTAAAAAAAAATAAGGATAATATAGGAAGTAATCTCTGAAACTAAGTAAGTACCTATAGCGTTACCTACTAAGTATCCTAGAATTTGAAAGGAATTTTGGAATAAAATTGAGGGCGGATATTTAGAGCCTACCAGGCCATTGCGTCTCAACTAAGTAATTTGTAATTTTTTTTTAAAGATTTTGGTTGTGAACATTACACAAATATTTTTATCATCTAGTCTTTATCTACTTATACGTTGTTGATAGGAAATTCAAAGGAAATTTATGACTAAATAAGGTAATCTAACTATACAAGCCTTATTCAAAGTCCACACTCAGCAATAGATGTTTGACTCAAATTTGAATGAGGATAGATAGATAGATAGATTAACACTTTATTGTACACCACATGAACATTAGACAAATTACAGACACAGAAAATAGGGAGCTTAGAGAGGACTTAGTATTCTAGCCTTCTTTTTTCGCAAAAGTGATATGGATTTGTCATGTAATGTTTGTTAACACTAATCTAATCTATAGGCTAGTTAATGATTCGAAAATGACGTCAACGATACGACAATGACGTGGCATGACGTTGGATACGCATAATGTTTAATTTAGGCACTTGTTACATCTGTTTGTAATTAAAAAGGTACCTAAGTAATAATACTTATTACAACACACGACGTCATAGCTTTATTCGTGTAGCTACAACTTGAATATGACCGCAAGAAAATATATTAAGTAGGTATTTACCTGTTTAAAAACAAATATACCTACTTAATTGTCGTTTTGAAAAAAAAATACAAAGTAGAAAAAAATGTATTCAAGATCTTTTAAAGATGGTAAGGCAGAAGTACCTACGGTAAAAACCATTCTGGAAATGATGATGATGGTGATGATGATTGGAAACAAGTAAAGTGATCTTATAGGATTGCCACCTCTCATGTTTGTATTGCTAAATGTGGGCATTTTCCGTATTTCCTGAATGGGTTTACCGTTCTTCTGCCTTACCCCATTAGACATCTTTGAAAGATCTTTAATACATTTTTTTCTACTAAGTATCTTTTTTTTTTACAATGCAAAATTAATCTTTTTTTTAAATACAATGTTTTCGTCGTTTAGAATTCTTGTTACACATAATATTTTTCCGAAACAAAAACTCATTGATACGAACTCGCAACTTTCGGATTGAAAGTAGAAAGAACGTCCAATTAGTCAACATTACTCTTGATAATCAAAATAGTTACGTGCAAATCACTTCCAATGAAATGAGATAACGTAATGTCGAAAGTTGGCAACGTTCACCCAAATTCCCTGGAAGTCAAAGTATCAACAAGCAATTCAGAATTTCCATGTCGTAATTCTGGATGACCAATAAATAATTTATCTTCAATCGGTTTGGCCTTGAATTCACTGCCCACGGGTTTATCAATTTTGAAATCAACGCAAGACGCGATCGAATATTTGGATTCATCACTAGTTATAAAAAATGTACCAACTCTTGTATCATAGATCAATAATAGGTAGAAGCAATGCATGCTTTTAAAATCGCTAGTGTCTTGTCTTGACCTAGTTTTTACCTTTCTACTTTAGACCTTTCTAACTGCGTTCTCTTTCACTAACATTATCTTCTCTTTCATTCAAGTAAATCCCCTGGCTATTCAAAACTGATTCAAGCAATTTTGTTAAGAGTTTTGCGGTTTCGTTTCGAAAAAAGTATTGTGTAAGAAAAGATTGTCTTTCTGAATTGAGCTAATTTGGGTATGAAAACGAAAAACTTGGTGTAAAGAAGGTTGGTCATCAATGAGATAAGTTGAACAGTACATGATATTGATGATGATGAGTTATTCTGTTTATTATTTTATTTTAATGCAAAAGCTTATTTTCCTCATTATAATCCATTCTCGTAAATGCACATCAAGCTAATGTGTTTAGATCACTTTTAGTTATTTTGAATAAAATTTTATTCAAATGTGAAAACGAAAGCATGAGATTATCCTCGGTGACTTTTTGAAACACTCAAAAAAATCAAAAGTCAACAAACATTTTTTCAGAGAGAGAAAGAGAGCAAATTGGGAACCGTTATGTTTACAATAGTTGCTGATTACATATTTACAGTCAAGCTTTAATTTTTTTGTTATTTTTTTTTTGCTTTAAATAATATCAGTATTTTTATTTCATTGTCACCCTACTGCACTTGTTATACTGTTATTAGGTAAATGGGCATCACATTCAAACCTGCACCCTACACTTATTTTGATGTCACAGACTATATCAAATTGATCTCGTAACAATTTTGATATGATATGGTACAGTTATGAATGAAAGTGCTACATCCGGTTTTGTATAATGACTAGTAGGTAGGTATACGAGTGATATATTTAAATACATGTTAAATTATCGTTTACTAAAAGAGCTAGTTGAGGCTACATGACTATGATTATGATGAAAATAGTAAGTAAATAGCGAGATGTAAAAAATTGCGGTCATTCAACGCAAATCCGCATTCCATAGGTAAGGTTTTGGTTATTTATGAATGGTTAAACGAAAAAAAATTGTTACGAACCAAATTAATAAAACATTTTTGAATCAGAGGTTCCAAATAAAAAGTTTCAACTAAAACAAAAGTCCACCAATCTTTATTTACTTACTTATATGCTTATATATTTATATAGAACTCTACATAAAATTCGGACAACAATTTTCTAGCCGACTATTCGAGTTTTTATTTGTTTTTTGCTCGTACACGAATGAGTCTGCCTATATCTGAAATGTGACTAGGATATCTGATAGATCTATTCACTTTACCTATTGATCAACCTGCCTAATCTATCAATGGATACCAATGGAAATAATGGTATTCAGAACAGCTGGAAAAAGTAATTTGGAAAATGATAAGCAATGACGACCTCTGTGGAGCAGTAGGTGAAGGCTTGCTTGTGACGCAAGAGGTTGCGAGTTCGATCCCCACCGTGGGACAAATTTTTGTATTATCTGCAAATATTTGTCTCGGGTCTGGGTGTTTTCTATGTATAATTATGTATGTATTTACAAAAAAAAATGATATAAGTATGTGGTTCCTCATAACACAAGCTCTGCTTAGCTTGGAGCTATATGATGCTGTGTGAAATGTCGAGCATTAGGTATTTATTTATTTATTTAATATGAATATGAAAGCATTTTCCTATAAATCCGAATTTCTGCGAACTGTGCCATTAAAGAGTTTATAAAGTTGTGCCAATTTGAATATTTTTGGATGTGGGCCAAATTATTTCGCGACGTTTATTTCGTGAATTTGTGTAATGTTCCTCGGTTTCTTTTCTTCTGAATTGGTGATAACGATGTTTACTTTCGATAAATGTATTTTCTTAGGAATTATCTTTTCCAATGTTTAAGCATAAATTGCTTAGGTACTTATATTATTTTACTAGAACAAATTATATGAATAAACGGTATTTAAATCTATTAAGAACTGATTTTTAATTAACCTGAAGAATAAATATTAGCTATTTGAATGTTTTCTATACAAAGCAATAAATCGTAAAATTTATTATAGAACAACACTTTATAAGTCTATTTACACAATCATATTTGTGTCTAGTTGATGTCAATGACATGATCTTAATTATGATATTTCTGGAGTTCATTTTGTATCACGACATTTCGTCAAGTTTCGACCATCTTGACCCACAGTTATCAGAACTGTGATAAATGGACATGCTTTAAAATAAAATTATTCTGTTTCAGTACAGGCTCATAGAATCATAAGACCGCATATTTAGGTAGGTACCTACTAATTAACAATGTTATTTATGAAAAACGTAATTTTTGGTTTGAAATAGCTGTCAAATCACATAATTAGCAACTACTGTATTATGTAGGTACCTACTTACTTTACTAAAAGTTCATTTTTAAAAAGTTAAAAAAAAATTAAAAGTTCAAATTGGAAATCAGCACCCTGATTCAGATTTCCGAGTTAGCTTCCGATTCGCTGATTTTAGTCGGAAAGACTTCCGAATTTGGACTGCATTCCGAGAAGGTCTGAATCGCGCCTCAGGCCTACGAAACAGCAGAAGCTTTTGAGTACATTGCACAAGTAAAGCAATTCCTTTTTATTGCGTCGGTCAGCATGTTGCAATTCCGGATTTAAAGCAGATTTTCATAAAACGAAACCAGGTCATCGACATACGTGCGCGCATGTAATTACGTTTAGCTGAAATCATCAAGTTCATCTCAATGAATGAAAAAATACATTTCACCTACTTACTACCTTTCACATAGTGAAACCATGTGAAACTATTAAATTTTGTAAAATGTGTAAAAATATCGTAGCAAGTGGAAGTCCGTGGTCTCTGCCTACCCCTGTGGGAAAGAGGCGTGATTTTATGTATGTATGTATGTATGTATGTGTAAAAATATAGAGTCGCTACAACTTTTGTGTAGTTTCAATGTAAAAAATTGGTGGTTTTGGAAAATCTTTGAACTGAAAATCTGAGTAAGTATCTGTTTTTACAACGTATGGATAGTGATATGATCATCATCATCATCTCAGTATAGTGATATGATAACGTAATAAAATTAGGTCTATTGAAAATTTTTGAAGAATCACATCACTTATGTAACTGTTTTAGCTTATTCTAGATAGAAATAAACGTTTCCAGGTCAAACACGACTGTTAATAGGTTATTTCATCCCCAGTCATTGTATTGACAATAAAACTCTATCAACAAAGCTCTACGCTTCATTGGCACTTTTCCAATGTTAACCACAACAATGAAAATCAACAAAAAGCCAGGTCCCACCGAGATTTGAACTCGGGTCGCAGGATTCAGAGTCCTGAGTGCTAACCGCTACACCATGGGACCGATGTGAGTGCGCTCAGTTTTTGGCAGTAGTTTCTGTTTTGCTTTCTCTTTTTATATCCGCTGCAGCATCCATTACGCAAAATGTGGTATACTTCAGGCCTTTACATATTACTAGATGATTTATACCTACAGTGTCAGGAGGCAATTTTTGCCTACACTTAATGGGACACTGTAGTGTATGGGACATTGTTTGAGATGGAGTAGGCTTGCCTAGCACCTAAACCATCCTCTCAGCTTAACCGGCCATATCCACAGGAAAGATATGGTCAGTACGTGTGGGGCTGACTAAGCCGCGGGTTTCCTCACGATGTTTTCCTTCACGGTTGAGAGCTAAATTTTTCAAAACGAAAAATCCATTGATGCACGGAAAAGTGGCATATTTAATAGGTATCAAATAAGTAGTCTGCATCCATAAAAATATTGGCATAATCTTGAAGTCTGCTATTCAAAGAAGAAGAACGCAGAACTGCTCATCAGGCTGATTGTCTAACTTATCTCAAACCTCAAACTGGTCTCAAACTATCAAGAAGATCGCGCAGGTACCTTTTGTCGCGTTCGGTATCGTTGAGATGAGAGTGACAGGGCTACTTGCGTGGTCACTGATCAGTCATATTTGACAGTTTTTTTTTAAATCTAGATAGACCTTTGTTTAGCCACAATCTCACCTGATGGTAGGCGACGATGTAGCTGACGATGGATCACAAAGGTGTAGAAAACACTTATTCACTCTTGACTTGAAGAGACCCAGGTTATAGTATTTTGGGAAAACAGAAGCGGGCAGCGAGTTCCAGACCTGAGCACTGCGGATGATGAAGGTGGAGCAGAACCGCGTGGTATGAGTGGATAGAATGTCCACGAGATAAGGATGGTATTGCGCCGTGTGTCTGCTTGTTCTGAAGTGGAATGGAGATGGTGGTATCAGGTGGTATCAGTTTGAGATCATTTTTGGTCGCTACTAAAGATAGACAATCATGGGGCTGGAACGGCATGTGCATCGCAGGCATTAAACTTAAAATCGTCTTAAAACGAATTGAGGGAATGTAAACCATGCTTTAGAAAACAGTAGTGACTATTTTTCCAGATTCATACTAGCTTCCGTTTTCCGTACTTTGCTTTTTTCTGACTCGTGTGTGAGCAGCTGGGTTAAAAAGGCCGTTATAGCAGAATCACAAATATGAATTGAACTAGGTATGTGCCGTCTCTTTTCATAGACTGAGAGTGACAAGAACGGCATATAATGCAAATGATTCTGCTTTACCGGCCATTTTAACTTGCAAATTATATTTATAATCGGTTAAGTAGTGTCAGATACTACCTACCCCCTAAGTACATGAAAACAGACGAACAAACCTGGGGCCCTAGCCATATTACACGATCTAGCGTTGCTGTAGAACGATCTATCGTCGCTGTAGAATAGAACACTTCAAAATGTATCGGAATTGACGTTCTGACCACGTGACTCATCTACTTGAAACGTCAAATCCTATACATTTTGAAGTGTTTCTATTCTACAGCGACGATAGATAGTGTAATATGGCTAGGAGGGCTGGCTGGTCTTTATAATTTTAGTGTGCGTTCATGTCTTTTGCAAGTACGTAGCACTTTGCCTACGGCGCGGCGTAGAGCCTATACTTCTGCACACAATTCATTCACTCAATAAAAGCTTAAGAGGGTAGTCAGATGTACGTCCAGAAATCAGTTTGACACAATTTTATTCATACTAGTAGTTTCTTTTTCTGTTTATTGTTTATCTCTGATAATTTCAGACTTAGTTTCACGGAGTGAAATTCTTACAATAAAATAGGTGTTCCATTGTGATTGAAGCCACGGGCTGATGATAGTCAACAGGCCTCTCGACTCAGTTGTTTCTAGCTCTGCCTTCTGCGCTGTAGGTTGTGGGTTCGATTTCCACCAAGGACTAACATTTGTGTGATGAACATAAATGTTTATTTCGTGTCTGTCTGGATGTTATAAAGTATTTTAAGAATTTACATATTTACAACAATATAATTATACCTACGTACTAGTTTGGAGCTAGATGGCGTAGTAGTGTGAAATGTCCACCCATATTTATTATTATTTGTTTTATGATATTAATAAAATAGACGCAATAAGAATGTGTTTCAATTTAAAAATTATTGACTCGTCTAGAGAACATAATTAAATTAGCACGCTTATATTGGTGACGTCACGGTTATACACATAACTATAATAATACATATTAGGTACTTGATTGACTATAAACATTTAGTATAACATTGTAGGCATATTATTTACCTACTTAGTTGCATTATCAATTGGTAGTGGAATTCCATTCAATGGTTCTAGGAAATTGTGACTCAAGACAATGTAATGTTATTTAATAGTATAAAAGGGGAATACTCGTGTTCCCAAGAAGTTTGTTTGAGGATAACCATGAAAAGATACTAAATCCATACTCATAAATGTGAAGGTGTGTTTGTTTGTTTGTCCTGCTTTCACGTCAAAACAGAGCGACGAATTGACGTGATTTTTTGTGTGGATATAGTTGGAAGGCTGGAGAGTAACATAGGCTACTTTTTTTCCGGGTACCACGCGAGTGAAGCCGCGGGCAGATACTAATACTTAATTTTTCTTCAGTTCACCCTCTAGGGTTCACCGTGGCCTTTGATCTTCCAATTAAGTTACTGGACTATCAACGTTTTGGTTTAAAATTTGAAAGTCTTAAATATATACTTATCTATGAATTTTTATCAATATCCCAAACAGAATTCTACATACAATATTTGTTATTAATAAAAATATTTATATTATGGAGAACTAAAGACTTGATTACTTAGAGAGTGTCAAGCGTAGGTAATTAAGTAGGTACTAATGTTTTATATATTTTTAATCCCATATGGATAATCAACTAACCAGACACTCCTTAAAAACTAACTACAAATAATATCGTAATACATTTTTGCGAGCGATATTTGATAAAACTGGACATACATCACTCCGCTAGACATCTCTAAAATAATATAGATAGCGGCGGAAATATATATTCCTTGAAATATAATATACTAGCTGCTGCCCGTGGCTTCGCTCACGTGGTATCCGGATAAAAAGGAGCCTATGTTACTCTCCAGCCTCCAATTATCTCCACACAAAAAATCACGTCAATCCGTCGCTCTGTTTTAACGTGAAAGCAGGACAAATAAACAAACAAATAAACAGACACATTTATAATATGGGTACGGAATTCAACGAATATACATATATTTCCGCCGTCAAACTTCTTATAGATTGGCCCACAACTATAATTATTATAGTTGTGTGCCAATCTATAGGAAGTTTTTTTGGGTCAAATCTTGTAAGTAAAATTAGAACCACTCCCTTACGTTCGATTGGGCTCATATTTGGTATACTTACGTGTCTTCGGTGACAATGCAATATTATGGTAGCAGTGAGCTGACCTGATGATGGAGTCAGGAGCTGTTAAATAAAACGAATCGGTGAATAAGATTAAAATACACGTGTTTAGCTCATTTGAATTAGCTCGCGGTTGCCTACTAAAAGATTGTGAGTTGAAAAATATTATTTTTTAACAAAAAACTTATTTTATATTCTTGCAAATGTTCTTCATTGATCTCTGTGTTTTAATAAATAATGTTAAATGGTTTCAAAAGTATCAGGAAATTTTGTAAAAATCTACTTTACGTAGGTAGTTGAACTTCTAAGCAAATCTTGATTTTTTAGGGTTCCGTACCTTAAAAGGTAAAAAAAGGAACCCTTATAAGATCACTTTCTTGTCCGTCTGTCCGTCTGTCCGTCTGTCTGTCCGTGTGTCACCATCGATTATCTCAGGAACGGGTAGAGCTAGCAAGTTGAAATTTATACCATATACTAAGGTCTATAGTCCCTATTGTGAGTATAAAAATCAAGGTCCTGAGTCAACACTATAAAATAAAAAGATATAGGCAAATTTAGGTTTTCGTGAAAACTTGTGAGTACCAAAACTTACCTTAATTATCAACTTTTTTTATTTTTCGGAATTTTTCCTTTACTTGTGCTGTAAGACCTTGCTTGTAACCAAAATTGACAATTCTAGGTCAACCGGAAGTACCCTAGAGGTTTTGGGTCGAAAACCTAAATGGTAGTTCCCGTTGACCTAGAATAACGAAATTTGGCAAAAAGCAAGGTCTTATAGCACAAATAAAGGAAAAATTCCAAAAAGTTAAAAAAGTTGAAAATTAAAGGGTGTTCCCATACATAGTTGACGCCAATTAAAATTGTCCTCCGAGTTGTATGGGCGCTCATACAATTAAGCGGACTAGCTTAATTGGCACCATGGCTAGGTACGGAACCCTCGGCGTACGAGTTCGACTCGCACTTGACCGGTTTTTATTTTTAAAGAATAAAGGAATGTATACTATTATATTTCTTAAGCTAAGTACTAGTTCATACGATTTAAGTAGGTATTACTTTAAAATGGTTTCCAAAGTGATGTGGAATCAAATATCGCGAAATCGCATTTCGCATATAGGAACGCCGTAGAACCTCTAAGATCAAATTAAAAATTGATTTTTCCGTCACAAAAAACCTCATAAAAATATATCACTCAAAGCACGCCCAAGTAACCTAGTACCCCGCCCCTCTCTCTATTTTATAAGAAGTAGGGTAACAAATAGAAGTGAAAATTGTTGCTCATTCAAACATTGAACCAGCAGAGTCATTCTGTAGACTCACTTCGAATTCACTCAAGTGACCGAGCTCACTAAATACACAAGAAAGTATTGTGATAAATACATAGTGCGTCTAGAGCAGCCATCTTTGTTTAGTCCTTGGTGCTACTAATCATCAAAATCACTTTATCAAAGCTTTTGTACCTACTTGATGAATAAGTTAAGAATAAGAGATGGTGCTTAAATAATTATTTCTGTGGGATCCTCCATGTGGCAGAAACTTGAGACCTTAGCTACTATTAAAATCAGTTAATAGTTAGTTTTCAGAAGGTCATTGTAACGAGTTGCGTTTCTATGAAAGATTCAATATCACCTAGTCCACCTCTCCAGGGCATCGTCGGGTTTAATGAAAAACCATCAAATTCCATAATTGATGAGAGCGTGACAACATTTCACTCCACCTCTCTAGAGACGTACAATTTATTAATCAAAAATAATAATTCACAGGTAATGTCTGGACTTTCCTCCATAAAAATGTTAATTCCAACTCTATATCGTGGTCATAAAGGTGTATAATTGCATGAGGTTTGGTCTAGAGGGATTTGTGAAGGTGGGTACAGATAAGATCGGCTGACGGAAGGGTTAGGGGTCAGTTGCTAGTTTTTATTCAAGCTGGTTAGCCAAAAATTTAATGGATTTGAAAGCTTTGAATGTGAATAATAAGCAAAGGCACGCCTTAATTTTATGTATGACAATCCTTTAAGAATGTTGCTTGCCGCATTTAGTAAGGTGCTAGTTTTCGATGGAAACAAGTAGGGTAAAAGCGGGTATCCCCGGTCAGGCGACAATGCCGGTCACCTCATTATCTTCCAAAATATAGCGTATATACTCAAAAACGCATACATAGAGGGTGGCGTGAGTATTCCCTGCGCCAACGCTCCTGCCCCCGCTCAGTTCCGAGCACGCGTTTGGAAGTACCATAGGATAGTATGTTTCGCGAAATATTGTTGTAACTTTTTGGTCGCGGAACATAAGAGGTGAGTGATTTGATTTTCATGTTTCATTTATTTTCAGTAGTGATTTTAGCCGAGTAGTTATTTATCTACCCATGTAATCACAAGATTTGAGCACTTTGCACCAGGTTTTCGTTAAAATTATTTTTAATCTGAAAAGTATACGTGCGGCTAATGCCGGTCATGCTGACCGGTATTTTCCGCTAGTTAAGTTTGCAAGTATCTAGATGAAATTTTTAATTTTTTTATCTGTTGTACCTAATATTATTATTAACGTATTGAGGTGTCATTAGATTTGGCTTGGTTGTGGGAGTGCTATAAATAATGTTATTTTAGGCTATAAAAAATACGTCAAATTTTGATATGTTAGGTTTTTCGTTTCAATTAATAATTTTTGCTTGTTTTCTTTTACAGAATATCGGGAATTAAAGTAAGACTTAAGTCTCGAAGGGGAAATAGAGCCAAAAAGCACAAAAGTGTGTGATTTGTGCCGCTGAAAGCCTTGACCGGCATTGCCAACCTACTGACCGGTATTACCCGCCATGTCGGGCAATGGCGGTCAAAGCCATTTTATTTTGAAAGTGTTTTTTTTTGACAAAATTTGAATAGTTCTGATCTTAATGGTTGTGATTATGTTAGAAGAATACCTAAAGTTACCTTTAATAAGAGTTTTTTTAATAAACATCAATTTTTGAATGAATAGTAGTAATTCTTGCTTAGGTGACCGGCAATACCCGTTCTTACCCTACCTTCTTTAACATTTTAGCAAGTATTACAGGGATAATAGTAGGTCATTTCTAAGTCCTGAAATATCTCCTGGACCCTGGCATACCTTAAACTAAAGCTATAAAAATCAAACCAATTTACGGAAATTTAAAATATTAGGT
Organism: Camptogramma bilineatum; assembly: GCA_958496255.1. NCBI lineage: Eukaryota > Metazoa > Arthropoda > Insecta > Lepidoptera > Geometridae > Camptogramma > Camptogramma bilineatum. The sequence continues at coordinate 15,032,855 of OY292453.1, forward strand.
AAAAATTTTTTCTTTTCATTTTGAGATCAAAGCGCCTAATAAAAAATTGGCTGCAATCATTTGTGCTGAATAAGGTAATATTGTGACATTGACTCTACATTTTACAATATTTATAAATTATTCGATAACGCATTATCTTCATGAATATTAATAGTTTTAATGTTCAGAGTTTACCCTGTCTTGTACATTCGTCTTGCAGAATTTGATCCAGTGAAGATTACAGATTCTCATTGACAAAATTGTAAAAAGACTCTAGAATTCTGAAAGTTCCAGCAACCCTAGACATAGATTTAATCGTCACACCTACTCCCCGGACGAAAGAGTTGTTTTAATTTAACTAACCAGTTAATCCATTAAGGAGTGGCATAGTATGTTTATCGTGTACTTGTCATGTTAGAGGGTAGGTTTGTAACCCTTTACGATGGTGATTTACGGAATTCGTACGAAGTAACGCAAGAATTTATATTATTGTAAAAGTAATATACCTACTTACCAAGAAAATAGGCCTATAAGTACTTAGATGATTTTATCAGGAGGCCTAACGGGACGCTCTGTGCTGTAATGTCAAGTAAAAGGTTCAAGTCAATTAGGTACCTATTGGTGATATAATTATCTATTCATCGAATTGTTAGTAAAGGTGATCGAAGTGGATCTCTAATACTTATTTTATTTTATTTATTTGGGAAGATAAACAGTCATAGGTACATTATATAGTTGGTACACAGTTATAAGTAAATACAGACACAAGTAAACTTACTTAAGTATGTTTATTTTATCTTGCTATGTATTAAATCTTTTTTTTTCGTAACAATGGAAGTTCTAAATAACGAGGAATGTTTGATAGGTAGATTATGATAAAGTATCACAAAGCTCAAAATAGTCAGCACTTTTAAATAGGATGAAAAACTGAAAATAATGAGAGCAAACGAATATTTGCATCATTAATACCACAAATATTATAATAAAAAGCATTACCGAGCTATTCCAGTGTTTCTAACATAAAAAATAAGTTTCTAAAAAATCATTTGTAAAGCAAAAAGACAGGTCCCACCGAGATTTGAACTCGGGTCGCAGGATTCAGAGTCCTGAGTGCTAACCGCTACACCATGGGACCGATAAACAGATTGTTGAAATTAATAAATAGTCTCGTAGTATTATAGACATACTTGAACATGGGCCAAATCGGGTCATCTTCGGACAAAATAGTTGATCAGTCACAATGCAGCAAAAACAAGAAAAGCATTATTGGCGTAGCCCACGTAGTAAAAATTACATAATTCTAAGAATAGTTCCATTTATACATTTATTCTCTTAAATGATGTTTTAAAAATTGTCTACTTTCCTTCTTATTCCATTTTTCAATTTTAAGTCCATTTATAATTACTTATACTTACCTACTTAGTTCTTTGCATAATTATGGATACGCCCAATATTCACACCGTTTTATTAACATCATAACGGTGAAAGTAAACATCGTGAGGAAACTTCTTTAAAATGTGCGCATGTAGGTACCAAATACGTGTATGTGTGTTATTCCTAGCCGGTTTCGGCTACGGCGACTGATACATATTTTAAACTTTCGCGACTTGAACACATTTTTAATTTATTATTGACGGGACTTAATCGCGTAATGAAATTATTTTATTTACCTCGACGTTTCGGCAACATTACAGTTGCCACATTACAGTCTACTCGTGACCACGGCAACTGTAATGTTGCCGAAACGTCGAGGTAAATAAAATAATTGTCCCGTCAATAATAAATTAAAAATACGGCGACTGAGTTACTAGGCGAGCATATTTAACTCGAAGGACTACTAGAGCGTTGTTAAGTTGATAATTATTAGGACATACATCTGACTCCCCTAGACATCTTTAAATGATCTTTAAATGCCTAAAGAGCTGGGATAATGTCCACTGCTCCTTGGGGTCACAGTCAAGGACATTTATAATTTCATTTCTTTCATTTCTAAAATTAGGTAGGTACAGAAAGCGTCATTAATTGGTATCCCCTAGTAAGAGGTCGGTTTGCAAGCCGTTGATCTCAACTTTTGTAAAAACTTTTACATCCTTGCTTACTTATGGATAGGTATCTTATTTCGCTCGAGTTCCTAAACAAAAATAGCTGATATAATACCCGACTGAAATCCAAGGTTGAAATGAAAAGAGTCTTTGTTCAAATCAATAGGGGGATACCGACTTATGACGCTGACTGTACCTACCTTCTACATTCTCACGAACCACAGAGTTCACACTCTTTCTTTATAAGTAACATTATCATTTTCATTTCCTTGCCATTTCCCACTAGGTGGGGTCGGCACAACATGTTCTCCTCTTCCATTCCCTCCTATAATTCGTCATCTCAGTAGTCACTCCTATAATATGCATAACCTCTCTCACAAAATCCATCCTTCTCTATAACATAATTTGTACAAACAGCCTTCTACAACAGCCTTTGAGATGTGGATATAATTATCTGGATATATCGAAGAATGTTGAAAATCTCGTGGCATGATCGTGTTACTAAGGTGAAGGTGCTTGCACGTCTCAAAAAGAAAGTCTCTACTTAGAGCTTTTGAACACAATTAAGCGCAGAAAACTAGAGTACTTCGGTCACGTTATGAGAAACGACGAATACCACATCCTGCAACTAATCATCCAAGGAAAGATAGAAGGGAGAAGAGGAGTTGGCAGGAGACGCCATTCCTGGTTAAAAAATCTGCGGGACTGGTTTGGCTGCAGTACCACATCTCTTTTTAGAGCCGCAGTTTCCAAAATCAAAATAGCCATGATGTTGTCCAATCTCCGATAGGAGAGGAACCCAAAGAAGAAGAAGATAAACTATAGATTATTTGGAATAGTTTATTTCGTATAAGTAGGTACCTACTCAATGTCCATACTTAACCCCTTTCAAACTGTCTAAACACAATTCACCCAACTCAACATTCGATTTGCGCAAACAAAGTGTATTTGCAAGAGTTGAATGAAATATTCAGAATATCAATCAATATGTGACTTGTATCGGATGCTGTATGTATTCATATTTCATATTGCCACCTGAATGTAGAGCGGGAGACGGTTGGAATAAATATTATTTTATTCGGAAACACAGTGATACAAATTGTATCGCTGTTTCGTTTTTAATATTATTAACACAGCTAATGTATCATACAATTATAATAATGTTTAGTTTAATCAATATTAAACTAAACACAAATTAAAATGTTAAATGTAAATAGGTACTAAAATAATAATAAAAATATTAAATGATGTAAAGTTGAGCCACAGAGTTGAAGTCATGTTGGCTTACGTGCAGTTTCAATATTCTATCTTTGGTTTTGCTTACTGTGGTCATTTTAGGGAAGTAATGTAAATTTCTAACTTCGGTAACCAGAATCACAGACACATTGAATATTCTCTCTATGTCGTTTTATTATATTTGTTACATATTGAATGCTAACTTCTGCAAAATATAGACACGTGTCTAATATGATTTTAAACGTGCAACTACAACTAAGACATCCTAATAGGATGTTACATACCTAAAGATCTGAATTAATGTCTACCGTACCTTAGAGATACAGTCATATTCCTGTTTCGTTTTCGTATCGTGCAAGACATTAATTCATTCACACCCACGATATGTTTAAAACAACTATGCAATCGTATAAAAACGAATTCAATTCTCGCGTAACCTCATCCTGCTAGTCCATTATACATCTATAAGTACTTCTCTTATACCAAATATAAGAAGAATAAGAATAACTTTATTGAGCGAAAAAGTACATTTAGTATGCTTACTTAACTTGTACTTGTGCTTAAATCTAACTTCACTTTTTATGTAGAACTTAGGTAGGTATTGTTTCACTTTCACTTTTACTTTTAAACATTTAAAAAATAAACCTAGTTAGGTACGGCTAATTATAAATATTAATTTAACTACTTGGCGGAAGATTGGCGGTAGGCATACAGTTAAAGAAACTTTACCTCCCGTGCTAGTTTGTAACTGTGTTACGGCATGGTAAAATCTCTCGTCCTATACAAATACGGACCAATTTAGAATGCATTAAGTGTAGTTGAGTAGCAATAGACAAAAGTTAAATCCGAGCAAGCTTGACGTTCTATTCTATAGTATTAGAGAAAATGTTTTGTCATGAGATAAATTTTCATACCACTATCTCCCGCTCTACCGAGCCTGTAACCGTGCCTGTTCAGATATTGGCAAAAAACAATATTTTATGCCGGTCGCTAAGCGTTCCCCGCAAATGTATGCCCGTGGACGTTGGCGCCACGGGAACTACACGGTGCTTTTATCCTGAGATATTCCGCTAGATATTTCGTTGATCAATGTTCCTACTTAGGCCACAGAATACAAATAGGACTAATTACTAATCTGTGCTTAGGCGTATATTATGATGATAAGTACCTACACTGATACAATAAGTAGATAAGTAAGTTCGTATGAGTAAGTGGCCAACTCTGGTGAGTTTTTAGGCAGCCTAAAGGCCTCCGTCATGGCTTACTGATACAATACAACATCATGACGATATCCGCAAGACATGGTAGAAATTCCATATGGGAAAGCCCATAGCCACCTATTAGAATACTATGTATTCCTCACTGACAACATCTCTAATAATAATAATAATATAAGTTTTTTATTTAGACAACAGAGCCCATAAAATGTTAGTAAAAACTTAAATAATTATGTTAGTACTTAATAGCTAAAACAGATTTCGTCCTCTGGGAGAACTTCCACATGAGAGGACACGCATAATTATCAGCAATTGCTTTTAGGATACTGTTGCCACTCGCGCGCACTCTGCTCAGTAGTGAGGCCGTCCTTTTCCGCCAAATGGCATCAAATGTGTCAGTGCGCGCGTCAGCGAACATGCCTGACGCACTACAGAAGCGCGGAAGTCGCAACAGAATCCTAAAAGCGTTATTATACTGGACCCGCAGAGCATTGTAAGCCTTTTGCGTATGCCGAACCCACAGACTCGCAGAGTACATGGATGTACAGTACGCTTTGAAGAGAGTAATTTTAACAGCGTCTGTACATCTCGCGAACCTGCGGGCCAGCATATTGGCTCTGACTGACAATGCCCTGCGTTCCCGTTCCATATCGGCGTCATCGTGCAGGTTTTCGGATACCAAATGTCCGAGGTATTTAAATTGTGACACCCTCTTAAGAGGGCTACCGTAGATGGTAATGGGAGGAACAAAACTGGGACATTTGGCACCCGCCCCAAAGACCATAAACTCCGACTTTTTTACATTGTAAACAAGCCCATGTGCGGCCACATACGACTCACATACGGAAATTAGTTTCCGGAGTGCACTAACTGAGGGAGCCAGCAGCACCATCTAAACTTCATCGCCGGATAGAAAACCAGCAAGCTTAAAACAGCCCTGCTTTAAACTTGTTTCCACCATTTCTAAATCAGGACTGTTTCAAGCTTGTTTAAAAATTGCTTGGATTCGCACCAAAACAATGTTTTTTTAGTACAGCAACATGCTGCAGTCCTGCTTTATTCCTGCCACAGTCTTGCTTGTTTCATAAACTGATTACCTAATTTCAGAAAAACTAACTTAATTGAGTAGGTACCTGGGTCAATCTTCAGAATCAGCGCACCTGGTTGATCGCTATGGCGCCCCTTAACTATCGATATATTGCTTTTCTGCCCCTTCAGGGGCCAATATGAAAATATGCTTACTTAGACACCTCCTCGAAATAAAAATACAGAAAAGCAATAATATCGATATTTAAAAAGCACCATAGCGATCAACCAAACACGCTGATTCTGAAGATTGACCCACCTATCCTATATCTTAAAAGAGAATATCCCAGGAACACAACCCATGTAGCCGCCTCCACATTAAATATTGACTCAGTAAAAATGTAGAATGGCAGACGTGCTGTTATGGGACGCCAAATATCCTCGTGCCATCCAGTTTCCCGCCAATAAATATCTTACAGGGTTACAATGAGGGAACGGGACGCTCTCGGGACTGCTCGCCACTTTAGGAGCGGCCATTTGATCTTCTGATATTTGTAAGTATTTGAAATGTACTTTAGTAGTTAGAAAAATTCAGAAACCTTGGCGGCGAAGATCCGCCAATTAGATTTTTTTGTTTAGACTTTTATGTACCTACCCCCCAGTGACACTTGCGCCATCAAGACTAATCTAATGACGTATCATTTCTCAAAATCGGTTGAGCCGCTGAGTACGAGCAGACATAGCTCAACGAAAAGCAGACATACGAACGGACATACAATCATACAGGTCAAACACATAGCCCAGGATTAAAGTAATAAATCAATAAATAATCCTGGATATTTTACACCGCCTCGTCTTCTTCTTCTTTGGGTTCTTATCGAAGATTGGATATCACGGCTATTTTGATTTTGGAATCTGCGGCTCTAAAAAGAGATATGCAGCCAAACAAGTCCCGCAAGTTTTTAACCCGGAATGGCGTCTCCTGCCAACTCCTCTACTCCCTTCTATCTTTCCTTGGATGATCAGTTGCAGTATGTGGTATTAGTCGTTTCTCATAACATGACCGAAGTAGGTACTCTAGTTTTCTATGCTTAGGTGTTCAAAAGCTCTAGGTACTTTCTTTTTGAGACGACTTGTGTTATTGGAACTACTTATTACACAGACCGAGACAAATATTTGCATCAACGAATTTTTCGTAGATACATGCGCATTAACATGAACTCTAAACGGTGAGAAAACCCGCGGCTTAGTTAGCCCCACACGTATTAACCATGTTTTTCCTGTGGATGTGACTGGCTAAGCTAAGAGGATAGTTTAGGTGCTGGGTAAGGTTACTCCATCGATACTCCAATGGATTTAGGCATTCGTGAAGTTAGCCGTTTCGCGAAAGGCTGCATTACGCATCGAAACAGCTAACTTCACGATGCCTTAATCCATTGTAAGAAGTGTTCTTAGCTAGAAAAACTTACAAACTAATACATGGAGGCATAGTGAGCGGCCTAAAGCGATTTGTTCCAGGCAATACCTCTTTTGATTTAATATTTCGAAACAAAGTAAACATTGGGCACTCCACCATCAACAATAGTTGTCCTCCGAGACGCGAAGTTGTGATACACAAGCCGTGGCTGTAAATATTTTATTAAAAGGCAAGTGGCGCCCCCATCGGTCTTGTCGCGCAATATCGCGCGCGACGGCGGACAAATCGTCGTGGGGATGTCTTGAGGAGTAGCGGGAAGGAGGGTACAGGACGTGGGTTCGATTTTGAAGGAAATTGACACTAACGTTTCACACAGAGTATTTTTGGGAATTCAGACCCATAATTATAGTACTAATTTGGGATTGATATGACACTGTTTCATCTTGAACTACATTAGCTTTGTGGAAGTTTGTTTTTCGAGTCGTCTTGGGTTGAGAAATTTGATGCGTATTAAACGCAGTTAAAATTGTCAGCTACGCGTATTGACCGTGTTCTTGCCGTGAATATAACTGATTAAACGTAGAGGTGCATAAGCAAGCATCCTTATCAACAATGTTCCTGGCAACAGCACCACCCAATTAAGTGTACCTAGGCATGGGTTGTTTCCTGAAATCTATAGGTAGGCACAAATTATTTAAAGCGGAAGAGTTTTTTTGTTTGAACGCGCTAATCTCAGGAACTACCAGTCCGATTTGAAACACTATTTCTAGATTTGATACTTAGTTAAATTTTTGAGGAAGGTTAAAAGCTTTTTTTTAGGGTTCCGTACCTTAAAAGGTAAAAAAAGGAACCCTTATAAGATCACTTTCTTGTCCGTCTGTCTGTCTGTCTGTCTGTCTGTCTGTCTGTCCGTCTGTCCGTGTGTCACCATCGATTATCTCAGGAACGGGTAGAGCTAGCAAATTGAAATTAATACCATATACTAAGGTCTATAGTCCCTATTGTGAGTATAAAAATCAAGGTCCTGAGTCAACACTATAAAAAGATATCGGCAAATTTAGGTTTTCGTGAAAACTTGTGAGTACTAAAACTTACCTTAACTAGTAGTTCGCCCCGAACTGAGATCTCGCGCACCGTTGTGTTGATAGCCTAGATTTGGACTTGTTTCTGACTACCCCTATACCTACGTTAAGTGCTCGTTCTAGTGTTTACCACACAATGATATCTAATGCGCTACCTCAGTATGGTAAAGATTATAGGCATGCATGCAATACATTAAGTCGTGTCGTGTTTATATTCAATAGTTGACCCCGCGAACTTCGTACCGCGCCTCAGGGAAGGCCTCTTAGTTCGAGAAATTATTAAAATAGCAGTTCAATACAAAATGTATGAGATAATCAATTCCCTCCCCTCCCCCTCCCTCTCCCTCTCCCCTCCCCCCTCCCTCCCCCTCCCCTCTTCCTCCCCTCCCCCTCCCCCTTCCCTCCCCCTCCCCTCCCCCTTCCCTCCCCCTCCCCCTCCCCCACCCTGGTTTCCCCACGATGTTTTCTTTCACCGTTTAATGCTCGAATTTTTCTAATCGAAAAATCCATTGATGAGCACGGCCAGGGTTCGAACTTACGACCTATGAATCGAAAGTCGAGCACTCTTCCACACGGCCAACACGGCTTTTATTTTCAATCTCAAGAAAAAATATCAAGTAGCAACTAAAATCATTGCAAACCAAACCACAACGATGCCATGCCACACTCTTTGTCTGTTATCCAGACCTACGAATACATCGAAACTCTATGAAACGGGAGCTCTCTCCATACTTCCGTTAATTGGTTTTCATAATTTTTCTTTTGCACTGTATTTCAAAAACTATAGAACCTAGAAGAAAACTAAAAACCATTTTGGAATGTATAAATTGAGTACTTTCATATGACACCCCACTCAATATATTTGGGTAACTTTGAAAAAAATTTACCCCCTTGGGAACCCCATATCTTTACAACCCCTTCATCGATTACGCTCATATGGTCCACAGCAAATTTCCATAGCACAACCTATTGACCTATCAAGTTTCATACAGATTGGATAAGCGGTTCGACAGTTATGCGAGAACATAAAAATGAAACATACAAACATACAAAGCAAAATCGCCTAACTTGCCACTAAGATCTTCGCTCGCTTCGCTCGCTCGATCGATTATCAACTTTTTTTATTTTTCGGAATTTTTCCTTTACTTGTGCTAGAAGACCTTGCTTGTAACCAAAATTGACAATTGTAGGTCAACCGGAAGTACCCTAGAAGTTTTGGGTCGAAAACCTAAATGGTAGTTCCCGTTGACCTAGAATAACGAAATTTGGCAAAAAGCAAGGTCTTATAGCACAAATAAAGGAAAAATTCCAAAAAGTTAAAAAAGTTGAAAATTAAAGGGTGTTCCCATACATACATAGTTGACGCCAATTAAAATTGTCCTCCGAGTTGTATGGGCGCTCATACAATTAAGCGGACTAGCTTAATTGGCACCATGGCTAGGTACCTACGGAACCCTCGGCGTACGAGTTCGACTCGCACTTGACCGGTTTTTATTTCATCATCATCACCATAAACCATCACTACGGGGGCAACGCCGCGAGGGCGCTGCTAGTCATCAATACATTTTTAAAATACCCACAATGCAAACTAACTTGAAGCAGTAAATAATTCAATTGAAACTAGAAAAGATGAATTGAATGATTTACTAAATACAAGTTTTTTGTTTCATCTTCAATCTATATCTATACGATTATTTATAGCGGAAGAATTTGTTTCTTTGTTTGATTGTTTGTTTGTTTGTTTGAACACGCTAATCTTAGGAACTTCCAGTCGGATTTATAAAATTCTTTCAGCATTTGATAGCTAAACTTTTGAGGAAGGTATAAATTCCTTCCCCAAATGTATAAATGTACAAATAACTACGGGGGCAACGCCGAAAGGGCGCTGCTAGTTCAGAATTAAACAGTGAAGCTACTCACAAAAAAAATGGAAGAAAAAAAATGAGGTGGAGGAACAGTCATGTCCGAACCTCATTTGTCGCCGCCGTAGATTACGTTTCAAATGAAAAAGTGGGTAGTTGAAACTTTTTTCATTCTCCGCCTCGTAAATACTTGTCATTGTGAGTGGCATCCAGAATCAACCCCTTGACTGATTTGCATGGGACAAATAGTGCTTTACGAAGAAAATACAAAGGTTTTTTAGAGGGTAAAGCAATTTTGAGATCAACGGGTTCTTTGTTTTGTGGAAAACGATTATTCGAAGTATTTATCACACTAATCACATTACACTAATATTATACAGTTTAAATGCTAAAGAATGGATGTTTAGATGGATGTTTGGATGTATGTTTGTTCCTCTACATACATACAACATGACAACCACTGAACCGATTTGCCTGAAATTAAAAGTATAGATAGATAATGAATTTGGCGAGGGGCTGACTTTGAGCTAGGGACGCACCACGTGCACACACGACGACGAGACCGAGACCACAGTGTACAATAATTATTCATGCGGTGACAACCTTACTTCACGCACACAATTACGCGTGTACAAAAATGACATTGTGTAGTGTCTGTGTATAGGTACCTAGTTAGACGCCGTTTTTGCATAGAGATATCGTCGAGTGTCCGGGATGTGATAAAACTACAAAGTACATCTATCGGCTTGCTCTCCATCACTTTGCAGATGAAGCCAGCTCTCGGAAATCTTAATCCAATAGCACACGACAGCAGATGATTTATAGTAGGTAATGTCGATCGCGATCGGGGCGGTAAAATGTAGCTTATATACCCGAATATGATGAAAGAGGGTTATGTGTTACTATAGGTACCTATGTATGTTTGTATGAGCAAACGCAGGTGATGGGGTTTTTAGGCCGCCTGAAGCCCATAGTCACTTAAATTGACGTTAAAAAAATAATTTCCTGAGTTTTTTTGGAACAAAATTGTGACAGGAACCTAGATAATTATTGCCATAATCTATAATTACATAAAGTGATAAAATATGCCCAAATTAATGAGTTTGGTATTACCTACGTTTAGATGGATAATACGTCTGTCGCCAGCCTCCTTTTGAGCGTTATAAATCACGTTTTTAGCCCAGAGTTGGCTACTTGCTCATACGAAAAAAGAAGAAGAAGCCCTTCTCCAAAACAATTTCTACTTTTTTTCTCTTACATCCTGAAAAAGCGCTATATTAAGCCCCGGCTCTGCTTGCAATACACTCAGCGCGCACCTGAGCGCAATCACATTAGCTTCGATACTAAAACTGCAAGCAGAACCAATCTTTACTTTCAATCAACTGATTTTTAAACGTTTTTATCATAATTTATTTAGTCATTTATATAATTCTGTTCTTTACTTTTTCTAATTTAAAATTTGCAAAATTAGTAAAAAAATTGTTAGGTACCTGACCTATAATAATTTCAGTTGATGATTTGACTCTACCATCATCAATACACGTAAACTTAAACTGAAAAAGAAATGAATTGCATATAAATGAAAAATAACATTTATTTGGACATGTGATACAATGATCAAAGATTCTCTCTTACCTACTACTTTACCCAAACTCTTAAAAAAGTTTTCATTCCATCTATTCGAAAAGGACGACTTTGTTCGCCTTTAAGTGCGCCCAAAGTAGATGATTCCTCTTCAAGGAACTTTTAGCGGGCAGTAATGAGTTTTTAATCCTCTTTATAAGTTTAGCGGGCAGTAATGAGTTTTTAATCCCCTTTAAGTGCGCCGGAATTATCTATGAATTATCTTTGCCGCGCACTTTTGAGGTACATCTACTTTCCACATTCATCTCAAATCTACCAAGATGAATGAGGGAGGACTCTTCCAAAAACACCACAGTTGTAATCACATTTAGAGATTTATTACTCTGCAGTTTGCTATCCATACATAATTGTAATTCCAACCTGATAAAATCCTGTGCGTTTTCGTCAGCGCGATCTAGAACGATGGTCTACTGGCGCCATCTAGTTTGTTTTCGTGGAACTATTGAACAATTCTAGCGGAAGAGATTTTTTGTTTGAACGCGCTAATCTCACAAAACAGGTTTTTATAATAGCTACCTACAACGTTTTTAATATTCATTATTCTGTATATTTATTTAGCTATTTATTTATATTTATATTGTTTGTGAGAGAAATAAATAAATAAATGAAATGAAATGAAATCTCAGGAACTACCAGTCGGATTTGAAAAATTATTTCTGTATTTGATAGCTAAACTCTTGAGGAAGGTTATAGGCTACTTTCATCATCATCATCATCACCATAAACCATCACTACGGGGGCAACGCCGCGAGGGCGCTGCTAGTATCGGATAAACATACCGCCCACCATTCAGCCGGCGCGCGGCCACCGTCTGAATAAAAAAAATTAATCCCCGATTACTCTTCTCAAGTGGAACTTCGTTGATTTAACACATTCCTTTCTCCTCCCTTTTATTTTCTCATAGATTGTAATGAAAAGTAGAGTGTATCACTCGGGCGCAAAATATATTTTTGGCTCGGGCGACGTACTTTAAATCCCTCGCTTCGTTCAGGATTCTACTAAAGAATCCCTCGCTACGCTCGGGATTCTACTCTAGAATCCTTCACTTCGCTCTGGATTCAAAAAAGCGCCCTCGCCGTAAAAATATTATTTTCCCCCCATATAATACAATCTACTATTTCCTTCTTATTAAATTAAATTAGTGTAACCACATCACTTTGTAGATCAAACGCCTGCTTAATCTTTTGTCTCTTTCTATTGGCATGAGAATGACAAGGAGAAAAATATAATCTAAGGCCTCGTTAAATTATACATGGTGGTTAGTGTGTTTGACTAATATATCTAGTCCTATTACAATTAATTCTGGCAATAAATCAGTTTTCAATTACATCGAATACCTTCAAAATCAATTATCAGGGCGGCGTGCACCATTACATTAATCCGCGATTAATCGCGACAACAGTCGACTTTAACGGCAGTTTATCGAGTGCGCACCAAAATCGTAGAATAACGATAAATGGGAGAGCGTGACGGGCTTATGTGATCATACGCTATTTTAACGTAAAATTCAATCTTCTTACAAAATGATGGTATGTGAAAATCGTGTTCTTGGATGTGTCACTAACTATGTACATCTTCAAAGGATATCAAATGCCTGAAGATTATAGAGAATGTCAAATAATAATTGGAAATGATATCGTGAACTGTTTTTAAAAGTAGGTATGTATTTGTGCAGGCTATTTTGCTTGCTACTTTAAAATGTAAGTTCGTAGTGTTGACGGAACTTGGAAGGCAACTGAATGTAGCCACAATGCTAAAAGACTTAGACTTTAAAAGTTTGATGTGCTCTCCGAAGTAAAAAAGTAAAACTGTGCCACCGTATAATTAGCTCTATATTTATTACTTTCATATTATCTATATTTTGTTTAATAATTCATTTTCAAATCAAATCAAATCAAATCATTTATTTATTTCTCTCACAAACAATATTATAAATATACAATAATAAATATACAGAATAATTAATATTAAAAACGTTGTATTATAAAAACCTGTTTTGTGAGAGACTGGTGCCTGAAATAGGTATAGAAAAACCTGTGCTACAGGTCACCAGTGCCCTACTCCACTGATTTATATAGGTAAATACCTAAACTATAAAATTTTGAAAAACATATAAAAAAGGAAAGGAAGAACTTAATATTGAAGATGGTTAGGGATTTTTTATTCAGTTGTGCTTCCCTGTAGCGACGGTAGACGATTCCGGCTGTCCAAAAGTCAGGAGCCAGGAACACGTCCTTATACCTGGAGCACATACGACTTGAAGTTGGTCTCTCTTGCAGAATCAAGCCGCTTCAAGCCATGTACGACTACTACAGGCGGTTGCCTGATTCGGCATCGGCTCCTCTCATCCACATACTGACGGATGCTTTCCTCAGTAGTAGACGGGTCCAGTCGTGATATTTTAATGCTACAGTTCATACTTTATTATTCACCGTAAAACTAGCTCTATCATTATCGCTTTTCTATTCTAGATATTATTTTTCTCTATTCATGCACACATTGACTGTCATGCTACTGTTCATACTCACCACACAATTAGCTCTTTTATACCTCTCGCATCCTAGGTATTGTTTGAAATATGGCCGCTGGAAGTGCGTACAATTAACGGAGTGCCGTTATTAATGGCGCTCCCGGCCGTCCGATTAAACTCAATCTCCTGTAATCCGCGTCGCGGGACCCACTTGCACCAACGGTTAGGCTTAAAAAGGCTCACGACTGTATTCGTTGGATACCTAGGACTATGATTTGTTACATTATGTAATAATTCTATAATTTTCTAATAAATAGGTAGGTACCTATAATATGATGTTCTGTTAGTAAAATTCAATATCTTTTGAAGATGTTTATTTACAGAGTAGGTAGTCGAAGACACTTATAGACGTGGTATGATGTATTCAGATAGCTGTATACACATAGTTTGTAGTATAGCAGTTATTAGGTAGGTTGAATATGAAAGAAACGATTGTTGAGATGACGAGTGATAGGGAAAGTTTTGTCGACCCACTTAACTCTAGATAGCTTGTAACGGCAGGGAGATGACGATGAGGAATTAATTTGATTAAATACATCCATGATCTGCTTTATAATACAGGTACTTACCTATATATAAACAAAGATAAGGCACTAGATGTCGCCCGCGGCCTTGCCTGTGTGGAAACCCTTTAATCCCGGGAATTTGATTTTACCGGGATAAAAAGTAGCCTATGTCCTTCCTCAGGGTTCAAAATATCCTACATTTTATAAAAGTCAGTTAAGCAGTTTAGCCGTGAAAGAGAAACAGACATACTTAATTACTATCACATTTATAATATTAGTAAGGATTTCATTTACAACCGCATTAAAGTGTGGTGTGCTAATGTCTAGTCTAAGCGTGTACTAAGGCGCCTACTATAAAAAAACCAGCTTATTCTTCATACAAACCAACCCTTTTACCAACTGGCTCTTTAGACCCCGCGTGCTAAATGAATTAAACCGAACGGGTGGCATCGGCCCCAAAGGCATGCACTAATTACCGAAGAGAATTCGATGCAATAAATCACTGGCATAATATAACCAGACGTCGCACAGTGGACGGAATTTCGAGCCTGCCTTTCATAGGATTTTTGAAAAATAAAATCCTCTTTTTTTTATGTTTAAAGTATACAGTTTGGTTGTAAATGTCATAAAATGTAATAATCTAGTAGTCCCGTGGTTTTATTTTGTATAAACACCGTAAAATATGAGTTTGTACATTTAAAATGTATGGAAATGGAATTGGTTTTCCCCATAACTTATTCTGGTCTTGCATTGTAAAGCTGGAACTTTCAGGTATTGTTGCCGAGCCTCTAAGGAAGCCATACAATCTTTGACCTTGATCCAGAGTTGTCCGTCAAAAGAGATATGAATTAATTAAAAAAGTACGTTTGGCCTATATTGTTATACGAGGTAAAGTATCGCAAATAATGAGATTAAAATTTTATTTTTGTCTAGTTTTGTTACCTGATGGATAATGAATGACTCTAAATAACTTTTGACCTTTACCAAGAACGTCCTTATTCATAACCTTTGAATTTATTGAAAATAAGTATTTTGAAAATATAGTCATGTTAATAATAGTTTTAACAAAGCTGGAATTGTCAGGTATTGTTACCGAGCCCATAAGGAAGCCATATAAACTTTGAACTTGATCCAGACGGTCCTGTTTAGGAGATATGAATTAGTTAAAAATGCACGTTTGGCCGATATTTGTCATAGGTACGAGGTAAAGTACCGCAAATAATGAGATTAAAATTTTATTTTTGTCTAGTTTTGTTACCTGATGGATAATTAATGACTCTAAATAACTTTTGACCTTTACCAAAAACGTCCCTATTCAAAAAGTACAAATTTATTCAAAATAAGTACCGATTTTGAAAATATAGTCATGTTAATAATAGTTTTAACAAAGCTGGAATTGTCAGGTATTGTTACCGAGCCCATAAGGAAGCCATTATGTATGACATTTGAACTTGATCCAGATTGGTCAAAGATATGAATTGATTAAAAATGCATGTTTGGCCGATATTTGTCATAGGTACGAGGTAAAGTATCGCAAATAATAAGATTATTTTTTTAATTTTTGCCTAGTTTTGTTACCTGATGGATTAGGAATGACTCTAAATAACTTTTGACCTTCACCAAAAATGTTCCTATTTAGAACGTAAGAATTTAATGTAAATAAATATTTTTAAAATATAGTCTTATTAATAATAGTTTCATCAAAACATGAACATTGAATTGAATCACTATGAAGTCTTCAATTACCTACCTACCTATTTTTATAGTTTGACAGGCTAGTCACTGCCTGTCCTCAATGTCCATTGTTCTTCCACAGATGTGGCCAAATATTTTAGTTTTGCTAATTAGGTTCTTTGTTTGTCGGAAAATGGGTACCTAGGTACCTACCTGAGAGCAGTTAGCGAATTTCAGGAGGACTTATCATGATAATTAGGAAACTATCTACATTAACAATAAAATTTGCAGAACAAATGGTACCTACCTGATCTCAGATAGTTAGGTAAATACCCATTTTATGACAAACAAAGAACCTTATTAGCAAAACCAAAATATTTGGTCACACTTGTGGAAGAACAATATAATTATTGATAATGGGGACTGGTAGTGAGTGACTAACCTGTCAAATTAGAATAATGTAGATAGGTAACGTGCCTACAAAAACAATAAAATTCGCAGAATAAAATGGTAACTGCTCTCAGGTAGGTACCTAGGTATCCATTTTCCGACAAACAAATAACCTAATTAGCAAAACTAAAATATTTGGCCACATCTGTGGAAGAACAATGGATATTGAGTACAGGCAGTGACTAGCCTGTCAAACTATAAAAATAAGTAGGTAGGTAATTGAAGACTTCATAGTGATTCAATTCAATGTTCAGGTTTGGATGAAACTATTATTAATAAGACTATATTTTCAAAATATTTATTTTCAATAAAATTCTTACGTTCTGAATAGGGACGTTTTTGGTAAAGGTCAAAAGTTATTTAGAGTCATTCCTTATCCATCAGGTAACAAAACTAGGCAAAAATTAAAAAAATAATCTTATTATTTGCGATACTTTACCTCGTACCTATGACAAATATCGGCCAAACATGCATTTTTAATCAATTCATATCTTTGACCAATCTGGATCAAGTTCAAATGTCATACATAATGGCTTCCTTATGGGCTCAGTAACAATACCTGACAGTTCCAGCTTTGTTAAAACTATTATTAACATGACTATATTTTCAAAATAGGAACTTATTTTCAATAAAATCATACATTCTGAATAGGGACGTTTTTGGTAAAGGTCAAAAGTTATTTAGAGTCATTAATTATCCATCAGGTAACAAAACTAGACAAAAATAAAATTTTAATCTCATTATTTGCGGTACTTTACCTCGTACCTATGACAAATATCGGCCAAACGTGCATTTTTATCTAATTCATATCTCCTAAACAGGACTCTCTGGATCAAGTTCAAAGTTTATATGGCTTCTTTATGGGCTCGGTAACAATACCTGACAGTTCCAGCTTTGTTATAACAATTATTAACATGACTATATTTTCAAAATACTTATTTTCAATAAATTCAAAGGTTATGAATAAGGACGTTCTTGGTAAAGGTCAAAAGTTATTTAGAGTCATTCATTATCCATCAGGTAACAAAACTAGACAAAAATAAAATTTTAATCTCATTATTTACGATACTTTACCTCGTATAACAATATAGGCCAAACGTACTTTTTTAATTAATTCATATCTCTTTTGACGGACAACTCTGGATCAAGGTCAAAGATTGTATGGCTTCCTTAGAGGCTCGGCAACAATACCTGAAAGTTCCAGCTTTACAATGCAAGACCAGAATAAGTTATGGGGAAAACCAATTCCATTTCCATACATTTTAAATGTACAAACTCATATTTTACGGTGTTTATACAAAATAAAACCACGGGACTACTAGATTATTCCATTTTATGACATTTACAACCAAACTGTATACTTTAAACATAAAAAAAAAGGATTTTATTTTTCAAAAATCCTATGAAAGGCAGGCTCGAAATTCCGTCCACTGTGCGTCGTGTCGCTTTGGAATGTGCCCAAATCCACCGGACTGAATTTGAATTTCGGGCGTTCGTTTGAATTCGGATTGCTGGCTAGTGTGGTTTGGACTTTCGGCTGGAAGGTGTTCTTTTTTTGAACATGGCAATTTTTTTATCCTATGTTTAACATACAGCTACTAATTCATAATCATAACTAGTCCCTGATAGTGCAAAATGATCTCTGAATTATGACAGCAGGTAAACGTCAAGGACAAGATGTGTCTCATGTCTAAATAGGTCAAAATAATTTGGTAGGTATTCGAAACTTAGAAGTTGAATGTTTTTTTTTGTTTTTTGTCTCATTATTTTGTTGGTATTGAATAAGGGGGTAGTCGAAGGCACTGGTAGAGCTTATTGTTGAGGCTAATTCAGCATTATATGCACATCGAATTTGATAATAATACAAACTGGTTTCATCACATTTTTCTAAATTAAAATAACTCCGGGACAGCGTTGAAAACACCATTTTCACCCTACTGGTTATTTATGAACAGTCACCGAGCTATGTAATAATCTGAGGCGGGATTTAATTTGTCTGATTTCCACACTATGGTGCGAGTGAGACAGCCATAGCTGAAAATGTGCAGGTGCGAAGAGCGCAGATGCAATCGTTAGCGGTTTCAGCAGACAGGTTGTAATGGAAAATCGGATATATCCCTTTTCAGTTTAAATAATTCGGGATTTGTTGTGGACTGAGCGAAGGCGAACCTTAAAAAGGTTTAATTTGTTGTTAATTAGAGATTGGTGGAGACCATTACTTTGGTTTCAATCAGTTGGGGATTTGAAATCCCTTTTGATTAGTTTTTTTTTCGCATGACAAAGGAATGAAAAACATTCTACTCCAATAATCAGTAGTAAAATGTGAGATAACGTATCAACGTATGCAAAATATAATATTTTTAAACAAGACTGTTTCAAAATATATATAATCGAAGGAGGTTCTCATCTCATTCCTTTTTTTTTTGTGTGTGTAAAATAAAAGTCAAGCTTGGAGTTATTCAGAGATTGGTCAAATATTGATCAAGTATTGACGTTAAAGTAGTGCTTTTTTAAATTATTAACGGGACTTAAAAAAAAGTAGTGCTTGTTGATCAATAAACAAGCGCCACTTTTTTACTACTACTTTACAAAACATTATTTTGACGTACTTATATAAATGCTTATTGCGTTCTTTACGTGACAGGTTGCAAACCCATTGCTTTATCGTCCACTTATTTTCCTTTTTGAGATACAAAGGAAACTTAAATGTAAACAAAAGTTAAACAAACTTTCCGTATCATTTGACACATTCGCCAATATTTATACAAACTGCCCCAAATGTTAGCAAAATAATAATCTTGTTATTCAGCTCACAATGAGCTTTCACAAATAAAAATTCACTCAAAAAGGTCCATGCCTATTAAATAAATGACACATCTTACAAATAAAGTGACATAACTCAAAATAATTTACTTCAAATATGAACTTTACTTCGTTGTATTACGATTACTTGTTGGTAAAATTTTCAGTTTGAGATTTGTAAAATGAGCAGTTACTGAGCGACCGTTGATCATCAATATTATGCACAGACAAAATTCGACTCAAAAGCAAAGAGCACAAAAGTTAAATTTGGTTGATTTTGTTGTAGAGTTGGGGTGTGAAAAGCCCCAGGCCTATTTGCGTCGGTTTCACACTTACAACAATAGTGTCATGATTCGTGATCCTGGGATTATCTAGTAGAATCCCGGGATTATGTATAACAATCCCGTATTAGGTCGCGTTGTGGTACGAAAACAAGTGTTCGCGCCGCGTCACTAATGATGTTCGAATTACAAATGTTCAAATTTGTTTTGTGTCAGAAGACAGTTAGTTACTTTTTTAATTCGGTTTACATACATTCTTTTTTATCATTCTAAAATTATTTTTTTATGTTTTTGTGCTCTTTAATGTAATGGCTAAAAGTATAGAAGGCAGCAATGTTACAAATTTAATTAAGCCTGGCGCAAACGGGCCACCGACCACAGCCTCGAGTGGCCAGCGACAGCGACTTTTCATATATTGTCGTAGCTGTAGCGAGTCGCCGCCACCGGCTACACGTTTGCGATGCGTCTATAGAAAATATATGAAACTACAGGAAATAGGTCGGTAGCGCGGCGTTTCGTGGTTGTGTTCGGTGGCTCGTATGCGGCCAGACTTAGCATAAATTAATTATAATTCTGACTAAGGTCCAAGATAGTTGTCAGTTAAAGTGAGAATACCATTGCTGAGAAACTCAAACCAGGAGACATGTAGCTGTGATTGTTACTTTGTAACGTAATAAAAAACTAAACTTTGAGATGTTAACAACAAGCTTATAGTCACTGACAATATACGTAGGTACAAGAGTTAACAGCGAATTTAAATCTATAAGTACTTACTAATTATATAAAGCGGAAGAGTTTTTTTGTTTGAACGCGCTAATATCAGGAACTACCAGTCCGATTTGAAAAATTATTCCTGCATTTGATATTTAAACTATTGAGGAAGGTTATTAGGCTACTTTTCATCATCATCATCACCATATACCAACACTACGGAGGCAACGCTGCGAGTAGTTAAAAAAAAATTAAAGTTCTTACTCGATTTAGAATAAAGAGAAACCACCTAATCACCGTCTCAAGTTTATCTAGTATCATTAGCACCCTTAATTGTCCTTTCTCGTATTATTACCACAGCCAGTTTAAACTACCCTCCTGGTATTCACCACTTGCATGAACAAATCTTAACAGGAAATCAGATACCAATTTTACAAAACATTTAAAAATTATTGAAAATTATATGGACACTAGATTTTATCGCGTAATTTACGTTATTTATCCCGACGTTTCGGCTATGTTACAACAGCCGTGGTCGCGGGATTATCCGCAAAGTTATAATGATTTGATAAGGTAAATTACGCGATAAAATCCCGTGTCCATATAATTTTCAATATGCATAGTGATCGCGAAAGTTTTTTAAATTATTAACGGGTCTTAATCGCGTAAAAAGAGACACGAGACGACAGTCTTCTCGTGACCACGGCGACTGTAATGTCACCGAAACGTCGAAGTAAATAATATGATTTTATTACGCGATAAAGTCCCGTTAGTAATTTAAAAATGTGTTCAAGTAAAAGTTTAAAATATGCATTTACAAAACTTTACAAAATACATTAATCAATCCATAGAAGCCTTTTATTTTCGGGGTGTTTGTAATCCTAATGAAGCGCTTGTGGCATAGCTTACAGACATTCTTGATTAATCGTTGAAGAACAACGTTGTACGCGGTCACAATTTGGATATATTACCGCAAGTGGCATTACGTGCTGAACGCTTCCGTGCTACGGAGGGCACGTTAAATTGTCGGTCCCGGCTTTTAAGTCGGTAAGCCCTAATGGAGGCCTATTGGAGGCATCAAAACTCCGTCACCAGAGTTGGCCACTAACTCATACGAACTTACTTATTAATCCTAATTTCATCGAAGTATTCCAGCTGAATATACAAAACATTGAAATGTTTAGTTTGTGAGTGATAATATCAAAGGTAGTGGTAGGCTACAGTAATATGACTAGTACATTATTCCCCACTCATTAATCAGGCTAAATCGCTCATGACGTACACGACAATAGGATAGTGAAACACTACACCTGCTTTAAACGGGATATAGTTTAGAGAAGACAGGTAACTCTAGGTTTAACTGTTAAATGACGATTACCTAGTGGTAACAACTGAAGCTTTCATTTTATCAAGCTTTTATTTAATTTTAATACTTACTTGCGAAGTATGTATGGGGTGACTTTGAGAGATCGAATGAGAAACAGTGTGATAAGAGAGCGTTGTGGAGTGAAAGAAGATGTAGTGATGAGAACTGAGAAGGGTATGCTAAGATGATTCGGTCATGTTGAGAGGATGAATGAAAGTAGATTGACGAAACAGGTCCATAAGGCGAGTGTTAATGGGACCGTCGGAAGAGGAAGACCTAGTTCCAACAAAATTTGTTTTTTTACGATGAATACTTTGAAATGGTAGAAGATAGTTGAAAAAAGTGATAGACATGTTTGATGTGTAAAATATGTAAAGTAATTTTGCATTAAATAACTTTAATGTTGTTTGTAAACAAGCAATTTGTTAGAACGAATCCGAGTTAGCGACTTTACGTGTGAAACAAAATATCCTAGCTGATCGACCGCCGCCCACGGACAACATATAAAAGTGCTAGCATTTAAAAACTTGTTTTAATTTCAATAAAAACTTATTTCGTCTTTCACCAATATTTAAAGTTCACGTTAATTAAACTTTAAAGCTCCTATGGGCGGAGCCTTCGATCGTCTAAAAACTCCTTCACTTTTACAAGTAAGTAGGTAGGTACTTATATGTATTGAAAAGCAATAAAATTTCAAATGCACTTGACTGCAATGTTACGTGTTATGCAAACAACCACTAAAAATTACGGGCCGTAACGTTAACGTAAATGTTTACGACACGCCTATGGCTTCTGAAAGGCTTTTAGTATTCGATATGAAGAATTGACGTTTTGAAAACATTTCTTACCGTTAGTAGGTATCTACTTGTTTACTTAAAAATAACTAAAAATAATAAACTTACAGGGCGTGATTCTGTTACACTTACTGACTAAATAAGTTAGGTATTGCTAATTTTATGAAAGCTCCTAAGCTCTTAATTCATTTAAGTACCTACTTTGATCAAAACAAAACGACAGCTCAGGGTGTGACATTTTGAAATTACCTAGTAAAATTGGAGTTTTTGTGGGTAGAATTAGTTTAGGCCAATTTTGTTCAAAACTACTTACACAGAGGAAAAGCAAAAAGCTTTTCGAAATGTCACGTTCAATGTCACTATGAATGAAATGAAAACTGTCTATAATCGTATTGCTCAATTGCTCATGATACGGACTAAAATTGAAGGAAAAAATGTAATTTTTCCTTCAATTTTGATTATTTTTGATATGTTTTATGTCAAAATTGAAGGAAAAATGACATTTTTTCCTTCAACTTTACACGTCTGCCGCATGCCGGATGAACTGTGGGCCAAAACTACCACTGACTGGAGCCCTGAGACAGTGAGACGGCGCGGTAGTCCACGCAAGCGATGGCGAGACGAGCTAGACACCTTCATGCCTGTAGCACACCTCCGCTGCGAAACAACAACTGCGAAACTGCAGAGCGAGTTTCGCTGGGCAACAGTACTACAGCCAACGGGCGGAGATGTAGTAGGCGCCTGAGCAAATGAGCGAAATCATGTTAGAAAGAGACAACATCATAGTCAGTTTTGTATGTTAGAGCAGGAAATATCGCTACTGTTTCGCCGCCAAAGAACTTACAACTCACAGCGAAACTATTGCGGTTTCGCCCTTTGAGTTTCGCAGCGGAAGTGTGCTACAGGCATCAGCGACTATCAGTGGCAGGCAATGGCGTTAGACCGAACTACCTGGAAAACTCGAGGGGAGGCCTTTGCTCAGCAGTAGGACAGTGTAGGCTAAAAACAAACAACAAACAAACAAATGTATCTAGGTTTCAATAAAATATCGTACAGTAAGATTCAAAAGCCCCCGATATCCTCTCGATAATTACAGTCAATGTGATGTTTAAGTACCCCCACGGGCGCTGTGGACGGTACGACTTGTGTTTTATTTCTTTGATGCGACACAACCATTGAGCGAATTGCTTTCGATTTACTTATAAAATAAACTTTTCTTGAAGTGTAAGAGAACTTTGTAGCTTACTTAGTCTTTTTTTCTATAATCGATAGATATGGTCATATCAAGATTTTCAACCAAGACGAATAATGATTCCGTAGCCAAATTGGTACCTAAAGGCACTCCGGCTAAAGGAGGATCGCTTGTATCATTGCGGGTTCGAATCCCGTCGGAATTGAAAATTTAGATAAGATTTTTCATTTTCAAATGTAGTCTTTTTTGATCGGTAGATGAGTAGCATTTTGTACTTTGCTTCTTGATTCTACTAATATTATAAAGGCGAAAGTCCGTGTGTGTGGGTTTGTGTGTAAAGGTTTGTTACCACGTATCCCTATAACTACTAAACCGATTTTGATGAAATTTTGAATGTAGACAGTTTAGGTTCTAGAATAACACATTGGCTAATTTTTATCCCGGAAAAATGTTCCTGTGGGATAAAAAAATAGTAGTGCACGCGGGCGAAGCCGCAGCCGTCCGCTAGTGGGTCAATAAAGTTAAAAGACATTCTGCGTGGTCAAATGAGTGGGGTAGGTACTTTGGCAGTAGAATTTGGCTACATTTTAATTCACATAAAAATCTTATTTAAAATTAATCTATTTTAATAAAAGCTTCCAAATTATGTTTGACTTAAAACTTACATCGACAATCAAAAAACCCTGAAATTCTCTTCATCATCATCATAGTCCGCAGTCTGACTTCACCCACTGTTGGGTATAGGCCACACAAAGTACCTAAGTGCCATCTGCCATGAAATTATCTTTAACCTATTATTTGAGCAATCAAAAAGGCTTACCTACCTAATTTCCTGTTAAATAAAGACATTTTATTGCTTACAATCTCTTAATCTAAAATATTATTGAAACATAACGTAAATTCTTAACGTAATAGCATTTTAATTGCCGATAAAAACCATAAAGTCTACCACAAATCAATGTAGAGGCAAACAAATCTCCCAGCGTTAGTTTATCTTCGTTACCGCTAGATGGCTCTCAGCACGCGATGTAGATGTACCCTCAGTACCTAATTACGAGAGCTTTTGGGATTCACTGAAAAAAAAAAAGCTTGTAGAAATAAAAATAGTTTATTCGCATATATGTAATTTACCATGATATCTGAGAAAATTTTAAACTAATTAATTAAAAATGATTTCGGATATGCAATTTCAATTTGTCGTAGCTATTATTATAGGTAAGTACTTAATTCAAATTGTTTCACAATTGTTAATTTAAAAAACATGGGAATCCCCGGGTACAAGTATCGTCAATTAGAATCATCTGAACTCTTTATAACTTTTTATCCCGGAAGGAATATAGGGATTTTTACCGATTTTAAATAAGATAAATATTGTGGTAATATTAGTAAGTACCTTTACCTACAGTGCTACTAAAATGTTTTTTTAGAGCAAACGCTACAAAAAAATTGCTCTAAGATAAGACAATTTTCATCATTATTTTAGGCATGTGGCTATCCTTTTTCCGTCTTTTAACATAAACTATCTATACTAAGGTCTTGTATTTTACTAATTATTTTCATACTGTTTTAATTGTAATAATGCCGTGGCACTGTTTATATTTTTATCACTAGTTACCCTGCCTAAATCAACTACATCGCATGCCAAAGCTCAATGCAGTTTTCCCTAAGGAGAGGGGTAATACTTTATTCCTGTTAACTGTTCCTCTCTCAACGCAGTAAGTTTCAATTTGCACCTAATAATGATTGTGGTGGTATTAAAGTTGCATGTTATTGGTACTTATAAGTACTTGGATAATTATTATCTGGTAGGTATGTCGTGAATTTTTTGTATCTATCGTCTTTTTCAAAGACTATGTCAAAATTAATTGTAAAAAAGAGATTGGGAATTGAAAAAAAAAAGAGATAAAATTGAATTGTTAGGAAATAAGCATAAAAATTGCATCCTGTTTCGCAACACTTTTCAATCATGAACAACTCTGCATTATAAACAACAAATTCAAATCGTGAAATTCAAACAAAATTGATTCTTCATCATCGTCATTTTGAGTACCTAAGTGAACTTCAAAAACAATTCAGAGTGAAACCTGAAAATGACTCAATCTCAATATAGATTGTTGATGCTTTCTGAATGTAAATTTCGTCACCAATCTGTATATAAAATTTTACTTTGGTCTTCTTAAAAATACTTAAAACAGATTCAATTTCACTTTTCTAGAGTACTCTTTTATCGATGCAAGGTTTTCTAAACACATAACCCAAAACGTCCCAATACATATTGCCATCCGATATCAGAGTACCATCCCTCTTTGCATCATAAGCCCGAATGATAAAAATACAACATCAGAATATAAAATAGGAATGGAACCCGAATGATTGATTTTATATCGCCCGACTGATGTGTCATATAAAATATTGAGGTGGCATCGCGTATCGTAAAAGGGACCCCTAAAAAACCCCTTCTCGATGACCATTGAAGCTTTTTGCATAATTTTCTGGTTCCTTGATTCTCTTGAGTGTATTTTGATAGCACAGAATTTGAGAGAAGTGTAAGGGCACGTGCTTGTTTTTAGTTACTTATTTAGTATATGTTTTAAGAAGGTTTCCCTATACACAATTTTGTATACCTAGGTACCTCAAAGAAACGTGTTTTTTTATTTAGTGGATTTCAAGAATGTTGAAAGAGATTCAAAAATGTATTTGATATTAAAAACACGATAGAATGATTTAAACTGAAATTATAGCAAATTTTTCAGTGTCTTACACCCAAATACTGAAACGCTGCTTAGTTTAAGTGGCGCCTATCACCGACATTAATTTTTTGTATACGATTTTGAAGAGTGAATGTCTCAAATAGATCAGTACGTCTCAGTATTCGGATTGATAGTTTTTAAGGTAGGTAACGATAGTAGGTGTCACTTCTTATGCAAACTTTCGATATAAATAATGAAATTATATTTTGGAAGTAGTGTAAGATCAGAACCTCCAAAATTTATAAAATTAGTAAGTAATAAGTACATGTATAGATCATGATGTGTTTTATAAGAAAATTCAGTCAGTCTCATTTCTCTAAGGCAGGAATCATACTAGCTTTTATAGGGGATGTGGGTTTCTTTAATGTAGATTTTAGCTAGACCATTTGAAAACCAGCAAAAAACGCTGCGCTCGCCGCAAAGACGCGGCGCGAGCGTAGCGTTTTTTGCTGGTTCATTTCAATAAAAGAATGACCAATTTCGACGCAAGCTTTGCAGGTGACGCAAAATCTGCATGTACACAGCTCTATCGCTGGTCTAACGTCACAGATACTTGCAATGCACATCAAAAAAATGCCTGCCGATCCTGGCCTGAAATTTTACACGCTCATAACTCAAAATACGCCAATATTTGTCTCTGGATTGGTACATTAATACCGAAACGTCTCGATATCCGATGGGAGACGAAATAAATTTTATGTCCCTATCACTTAGTATCGCATGGCTATAATAATTTATGCCAAGGTTTACTTTGTCGTATTTACGATGCATAAATATATTTGATCGAGTATTGGAATAATCATATTGCCATTTATGCCAAAAGTTATGGTTATCAGTGGATAATCTTAAAAGGCTTTGGAAAGAAATGATGAAAATTAAACCATCTGTTTTTGATATTCAATTCTAAAATTCACATTTACGTATTTATTATGAAAACAAGAAATAAAGTACTTACCTACCTACCTAAATACATACAGGGTGGAAAAAATGAATGGGCCCCGGAGGGAAACTACTTTAAATACTTAAGATACAGTATTTTACTTAAAGGAAACATTCCTTTATTTTTAAAAAGAAACATAACTGCATTCAAAGATTTTCTAAAATTTGCTTGCTTCACCCAGGAATCGAACCAGCTAAAAATTCAAAAATTAAACATTCCCTATTTTATTCCACTAGTCGATACGTTCAATACGAAAGATAAAACTTCTCAAAGAAACATGAGGTCTTACACTCGTCTGTCGTACAAAAATCCATGAAATCTAATATTTAGTACATAAGGGCTTTAATTGCAATTTAGCTCTACAGTGGAATGGTGAGAGGTATCCAGTAGTGTGATTCAGACCTTCTCGGAATGTATTCCGAATTCGGAAAATAACCTTTCTTCGCAGAAAAACCGTCAACTTTTCGAAGAAAATCATCGAATCGGATGCATTTTCGGAAGTCTGAATCTCACCTCAAATAGACAAATACCGTCTAGAAAAGTTTTGACGCGAATGGTGAAATAATAAAAATTAATGAAAAAAAATTGTGAAAATTAATGTTAGATTTCATGATCTTTTTTATTTCTAAAACCAAATGTGTGTTATAAAGATTTATCCCTGACATTAATCCTATCGATTAGTGGTATTAAATAGAGCGAGGTTTGTTTTTAATTTTTAGCTGATTCGATTCCGGGTGAGGCAAGCGAATTTTAGAAAATCTATGAATGCAGTTTTGTTTCTTTTTAAAAATAAAGGAATGTTTCCTTTTAGTAAAATACTGTATCTTAAGGATTTAAAGTAGTTTCCCTCCGGGGCCCATTCATTTTTTCCACCCTGTATATCACTGTATTTTGGAGCAAAAAAAGATAGGCACAAAATTAAAAATATTTAGGAAGTAGGTATTGCTTAGACCTTTTTTCCTAATTATTAAGATTAGTGTCGCTGTTTTACATAAAATCACAGCTTCGGAGCTGTGATCTCATCAGAAATTTCTATTCTGTACAGCGGGGCTAAAAAGGCTAAAAAGCAGAATCATAATTTGATTTGTAATACGTTTTGTTCTTGTCACTCTCACGTCTATGAAATGAAACGGCATTATAGTGCAATTCAGATTATGATTCTGCTATAACGGCCTTTTTAGCGCCGCAGATCTCACGACTCTCAAATCGGGAGGTATTTTCCGGACAATTATTATGTGCCATTTTAGTCCCACAAATGGCTATAACCAATCAGTCTATGTCAATACTGAAAACTGAACGATTGAAATATCGTTCGATTTCTAAAACTCAGGCTATTTTTGTCACTTAGCATCGACTTTCGAATAACTCCCAGCCAAATTAAGACTGCCTTACCTACTTGTACTTTTGCCAACACTTCCTTATGCGTGACAAGGCACGTCTTATATTGGCCCGCATTTTATCACACGCGAATTCTTTAGAACAATTCTATCAAGGGGAAACGGGGGTTATTTGAATGCTTCCCCCGGTAATTGATTCGTCGTATTGCCTTTGAATTTCAATTGAGATTAAATTGATATAACTTGGTAGTGGGAGACTCGTAAATCAAATCGGTTGGGGTTGAGTAAGATGTCTGGGGTCTTGGAGTCTTAGCTGTTTCACTTTTAATACTTTCGAGATCTAGACATTACCTTATAAGATATATAACATTACTAGTTGCTGCCCGTGTCTTCGCTCGCCAAAAATCCGGATAAAACGTAGCCTATGTTAGGCTCCAGCCCTCCTGCTATCTCCACACGTCAAAATCGCGTCAATGGGTCGCTCCGTTTTGACGTGATTCCACGACAAATAAACAAACAAATAAACACACTTTCTCATTTATAATAGGGGTACGGATTTATACAAACTATCATTGATTGATTTCGGAATACGAGGCGGTTGCTAAAAATAACCGTGTCGCGAGTGCCCCTGCTTAGATCAAGATTCTTCTATTGAATCAAACCATTGTGGGTGCCATTTACGTGAGAAATGAAACTAATTAATTAATTTTAAAAGAATCATCAGCCGTCAGGTTCCACAACGTTGTGAGAAATGCGACGAACAGAAGCCGATGGAGACAGATGATCCGATCTAAATGCAGACCAGCCGATGATGACCACGATCTTCAGGTCATGAGGGGCCGACTACAGAGAGAGAGAGAGAGAGAGAGAGTGCCCTGCCACCTGCACCCGGGAGCAGATCAACCAAGCAACTGATGAAGCCGTGGAGGTTGCAAAATACTTACTTACTCCATTGGCTCAGGGACCCTAAGTGAGTCTTGGCCTCCGAAACGAGATTTCGCCACTTCCTTCTGTCCATTACTGTCTCTAGCCAATTGTCTACTCCGAGGTCGCGCAGGTCAGCTTCTATTCTGTCGCACCAGCGATACTTGGGACGACCATATAAAATACTGGTCGAAGTTATTATGAGCGCCATTGACACGAAATGAATGAAACTTTTGCAACTAAAAGCTTTAGCGATTTCCAGCCTATCCTTTGAAGTGCCGAATTATGCTCAAATATCGTCCCGGCCGCAACCCAAGAAGCATTATGTAAATACCAAGATTACTGTCGCCGGAATATTACGATAGCTGTCTGCGACATGATACGATTGGACTAGGTAACTCAATACGCAACTTGGACGCCCCTTGTGAGGGTAAGGGAAGGCACATGTCGATTGGAAATGTTTCGATTGATAAAACATTTTCAGAACGGTAGATGCTTTATTTGTTTAGGACTCCAACAAAAAAATTGCATGGTCAAAGTTTCCCCAATTTACTTAGGATTTTATTGCATGTTAATAACTTCATAACATAATAATAACTCACTAATCGATTATTCGAAAATAGACCAGTTAAAAAATTAACTAGTTTATGGCCATTTCACATTTCAGGTTGTAGGACTTTTCAAACTGCATATCCGTAAAAATTAATTAGGTCTATACCTACTACACGGAAAATCAGCTATGCTTTAGTCCTTAGTCCTAAGTCCAAACCATTTGCATTATGAACTTCGCTATTAAATTAAGCAATCAAATTATTTTAAACACATTCTGGATTGCGATTTATTTATAAAAATGTTGTTGAAACTGCTCAAGTTATGCCTTCTACCTTGCATCACGAGTTCACGAGCGTTACCCTTACTCAGATTAGATACTATCGATATCGATAATTCGTATACCCATCACTACCCATATTCAAACTCCCGAAAACTGTAAACGGATTCGACGTCTCAACTAAGCGACAGTTTTAAAGTACCGCCCACCCTAACTCGATTCCGATGCGAACTCGCGAACCATCTTTATGTAAATTCTATCACAAACTTAGCCTTTCCGACGGCGAAAAAAGGAACTAAAATTTGCATGTATTTTCAGGAGTTTCACGAAGACAGTGGCGCCATTGGCGGGTGAGGTTATGTTGGCGGAGGGACTGAAGACTTCACTTCATTGGTGGCGTGACGGGGTTTTTAAATGTTAGGGTGTAAGTTGATTTGTATTGGAGTATCATGTCTGTAAGAAGTCATGAGAAAAACGATTTTGAGTTATTTATTTTTACTAATTTTTAACAATTAAAATATTGGCAACCTTGCAGGCTCTAGGTACTTATATTTATTGCATGATTGTTTTGGTAGAGCCTAGGAAACTATGTTTTAAATTATGTTAAAAACAAAAAAATTACTTAATTTAAAGTTTCATATACTTAAATAAAAAAAAGTACCTAAGTAATATTAATAGGTAGGTACTTATCTAATATTATTTTGTGGTAGACTTATGTCTTGATTGTTGCCTAATTTTGTAAGGTACTACTACCTACTAACTCCTTGCAAAATGTGAAATGTGTTGAAAAATATGCCAATCGTGAGTTCGGAGTTGCTTTTGACTACTCCCTAGACATTTTCTAAGGACATTTGCGTGTCTGTAAAAAAATATAATATTTGAAGATGTTTTTGTCGTACTGCAACCAAAGTTGTGTGTACAATTTTGTACTTTATATCAAAAGATCTTCTTTATGTAAGTGCAATTTAAATGTGCACCGCCTCTATATGCATAGACGTCCTGACAAAAGACCACTTCGAAATAGTTGATACAAAAGTCTTCCCGACATTCGGGGTATTTTCATTCGCTTTCCCTAAGATATTACATACCTACCTCAAAAAACTTACAACTCTATTTCTTGCGTATGAAAGTCGAAAGCACCTTAACAATTTTGAGGAGCAACTGGAGCAAGTGAACCTCTGCTAAGAAGAAACGGATGTTATTTTGAGTGGAATAAGAATTTCCATGCAATGTTCGGAATTGAGAACGATTCTGCCAACTGATTTGAAACCTTCACTGTGAAGGTCTAAGGTTCGGTTTTGTGAAACAGGTATTTAAAGCAGGTGCGACAGTTTGTGGCTGCGACACAGGACAATTTGAATTTTGATCGAGGCGGGTATTGGAAAGTGATGAAATTGGTCGCGGGATTATCAACCCCTTTTCTATTGAATTTTGTTTTACTGGATGGTGTTTGTGATTATTGTGATGATCTTTGGGGAAATGGCTAAAAAATTTCATTGTAGGTATAAAAAAAGGTAAATTTTTGTGATTATGATGACTTTTATCAGTGGATGAAGTCGGGTTTTGGATGATGATATTGATGACGGACGAATTTATCAATAAGTATTTATTTTTATTGTTCATCGACTGACTTTATGAATTTAAATGTTACGAATAATTTATTTTAGTTAAATTCAAAATTTTTATTTTAATAGGTAATTTGTGTGTGTAGTAATTGTCGTTTTCTTATTAGTTAGATACTTAGATACTTAAACAGATAATTATATAAAATATTTTATTGCACACCCTATAACAAAAGAAAAATAATACAACAAATTAAAATAACTTAAATAAGATATACTTACAATCGGCGTTCTTATTGCTAAAAATCGATCTCTACCAGACAACATGTGGATGGATAATGGACAATTTAAAAATATTATAATTTAAAAATATAATAGGTAAGTAGGTAAGTATATTTAATTTAAATAATTAGTTTCTTACTTAAATTATTTTGATTATTAAGTATTTAAATTATCTTGATTGAATATATTTGAAAACAATAGTTATTAAGATTGCATAATGCAAAAAAGTCAAAAAACCTTTCATTTGAAATATAAATTGTTTCATAACAATGTTTAATAAGATTTTTATTTGCATAATACAAAAAACCTTTCATTTGAATTTCAATAAGTAATAGATATTTCAATAATTGTTTCCTAACAATGTTTTATAAGAACCTTAATATTATTAATGTTGAAGATAAAAATAAAAACAATAGTTTTTAAAACGATAACAAAAAACATTTCATAATTTAATTTATAATTAATCTGGTAAATAGTAATTTTTTATTATTTTGTTTTGTGGATTTACAAAAATTAAAACAAAAATCTTATCTGACTCTACCATTTATTTCAAAATCATAAAATAAAAAACAAAGATCATAATGGATGAGCCAGTGTTCAAATAAATTTTGTCACTTCAAAAAGAAGGTTCCACCGAGATTTGAACTCGGATCGCTGGATTCAAAGTCCAGAGTGCTAACCATTACACCATGGAACCGATGACAGATGCGCCGAAATACTGATATTTAAGAGTAGACTAGCCAAAAGCCTTTCACCATGACGTCATTAAATGTCTATGTGGTTTATTATCATCGTGAGTTTAGGATAACACTCTAATTCAAGGACGTAGAGTCCAAAATGGCATGTCTTGAGCTCTGCTCTGACCCCTAAATCACGTTTGTGACCCTTTTGTGGATAAAAATAAATGTGCTTATAATGTGTGGGTATAATAAAATAAGTTTTAAGATTTTTAAATTAATTAGTGTGTTCTTTTAATTACTTATAGAAATAAATCAATAAGTACCTAATACTTATGTTTTTCGTATAGGTAATCATTTTTTAAATAACCTAATAAAATAAAACAAACAAAAGCTTTAATTGAACGAGTGTTTCAAAAAAAAATACGATCAAAATTGACATTGCAAATCCTACAGGGCCGTATTGAGGGGGCAAATCTTCAGAATCGCGTTTTGCAATCATCGCTGGCCGAGCATCAATTATTCAGGATACTGATTGCGTCCGAGACGCACATGGATGATGTTGAATAATAAATGCACGGCGATTTTGACCGAGCGGGGGACGGACTCAGGTTTTTTTTTTTGTTTTTTTTTTTTTCAATTAGTGCAAAAATATAAGTGCCTGCACTTATATTTTTTTAAATGAAACAGTAACATTGTCATCCACTATCGCCTTCTGGACTTTCTATGGCTTCAACGGTTGCTATAAACTATCTTTATTCATTGCCAAGAGAAAACCAAAACAATTATCATTTGAGCGAGCGGAGGACGGACTCTGTTTCTTTTTTAATAAGGCATTATGAAATCACATTATCACACACATCACACTATCACACTAATCTATACTTATAATAATATTATATAAATGCGAATGTTAGGATGTTTGGATGTATGTTTGTTCCTCTATAACTCGACAACCACTGAACCGATTTGCCTGAAATTTAAAATGTAGATCTAGATCATTTTATCCGGGTACCGCGTGAGCGAAGCTGCGGGCGGAAGCTAATAATCAATCATATGGTTCCCATTACACAAGCTCTGCTTACCTACTTTGGGGTTACATGATGCTGTGTGAAATGTCTATGGTTAAGTATTTATTTATATAAAATCATTGGCATATCCAAGTGCATGTCTGTGCAACAATGCGTGCGAGTGCGTGCTAACAGGCGCTCAGCGTCCACTCCGCTCCCGAGGGACCGGACCCGGCAAATCCACCAGCTCCTTCCGTTCTTTATATCTGTCTGCAATCAAATAAACTGGCTTCGGCATTGTTTAACTGGATGTCGGTTGTGTAATACGATTTGATGAAATAAAAATGTTACTTCTAATATGAGAGTTTTTATGTTTGTTTGTGTTATCATAGAAGCCGCAAGAGATCGGATTGGCTGGAGAACAATCATTCGCGAAAATGTGATCCTTGGAGGAGGTCACAACCCTCAGCACTGAGGAGAACGATGCATGCAGGAGGAGGTGTTCCAATGTGTTTAATCAGTGTTCAAAGTTGAGAGAATTTTGTAAGTAAGGACTTACAAAATCCTCTCAACTTTGAACACCGATTAAACGACACCGACGTCCTATCTCTATTTGACATTATCTAACAAATAGAGACAGGACGTTGTTTATGTTCCAGTGTTCAAAGTTAAGAGGCTTTTGTACCTAAGTAAGGCCCTTTATGTTGGTTTGTGTTCCAACCACGCATAAAGTCAGCGACTAACATGAGCATTTTAACCAAAGGACCGATTTGCATCTTGGTATAAATATTGATAAAAATAATGCTTTATTATTCAGCAATAGTTGATTATAATTATTTATTTTTGCAATTTCGTTCTCGAAAACGGCCCTAACAATTTCAATGAAATATTCGATGATGGGGTTTACGGTGGCGATAAATCGATTTAGCTAGGTCTCATCCAAAAAAAATGTTTTCTCCGCATTTTTACCTACTCAAAAAGATTGCCCGCGCAATATGGTTTGCAATTTTTCTGTAACCACTACCATCTGAATAGTCTATCGGTTAAAACAACGGATTGCTACGCTGAAGGTTACGGTTCAAACCCTAGCCGGATTTTTTTTGTTCAGTCAGTTTATTTTATTCTTTTTTTTTTGGGTAGGTAGGTAAGTAAATATTTTGTAAATGTTTTTTTTTGTTTTTGTGTAAAAATATGTCTCATTTCCAGGAATATTCATTTTGTCTTTTTTCGACCGACCAGTCTCGATCGCTCAGGTACTTCCAGAAAACTTTTCAATCGATAACATTCGATTTCAATTCTCTGTCAATTTAAAAGATTGATCGTTCCAATCGCCATCGTAATGAAACAAACCATACAACCATTAGGTTAATGAACAATCGATCATAACAACTCAAACAACCGTGCAAACAGAAAGAATACAATCAGGTTATAATTGGATTAATTTGGTGTCCTGTTACAGACTAACCCCACTATTCATAATTCAACTGTCATATTTAGCAAGGATTTGAAGAGTGCTTTTTTTTCTTGTCACTCTCAAGTCTCATGACTGTGGAAAGATATGGCAACAGACTTAGCAGCCGTTTCAGGTCCGTTTCAGTTCATCAGATTCATTATGATTAAAATTAATATAAGTAGGTAAATAAATAAATTATAAATATTTTTATGAGAACATGACTAATAATTATTGTAACGATATCTTATCTTCTGGATCGATCGGAACATTGTCAAATTGGCAAATATTTTTACCCGTTGTCCATATCGAAATAAAAATATGATTTCCATTCATTTGATCAAAAATTGTTTTTTTTTTATAAAATGTATGGAAATCAGATTTTTACACGCAACAACTGAAATAATGGTTTTAGAGACTTTGTGTCCTAACAAAAAATACTCTGATTGACTTTCTAAACGTAACTATAACGTTTTTTTTTAATTGGCCGGCACTTTGTCTTTTGGGCCCAAACATGTATGAAGTCTGAATGACCTCCTTTCTCTTAATTTTATTAAAACATCTTCGATTCTACTTAAAAGCTTCGTCAAAACCATCTGTAACTTAAGATGCTACACGCTACAGAAATTAAATCCGCCTTTAGATAATGGATAAATGAAATTAGGATCTCGGTTACATTTCTGCATTTATTAACATAATTTCAATTCTGAGGGTGGTTAAGTGGTGGCAAGGATTATGTAGCAGTTGACTGTTGTGATAGAACAGTGTAAGTAGGTAAATGAAGAAAATCCGAGCGAGAAGGTGAATGTTTCTCTCAAGAGGAAAAGAGACGGCGCTATAGACACGCGAAACTTTTAAAACAAAAAAAAACGTTTTTAAATATTTGTAACTTACCTATTATAAAACAGAAGGACAGTGAAAGTGAAATTTTTGAAAGTGGGGAGGTACCTTGCTTTGCGTAGCGGTAGTTTTAATTAGAAACCAAATTGGTCTTGATTAATTTTATCTACTTACACTTCAATTTTAGAAATATCACTCAGGGTGTAGAGATTCGTTTTGTTTGGTTCTTTTCTTGAACAAAATAAGAGCGTCTGTTTTTTTTGCTTTATTCTGAAGAGGTGATCCAATGGCGTGTAAAACTACTGCTAGCAATCTTGTGAGTAGGTATGAATATTGTACACACTCATCAATCGTCAATAGAAACAACCTACCTATATCCACCTATAAATTTTAAAATACGACAGTTTGTGTCGCCGGCTCTCTGTCGAAGTTGAACTCTAGACCGCGCTGTATATAAATTCGCCCTCAATCAAGTATTATCTGTTTGGTCCGCCAATGGATTCCCTTAATTACAACTCTGGATCCTCTTTCAAAATTTGAATTTGGAATCGAACACTACTTACGTATACAGGCTGTTAGAAAATGTATGTTAGAAAGGACGAAAAATAAAAACACAGCTTTATACATTGTCATAATTTTATTGAAGTGATAGTTGCTTATTATATTGATTGCACATTATTCTTTGGGCTCGTTTATACCTAATTTATACAATTACACATTATTTACAATGTTTACAATAATAACAGCAAATTTTTAATTTATGAAGTAATAAAAGGTTTCAAAAATTCATCAACTTGTTTTCCTTCTATTTACAAAATTGGTGTACAATTTATATGTTAGGTGGAAGTTTAATGAAATTTTCTATCAACAATAATCATTTTTATAATTTACATAATCTATTATTAAATAACATTTACTATTGTAAATCGGTGGTTAGTACCTACAAGATCTATTTAACTAAGCTGTTTATATTTCGCAATTTGTTTTTCTAAATGTCTTTGGCATAATGGATTTCACAATAAAATAATTAAAAAAATGCTTTTTGGATTATGTCACATTACGAAGTTTGTGTATGAAAATATTTTGTAAAATATGCAGAAATGTCTACGAAATACATCGATTTACAAAGTCCCTTAAATTGTTAACTTGAATAATATAAAGCTGGGTATCCATTATGTTCGCGGATCTACTGCTCTCTTTGCTCCTGCAACTGCTCCCGCTAGTGTCTACGTTCGACATAAAAGCCCTTACTTATAAACGTGAACACTGGTTATATAATGTTCAAGATTTGCCCTGTCACTATTTGACACTATCTAACAAAAAAGGATGGCAATTGTTTAAACGGTGTTTCAATTTTGACAGAATTTTATAAGCGTGCAACGTTGGCGAACGTACCCACTACCAGGAACAGTCGCTGGGAGATAATGGATACCCACGTTAAAACATTGATATGTGAGTATTTGTGTATTATTACTATTTTATTAAAAACATACACATGCCTACCTATCAGGAATGCTAAATGGAATTAATGTTGCTTTGGAATTATATTTTGATAAATTCTTAAAGATAAATAAACATTCGTGTTGGAATGATTCTATCAGTCCATAATAATTCATTCTTTGGATATAATATTCTCTAAATTAAAATACACATATTAAACGGTTTTACAATAAATGAATTTAATTTAAATAATCTCAAGACAAATCTGTATTTTTTTGAAAAAAAAAAAGTGCTGATGTTAATTTTTCTATTTTAAAATTAGACAAAGTATAGAACATTATTAATAACGATTGAGATCAAAAACTCACATTTACAAAGCGTTATGTAATCTTAATTTCTAGAATCTTATAATTACTGGTAACATACCTCTTAGGTGCTGATTTACATAATTTACGTCTATCTACATTCACTTTAATGTTTTTGATTGAAGCGATTCATTTGTTACATACAAAAAAGTATTCCTAAAAAGCTGCTGGTAATGATAAAAAATCTCAGTTAACAGAGTATTAAAAATGTCTTAATTCTTGACTCTAATAAGACGAGAATTAATAATTTATCCATGTTCAAATGAGGTCAACAAGATATTAGAAATCAGTACATATTTTGAAAATAATGTCGCAGTAAAAGTCTGTGTCGGTACATAAAACAAATCTAGAATAATAATAATAATAATAAGCCTGTTTATTTATTTCCAATCTACTGCTAAACAAATCTAGAATAGTTCAACTAAAATGCACACACAACTCTCATTTGATGTTTTAAAAAAAAAAGAACCATTCATATTTAAAACATCATCATTATTTTCTGTACCTACCACCATGTATACAACTTTAAAATCACATCAACACATTTTCTCATTTCATTTAAAAAAAGAACCATTCATGTTTAAAAAAGGAATCCTCAACGTTTCTAAATGGCCATATGCATTTTGATATCGCTTCAATCCGTAGGCAGAGAATACTATAGACTGCAGGAGATTATTTTTTCAGTCACTCAAAACAATGAATGTATAAGATACTTTTGAAAAAAGCATTATATTTGTTGTCCCTCGGCAATTTCACTGTCTAACTCAATAGCACATTCCCCCGTGCCCTCCGAAAGAGTGCCACAGGACAGCCTGCACCAGGAGTTACCTGCACATTATTGTGCTTTTCTGTCCATTTCAGTCTATACTATCTCTGTCTACGCTTCAATCATTCAGCTACGCAATTACCCGTGGGTGCCTCAGCGCCAGTGTGGCACAAAGGCGGTTGCTGCTCAGGATGGCAGGGGTTGCAGCGGGGGTACTGGCTGTCGGAAGTCGTGACGCATGTCGTGTGGGGGCCGCATGTCGTGGGGGGCTCGGAGCTCGCTGTGGGGGCGGAGTTCTGTAAGAAATAATTTAGGTGAGTAAATTGAGTAATGAAGGAATCGATCGGTAGGAAACATTTTAGATCAGCAATTTGACTATTAAAGGTTGAAATTCAATCGAAAAGTGGGAAATTTTTTAGGAGAATTTCAGTGTGATGAGGTTGAATCATAGTTCGCCTTCAAACTTACCTATCCGATGGTCCGGCACGTGTATATCAGTGTGCATGGCATGGACATCCCCATGTGGCATATGCTGACTCCTAATGTCTGCATGTTGTGTCTCCCTATGCCTCCTCAGGTCCACCTTTCGTTGGAAGGCACGTCCGCACAGGTCACAGGCGAATGGTTTGAAGCCGGTGTGCTTTCGTGAGTGGGTGATGAGGTTGGAACTCTGGCTGAAGGCTTTGCCGCAGACTTGGCATTTGTGGGGTTTCTCGCCTGTGGGCAAAGAATGGTAGAGTTTAATATAAAAATAATAGTAAATGTTTATTTATTTTCTCTCAAAGAAGTTAAGTACAGGTAACTTAGGTCTAAAATTATTATGTACTTTTACAATGGTATGCGTACAGTTACAGTTATCCAGTCTATTATTAAGTATAGGCAGTAGAGTACTTGGAGCACGACAAACGGAGGAATCTCTATTTTTGGGATCACCCTGTATACAAATCAACATTAGGATGATTGACAGACGAACGTGTCTATGAATTCTTAAAAATAAGGCCTCGTTCGCATGAGAGTTTTATTAAAGTCCGTTAAAAAAGCGTTGAACTGAAAAATTGAATTTCTATGTATTTATTCGCACGTCAGCGCTTTTAAATGTTATCGAGCTAAGTATGTTCTATTTTAAGCGCCGCTGGTAGGCGGTGGGGTTTAAATTGAATACCTATGAGTTTAAATTTGACAACGTTTTTTTTTAATTCTCGTACGAACGAGGCCCACATACATATAAAAGTGCCTAATACACAAATCTTAGCAATAGTCACACAAAGAGAATTTATACCATGGCCTATAGGTTGTAGGTATTCTCGGCTTTTGTACCAAAGTTTGTGAGTTCAAATGCCGGCCCCGCATCAATGAGTTATGTGAAAGGTAATTTTCCAAATCACAGCATCTATTGAAAAACTATTTGAAAGGTTAATTATTTAGAACAATATAGGCTTTATACTAACCAGTGTAGAGTCGGCCGTTTGTAAAATAAACAGACAAAACTGTGTCAAAACTTCGGTACAGTACGTCTAGACTACGCACAGAATAAACAACAGTTCTTATAGGTCAGTAAAGGCGTCGATACACGATTCTCAAAATATAACCGGTTGGTTCCGGTTTTGGCAGATCGTATCGATCGGTACTAGCGTGTGGATGTTGGGATGGTTCAGGGTTGTCTCTATTCAAGTATTTCTAGATCAATGACCGAAGGGCTGGTACTTACCTAGATGCTACACCCGTAATCGCTATCTAAGCTCGGTTGGTAATAAAATTTGTTTTATTTTAAGACTAAGTTATTCCAAGCCGTCTGATTAGGTACCCCCTCAAACATTTTCGCAGGATTTTGAATCCTTGGGATGCTCTCATGATCATGTTTATTTTCAATTTAAACTATTTTGTAATAATATTGAATTTACATAAATTTTAAAACTTCGACATGTAGGTAGGTAATTAGGTAGTACATCTAAGTTTAAATAGTGAAATAAATTATTTTTGCTCAAAGATTTAAAATAGCCTTTTTTGGGATATGTGACAACCCTGTAAGGAATGCCGACGACACGTATCCGCGCCGTATTAATACACGTCCGCGTAATCTGTGCCGACATTACTGATGCGGGACGCGACCGGACCGGATCCGACATTTTTATACCTGATGCAATCTTAAATAAACGAAAGATGATATCATAATTCATCATCATAATCAGATAATCAGATTTATCATTATACTTAATTGGTCTTTTGCATATAAAACTTAGCGCACCAACCAGGCTCGCTAGAGCGCTCTTATGTTTTTGGAAACAACGCTCTAGTGAGCTTGGTCGGCGGCTCTAAGTTTTATGTATAAGACAGTATGTTTAAGTGGCGAGATTTTATTTTTATTTTGACTATGATCGTAGAAGAAAATTTTAGAAATCAAATTCATACGAGTATAATACTAGTACCTACTCAAATAGTTATCTGTAGGCTGCGGGCATTACAGATGCCGGACACCCAGGACCTGCAGGCTGAGTGTCTAACTTGTCTCAAACCTCAAATTGGTCTCAAACTGTCAAAACGTTCACGTAGGCATCTTTTGGCGCGTTTGATCTCGTTGAGATGAGAGTGACAGAGCTATCTAGCGTGGTAAATAAATTGTCATATGAGAGTTTGAGACCGATTTTGGTCGCTATCAAAGATAGACAATCAAGGGGCAGATTCTACTTTATTGTCGTGTATTACTTAGCAATCACATAAGTAGGTACCTAAATATTATCTACCTATGTACCTATATATTTTGTCTTTGTATTAAAGGACTCGCCATCGTAAAGATAACTCTGCCTCAGTGTTGATTCTTCAAAGAATCGGTCGTGAAAACAGATTTAGAGTTAAAA
The DNA here is from genome assembly GCA_958496255.1 of Camptogramma bilineatum. NCBI lineage: Eukaryota > Metazoa > Arthropoda > Insecta > Lepidoptera > Geometridae > Camptogramma > Camptogramma bilineatum. The sequence continues at coordinate 15,074,693 of OY292453.1, forward strand.
AGCTCTTAAATCCTCAGCTTAATCGGCCAAAGTGTGGCGATGATTGATCTGAGGGTTTTTATCGCGATGTTTTCCTACACACCGGTAAGTTTTTCGAATCTAAGTGTTATTGCATTGCGCATATTAATCGTTCGATACGAATACTAAATTGCTAAAAACCAGCATTTGATGACCTATTCATAAAAATATGTTCATCAATGTTTTCTTATGACGTTAACACGTAAAATTATCGTCGGTAAACCGACTTTACAGACAGTTTTTTTATTTCGTTTAGTTTTACGATGATTGTGATTGATGTGTCTATGTATTAAAATAACAAGATACATACAATTATTGGAGTCTCTACTAATATTATAAAGAGATAGGTATTTGTTAGTTTTGAATTGGTAATCTCTGGAACTAGGTGAGTGAAGCTGCGGGCAGCGGCTAAAATAGGATGAAAAACAAATATTACAATTTACAACGCAGTTTACGAGCCGTCAATATATCTTTGAAATAAGGTTGACAATCGTTTGTAGGTACGTTTAGCAAAACAGTATTAGAAATTGGATCAGATTCGCATAGCTATAAAACTAAGGATACACATAAAACCTCATGGGCATCGTGATTCCAGCATCGCAGACGCGACAGGAATTTAATATCGCCTTTGTTGGTCCACGGCTTTTGTTCGTCAGTGTATTCATGGCCTTAGTATACTGTAGTATTGAGGATGAAACGCTTGACACTGAATTTTTTTGGGATAAAAGTAGGTCCGATCTAGGCCGAAGTCAAATATAGATAGATTTGCTTGTTAAAGCGAAAATACTTCCTTTTTAAACAGCAATAGGTACAGTCAACGACAAAAATAGATGAAAATATTGAGTTTTTCGAGTTAGGTATACTACCTAGGTACTTTTACTCCAAGTTATATGCGAAATTGGTAACTTTTGTTTAAAATTAGTAATAGAGCAGGGCAAAACATCAGATATTAGTTAAAAATTTTATTATAACTCCACGGGTTCAGTACAAAATTTAAACTTAAATGTTTATCGATTTTTGTTCCTGACTATACCTACTAAACGTAATACATAGCGACTAACAATTTGAAAAAAATCACTATTTTCAAGCGTAGAAGATATTTTTACATTCAAGATCCTTCAAAATTAACATGAAGTTAGATTTACGATCAAATAGGTGTATGAATTATTTTAGCGTAGGTATACATTTATTGTCTTACTGCAGGTAGAAGGCCTCCCTCTGCAATTTCTTTCCTTTTCTAGCCATAATTGACCAGTATGACAGATGATCTGCATTTTCATTCTACTTCTACTTAACTAATAGTGAAATCCACCGACTATTCGAGCTAAATCATTGCACCTACTCATATTTTATAACAACCCAAGTGGGTATAACGTTATAACGTTTATAGGCAACAGGAAAACAAAACGACCAATACCAGGCGCGTAATTACCAACAAATCACGGTCCGATATACCTCCATTTCGAAAAAGGGCCGCTCAGTTCGTCAATCAAGGCCCGCCGATTGTCGACTTCATTAGTCAGAGGGAGATAGTTGGAGATCCTCTCGCTCTAGCATCAGTGTCGCGACGCGGGAGCAATTTATATCCGTCGTGCGATTGGGCCGTGATTTTAGGACTCCTCCCTGCGTCGCCTAGCAACGAAGGGGGGGTTTTCCCCCACCCATCCCACTTTATGGATCGCAATTTTCCTTTGAATCGGAAATCAGAGCGGGCGCCTCGTTAGAAGTCTCCATCTTCACGATACTTCTGGCTACAGATTTTTACGAGAAAGATGTTCGCTTTGTGCGCCAGAATACGGAATATGTTGTATAAGATTATTTACAGAAACAAATGGAGTTCATGCGGAATGGTTGTAATCTAAGATGAGTATATTTCTGATATTCATACCTACAAGGATACAGTTTACAGACCATGTTTTAAAGAAATAAATCTTCATTTATGATAATTTAGCTGTTTATGATAACAGTTAATTTTTTTGGGTTAGGATATACCACACATTAATATTTACTTAATAAGTATGTACATAAATTCATTTAACAAATCATTTTATATTTAAATAAACAAGTTTGTGTGTTCATACGCGTGTTACAGTTAGGTAAGTAGAAAATCGAACTCCTACCTATTAGATAAAAAGAAAAACATCTTAACTCTTTCTACTCTCATATTCAAATCCAGTTCACTCACCCAGCTGTAAACCCAAACTAGAGTCGTATAAAATAAATCAGTAACCAAACTACAAGCTTCTACAAATTAAGCGAAATTACAAGATGCGTAAACCGGAGTGCGTAAAATCTTCCCGACTTAGTGTAATTACAAGGGTGCCTTAAAATGGATGAATTCTCAGACACCCGGCTTCCTGTACAATCGAAGTGGTTGAAATTTCAACAATTATGCCATTATTCTCTTTTACTTTTAAAATGTATACCTTTACTAGCTGCTGCCCGTTGCTTCGCTCGCGTGGTACCCGGATAAAAAGTAGCCTATGTTACTGTCCAGACCTCCAACTATCTCCACACAAAAATCACGTCAATTCGTCGCTCTGTTGAAAGTGTGTTTATTTGTTTGTTTATTTGTCCTGCTTTCACGTCAAAACAGAGCGACGGATTGACGTGATTTTTTGTGTGGAGCTAGTTGGAGGACTGGAGAGTTACATAGGCTACTTTTTATCCGGATACCACGCGAGCAAAGCCGCGGGCAGCAGCTAGTTTGAATATAAAAATAGTAACTACTTCGTATACATAGGATAGTAAGTGTGCGGGGATCTGAGTGCCTGTTAATAGGTAGGGGTTGGGATGGAATTGAAAGATCTCTGAAATATTGATTTCTTGTTCTTCATTCATTTACTTTGAGGATAATACGTTAAATAGATTCAAGATTCATGAATCCGAAAGTAAAGTAGACAATTTATTAAAGTGTACAGGATTAAGGATGACTCACGCTAGACCGTAACGGGTTCGAGCCGAGCCTCGGCCGTGGCACGGTCACAGAGCCGGCGTTGTCCATTGCTCGGCAGCGTGAGTGTGTTCATACAAAATACATGTAACAATGTTACTCTCCAGCCTTCCAACTATCTTCACACAAAAAATCACGTCAATCCGTCGCTCTGTTTTGACGTGAAAGCAGGACAAGTAAACAAACAAATAAACACACTTTCACATTTATAATATGGGTACGGATTAGTTGACGGCCGTCGTCGCTCGACTCGGACCCGACATGGTCTAGCGTGAGTCGTCCTTTATAAAGCGATCTTACTGAAAAGGTGTTTAAATAAAAAAATAAAATTTTTGATCATTTGAAATAGTACATTTTGACAGTGTGTTTGTTAACTATACAATTTTAACCGCATTTCAGAAGTTTTTGAGGTGACTTAAAACGTCTTCACAGCTAACTACTACCTCACAAAAACTTTTAGTAACCAAAAACTATCATCATAATATCATGTGCCCTGCCACCTGCAACCGGGAGCAATTAAACGAAGCAACTGATGAAGCCGTGGAGGTTGCAAAGTACTGGTCAAAACTAATATGAGTGCCATTGACTCGAATGAATGAATGAATCATCATAATCATGGTAGTTTTATATTCAACCGAACGTCTTTGTCAATGCAAATGCAAATTATTCTCGTAGCAGTGCTACGCCGTAGAACTTTTAAAATATAAAATGACGTCACAGAGAGAAAGTGATGTTTATTGTGGTTCTATTTATAGCTTTGCTTAATCCCATTATAGATGTGGTTATAGCCGTTAGTGATATTCTAATGGCTTTACCGAAGAACCTTTTACTACGATGTAACGTAGCACTTTAAATATTTTGAATAACGTCACAGAAAGTTACTTTTCCCCTTTTTTTTTGTTAGATGTAACCGCAAGGAGGAAATTTCTCCGGATGAATCGAAATTGAATGAATGAATGAATGAACACTTTATTGTACACAACGAAAAGTAAAATATAACAACATAATATAATCTTAATTAGTACAATGGGCGGCCTTATCGCTGAGAGCGATTTCTTCCAAGCAATCGACGGTATCGAAATCGACGATATTTTTACATTCTTAGGGGCCTTTTCATATGTCCCGGTTACCGAGTAGCCGGTCGGTGGCGAAGTGTATGGGCATGTACGGTAACTTTCACACGTACCGGCGTAATTTGCATACAAACGCTGTCGGGTCAAAGTCAATTAATTTATTTAATTTTTTTACAGTGGTCTCAATTTTTATTTACAGAAACTAAACTACTACATTATTTACATAACATTATAAAATACAAAAAGAACCAGCTGAGCCACCTAGGGATCGTTGGAAACGATCTATAGGTAGCTCAACTGACCCAAGCCACTGCCAGACGGAAGCGTGCCCAAGACACTGGCAGCATTACCGCGCTGGATGGCAATATGAATCCATACATAGAGGCTAGCTGGCACAGGCTACCCGGAACCTGTAAAAGGCACTCACTCCTATGTGTTATTAGAAAATACGTTAAATTGTGTGTTATATAATAACGTATAAAGTCTTATTATCATGTATAAAACGACCATATACATTGACTACTTCTAACGAAGGCTTTATCAAATGCGCTCCATCTAATCTCGCCTACACAGCATCCCCGTTATGGATTATAAACTACGCCGTTATCCGTTACGACCTTCGCAGAATTCTTCACAGATTTTTATTGGGCTGTAACTTTGATGATCGAGCCTTCATTTCGCAGCCTTAATATCCACTTTGAACTCTTGATGCCAACAAAATGATTTTTATAAGTGTTTTCCTGTTTAGAATTGTATTCAATTTTTTTTTCTAATGAATTTTAATTTAAATACAGAAACAAATAAAAAACACTCAGTTAATTGTGAAACTTCTTATCTAACCTAAACAACTAAATTAAAAGGAACTCTGTTTTCTATCTATAAATGACTAAAGATAGAAGACAGAGTTCAGATCACCGACCGCAGGTAAAGTACCCGAAAGGCTGGCAGCGTTACCCCGTTGGATTGCTATACTTGTATAAGTTTATCTAGTAAGTTTTTTCTAATTGAATTATATTATTGAATATTTTGAATATTGTGCAAAGAATTTTACGATGGCGAATATCTACCCTTAGATGAATTAGGATTTTATCTAACGTTCATAAGTAACCGCGAGCTTTTGATAGCTGATTCCAATGAACATAAAATGGGTATTTTAATCTTATTCTTCGAGGAGTTCCGTTGTACAGTAGCCGTACCATAAACTCTGAGCAATGTTAAAACAAGCTTGAAACATGACAGCGAATGTCATTCCTAAAGCAGTAAGCCTGTTATAAGCTTGTTTTAACATTGCTCTTGGAGTTCATGGTACGGCTACGCTCCCAACACCATCATCCATCCAGATAATATTGTTATTGCAAATCATTGAGGGTTACTACCAAATTAATAATCGATTGAACTACGAGAATTTGTTTTACCAAGATTTGACGCACACAAGACAAGATAAATAAAAGCTTTTAATAATCATCCTAGCAATATACTACACTCAAAACTCAAAGCACGACGGGCGTTAAGTATTAAGTTTCTGGTTGTGATTGAACTCGTACGGATAACCGATAACCGTAAATCCGGGGTATAGCGCGGAATACCCGGATATGCCAGGGCCGGATCAAATGGATGAAGGTATGAATGGAACAAACGTATCAGGATTTGTAAATCTCCATAAGGATAAGGTTAGATCGGTAAAACATTGCATGTTTCTTCTGAACTTTGGAATGTTAACTTCTGCAAGATGTTAGTATGTAACAAATATTATTGTACATACTTTTAATAATTACTTTACTTAATTTAATTTACCCCTTCGACATTAAAGGATCTTAAATGACTGAGAGAATGTGTCTGCGCCTTGGGGATAGATACAATCGTGCTCATGTCGTTCAGTAAATATTTCAGTATTCGGGTATGTCAGTTTACAAATAAAAAAAGTAAGTTTAAAGTAAGTTTTTTTAGTTAACAAGTGGATGTAAAATAGTGCCTAGACTCTCTAATCGAAGTTCGAGAAGATTAAATAAGTAAGGTGGAGACATTTCACATATCGTCATCTAAGCAAAGCCTGTATTATGGGAATCAAGGTACCGATACACTTAATGAATAAGTACCTATTTATTTTTGTAATTTTTGTAAAACCTTAAGTATAACAATCAGACACACATCTGTGATCATCACTTAAATGTATCTAAGTTAATTAAGATTTTGTAATTTTTCTAACGTTTCCTAAAATAAAAATATTGTACCTAATTAACGTAACATCATATCAAGAAACGACCTTGAAAACAATAACCATAACAGCATCAGATTACTCGAAAATCATTATCGCCCATTATCGGAGCACTAAAGCGAGATTCGCAATAAAATAGACATTAATATAATTAAATTACCCCAGTCCGGCCCTGCTTGGCTCATCTGCACAGCATCACAGCCTGGGATTTTTATGGGGACGTACTTTAGGAGGTTCTGAATTAAATATACGGCGCTTCCAACTTAAAGTGCTCCGGCGGCAAGATTTTGCGAAATATAGCGGTCTGCTGGAGTGGGGAGGAATTCAGATTTTTGGAGTGAATTTGTGTTAGTATTAGGTTGTCTGGAAGATATCGCTTTTTGGAGATAAGACAGCAGACTATTTAAAAAAATATAATATAAATTATGAACTTATTTGAGGTTACATGAAGAGTATTGAAGAGAGTTGTGTTTTGATCGATTTTCCACCTCATACCACAGAATACTAGTACTACGTACAGAAGGGTCACTTCGCGAGTAAATTTGTTTAAATAGAGACTCTTGCAGCGAAGCTATAAAGTGCAATTTAACTCGCCTATGGGCCTATTACCTATCGAGATATTTGCCTAAACATTCCCATCCTGCTCTAATGCGTAACTGTGTCACTGTCTGGCGTGGTGTGACGCGACTCGTAAGGGTTGTCGAATTTTCGCTTGCGACAACACAAATAAATTAATTAATTTTATCTGTCACAAAAACAGTACCTACTTAAGTTCTAAAATAAGTAGGCCTAAATATAATTTAATCTACCGTTACCACAGAATAAATAGTAGTAAGTAGGTACTACGTATTGTACGTAGGTAGGTGAAGTAGGTAGATACATTATTATCTCGTTCGTTTTGTAAACAATTGCATTTCAAAATATCTATACCTTCATACCTACCTAGACATCGATCAGACACAATCATCATCATCACACAACTAGACCGGGAGCCGTTATCCGATAATCACCCTTTTAATGTTAGGTTTGCAATCACATTTGCAATTTAATGCACGGCCAGGACTCGAACCCACGACCTTCGTCTCGAAAGTTGAGGTACTAATCACTTCGACCAACATGGCTCTATGAATGTAATGTAACTTCTAAACACTTACAATTATTATATTAAGTAGGTTAGGTACCTACTTAATGGATAAGTTACTTTTAAGTACCTACATATGTAAATAAACAAAACTGTAGGTACCTACCTACCTACAGTTTTGTAGGTAGGTAGTTTTGTAGGTGTATTATGTTTGTTAATTTGTAAACAAGTACCTATTCAATCAAAAAGGAATCGAATAGGTACCCATAAAATCTCGTTTTCATTATGCACCTACAGTTACAGAGTAAAAGTAAGTACCTACCTAGGTATTTATTGATTATTTATTTAAATAGGTACTTACAACAAATTATAGAAAAGCTTAGAAGGTACCTACCAACCTTTCAATATCTTCCGGAATTTTGTGGAATGTTAATGTCCATTCATTGCTTTTCCTTTTGTTTAGACACCCGTAGACACAGCAGTATCTTTTATACGGATTAGATCGTTTAGTTATCGTGCAAAAATCACAAGAAACGATGTATACGAGATCACGATAATTACGAACAATGCGTCTAGTCCGCAAGCCGAGCGAGCGGCAAGTGGCAACCTATGTCGCGCGCCGCCCGAGGCGGCGCGCGTCCGATAAATACCTAAAGTGAGAAGTGAGACAGGCCTGCTCATACTCCCAAATTATATTATACGTTTAAATTATACATGATCCTTGATTTTTCAGATAAATATATTGCTTTAAAGTTTTTTAAATTCATGTACACCTCGACCAAACCAAGGTATAGGTCAATAGTGACACGTGATTCTATCGTTGTCTAGACATAGTTGGTATGATGTGTGACGGAACAAATCAAACTTCCTTTTTCCTTCAGTAAAATACTTTTCACTCCCCATCTCTATCAAGTCTAGATTGTCCCGAACTAGGACAAGTCAGCAATATAAACTCGTTCAGGAGTTTCGTACAGCGTGCACTTTTAATCTTGCACCTGGTTCCAGTTAAGTGCAGCTTGTATTCAGGCTAGGGATGAGACTTACGGCTCCCATTTTGAAATACAGATGCAGGAAAGGTAGGGGTTATTCCAGCCCAGGGATAGACTGTTCGCTCTTGACCATTATTGTTGCAACACAGACGAAATGTTGAGAAATAATAAAAAAAGCAAATACACGGTAAAATCCTGTGCTAAAATATTTTAAACTGACCAAATGACAAAGTTATGGAAATGGAAATTACTTACCTCTATCAAAAAAAAAACTTAGGCCTTTACATGTTTACTAGATGATATAAACAGTGCCAGGAGGTAACCTTTGCCTATACTTAACGGGACACTGTAGTGCCTGGGACAATGTTTGAGATGGAGAAGGCTTGCCCAGTACCTAAACCATCCTCTCAGCTGAACCGGCCATATCCACAGGAAAGACAATACGGTCAATTCGTGTTGTCTTTCCGCTTCGTGAGCAAAGCCGCGGCTTTGCTCACGATGTTTTACTTCACCGTTTAGAGTTCGTGTTAATGCGCATATAAATTTTTCGAAACGCAAAATCCATTTATGCACGGCCAGGATTCGAACTCACGACCTTTGAAAGTGGAGGTACCATTCCCCTCGGTCAACACGGCTCACACCTTAAAATATTACGTAAATACTTGTCTTTACTAATAATGTCCAGTTTTTTGTCATCTCACAGCTATCTTCACAACTCTACGGTACATTCTGTCAACCTGCAGGCGTTTGAATAATCAATGAACATGTAAATGCAGGGCCAGCCCGCCCCCAATTTGGTGGAGCGTTTTTTATAAGCCATTGAATTATTAAGCGCGGTTAAATTATTGTTATGGCGTTTCTGGGGATGCTTTTTCGGTGTCTGATTTTTGTTTTAGATGTTTTTTTCATGGCGTAGCTTTTGATCTTGGTAGAAATAAGATTTTTTATTAAAGTTTACGCCTGATAGTTTCTTGGGTGTAAAAATGACGCATTTTAAGTTTTATCAACTTTTACGTGATTATTCAAGTCATCTTAGAATAATCTTCTATTTTACTGACAGATTACAGCGTACAGTTTAGTTAGGGCCAAAAAATGTAGGAGAATCACATAGTGATTGCTTGTTTGCCCTAGAGCTTAGACAAGAATATTATATTCTTGTCTTAGCTCTAAGGGTTCTATTTCATTGGGACACCATGGTTGCGCCACTACAAACAAAATGTGCCGTGCCCCGCTTGGTTGCGCAACCAAGCGGACACCAGAGATACAGCCCAGGTGTTCGGTATCAAATCTGCGAAATTGTATCAAATTCAAGGTCAATAATCAATAAGACCACATAGATTACGTTGCATCACTGAGTTGAATCGTTTTAAGAGCTAAATTATTATCTTGAGTATTCGCAACCACTACCATACCTTATCTAACAAGCCTAACTTACTTATTCTTTCAAAAAAGTGTTGAAAACACAATTCAACATTTGATAACGTGACGTCAACGTCTAGAGTTTTCTCCAAGCTTTTTGTCTTCAACATAACCAAGCATTTCAACAAATCCACGCGAACTGTGATTACTACTAGTGAAGTGCGGATTTTCCTGAGAGAATCCCGGTTTACGATCCACATGCCAACCTCCCCCCCTCCCCCTCCTACCTCCCTAAGACGGAGGGATGACCATCTATATATATGCGAGATTTCAGGATGGTTTCCGGGAAGGTTAACATAGAAAACTCAGCGTGTTTTGTCATTTTAAATCTATCGTAACATAAATATTTGAATATGTTCGGGAGTGTCTCTAGATTGTTAGAGTGACAAAAACATTTTTTTTTATAAGTTTCCATTGGGAAACTGAATGACGAAATGAGGCTATTCAAGTTTCAGAGGAATTCAAGTATTTCACAGAATGTTTTTTACTGTTTAACTTGAGGTCTCACAGTCTGTATTCTCTGCTTAGATCAGACTCAAGCTTAGCCAGCTTTATTGAAACTAATTTATCTTCTGTAGACGTAACAGATAGTCCAAAATAAACCAAGTTTAATCTTGATAAGGGCACAAATCTAGCCCAGCACCACTGAATCTACAAATTTTGATTGAGACAACAAACCGCTTACAAAAACACGATCCCAATCTCAAGTCGACGCTCTCACAACACTCCATCCTCGTCCTACCGAATTGATTTACTTAGAAACAGTACCCGCTATTTTACGGTCGATATTTTGCATGCAAAATCTAAGAAACAACCTAATTTTTATAATTGACCCCCAAAGACATTAACAATATGGTTATGAGAGAATTTAAACATTATAAAATACTACGTTGTGACTAACTCAAAATACATGAGAACCAGTTGAAAATAATTAATCATAATGTAATGGAATCTGCAACACAATTTCGTTTTTATAGGATATCAAAGTTTGGTCAAAGTCAAAGTTTATTCTTTTTTTATTTTTTTAATGTAGATAGACCTTTGTTTAGCCACAATCTCAGCTGATGGTAAGTGACGATGTGGCTGACGATGGATCACAAAGGTCTAGAAGACACTTGTTCACTCTTGACTTGAAGATAACCAGGTTATAATTTTCGGGGAAAACAGAAGCCGGCAGCGAGTTCCAGACCTTAGCAGTGCGGATGATGAAGGTGGAGGCGAACCGCGAGGTACGAGTGGATGGAATGTCCACAAGATAAGGATGGTACTGCGCCGTGCGTCTGCTTGTCCTGGAGTGGAATGGTGATGGAGGTATCAGGTCGTGGAGTTCCTGAGAACTCCACGACCATATTCATATATTAATGGATAAATCAGTTGAGTTTTTGGTATATTGAAAAGAAAATTTATAAATTTTGCAAGCTACGCCACGAGCGATTCACGGCTATAAAGTATCATTCTCTAAATTATTTATTATTTTATTTTATTTTTAGCCCACATCGTCCCACTGCAGGGCAAAGGCCTCCCTCCCTTTTTTCCACACCTCTCGATCTTGAGCCAAACTGAATGCGTCAGAAAATTATGTTTATTATATTAAAATGTTCAAAGAAATGCGTGCTGTTCAGTCTATCTTTCAAATCCTTACCTATCTTTTCAGGTCTTTGGATACCATGTCATCTTTAAAATAAGTTCGCAGTATGCATGTCCGTAATATTACGTTCACTGGTTTTTAAGAACCAGGTTAATGGAAAATTGGTACTGTCGACACAATCTCGCAGAGAGGATGGCAAATACCACCATCTTGGGAAAACAAAGCTCAATTTTCGCTTTTTGTGGCGAAACCGCTTCGTAAGGTGAGTTGACAAAAATGACGATAGAATCGATTTGTGGTAATGATTCTTTTGCTCTTTGTTTTCTGATTGGTTCTTGGTGACGAGCCTTAAGCTGGGAACAAATTATCGGACGCGGCTGACGGATGCGGCTGTTAGCCGCGACTGTTAAGTGTGCACACCGTCCGAACACCCAACGGGCCAGATTGCCTTCGGACGTCTGAAGGTCCAAGGACGCGTCCGCGACTTTTGTCAGATAATGTGCACAGTTCTATGTTCGTTCTATATCCAGATACCTATTCAGTCGCGGCTGTCAGCCGCGTCCGTCAGCCGCGTCCGATAATTTGTTCCCAGCTTTAAGCTGGAAACAAACTATCGGACGCATCCATAAGTCGCGGCTGTTAGCCGCGACTGACAAGTGTGCACACCGTCCGAACACCCAGCGGGCCAGATTGCCTTCGGACGTCTGAAGGTCCAAGGACGCGTCCGCGACTTTCGTCAGATAAAGTGCACAGTTCTATGTTCGTTCTTTATCCAGATACCTATTCAGTCGTGGCTGTCTGCCGCGTCCGTCAGCCGCGTCCGATAATTTGTTCCCAGCTTTACTTTATTCGGCTCCACACTGCTTGGCTATTTAGATTTGAGATCATTGGCAAGAAAGTTAGGCTGCAAAACGTGTGTAATTGATTTTAGATTGACCTGTCAGCTTTTCAACATGTTTTCAAGACTTATATTTCGATTCTTCAAATAAATAAACACACTAATATTTTAAATGTGAAAGTTTGGATGTTTGGAAGCATGGATGTATATTTGTTCCTCTATAACTGAACCGATTTGGCTGAAATTTGAAACATAGATAGATAATGACCGGAAATAGGACATAGGCTACTTCTTATCCAGGTATCACGCGAGTTAGGCCGCGGGCGGAAGCTAGTAATCTAGATCGAATTCAAACTCTACTTATGCTAGAAATCTATTGAGTATTTTTGATTTAACTACAAGCTTGCAAATTACGGTACTGTAGTTACCAGGCCTAACCCATGGTCACTAAAGCTGAAAATATAGGTACTCCCTACCCATACTCGTACAACCTTTACATAATAGGTAGGTACAAATCTTTCCACCCATTTCTAACGTAAACAAAGACGCCTAAAGCCGGTCACATAAACCTATGTTCACAAAGAAAGCCGTCTGTAAGACTTTAAATATCTTACTTAGGTCATAAATCGATTGAAATAAAAGTATAATTTTGATCACAAATATAAGTTTTTCTATTTGAGACTGTTCACATTGAACTTAGTGAAATTATACCTAGTTAATAGTTAAGTCTCTTTCGTTTTGATTTGCTCACGATTCCTTTCCTTTTAAACACTAAGAAACACTAAAGCGCCAAAATGCGATTCGTGGGAAATCAAGTTTAAAGTTTAAGGTTGATTTCCCACAAATCGCATTTTGGCGCTTTAGCGTTTCTTTCTTTCCACTGACAAGCTGTATTGCCATGAATTTTATTGTCTTTGTCAACGTCAAAAAAATGTTCATGTCAATGACAAAAAAAGCTATATATTCGCTAGCTTCCAGTGCAAATGTGGCCTAATACCCGAGTTTCCACCGGACGTTTACGATTTGCGTCAGGATAACGTATGTGCTGTGTAAACGCCACTTACAAAGAGATTTACAGCACTGACTACCCTATGTTTTAGCATTTTTGTGGTTGGGTTTTGTATGGCAATATTTTTAGTTTATGTGTCTGCAATACGAATGGTGAGGCATTACGTGATTGCTTTGTTACCTTTTTGTTTAAACCTCTGAAATAATAATGATATTAAAAATCGGCTTGTCGCGGCTAGTTGTAATGTATCGAGATGTAGTAGATAGTGCACACAGAAAATACAAAACGTTATGTAAGTTTTTATAAGCTAGTGGCCAACTCTGGAACGGAGTTTTTAGGCCGCCTAAAGGCCCCTGTCGTGGCTAAATGACTCAAAATCTGGGACCGAAAATTTAACGTGCTCTACGAAGCACGAAAGTGCTCAGCTGTTAATGCAACTTGTGGTCATGATCACCCATCCATTTTTTGATCGTTCAGAAAGTTGCTGAAAAACACGCTATGCAACGAGCGCTATAAAAAACAACAAAGTTTAAAATCTTTATTCACTACTAAAACTATTCATCAACTCGCCTAATAGATTACGTAATTGACATGCCACGAAAATCATCGGTCCTCAGAAAAACTAATAAGGTCCTTTCGACGTGACAGTTGACAAATTCGTTAATTCCTCCCCAGTCCACCCTCACATGGGAATAGGGGAATGTTTTTGGCAGGAATTCACCGGTTTCCGGGCACGATTGATGATTAAGTTTTATGAGATTTTCTCGTCTATCCTACACTGAATGTGTAGGATAGACGTAGTAGTAGAAGTAGGTAAGTCCCTTTGGAAGTTTGTTTCAAAAAGTACTAAATGAAAATGATTTTTTTTTTCATTTTCAAATGTAATAATACCTAAGACACTATAAAAATTTAAAAAACTACTGAATGAATTACAAATTTTTTAAATCATTGAGTAAGTACAAATTTTTCTTACACTTTCGCGATAACATAGATTGATAGATTAACCCTTTTATTGTTACACCAAATTATGTAGGTACTTAACTAGAAAAACAAAGACTATTACATGGTGGCACAATGGGCGGCCTTATCGCTCAAAGCGATTTCTTCCAGACAACCTTTGGATGAACTGGTTTGTCCGTCCACCGACAGACCGCCGGATGTCTATCGGTCGACAGACCGTCGACCGACAGACATCCGGACATCCAGACAAACGAAATAATTTTTGTCCAAGCTGAAGGTGGAGACGCAGCGCTCGCTTCGCTCGCTCGGTCAGCTAATTATGAAGTAGGTTGTTTTTCAGGAACGAAAATTTACACATAAGATTTTTGTACAATACCTCATCAATACCACAACTTTGTACGTAAAATACTTACCAATAGCAAATTATTTTAACAGTGAAAACTAGTATTTCACCACACTTCTGTATCCCATAAAGAGACAACCAAAGCGAATTGAAACGCCAGTGTTAGTTACAATATTTTAGCCAAACCGTCATGTTTTGTCGCTGAAAAGGCTTTTATTTTGCATACTCCAGCCAAAAATGCACGCAACATCACAATCGTTGTCCACATGACCGTCAAAACTGCGTTTGTTTGAATATTTCGCGTTTCGGTAGGTACGTAAAACTAAACATTGGATAAAATCGTCGAGGTTTTTGGAAAACCTTGCGTTTGAATGTGTTTTGGCTTAGTTGGATATTGCAGAAATAACCCGTATTTTTACACAAAGTAGGATGAAAGTCACCTTATCATGAGACTGTTTTGTTAAATATTTTATACAAAGTACCTACTTTGTGATTTCAAAGAACAATGTGCATTTTGATATGGATCTTGGGCATAGTATTGTTTCTCTTTCTTACTTACCTTCCTTAACATAAAAATTAGACAATTATCATTTTTTTTTGTAAAACGATATTAAATTACTTAATTAAAAAAGTTACGAAAATTTACAAAATCTGATAATGTACGATACGGTGCACGAAAAATCGATGCCAGGATTTAAAACCCGATGAGCTCCAGGAAAACCTAGATTTGAAAGTAAAATACCTCACTAGGTTAACACGGCTTACTATTACGTTGAATAATATACCTTTCACGGAAGGTGGGTGGTCAAAGAATGCTGCAGATTGCCGGATTGCTGGAATGTCCGAGTCACTTCGCTTATTGTGTGCGCGGACGGAATGTGACGATTTCAGCCGAAGTATTCTGTTTTATGGACGGCCATTTGTGGCTTGCTTTTATAGATTTGAATGTTTTGTTTGTAACTATTTTGAAGCTAAGTACACTTTCATAAAAGTTTAGGCATCAGAAAACTGATATCTTGAAACGAAATTCTACTACAAAGGTTAAGTAGATTTACTAAGTACATTCTTACTTAGTAGGTACAAACTTTATAGTACCTAGCTTTGTTTTTTATTTTATTGCAATAAACTAAAATAATACTTAATTATTTTTTTTTGTTTACTTTGAATGCACTTCAAAAACATATATTTTTTCAATTCCATCTTTTTGAGACTTTCAGTTTTCAATTCGGCATTTTATACTGCCAATGCATTTGATTTCTCTTTTAGATTTTTGAAATATTTTCATTCATGCAAAATCAGAATAGGATCCCTTGATTTGTCCCGCAAAGCAGTTTGGCAAAGGAATGCAGGAGTCACTGCTCTTATTGCTACCGTGACAATTGATGGTCCCGACATTTTGGGACAGGGCCCTTTGTTTAAACCAGGCGGATTCATAATTACGATTACAATTCTCGGTATTAACACATTGTAAATACAATGTAGAAAGTTCACTATCATTTGGTGGAAACTAACGGAACTGATGATATCACAGGTTCATTCAGATAGAAGAGTTCTCAAAATCCTGATTCCCGAGAATAAGATAAAATAAGATAACAAGATATATTATGTGGTGCGGCCCGCCATAATGTGCGCGAGGTTTTAGGTCATAAAGAGTCTAAGAAGATAGGCCGTTGCCATGCAATGGGTGATTATAATATAACTAAATAATAGACATTATAAGTAAAGTACTTAATACATACAGGTAATTTTGTTTAACTGAATTGAAAAAGGAAGAGTTTATCTATTATAGGTGCTCTCTATCTAGGTTTTATGTGTGTAAAAGCAATATAAATGTTTTCTTTGTTGAGTAGAAAAATATTAAGAGATTACGTTTTTGCTTTGCAAAGTCTAATTTAAAACTAAGAAAAATTAATTAAACTGGAACCATAAATCAAGGAATCAAAATCCAATTCGTGCCACAAATGCCCATTCTACCCAGATGGGTACTTAATTTGACATCCCCAATAGCTAATCCATATACTGTAGATACCAATAAAGTGGATATGACAAAATTGGTAGGTAGTACACCACTGATAGTGTTATGAGCAAGGGTTGGGCACATTTTGTGGGATTATGATGGGGTCGTTTATATCTGATGATTGTTTGAAAGTGCTTCTGATAGAGGTGATAGAGTAAGTTCAAATGAGCAAATGACCAAACAAGTGACCGAATCTAATTCGCTTAAGGTACCTATAGATCGCGTCACGTAGAAAGAACGATGGAAGACAGTGGAGGGGGTATGTTTGCGCATGGGTACATGAAAGATCAGCAGTGCGATTCATATTCCTTAGAATGCATCCGATTCGAAGACTTTAATCGGAAAGTTGACGTTTTTTCAGTTAAGATACTTACGTCATTTTCCGAATTCGGAATAGGTAAGTACATTCCGAGAAGTTGTAAATCGCCCGGCTGATCTGCGAGGCTAAAAAGGCCGCTATAACGGAATCACAATAGGAATTGCAATATATGCCGTTCTTGTCACTCTCAGTCTATGTTACCGTAATGTTTGTTGCCACCAATAATAGTATATTTCAGTACAAGTTCGGAAAGGCTGTCATTACAACGAGTTCCGATAAATGTCTACCCGAGCCGAGGCGCAGCCGAAGGCGAGGGTTGACAGTCGGGACAAGTTGCAATGACGGTTCCGAACGTGTACTGAACGACTATTTTTAATACAGTTGCGAAAAAATGAAGCAATTTAATCTAGAAAATGGCGCCAACCGTAGAATATGAGATTTTTTTTTTTCATTGATTCTGGTAGGCAAAGGGAACTATGCCCATACAGCCAAGTCTTCAGTAGATTTTTTTTATTGATATGAAATGAAAATGAAATTTAATGAGATGAAATGAAATGAAACCTAACCTAACTCATTCAATCAAATCATTAAATCTGATATAAAAAACAAATTTTTAGCTTCTTTTTAGAAATATACGTATTTGCATGAATCATAAAACTTCTATGATTTTTTTTTAGTAAAAACTTCATGGTTCGTTTTTCTTTTTAATAGACATTATTTTGACAGTTGGGAAAGAGAACGCACGAGTGCGGGAAAGGTAAAAAAAAAGCACGAGTGTGTAATAGCCAAGAAGATTCTAAACTACGTAACTGGAGTGCTAACTGACATTTAATGTACAAAGGATTTTGAACCTTATCACGACAGAACAACGATCTATTATCATTTAATCTTGGTTATAAGGATTGTTGGTCTTGTTGAGAGGCTTTCTTGGGTGCTTTGTCTCTTTCACACAGTTGCAAAAAGAAAGAGACACACCGCCCAAGTTTTATTTCTCAAGCGGACCTTGTTTTCTGTCTCAGTCAGCGTTCCAGGTACGTAGTATAGAAATTCCTTGGTAATAGCCCACTTCCCGAACGCTATACGTCCCTGCAATACGCCACTTTTTGAGCAACTGTATTAAAAATTCCATTTCATTTCATTTCATTTCAAAAGAGACGGCATATACCTACCTAGTTCAATTCCTATCTGAACCCGGCTGAAAGTGTACTGTGCGGCTGTGCCATTCGAATTCAGTTCGATAGTTTTCATTTTATTTCATTTGTGTGACGATGTTAGGTTTCGAAATCGTATTCGAATCGTGTCGCACATTATAAAACTGCTAATAGGATCATAATCGTTGCAATAGATATAAATCTCATGCGACAATATTACAGGGGTCCGACTCCATCGTAACACGATCCTCGATGGCTTTGCATATTTCTAAGCAATTACTCTAGGCCTACTCTTATAACTAGTTTCTAAAAATGATTGCAGTGAAGGAGATTGCAATTTTTTTTGTTTTCACTTCAGTGGTTCGAGAAGAAGCGCGAAAAGCGAAAAACGCGAAAAGCGCGAAGCGCGACGGGGCTCTCGTGGCGTAGCTTGCTGAGACGTCCTTGATTGATCGATGAAGTTAGCGGTCATAATTTGGATGGGTGACCGCAAATGGCATTACGGGCTTCCGTGCTTCGGAGGCCAGATTAAATTATCGGAGGCCTTTATGCGGCCTAAAAACAGAGATGGCCACTAGCTCATACGAACTTAGGTACTTAGTGGTTCAATTACTTACCTATAGGTAGAGACCTAAGTAGTTTCCTCTCAAGGTTTTTCGAAAATAAGTACTTAGGGATAAGTAAGTAGGCATTTTAAACTTTTGATAAGTACCTAAGTATATTTTGTGGACTTCCGCAAAGTCACGCCTGAATCAATTAACTATATTTTGTGTGTATTGATAAAATATACATTGGTCAAAGCTTTTAAAATAGATTAAAAAGGAAAGCTCTATCACAAACCGATTCAATGTTATTGTACCAAATGCAGTCACATTTTGTAACTATTATTTTTGCACTTAAACTGCACCGGTTAACGTTTCCAAACAAAAGCTTGGAAATTTCATTCACTCTACTCTGAACCTTCGTGCATTCGCATAGCTTTTATAATGGCTTGTGTTGAGTAGGTAGTCTTCAAGTGCTCGGTTTGTTAAAACACTTGGACAACTGGCGTTGAAGTCGCACCGGCGAATCAAAACACTACAAAAGCGCGCGAAACGAACGGTGGCCAATCAAAACAGTGTAATTTGATTATCGAATATGCGGTTTGTTTTGAAAATGGAACGGGGTGTGCGACGTGCGTTTGTATAGCGCTGTGTTTTGTAGTCATGCGAATATCAAACTTTATACTCGTATATTATACCTAGTTATATATTTGATACATCTTCGAAAATACATTCACTTTCATTCCACATTTACACAACAATGTTTATTTATGTATCCTCTCTAATGCCCAACTAAAACATATAAGTATATCTATCATACATAGGTATAAGTACTTACATAATATCTTCTCAGTTCTCATCATATTTCCATTCGCTTTCTTTTCAAAATTGTAACCATTTTTTTTCAGTCAAAACCAGTTTTATCCAAAGGCGATTAATTCTGGCCTAGTTTTCTTTCAGATTATCTAAATTACTCCTAATAAGTTAATCTGTTTATTTTACGATTATCTACTTTCTTCTCACGGTGATACTGTTTGTAATAAAACATAGTTTGAACATTTATGACGTCATGCACCACACCCAAACCATCCCCTGATGGTTCAACAATTACGGTACTCCATTCTGTACGGTAAAATAAGGTGCAACTACTTTTTCGAAGAATATTGAGTAGCAAGATGCAAGAAAAGAAATTCTGTAGTGTGTTTAAGTTTTTAGGACGTTGACAATCTTGGCATATAATATAATAAGTAGGTACCTACTTATAAGAAAATAAATTTTAACCAATAAATAATTTATTTGCTAGAAGCATAACCCAAGTAGCACAAAAGTGCTGTATGACAGCATTTGCACAGTGCACCATGGAAACTTTAGCTGTATAAACTAGCTGTATATCAGAGTAGGATGCGCATCCTCTGTCGATATAATGCTAATTTAAGCACAAATTAGTCAGCACATAGCTGTCTAAGAATTCACATTTGAATTATATCAACATTATATTAGCATTTTTATGTGTCACCCTAAGAGCTGAAAATTGCCTGATTAACAAGGCACGTTACCTATAATACAGCCAGAAAGACAAAGTGTAAGTTTTAAATGCTGTTACACAATCAAAAGTACACACTGAGCGAAATAGTGAAATGTAATAACTTTATTTAGTATAAACTGTGCATTTGTTATGACGTGAAGTTTTAGTGATGTGTTTACTATTTATGCTAAGAAGATTTTAGCGGTAAGTAACTTCGATTTCTCCCTTTGTGTTTGAAATTTTATTGGGCAGGTAATTTTATTGTGAAATACCATACATATTCAGTTCAAAATTTTCACGCGCTCTCATAAATACAACTAAATACTAAAAAAAATCTAACATAAATAGACTGTAAATAAAATAAATGTTATGTTTTTTACATAGGAATTGATAAAAAGCTGTTTACGTGTTATTCATTCATAATCCACATCAAATCCAATCGATGTCTTAGAAAATAAACTAAAATAAAAGATAAAAATTTACAATAAAATACACAGTCACGCAGTGAAAATGGCGGATGGCAAGTGAACAGTTTTAATCTTAATTTAATGCTAAGGTCTGTACGAGAGTTCACATGAGGCAAAGTAGTTATCTGTATGCAGCATAAAGCATTAAATCTTTGTTAAATAACTTCACAAAGTAAGCTGAATAACAGTGACATCTGTGGCGTGTTTGTGGTACTTAATAGAATTACAGTACAGAAAAAAGCATTATAGCGAGCCTCGTTTTTTTCTAAACAGCTGTTAGAGTTCAGTGAACTCTAATAATTCGTTATAAATGCTGAGATTACCGCTGTGGGCCCTATGTGAAAATGTATAATGCAGTTCTGTGCTACTTGGGAATACGAATGAATTTAATAAAATGTTGTGTTAACTCATAAGCAGGTTCAAAGAAGAAATATTTAAGCTAACGTTAAACAGAACATTAAATGTACACTATGGTTATGCTTCTAAGAAAGCTAGAAATATTTTCAATAATTACACAACACGTTGTGCTACAAAAGTAGTCATCTTTATTCGTTTACTGTACTCTTTTTTAGCGTAAAGTTTTGAGGCCACACTCACATTGAGGCAATTTACAATTAAATTTATTGTTTAAATAATGACATCCTGTTGATGCGCGCGCGCTTGGCACGCGCCCTCCAGCCAACTCTCAAAGACCCCTGCCATAATCCCTATTATTAAAAATTGTAGGTCATCCTACACCGGCCAACTTAACTTTCAATTTCAGCATTCTTTTATGTACTCTATGCGTACGTGATAAAGTCGTTTTTGAGCTTAAATAAGTTTGTTTGACAGGACTTAGGGATGCACCCAAATACTTGATGAATGAGTTTTTTTTAGTAACAGTTGGTTTCCAATGAGTAGTTTCGAATATGCCGGTACCTAGTTAATTATAATGAAGTTAGTCAATATGTTGAACTATTTTATATTTTGTTTGGTAATGAATTTACGCGTCAAGGAAGTTTTGCTGCGGGTATATCCTTATTACATTATTTGAATCATGAGATAGTAACGTTTTATTAACTCTCTCTTGTTTCTCCCTCTTGTTTTTTGCTTTAATTTTTTTTATATTCAATTCGTGTTTTGCAAAAAAAAAAAAATAGACAAACTGGGATTGAATATGAGTGCAGGGAAATGAAATGAAATGAAATGATGCGGTATGCGGTCGGTCTCTTTTTTGTATTTCATACATGTATTTCCTTAAAACCAATAAGAGTTTGAACTGTAGAGTCCAATATTTTAAGTGTCAGAAAAATATTTTGCTTATTACTATTTGTATATTTTCAATTTACTTTTGGGGTATTACATTTTAAAATAAAGTTCAAAGAGCAGGTCAATTTGCATACCCATGATGATACCGAATCAGCTGACAAAATCACTGGTCCCTTGGGCTTCGGGGCACATCGGGGCCATTCGGGTGCCCATCGGGGGGTCCCGGGTAATCGTGATAATGTGTTTATTGAATTAGAAGACGCGTGCGATGTGCACGCGTCAGCCACTTCGATGCTATGAGCTAGTTATGAGGGTGATAGATGGTGCATCACTGATTTTTTAGTGGTGTGGTTTTGAGTACATTAAAAATATTGGGCTACTGGACTTGAATATACATATTTATTAAATCAAAGAAGAGTCATTCATAAAAGCCTGTTGCTTTTAGGAATGACTCTTTTTTGATCTCTATATGCATTCTGATGACTAACATCAAATAATAATTTCATCAATAACAGTTTTGAGTGTAAAATAATCGCGAAGAACCTAAGATGCGGTATCTGTATCAATCCTTCATAAATCTCAAAGTACTCTGCTACTAAAGGAACACCAAAGAACGCCACGAATAAAACTAGAGAAAACAATGCAGGTGTCGAATTACAGACAACGAAACGTGGGGCTGAGAGGGCTGAGGACATTAATTTAATTATCCATCTCCCTCGGGACAGTCTAATATTGTATGGGAGTGAGGCAGACAACTGCAGACTACGAAATCAACTGTCATTTTTTCGCGTGAGAAAAAATCTCACATCAGATTTTTCGTATCCCCCGAAGATCAGGTTGCGTGGATGAAAATAATATAAATCTGGATTGAGATGTTGCTTGGTTTTTTGTTTAGGTTTTGTGTGGGAACGTGCGGGAAATTTTAGAAGAGTTCAATGCTCTAGAGATATTGCTGTCTGATGAAATAAAGCTGTTGGTTTCAACTAAAAAATAGGACTACAGCCCAAGTTCGATTAAATCTCTGCTCAGTATCTGATAGTCCAATTGAGATTGTTTAAGAGAAAAGTTTTATCAGAGGTAACTTATTCAAATTTCAGTTAGAGCAATTATTACAAGCTAGGGACTATTGTTGGTTAGCAAAAACATCAGTTTAAAGTGAGATGATGAGATGAACTGATTCATTTTATTAGGTCAATGACCTGTCAAATAATTGGTATTAAATTTAATCACAAGGGATTGTCACGGAAGTTTAGGCTCCCTGAAAACCTTCAGCGTGACTTTTGAGGACAAGTAGAAAAAGATTATCAGATAGTTGTTCTGAACTCCTAACTAACACATTCAGATTTTGTAGATTATGCATTTACCAATGATGATAACAAACCCACTAACAAAACATCAAGTCCAGACAACACAAAGTAACAAAACAAATAAAACCTAATCGCACATAACTTTAATAAACTATACTTAACGTTAAAGAAAGCGCTAAAATCGAAGAATCCCAAGCTCTCCGAGATCCTTAATTAAACTCGAAGCACGTAGAACTCCTTGATTCAGTCCCGGGGGGAGCTCTGTCCTTTCCACCCCAACCCACCCCTTCCTTATGGACCGCTTAGATTTCCACCCCCTTTAGGTTATGTGGACGGAATACTCTAAGTCTGGAATCTTGTACGAAGAATTGGTTTAGAGAGATTGGACAGTTCGTTTTATAGCTGTTATTTTTGTTTGTGGTTATTTTTGTATCGGATTGAAAGGTTTTTAAACGATGATGATCGACTTTGGTACTTTCAGAGTAACTGTTGTCATTGTTTTCAACCCACATCTCACAATTTAAGTAGCTATCTACTTTCAAATTTAAATACTATGTATTACTGCTCGACATTATTATTAACAACATGACATTTTTAACAAATGATACAAATTGAAGACAAATTGAACTGAAGCCTAATTATTTACACACTGGATAAACTTTAACCTAATTATCAAGAAACAACCAGAAATCATCAAGCATTTTATTATCAAAACGATACTTTTACATAAAAAATAAAAAAAATAGCAGTATCAAATATCGCGTAACCTCACTTAGCCGATCCCCAAGTAAATTATGAAGTGCTCAAGCCAAAAAGAAATCCAAGATTTCCTTCTCATTTGCATACTGCTGCAATTTCCAAGGAAATGGCGTCTTTCGAATCCAATTATACAATATCCAGCATGCCTTGTTGAATTTACAAAGAAAGCTGGTGATTTTATTTTCAATACTAGTAGAATAAAAGACAAACATAATCGATAATGAACAATCACTTTAGTAGGTACCTATATAGATAGACGCTTGCACTAACAGAAGAATTATTTGCATTGCTGATCTTTTAAATATTTGAATTCGATCTTTTTGAATAACCCCATCCAGTAATCTCAAGGAAATACTTTAGCTAGGAGATAATCCATAATCTGTTTCGGTAGTTCTGAAACCGCTTAAGGTGTCAAATGATATAGTAGGTGCGTATGCGTAGTAAATGCAGGGGCTTTTTCGTTTCCTGCTTTTTGTATAAATGCAGCCTTTGAGCAACTCTCGAGATGTCTCTGCTATTTTTAAGCGGAAAAGGCTTTAAAAAGTAATCAGAGGGTCTGTGAACAGAAAGTTAAAAACATTTGGCACGGGCGAAGCTATTCTAAAGTGTTTTATACTTTTTAATTTGGTTCTTCTTTCCATTTGAATTTGCTTTGGCATCATTGGGATTTTTTTGTATATTAATTTGTAATAATGGAATATTTAAAAAATTATAAACAAGTAACAAAGCCTGCGTTGTTTGTTTTTGTTGTTCATTAAGCTTTAAAATCCCCATTTTTGTCCAGCTTTACTTACTGTATTCCTCTCCCTGTTCTCAATGAGAAGTAATTTCCCAAATGCTTTTTTAAATTCTTCACCGCGAACCGCACTCAGAACAAACAAAAAAGAAACCGAAATACGGTGGGTGTAATTATTCCGAGAGCTAATGTGCCACTTGTTTATTCCCTGACTAATTAAGAGAAGGATGAGTTTTAAAAATGGTACTAACTGAAGCGTTTGAGTGAATCAAACATTCATGAGATGAGATGAGGAACGTCTGTGTAATTGCATTTCCATTTTCTTTTTTAATTTTCTAGCTTTTTCATCTCGTTAAGTGATAAAGCCGCTTTTTATGCTACGAAATTCGAATCGCATCTCAATATAATAGACTGTGTTTCGCAAGGTACCATTTTGGGGTACGTTCTTTACTTAATGCATAAAGTAAATGCTTTCCGTATGAATAATTCAAATTGCTAACTTACGTTAATTACATAACTAGTTAGCTGTAACTACTAAGTCGGAAATTACTGTGCCAACAACAGGTACGAAGTTCAGGGGTGTTCAACTTCCGGGCTCAATTAGCGAATTAAACCGGTTGCAGAGGTGACAAATCGCGATCCCGCGGTCCCACGTCTTGACGTTGACTAATCGCACCATTTAATTTAGCTGGCGTAATTATAAATAAAATTTGGGCGATAAATTGTGTAGGGTACATTAATCAAGAAGTTGGGACACTGATTAAAATGCCGTTCGCACAACTATTCGTTGAGTTGATATCGTTAATAATTTACAAGTAGGGTTGGATTGGGGTGGATCAGGTGTGTGGTTGGTTAATTTATTTGTGTTGGCATGTAACTACCTCATTGTTCTTATATTAGTTCTAATAAGACAATAGTACCTACCTACATAATATTATAGCTCTATTGTTATTGGATCCTTAATATTTTAAAGTACCTACTCTTATATCAGTTAAATGTATTAGTTACATAATTATAAAATAAGTGATAGATTTAGATATTCCTAGCATTGATATTTATTAATCAATTCAGTTTAGATTTAACATTTCCTAAGTGTAACGAGGGCTTAACTCTCGTACTCGAACGCGTCCTTAAGCGCGCTGATTCGCCACCAACTTTCCCTCCGCCAAATATTTTGAACGCAGCTTGACCCGTCGTCAAGCTGTCAGTCGCGTCAGTTTTTTTCACTGCCCGCGCACCGGCCGCGAATTACGCGCCGAGAACTTTTGTCAATTTGTGTTTTCTGTATTTCCATCATTGTTATCTACCTGTTTGCCATTTCCGTGTGTTTTTTATTATACCAGACTATACATTCAATCGTGTTTCGACTTTAAAATACCCAAAACCCCTGAGAGAGACTCTTCGCCTTTACAGTGACGCCCAACTCGCGGGCACGATTGAACTCAGTGAAATTCAAAAAGTGCAGCGAACTATCGTGTAACACAATAGTGTGGACAATCTCCGATAGCGCATTTCCACGGGAACTCATTACAAACAGTGCAAAACACAAAATTTCAAGCACTCGGGCGAGTCCATTTTCCGCACGTACGCCATTTTTCGTCAACCGAAGAGAATCCGACGTATCGACTGTGCAGGCAATTCCTCTGCGCACGCGGCTTCTCAACGCGTCCTCACAGAGTGATACCTACTTGCCTACCTACCTCCGGCCGAGACGTCTGGCGTTCCTACCTACTTCGAAGGACTCTGACGAACGCGTACCTACTTTGCGAAGACCCATCTTCTGTGCACGCGACGAGTGACCGCGTCTCCTCTTCACAGAAAGGATACCTACCTACTTAGACCGTTCTTCACACCGACAACTTTGCGAGCGAGAAACAGTACCTGGATTGTATTACCATGCCGCCGAAAAAACGTATCGGAAGGGACGAGGATTCCGGTTCCGACACCGACGAGGTTAACAGAACCGTGACAACTTCACCAAACATCATCATGTCAGAACAAATGTTCCAATCTCTGATCTCCAACATCACCCAGAATCAAGTGGAATCGAACCGAGCTTTGATCGAGAACATGCTGGCCAGTAACAGAGAGCATCACACTCCATCGCCTAGTTCCGAGAAGCAAGATCATTCGCAACGATCGGGTAATTTTGCGAAGTGCACCGCGCGCTTTAGCGGAGCGTCAAAGAACGCGGACGAACTCGAAGCATTCATCGACGCCGTCGAAATCTACCGAGACTGCACCAACGTCAGCGACGAAAACGCGTTACGAGGTCTGCCGATGCTGCTGACCGGCGAAGCCGCCGTCTGGTGGCAAGGCGTCAAGTCATCGGTGTCATCGTGGACCGACGCGCTGCAACGGCTTCGAGGAATGTACGGAGTGCCGCGACCCGCGTATAAAATCTTTCGCGAGATTTTCGCTACCGAACAAAGTGCCGAACGGGCCGATGTGTTTATATGCAAAGTGCGCGCTTTGTTATCTAAATTACCGTATGCAATGACTGAAGTGATGAAATTAGATATTGTTTACGGGTTACTCGATCGTAGGATAAGGAAGCGAGTAACTCGCGACGCGGTGGACGGGCTTGAACAGCTGATCACAAAGGTCAGGTTAGTGGAGGAATCTTTGGCGGAGGTGAGTACATCCCATCTTTCTAACACCAAACCCGGTATTAACCCTTTATCAGCCGCTTGTGACCGTTCGAGCACGAATCTAAGTGTTAACCCTACAATAGCTGCATGTGATTCCCCGAACTCGACAAAACCTACCGTGAGGTCAACGACCGACTCGCGAAGTTCTAACGTGAAGCGTAGTGATAGTGAGGGGTTACTTAAGCGTGTGCGACCGAAATGCGCGTATTGCAAGCTTTTCGGGCACACGATCGACAACTGTCGTAATAGAGAAAATTCAAATAGAGAAAATTCAAATAAAGTAGTTAGCGATAGTTCGGATAAATCGAACAAAAATCAATTGCGTTGTTACGGATGTGGTCAACTAGGAGTAGTGCGGTCAAAGTGTGAAAATTGTAAAGTCGCGCCCAGTACTAGTAAATCCGACTTTTGCAGTGCTCACATTACCGACAGTGACGACTTACTCCCGCTGTTAGAGATTAAGGTAGTAAATCGTACGGGAGTAGCTATCTTGGACACTGGGGCCACGCATTCTCTTGCGGGGCCTATGCTGTACGGCTTACTTCTAGACGCGGGGGTAGGATTTAGAGAGACGTCGCGAAACATAGGGTTAGCTGATGGTTCACAGCAACAGTGTACTGCACTCGAGTGCGAAACCGACGTCATCTTACGAGGTCACGTGATACCCACCTCGTTCCTAGTTTTACCAAATGCGCCGACGCGAACGCTCTTAGGTAGAGATTTTATTATGAATGCTTGTATCCTGTTGGACTTACCACAGAGCAGCTGGTGTTTCAACGACGAGCCACGACTTTGGTATCCGTTCATCACTAGCTTCGAGCTACCTACCTCTGGCGATACGGACTTGATGACAGTGGACGCTTCGAACCTTGCGCTGAGGGATGAAGAGGGCACGAAACTGACGTCAGACCAGCGAGCCCAGCTGAACTCACTGCTGATAAAGAGTGCCGACCGTTTCGCGAAGCAAGGTCCACCGACGGAATACGCCACGCACCGGTTGAAGATCGACGCCAACCAAGAGCCAATCGCATCGCCGCCTTACCGCTTGTCTCCAGGGAAGAAGGCGATCCTGGAACAGGAACTGCAGAAGCTTCTGGATGCCGATGTGATCGAGGAATGCGACTCACCGTGGGCGGCTAACGTGGTCTTAGTGACGAAGAAGGACGGAGGTGTTCGACTTTGCATCGACTACCGGAAACTGAACGCCGTAACCGAACCTGACCGTTACCCGCTCCCGCGCATCGAAGACGTCCTCCACGCAGCCAAGAATACCAGTTTCATGACGACCTGCGATCTTCGATCCGGCTACTTCCAGATAGGCGTGGAACCTGACGACAGGGATAAAACCGCGTTCGTAAGCCCACTGGGCTGTTTTCGCTTCAAGAGAATGCCTATGGGATTGAGGAATTCTGGGGCTACTTTCCAGAGGCTGATGGACCGATTCAAGTCTGGAAAAGGCTTGGCTAACGTGTCCTTACTCACTTACCTCGATGACGTCATCATTCTTTCAGAGACCTTTCAAAAGCACCTTGAAGACCTGGAAGCCGTATTTAACAGGTTGGAGATGTACAACCTGCGCATCAACCGCGAAAAGAGCTGTTTCGCTCGCGAGTCTGTGAAATTTTTAGGCCACGTGATTGTACCGGGTGGCATAAAGGTGGATCCTGACAAGACTGCGGCTATCGCCGACATGCCTGCCCCGAAGAATGTTAAGCACGTGAAGACCTTTTTGCAAACGTCCAGCTGGTTCCGGCGATTTATACCCAACTACGCCGACGTTGCCAGACCTTTGACGGATCTTCTCAAAAAGGACAGCGTATGGACCTGGACCTCGAAGCAACAAGATTCCTTCGACCACATCAAGAAACTGCTCACCTCAGCTCCGATTCTACGACAGGCGGACGAATCGATGCCATTTACGCTGAGAACCGACAGCAGCGGCTACTGTCTTGGAGCAGTATTGATGCAGGGGGAGGGGCCCGAGGAACGACCGGTTGAATACGCTAGCCGATTGTTAAACAACGCAGAGAGAAATTACAATACGACGGAGAGAGAAGCTCTGGCCGTAGTGTGGGCTGTGACAAAGTTCCGCGGATACATCGAGGGGTCAGAAGTCATAGTGAAGAGTGACCATCAGCCCTTGCGGTGGCTCATGAACGTCAAGTCGCCCAGTGGCCGCTTAGCAAGATGGGCCCTCACTCTTCAAGAGTACCTACCCAAGATAGAGTACATACCCGGAAGGTCGAACGCTATCGCCGATACTCTCTCTCGTCCACCCTGCGCCGACGAAGTAGATTGCGATATCTGCTACGCTGAAGTCGACTTACCGTCTAGAAGCCCTAAGGATGTTCGCGAGAACCAACTGAAGGACCCCGAGGTGCGAAAGATCATTGAAGATCTCGAATCCGCTGACGATCCGTTCAGGGGGAGAAGTTGGTCCGATAGGGGATTTATAATGTCAGACGGCGTGCTATACAGGTATGGGCCAGAGGACTGCGAGGAGGAAACCGCATGCCTAGTAGTACCTGAACATGAACGCGATAAAGTCCTAGCGGAATACCACGATGCACCGACGGCTGGACATTTTGGGGTAGAACGCACCCTAAACCGAGTGAAGTCTAAATTCTACTGGTCTGGAATGAGGCCATCCATAGTGGCATACCTAAAGAAGTGTGTCGACTGCCAGAGGTACAAGGCCGATAATCGAAAACCAGCCGGATTGCTACAGACTCCAGCAACCAACCGTCGATTTGAAGTCGTTGCAGTGGATCTTTTTGGACCTCTTCCGGAGACCGCCGAAGGTAAAAACAAGTGGATCTTGATCCTGGAAGACACGTGTTCCCGATGGGTAGAGTTGTTTGCTCTACAGAACGCCACTAGCGCGGATTGCGCTAAGATCTTAATTTCAGAAGTATTCCTAAGATATGGAGTACCAAGACGAGTTATCAGCGATAACGGCGTCCAATTTATTAGCGAGGTAATGCAACAGGTGTGTCACGCTTTCGGCATCAGTCAGTCGCTCTCACCTGTTTACCACCCTCAAGCTAATCCCGTAGAACGGAAGAACCGAGATATGAAACCTCAGCTGGCCATCCTGGTCGGAAAAGACCATAACACCTGGGATGTCCACTTATCTGCAATACGCTTCGCGATGAACTCCGCAGTAACCAGCAGCACGGGTTTTTCACCGGCTTACCTCACGTTTGGTCGTGAGATGCGCGCACCAGCTGATGTGGTTACAGATATGCGCGCCATCATCGAAAGCGAAAATGTAATGACGAGCCTTACTCCCTATCTTCAACGTTTGTCGACGGTGTTGTTTGAAGCTAGGGAAGTACATGAGAAAGTTCAAGCAAATCAGAAACGTTTCGCTGACGAAGGTCGTCGGCCTGCTCCTGACTATTCTACCGGAGATCTTGTTCTTTTAAAAACTCAAGGCAGTAATGATACAACTCACGGTCAGACACCGAAGTTTATACCCCGCCGAGACGGCCCTTATCGTGTTAGGGAGGCGGCGAGCGACACCACCTACATCTTAGAGAGAGTAGGTGACGGGGAAATCCTAGGTAGGTACCACGTATCTCAGTTGACTCCATTCGTAGGTGACGTGCAACCGCCAGTCAATGAGAAGAGGAAACGTGGTAGGCCTAAACGTTATCTGGACTGACGCAGACGCGAGGGCGCTTGTCTGGGTCAGAGGGGGAGGTTGTAACGAGGGCTTAACTCTCGTACTCGAACGCGTCCTTAAGCGCGCTGATTCGCCACCAACTTTCCCTCCGCCAAATATTTTGAACGCAGCTTGACCCGTCGTCAAGCTGTCAGTCGCGTCAGTTTTTTTCACTGCCCGCGCACCGGCCGCGAATTACGCGCCGAGAACTTTTGTCAATTTGTGTTTTCTGTATTTCCATCATTGTTATCTACCTGTTTGCCATTTCCGTGTGTTTTTTATTATACCAGACTATACATTCAATCGTGTTTCGACTTTAAAATACCCAAAACCCCTGAGAGAGACTCTTCGCCTTTACATAAGTTATTAATTGTTTTATTTTATCATGAAATAATTCCTGGTTACGTTTTATATTATCTATTATAATTTATCTCAATGGAAATATACATTGTGTCCAAAAATAAATGAAAGTTGAAATTTTAATCCACTATAATATTAAAGAAACGATAATGAACACAGTATAAAATCACCCCAACAATTTCCGCGAAAATTTATTCATCACCTACAGACTACCCTAGCGGAAACATGTGCCCAATAACTAACCGAACATTACGTCTCTTTCACTCTCAATGCGAAATCACGTCCTGTCTCTCTCGCACTCACTGTCAAAGCAATGAAAACGACGAATCTATGCGTCTGAATCACAGACGAGCCCCCACCCTTATCTTAAATGAACTAGGGAGCGAGTAGGTACTTTAGGTAGGTATGGATAGTGTAAGGGTGTTGATGTCTTATGTAGGAAGGTTTTGTTTATATTCCTTTGAATATTTTGTTCATAAGGTTTTGTTAACTGATTTTAAAGCGATAACGATAAGTAAAGTTTAGTTTGTGGTCCCATAGGCTTGTAAGAGTAGGTACCTAGATAAAGCAAAAACGGTCCAAAAAAAATATCGCAGTGTCTCTAATTTTATTCTAACATTCTTACATTTTTCTTCTTAAATCTAAATTTTAAGGGTTTAGATATTATTTAAGGGTTTTTATTGTAACAAAGTAAGAATGAATAAATACCCTTAGAAGAACTCAAATAAATCAATGTGACTGAATGAAAAGCTTTCTTAAAGCTCCTCTTAGGTATGTTAGATAATGTTGTGTTATTTCTCGATTATCAAACTCAATAAACAGTAATAAACTGCCACGAGTTCAGATAAGTAATAAATTATAGGCGACAAGATCCCCACTGCTTGACAAATCGCTTTATAATTGATGATCATGGCAATGAAATATAGAAACGTATTGGGCAAATGAGATGTACTCGACTTTCAATCAAAAGGTTGAGAGTTCAAACCCCGGCGATGATAATAGATTTCCATTTCAGAAGTTATAGTATACATAAGTATATATAAGTAAGTATTAACAAGATAACGGTGAAGGAAAACATCTATAGAAAACAAGTATTATTTTAGAGCAATTAGTTTAGAACGTGGAAGCTACGGGCATTGTGCAATTTGTCTGTTTAGATTTGGCCTTGTTATCTTCAAAAGATTTACTTTTCTTAAACTTAGAAGTGAATAACTAAATGATCGATCGCACTTATTACACTTAAATAATTGTGATGACTAAGTAGATTATTTGTGATAAAGCCTTAAAAACATTTTAAAGCTGAAAATACTGATTTTACCGTTGAATCCAATGATAATTTCAAAATAACCAATGACCTTGAAAAACTTGATGAAATGTTACAAAGTCGTCAAGGTAACAAAAGCAAAGAAAAGACTCAGAATTGAAATAAAGCTGAAAAGATTTTAAACAAAGACAACAAAGTAAAAGTCTACCGGCACTTGGCTATTGTGAAGGACAAAACGTTTGGAGCCAAAGGCACTTGTGCGGCGGATCAAGTGTTAGTTGGAGAGGCGACACGCAAACCGCAACATCTTATATTCATGAACAAGATACATCTGACATACAGACTTGAACTTGAACGCACAGCTTCAGATTTCTTGTCCAAATTTTAGGGATTTTAACTCATATTTCGAGAAAAAATCACAGCGTTTTTTTAATTTTTAACATGTTTAAATGTTTAACAAGACTACTTCTAAA
Organism: Camptogramma bilineatum; assembly: GCA_958496255.1. NCBI lineage: Eukaryota > Metazoa > Arthropoda > Insecta > Lepidoptera > Geometridae > Camptogramma > Camptogramma bilineatum. The sequence continues at coordinate 15,107,665 of OY292453.1, forward strand.
TTAACTCTTAATAGAGAATAATTCATTGCATTCTTTTACTTTTTAACCTGATGTTTAAGACTACTTCTAATTTTTTCTATCTACGTATCTACGTATTTATGAAGTTTTTGAGTCACTAAAAGATCTAGGTATGATAACTAATATACTCCACGGATTACGAGAGCATTCTGTCACAAGCGTTTAATCAAAAATCAAATCAAAGAATTGTTGGATGATTATTTTGAATCCTTTTTGATTTTTAGATTTTATCAAAAACGATTAGGTGAGTTATATGTTTAAAATTTTGTCTAGCATTCAGGTAAGATCTTTGGAACACATAGAATTTAAAAAAATACATAACATCCAAGTCACTGATTAGATTTGCATGCTGATAAGTTCGGCCTATGCACACTTTCGGCCATGGGAGAATGTGAGTTGATAAGACAAACTTGATCATAATCAATCATGTCGCTATCAATAGCATTATTTTCAATCTCAAATGCTATAAATAGCACGATGACGTCAATTATCATTGCCTCCAATCTTATAGGATGGTCACAGTGTCATCTGCAATTGCCGCATAAGATAGAAGTGTAAGTCCTAGAAGTTTCAAAGTAGTGTTCTGGAAAACTGTCATCATCAAAGATTAGGATTCAAATCCACCTATTCCTCTAAATAAGTAGGTACTCTTATTAATATTATGCGTGTGAAAGGAGTGACTACTGAGATGACGAGTGATAGGAGGGAATGGAAGAGGAGAACATGTTGTGCCGACCCCACCTAGTGGGAAAAGGCAAGGAGATAATGATTAGCCTATCACTTACATTCTGAAGGAAATAAATAATCGCATGTAACCTGTTTGTATTTTTAATTACCGATGCACTTGCTGTGACTAGCAACCCGTCGCTATTCGATAACGTTTTTACGAGTCTTCAACAACTTTAGAGATATTCAAAGACTAAATTCTTAAGTTCTCGAAGATTTTAGGAATGAAAAGCTTATTATATTCTTGAACTGTGTGTCTCAGTAACACAATACCCGACCGCAGCCCGACCGCCCCATTACGCGATCATCAGAAAACACCGAGGTGTTAATGCATATTAATTATAGGGGCTCCAAGATGTTTTGACATTGTAACTTGAGTTATGGAAAGTAAATGGACTTGGAAGTTTCGAAGTGGCAATTTGAGTTTAGAAGTTGAATCGAATAAGTTGACAACACAATTCTGCTTTTGTAATTTTTCTTTAGGTTTGTCTTTTCAGAGTTATTTTTTGATCGTTCTATACACTTGAATTATTTCTTTTAATGAACTTTTAGACTTCTATGTAAGTAATGTAATGAGCATCGTAATAAGATTCTAAAAATACATGCCATATAAAGAGACAATGCTTAGGGTAATTGAAAATATTTTAACACCAAGCTGATCAAGCTCCTTAACAAAGTACGCAGACAGTCAGTATAGACTCCGAATGCTATAGGTATATAATAATTAATTCCACATTAAATTGAAATAATAGAATTGGTACAGAACAAGTTGGTCTATCAGGTATTCTATGAAGTGTTTTTTACAGTAACTTGAAAACTTTTGTACGAAGAACGAAGTCATTTGTTGTATTATTTGGTTGGTGATTTCTCTCTGTTTTCTTTCTTTAGGCCAATTTTTAAACAGAGTTCCTTTTTTTAATATAGTGGTGTGTTATAATGTATAATGTTGTGTGTATAATGTTGTAATGTCATGTAACTATGTGTTCTTCTTTGTTTGTAAAAAAAAAATATATAATTTACTAACTTTTGTCAATAATAAAAATATGCAACTGTGACTCACCAGTGTGTATGTATGTGTGTTTCTTCATATCAGATTTCTGATGGAACCTCTTGCCGCAGTACTGGCAAGGGTATGGTCGTGTGTCGGAGTGGATCAGCAGGTGGGTGGAAAGTGTGCTGGACCTCTTGAACGTCTTCCCACATTGCTTGCACTCGAACACTTTCTCCACGCTGTGCACGGCCCTAGGGGCGGAGGCAATGTAAGATTAGGTGCAACTAAGATGCTAACATTTTGGAATGATAAAAGTTTTTTATACAAACAATATTTTTAATAAATAAACATTTGATCAAATTTGACTGACTCCAGCAGGCGCAGTAGAAAAATTGGTGGAAGGATGGAAGGGAGGCCTTTGCCCTGCAGTGGGAAACGCTTATAAAAAATAAATACGAAAACAAATAGCTACCTAAATGATGAAGAATCGTACAAAATAACATAACAAACCAGAAAATAACACATTCTGCACATAGCTTTAATCCAACAATAGGATTCCCATGTCGTAGTTAGAACGAAAGCTATAAAGACAGTGGACTCATAAATCTAGCAGTAATGGCTGAATTATAGGTAATGCTTAATAGTATAGTTTAGGGAAAGTGTTATTGATGTAAACTCACCTATGTTGACTTAGGCTGATCTCATGGCCAAAGGTCTTGCTGCAAAGTTCACACGCAAAAGGCCTCTTTCCATTATGAGATCTCCTCGCATGAACTTCTAATCCATGAGGCGTGCTAAACATTTTCTCACACTTCACACATGAGTACACATCTCCAATTGGCAGAGGTCTAGATAGAGGTCCTGGTGCTCCTAAAACTGCTGCTCGCAACCGCATCAGTTCAGGCCCAGCTGCCTGGAAGGCATGAAGGTAGAAATTGCTGTATCCACCCCACCCTGGCAGCCCCAAACTACCAGCATCTCTCAATATCTCAGCAAATGGTAGTGGAGGGTACAGGAATGGTCGCTGAGGCTGAATTCTCGGGGCATCTGGTCGGAGTAACGCGCTGACGGAAAACGCCTCAGATCTCTTTGGGGGTGATGTGGAATCTGGTGGTCTTCTGGGGGATGATGGAGGGGAATCGACTTCTAGTTCGGGGGAGCTGGAACGCACTGATCTGGGTGATGTGGGTGATGGGTTCCAGCAAGGGCTGCCGCAGCGGGAGGCTGGTGAAACGCGTTCAGGTCTGGTATCTGTTTGGTGATCTTCTTCATCTTCGTCGGTCTTGTCTCCGACCAAGCGGTTGATGCCGAATTTGATTTCATCTGAAAAGAAGGTAGCGTCAGTAATGTCTTTATGAAATCACTAAACAAAAACTAACAAAAACAGTATTAATAGATACCGACTCAAAAAACTTTTCCAATAGGAAAATCTTGCGTCTTTGCTTTCAATAGATTTGAATTGAAAAATCATTGTTAATGATCCGTTGATAATGTCTGAATAATAAATTGATTTCCAATGTGAATAACGTCATTAACCCTAAAGTTATTCAAACATTTGCCAAAACTAGGTATTGTCCAAGCCCCAATTCTGACACAATAGACCCCATAAAGGACCCGATTGTTTGCTCACAGGGGTAGGCAGAGCACAGGTGCCACACTTGTCGCTCCGGATGAAATGGGCTGTATCATATCGCTGCAACAAATTGACTTTGGTCTCAACCCTCGCGGGCCAACCCTCGTAATTAACACGTCGGGTCGAAACGACCCCTCAATCTTTTTTACAATTTGTAATCCGCGGGCGCGACTAAACGCAACTAAAGCCCGTTGTTCAGTTTTGTTTAGTTTGTCGCCTCGTTGGTTTGTTCATTTATACTTAGATTTGATTTTTGTAAATGTCTCAATTTATATCTTTGTTCAAGATCTGTTGCTGTTTTTTTATTTTTAGATTCACCTTCAATCTTATCATGGCTGATCGGTCACTTATCAGTCAATGAAATCTCAGTGAAAATAAACGGTTTAATGTTTTGTTTCTATGGAGATATAGACATGTTTCGTAGTATAACATAGGCTGCGTTCAGATGACACAGCCAATTTGTCCCTCAAATAAAACTTCATAGATCATCAGAAAGCCATCAGCTGAAACTCACGCTGTCCAAAAACAAACATCGATCTCAGAGCAGACAAGTTCCACTAATGAAGAGCGACCCCTATGTCTGAAACGCAGCAGCTGGCATTTGGAACGGAACCAATCGCCTGTTGTCGGCTGAATTCGGCAATGACTTCGTCATAGACTGAACAATAGTACTTTCAAACCAAACTCTCACTCCTATCATTCTATTTGAGAATCTACAGCACGCTCTCAAGCGACTATATACCTTATAGTCTGTAAGAGAATATACTTACTCTGTACAAAGCTACGCATAGGCCATCACAAGGCTTAGACTTTATCTCAGTGAATAATGAATTTAAGCAATGGATATTAAGGCTGATTTTTCGATGTAGTAGTTTTGGAATAACCTATGTCAGGCGCCGGTCGGTCCCTCCGGCCTCTACGCACATTTCACGCCCGACTCCCGTTCCACAATGGGCAGCGTTTAAGGGTTACTCGGTACACTTGTTTGTTTGTCCCCTTTGCGACACGGTTTTATTACCCCATAGTATTTATTACATATTAATGGTTATTTAGATTCATTGTTCCGTTCAGACAGTATGCTCGAATTTATGGCAGTGCAAAATATTGAATGGGGAGTGAGGGAGCAAAGGAAAGTTTTATTGAGCCCCATTGTAATTAGATGATGATAATATAGATTTAGAATTTATTTGGAGAGATTTTGCACTGTATATCAAACAAAAAAACAAAAATTATAAAAAAAAAAACAAAGAAAAGGAGTGTGCTTTAGATCACGCCACTAAAGTAAAACTTCCGTTTGCCTCGCCCGTACATCACACTTTTCGTAACGCTCTCGTCCCGCATTCACTAGCTTACTCACAAAGTCAAGCGTTACTTAAAAAAAAAAGATTTATACGAATTGAGAACCTCCTCCTTTTTTGAAGTCAGTTTTTAAAATTTGTTCAGTTTACTCGTTACCAGTTCAATAATCACTCAAATAATCATTCAGCATTAACTAAGAAACTTTAAACATATTGGAGACAGTACAAAGTACTCCAAAAGCCTCATGATCAGTTAATATGGCACATGAGTTTAACCCGCCGCCGCGAGCGAGCCGTCTCAGAGAGCCGTTCCCGATCAAATTACTGCGTTTTTAACCCGCAAATTGGATTACACAATGTCAGTCTGCATACTGCATTTTTCTTATCCAAACATTGCATTAGCATCATTACCACACAGTCTAATGCAATTTTAATTATAAGAGGTGCGCCGGAATGTACCCGGTGCATACAGATTGTTGTTTTTCTGTGGGCTTTTAACAAATTAAAAAGTGGTGTCGTGCAAATGTGGATGTGAATTGTGGATAATTTTACTTCGTTTCGTTTGTTTTGTTACCGAACATTAGGTGACTGTAATAATTAGGGCTTGTTACCTTGTAAGTAAAGTTTTGTTTAGTTACTTCCTAACATTACTCGGCAGGTAGCAGAAAAGAATAACTCTTACGAGTTACTGCTATTTAGCTATAGCGAAAGACGTGTGCTCGGTACTTTTCACTTTAACTGACAGCTAAGTTACTTAAGACCTTACTGGGAGACTGTTAACCCATTCCCTGCCCCAGTTCCACGGTGGTGCTGGTGCTCGCCAGTACCGGCATAGCCAGCTCACCATCATGAGCGCTGAACGCGTTAAAAAAGCGCTAAGTGTATGTAAGACTTGACTAACACTTGCTAGTCAAGAAAGAGACCTATTTTGGAAGGAAAATGCACTTGTTCGGTTGAGATTCGAACATAAGCTTCGAATCAAAAGTCGAGAGTATCAAAATAAACATGAAAATTGCTAGTTTTGTTTTGGCGTTTGAGGTTTGATCACTGTATCAAACAAACCGATTTAGTTGCTTGCATTAGTTCTTATCTTGATTCATCTCAGCCTGGTTGCACCCACTGCTGGGTATAGGCCTCCTCTTTATTTCGCCAATCAGTCCGGTCCTGTGCAATCCTGATCCAAGCTTTCCCTGCCACATTTACAATGTCATCTGACCATCGGGCCGGTGGTCTGCCTCTTGGTCGTTGCGCATCTCTGGGCCACCATTTATTCTTATTCTTATCATCATTCATTCTTATCATCATTTATTCTTATCTTGATTAAATGTGAGAAAATCCATGAGCGATAGCTAGTACCTATACTAAAGAACAAGTGATAAAGTAAAAGGATTTGGAAAAATACCTCAGTTTTAAGATCATTATCTTTAAATATTGATGTAATTCCAATTATAAATCATGTCACTGCAATCAATGATAACAAATCGGACCATTAATTAATTATTAATTATCACAATAATCACATTAATATTATAAATGCGAAAGCTTGGATGTTTGGATGGATGGATGTTTGTTCCTCTATAACTCGACAATTACTAAACCGATTTGGCTGAAATATAGATAGATAATGACCGGGAATAGGACATAGGCTACTTTTTATCCGGGTACTACGCGAGCGAAGCCTTGTATGGAATAATGTACCTAGGTACTTTTTGTTTAATGCAAGGATTTTCCAAATAGCAGTCATTTCGGAATTTACTCACCACACAAAAAACTCACTAAAATCAAAATCTCATCATTTTGGGATAGATTCAAAGTAACGCCTTATTTGCAAAGTCACGAACAAAACATTAATCTGGATTAACGAACTTGTAATAAATGTTCAATCAAAATTATACGGGGCCCGTGACTAATATTTCAACTTTTAATAAAGTGCGGTATTATGGACCCTGGGGGTGTAAGAGGGTTAACCGTTGAAAGATGGAAAAATTGACTTCTTATTTTTGATTTCTGATGAGATGATGTCCGGGACCGTCAAAATTCATATCAGCTTAGAATGGGTAATAATAGTTTTTTCACCTTTGCACATCCTTAGAGACTCGAGAGTTTCTTTCATACTGAGCTTTATTAGTCAGTGACTTTGAGAAAATATTGATGACAAATGAGGAGTGTTTCTTCAAAAAAGCTTATTTAATTCCTGTGGAAAATTTACTTCAAAAAAAGCCTTTCGATCCAAACAGACTTATATTATTTAAAGCATTTTCTCCCTAAGCTTTTACTTTTGATGTGAATCACTACATACCTAGTATAAAACAAATTCGCTTCCAGCTGTCTGTTTCATATGTGCTTAGATCTTTAAAACTACGCAACGGATTTTGAGTTTTTTTTAATAGATGATATAATATGATATGATATATTAGATGAATAATTAAATTATTTAAGAGGGAGGTTTATATGTATGTTGGGAAACACTGATAATTTTAGAGGTTTCTAATGTGATGTGATGGGACCCATGCGAAGCCAAGGCGGGTCGCTAGTAAGTTATATGCAAGGTTGCACTTGTTTCTTGTCTGTACTTTGTCAACTAAAATTTATCAACTAACAGCTCATTTTATTTCAAATAAAAAAAAATATTCTGATTACAAATCCGGTTGTAAACATTTCGCTTGGAAACGTAATTGCCACACAATCAAATAATCACAAAATTAATGTATAAATCAAATGTTATCATTCCTAGTTAAAGTCATTATCAGAAGTAATAATATGATTTTAATCCCATTTATCTCATCAGATTAGTTAAATCTTGGATTGTAAATGTCGGATTAAATCCAAAGCTATCTGATATTTGTGTGTTTTTATTGATGCGCGCACACATTGATTCGGTTCATGTGATTGGTTGCAGCGGCCTTTACACGTAAAGTTCGGAACGCGGGAAACAGCAAGCGCCGTTCCATCCCTCCGAAACGTACATGTAGATGCGCGGGTATGACAGTTCGATCTGTCATCAAAAAACTTTTTTCATACCATTCCACGCGCCAGTCTTAACTGCGGTCAAAACTCTGGTTCGGATCGTTTTGCCTATGTCAGATTCACCCACGTTCCAATCCATGGACGCATTTTTTATAGTACGACAGTTTGATCCGCGGTCCGAACTTTACCGTGTGGCGGCCGCTAATATCGGATACTATTTGAATTACCGACTCAATTGCCTTCTAAATTCAAAAATGTTCAAAAAGTTTTTAGGCGTATATTAGACGCTCTTTACGTATTGATCTTTGTAGATAAGCGACGTTCTGATGGGTGACTGCAAGTGCCATTAACAGTTGAGCGCTTCCGTGCTTCGGAGGGCACGTTTAACTGTCGGACTCGGCTTTTTAGTCGTTAAGCCATGACGAAGGCTTTTAGCCGGACTAGTAACTCCGTCACCAGAGTTGGTCACTTACTCATACGAACATTTTTTTTATCGAAAAACATCGATTGGAATAATCCTATAAAGATTATTTTAATCAAAGTTGTGAAGGTCTTCTGTTCTGGTGCCGATTTCAAATGGATTTAAAAACTTTATTAGTTTATGAATATTATCTAACGCTTTATGAAGTAAGTAGCTTCTGACCGCGGCTTCACTCGCGTGGTACCCTAATAAAAAGTAGCCTATGTCTATTGCCGGTCATTAACTATCTATACTGTATATTTCAACCAAATCGGTTCAGTGGTTGTCGAGTTATAGAGGAACAAACATCCATCCAACATCCAAGCTTTCGCATTTATAATATTAGTGTGATTTGTCTTTCCAATTAGTTTTTATGTTTTTAATTTAAGTAACCTAGAACTATTATCTTAAGATGTTTAATCAATTACACACCGTCTGCTACCTACTTAAGGTCGTATCACACTTGAGTAAATTCATGTTTATCGTCCGTCATACTGAATTCAGTGTGACATAACACCACACTTGGACCTTCAAGACGTATCATTTGTCAAAGTCTGAGGGGTAGTTAAAGGAAGTACAAGAATATATATAGTGAATATATAGTGAACCCCTACATTAAAATACAAATATATAGATTGGTAGGTATATTATCTCTCAACTTACTAAGTTGCAGTTGGTATTGTTTATCTAGGTGCTAAAATCAATTATCATCATCATTATCGTTTGTGCTTTGCTTTAAGTGTTTATTGCTTTAAAGTATAAGCAGATAAAAGTATAAAGTAGAAGCAGAAGAACAATATTGCTTTAGTACTGCTGCATGACTGCTGCAGTCCTTCTTTAGACCTGCATTCTCACATTCGTTGTAATGTATGACATAAATGACTTATTACGTGAGTAAGCAGGACTGCAGCAGTCATGCAGTAGTACTAAAACAACATTGTTTTGGTCCGAATCCAAGCAAAGTTAAAACAAGCTTGAAACAGTCCTGCTTTAGGAATGTTGAAACAAACCTAAAGCAGGGCTGTTTTAAGCTTTTTAATTGTTATAGTGTTAAACCACACTTATTTGTCAACCTGACAAATATGGATTCCGTGGCCGAGTTGGTAAAGGCACTCCGGCTTAAGAAGGATCGCTTGTATCATTGTGGGTTCGAATCCCGTCGGAATTGAAAATTTTGATAAGATTTTTCATTTTCAAATGTTTTAAGCTTGTTTCAACATTTCTCTAAGAGTTCTTAGTACGGCCCCTGATCGGGATTAAAACTCGCAACCTTTGGACAGAGGAAAGTAGATTCCATTATTATACACGGCATTAGAAATGTCTGTTGGTTTTGATAAAAATGATAAATCAGGGCTTACTTCGGTCTGATCTGAAGTATTTCGATGGAAGATTGAACCACGCTTAAAGTGTCACTCAATGATAAGCGATAATGCCTCCTTGAAAATCTCACAAAGATTTAGAATGTCGTTTTCTGCATTGTGGTGACTATGCGGGAAATAAGAAGGGATTTATTTGTTTTTACTTAGATATTTTATGACCGAACCATCTAAGCTTGGATTCAGTGAGCTGAATCCAAGCTACTGAATCCAAGCTTAGATGGTTTGGTCATGTAATAAGAAGATCAGACGACCACGTCGTGAAAAAGTGCCTTTCCATGGCTACAAATAAGAGGGGAAGAGGAAGACCGCAAACTCATGGATGACGAATATTCTGAGGGATATGAAGAACATAGGCCTTAGCATAGATGATGCCCACCAGCGAGATAAATGGCGCCGCATGATTAAGAAAAGGCGAGGGAGAAGAAGACGAAGAAGATTTTTATTTATATGTGCATTAAACCTCTAAACGGTGAAGGAAAACATAGCAAGATTGACAATGTATTTTCTGTAGATATGGCCGGTTAAGCTGAGAGAATGGCTTAGTTGCTGGGCAAACAAACAATGTCCCAGGCACTACAGTGTCCTGTTATGTGTAGGCAAAGATTGCCACCTGTATAAATGGTTTATGCGATCGATAATACAAACGTGATGTCAAGGCATAAAGTAAATGTTGCTTACGGGGATTTGTATTACCGAGGAGCTTGCAATGTATGAACAAATCAAACTATTTGCAAAAAATATGAGCTTGCGCCAATCTTGTGTTTGCCAACATTGAAAATGAACACAAAATGAACAACGTATTTCAAATTTTCCGCCTTAAATTTTGCTTACATTAAAGCTGGAGAAACAGTGACCAAGTTTGCGCTGGCTGTGGTTCAGTATAGTTTTAAATGAACAAAAAGCTTAATTACTAACTTTTCGTGTGTGTACGAGGTTATCAAATTGGTGACCCCGTTATCTCAACAGCGGTGCTTTAATGTGTCCCGATTTCTGTCAATGTTACCATTTCCACGAATTATTTGCTGAAACAATACGGTTTATGTTTGTGTCAATAACGTGAACCTTTATTTTGTAAGGAACAAGGTTAAGGTTCCAAATAAATTTTGGTTGGTCGTAGGTGAGTTTGTGATGAAATACGCGGTCTCTTTGACGCTAAGCCGTCATTTGATAATTGTCAGTCAACAAACTTAGATTTGTAATGGTTTAAAGAGACTCTTTGTTTTTCGTCTGCAATTAAGAACGTCTATACGGACCCAGTAAATATGAGCGTTTGAATTATAAGTCAAACGAATAAAAATCTTACTCAAAAGTCATGCGTGTGAATTACTTACCTACATCAATTTATTTGTTTCTTTTTAGTAAATATATTTAGGTCAATTTATAACCACAATGTGTTCCGATGTAATAATTTGTAAGTATTAGGTACCAACGAGAAGCTTGCAAGGTATTAACAAATCAAATTTTTTGCAAAAAAATTTTAGCTTGCGCTAATCGTGCGATTGCCAACATTGAAAACGAAAACAAAACTAACAAAGTATTTCAAACGATCAATAATTTGTGAATGCACCACAATATCTTTATTTCATTTTATTCGAACGAGTATAATACCAATTACAATTAAACCACCCTTCGTCAAAGCAATTTGAAAATTCTGTCTAAATTCAATTGTTACAGCTAGAAGTCACGCGATGGATCGGATGACTTGTCCGTAGTCGGGTCTACTTGGCAAACACTAGTGAATAATAGGGTAAACAGTAGTGTTGGGACAATAGAGGTGAAATAGCCGAAGAAAGTTCCGAAGCTTAGTTAAGGTAAGGTCAAATCAAATCTCGAGGACTTATTTGCACAAGGAGTTTCTATTTCAGACAGCGTTGTAGTGACGAGACTCCAGCCTGGTGAACGCCTGAACAAACGCTGCTGTGCACAACTTTTGCACGAGCAGTAATCCCAACCGTGCACGCCAACGCGGATGCAAGCTGAACGCGTTGGTTTGGCCTAGGCTTTAAACCTAGCTTGGTAGCGAAACCTATTTTATTACAAGAATATGGGACCTTACTTATAAACCCCTTACAACTTTAAACAATGCTCAAGATTCGCCCTGTCTCTATTTGTCACTATCTATCTAAAAAAAAGGATTCGCGCACTCCCCACTTTAGGTACCTAAAACTTATTAGCTTAGTTAGGCACTAAGCGCCTAAGCGAACCGAATTGCACTTTGTTGCTTCGCAGAAGTCAGGCTTCTCTACCTATTTATCCTGGGGTTAAAGTACACCTCCTGTTTCTTGATAGGAAAAGTTGCATGTTGTATATGTAGACTCTAAGGTATATATTTTATATGGGCCGTAGTTTTAAGTATTTTACATCTTTTACTTGCTACTGTTGCCTGAAATAAATGATTTATTATTATTATTATTATATTTTTAGATTGGTAATGCAAATTAATGATCTCATCACAAAGTATGTTTAAGTTCTGATATTATTATGTTATTCTTCAGAAACATGATTATAAAACATACATTTTGAAATAAAAAATACAAGAGCTCCGGTAAAGGTTGATTCACGTTACACACACGTGTAACGTGAATCAACCTTTAATCTATGTCACTGTCTTGACACTTGTTAGTCCTGACAATACAATAAAAAAAAATCTCCACGTCCAAATTGTGCATTTTCCAAGCCGAAAACTCTGTTATTCGGCTAAGATAACATTCACATCACTACGATGTCGTGAGCAAGGCCGACTTGCAAATATTGACACTGTGACCCGCCACGCACTGCCCTTTGATTGATATACTGGACACTGCCCAGTGGCCAATGGCCCTGGTTGGAGACAGGGTTCTGTTTTGTTTAATTGACACGCGATTGAACTCTAAATTAGGAAAATATACTGTGAGGTTTATGTGTAGATACGAGTAAATTTATAAAATAAATAAAATATGATAAAATAATTTTATTTCAGACCACAAAAGGTCACATATTTACACAAAACAGCATCAAAATTAAAGTTACAAAATAAATACATAAAAAAAACATTCCGACGAATTAAAAACCTCCTCCTTTTTTTTAATTAGTTAAAAAAAAAATTCTTAAAATCTTTATGCAGTAGAACGTGGAAAAGAGTCGAAGCGGTGTCTAGGATTATAAAGTTTTCTGATAAGTCAAAAAGTCGATTAATCAATAAACATTTTACCACCTCTATACTAACTACGAGTTTTTATCACTATTCAAATTCAAAATCAATTCAAACCAATTTTTATTCAATAGGACCACTCCGATCTCAGGATCACCTCGTTTCACGGAGTCGCGAAAGAACAGGAGTAAATGTTTACTCCTATTCTTGTGTCGTGAAGTATTTATCAAGGACTATTAGATTATACTTAAGCACTGTTAGAATACTACTGTTATATTGATACTCAAGTTCTATTACATCAAGACTTATCTAGAGCTAGAAGATTCTACTATTTTTACGTGACCAATACCGTGAAAAATCAAGGCAACAAACACGGTTTGAGGCCTTCCCGGCTAGCCAAGCGGCAACCGATTTCATTTATATAATTCGCTAACTCGAACGAGACATTTCATTGGTCAAACGTAAAGTCACGTGGTCTTCGTTACTTTCCGCTCTACTTATAAACTTCTGTAAAAATTTAAACACCGTTTGAACTATTGCCATCCTTTTTGTTAGTTAGTGACAAATAGTGACAGGGCGAATTTTGAGCATTGTTTAACAAATGTTCAAGTTTTAGACCCCCTTACTTATAAAAGATGTTTAAAGTTGAACACTGGTTAAACAACGTCTTGTCTCTGTTTCTCACTATCCACAAATAAAGACAGGATGTTGTTTAACCAGTGTTTAACTTTAAACATCTTTCATAAGTAAGGCCCAGAGTGTTTTTCAAGAGAGTTAGCGTATTGTAGAAATAGTATCGATTGCCACTTGGCTTACTTTCTTTCGCACGCTATCTAAAATTCCCAAAGTTGGTATCAAAATCGACGTCACGACACTAAGCCACACATGAAAAGCGCCGGCCACCATAAACTTATTTAATATTCGACAGCCAAATTCCAATAACACACCACCAAATCCCTGGCTTCAGATTTTGGCGTGACACTATCTAATCTGCCGTCACCGCATATCACAGGCGAAATTACGTTTGTTTTACAACTCTGATTTGCCATGCCACAGAATAATAACAGTGAATTTACTGAAGTTTTACTAGGTGATAAACTGTGTCGTTTATGACATAATTTGACATAATATTTGGCCTTGTACACACGATAGGCATTTGTTGAGTTAGCCGTTTCGATGCGCAGTAGAAAATTTTGTACGAAAAAGCGTCACTGCGCATCGAAACGGCTAACTTCACGAATGCCTAAGTAAGGCCTCGTAATTGTTAAACAATTTAGAAATAAAATGTCATGTGAGCAACTATATTTTGACCCCATTTCATATTTAAATGCTAGCTTAACAAGGCTTACGAATGCTTTTTCCTTGTCATTCTCAAGTCAATGAAAAGAAATGACAACAGATGTTAATAAGCCCACTATGAATGTCTGGGAGTCATAAGAACGATGATAATAAATAAAATCATACCTTACTGAAAAACGCAAAAACTTGTAAAGCCTTTAGTGTAATAAACATTTCACATAGGTATTTTTTTAAACTTGAATTCCAAATACAAAATATAAAAAAAATATTATTCTAAACTTTGGGACATTTGCCAATTTTTTATTTTAGCTGTAACAGAAGGTGTTATGACTCATTTTTGGTTGAAGCGAATTAGGAGTGACAGAAAGGCACTGGCGGTACCACAAAGGATGATAACATTGATAAGCTATCGGTATCAACTTAAACATAACGTTATGATGGCTGTAATTTTTCTTGTCGAACACAAATTTCGATATGATAAAGGACGGTTGGCATAATATGCATGTTGCATTAATGTGTTTATCATTGTCTTTATTGAATCTATCAATCTACACTAATATTAGAAAGAAGTAATGTTTTTATGATCAGTTTTGCCCCAGTGGGATTGTGTTCAATTTTTGATCCGACGGTCGTGAGTTCGAATCCCAGCCGTGCATGGAGTTTTCTTTGGATGAAGCTCTGAATGGTGAGTGAAGGAAAACATCGTGATAAAACCAATTAGCTTTTTTAATAGCGACGATGGGCTTGCAGCCTGTCACGTATGGAATTGGTAACTTCTACAAAATGTGGGGTAGGTACCTTCCTAACTCTGGGGATCTCTAAGATTTTCAAAATGCATCCCAAAATAGAACCCAGACGGGTTCAAAATAGAAACCTTTTTTTTTTTTATATAAGGTTAGCTCTTGACTTTGCTCCTTGCCTGGGCATGGATGAAGTCGACGATAGAGCGAGCTTCCCTAGAAAATGCCTATTAACTCTCCTTTTAAAGGTGTTCGGGTTACATGTAGATGACCTAATAGGCGTTTATGCGGCCACCGTTATACCAATCGTCATTAAATTTCGTGGGAGGACATACACCACAGCTTTTCGCCGTATGCGCCTTCAATGGACGATTCGTTGCAGATATCTTCCATTACACGTCTATTAGTTCAGTACATGGACAAAAATGAAGAAATTAGATTAATATTATTTTTCTGACCCTCTTTCTCGATGGCCGTGTCCCGGGCATTGTAAATCCGATTTGGACATGTGTGCACAACGAAAGCAAACATCACCTACAAGATAACGTGTGTTTTATTTGGAATGGATTATGCTGGGATAACTTCGACTCATAAACCATAAAATCGAATAGCACGGATTTTATTATTATGGTTACGTTTTCCCAAGTTTTTTGATAATAACACTCAACAATCATATTTGTAGTCCTGCAGTGCTATTCAGACTGAGATGAATCCGATTCGATGACTTTTTTCGAAAAGTTGACGTTTTTTCAGCGAAGAAACGTCACATTCCCAATTCGGAATACATTCCAAGAAGGTCTGAATCGCACTGCTAATACACTAGAATTTCCGAAACTATATACGAGCAGTATGAGTATGTGAAATGCCAGACAAGCATTCCACCCACCTGATGGTAAGCGGTTACCGTAGCCTATGAACGCCTGTGACACCAGAGGAGTCAAACAGTTTGAATGGGGTACTATTCCGATTAACTAACAAACAAGGCGTATATAAATGTAGTAGTTACCTCTAGCTGGATAGATATCCTGATGTACTGGTGGAGGAGACACTAGCCTTGGAACAGGTCTGCTTGAAGCCCCCCAGAGGGACTGACAGAGTCCGCTTCGTAAGGCTTCACTTGCTGATAGACCTGGTGACAAAGGAAAAAAATTAAAATAACTCATCATCATCAAAGTGACGCGTGATTCGAGAACTGGCACATTATTCTGCTCATGTAATATGGCTAGGGCCCCTGGGGGCCTATTACACTATCCATCGTCGCGATCGCTGTAGAACACTTCGAAATGTATAGGAATTGAAGTTCTGACCACGTGACTCATCACCTAAACGTCAATTCCTATACGTTTCTTAAGTGTTCTACAGCGATCGCGACGGTAGATAGTGTAATATGGCTAGGGGGCAGCATTGTACGACGTGGTTTGGTTATACTGCCAGTGTGTTGGCAACGATTCCGACTGACAGTAACTTAGATCAGTTGCGCTAGAAAGATCGTTTGTATCTTTGGATAGCTCAACTGGTTCATAAAAATTTGGTAAAGTTATGTAACACACTAAAAAAATTAAAACAATTTATCGCTTTACCTATAAACTCCTCTCAACTTCTGTCAAAATTAAAATAATGCCTTTTTTACCCGACTACGGCGAAGCAAAAAGAAGGATTATTTTAGATAGTGACAAATAGTGACGGGGTGAATCTTGAGCATTGTTTAACCGGTGTTCAAGTTAAGAGACGTTTATAAGTAAAGCCTTTAATCTATCTGTTACAATTTTGAAAGACTGTTTTAAAAGATTTTCGATACTTATCCATAACGTCTTTAGTAATTAAATTAAAAAAACAGGATGTTACAATATAGACTATCATCTTGCTTAAATCAAATTATTCCAAAAGTTAACCGAAGGTTATGGTGTCTCCCATACCATGAGTCACTAATTGTCTGGACAATGAGGAAGCAACTGACGATTAATGAACGAAATTCTACGAATGGAATTCACTGTATTAATTTTAAAATTGTTTAAATAAATACAAAATGTATTTTCAACTAATGTGTGGTTTTGCCTTTGTTTAAATAAATTCTAAATAAATTTTCAACTAATCTATGGTTTCTACCGCTGCGGGAAAGAGATGTGATTGTATGTAGGTATGTTTGTCCTGATGTATTATTTTTACGAAAAAATACTTGCAGTTTTAATTTTTTAAATGTTAAACCACACACATGTAGCAAACAGCGAAATGAAAATACTTATTGAAATTTTCAGTTCTGACGGGATTTGAACCCGCACTGAACAAAGCGATCCTTCTTAAAACTAAAACCTCCTTTTAGGAGGATCAGTTGAGTTACTTAAAGCACCGGAGTACTTTAACAAGCACTCCGGTGCTTTAAATAACTCAAACTCAGGCTTTAATATATAAGAAAAAATAAATAGATAAGTACTTACCTAAGTATATCCGAAACAAAACCAATTTTTTTATTTTTACCCGCCTGACTGTCAAGACCGTTATTGGTTTTGAAAAATAAACGAAGGTGAAAAAAGTCACGGGAAATGTACTAGTCGGACTTAAAAATGATGTTTTTGTAGTTCGGTCGTATCAAACGCTGTTTTAAAGGGGATTATCGATAAGGATTTATCAAAACACATGTATTTCGGTAATCACTGCTGTAGCTACAAGATACCAAATCATAGATAAATAGACTGTAGTTTATTTTACTTCTAACTAAAAGATCTTCAAAGATTTAACTTTTGAAACTATCATGGTTACGAACATAAATATTGTTATCAACGGGATAATTACCATGATTATTGAGTTTTGTTGCTTCCCGATATTTCGACGCAGTTGCATGCGCCATGATCACGGGTAACTGAAGTCTTTGCGAGGTATAGGTGTTCGTAGTAGTAAACGACTAAGAAAGAGGGTAGACCGTTTCGTCTGCACATAACTACCCTCTACCTCGCAAAGACTTCAGTTACCCGTGATCATGGCGCATGCAACTGCGTCGAAATATCGGGAAGCAACAAAACTCAATAATCATGGTAATTATCCCGTTGATAACAATATTTATCTTCAAATATTTTTTAAATAGTTTTCTTTGAATGGCTTTATTGGTTTTTGTGTATTTTGTAATTTTTTGTAAAGGTCTTGTTAAACATAGTGCGTAGGTGACTAGATTCAAAGCATACCAAATTATAAAAAAAACTTAGAGACGAATTCAACAAATCCAAGACTCAAGATTATAAAAATCGGTCAAGCCATTCTTGAGTTATAAATGGTGTAACTAACCCGACTTTGTTTTTGTGTATGTATTATATATTAAAGATGGAGTAGGTATATATTGGATAAAGTAAGTACCTATAGATGGAGCGAATAGGTACCTATCTCTTTTAAACCAGACTGCCAATTACTTAAGTAAGTGAAAGAATAAAGTCTGAAATCAAACGCATTCTTTGATTTTTATCTTTATTGCGTTGTTAATGGTTAAATTACACAGTTACGAATATAAATCCCGGTTAAATTTTGACGTGAAGAAATCAGCACGTGACACTTACACATGGGTCCAAGTTAGCAGTGCGTTTCAGATTTCCGAAAATGGATCCAACTCGATGATTTTTTTTTTCGGAAAGTTGACGTTTTTTCAGCGAAACAACGTCACTTTCCGAATTCGGAATACATTCCAAAAAGGTCTGAATTGCACTGCAGGAATACTTTTAAATTATAGAATACTACCACTTATGCTTACTTAAGCCAAAAACAAGTGTCTAAATTACAAAAAAAAAAAACAGGCTACAATGTTATAGACTGAGCAATTTCCTGCACTCTCGAGGTGCATTTCTGTTCGTAACTCCAAAGAACCTCGACAGATCCTCACCAAATTTTGGTGGCACCAATAGAAAAGTATACGCTTTCAAACAAAAAACTAATTTTTTAAATCGGTTTAGGCGTCTTCGAGTAATCGGTAAACATACTTAAAATTCTATAATAAAAATTATAAGAAAAAATAAATGGTGCTCGTGTTAGGTACATTGTGTACTTGAAAATAGCTGGATTTGGATTTGCGTAATAGTATTTTTAAACAAGTATTTATAAAATTTTCATTTTTATGTTAGTTTAATGTAGCAGTGCCGCTACAGCTTGCCCCTTGTGTGCACCACAGGAAGCGATGTCACAATTGGCGTTGTCGTCAATTCAATGATGGGCTCGCGGCCGGACGCCGGTCATTGATACCCGCGCCGGCGCCACTGGCTTCTTCTGACTCACTCATCGCTATAAGATCTAGACTTTTTTATCATCGGATTTATTTTGAACGACATTGAAAACATTGACAGAAAAAAAATTGTTTTAGCTTTTAGAACCAAAGAGATTTAACGTACCTGAATTATGGAAGCGCTCAGCTTGTAATGTCACTTCCCGTCACCCATTCAAATTGTGACCGCGCACGACGCTGCTTAACTTCAACGATCAATCAAGAACGGAGCAAGCTACGCCACGATCTTGGCAATACAAGAGTTAAGTATTTTTATTTTTTCTTTCCAGGATCAGCAGAGCGATTCAGTCCTTCTCGGATTGTATTCCGAATTTGGAAAGTGGAAGTGGGCTGAAAAAACATCAATTTTCCGAAGAAAATCATTGAATCGGATGCATCTTCGGAAGATTAAATCGAACTTCATACTTGCTTTTGGTCTATCTCTAATTCATAATGGTCTTAGAGGCTTCGGATCATTGCTAAATCTGTTGCCGTCTCTTTTTATATTGATATCAGAGTGACAAAAGAAGAACATTTTCCAAAGCCGTGCTAAATTGAGAAATTATTTGAATAAAAATTATATGCGCTTAAAATCAAAACATTAATCAAAACATATAGATGGTGTTAAAATTAGCGAAATAGATATTATTAAATTTATCCTAACCAATAAGAAGTCCTTTGTTTTGAACTATGTAGTTTGAAGAAAAAATAACATATTTTGCGGGGCAAGATTTGAATAGCATAGTCCCATAGTCTAAGCATAGCTTGGACTATGGGAACCAGATAACTGATAGAATACTTATATAAGTACTTCTTTTTTTTAATGGTTAGGGCTTCCGTGTTTCACGCAAAAGACCTTGTAGATTCAATCTATGTTACTAGGGTTACTCATCAACTCATTGACTCATGAATCTAAAAGTATCTATATTTACAATCGGTTTATTGCTTTAGATATAACTGTTTGCTATTTTGGACAACGCGGCATTGAAAAGTATTAAGCAATTACAAGTTCTATTTTTGTCTCAAACATGACATGATATTGGTTCTTATCGTTAGATTAACTCATTGTCTAGTGTCCTGCAGTGTTATTCAGACCTTCTCGGAATATATTCCAAATTCGAAAAAATTCGGAAATGACAACTTTCAAATGCATTTTCGGATGTCTGAATGTCACTGCTGATTGGTGTAAACTATATAAAATAAATATTAATATACTTATCTGTGATCGCCTACATCGTAAATCAATAAATCATGTTTTTTAAATAGTTTTTTTTACGTAATACTAGCTATTACTGTGGGTAAACTGTTATAATTAAAAACAGTTGTACAGAAACTCACTACTCATTCATATTGCATGCTGGTTTTGTTTTAGATGCCTTTTTGTCTTTCTGTCATCCCATTCTGTGATTAGGTATATGAACAGAAAATCATTTTTGAGAATAAAATAGCCTAAAGCGCTGTTTACATGGTGCGTGTTGCCTAGACGATGCGATTGTCAAAATAAGGCAATGTAAACTAAACATTGAAATCATACGTGAAAGGTCGATTACCGCTTGTCACTGAATTGCCATGAAGCTAGTTTCTCGCATCTTCGAGGCAAAAAACTACCATGTAAACGGCACTTAAATGTTATGTTATCAAGGTATGTTATGGAATTTGGATTTAGCCCATCCCAAATTCATTCGTATCCTCTTAGTCATTTCAGCTTACAAAGTTACAAACACTGATATTCACACAAACTTTCGAATTCAAATTGGTGTGACAAGGTCCTTGTACGCTCTAAGCCCAATTCCCTATATAGCATCAGGATCTGCACATCCTAACCCGTGCTTCCTCTCAGAGCCCATACATCAGCTCCACACTTGACAGTAGGGTCGCCCGCCTGGCGCCACAGAATCGTTCTCTTCCTTTAGCTAATGTGTGGCACTGATTGCCCTTGCTCTGCTCTTATCCTGTTTCGAGATGTCCGTTCTTGTATTGCTTATTCTGTGGGCCACTTGTCTTCGGTTGTTTTTGACCTAATAATTGAATATCATTTTTATATTTCGAGCCGTGTTTTTTATAAGTAATCGAGATTTTTATGATGGAGCCGTGTTGGCCGAGGGATAAATACCTCGACTTTCGATCCGAAGGTTGTGGGTTCGAATCCCGGCCGTGCATCATTGGATTTTTCGTTTCAAAAAATTTATATGCGCATTAACACGAGCTCCAAACGGTGAAAGGAAACCCGCGGCTTAGTCAGCCCCACACGTATTGACCATTATCTTTCCTGTGGATATGGCCGGGTAAGCTGAGAGGATGGTTTAGGTGCTAGGCAAGCCTACTCCATTTCTAACAATGTCCCAGGCACTACAGTGTTGCGTTAAGTGTAGGCAAAGATTGCCTCCTGACACTGTATAAATCATCTACTAGAGATGTAAAGGCCTAAGTTTTTTTTTTTAAATATCCAACTGATCGAAACGTACACTGTTTTAAATCTATAGAAGCGAGAGACGGTTGTTGAGAAAACTACTCTGTTCTATCGAATCTCCTGCAATCTTCATAAAAGTCAATAGATAACATAGATAATGAATATCCAGTTTCAATGTGACGAGTTGGGCGAGCCGGAGGGGCGAGTAATTGGTGGCGCCTGCACTATTACTGAATGTAGGTGTTTATTAGTCATGTCGAGTCTATGAAAGTGGCACACTGCTGACGTAAAATAATCAGGGATCCTACTCTTAAAACTAAAAACGATGCCAATTTTCATACCTTAGTGTATGTTGGTGAAATTTTCCAAGTTCAGTTTCCACCAATTTATGCGAATTCACGATAATCGTCCAATATATCGATTGTCGATCTATCTGTAAACTACTGATATTTTAACGTGAGTAGGTAATATATGCTTTTTTCTACATTCGTGATTCAGTTTCGTTTGTAACACGATTTTATTAGCTTCACTTGTATCTGTCTATCTATGAACATAATTATATCGCACGTTGAAAACAAAAATGGCACTAAACAAAAAACCCAATTTTTTCAGAATGGCCCTTTAAAGTTTTTGTTGTAATATTTATGAGGTCAATTTATCAATATCTAGCTATACCTAAATTAAGTTTTAGAAAACGGATCAATGGAGTTGACGAAGTTTTTTCCGTAGATTTCAGATGTCGCTGTAAATCAATACCACCTTTCGTAGGTACAGTGTCACTTTTGTAATCAACGTGCGATATGTAACGGATTATTTGTACCTACGTAATTTTCATCCACCACAAAAAGTCGGATTAAATTGCAACTTCACTTATCCAGGACCGATGTAAAATTGTAAAAAAAAACTTTGCACATACTATATGTATAAAACCTTTCTCAGATTCCATTGACCGCATGACCACCAACGGTTACGTTATCAGTAGAAAGGAGACCGCACAATACTTTATTGATGAATGGGACGAGCTCATTCATGCAATTAGCTGATACTTCAAATCGATCAGTGAATGAACAGGAGTGAGTGGAGCGGCCAAAGGTTTGTAAATATAACTTTTAGTAGTCCTACTGAAAATACTTTTTGTTACGAGTAAGTACCTATCTTATTTTATGCGATTCAGACCTTATTTCGAATTCGGAAAGTAACATTTCTTCGCTGAAAAATGCATTTTTTTTTTAAATATTTTTTATTTGATTTGATGATGCATTTTCGGAAGTCTGGATCGCACTGCAGAATAACAATCTTTTGAAAATATAATTCAAAATTGCTGGTGATTCCCTTGTACACTGACTAATTAAAGATTTAAAAAAGGTATAAAAAGTAATTTATGTAATAGGTGTTTTATAAATAATTTTCAAAATGTAAGCAGGCTTACGCGAGTTTCCTCGGGGACAATAGGACTTCTATCAGTTTATGATGGGAAATAAAATGTGTCCAATTCAGAATATAAATAAAATTATTATGACAATGGCGCTGATTCCCTTGTAAACTAACTAATTTAGTTAAAACTAAAACCGAAAGCTTTTATTTCGTTCACGCTAAAGACCAAGTCATAAAGACATTGAAAGTAACATTTCTAAAAGTACCTACCTTGTTTTGCGTCGTTTTCTTCGATCAAAGGTAGTTTTATTCAGAATCTGAAATTAGCCTCTACTAACCCCCAAACACTTCATTTTGACAAAAATGTAACTTTAGAAATGTCACTCAGGCTGTCGTTTTGATTTGGTCTTTAGCTTGAACGAAATTAGAGCTATCGGTTTTAGTTTTACCTAAATTAGTTAGTTAACAAGGCAATAGGCGCCATTGTTAAAATAATTTTATTTATATTGTGAATCGGACACATTTTATTTACCATCATAAACTGATAGAATTCCTATCGACCCCAAGGAAACAGTCGTTAGCCTATTTACATTTTTAAAATCATTTTAAAACACCTATAGTATTATTTTTTACACCTTTTTAAAACATTGTTTTTAAATAATAACTTACTGATTCATATTCAAGGTCGTTACAATGTTTACAGTTATGTAATTATATAATCTAAATGAATTTTATAGTAAAACGTATATTATTATGCATAATACTCGTATTATACCTACAACGTGAACTTGATAAGCCAAAAAAGTATAAAAACTTCCTGTTTTGAACTACATTTTATTTTTTAAATAAGCATCTTACTCGTAGCACCTAGCACATTCCCTGCCTCGGCTTTGCTATGACCTTCGAAGGACAGTGCCTACCTAAATGAAGACTCTCCATATGAATCGAAACATTTTCATTACTTAATCAGAATATGAGACAGCTAATAAGACGGATGGACTGGCTGATTTTCAACCAGCCCCTCGATTCTACTAGCAAACTTTTTCTCAATCACAGCAAAACGTCAACTATTTCGTTTTGTTTCATAATCTACTAGTGACCAATGAAGTTAGGTTACTCTGTTGTGATGACGTTTTCAAACAAATTACAAATGAAGTTTTGCAAATGACTGTCATTTTGGAGAAAGAAATAAAACGCAGCGGAAATGATACCGATTGTTGAGGTTGTAAATTAGAGGAATTGCATTAATTGTGTGATGTTTATAACAAAAGCCGAACTTTAAAGGGCGCTACTCACACACCTGCCGCAGGGGCAATCTAGGTGGCAATCTAGGCGCGTGGCGGTTGTCGCGATATCGGGAGTAGAGATAATCCCGATATCGCGACAACCGCCACGCACCTAGATTGCCACCTAGATTGCCCCTGCGGCAGGTGTGTGAGTAGCGCCCATAAGATGCCAGCAACAAATGGCTCTTTATTCTAATCCAATTTATCGAATATCTAATGTCAAAATCATCTCTAAAGCTTCTAGCATCGGATCACGTTACTCGCTGGGTGGCCGAGGCACAGAGCGCGATTATTGCCACAAGCATCCACTATCCAATCTAGAATACTAAACGGAAACCGATTATCTTGACGGCTTATAAATAAATCTTCCAATGCTGCTGCAAATATCACACCTTTGATCGTAAAAGCTGGATTTTTAACAATAAAAATCAACTGCCGCATACATGAAGAGAATGTTCGACCAATTTGGTTGATTGTCTTGTTTTGTCAAGGCATGGTTTTTTTTATAGAGAATTTTGGGAAAATCCAAGTAAAACTGTTTCGACCCAGTGAAGTTCGCGTCAAATCCGTAGATAACTGTTTCGTCCCAACGAAATCCTCATCAAACGTATTAAGTACCTAATGTACAAAAAGTGGTAGAAGTTAGCGTAAGTGTAAGTAAGTGGCGAGTTGGTGGCCAAACATAGATCTATTTTCTATATTAAAAAAAAAAGTCAGAATTATAGACTTCCAAAAATGCATCCAATTCGATAACCATGAAACCATGAACCTTTTCAGACGACAAACACTTCTCTAAATAGTGCCTCTCCGACTAGCGAAGGTTGGCAGTCAATATGTCATTTTGTTCCCGATCTTTAGCGACAATACCAAGAAAAACCACATTACCTAATTTGTGATCGAACAATCATCTGCACAAACAGTACCATTTAGATTTACTTTGTTTTCATTGGCATTTTAAGACAAAGAGGCGCTCTCGAGCATATCTTGGTGACATGCCGTCTGCAGAAGAGGTCTTATCTTACAAACAAGGGACCACTGTGTCGGATAAAGAATCTTTCATTTCTAACGAGCCCAGGTCACCGAGGTCGCGCCTTCCTGACCACCGTACTGATAACAAGTATTTAATTAAAATTCTCGGAAAAGGAAGTTGCTGATTAGGTATTTCGTATGCTAATTGTGTTGTTCGCGACTAAATCGGTGGTGTGCTGTATGTAATTAGCTTCATATACAACATGATTTGTTAACCTATTTATTTTTATAAAGACTGTGTCCCTAAGGCACGGTAGACATGCTCTCAGATCGTAGACTTTGAAGATCCTTTGAAGATGTCTAAGATGGAAGTCAGATATTTAATCTACTAATATTATAAATTGAGTAAAAATATTATAGGTAATTGAAGCACTCGTGGCGAAGCTTGCTTAGACGTTCTTGATTGATCCTTGAAGTTAAGGAGCGTTGTGTGAGGCCACAATTTGGATGGGTGACCGCAAGTGGCATTACGAGCTGAGCGCTTCCGTGCTTCGGAGGGCAGGCTAGGCCGCCTAAAGATTCTGTCATGGCTTAACGACTTGAAAGTCGGGGCCGACAATTTTTAAGTCCTTATATATAGAGAAGTCCTAATGCCGAAGATCTTCAGGTGATCTAAAAATTCCGACACCAAAGCTAGCTACTTGCTCATAAGAGCTCCACTCATCAAAACTCATTTGTATGAAAAGTGTGATGAGAGTGAATGGGGCGAAAAAGGTGTGTCAGTATCAGTACCGTAGCAAGTGGAAATCCGTGGTCTCTGCATACCCCTTTAAAGAGTCGTGATTTTATGTATGTATGTAGGGACTGGTTTGGCTGCAGTACCACATCTCTTTTTAGAGCCGCAGTTTCCAAAATCAAAATAGCCATGATCTTGTTCAATCTCCGATAGGAGGGGAACCCAAAGAAGAAGAAGTAGGTACATCTCCACAGTACTAAGACGCACCCATCTAGATAAAGTCTGCTTGAGTCATTGTTTGTAACAAGTCCTATTAAATCTTAAACTAGCCCGTTCCCACGTCCCCGCCTACTCGATGGAACTAATTCTGTGACTAAGCAGAGTTTCCTTCGTTTTGTATTTGAAGGCGGAATTGCAGCTTGTCCAATTATAAAATCACTAGCTTCCGCTTGCAGCTTGGTTTGTATTACTCGGAAGAAAAGAAAAACAAAATTGTCTATCAATTTCACAATGTGATTCATATTAAGAATTGTCCTTGAAACCATGTATCATTTGCTATATCATTATCATCACAACACAACACTAGTTGCATCGACGTCTTGTCTAATCGATTAAAAAAAAAATCGTTTGTCAATCCGAAGCAAACAAAAGAACCTAAGTGCTATCAGTGTTTACGAAATATTTTTAATTGTGATCATCAAAATTAATTTCGTTATTTTGGGGGACGATGGGCTTCTTCTTCTTCTTTCGTATGAGCAAGTGGCCAACTCTGTTGACGGAGTTTTTAAGCCGTCTAAAGGCTTCCGTCATGGCTTAACGACTCAAAAGCCGGGACCGACAATTAACGATGGACTTGCAACATAATGCTCGCTTCGGTGCTTCGGAGGCCACGTTAAATACATAAGTATCTAGAAAAAAAAATTGACAATCTAAAATCATCCGCGATGCAATCATTTTGATGTTGTCCATAAACAATCCTATAGGCAATGACCCACTTTTCACCCGTTCATTTCGGTCGTCTGGCCTACGTCTAATCGAATCTCACCAGTTCCCACGAGCACGACTCCTACGCATGTTAGTCACTGTCATCTGCTACTTTAATTGATCAACAGATCTAGTAAATTAAATCGTAGCTCATCATAGCTGTGTGAATATTTCGCGATGAATACGACCTTCGTGGAATCTCCATTCATGAGTTATGGCTGATGAATCGTGACGTAGATGTAAAACTCGAGTTGCTTTTTGCATGCTTTTTTTTTGATGTATTTTGTTTTAATGTCGGTGAATTTAAAATTTTGCTAGATAAATGCAAGACAAACTATAATTATCGGTCTTCGATTAAACTAAAACTTTTTTATATAAAACATTTGTCTTACAATGCAATGATATTGTCCTGATCCGATAATTAAGTCGAAAGGTGGCCATAGCATAGCTGTATCGAAACGAAACAACCTTAATAGAGTCCATTTTAAGTACTTGTTTTCATAATCTACTCTTATTCTTAACAGCAAACCCTCAGATCGCGCTCGAGACCTAGATCGAAAACCAGACCAGAGACAGGCTTTGTAGAGGCACGTGACAGAGACAGAAGACAGAGAACCGTCAGTTTAAATGACAACAATCTTCTCTTTGGTCTCGGCTGACTTCTTCAGTAGATTGTGAATATCTGAAGATCTGTGTGGTTGTTGACCCAATTTACGTTACAAAATAAACTAGTAGTTCGCCCCGAACTGAGATCTCGCGCACCGTAGATGGCCAACATTTGGACTTTCTTCTGACTACCCCTATAATTTCAAGTGCTACTACTGCCGGGTATGCCTATTGCGCTAGCTCTTCATGGTAAAAAATACTAGCATGCATGCAATACATAATGTCGTGTCTAATTTTTCATTTATTTCATATTATATTGAAAAGTTTTATGGACACGGGATTTTATCGCGTAATTTTCGCGACCACGGCTATTGCAACATAGCCGAAACGTCGGGAAAAATAAGGTAAATTACGCGATAAAATCCCGTGTCCATAAAACTTTTCAATATGAATAGTGATCGCGAAAGTTTAAAAAAGACTATTATTTCAAATTTATGAATTCTCGTCGTATTTTTAAAAGTATACGTCCTAGAATAAAAATAATAACTATTTTAGAATGTACAAATAAAGACCTTTCATTTGACACCGCACTCAATATATTTGTTTACTAAACTTTTTTTACCCCAATTATTTTCATTTTTTATCAAAATTTTTTTTATCATGAAAATAAATCAAGTAGCATCTAAAATCATTGCAAACCAAACCGCAACGATGCCACTCTCTTTTTAAGACCGACCAGTCAATGAGCTACGAAGACATCGAAAC
Source organism: Camptogramma bilineatum (assembly GCA_958496255.1). Classification (NCBI taxonomy): domain Eukaryota; kingdom Metazoa; phylum Arthropoda; class Insecta; order Lepidoptera; family Geometridae; genus Camptogramma; species Camptogramma bilineatum. The sequence goes on from OY292453.1 coordinate 15,135,673, forward strand.
TCTATGAAACGGGAGCTCTTGCAGCTCTGGTTTCGTAGTTTTTGGTCTTTGGTCGTATTTCAAAAACTATACATCCTAGATTAAAAATAAAAACCATTTTGGAATGTACAAAATAAGCCCTTTCGTATGACACCCCACTCAATATATTTGTGTAACTTTCATAATTTTTTACCCCCTTGGGAACCCAATATCTTCACAACCCCTTCATCGATTAAGCTCATATGCTCCACCGTAAATTTCCTTATTACAACCTATTGACCTACCAAGTTTCATGCAGATTGGATGAACGGTTCGACAGTTATGCTCGAACAACAATTCGTGAAACATACAAACATACAAACATACAAACATACAAACATACAAACATACAAAGCAAAATCGCCCAACTTACCACTAAGATCTTCGCTCGCTTCGCTCGCTCGATCGATAATTTGTTTCATACAAACGAAGTGATAGAGCTATGAAAACTGATACTATCAATCTACTATTGTTAACTGGTTCCCAGAGCCCATATAGGTTAGTAAATACCATTGATTGTTTTCAGAAGCTCAAAACAAACAGTTCGAGAGATTAAATTGTACAAGCCAAGTTGATTGTCGTGCGAACGCTGAGCGGGTTAAGAGGTGTTAATTGTGCGAGATTGAATGTTTTCTCAGGGCGGAATCTCAATTGGTCACAATTGTCTGCCAGCTTTTGTTGGAGCTCTTCGGTTTTGTGCAATGAAATAGCGAAAAATTCACGAGTTTTGGTACAGTCGCCTGCAATAATACATATACATGACTACGATTACTATGACTTCGTGATACTGAGTCTTCCCGCGACCACGGCTGGTGCAATCCAGTCGAAACGTCGTCGGGCAAAATAATAAGGTACTTTACGTGATAAATACCCGGATACATATGTTTTTATAATACATAAACAGTCCACAAGTTTAAAATTACAAGCTCAACGGATCAGCATTGCCATCCAGCGCGATAATGCTGCTAGTGTCTTTGCTTCCGACTGGCAGTGGCTTGGATCAGTTGAGCTACCTATAGATCGTTTCCAACGATCCTTAGGTGGCTCAACTGGTTCTTATTGTATTCTATAATGCTATGTAAATATGCAGCAGTTTAGTTTCTGTAAATAAATGTAGAGAGTATCCACAAAGATTAATTTAAACTAATAACAGTAAACATTTCCAACTATTTATCGGTTATTTCTATTGATGTCTATAATAATGCATTGCTAAATCGTTTTTCAGTTTTTGTTGTGCACCTAAATCCGTAGCTTTTTCTGTGTCATGATTTTAAAAGTATAGTGGGGATACATTCTATTGCAGGCGACTGTACATTACACGGTACTCTGCTTAGTTGACTACAAAACACGGTAGTGTTACTATAGTCACATTACATTTGTAACAGAAATAATTGCATAGGTATTTTAATGTTTTATTAATAAATAAATACCTATTTTAATAAACAAAAAAAGACATGAAAATTAAATAATTTTTGATAACGCTTCGGAACTTTCAGTGATTGCCTCATTTATCCAAAATCACAAAAAAAAAAATACCTCATTACACTCGTAATAATAATGTCAACGTGGGTTTTTCTTTGTTTTTATCAAGAAGGATTTCCAATATACCCAACATAATCATAGTGTAGGTATTTAATTTATTGTTATTTATCAGACTTGATAAGGTGAAGGAAAACATCGCGATGAAAATATTATGTAGGTACTTATGCATAACTGGCATTCCATATCATTTATGGAAAAACGATCTGAGAGAGTGTCTACCACACCTGGGGATACAGTCGTGATCATATTTTCATTTTTTTTTTTTTCATTTGGAATGTTACAAAAAATGTTTTTGCTAAATGTGTGTTTAGACGGTACCCTACATCAGTGTTCCGCAAAGGGTGTGCCGCGGAACACTGGTGTACCGTGGTCATTGGTTGGTGTGCCTCAGAAAAAAAGGTTACCTATCTCAGTTAAGCTACTCCAAATTTGGACAGCATATGCTCAACTAAACAAGCTCATGTTTCGCATTTAAAAAATCAGTTTTCGTAGATGGTGTTCCTTCAAAATTTTCCGATATCCTAGAAGTACCCAACACTGCCTTACATCACTGAAGAATCACCTGGGAGCACAGAGCAGATAATAATACTAATAATAATGCTGGGAGGAGGGATGACGAAAGCTGAAAATAATGTACAGCCACAAAATTTCTACTACAACACGTATATTGCCTAGTATTTTAATTGGTAGAGCGAGGCCACTGTTTGTCCGTGGTTGCGTTTTAAAACTGTTTTAGAGCGATTTTTTGGAATGTATTTATAATTTCATAAGGATTCTGTTGAATGAGTGGTTTTTAACCATATTCCATTTCACATTATTTTAAAAAATGCGACCCAAAAAGAGGGGATTATAAGTTTGACCGCTAAAAAATCCAATTTTATCGAATTTTGTCGATTCTAAATTTCAAATTTAGCGATTGATAAGAACGGTGCTTACACTGCAGTTCTTTTCTAGTTCATGTGTGTCTATGTATGTCTGTGGCACCGTAGCTCTCAAACCAGTGAATCGGTTTGAATGCAGTTTTTCTAAAGCTAATTTTTTAGCGATGGTTCTTAGATATGTTTTATCAAAATCGGTTCAGCTGATTGAAGATCATCACGTTTATAAAGGGATATGTTGGGTTTAAACATGTGAGATATTTTCTTATAGCGATAGGATAGGATAAAATATGGAAGTCTCTATCACTAGAAAATGACCAAACGCAAACTGAGCCAATGGTGGATGAGGCTTACCATCAGCCACAAGTAAGTACAAATTCTCTGCAAAAAAGATACTATATATAGATAGATTTTTCTACAAATAATACCGGTTTTTGAACTGGAACCTAAACTTCTAGGTAGTAAAAACGATTTTTGAACTGCGCAAAATACAGTTGACCCCATTATTGACAGCTCCACTTAAAGATAGCCTATTTCAAGAACAATCTAAAAATCTTTCGGTCGGCAAATTAACAATAATCAACCCATGATTCAGAGTCTATTGGTCTGATCTATGCCGACTTTGAAGTCATCGGCATTCGCAATTGGTACAGTCAACTACAAAAACGGATTAATGATTAGTATGATGATTACCCCACTATTGGGCACAGCCGCCTGCAAATAACATCAATTGTTCCTATTACGAGGTAATTTTATCCAGATTTCACCTCCTTTCTTGACCTATTTGACTGGAGATTTGTCTTAATATTTCGTTTGTTTTCTTAAAGCTCTGTCATATTAAAATACTAAGAGGTTTTTTTTTTATTTTAATTACATAGGTAGATACCAAGTGTCTCGTCTTAGTTGAAATCTGAGCGGTATAGTGAGGGCAGCAAGCTTTTGAATTACATGAAATTTAAAGAAAAAAAAAGAACGGCATCGGGGTCGGCCGAGAACGACGATCGATGCTACTGTTGGAAGAGTTTGGGAGACCTTTGCCCCGCAGTAGGACGAAAAGAGACAATAAAAATGAAATTTTGGAGTCCAGTATACAAGACTAGTAGTAGCGAGTTTTGAAACTGAAAATGATAATCATCATTTTATAACTTTTGAAACTATCATGGTTACAAAACTCAATAATCATGGTAATTATCCCGTTGATAACAATATTTATAATCATCATTTTGTTGCTGACTGTACAGGAAGATGTAATAGGGTTAGGTTAGGATTTAAAACCTTTAGGTCAATCAAGGCAGATTCGAGCTGATTGGTTTTGCCTTGTAATGGGGAATTTGTAACGATGTGGTCACCTTGCGTTGTACGTTTCAAAGCTCTCTGTGTATTAATGAATTTAATTATTTTTTTATGACTATGACATTGTCTGTTTCAGATAATTTTTCTTTAATAATATCGCGTGTTATCAGTATCACATAGCTAATTGTTGATCATGTAATGAAAAAACGTGCTTTGAAATATTTTTGACTACCTACTCGATTTTTAATTTATTCTTGCTAATTGTAAACAAGCTTATGATTGTAACAATTGCAATTTTTAATTTAAGACGATATTTCTTATTTGATTTTTTTTATACAAGCAAAATTCTTACACAACAAAAGATAACTAAATACGATATTTTACAAAAGATTCCAGTGCGTTTCAGACCTTCTCGGAATGTATTTCGAACTCGGAAAGTGACGATTCTTCGCTAACAGTCAACTTTCCGACTGAAATCATCTAATCGAATGCTAATTCGTAAGTCTCAATCAGCATGCAGAACAAAAACATAAAATTAAAAAATTACCCACCAAATCCTAAAAGACCTTTGTCACCCAAAAATCCTGCACAATCAACTAATCATCTCCTTGTTGGCACAACCGCTCCAAAGGGTCATTAATTATGAATTTGGCCCGCAAATCGCCTCACGACTAAGGGATTGGTGATGCCACGTGCGGCCCATTAGACTAATGGGACCCTGAATCTTTCTCCTTTTATGACGATTTTGAGTCTTGATTTCAACTGGTAGTACCAATCCTATAAACAACCTTAACCTAACGAAAATAGAGCGGAATTCACTGATAGTTCATGAAGCTATTGAAAATAGAGTGCAAAATTATCTTAGTTTATGAAGCTGATAGCTTACTGGCAAGGATTGTCAGTTGAAAGATTTAAAAGAGTTGTCAGTCATAATTGCTATGAAAAATGGGCACTAAATTAATTAATCGCGATCAGTTTCGTTGGTGAAATTGGCACTTAACCTAGCGATTTTAAGACATTACAATTGAGCAAGGCTCTATAATATATCTTTGATGTTTTTTTTAAATCATTATTTATTATAGACCACTAAGATCTCTATAGTTAGGTGAATAATATCCCATTCTGTCGCGATCAATGCTATAAAAAGATTCAATTGCACTGGAGTGCAAAAATTTGTCTTACAGCACGAAAAGCGGAGATGTAGGCTGGTTTTACTGTCACGCGTACCATCGGCGCTGATAGGCGAGTGATCTTTATTACAATGAAATAAGGATACTGATTGTTCAACACTGACGAGTGCAATCAGCGTTGCCATTTTTGCTAAACAATCTGTATCCTTGTTTCATTGTAATAAAGATCACTCGCCTATCAGCGCCGACGGTAAGCGTGACAGTAAAACCAGCCTAAAGCAAGTCAAAGAGCCCAGCCACTCTTGATAACTCTTGAAGTGCTCGTGGCGTAGCTAGCTTAGACGTTCTTGATTGATCGTTGAAGTTTAGCAGCGTTTTGTTACAATTTGAATGGGTGACCGCAAGTGGCATTACAAGCTGAGCGCTTCCGTACTTCGGAGGGCACCTTAAATTGTCGGTCCCGGCTTTAAGTCGTTTAGCTATGACGGAGGCCTTTATGTGGCCTAAAAACTCCATCACCAGAGTTTGGCCACCTGCTCGGATAAAGCTTCCGTGCTTCGGAGCGCAGGTTGAATTGTCAGTCCTGGCTTTAAGATCTTTAAGACATATCGGTCTTTAGGCGGCCTAAAAACACCGTCACCAGAGTTAGGCCACTTGCTCATACGAACTTAGTCTTGATTCCATAAATGATTTAATGGTATATGTCGAGTGTGAGAATCGGATGTCGGATGTTGCCAAGGACGGAGTTTGTCGCACATGTGCGTCTGCGCATTGTTTTGGACTTGTTTTGATGTTTGTACTTGTATCACAAACTCTTGTAATATTGGCGCTGAATTATATAATTTAAGTGATATTTATAGGTAAATGCGAAAGTATGTTGGATCTTCATTCAAGCAGTAACGGAGCAACATCCTAATTTTTGCATAGAAATATTTTAGTTGCCACAGATTGACATTAATATCCTTATATTGAAAAAACGTTCGTTTCCCAAAAGTGTATATAGAATTCTTTAAATACAAACCAATTCTAAAATGGAATATTACACTTGCCTTAGTTGTAACCCATGATTAAGCTTTTTTGATTCTCTATTGATTTTTTAGAACAACGTGAAAAAGTGTGCTTTTACAGTAATCTTTTTAGAAGTTGAATTTCCTTATATTTTGTTTTTATGACAATAAAATCAAAAAGCGTTGAACTCTTTCAAAAAACAATACTTTCAAATATCCCAGATGCTTTGTACTCTTGTTCTATCTCACGAAGTCCGTTTGGTCTTAATGAGAATCAATCACTAAACGAAATATTGGGTTTCTAAGTATGAGGGCGTATACTCTTTAGCATTCTGAGCATTCTGTTTTTTAAATAATTAAAATCCATCAATAAATGACGAAGTTATTCAAGTTTTCTTTTCGGCCATTTCAAAACGCGCGCTCGGAGCTTCGCGCTGCGTCTGACGTCACCAGGCGCCCGCGGCTCGGTCTACTAGTACAAAATAGCTAGTTAATTTCAAACTAGCTTCCGCCCGCGGCTTCGCTCGCGCGGCACCTGGATAAAAAGTAGCCTATGTCCTATTTCAGGTCAAGAACTATCTATGTTTTAAATTTCAGCCAAATCAATTCAGTGGTTGTCGAGTTATAGAGGAACAAACATAAATCCAAATATCCAAACTTTTGCATTTTTAATATTAACTAGCTTCTGCCCGCGGCTTTGTTCGCGTGGTACCCAGATAAAAAGTAGCCTATGTCCTATTCCTGGTCATTATCTATCTATATTTAAAATTTCAACCAAATGGTTGTTGAGTTATAGAGGAACAAACATCATCCATCCAAACATCCAAACTTTCGCATTTATAATATTAATTAGTGTGATGTGATAGTGTGATTAGTGTGATAGTATGATTAGTGTGATGTGAAAGTGTGATAGTGTGATTTGAAAACCAAGTTTAGGTAGGTAGGTACCTATGTGATTATTTTGACTCGTACATACAAATTATTAATTAGGTATTACGATCAAAAGTATGTATAAAAAATACCTATTCACTAAAAAGTTTAAAGGCGAAAATTATTTTTAAGTAGGTACCTACCTAGTAAGTAGGTAGGTACCTACTTAAAAATAATTTAAGTGGGTAATAATTTAAGTAGGTAGGTAAATAATTTAGGTAGGTAAAGTTAATATTAGTGTGATTCGACTCCTGATTGTTAGTTTTGTTTTATATTGTTTTCGGTAAGTACCGGTACTTACCTAAAATACCTATTCAGTAAAAAGTTTAAAGTCGAAAATTATTTTTAAGTAGGTACCTACCTACCTACTTACTACTTACCTAGGTAGGTACCTACTTAAAAATAATTTTCGACTTTAAACTTTTTAATTAGTAAAAAGTTTAAAGTCGAAAATTATTTTTAAGTAGGTACCTACCTACCTACTTACTACTTACCTAGGTAGGTACCTACTTAAAAATAATTTTCGACTTTAAACTTTAAACTTTAAACCTACCTACCTACTTACTACTTACCTAGGTAGGTACCTACTTAAAAATAATTTTCGCCTACTTATACATTTTTCGAAACGAAAAATCCATTGATGCACGGCCGGGTTCCAACCCACAACCTTCGGATTGAAAGTCGAGGAACTAGCGCACTCGGCCAACACTGCTTCTCTACCTCTGACTACCCGCTTAGACTTTTTCAACGAATCTAAAAATTCCTAAAAGATCTGATAGAATATGTCTACTGCGCCTTGATAATACAGTCGTAATCATATTTAAAAATAAAAATGAAATCATTTATAATTTTTTTAAATCTACAAATCTGCATAAGTACTTACTTAACAAAAAACGTGAATGACCTCGAAAGTTTGGATGTATGTTTGTTCCTCTATAACTCGACAACTACTGAACCGATTTGGCTGAAATTTAAAATATAGATAGGTAATGAGCGGGAATAGGACATAGGCTACTTTTTATCCAGGTGCCACGCGAGCGATGCCGCGGGCGGAAATTAGTTTGAAAATAACTAGGGATTTTGTACTAGTGGAGCGAGCCGCGGGCGCCTGGTGACGTCAGAGCCAGTCGCGGCCTTCTCGCGAGCGTTTTTTAGATTGGTTCACTAAAATCTCTGTAACTCGGTCATTTTTTATCCGATTAAAAAACCAAAAACACAGTATTTTTTGTTTTTTTTGTATCTACAAATCTGCATACTCAACTAAAATCGTGATTCTTTCTCATTGTGTGTGTAGATGCACTTGCACGTTGTTTCTGTGTGCGTGGACCGATTGAGCCCTCCCGAGCTTACGCACACAGAAACAACGTGCATGTGAACACACACACAATTAAGACCAAACGGACTTCGTGAGATAGAACAACTGTACCAAAAATCAAATACTAGAGATACGGCAGCAAATCGCACGTGTCTGTAATTGTGTTAGCAGCGACGCGTGGGGGTGAATTAGATCTACATGTGTTATGGAAAGGACCCTCGAAATCACGAGGTATTCTGTCATTGCATATATCTGCATTTGGCCGAATATTTCGACTTTCGATCTTAAGGTCATTGGTTCAATTTAAGCCGTCCTTCGATCAATAGTACGCACAATGGAGCACTAGGCACTAGGCATTCGTAAAGTTAGCCGTTTCGATGTGCAGTGTACTTTTTTCATACTAAATTTTCCATTGTGCTTAGGTACTGTACACTGAAGATATCGCATTATGCACTTACAGAACCTGGCACTTTTTTTCTAGACATTCTGTTTCGTCTTCACGTAGCTTTTTCTAACATTGTTTTAAAAAGATAGCTACATTAGCTATAGGTATATTAAAGCTAATTACCTACTGCTAGGCTTGTATTTCATTTTTTATTAATTTTCGCTTCGCCATTTGAAAAGAGACTGAATGAAAACTGAAGGTACCAGCATATTTTGACGGTGTTTTAGGTGGGATACGGCTGGGCGGATGGTGCGATATCCTAGTGTGGTTCAGGTAAACAATATACGCAGTAGCCTAAGGAAACGTGTTAGTCACACGTAATGACCAGCCATTTCTGTAGCTGAGAACATGGTTTCAATACGTGTTGGCTAAAATTACTGATACGCAATACGTACCCGTACTATAAATGAGAAAGTGTGTTTATTTGTTTGTTTATTTGTCCTGCTTTCACGTCAAAACAGAGCGACGGATTGACGTGATTTTTGTGTGGAGATAGTTGGAGGGCTGGAGAGTAACATACGCTACTTTTTATCCGGGTACAACGCGAGCGAAGCCGCGAGCAGCAGCTAGTTGAATTTATGAATGAGGTTATTTCAAAATTGAATTCATACAGTTGTCGTATGCCGGCCATACGCGAATCTGTGTAGGATATTCATAAATTCCTGTGGTTTGCGAGTAGAGAGAAAACTGGGTAAATCGAAAATATTCCCACAATGTGCGAAGATTTACGAGTACCTATGTTTGACCGGAGATAATGACGTGATTTATCAAAGAAATAGCTTAACACGTCCTATATAGTAGAAAACTATAACATGTGGTACAACAGAAAAAGCGAATAATATCTACCCGATACGCAATCTCATTAAAATCAATGTCGCTGCGTGGCGTACGAAAATAATGGCAAACCCAATAACGACCGGTGTTCGATCAGACAAATCCGATTATGCCCGGGATCAGATGTCTCTAGGAAATTACGAGGGATTAGATCCTCTCAGATATTAATTGTTTTCGGAGAGATTTGACTCTGATATTAGTATTTTGTTGAAATATAAGCGGTTATTATTAGCAGTGTTGGCCAAGTGCTACAGTTTTACTACAGATTCAAGCACATCACACATACCTACAGTAGATAATATATCTTATGAAATATAAATTCTGAGATCGCGCCCATACAAATTATATGGAGGACCACACACAGCGAATATAAATTATATAGGTACTTTACTACTTCACGGATTTTTTCGAAGATCTGCTGAAACGCCATGCGGGGGAAAAATATAAAAGAAGGACATTTATTTATTTATTTCAAAGGGACACAAGAAAATACTTTTCATTCACAAATAAACTGGTATTATAGGGTACCGTACTTATAGGTACCCGTAATTATAGGGTACTAGCTGCTGCCCGCGACTTCGCTCGCGTGGTGCCCGGATAAAAAGTAGCCTGTGTTACTCTCCGGCCTTCCAACTATCTCCACACAAAAAAATTACGTCAATCCGTCGCACTGTTTTGACGTGAAAGCAGGACAAATAAAAAACAAATAAACACATTTTCACATTTATAATTGGTACGGATTAAGTATATGAATCATATAATATTTTAATTAGGTAAATGGATAATAAAAAGCAGGAAAATAAAAATGAAGCAAACCAAAATTAATAATTATATAAATTCTAAATATAGAAAAACTCATTCGACTTTCCTTATACTCTTTTTACCTGAGTATAATTATCAAAAAATTAAAAGACGTCATGAGCTCATGAGATGGAAAGTTAAAAAAAAATATTCAAAGAAGAGTTTTCAATATTTACGGTAATTTACGTACTGATAAGATATAAGAAAATTTATTTTTATGATAATTACTTACCTATGTAAAAAATAAATAATGTGAGTACTTTAGTTTTACTGGTTCAATTTGAATTTGCTAGAGTATAGACCTTAGAAGAAAATGCACTGGGGTATCCGTAAATATAATTATTTCGCCAATAAAACTGTTTTAAAACTAAAAATATTAATCACAATTTTTATATAAGAACTTTACATTCTTGTTCTTTTCCATTCGAAATCAACAAAATAATTGTAAATTGTTTAATATAATGTGTATTTTGAATTGAAATAGTCGTAAACTAGACATAGGTAGTTTGAAATAATTGTGCTTTCTGTGGCGCATGGAACGCCATTTTTGGAAAATGTCGGCTAAATATAATCTGACTAGCCTCTAAACTAAACATTTATAAAATTATAAATGTCTAAAACTCTGAGAGTATTATCCACACCTTGATACAGTATTTTTCATATTCCGTTTTTTCTTATTAAAACACAAAATCATTTCAAATCTGAAATATTTTTTGTTTTAGCACTCTAATCCCGCTACAAAAGAAGAGGGTGGTATCAGAAAAAGAGGACTCACTCATCAGGGGCAGTTGAAAATTGAAAATTAATATTTCATCTCTTTGTATCGGCCAGTCCTTTGACCAATCAGAATTATGGCGATACAGAAAGTGAAAGAATAGGAAATATTCTAGTGAAGCGAACGTAACGATATTTCACAATGAAATATGATCTTGATAGTATCCCCGAGGTGCAGTAGACATTCTCTCAGTTCACTACTTTCTAGGTCATTAGAAGATAATTAAAAAAAATATATCGGTACCTAATATTTAAAATAGAATAAAAAATACCTTATAAGTTCCTATTTGATATTTTTGTATTAATAAAATGAGTAGAAATTATAACTACCTACCTACATGAGTGATTATTTAATTGCTACAATCAGTCAAAAAAATCCCGTTCTTTAGAAATATGCATGATATTTCTAAACAATGGGATTTTTTTTAGCTGCGCCTTCGTGGCGTTACCCACTTAGTGATGTTAAATGATTATGATGAAAACTACTAAGCCTATAAACTTTCTCAAAATCTATCACATGCAGAATTACTTTTCTAATCCGACTGCTAGTTCCAGAGAGAAGTGCGCTCAAACAAACAAACAATAAAACAAGCAAACTCTTCCGCTTTATTATATTATTATTGATATCAATAGTTTATAAGTTGGTTTTATTCCAGAGACCAGCAGGACTTTTTTAATTCACTCGTTAGCTCGGATTACTTTCTACAAATTGATGTTTTACGAAGAATATATAATGTTAAAAAAATGCAGAATTATGTACCTACCTACTTTATATTTTACATAATCACTACTTATCACTATTTTCTACCATTCATAGTAAAAAAAATAATTTGTCGGAATTAATCAGAGTTTACGACGTGAATTAAAATAACCTTGGATACATTACCCTACTTTTCATATGTCAGTGCAGAGTGACAATTAAGTTTCATTTGACAACCGTATTGATTACTTGACGTACGTGCGTGCTATTGCCCTAATTGGAAAATTGTATGATTTGAATATTTTACTAGGGGAATAATTAAGTATATGATCTATTTACCTAAATTATTTATTTAATCGTATGACTTACATAGGTTACATAAACATACTCTTATGGTAAATAAAATTAAGATTAAGTATATAAAACTAAATTCTTATAAAAACTAAAAACAAAAAAAAACAGCTAAACTAAGCTAAAAAAACAAAATAACACACAATAGTCACAGGTCAATGCTCAGTGCGCATACCTAAATAATATTATATTTTTAATAAATATTATGTTTTTCAAAAATTTTATACTTACTGACTATTCGACCAAACTGGATTAAGTTTTTACTCGAGGGTAAACTACTGTTTGTTTGAATATTTTGACATTGTAAAGTTGACACCTTATAACCAGGAAAATTTGTATGCACATAATGATTTCGGTTGCGCTTTCTAAACAATTGTATTTCGAATTCTGTCGGCTAACGGAATAACTACTCTGGGAGTAAGATAACAGTTTGGTCGAATCCAGCCTTACCAGCTTTAACGTGTAAATAATTAACTTTTTCTTCCTTAATAATGTTATTTTTGATTACCTAATTACATTTTAAATTCTATTTATCCGTAACAAAATATAAACTGATAAGCGTTCAGATTCGTATTTAACATGATTTATCATTAAACTACTGAATAATTATTTGTTACCCGGATAGGGTAAAAAATATTATTATTAATCTAAACTATAAAATTTGTGACAGTCATCTATAGGTATCTATACCTACTAATATTATAAAGAGGTGTTTGTATGTTTGTTCGAAAATACTCATCCGATTTAAATACAGATTTCAGTACTTATGTATTTATAATGAACTTTCATAATGAACATAGGCTATAATGTTATGTCACGAGGTACCTTCATACCGCGCGGGCAGCGCCGCGGGCGGAAGCTAGTCTAAAATAAAAATAATTTTGGTTTCATAAAAAAAACTTATATATATAGAAACCGTCCGTTAGGAAAAAATGCAGACAATGTATTTTTTTCTATCTTCGACAAACAAAAAAATCCGGCATTTTCTAAGATTATATTGGGCATTCAAGATCCATTGAGTTTTTGGAACCGAAGAAAATTAATTAGTGGTTAGTACCTATGTAGTTTAAGTAAAGTTAAGTAAATATTATGTTGTTTAGTTTCTACTAGTAGTTGTGAATTTTGGTTAAAATTTCGATTAAACCGAACTTTCTACATTTTTCGCTTACTTTTCTGCATTATTATAATATCAAAATTCTATTAATATTATATGTAAGTACTTATAAATATTACATAGAGAAAAGGTAACTGAAATACTTTTTCCTTATATGAACTATTTAACTTTCAGATGTTATAATAATGTTGATAGCATAGTTTTATTGTTAGAATCATAATAAAAAGATTCCTTCAAAATAAAAATAGAACCAAGCTAAAACAAAAATCTCATAATTAAAAAAAAATACTTTACTCAAACCTCTTTCAAAACTGAAAACATTTTTTTCTATAAAATACGAAAAATACCATTTCGGATGTCAAAAATCCAACCTTCAAAACAGAAGAAAACCATGATTCAAATCTCTCTCAAGAAAAAAAAAATCAAATAATCCTTCAAATTTTCTTACCTTTCGGCGTCACAACCCTAAAAGCGCTGTTGGAGACCGGCCGCGGGGACTCCCTTAGACCAGCTCCAGGCGAGCCACTTCCACTCCTCACCATAGAGAAATCTAGAGGCATCGGCGGCATCGCACTAATTTCCATCTTTTTAAAACAATGTCCGAAACATAACACTTAACTTTCCACCCGATCGGAGCGTGCGACCCGCGTGGGATCCGAGTATGTTTTAAAACGCACACGACCCGTGGCCACGGCTTTCTGTCCTATAAAGCCGAAAATCTCTAGAATCTCCATTCGACCTTATCGCTCGGTTGGAGGTGGGCGTGGTGTGGTAGGCCCCGCCCGCGACGCCGCCATGTAGCTTGAGTGACAATCACTTTGTATAGGTAACACAATAATATGATTCTTGATGGATTTTATTGTGCTACCGATGCAGTTCGGAGCAATTTTCGCTGGAAAAATTGGAATGCTAATGTTTTCTTGTAGCAAATAAAGTTTTCTTGTAGGCACCTACCTACCTATAGATCGATTTGAGTGCTTTTTAAAATAAATGTAATGACAATATTGAACAAACAATTATATTAACAATCGTTTTTTAAGATTTGAAATAAGTAATAATTATTGAAGTTACAAAAAAATAATACCTAGGTACCTTACATTTTCTTTAAAGTTATGTAGGTAAGATAATTAGGTAGGTAATCTATTTGATTAGATTAGGTAGGTATGTCCGAAAATATGAATAAAAAAACAGTTTAAACAGTTATTTCAAAAATTTGCACGTTATATCCGTCAAAAGTTAAGTCTATTAACATTTTTTGTCAAAGCGCGAAAACTTCTGTCAAAAACCAATTTTTCAAATCCAGAACTAAAACCAATCAAGCTGGCAACATGAAAAAATTAAAACTCGTCGAAAGCTTACAACACGTGAGTGACGTGCGGAATTAAAGCCGCGACCCCGCGACACTCGACATTTAAAACAATGAGAGCTTCAATTTTTCACAGTTGGTAGCCCCGGCCACGCTAATCCCCGCTAGAGAGACTATTCTGGTAAACATCAGTAAAAAAAATAATATGGTAAACAAACAATGTTTCTTCTTCTTCTTCTTCCTCAGCATATTATTATATTTGCCCACTGCAGGGCATATAAGGTTTTTTAACCTTACCTAAATGTTTTTTTAAGAATTACCAACTCTACTCATAGATGCTTCTTTTTAATATGCATCCCAAAAACTGTACCAAGACATGCATTTTAAAAATCCTAAAGATCATAAAATTAAATTATAAAAACCTTCCTGTCTGTCAACGGTATTTGAACACATTTATAAAAAAAATCACATAAATATAAAAATTGAAAATATACACAAAATTGATTTTTTGTTTATATTTCGACAAATATTTTTAATTAAGATTTTTTTGATAAGATTGGAAATGTTATTTTATTTTACTTGCTGATATTTAATGTCTCGGTAGCTGTTGTTATCGATAAAATGATAAAAAAAAAACAACTAGGTAAGCCTCGATCGTTATTGGCGTTTTTTTAGGCATCTTAATTTCCCACAATGTATCGATTCAAATAACCTTCGGCTGCTAATCATTTCCACTCGATAAAAAAAAACCGTAAAAACCAGAATAAGCTTCCGTATCAGGCTTTTGCGAAAACTAATTACAAGTCCGCTTCACAATGATAAAGCAAAGCCGGCGTATAGGATATTTTTATTCGGGACAAAATGAAATTCTCTACCTTCCACACCTACGAATCTACACCTTATATTTATCGCAATAGAGCTTATTTCCGAATAGCAGGATAGCTCGTTTGAGCAGTATTGCGGAAATTTTTACTACACTCCGTGTAAAATAATCCAGACATAATCTCACCAGGAAAATCCCATTATTCTGATCATCCCTCTATTGTGAAGGATAATATACTGTAAATATTTGTAGGTAGGATGATGATAAGCAACTTTTGAGATGGATAGATAAACAGTAGCCCCCTTACTTATAAAAGATGTTTAAAGTTGAACTCTGGTTAAACTACGTCCTGTCTCTATTCGTCACTATCCACAAATAAAGACATGACGTTGTTTAACCAGTGTTCAACTTTAAACAACTTTCATAAGTAAGACCCTAGATATATTAATATGCTGATTTACAGTTAAATAACGTATGCATATTTCTAGTATTCGTTTATCATCACATCACACTAAATTATAAATGCAAAAGTTAGGATGTTTGGATGGATGTTTGAATGTATGTTTGTTCCTCTATAACTCGACAACCACAAAACTGATTTGGCTATATTAATATATAATTTAGTGAGATGAACGAATGAACGAACGAACGAATTTAATAATAATAATAATATATTTTATTTCGGACAACTTGGTCCATATTTTACAAACATTTCATGCACATAATACAATACACAAAACACCTACTTAATAATTAAAAATAACCTAAACTAAATAATATTATTAATTAATTCTATGTAGGTAATACACCTACCTACATAGAATCAATTAAATTATGACTAAAAGTTTTATATAGGTACTTACCTACTTAGATAGGTATTATCTTATCTATACGATACAGTAAAATGTGAAATAATAACCCGGTCCGGTCCGGATTTGACCGTAAAGAAAGCGCGCTCTGAATTTATTACGATTTGCAAGGATTCCTGGAGCTTAGATTTTTATGATCCTTTTGTAGGTTTCGTTCGCTGAAACCAAAGGTTCATTGATCTGGAATGATGGAGGGTGTTCTTTGACGAATGATTTCATTTTATTTATTGGCAAAATAAGGAAAAGATTCTCAACGGCTTTTTAGACTGACCTGAGACATCCTGTATCATTAAAATAATCCCTTATGTTAATTAGAAGGTACTACCTACCTATTTTAATTTTTTTTTTGACATTTTTTCCATTTTTACTTTTATTACGATTTTTTATTATAAAAAATACTTAAGTAAAAAAGATTTAGTTTTTTTCCAGTCAACGTTTCCAATTCCGTCTGATGAGACCTCTTTCTTGAAAACAGTGTACTGTAGGTAGGTGCATGTAGTCATTTTCTCATACATTTTGTATGGAACGGTTTTTTGATAATATCTCTAATTATGTATGATTCTCTCTTCAAAATAAAAATTGTTTATCGTAGTTAAGTTTTACGCAATCGAATAAAAAAAACATCCTGTAGGCAATTTGTAAGTACAACCTTTTTGCCAATTTTTTTTACTACAAATTCAAAAACGCTATACCAACCCAAAAAGGTTGACCACTTCTCAACCTTTAATTTGGTCATCTTACGAAATGGCCTGTAAAATACACTCTATTCCAACGCCATAAAGCTAATATTACTTAATGCGAATGGCGTAAAAAGATAAACTCTCTCTAATGTCACATCTAGATGCAAATTGTTCGGCCCGAGGTATTTATTTTAACTCTAATTTACCCCGGCAAATACCGCAAGGGATGAAAATGCTTTTTGCACTTTAAACTTATCGTCCACTAAAGCTTTACGTCCTAAGTGAGGAAAAACTTACCCTGTTTTATTTACAATGGACATACTTAAGTCCATTATAAATAAATCAGGCTGTAGAATTCTTCTATAGAGAAGAATTCTATAGCTCAAAACCTCAAAGCCAAAACTCTTTTCATTGACATAAAAGTTCGCCTGAAAGAGATCGCTTCAAGTGATAAGGCCGCCAATTATTTTGAAGGGGGGAGGCCTTTGCCCAGCAGTGGGACATACATGGCTCATAATAATAATAATAATAAAGTTTGTTTATTATGTAGGAGGTAATCTTCGAAACTACTCATCCGATTTCAAAAATTATTATACCAATATTTAGAATGAACTTTCAGGATGAACATAGGCTATATTATGTTATTTAGGTAGGTACTTCGCGGGCAACGCCGCGGGCGGAAGCTAGTTGAATATAATACTTTTTATTCTATTTTCTATAGCCTATTCCATTTCCAAGCATCAAGTACAGTAGTACTTGATGCTTGGAAATGGAATAGGCCCACTGATTGCTTAAAATTGGTCATAAACGTTGTAACTTCGAATCATGTGACACTTTAGTGGACATTTGGCCTTAAACTTTTTCACCCTTTTTTGTCAAAGGACAGTCGCGATGTAGTTTGCAACTAGTTAAAGTACAGTAACTTGTACTTAGTTTAAATTTGTGAAGTTAGATACTAACTTAACAATTCTATTCTGTAGAACTTAAGTCGGTGTTTCTTAAAAAATGTAACTGTTTGAATGACTTCAGTTAACTTGAAGGCACAGAATTATGAGATAGAAGCAAAGAGTGTATGTACCTCGCGTGCCGAAAAGAAGTGCTGAGGACTCCTTTGCTCGCCGCGAAGTTCATTCGGAATTAATTCAATTGCGGCTTTAATTTGACGCGCCAGACTTGGCGAGCATTGAAAACCAGCAATGTAATCCAAACTTTCAATCATATCATGTCGATCTTAAAAGGATCTGTAAAAGAAATGGAAAAACATTCAATTTGATCACAACTGTATCTATAGTGCTTAATAAGATCTAAGATAAAGTGCGTTACACATTATCTTAGATCTTATTAAGCACTATAGATCCTTGTTATTTGGTACATGCCTACATTTTGCAATTAAAAAAAAATCTGATAGAGATCTGTCATAATTACATTTTTGTATCTAAAATCTTTATTTTAACATCTACCAAAGAACTAGAACCAAAAAACTGTGTAAACCAAGCAGAAAATTAAAGAAAAAAACGATACAAATATTTAAACACACCGTTTCACTATTATTTTCTAGATTTTAAAACAAAGTTCTTTAAAATCCAGAGTCAAAATAACAAAACTGGGGTAAGCTAGAATTAAGTTGGTAACACAAAATAATTTTCCCCGACAAAGGCTATACAAACGGTTCGCTTTAAATACAAAAGGCATTAGAAATAAAATTTCGTCTGCAGATTAAAAGTAAACATCAGTAGGGTAATTCTCCCGCTTTACGTAGGCGAAGGCCAAAATGATTTTTGAACTACCTGCTTGTTGCTACGGCGGGGCTACGAAGCTGCTACGAGAATTGTATAATCACACTATTTGCCATTTTGACCAACGATACTGATCACGATTAATTAATTTACTTTATATTAACACACGGGAATTACTCACGTAAAAATATCGTCAATTAAGATACTGACAGTGTTTCGATTCATCCGGAGATTCTTCATCTGGGTAAGGAGGGAGTTGCGGCAAGATTACTCCTCGCGGTCGCGAAAGTGAATTAACTGTTTAAATAACTGTCAATTTTTCATAGCAATTAAGACACTGACGGCTCTAAAACGCAGTTTAGATGTGCTATTAGTTTCATTGGTTAATTTGACTGTCTCAATTTGGATGGGTGACCGCAACTTGCATTTACTGCTGAGCGTTTCTGAGCTTGGAGAGCACGTTCAATTATCGGTCCTGGCTTTTAAGTCGTTAAGCTATGATAGAAGCCTTCAGGTGGCTTAAAAACTTCATCACCAGAGTTAGCCCCTAGCTCATACGAACGTACAGTTGCCTGCAATAATATGTAGGTATACAATCCACAAAATTTAAACTAACCTACTTATCTGTTATTTCTATCAAGTTCCACACTAATGCATTGCTAAATCATTCTTCAGTTTTTGTTGTGCATCTCTACATCCAAAGGTTTTTCAGTGACATGATTTTAAAAGTAGGTATACTTAGTGTGTATACGTAATAATGCAGGCGACTTTACATGTAAAGCTATAAGGCCATGCCGATTTTGTATGGGAGGTTGGTGCCTTTTTTTCGCGCAGCCATTAATCTAACATTAGTGTAAACTCTTATTAGTGAAAACAGTATACATCTTCTCTCAGCCAGAACCAAGTTATACAGGGTGAGTTTTTCAAGAGTGCCTCTAGGGCAAACGATTCTTATAACCCATTTTGATAAAAAGTAGGTAAACTGCATCATTTGAAAGCACCACTTTCCGGTACAGGTTTATATAATATGTTTTCTTCCATTCTTATTTCTAAAATCGCTGACACGTCCTTTCTCCCGGTGTTCGTGGCCACAGGTGTAATGTTTTGTATTAATTAACTTGGTATAATGAAGGAAATGCTGGCCGCTCCGCCATTTTTGAAGACACCATGTTTTGTTTCATTTACGTTACGTTTGCTTTGTCAAATTAAAATGTTGTAATTGGTTACGTATTGATGTCACGAAAAATACAAGACAGATTTTTGAAATCCATATGAACGTTTGACAGATTTTTGATTTCTTTTTTTTTATAATACAGGAATTCGAATTCCATAAATTCATAGGCCAGATTTTCATTTGGTTTTTTTTTACAAGGCAGAAATACAAAATACATCTAAACATTTTCCAGAAATTTTAACATCCAGATAATTCACTTTACCGCATGTTTGTTTTCCATATAATTTGTTTTCCATATATCGTCGGTTGCAGGTTCAATTGGCGTAACTGACAAAACACGACTTTTCACTAGAGCCGTTTAAAGTTTTTTTTCGTGATAAATTTAACATAACTTTTTTTGTGTGTGGCCTTTTTTGGATCTGCTTTGACAGAATAGCTTAAAATTCACTAAGCTTTCGGCCTAAATATGAAATTTGTTCATAAACTCTCTATTTTAGAAAATGAATGTCAGTTACACCAATTTTTTTTCAAACTTATGATAGTTACACCAATTTTTTTTTAAACTTATGACAGTTACACCAATTTGACCTCGAGACTTCTTAAAATATTTCAGTTCGAAATGGTGTATGGCTTCTAAAATAACAAGTTACGGCAATTCAGTTTGATGTAAGAGACGGTGTATTACTTTGTTGTTTGATGTTACTATAGTTAAAATGCTTAAGAATGTAAAGAAAAATAAAGAAATAATCACCTAATGTCAGTTACGCTAATTTTACTGTTATTTTAAATTTATTTGTATAGGGTAAGAAGATTCAATAAAAGTCAATAATCTTAATTTATTCTGTAAAAACCACTCCCAAATAGTATTTTTAATTAGCTTACTCTTCTAATAAGTTTTATTTAGCGCAGACTGCACTACAACACACAACCTTTTTTTTTAAATGATTAAAAGAAAAAAAAATCAACTTAATCATTGCTAAACGAAATTATATTTTTAGGTTTTACTCTTCTTCTACTGAGTTTTCTTGATCAGTTTGGTTAAGAGTGTCTTTTACATCTTTGGTAAAGGGTAGGTTTAAATAATCACTATGGTATCTGTTAGGAATAACACCGTCATCGCACAATTTTTTAAAATCTTTATACCTACTTCACTTGTGATATAGCCAGTCTGCTTTTCTAAAGGGGTTCCAATCCTTCAAAACTTTTCTAACCCTTGTTTCAAATTGCTCTTGTGGTTCACTGACAACCTTTTTTACTCTAGCCTTTCCTTTCCCTTTTCCTTTCCGCTTTAAATCTTCTTCATCAACCTTGATTTCATAAGTCGTTGCATTGGTTTTCATGGAATGTTTTGTTTTAATAGTTTTTATATCTTTTTTCTTAATTGTGGCAATCCTGACTTTCGACATCTGTAAATTGTTCGTGCTAGGAGGAAAACATACTTGCGTCACTGGATCCTAATCAATGAAATCTTTGTGCTCGAGGACAAATACCTTGTAGGGACGAGGATTTTTTCGTGCCGATTCCATGAAACTTGGCCATTGCGTAGGACTACATACAGTCAATTTACGCACTTCGCATTCTATTATAGAGTGCATACTATCTACCGGCATGTAACTATGGCCTGGCAGCAGGTAATTAATTTGGATGTTCATTTTAATTTTGTCTCCTACACATAGGGTTGCTACTTTTTTTTTACAATTAAAGTATATCACACTATCACACTATCACACTAATCACACTATCACACTATCACACTAATCACACTAATCACACTAATATTATAAATGTGAAAGTTTGGATGTTTGGATGGATGTTTGGATGTATGTTTGTTCCTCTATAACAAGACAACTACTGAACCAATTTGACTGAAATTTGAAACACAGATAGATAATGACCGAGAATAGTACATAGGCTACTTTTTATCCCGAAAAAAAGCACGGTTCCCGTGGGATAAACAAAATAGTGATACGTAGTAGCCGTACAATATTTTATTATAAAGTATGGGTGATGGTATGGTACCCTACCTTCACATCTTAGGAGAAAGTACGATAGCAATAGTTTGAGCGTGCGCGGTATGTGTAATCCACTGCAATTTGGTCGGATAATAGTTTTCAAATTGAGGTAAGAAGCAAACTATTATTTCATTCCCACGTGCAAATTGGCGTAACTGACACCAAGCTTAAACCTAGTTTGAGTCAATTGACGCAACTGACCATTGGTGAAATAATGTTGATGACATTTTGGTGTATGCAATGTTAATTTTTTTTATTTGAATTATAATTGGTGTAAGAGCACATATTATAACCTTAAATTTTTCGGGGCTACAGTTACACCAATTTGACTAGTGCAAATGGGTGACTTAATCAGTTACAGCATGATTTAGAAGGAAATCTGAAAAGTTCACAGCTGAAATTGTGATGTAACTGAAAATTTTTTAACGCTAGAATTTTTTTGAGTATACCATTCGATAGAGCAGAAAAAACTAAGAAAAACTGTATACTCAACTCATTTTACGTGTTTTGTCAGTTACGCCAATTGAACCTGCAACCGACGATATTTTGTGATCCCGAAAAATCATGGTTCAGGAAAGACCTATTACAAAATTATGTATTCAATCTTTCTAAACGCCTACTAATTGCGCCATCTAGTAATAATTCAGAGCGTTATAAATACTAGGTACCATAAAATTAAATGACCGATGTCCATTATGTAGCTTGAAGTACTGTAGGTAGATATCTAATAAATATTGTACCTAGTTACTTTTTTTTTATTACCTTTAACATTTCCTAACTAATTTCGTGCTAGATGGTTAAGTAACCTCACCAAACACTTTTGGCAAATTATCAAAATTTAACCTAAATCTTCTATCCATTTCGAATTTGTGACGGCTCCGGCGCTTCGGGAAGTGCAGCCCCTTCGCGCCTCCGAGTTCATAAAAACACTCTAGGGTAGGACAGACAAGACTACGTGGAAGTCGGGGTGGGCAGATTCGGTTCTGAGACCGATAATAACCTAAAAACGTTTCGTTTTAAGGTAAGACAGACGCAACATAAAAAGTAACACAAATTACGTAAATAATATAATTGAGTAGGTAAGATGGAAAAGGTTTTATATGGCCGGAAATTTTCTGATAAGCGTTACTTCTGTCTTTTAAAATAAGGTATAAGGATATTGTTGTCAAATGAAAATAAAACGAACTGATAATCTGGCATTAGTGTTTCTGTCAAATGAGACTTCTGTGAAACGTTTTATCGGAGTAATAAAATTATGTAAAACAAAGTATCTGGATTTCGAGTTTCTTTCAAACGTTTTATGGATTTCAAAATTCGGTGTATCGTTTTTCGAAAGATTGATAGGTTACCGTTGTAATTAGACTCAACTAGGTAGATCTATTTACTTCATTGTTGGCTAATTACAAAAAGGAGGAGGTTCTCAATTCGTCAGATTTTTTTTGTATGTTCAACGATAACTCAAAGACGCCTGGA
Source organism: Camptogramma bilineatum (assembly GCA_958496255.1). Taxonomy (NCBI): domain Eukaryota; kingdom Metazoa; phylum Arthropoda; class Insecta; order Lepidoptera; family Geometridae; genus Camptogramma; species Camptogramma bilineatum. The sequence goes on from OY292453.1 coordinate 15,158,878, forward strand.
CCGATTTGGTATTTTTTTTTGTTTGAAAGGGTGAGCTTTTTGATTGGTGCCATTCAATTTTTGTTGAGGATCTACGGAGCTATGAACTGAAATGCACCTCGAGAGTGTATTGCTTAGTTTGTGTATCATTGAAGTCTGTTTTTTTTTTAAATTTTTAACTTGGACTTTTTTAATACGCTCTTATTACCCTCACCTGGTATGTATCAAGGCATTTTTGTAACGGAATCTTTAAATTTCATTAATATTATGGGTCCATGTATAATTGGATACATATGCAAGCGACTGTTCTAATACTATAGGAAGTATATAGAACTTAATATAAAGCAAACAAATTCCCGGCCAGTTATGAGCGAAATAAAAGCCAGCATTCCACTATAGGTACCCTTGGGTCCAGCTCAAATTCACAATAACTAGAAAGCCTCTGATTGTTTCTTAAAAACGGTGACTGACATCGTCGGATGTTTTTTTTTTTTTTCAAAAACTTACAATTTGATTTGGTAAGTTTCTTTGGGAAAAGCGTTTCTGGTGAGGAATAGAGTCGATTAGCTATATACCGTCCCTTTTCACTCTCAGTCGATGAAAAGAGACGTCATATAGTTCAATTCCTTTTGTGATTCTGCTTTAGCGACCTTTTAAGCCACTGCTTGTTTTTTTTTACAAATGTAATTTTCTAGGCTAAGTAACTACTTACGCTGTTCTTCAAAATAAACCTAGACTATAACTTCATAAGAACACAACTGTCTAACTGCAAAAGAAAAGGTACCCTTAAGTGCCAAAAAATTTGCCACACCCTGTATAACTGTGCCGTTTTTTAGAAAACCATTGCGTAAAAGTCCAGTTAATAAGTCGCTTCTTAACTGGCGGATATAGCAACATTACCCACCTTACCTACTCCGCTTTGCCCAGCCCGTTTGCCTGTAAATTGACCTGATATTCTTGAATGCCTGAATTTTAAGGGTAATTTTAAAAGGGATTGCGTTGTGTAGTTTGGCTGCTGGTGATTATATAATATTATTCTGCGGGTTTATTTGTTTATAATGTTTAAAAAACGGTGGCCGCTTTAAGACGGACTTCATCAATAAGTGACCTTAGCCCTAGTACTATATATTTTTATGAATAACGACCTAATAAAGTAGGACTCAGTTGGTTGAAATTCGTGAAAGCCTCGTACATTTTGATAGAATTATACCGTTAGGTTTAAATTAGCAGGCAGGTAGGTATAACTGTCTGATCATGAAGGGCTTCACACACAACGCAGGTAATGTAAAAATATACATTATAGCTGCTGTGTGTGGTCTCCTGACGATTTCTATGGAAAGATGTATTGAGATGTATCGTGCTATAATGAGACCTTCATACCCACCTTATTCAAAACTATTTCGAGAATTTAGTGTACCTACGGTCGAATCAAAGGAACTTGAAGCTCGAACATGTCACCAAATTACGTTTTTCTCACTTTTGTCACTCTCATTTATCTCTCTCTGTCGGCATACACTTGAAAGTGGCATATTATACTAACACTTGTAATTATCACTTAGTTTAGAACGATTATCAATCTAAACCACGTTAATCAGTTTTTACTTAAAAGTAGATCTACTGTATTGTTTTTACCCGGCTGACTGTCAAGTCACCCGGGTTATGTAGATCGCGCGTTTCTATGTGGGTATGTATGTAATATTCTTTATTACCACGTTGCTCCTAAACGGCTGGATGGATTTTGATGAATGAGGTATCGTTAGAATCGTCTCCATCTCGATTGTGCTCTAGGATACTTTTTATTTCGATAAATCAAATAGTGCGGCTAAAAAATGCAACAATGTGTGAATTTTCAAAATGAAAATCACGCAATCATATCAAAATCCATGTCAAAATCAAGAGGTTGGTGGACTGATATCAAATATAATTTTTTTAAAAATCTAACATGACATCTTCGAAGACTAAATCGAGTCTCAAAATTTTTGAAAATCTATTTTTCGCCCTAAATAGAATTGTTAACCAAAACGCATACTAAAACTTTCTATTTAGTCACACGCAATGTTTAGAACAAACTGCATCGAAATTGGTTCAGCCATTTAGGAGATATCTCATATTTAAGAAATAACTTACGCATTTAATTTAGGTACTCACAGAGCCATCTGTGTGTCAACTGTGACAACAACGTTTAGAAAAATGCGCACGGCATCGAATCCTAGTTATGTACCTACATAATAATAAAATTGTAATTTAATTTTGTTTTGTGATTGATAAGATAATGTTGTTTCCAACTTTTCAGTTCAGCCGGGTTTTTTTATTTTTGAATAAATTGCTTGTTACTTTCTTGCAATTTAACATCCATCAAAAGTCGTTGCCGTTTTTTATGTAGACGAAGAATAATTTGTTCTGAATAAATTTTGAAAATCATTACTGAATCTGTATTTAGGGATAGTAAAATGAAATGAAACACGATAAATAATCATGGAGGTTTATACAATCAAAAATTATAAATCAAATATGAGATAAGTATAAGATTAGATGAACATTCTAACATTAGTATAAAATGAATGTTTTTTATTCAAAAAACTTATTAGGTATTCACCTATGTTTATTTATTTTGTGTAATAGATCTATTCAAAGTAAAAAAAAAAAATAGAAAAAATAATTCCTCCACTTAAGGTAGGTACTTTACATTTGCATACAATTTTCAAGATATTTTTAGGAATGCCTAAATTATTTATTAACATCATCATCATCCGAATCATTATCGTTCTACATTACGTGGGGTCGTCACAACATGTATTTTTCGTCCATTTCTATATCTAGAATGCTGAGATTACCAACTGTCACCTCATATATTTATTTGCTTTTGTTACTAATATTAACTAAGTAGGGTAAACGACCCTAACTTTGGCCCCCCACCATTTATTATCACCCCTTTGATTTATCCTATTTATTAAGAAACAACCGAATCTCACAGTGCTTCAACTTATCGAAATCGATGAAAACAATCATTAGCTACATTATTGACAAACCAAATAACGAAAAATAAACATAGTAGCGTCGGTACAACAACATTAATAAAATGTCTCGATTTGAGCAGTGAGAAACTATGTTTTTGCTAAGGTAAGAGCTTTCTTAATTTTATCGAATCTAAGTTTATCAGGGGGTTTTACTTTGCTATAGTTTTTAAATCATTTCAACACATATTATTCGAGCTTCCTTGAGCACAAATTTTTAAGAATTACATTGTTTTCGTTCTTTTATTGCAGTGCCAACATTTGGTACAGCAAAATTAGTTTTTTCCATTTTATTGGCATGGATGACAATAATTGGTATTTCTGAGATTTCTATGAGCAGACCAATTATCGACACTAGGCCAATGTTTGAGCATAAGTCTGCTAATAATTGGTCTAACTAATTAATCAAACAAAAAGAGGAATTTTAACAATATCAGCCAAACAACAGAAATTAGGAAGGAAACAACAAAATATTAAACAAGTGTAACGAAACTTGTGTTACCTAAAAAGTTAGATACTGTGGAAATAACCTTAACTCACAAAAAGAAGACTGTAAATCCGAATGAAAAACAAGACGAAAAGATGAAAATGATAGTGACTATGTTAATGTTATAACTATAACAGACAATTAATGAAACCAAGCAAAACAAAATACTGCATCTCAGCTGCACTTTAGCTAAAATAGAGAATTTTTAGTCTGAGTTTGATGACAAGAATGAAGAAAAATAATAAGTAGGTAAGTCTTTACGAATGTATTTTAAGCTCTCTTTAAGCGATTTCTTTCAATTTACTTAACAGTTAGAAGGGCCAATAAATTGGTCCAACTTATGCCAGTAATTAGTCAAAGTATGCCCATAATTGGTAAAATCATGTTTTTAAATAAACCGCAAAAAAATAAATACAAAACAATGTTTAAGTACATTTCCCATGTATTAAAAACATCAATTAACTTTCATTCTATCATTTTGACAACTTTTTTTTGTTCGCCACACACAACAAAGACAGTTATCATGATTTAACTACATCAAGATCCTTAAAGGGCCAATAATTGGGGGTTTTACCCTACTTGTCTCCTTTTTGTAATACTTGTACGGCGAAAGTTAAAAGAAAGTACAATCATAAACCTTGCTTTCTTGTTTTTAAGATCCAAAATTATCATGAAGTGTCCCACGCACCGAGATTACCACTCACAAGTAATTCGCACATGTAAATAATAAGTGAATGGGACAGGAAGTCTCGCATGTGGTGCGGTCACTGACCCCGACTAGTTGCATTCATTTAATCTTGCCATGGATAGACAAGTAGCTAAATTAAACATTTAAAAAAACCTACTTCAATATAATAGGTAGGTATACCTACAGCAATTTTATGCACTCTCGAGGTGCTTCTGTTCATAACTCCTAAGATCATGAACAGATCCTCACCAAATTTTTGTGGCACTGATCGAGAGGTCAACCCTTTCGATCGAGAGGAGAACCCTTTCAAACAAAAAAGAATTTTCTAAATCGATTTATGCGTCTTTGAGTAATCGGTGAACATAGATAAAAAAAAGCTCAAAAAAAAACAAGATTCCAATGAATTGAGAACCTCCTCCTTTTTTTGAAGTCGGTTAAAAACATGCCAATAATAATCCTGCTGATATTATAAACCCAAAAGTTTGTATGAAACAGGATCCCCACGACACTGTTAATACTTATCTCAGATCTTTGGTAGATAATATAATTTGCAAGGGAAGACGGTCGCTGGACAGAGAATGTGACCGATTGATGGCCATGATGGTCACAGAACACCAGGCAAACCATAAGCCAGACTTACTTACTTACTCCACTGGCTCAGTGACCCGAAGTGGGTCAAAAAGAAGCTTCCGACAAAAGAAGACTCCATCTACTCCTATCTTGAGCTAGTTTGCGCTTAAAAATATATATTCTCATCTACTTAAAATAAAATTGATTTCAAATTCTGACCTAAAACGAACTTCCCAGAATATTTGTCAGAAAATTTTTTACGTCTGCCTATCGAGTCTTTTTTTATAAATAAGCTGTAAAATTTCAATTGATTCAAGTACTTAGTCAGAAAAGAATAAAATCAACATCAAAATCTTAAAAAAACAAATAAGTACAATTCGCGCCCATCAGTCTGCCGTGCACAACACATGTTCGTAATCACCCAGCCCAGCAAATGTCTGACATTAGGATTAAGAAATATCTAGACTTGTCAGCTCTGTCAATGATTATGATGGATGGACTGTGAACCTAACTAGGCTTCCTAGGCTATAAGAAGTAGGGTAAACGACCCTAATTTTGGCCCCCCACCATTTACTATCACCCCTTTGATTTATCCTATTTATTATGAAACAACCGAATCTCACAGTGCTTCAACTTATCGAAATCGACGAAAACAATCATTAGCTACAATATTGACAAACCAAATAACGAAAAATAAACATAGGGGCGTCGGTACAACAACATTAATAAAATGTCTCGATTTGAGCAGTGAGAATCTATGTTTTTGCTAAGGTAAGAGCTTTCTTAATTTTATCGAATCTAAGTTTATCAGGGGGTTTTACTGTGCTACAGTTTTTAAATCATTTCAACACATATTATTCGAGCTTCCTGAGCACTAATTTTTAAGAATTGCATTGTTTTTGTTATTTTATTGCAGTTCCAACATTTGGTACAGCAAAATTAGTTGATTTCCATTTTATTGGCAGTGATGTCAATAATTGGTATTTCTGAGATTTCTATGAGTAGACCAATTATCGACACTAGGCCAATGTATGAGCATAAGTCTGCTAATAATTGGTCTAACTAATGAATCATACAAGAAAAAGAGGAATTTCAACAATATCAGCCAAACAACAGAAATTAGGAAGGAAACAACAAAAGAGTAAACAAGTGTAACGAAACTTGTGTTACCTAAAAAGTTAGATACTGTGGAAATAACCTTAACTCACAAAAAGAAGACTGTAATCCGAATGAAAAACAAGACGAAAAGAAGAAAATGATAGTGACTATGTTAATGTTATATATAACAGACAATTAATGAAACCAAGCAAAACAAAATACTGCATCTCAGCTGCACTATAGCTAAAATAAAGAATGTTAGACTGAGTGTGATGACAAGAATAAAGAAAAATAATAAATAAGTCTTTACGAATGTATTTTAAGCTCTCTTTAAGCGATCTCTTTCAATTTACTTAACAGTTAAAAGGGCCAATAAATTGGTCCAACTTATGCCAGTAATTAGTCAAAGTATGCCCATAATTGGTAAAATCATGTTTTTAAATAAACCGCAAAAAAATAAATACAAAACGATGTTTAAGTACGTTTACCATGTATTAAAAACATCAATTAACTTTCATTCTATCATTTTGACAACTTTTTTTTGTTCGCCACACATAACAAAGACAGTTATCATGATTTAAGTACATCAAGATCCTTAAAGGGCCAATAATTGGGGGTTTTACCCTATGATAAAAATGTGTGAACACACCAAGTGTTCCATCATCACAATAACATCATGACTATTATAAATACTATACAGGGTGAATTTTTGAGATGGGGCAGTAAGGGCAGCTACCTTAACCGTTGTAGCTAGAGGAAAACGTTCTTAGGAGACCATCCTTAATTTTTGAAAATATTTCGACCTGCATTCACAGATTTTGAAAAAAATGTACAGTCAGCGAGAAAATGGGCCATTTACACAAAAACTTTTTTTGATGCCAATCGATCCTGTTTCATCTAAGGATAAAAAGGCTCTTTCAGACCAACTGAGGTTAGAGTACTAGAAAAGTCAGAAATCGCTAAAATGTATTTCTGAGATAAGACAGTAAGGGCTACCTTAACCGTTGTAGCTACAGGAAAACGTTTTTAGGAGACTATCCTTAACTTTTGAAGATATTTCAACCTGCATTCACAGATTTTGAAAAAAATGTACAATCAGCGAGAAAATGGGCAATTTACACAAAAACTTTTTTTGATGCCAGTCGATCCTGTTTCATCTAAAGATTAAAAGACTCTATCGGACCAACTGAGGCAAGAGTACTAGAAAAGTCAGAAAACGCAAATAACTTTGATTATACATTTCGTACGAAATCAATTTGTCATTTGTCATAACTTTTCATCGTTTTGTCGAAATATCTTCAAAAGTAAGGGTAGTCTCCTAAGAAAGATTTCCTTTAGCTACAACGGTTAAAGTAGCTGCCTTTACTGCTCCGTCTCAAAAATACATATTAGCAATTTCTGACTTTTCTAGTACTCTTACCTCAGTTGGTCCGAAAGAGCCTTTTAATCCTTAAATGAAACAGGATCGACTGGCATCAAAAAAAGTTTTTATGTAAATTGCCCATTTTCTCGCTGACTGTATATTTTTTACAAAATCTGTGAATGCAGGTTGAAATATCTTCAAAAGTTAAGGATAGTCTCGTAAAAACGTTTTCCTGTAGCTACAACGGTTAAGGTAGCCCTTACTGTCTTGTCTCAGAAATACATTTTAGCGATTTCTGACTTTTCTAGTACTCTAACCTCAGTTGGTCTGAAAGAGCCTTTTTATCCTTAGATGAAACAGGATCGATTGGCATCAAAAAAAGTTTTTGTGTAAATGGCCCATTTTCTCGCTGACTGTACATTTTTTTCAAAATCTGTGAATGCAGGTCGAAATATTTTCAAAAATTAAGGATGGTCTCCTAAGAACATTTTCCTCTAACTACAACGGTTAAGGTAGCTGCCCTTACTGCCCCATCTCAAAAATTCACCCTGTATAATGTATCCGGGTATTTATCACAAAAATTACCTTTTTATTTAGCTCGATGTTACATCATGACTAATTTTTTTTGTCTTTTTACGAAGTCATAAGTAAGTAGATACTAATAAAGTAGATACTAAAAACTTCATAATTTTAGTGTCTACCTATTTTCAGATTTACTTAGGTAATGATAAAATACTTAGCTAGAGACTGAATATTTTCTAACTGGTATATTTATAATACCTGAAAAAGTTTTGTTTAGTAAATTAATAAAAAGAAGACAAAGTTTTCATTGAACAAGCAAAATGAGTTTGAGCTTGACTATAATCTGAAAAGTTTTATAAATTCAACTTTCGAATGAGTTACCCAGAAAAGCGTTCATACATTTCATACACACTTCTTAAACACATGTTTTAGTAATGCGCAAAAAGCTAATGCGATGTCATAAAAAGTTGTCTATTTTTAATTTCTTACCACATGCGAATTCAGTCACAAATCATACCACCACGGATGTTCAATGAAACGGTCGGCCGGAAACTGCTGATTGTAATACATACATACATTATACATACATGTGGAGACTTGTTGTCTGTATTAACTGAAATGATTTCATTCATTAACGCTCATAATCCACGGTTTAATTATAGAACGCGAACATTATGCTTGAATGAAATTATTCAAGAGTTTTAGATAACAATTGTATGTATTGAAAAATAAGACCCAGTCATGGAAGGCTCAAATTATTAGGTACCTATTTAAAATCCTTTGTATAATGTCTACGGTAGAGTATGTTTAATGAAAATTACCAATGAGGTTTTCCAAATTACTGCTATTTTGGAGAACGGAATGAATGGTTGACGTTGTGGATTAGAAGAATTGGGGCTCAGTACCTCTGCCATGAGTTATGCCAAACTACATATCTAGCGTGTATGGATTGAAATGTATGAAAAAGTTGTTAGTACATCAACTATCCGCTAGAGGCTCTGTACAAGTTTTCATACATATTCAATCTACACGCTAGCGTGTGTAAATTGGTAAAACATTTGTTTTGGTTTGTAAAACATTGATTTGGTTTGTAGTGGCGCAACAATGGTGTTCTAGTGAGATAGGGCCCTTAGTATCACGGTTTTCAAACGATGTAGGTATTTAAATAAGTTACAGCCCTAAGTAAGAGATACAAAATAAAATAAGAATATGATAGCGAAAAAAATGTTGCCAAGTGTAAAGAAACTCCCCAAAAATACGCTCTAAACAAAACCCAATACCCATTTAGAAGTTTGTCCGCCATTATAAAAACCGCGAAGAATTCTCGAACAGCTCAAAAATGGATTATTGTCGTAAAGAGAGGTGTACTGTCGGAGTTTTCTCGTAAAGTTGCTGTTTATTGTGTTTTAGCATCACCCTCTGCTTATAAACTTGCAGCGCTTAGTGGATCCGTATTCAGAAATTATGAAGTGGATCCAAGGTACTCACTAAGTAGTCGTTTACACTGAAAGGTTCTTTTCTTTCTTTATTTTGGAGGCGTGACGTCACACCCATGTTGGCCAATCACGGCCATACATCAATAGATTGTTCGTTTTGTGAAAATTATATGCACATTAACACGAGCTCTGAATTGTGAAGGAAAACATCGGAGGAGTTTTTTTTTTAAGTTTAACTCTTTATTTGAATCAATATCTTTGACTGGAAGAGTTTTCTTCTTAGCCATAAGTTTGCCCATTGTATAATTTTGCATAGTTTTTAAGATATATATTTTTTTCTTTATAAAATAAAATACGCCTACGGCACCAACATTTTAAATAGCCTATATGGTTTTCCAGGCCATGATATTATGTAGGTATCTTTTTCAATTTTCATACAAATAAATCTACTGTAAATGGTATGATTGAAAGACAAACAAACATCCAAACGTACAAACTATCAGAATATTAAGTGGACGCAACATTTTATTCATTCACAAAAAGCAAATTGACTCAGTCTAAAACTATCTACACTCTATCTGGTTTAATCCCAACCATTTAACCCCTTAAATCATGTAAAACTAAAGAAAATCCGTCAATTTAAGCCGAACATCAAAGCGAAGTAACAAAGGATCCCTAAAAACATAATGAGACGTCGATGGCGCAAGTGCTTCTGTTCGCAGGGTCCCGTAGCAATTTCGGGACCTCATAAATATGTATAAGGCGGTACTCTTCTTTTCCTTTACTTATCAATTATGGGGTCGTTTTGGCGACACGCGGGACCAACGGGCGGAAAATATGCGACGGTAGCGAAGGGTTAACGGTTGGGCTTTGAAGATTTTTGTTGCCTTTGCAAGTTGCAATAATATTTTCTGCTTTGTTTTAGAAAGTGGTTTTGGGAGAGGCCGAATGAATTCTATAAGTAATTTTAACAACCAAAACTTAAATGTAAACAATTGTTTTTGATAAATCGTCTAAGTGGTTTTCACACGACTTCATTTGCACCGCGAAGATATGGAACTCCTTGTCGGGATCTGTTTTTTTCAGAAAATTTTAATTTGGTTCGGAGAGTCAATAAGTTGTTTGGGTGTCATCTAATCGAGAGTCAATAGGTTCTTTCTTTGTGGAAGGAGGGGAAGAAGCTGCAGCCAAACGCGATGGTCCTACCAGCGGAGCTAAAATGGCCGATAGAGCAGAATCACAATAGAAATTGAACTATAATGCCGTCTCTTTTCATTGACTGAGAGTGACAAGAACGGCATTATATTGCAATTCTTATTGGGATTCTGCAATAGCGCCCTTTTTGGAAGAGGCCTATGCCAAATTAGGGCAAACGGAGGAACGGAAAAACTAGTGTTAGAATAAGTTAGATTTAAGAAAAACTGTAAACTTCGAAATAAAGGCTTATATTATTATTATTATTATTATTATAGCGCCCTTTTTAGCTCCGCCGGTTCGGAAGTCTCTTTCCATCCAGATCCATGATGCCATAGATGCCGCAACAGATCGGATTGGCTGGAAAACAATCATTCGCGACAATGTGATCCTTGGAGGAGGTCACGACCCTCAGCACAGAGGAGAACGATGCATGGAGGAGGAGGTTTTTTCTAGGTAAGCGTGCTCCATCTTAGACCACAGTGTTGCTTTACATTAGGCAGAGTATGCAGAGTATGGTCAAACACAATCCTATTTTAGTAAATAAAAAAATACGAGATACCAAAAATCGACGGCTACCACAATAATTACCGACTGAGCGCTTTCGTGTCGCGCTTCGGTCAGTGGATTGGGTGGATTGACTGATTGGGCTATTAATTTTAAATATTATAATCAAAAGTAGATTATTAAAATATACCAGATCCCTGTCAGTTATAAATATAATAAACACCTGCATAATTATTTTAATTTACAAACGCAACAATTCAAATATCCTTACCAGCATTACAAAAAGTATTATCTCTACTTACATAATCACTCGGAAATAGTCAACAGAGGGCGCTAGTACGTACCCTAACCGCTCGGGGCGTGAAAGGCCCCTATTTTAAAGCAGGGGAGCAGTTTTATTGCAAAAAATACTCGGCAATTTCACGCGGGTACAATATGACCCCGACGGCCCAGAGGTAGTTTAGAATCGGCTCGATTATGTTTAGGGTTAAACGTCATTGATATTGCCGATCGGTGGCCGCTGGAGGGTTATTCAATTTTTCCTCTTCTCTAATTTGTATGGCCCGTGGGTCTTTGGGACCGTTTTAGATCACGATCTGTTTAATTTTATTTGGATACAGATCGGTTTGGTGATAGAGGTTTTTGATTTTATTCTAAAACGAAAATAATATTAGGTACTTAAGAGGCCTGCGACTGGCGAATTTCTATGAAAACGTAATAGGTACCTACCGAAATCATTTAAAATTTAAGCATATTTTTATCAGTTTTTGTTGTTAGATTAAGAGAGTAGGTATTTATCTAGGTTCCTGTTACACTTTTGTTCCGAAAAACTTACCTTAAGGAAGTTCTCGTATTGTTCCCAATATTGACTGGTCTTCCATCCCTCCAGTTACTTTTGATGGCATTGTTGTTCCTTACAGCAAGCAGGTAAAGACCTTGGGCTTGCTCATGGACCAGTACTTGTCTTGGGGTCCACATCTGGAGGCAGTGAGTCGCAGGCTCTTTGCATCCGCAGGCTCGCTTAGGAGACTCCGGAACTTCCTTCCCACTGCTACTAAAATTGCGCTTGCTCAGTCTCTTCTACTCCCTGTCCTTGACTACGCCGACGTTAGCTATCTAGACCTCACTGAGGAACTGCTCAACAAACTGGAACGCTTACAGAATTTGTGTATCAGATTTATTTTCGGACTTCGGAAATTTGATCACATTTCTGAATATCTCGCAAAGCTTAAGTGGCTCCCTATACGTCTTCGTCGGAATGCGCACATCCTTTCCCTTCTATATAATATTCTTTTTAATTCCACGACCCCTTCCTATCTAAAAGATCAATTTGAGTTCCTGCATGATGCCAACCCTCGTGTATTGCGTTCATCGGAAAATCTCCTTCTGAAAACCCCTGTCCACAAAAAAGGCTTTTTCCATGACTCTTTTGCAATCCAGGGTGTGCTCCATTGGAATGCACTACCCGTTGACATTAGAAAGTCCCCATCCCTAGCAATTTTCAAAACTCGAGTTAAACTCTTTTATCTATCAAACTTGTCGTACAGTATCTAACCTATCATTCCTATAGTGTAAGTCACATCGTTACTCACCTTGTATTTATCTGGTATTGTTTGTATCTTCTAAGTAGGTATATGTAATTATGTGTGCATATATATTTTTGGTTTTAATATAGTATATATTTATTTATATACTAGTAGTTCGCCCCGAACTGAGATCTCGCGCACCGTAGATGGCTTACATTTGGACTTTCTTCTGACTACCCCTATAATTTCAAGTGCTACTACTGCCGAGTATGCCTATTGCGCTAGCTCTTCATGGTAAAAAATACTAGCATGCATGCAATACAATAATGTCGTGTCTAATTTTTCATTTATTTCATATTTATGAATTCTCGTCGTATTTCTAAAGTATACCTACGTCCTAGAATCAAAATAATAACTATTTTGGAATGTACAAATTAAGACCTTTCATTTGACACCCCACTCATTATATTTGTTTATTTAATTTTTTTACCTCAATTATTTTCATTCTTTATCAAAAATTTTTTTATCATGAAAATAAATCAAGTAGCATATAAAATCATTGCAAACCAAACCGCAACGATGCCACTCTCTTTTTAAGACCGACCAGTCAATGAGCTACGAAGACATCGAAACTCTATGAAACGGGAGCTCTTGCAGCTCTGGTTTCGTAGTTTTTGTTCTTTGGTCGTATTTCAAAAACTATACATCCTAGATTAAAAATAAAAACCATTTTGGAATGTACAAAATAAGCCCTTTCGTATGACATCCCACTCAATATATTTGGGTAACTTTGAAAAAAATTTACCCCCTTGGGAACCCCATATCTTTACAACCCCTTCATCGATTACGCTCATATGCTCCACAGCAAATTTCCATAGTACTACCTATTGACCTATCAAGTTTCATACAGATTGGATAAGCGGTTCGATAGTTATGCGAGAACATAAAAATGAAACATACAAACATACAAACATACAAACATACAAACATACAAACATACAAAGCAAAATCGCCTAACTTGCCACTAAGATCTTCGCTCGCTTCGCTCGCTCGATCGATTAGGTATATATGTATGATTATTATTGTATGATGTATTATTTTGTGTAATCACTCTAGCTAATTTAAAATTTAGTAAGTAAGTATTAAGTAAGCATTTTTAAATTTAAATCTCATAGATATCATAAATATTTGTACACCCCCTGCCATACCTTTAATCTTGTTGTCTCTCTCCATTCAAAGGTTGTCTGGAAGAGATCGCTTCAAAGCGATAAGACCGGCCATTGTACAATTATTCATTAGGTTTACTCATTCATATGTTTTTTAAGACGTGTACAATAAAGAGTTTTCTAATGTAAGCAAATTGAATTGAAATCTTTGTAGGTACTTACACCAAAACTGCCATTTTTTCTTTTCATTTGTTCTATACCTAGTAAGTTTTTTGAAACAAAAGTGTAACAGGAATCTAGATAAATACTGCCTTTATCCAAACAATAACATAAAGTGATAAAAATATGCTCAAATTTTAAATCATTTTGGTATTATGTTCCTAGGTACGTAGGTACGTTCGCCGGTCCCTTAAGTATAAACAACTTTTATTAAAAATATTATTATAGCTTATAATTGACAGGCTGGAATATTTAATTTTGAAACCTCACATGAATTAAATTTGATTTTAAATTATATTTTGAGTCACTTGGAACCTCTTTTAAATAAAGTTCACTATGTCAAACTGGCGACACTGATTTTATACCAAAAAATGTAATATCTAAGCATTACTTGCATGTACTTTGTTTTTACTAGCATCAAGTATGTTTGTTCGGTTGAAATCTTGCAACTGAATTTTAAAACAATTATAATATATACCTACTTAAGCAATAATAAGCCCTCAACCATTGCACGCGTATAGATTCTCGGTGACAATAATTATGGTAACAGCGAGCTGATCTGATAATAGAGTCAGGATGAGCTGTTCAACGGAACTCCTCAGTGATTAAGAGGCCTGCGACCGGCGAATTTCCATAAAAACGTAATACCGAAATCATTAAAAATTTCAGCATATTTTTATCAGTTTATGTTGTTAGATTAAGAGAGTAGGCATTTATCTAGGTTTCTGTTAAACTTTTGTTCCTAAAAACTTACCTAAAAAGAAATGTAAGCAAATTGAATTGAAATCTTTGTAGCTACACCAAAAATGTCATTTTTTCTTTTCATTTGTTCTATAGTAAGTTTTTTGGAACAAAAGTTTAACAGGAACCTAGATAAATACTGCCTTTATCCAAATAATAACATAAAATGATAAAAATATGCTCAAATTTTAAATTATTTTGGTACCTATTACGTTCCTAGGTACGTAGATACGTTCGCCGGTCCCTTAAGATTAAAATTAAAATACCCGTGTGCTCATATGAATCAGCTTGCCTAATAAAAGCTTGAGAATTGACATTTTTTAACAAAAAACTTATTTTCAGATATTTGAGCTAATACCACTACATTATTATACAACATTGTCAAATTAAATAAAATAAAGTGACAAAATCTGCAACATCATTTTACGCATCTGCCAACACATTACCGGTTTCCGTGACAATTTATTAAGTTCATTTAGCATTACTTAGAGAAGTGTGTAAAATAGCGGTACCGTTTTAACTTTTAGTCAGAGAAATTAAGTCATGGGGCAAAAGAAAGAGAGAAGTAGGTAAGTACATAAGACACAGTTCAAGAAAAACATTGATGCTTTCATTCAAAAATTGTTTGTACATTTCCTGCCGTAGGATATTAGTGTTCTGTGATTCCCTGCCCCGGCAAACATTTTAGTCGAACGCTACAAGTACTTATCTCGACAAATATTAAGCCGCCTATACATTCTAGACGAGCCGAGCGAAGGCGAGTCGATGCAAGGCGAGTGCTACCGTCCACACGCTTGGCAAGTATATGCAAACCAATGTAAGTTGGCGCTTGTATTCACTCGACCAGCTAGGCGAGCGATGGCAAGGCGAGGCGAGTGGTGCTGCCCACACGTTGTCACTCGCGTTCACTCGGCGAACCTGCGCCAGCGTGTAGTATCGGCGTTACGGTAGCTATATAACAGTCGCCGGATCTTAGACCTAACTAAAATCTAGCATGTGCATGTCACCACATGTGTCAACCTAGATCTTCTGTTCTCATGCACATTATGCCTAGGCATTAATTGTGTGACTTATTAGATACCCATTGGAAACCATTAATCATTAGCCTATGTATACCCACTAAACAGACATGGACTCCTCAATTATTCTTCCTACCTATGGATCATTTCAATGGATTTTTTAATTTAGAAAATGTAAATGGGTATTAAATTTAACTCTAAACGGTCAACTATTTAACTAAGATGATGTGAGGATCAACCATTTAACCAAGATACGAGTACATAAGTACTTATAGCAATAAAGTGCCATATACATGGTGCAAGTTTCTGGTCTTAAAGATGCGAGAAACTCGCTCCATGACAATTCAGTGACAAGCCATAATCAATGTTAAGTTTATACTCGTATTATCATGTTTTGGTACTTTCGAGAATAGTATCCTTGATGCGAGAAACTCGCACCATGTAAATGGCGTTATAAGATTGAATAAATGGTCCGAATTAATAATAGCTTTGTATAGTAAACTAACTAATTTAGATCCATAAAAATGGATTGCATGATTGTACCTATGAAGGAAGACCAATTTATAATTAAAGCATAGACAATTATGAACACAATGTGTTCAAAATTGTCCATGCTTGACATCATGTGATTTTTAGACATAAATGTGTCATAATCGTTAAAAGCTCATAAACAGCTTAACACAGAAATTAAAAAATAAAGCTTACACATGGTATGACCGTTAAACTTAATTAATAAAAAATAGTAAACAAAATGGCCCGCATTGAGAGCAATCTTTAACTAAAATCGTAAAACTGAATCAAATTCAACCGTTTTAGCAATTTACGGGCAGTTTACTGTCGGGGCCTTTTTTACCAATTGTCCAGATCGCTGATAAGTTGCCCGCATGTGCGCGCACGCAACTTTGCGAGTGTGACGACATAGATCAGTAGGTATACAGAATTACAGATGATCTTTTCAAACCGGGTTGAAATTTTGTCGGAGCGTATTTTTTGGGATGAATAGATTTTTTTTAAGTACATATTCTTTACGTTAAAAGGTAAAGAAAAGTACATAATATATTAATTGGCACTGTAGATAATATCTCTAAAGAAGTTTGCAAGTTCTAATTTATTTAAAATAAGATTTTTTCGCGATGAATCAGAGATCATTTTCATATTTCAATAAATATAATACTTATAGTTTTTGTTACCAGTTAGTCATTCTAACCTTTGAACGTGCTTCTGTCTACTTCCAAAATATCTTCAAAGATCTTGTCGTCCTTGAGGATACAGTTACGAGACTGTTTACGTTTTTTTTTGCGTTTTTAGATGTTTTTATTCAATTTTCAAGTAGTGAAAATTTTGAATATGTCAGTAAGTAGGTAACTTACTTGTTCTTGAAGTGAGTGCTCCATTCTGTCCTACTAATCTATGACACACAGGATGCTCGTTTTACCAGATCGTAATTATCAAGTCGTCAACATCAAGATTGTTTCGTCTATCTTTGGATAGGTAGGTGGCTTATGATTTATGATGCTGTCGAGTGATGGGCACGTGATAGCCACATTGTCTGTGATTCTTCTTCTTCTTCGTCGTAAACTTCATTGCTGAAGGTCGTGCCCGTCCTGAAACGCCTTGACGGAAACGTTGACAATCTTTCTCCACATTGCTCTATCCTGGGCTTGTCTCAGGGCAGTAGGTATTGTGAGTCCCGTTATCGCTTTGATTTGGTCTGACCAGCGGGTAGGTGAACGCCCCCGAGGTCGTTTCCCCTCTATCTTCCCTACTACAACCAGCTTATCCAGATTATCTGGTTGTCTCCGGGCGATATGACCAAAATAGCTTAGGACTCGTTGGTAGCAGATCGTGGACAGCCGGGTTCTGATCTTGAGTTGGTCGAGAATGGATCTATTTGTTCGTTTTGCTGTCCATGGTATGCGCAACATTCTCCTCCAACACCACATTTCAAAAGCTTCGATCTTTTTTCGGTCCGCCGCGCGAATTGACCATGCTTCTGAGCCGTAAAGGAAAATCGAGAACACCAAGGACCGCACGAGCCTCATCTTGGTGTTATTAGAGACCTTCCTGTCTTGCCAAATTCTGGTCATATTGCTCATTGCGGCTTTGGCCATCTGTGTGCGTCTTCGGATCTCGTTATCACAGCCTCCCTGGTCGCTGATCAGAGACCCCAAATACACGAATTCGCTGACGAAATCCAGATCTACGAGTTCTCCTGTGCGTACCAGAACTCCAGCTCGATCAATGACCATGACTTTAGTCTTTGATTTGTTGACCGACAGGCCTACTGTCTCGCTCGCCTGTTGCACTCTGTTAAATAAATCGGCTAGTTCCCGCTCCGATGCAGCAAACAATGTAGTGTCGTCCGCGTATCGAAGGTTACTGATCTTATTGCCCCCAACCGAGATCCCTCCTTCCCACTCTTCTAAGGCTGTCCTCATGATATATTCGCCGTAGATGTTAAAAAGAAGAGGGGATAGAATACATCCCTGGCGGACTCCCTTTTGAGGTTTGAATGGTCCTGACACCACATCGTTCACCCTAACCATTGACTCTCCGTCTTCATAAAGATTCGCGATTAAAGTAATTAAGTGCAGAGGAACGCCCATTTCATGGAGGATTCTCCACAGACAGTCCCATTTTACACAGTCGAATGCCTTGGAGTAGTCAATAAAACACAGAAGCATAGGGACATTAAACTCTCTGCTCTTCTCTATCAATTGTCTGACGTTTACAATTTGCTCCCTGGTGCCTCGGCCTTTGACGAAACCAGCCTGTTCGCTTGGTATTTGTCGTTGTAAGTAAGATTGTAAACGTCCATTGATTACGTAGAGCATAACCTTACTAGCATGAGATATGAGTGCCACTGTCCGATAGTTCCCGCATGTTTTCGTTGAACCTTTCTTGTGTAAGGGTATTAATAGTGATTCTTTCCAGTCCTTAGGCCATTTTCCTGATCTCCAGAGTTGATTACACAGATCCTTTAGAATTCTGACTCCAGTGTCCCCGAGATTTTTTAGCTCTTCAGCGAATATACTGTCTCTTCCGGCTGACTTATTTGCTTTTATCTTTTTCAGAGCATTAACAATTTCAGATTCCAGAATTTCAGGTTCTAGGTCCAGGTGTTCATTTTGGATAGATGGCATAGCTGGTATTCGATTGTCTTTGTAAAGTCCTTCACAGTAAGACCGCCACCTATCAGTTATTTGGTCTATCTCAGTTAGTAACTTCCCCTGATCATCCTGAATAGCCCAAGTCTTAGGCTTGAACTCCCGAGTTATACATTTCACCTTAAGAAAGAGGTCTTTGGTGTGTAAGGTCTGAGCATGATCTTCAATATCCTGACATATAGAGTTCAGATATTGATTATAGTCTCTACGACACAGACGCTGTACCTTGGCAGAAATGGCTTGATATTGAACTCGGTCTGAGTTACCCCTGGCCAGAACACTCTTCCTTTCTCTAATCGCCTCCCATGTTTCATCTGAAATCCACACCTTTTTTGGCCTATCGCTGTCCCGACTTTGGACTTCCTCTCGTGTCTCAAGTATTATGTCTTTAATTCGCGTCCAATTTGTGTCTATGTCGGCACTGCTGTCCAGCTCAAAATGTCTGTGATTAGAGTGATAAAAATATTTATTAATGACAGATTACTAGTAAAAAATTGAATATCGCCCTTGGGGTAATTTGGGGACTTTTCAATGTCAGTTAAGAGTCATCACGTACTGTCGACTGGTCACCGTCGACCAAGTTGTCGGAAATTATATACCAAGTTGCAAATGCGACCACATTTCTCGTGCGTAGGGATACACATCGCTTCTCCTTTATAAACTACCTATCGATTCTCCTTATAAACTACAGGTAGTGATGGTTACTGTCGACCGAGTGGCCGGCGACCAGTCGACAGTGCGTAATGGCCCTTACGGCGATGTTCTTGCAACTTGTCACTTATTGCATGCTTACGCAAAACGCGTCATCCTACTCACTTTCATAGTACCTAACTACCCCTACTCACTTTCATAGTACCTAAATGCTAAAAGAAATCGGCCGATAGTTTGGTCGGGCTCTTAATCAGCATAAATATGTATGCAAGTGCGCACACTACAACGATTCTGTACCTGCCGTGTATGCACTAGCATAGCCCGGACCAATCTATCGGCCGATATAAAAATCTGCAGTCTGCGAGGGCTCTTAATGTACCAAAATGCTGTTTAATTTATACCACAATGCTCTTCTAATTTCTTTGTAGAAAACTTAGGTAGAAAAGTATGCTTTTGTCACTAGCTTTGCCCCTAAAACAATAACAGAAACTGTGGGAGCTATTTTTGTGAAGTCATTAATTAGACAATTTTGATTGTATCATCAAGAGCCCTTAATAAGCAATCTGACGCGTCACAATAATTAACGTTATAATCAGTTTTAAGTGATAATAATGATGCGGGTATGTCACAGTTTGTTTTTTGTTGAGGAGCATACACCCTTTGTTCTAAGTGACTTTGTAATTAAAGTATGTTTGATCATCCGTTAGTGTATTTGCTCAGATGAAACAATGTATCATCGATGTGATGAAACGAGAAAGAAACAAAAAGTCTTTCGGTGTGCGGGAGTTGGAACATGTTGGACATGGACACACAAGCACGTGTGGCATAGTCTGCAACACGGGCATTGATTATCATTTTCACTGATCACGACCTGATACCTACCACCACCTCTGTTCCACTTCAGGACAAGCAGACGCACGGCACTGTACCATCCTTATCTTGTGGACATTCCATCCACGCGGTTATTCTCCACCTTCATCATCCGCACTGCTAAGGCTGATTTTAATCTCACGCTCACCGTCCACATCGAAACGGCTAACTTCACGAACGCCAAGATCCGTTGGCCGTACTGTAAGTTTACGTACCTACCTACTACCATTTTATTGAAATATTATTGAAGTAATTTTCTGTAAGTACCTACCTAATAAGTAGGTAATGGTACCTATTTACTAATATTTAAAGTCGATTTTAATCTAGGTAAGTATGTACTTTTCATTGTCGTATCGATTTGAAAATTTGCATTTGTATGTAATTCGGATACCTAACCTTATAATAATTTGGTATTTTCGAGCTGATCATGAACTCCTCAGTAAATAAACCGATGGAGTTAAAACTCGACATGTCTGTCAAGTCCCGACTACACTGTAATTAGGTACCTACATGGTGACAACGAGCTGGTTTGATGATGGAGTCAGGAGCTGTTCAAAAGAACTCCTCCGTAAATTAGCCGATTAAATTGAAACTCGACATGTCTGTCAGAGTACCTACAGAGCAAATACCATCCGTCCGTTAGCAGTACCAGCTGTCCGTTTATTATTTTAACACTACGCGAGTGACACCGCGCGGCGCAGTTAGTTTATTTCCATAAGTGACAGCCCTACAAGAATAGGCTATTATAAAAGTCAATGTTAGACCGCTGTTTCTCTGTTCATTTCTCTGTGCCAGCACTGACGAGAGCAATCAGCGTAGCCATTTCTGCTAAACAATCAGTATCCTTATTTCATTGTAATAAAGATCACTCGCCTGTCAGCGCTGACGGTGAGCGTTAACGAAAATCAGCCTGAGGTCTGGAACTCGCTGCCAGCTTCTATTTTCCCCGAAAACTATAACCTGGGACTCTTCAAGTCAAGAGTGAATAGGTGTCTTCTAGACCTTTGTGATCCATCGTCAGCCACATCGTCGCTTACCATCAGGTGAGATTGTGGCTAAACAAAGGTCTATCTCTACAATAGAAAAAAAAGCTGCTCAAGTTACACTCACTAAGGGCTCTAGCAGACATGCTACTTTTAGCATCGGATCGGCAATTTAATCGCTTTTGAAAAGCAAAATACAGAGACCAACATTCCACACCTCACACTTAAAAACACCAAACGCGGTGATCAGCGATCTTAGCAGGCGCTAAAACACACGATTTAGATACCGCATCCGAACGCAGGAAGTCAATGCAGCATTAAAAACGCACGATTTTGATACTGCGATCGAACGCAGTCGCCAAAATGCGTTACAGCATCGATGATGATAATCATCCACGATTTGATTTTTCGTTCCAATACTGACCGATGAGGATTCACTATGTTATTCGACTATGTTAGCGCTGAATTGTGTGCAATATGTCTGAAATATGAATGTTTGTAATAACCTAATAACAAAGTATTTTTTTGTTTAAACATTTTGGGTGTTAATTATGAAAGATGTTTAAAGTTGAACACTGGTTAAACAACGTCCTGTTTTTATTTGTGGATAGTGACAAATAGAGACAGGACGTTGTTGAACCAGTGTTCAATTTTAAACATCTTTCTTAAGTAAGGGGGCTTAACTACAAATCAACCGCACAATGAAAACAACTTTACGACAACAGCAACAAAATTCAATCAATTTGCTGTAAAAAGCGACGTAAAAATTATCACGAACAGAAAAACAGGAATGATAAAAACTAATAAAGAGCCTATTAAATTAATTATCCACTTTTGTAGGAAACTAAAAAGTCGCCCGTAGCGATTGGTCGGAAAACAATAAAAATCGTGAGCGCTGTTGATTGAGAAAGATGACTGCTTGTGAGAAAGCATTTTACGCCAGATTAAAATGCTTTTTACTGCATGCGACTTTTGACTTACCTACTATTTAATCCTACTAATATTATAAATTAGTAGTATTGATGTAGCTCTAAAGAGTTTGAAAAATGGAAAGGCTGCAGGAACGGATAAAATTTATATTGAATTAATAAAATACGCTAATAATAATTTAATAAATAGAATTTTTAAACTGACCCAAAAAATGTATGAAACAGGAGAGATACCAAATGATTTTAAAACAACTAAAACAATAACACTGCCAAAAAAAGCCAACACCCTTAAATGTGAAGAACACCGTACTGTAAGCCTAATATCCCAAGCCTCTAAAATACTATTAAAAATAATACAAAACAGAATAAGAAATAAAATTGAAGAAAACCTAAGCGAGGATCAATACGGATTTAGAAGAAACAAAGGTACAAGAGAGGCGATAGTTGCTTTGCGTCTAATAATTGACAGAAGGATGGATTTAGGACTTAATACTCACATTGCATTCATAGACCTGGAAAAAGCGTTTGATAAAGTGAATTGGAAAAAAATGATGAAGACTCTTAAGGAAGTTGGTTTAGATTTTAGAGACAGAAAAATAATATATCAACTATATAAAAACCAAACAACAATATTAGAAATAGGAGATGAAAAAAGAGAAGCCAAAATTAGACAAGGCGTAAGACAGGGATGCTCACTCTCACCACTCATCTTTAACATTTTTATAGAATCAGCCATTAAGAAAATCTTAGAAAAATCGAATGAAGGGGTAAAATTCAACGGAGAAAAAAATAAAATTTATAAGATTTGCAGACGACATAGCAGCTTTAGCAGAAACAGAAAATGGTTTACAGTCTCTACTCGATACCATGAATAATATTTTCAAAGAATTTTCTCTCAAAATAAATATCAGCAAAACCAAAATACTAACAGCATCCAAAACAGACAATTCAGTATTTAACACAGTAACTTTAGATAACACCAATTTAGAAAGAGTAAAGAAGTTCAGATATTTAGGCAGCCTTATAACTTCAAATTCAAGATGTACACCAGATATAAAATCAAGAATTGCAATAGCTAAGCAAGCATTTAATAACAAAAGAAACATTTTCACATCTAAAATATCTAAAAGGATCAAAAAGAAATTTATCAAAACATACGTTTGGAGTATAGCTCTGTATGGGTGTGAGACGTGGACAATGACTAAAAGGGACAAAGAAATATTGGAAGCTTTTGAGATGTGGTGTTGGCGTAGAATGGAGAGGATCAGCTGGACGGAAAGAGTCACCAACATTGAGGTGTTGCACAGAGTAGAGGAGGAAAGATCGTTGTTGCAAGTTGTCGAGAACAGAAGAGGGAAGATGATTGGCCATCTTATACGACATGACAGCTTCATTAAGAACATCATTGAAGGAAAAGTGGAAGGAAAGAGAGGAAGAGGAAGACCGAGGATAGGCTACATGAGCCAAGTGAAAGAGAAGGTTGCTGTCATGTCGTATAGGGAAGTCAAGGAGGCTGCCCTGGAAAGAGCTTCGTGGAGAAAGAAACATCAGTTATGCCGACAAGGGGCTACCCCTTAAATAAAAAGAAGAAGAATATTATAAAGGCGATAGTCCGTGTGTGTGTGTGTGAAAGTTTGTTACCACGTATCTCCATAGGTAACTACTGAACCGATTTTGATGAAATTTGGAATGTAGATAGTTTAGGTTCTAGAATAATATGTAGACTATATATAGACTTTTTATCCCGGAAAAATGTATGGTTCCAGTGGGATAAAAAATAATAGTCCACGCGGGCGAAGCCGCGGGCGTTCACTAGTTAAATATATAATATTGCTGGACATTTCACACAGCGCTATCTAGCCTCATACTAAGCAAAGCTTGTACCCAGGTACTATTGGAACCAGATTTTATTTGTATTTTTTTTATTTGTAACAGTCAAAGCACAATAACAATTTCAGCATCTAAAAATATATTGCAGAGATTATTAAATAACACTAAGTTAATTTTAAACAAACAAAATCATCTATTCCAAATAATTAAATTACTTAAGTATAAAAAAAATAAATACATTTATTTCTGGCAACACTGAATAAATTTGTCCCACATTTTTATTACAGAGTATCATAATAGGTACTTAGATAAAACGTATTACATTGTCAGGCTACCTAGGTGCTTTTTCTTAGGCATTGCTTCCTTACACCGTCTGTAAGCTATTCTTGCCAGAAATCCTGTACAAGCGAAATAGTCGTAACGTCTAAAACATCCAATAGTACAGTGAGTCACTAATTAGTGGCAAGCTGTGCTTTAATCAGTGGAATAACCGACAATTAGTTGATCTGGAGCGACTTTCCCGCGCCGGTGGCCCTTTGACTAGTTGACCGGATGAAGAACTTGCTTGATTCATCAAATACACTCGTGATGACTGTCTTTTGAAGTATTGATCAGCTACACAAAGAAAATTTGATCAACTAAGGCAGTTCTCCCACTGCAACGCACCCTACGGTGTGCGTGTCTGCAGGTTCTAACATTAAATAAAATAAATAAATAAATAAATATAAATATTGCTGGACATTTCACACAGCGCCATCTAGCCACAAACTAAGCAAAGCTTGTACTACGGGAACCAGACCACAGCAACAGAAATGTATGCAAGTATCTCAATTTGTATAGAAAACACGCATAGTACCTACAACACTCTGACAACGCATCGACGTGCGGAATATACAATGTGAAAATCTTGGCTGCACACCGCAGCGGGGTGCGTTACCAATGTGAGAATCACATAAGATATCACACATGGTCATAAAGGTCATAGCTGTTTAGATCACCTCAGCACCAGCACCGCATCGCCTTGAGCATCATCAGATCGCCGCATCGCAAGCTGTCATGGAGTTGATGTAGTGAGCGTTGGTTCATAGAATACCTAACAGCACAAGGCGATGCGGTGCGGTGCGGTGCTGGTTGGTGCCAAAACACGACGTGTTTTAATTCACTTACCTACCTACTTTTGAGATGGCGAGGTGTCAACAAGATTAAGAAAGTTTTGTAATTTAGATAAGGCATTCATTGAATGGTATGGTTCATTGAGTGGTGACCCTAAAGTCGCTATTTATTAATATACTTACCTAGATAAGTTTTCTTACATCGTGTCCTATAAAATGTTTTTATAATGGGGGATTCATATTTTCACTTTGGAGTACCCCTAACTAAACCAAAAAACCCTAAAAACACAGATTTTGATTCACAATCCACTTAACCTATATGCTATCAAAGTTCATATAGATGTCTCATAAACTCACCTTCACAAGCCACGTAACATACTCATTGAGAATGTTTTACTGCTGCAAACAAACAGACACGAGGACGGAAACCATAAAAGAGCCGTGTGCGACTGAACACACAATCGTTTTCTAATTATTTATAACTGAACTGGCTATGAACACTAAAAAATCCAGTAGGTCCTACCATGTTGCTCTCGAAACGATTGGAGAAAAATGATTTGGATATTATTCGCATTTTTTTTTCCATTGTATTTTATGTCAAAATGTAATTATTGTGGATTCAATAAACACAACAAAACTGCCTAGATATCTTTACTAGATGAATATTACAACTCCAGAAGGCATCTTTCATGCGAGTATAAAATGCAAGCGCGCATAAATTTACCGAAAAATCCATTGATGCACCGCCAACATTCGAACCTGCGACCATCGTTTGGATCGATCTCACATTAATCAGATTGAATTGCAACACAACAAGAATACTAAACCAAATCCTTATGACAACAATGACCTCAAACAAAATGTTACTGCACCTATTCTCATTAGACTCACTTAAATCAAAAATTTATTAGCAGATTTAGAGAGGTCAGTGGCAATCTCTGGTGATAGAATTTTGTTTCCGGTGATGCCTATTGTCATTTTGCATTATTAGGCCTTCCGCTTCCTTAGCGACTATATAAAGAAGAAGTCTCATTCGAAAACCATTAGTAGCTTATGAAAAACATAACGGTAATTTACCCCACAAGCAAACACATTCGTCCGATTTCCAACTTTAAACGCCGATCACCCCGACTATTATTACTGGCAATATATCAAAACAATGCGTGATGGGGTAATAATGTTTACGTACTCGATATATTTGCTATATCGACCAATGGGAATGCGCTAAATTGGCATCACGTCATGTACTTAGTAAAGTCCAAAGTATTCTAAACTTGTTGTATGAAGCATGTAATGAGAGTGAATGAGGTCCAACGACTAACTTACACAGCCTTATATTTTACACATTTTATTTAAGTACAAATATTTTACCTACCTACACAAAGATGTATAAGTACCTACCTAGGACCTAGGTACATCTAAATAAATAATGCTGAAAATCTCACACAGCATCATCTAGCCCCAAAGTAAGCAGAGCTTGTGTTATGGGAACTACATGACTGATATACTACTAATAAACTTTTTTTGTAAATACATAGTACATAACGCACCCCTAGATGAAAACCCCGGTAACTCGAAAAACCTACTTTTTTAGAAATGACAAAAAAACTGATTTAGAAATCAATGACAGACTAGTATGAAAAATGTAATTTTGTAATTCATGAAGGTAACACTTTTTATCGTATGGGTATTCAGTTTAGGAATTCGAAAACGCAAATAACTCCATTTTGGGGAAATTTTGAGTTACCGGAGTTTTCATCTAGGGGTGCGATAATTAAGCAAAAAAATACCCAGACCCAAAATAAATATTTGCAAATCATTCAGACATTTGCCTCGTCAAAGTTAAATCAGGGTTAAGTTAAATCAGGCTTTAGTCTTAGATTTTTAAGCATTCAAGAGTCATTGAAGATGTCAGAGGTCGTAGGGAGTCAGAGGGTATTAAATGGTGTTTTTGGGATAGCCTACTTTTTATAGCAGACGCGATAACAACTATCATAAACCCATGTCATAATAAACCAACCCTTATTATACACAATGTCTCTATTAGACTCTATATTAACCCCCGAGTTTTGTTTACCTAATAGAATAATGACCTATCGTAATAAATTGGAAGATTTCCATACTCGATAGCGTTCATCATTTTAATTCTGAAAGTGCCCCATGGGTATCACTCAATGACGTCGTTAGCCAACACGTTTCTATGGCAAAATAAAAAAAAAACTCTTACGAAAAAGTTGTTCGAATTTCAACTTTGAGTTTAGAAGAAATAGCGCCAACAGGGCAATTTGACAATGACATTTATAAGTTGGTTGTCACACAAAAATAGGGAGCAGTCAAAAGTTTGACAGAACGGACTTGTTATTAAATTGTGATACAAATTACCTATCCAATGGAAAGCAATGATTACCAGTTTTATAATGTTGTTAGTGAATTACTGTTTACAATAGGTGGGCTTGTTGGATTTCTGACAGAAAATCGATGTTATAACTACTTTATTATTACAAAGGAAGATGTAGTGTATTTGAGAGTGGTGAAATGAATCATAAATATTTAAAAACTTTAAATATCTTGAATAAATAAGTAAGTATCTAAGATTTTCAGCGGATGTCTGTCAAAAAAAAATATTTTATGAAGAAACAGAACTAAGTAAATCAGATATTCAAGATATTCGTAGATTTCAAACTACTTATCATTCATTTCACCGCTGTTCACCAAATATGCCGATGATATTCAATGATCGATTTTTCATATTATTTTCTAGTTTGAAAAGCTTTGGAATTTGGAAAATTCCTAGCAAATATTAACCTAATATTACTTAGGTAAACTGGGTATACTATAAGTAAGTAAGTACTTCTAGGTATGAGCAAAAGAAATGTATAAAATACTAACCTAATTAAATTACTAAGAACATTGCACTCCAAACAAACACATCCTAATTAAAACAAAACCGTTTCCCGAAAGTTGCAACCGAAAAACCCCGTTCATCTTGCACTGCGCAGTGTTGCCACAGTTTGCTAAATTGAACTTAATTTTAAAACTGGCCACACTGTGTTTTTGTTCGGGTATCGGGATATAGGGGAGGGTATTGTGCTATGGTACTTGTTTAGCGATGGGGTTTTGTCGTGCTGTGAGCCAATGGGGGGTAATAGATTGATTTGATAAGTATAGGTACTCGTAGATTGGTCTTTTGCAGCTCACACATAGAAAAGATCAAGCATTCATTGACTGAACATTTTTAAGTGTCAATTGACTTGAGTGTTTGCTCCTAGAATCAAGCAGCGATTGCAAAATATTTAACTAGGTAGTTTTTTTGTGATTACTTCTGAATATTTTGAGTGACAAGGTTTTGGTAACAATATAAATAGGTAGGTACCTACCTATTGAGATTATATTCAGCAAAACATTCATTTCATATTTTTTTTGCCAAATCTAATCAAGTGTGTTATTTTGCTCATCTAATTTAGTTTTTTCTCCCAATATTTAGGTATCGGAAAAAGAGCAAAGAGAATCTATTATTTTATGAAAAACAATACTTACAGTACGGCCAACGGATCTCGGCGTGCGTGAAGTTAGCCGTTTCGATGCGCAGTGCAACTTTTTCATACAAAAATTTCTACTGCGCAGCGCAAAGCCTGACTTCACGAACGCCGAGATCCGTCGGCCCAACTGTACTTAGGTTAGCTTAGGTAGGTCCCCACGTAGTTAGGTACCTACCTACAAATCTGATTCGAGGTTTATGTTAGGATGCATTAGGTTTCTTAGCAAAATACCTTCCCGTGAATCTCCAAACTCGGGTTGTAATTCAATTTGGGGGTAAAGCGCTTATTTGTTGTAACAACGATGGTAGTCTCATTCCAGTCTAGTTATCCGAGCTTCGAAGTATAATTCAGTTAATTTTAATTTCTGACGTGCAGTACAGCTCATTTTGGCATAGCAAGGTTTTTAGAATTTTGTAGAACCTAGTTTTTCTAGGTCTTTATAGAAGAAAATACAAAACCTACTGAAAACCTTAGATAAATTTTCTACAGCGGATTTTTAAACGAGATTCACATTAATTTATATCACGAAGAAAGCGCTCGTGGAGTGGCTTGTTTAGACGTTCTTGATTGATCGTTGAAGTTAAGAAGCGTTGTGCGCGGTCACAATTTGGTCTGGTGACCGCAAGTGGCATTACGAGCTGAGCGCTTCCGTGCTTCGGAGAGCACGTTAAATTGTCGGTCCCAGCTTTTAAGTCGTTAAGCCATGAAGGAGGCCTTTAGGCCGTTTGTCCACCGCCCCGCCGTCACCGGGACGTCAACGAGAACGAGACGACGACGCCGAGGTAGCGACCATACATTTACTATAGCCGCCTGTCCACCAGAAGACCGTCACGTGATCTTGATCTCAGCCAGAAATAATATCGTTCTCGTTGACGTCCCAGTGACGGCGGCGGTGGACAAACGGCCTTAGGCGGCCTAAAAACTCCGTCACCAGAGTTGGCCACTTGTTGTGCTTGGTAGTGAACGAATAAAATAAGATTGGACAACATTAAATAACCTTCGACTTTTATTTGAATAATATTCTATATCCTCGTTTACCTATTCTCTATTTTATGTAGAGGTCATTGCTGTCCTAATTTGTCTGATAAAACAATGTATTTCACAATGTAAAAAACTAAACAGTCACAATCATTGTTGTTTTCCTGATGAAAAAGCAAAAAGGTTTTCATTTAATAAAGGCTTCATCTCATCACCATCACTCAGCAAGCTCAGATGTCTTCTGAAGGAATCCGAGAGATTGTCTTACAAAATCGTAACGTAACGGGTGCTGAATTTGTGTAGGGCTGTCTAAAACTAAACTAAGCATGATTGCGACTGATCTTTACATATTAAATATCTAAACATCAGATGGAAAACATTCAAATTGAAGATGTCTAAGGGGGTAGTCAGAGGTAGGTAAGCCTTATGACATTTTGGTACTTGTCCACATTTTGCAGAAGTTAGCAATCATACAGCCATCTCAATTTAGTTTTTGTTTTGAAACATTTATGCACATTAACACTAAGAAAACATTGAGGAAACCAGTTAACTTTTTAGTAGCAACGATGGGCTTTAGCCTTTCACGGTCATACTCGTACATACATACTATCCCCTTCGAAAATTTCAAAAGATTATAATAACTGACTTAGGCCTTTACATCTTTAGTAAATGATATAAACATTGTCAGGAACAAACACTTAACGGGACACTGTAGTGCCTGAGACAAAGTTGAGATGGAGTAGGCTTGCCCAGCACTTACACCATCCTCTCAGCTTAACCGGCCATATCCACAGGAAAGACATGGTCAATAACTAACATCAACAGTCAAAATAACACTTTCAAAAAAGCCTTTCGTAAATTTCAATTTGTTTAGCTTATCTAATTGATTTAGGTGTTAAATCATTGAATATTTGATCGACAAAAACCATCTTTATTTTATTTTATCTTTTTTTTTATTTCATTTAAAAAATGATATTTTTTTAGCCTACATGATTTTTATGTTTCAAAGTTCCGTTCAGCCCTAGTTTTGGATATTTTTAACAGAATTGGAGGCATCAGGTGCTCTTGTGATTTCAGTTAATCAATGGCTCCGATAAACTGATCAACAGGAAGCAATTTCTTAGTCCCGGCGACTGTCGCCACATGTGGAAAATGTAGGGACTCTGAGTTATAGGTACGGAGGTTCCTGGGCCCTTTTTTGTTTATATAGCTATGTATAACTCAGAGTCCCTATATTATAGACAAATATCGCTGGTTTATTAGATAAATGAGATGTGGTGTTGGCGTAGAATAGAGAGGATCAGCTGGACGGAAAGAGTGACCAACATTGAGTTTTTGCAAAGAGTGGAGGAGGAAAGATCGTTGTTGCAAGTTGTTGAGTTGAATTGAAAACTTTGATGACTTTTATAATTTTCAATGGTAAATTAATTTCCTTGTTTAGGTACCAGAAAATTTTATTTCAGGAGTTAATCAACTGTGTTAAAAAAAGTTAATTCGTGTATTTCGATAAGTAGGTACTTATTTGCGTTGAATTAAAATATTTTATAGGTAGGTACTCAATAGTTTAGTTTAAAGATACTTTTACCCTTGCTTGGTGGAAAAAGAGTCTTGACGGCCAGACGTCAGACAGACAGACGGATGGTCCACCAAGTGATGTGTTCTGCTTTTCCTTTGGAGTACGAAACCCTAAACATCAGTGATAACCCCAGTATCAATGGAACAGCATTATGGCATGCAGTTGGAGTTATTAGCGGCAATGTGTAATTGCCGGTTGTCCACGGCCGCGTCCTGATTACTGCTTCCCGGGGATTTGTTATGATCGGGCTAATTGCTCAGCCAGTTCCTTCCTCATTAGCTGTTGTGACGTCACATCATATCATCGTGCATGACCGAAAAGAAAATCATGTCTGGTCATGGTTCTTCAATTTCTTCATGGTATTTTTCGTGAGGTAGCAAGAGTAGCTCTTGCAGCTCTTGTGTGTTCATTGTTTGGACTGTTTATGGCTGAGGCCAAACGAGCGTAATTTTATGAGTTGTGAGTCGCGTAATCTAGGTACCTACTTTCAACAAAAACATACAACTCATTTTGCGTCGCCGCCGCCGTGTGAATCAAACAGGACTTTTCTATGAAAACAAATGCAACCCTACTTATCGGCAATATTTTCATACAATTAAATAATTTTACATAAAAAAAAAGTTTTTTTGGCATTAAATTTTTCATGACGAAAAATCCACAAAAACAATATCAATGTCCCACCATGCCATGTGTAAAGAAAGTAAAGCTGGGTCTACACGCACGCCATAATATAAGCAAGGTTAGAGCCATGAATTAAATATGGTCTGCGTAAGATACCCGATTGTATGTTGTGGAACTAGAAAAGAATGGATGTAAAAATCTGTAAATATACTTTTACATCTATGATGAACATTATGATGGCAGTAAACTTTATTTAGATGCAAAACGCGGGAACTTAAAATATTCAGTAGTTTTAGTTCGACTTTATTGTAATGGCTATAAGTTTACCTGCAAAAATAAGTGATACCTAGTACATTAAATAAAAAAATGAAATACAAAAATAAGTGGTAACTGATAACACTAGGCGAAATAAAACATCGGCAGGAGGAAAAATATGCCTACACGTATAAGGACGCTGTACGGCCTCGAACGTTGGTTACGTACGATGGTAGTTTTTTCATTCTCATCAAAAGAGAGAAATTACTTTTTAGTTTTATTTTGGGTACCTGCACAATAATTCTGTCTCACAAATATCATGGTAATTGAAGTAAAAATTATTGAATCTATCAACATTAACAAGAACTAAAATTGAATGAAGCCCGTAGGTTAATGAAACTGAAGCCAATCACCTTAATATTAATAACTATTATGGATTGAACGAATAATAAATGCCTAAATCATCAATACGAAAGTTAATTGACAGTGATCCTTGGCTTACTTGTAAATTCACACCGTTGATCTCTTAAAACTGATGAAAACGGTTGAAAAAATAGTAAAAACATTTTCAATCAACACCGTGTCATGTCCAATCCATTCCGCGCTCCGACAATACCAGCTACTGTTTATTCTGTGGCGGGCCGTATTCAAAACAATCCTGGGGCAAATAACCGATTCTTTGTCCCTTGAGTGTCGTTCTGCTCGCTTTTTCACGTAGGCTTGAGTTGCCACGGAACGGGTGCGGTCCGGGAAAATAAACAATTGTTCTTTAGCTGCTAACTGTCGTCTACTCTATATCCTGTGACACTACACTGTACAGTGTACACAATTGATCTTTCTACAACCTTTTTTTCTGTTGTCTATAGTACTCTGTGTACTATCCATTTCATGTGTAATCCGGCATCCGGTACCCGCACATTCCTCTACACTTCGCCCGCCAGGTACCTACCCTGCAACTGCTACCCGGCAACGTATGAAAAGGCACTTAGGTACACACACTCTTATAATAAAGCCCTTATATTTTTAATCGTAAGTTTGGAATAGTCCATCTGAATTTTTAAACAGAGCAAAAGAAGAAAACCAGAAAAAAAAGAGGGCTATTTTTCAATAGGACATAGGTTTTTTATTCGGAAAAAAATACATGGTTCCCGTGGGATAAAAAAATAGTAGTCCACGCGGGCGAAGCCGCTGGATTCCGCTAGTTAATCAATATTTTTAAATGGTTTTCAGCAATAACTTTGTTGTAGTAAAACTAGAGGTTGATATTGTTCTCTCAAAAGTGATTTTGACACGAACTAGCGGAAAAGATTATTAAAAAAAAAAAGAAACAGTTTGTTTTGTAATCCCGTCTCGAAATAATTTAAACAGATTTTTTTGTTCCGTTGTGCGTAGCGCGTCGACCACCATTACCTAAGTGTTTATTTTTATGAAATGCGAGTGTGTGCTAAGCTTTACAATGCACGCGAGATTTTGTAATAATGATTTTTCAAAATGTCGCGGTATTTTTCGTTCTCATGAGGACCATTGTTGTGAATTAATAAAAAAAGTATATTATTATGTTCGTATGAGCTTACCAGGCACGGATCCAGTCCTCAAAAAAGGTTGCGGGCACAGCCACCCAAAACTTTGCCAAATGCTAGTCAAGTACGATATCGTTATGTTGAAAGCTTAACAGATTTGAAAGCTTCTAAAAAAATATTAATGTACTGAGGTAGGTCTCTAAAATAACGAATTCAAGCTTTCGTTTTTCGAATCAAATTTCAATTTTTCCGCAATAAACTCAATTAGGGTTGTGGGCATGTCCACCGTGCCCATATGAATGGATCCGCGCCTGGAGCTTACTCTAGAAAATATTTTTTCGAAAAGCTGGCCTAACGACTTAAAAGCCAGGACCGACAATTCAACCTTCCCTTGAATCGCGCGATCTTTTTCGATTTATATTTCATAAGATATTATTATCTGCTGTGTGTGTGATGGGCTTCATTGGTCATTAGTGGATTATGAAATAAAACGAAATAGTTGACGTTTTGCTTTGGTTCATAAAAAGTTTTTAAGTAGAATGGGCCTACAGAAAGCTAACTCTCATCCAAATTGTGTGCCTATACATGCATAAGTAAAGGTAGGTAGGATTTCCACAAAGATGCTCTCCTTTGAAATCATACAGTCTGCAGACGGCGGTTTAACATCGTTTATGGCGATTTGAATCTCAAAGATTTTCGAATTTAAGTTTCACAGCGCTTCAGGGTTCTTGGTGTGGTCCAAGTTATGAGCAACAGCGAGAGGCCGTCCGCAGTTTGCATTAACAACTTGCGTATACGTACGTATAAGGACGTACGACTTGACCTCGCATATTGGTTGCGTTTTTGTCCGTTACATTTGTATGAATTACAAAAATTTTAACATGTGTTTGTATTACATTTCTTGCATTTGTATCCTTACCTATACCAAAGTAATAATTTTTTCTTAATCCATATTGAATTTTACGTAGGTATAATATTTTCCAAGAAGTTAGTAGGTACGGTATGTATCAATCTCCAAATAAGAGCAGCGCTTTACACAAAACAAAATAATAATTTAAACATCAAAACTTTGTTAAATACTCCTCAGTTCAACTCAAAGTTCAGAGTTGAACTTACTCTAACTAAATTTTTTTAACACTGAGTTTCATCTCAAAATTACAATCCTCTCAGATGTTTGAACATCTTCCAACTACTTCTCTTGCAACTTTTTTTTAAACTAAAATAGGTTTGCGTTTGAACACACCCTGCCTGATGTAAAGCAACATTGTCTAAGATGCAGCACGCTTACCTAGAAGGAACCTATTGACTCTTTGAAGACACCCAAATTACCTTACGTTTCTGGAAATACAGACCCCGGCAAGGAGTTCCACATTTTTGCCGTGCGTAAGAAAAATGTAGATTCAAAGGCCTCTATTAATAAACTCGGATTAACTTCTGTCAAAGTTGCGCCACGGATTAAACTATTGCCATCCTTTTCTATTAGACTCACTGTCAAAATCCGTGGTGCAACTTTGACAGAAGTTAATCCGAGTTTATTAATAGAGGCCAAAGCGCTTAGTGCGAACACTTGAACCAAACTCACTTTTTATACGCAATATTCAATTTTGATCCCCTTTGAAACATCATCTTTATGTATTAGTCAGTCAATCTGCCCGCTACAACGGAATACTGAGAGCCTTCTCAATTACTTCCTGTTCTGCTATTTATTTTGTAATCAAAACATTCTTAGCTTTGCACTTTTAGTAGGTAGGTACATTTTTTTTTGCATTTACGTGATTAGAACACTTACTGGTTTCCTCACCGTTTTGAGCAGCTGATGTAATACTCTTATAATTTAAAAAGATTATTAAAATTAAGATTACTAAGGCTGGATTTTACCAAACTGTCATCTTACTCCCAGAGTAGTTATTCCGTTAGCCGACAGAATTCAAAATACAAATGTTCAGAAAGCGCAACCGAACATTAAGTACCTATTATGTGCATTCAAATTATCCTGGTTATAAGGTGTCAAGTTTACAATGTCAAAATATTCAAACAAACAGTAGTTTAATCTGTGGTTTAATCTCCAGATAAAACTTAATCCAGTTTATTAAAATCCAGCCTAAGTAATCAAAAAATCAGTGGGGTCGCCCACTGAATTAACTGAATTAATGAATGCCGAGAAAACGGCTTTTCCCAGATATGAGACCTAGCTAGATCGATTTTTAATCCCTTTAACACCCCCCGTTAACACCCATACTGCAAATTTCATCGAAATCGTTAGAGCCGTTTTCGAGAACGTTAGTAGGTACAAACAAACTTCAAACTTCAAAAACCAAACAAAATAATATTGCTCGTTTAATAGAATAGGATTTGATTTCTATAGCTCATGTTTGGTAGTGTCCTCTAAGTAATTTGTGGCCGCATTGCGTTGTGTAAAATCTCCACCAATAGGTACACCTACCTACCTTTTTATTTATTTTTCTAAAAAAAACCTTTATAAATCAAACTGTTTATATCTATACATAGTCCCTGGGTATTTATGTAAATATAATGGCCCAAGTTTAATCTTCCCAACAAATCGCTACGAAGTCAAGTATCTAGCGGCAGACGGTTTATGGTAATAATATTCCTATACGGAACGTAATCTGCTATTGTATGGGTTATATGCGAATAATTTATGAGATTACATTCCGGCTTAGTTATTTTGGTTTTTGGAAAAAAACACTGTGATGGTGGACTTTCTGTATAGGATCTGTCTTCTTTGTTTGATTTGTTATAAAGATACATTATACTTTAACTTTTTTCTTCAAAATAAACATACAGTTTTATAGGAGCAATATTTTATCTTCTTTTTATTTAAGGGGTAGCCCCTTGTCGGCATAACTGATGTTTCTTTCTCCACGAAGCTCTTTCCAGGGCAGCCTCCTTGACTTCCCTATACGACATGACAGCAACCTTCTCTTTCACTTGGCTCATGTAGCCTATCCTCGGTCTTCCTCTTCCTCTCTTTCCTTCCACTTTTCCTTCAATGATGTTCTTAATGAAGCTGTCATGTCGTATAAGATGGCCAATCATCTTCCCTCTTCTGTTCTCGACAACTTGCAACAACGATCTTTCCTCCTCTACTCTGTGCAACACCTCAATGTTGGTGACTCTTTCCGTCCAGCTGATCCTCTCCATTCTACGCCAACACCACATCTCAAAAGCTTCCAATATTTCTTTGTCCCTTTTAGTCATTGTCCACGTCTCACACCCATACAGAGCTATACTCCAAACGTATGTTTTGATAAATTTCTTTTTGATCCTTTTAGATATTTTAGATGTGAAAATGTTTCTTTTGTTATTAAATGCTTGCTTAGCTATTGCAATTCTTGATTTTATATCTGGTGTACATCTTGAATTTGAAGTTATAAGGCTGCCTAAATATCTGAACTTCTTTACTCTTTCTAAATTGGTGTTATCTAAAGTTATTGTGTTAAATACTGAATTGTCTGTTTTGGATGCTGTTAGTATTTTGGTTTTGCTGATATTTATTTTGAGAGAAAATTCTTTGAAAATATTATTCATGGTATCGAGTAGAGACTGTAGACCATTTTCTGTTTCTGCTAAAGCTGCTATGTCGTCTGCAAATCTTATAAATTTTATTTTTTCTCCGTTGAATTTTACCCCTTCGTTCGATTTTTCTAAGATTTTCTTAATGGCTGATTCTATAAAAATGTTAAAGATGAGTGGTGAGAGTGAGCATCCCTGTCTTACGCCTTGTCTAATTTTGGCTTCTCTTTTTTCATCTCCTATTTCTAATATTGTTGTTTGGTTTTTATATAGTTGATATATTATTTTTCTGTCTCTAAAATCTAAACCAACTTCCTTAAGAGTCTTCATCATTTTTTTCCAATTCACTTTATCAAACGCTTTTTCCAGGTCTATGAATGCAATGTGAGTATTAAGTCCTAAATCCATCCTTCTGTCAATTATTAGACGCAAAGCAACTATCGCCTCTCTTGTACCTTTGTTTCTTCTAAATCCGTATTGATCCTCGCTTAGGTTTTCTTCAATTTTATTTCTTATTCTGTTTTGTATTATTTTTAATAGTATTTTAGAGGCTTGGGATATTAGGCTTATAGTACGGTGTTCTTCACATTTAAGGGTGTTGGCTTTTTTTGGCAGTGTTATTGTTTTAGTTGTTTTAAAATCATTTGGTATCTCTCCTGTTTCATACATTTTTTGGGTCAGTTTAAAAATTCTATTTATTAAATTATTATTAGCGTATTTTATTAATTCAATATAAATTTTATCCGTTCCTGCAGCCTTTCCATTTTTCAAACTCTTTAGAGCTACATCAAATTCTTCCTTAAGTATACTGGGTCCAAGAAAGTCTTGCTCTATTTCCTCCTCATTTTCAATGTCATTGTCTGTTAGTTTCTCACCATTATACAGTCCCTCAACGTATCTTGTCCATCTTCCTAATATGTCTTTATTATCCAAAAGTATTTTATTATCTTCATCCAAAATAGCTGTTGATTTGGTTTTTATTTTTCTACTAAGATTTTTTATGATATTATAAGCTATGTCTGTTTTCCCTACACTCATAAAGTGGTCTATATTGTTGCAATCGTTTTCTAAGTCTTTTTCCTTTTCTTCTCTGCATTTAAGTGTTATTCTATTTGTAATTTTCCTATATTTAATAATACTATCTTCATCGACTTTGTTTCGATATTTTCTTCTTTCTAATATTAAATCCCTAATTTCTTTATTTAGCCATTTCTTCCTGGG
Organism: Camptogramma bilineatum; assembly: GCA_958496255.1. Lineage (NCBI taxonomy): Eukaryota > Metazoa > Arthropoda > Insecta > Lepidoptera > Geometridae > Camptogramma > Camptogramma bilineatum. The sequence goes on from OY292453.1 coordinate 15,197,193, forward strand.
TTTAATAGTCTCTCTGTTTAGAGTGCTTTCAGCACTTTTTTTGATGGTATCTCTAATATTGCACCATTCTTTATCGATACTTATGCTATTTACGTTATATTTATCTAATTCCTTATCTATCATATTACTATATTGCTTTTGAATAGTATTACTATTTTTTAATTTGTTGAGATCAATTTCTTTGGTTTTATGTTTTCTTTGTACTCTTCTTAATTGAATGTTTACTTTACTTGCTATTAAATTATGGTCGGTGTTGAGATCAGCTCCTGGATATGCTTTACAGTTAGTTGTCATATTTCTATATTTATCTTTAACTATAATATAATCTATCTGATATCTTCCTAAGTTCCCAGGCATTGTCCAAGTGTATCTTCTTCTTTTAGGATGTTCAAAGTTTGTGTTTGATATAGTTAAATTATACTCTCTGCAGAACTGTACTAATCTATCTCCCCTTTCATTTCTTTTACCGAGTCCAAACTTGCCTACTATGTTTCCATCAATGCCTTCTCCAACTACTGCGTTGAAATCACCTATAATAAATAAGTTGTCTTTTTCCTTAACTAGGTCTATTATCGTGTCTAACTGTTCGTACATTTCTTCTATTTCTTCATCTGGGTGACTTCCGGTTGGCATGTAAACTTGAATAATAAAAGTGTTTATTGGTTGACTTTTAATTTTTATGGCTGTTATTCTGTCGCTATGGTGTATGGTGTTCTCTACTTGGTTGCCCCATTTCTTATTCATAATTATAGCTGTTCCATTACTTCCTTGTTGTTCTCCTCCTGTATATATTATTCTGTACTCATCACTCCAGTAATCCCCACTTCCTGCCCATCTCACTTCGCTCAGTCCTAGTATATCTAAATTCAATCTCTTCATCTCCCCCTTCACTTCTTCCAGCTTACCTGGTGTAAGCATCGTGCGCACATTCCATGCTCCAATTTTGCAAGGATTTCGCAGGATGACGACCTGAGTAGCCTTACCTCTACCCCTGCCGGACTCAGACCGCCACGGCATGTTACATCGCGGAAGCCCGTTGTCAAGAACGTTACTTTCTTTATTGTTCATTGCATCAGTTTTATTGTTGGAAAGTGTTGTGCAGTAGTTTCCCCTTGCTTTCTGCACCGCAGTTCATAGACCAGCAGGCTACTCTATGATGTGTGGACAGGAGCCCTTCCAGAAAACTATTCTTCGGCCTTCTGCCACTACTGATACGGCTGCTGCCCCGCATCAGGGGAATGCTTATTTAATGGCGGCATTTGATCGCCATGTCACAAGGTCGTCATAGGAACTTGTGCAGCATTTTATAGGTAAGTCTGTCCCACCAAACTTTCCACTGCTTCCTGTTAACCCTGCCGCTGCTGGTCGGGGACTGCTTATTCAATATATTCGCAGCGAACCATCATATCTGATGGCCGTTCCACTATCCGCCACCTGTGGACCCCGTTGGTAGCCTGCAGCTCAGCCCCAACAACAATATTTTATACCTAACTATAAAAGTAATAAGGGTTAAAAGGTTTTCTTTTCAATTCTTCCGTTTTCTTTCAGCGTTCAGAGTTCGTTACAGTGCATTTATTTTCGAAAATAAAAATTACTTGAAAATTTACCAAAAACTTACGATCTTCGAAAATCAAGCTATCACTCGGCCAACCAGACTTGAGATACACTTTAGATTTGACCACCGCAATGAAACAGATTATTAAAATTCACGGTCCACTAAGCCTCACTCACCCTAGTCAGTTTCAACACTGGATCGACAACCCTAATTAAGTTAACCCTTCGCGGTCAGAGGGATAGTGCGGTCCAAAAGGCCGGTTTGAATTAGCGTCCGGTAACTATCAGTCCGGCGCGCACCTCGCCGGTAAATTAGACGGGTAAGTACTTGCATGGGCTTGGTTTGTGTCCATTGTTTGTGTACGAGAATTTTTTCGGACGCAGCATTTAGTATAATTATGGTTGAAATTCACTTCAGGTAAGTTCTTTTAACCATTAATTATTACGGTATTTTATCGCGTACCTTTTATTTATTTTGTTTCCCGACGTTTCGAACACGTTGCAGCGTTCGTGGTCACGGGATGACCATAAAATCCCGTAATAATAATTATCATTATGATAACAAATCGCGTTTAACAAATTTTTAGATGGTTAGTTGGTAGAGGGCGAGGCTGAAACGTAGTGTGTTTGTACGATCTGTAGGAATGTGTGTCGAGTATGGGTTTGGTGGCACCATGGTCCATAAAATTTCTGATATGCACTAGGAATCCTTGTGTGGTATCATGTCTTTGAATGTGACTGGGTATTATGGTGATAACGTTTGTATTTATGTGTTTCTAGTTAGTGAACAACAAATCGACAGTAGGTACGGTGTGTCTCATTGGTAAAGATAAAGATAAAGTCTTTTCTCAATCTGATTCGATCTAGAGCCAATCAAACAATTCTACTCTATCAATAAAAGCGTCCATATTACAACTCAATGAAAAATTGATGAAAGTCAGTCACCCAAATTAGTTCATCGTAGCTTCGTAGCACACACGTAGCACATGCTACAGCTCGGCTTTTTGACTTGGTAATGTATGTTGATTCAAACTTCACTTTTTGACCAACCGCTTTTCAATTTTTTTTTTTGGTGACTGGGACTTTTAGCAAACAGCTTTTTCGGAGCGGCGATAATCATCACTCAATTACACGGCTCATATAAAGTCTCCGAAGAAAAACAGCGCAAGTCCTTCTCCGGAAAAAGTCGTACGTTTTTCTAAAGGTGCATGGTGCCAATGGACACAAGCTATAAAGCATGGCCCATAGACTTTTAATCAATCTGCACGAGCGGTGCGGGAGTGCAAAAATGGCGGACACCGAGCACCGCTTAATTAAAACCATAAGGAAAATTCGCTCGAATGTTCCGGACCTCTATGGTATTTTTTTGGGCACAGGATGCAAGTTAATTAGAGTCGAGAGTTTAGGAATAGGTAAGACTTTTTGTTCTTGTTTATGTACGACTAGGAGTATAAAAATACCCGGCTAACTTACCTTTATGTCCTTGATTTAGGAGTTAGTTTTGTCTTCCCAATTTGGTTGCAGAATTTTCTGAGGTCATTATTATTTAAAAGTGCGGGCAATGACGTCGCGGTCTCCAGAAAAAAAATGGCGAGACCTGCTTATTTTTTTCTATTTTTTTTTTTTTACTTTATAGTTAATTAGGTAGACGGGGTGTCTCTCAAAACTTCAAGTAATGTGTTATGCATAAAAACTAGTGTGCCATTGCAATCTCACTATAGCGTTGTTTCCGATAAAAAAAAAAAACAAACAAACGCTCATAATGAGCTTGTAACTTTTATGCATAAAACACAATGTAGGTATTTTATTTTTCCTTCTAGGTAAGCGTGCTCCATCTTAGACCACACTGTTGCTTTAATCAGGCAGGGTGTGGTCAAACGTAAACCTATTTTCGTTAAAAAAAAATATATTTTCGTGATTTACTTGTGTTCAGTGGCGTAATTTCAGTAAAGGAGAACTTGTCTAATAAAATAATGGTACTACCTAGTTAGTAGGTAATAGAACGAACCTACCTAATCAATTAAAATGTCCACATTTGAACTAAACTAAGCCACCAAACATTTCTGCACACTGTCTCAATAACATGGATTGACTGAGACAAATAATAGACTTCTCTGACGAATATTTTCATCGCTTAGTTTCTTGCTAATCCTTCATTCGTTTCTCATAGCCATGAAACAGGCGATGTAGGAAAAAAACTTTTTTTATTAATCCCATCTCATCCCACTGCTGGGCTAGTTATGCAAGTTATGATACATATAGCCTACAGTGTCAGGGGAGGCAATTTGTGCCTACATGGGTTGAGATGGAGTAGGCTTGCCCAGCACCTCCGGCTGTCCAGGATGCGGATCCCGGGAGGGCGCCGACACTTAGTGGAGAGTGTCGTCGTAATCACCGCGAGGGTACCGGGCGTGGCTATGGGTGTCATTCCCGGGACAGTGCTTTGGCAAAATGCGAGAGGGGTACCGGTGCGTTCCGTATGGAGATCCCGGAACCCCTTGACATGCATTGAGGCCGTCCACCGGGTGGTTTTTAGTGGGTCGTCGGAGTTCGACCGGCACCGGTGGTGGGGATGCAAAAATGTATGAAAATCTCATAATGCCGGGCCAGTGCCGCCGGCGCCGGTAAGTGGAAAAGCGAGCCGTACATTTTCATACATTTTTGCTTCCCCGGCGGCGCCGCGCGCCGGTGACGGTCCGGTGCCGTGCCGGGCTAATGGAAAAACGGCCAATCGCGTTTGTATCGATACAAACGCGCTGCAAAAAACGCAGTGTGTCCACTCCCTTATGTGGCCTTAGGTACCTAAGTACACAGAAACAAACGAAACAAAAACAAGTTCTAGAGAACTTGTGTGTTCTAGAGAACGAGGTGTGGCCATGAACTAGAGTTCATGGCCACACCTCGTCCAAAACATCTTACCCTCGCAACATTGTTCAAGCAACATCGTTTGTCATCTGTCGTCGAATCATTTGCTTGATGGTGTGCAGACGTAACCTACCTAAGTTACTGGACATTTAGGGGATTATTGTCCTTTTACGCACTGTTGGATGATTATTATAAGATACGTACCTAGGTAGGTACAGTCACCAACAAAATGCAATGAACATTTTGAGTTTTTCAAGTCACTTTTTCTTCACGCTGTGTGCGAAATTGGTAACTTTTGTTTAAAGTAAGTAGTAGGTAATAGAGTAGGGCAAAGTATTTTATACTTACCTATAAAAATTTTGCTAAAATTTTGAATCACCACTGGTTCCGTAGGTACCTAGTATAAAAATGTAAAACTCAAAATGTTCATTGATTTTATCGCTGACTGTACCTACCTATCCAACTACTAGATAGGTCAGTTTAATTCAGTGTTTAATTTTCCATTGCCCAGCAGACATGGTTTTTTTTAATCTGATCTATATTTTCTCACGGTTAGGCAAAGGTCTCTCCCACTTGCTTTCATCTCGTTTGTTCTTTTGCAGTGTCCCACTCCCACCAGCCTTAAGAAGGTGGGCGGGGATTTTCACGCCATGGGTGTCTGCGAATGGACGTCGAAGCCGGGGCAGGCCCAGAAAACGTTGGCGGGATGACCTTGACATTTTTCAAAAAGTCATATTAATGAGCTAAAACTATTTTTTAAATTATTATTAACCTAGGTAGGTACTTATGTCGTCCCTCTCCTAGGCAAAGATCTTCTCAAATCTCTGTTCCAACCATCTCTGTTCTTCGAGCTTTCCCACCAATGCCACAACAAAGGTAGGATGCACACTATGCAATTCTTATGCCAAAGAGCGAGATAGAGCGCTAAATTATGAATGAACAAGCATTGTTGCACTGAATTCAGCGTGGTCTAATGAGAGCTTTTCATACAATTTACAAAATAACAAGTTCCTCAAACTATGCGTCATGCTCCGCGACTAGACGCCCAGTTTGCGAAATCACTATGGCACATTTCCAACAGCTTGTCTTACCAAAAATATTTTTGAATAATTCACGTTATTCTTCAGCTAGCGTCATCTATCATAAGTTTATGAACTAAATGGCTATCTGCGGATCTGCTAACAGCTTTGTTCCTAAAAAAATACACAGATGGCAGTAAATACCAGCCACCGGCAGCATTTCAGTTTTTTGAGATCCGGTAAAATAAAATGGAGTGTTTAGTATTAAGTATAACTTAATTTTTTTAATTACAAGAGTACATAAGAGATAGTATTTAAATACTTAGGTAGGTACTTTTACAAAGTAAAAAAATAAATTATCAAAAATAAAAATTCTGAACGTGAAAGTGTCAATGTGACGGATAGTTGACAATCAGCTGATTCGAATGACATTGTTTGGTTTGTTTGCCTTCGGACCAAACATAACCTCCTATCGGCATTTCGTAAATAATTATTTCATTAGTTTCGGTTTTCTTAGTTAAAGTGTGTGTGTTTTGGATAAAATTAGACAATCTGTGCTCGTACACCTTCGCTGTCACCATTTTCTTCGTCAGAATCGCGTAATTTCTCATAAGCACGTGTGTTTATGTTTACTTCATGTCTATCAATAGAATTTCTCTAGTTTAAGGGCTAAAATTACTGTTTAAATAGGTTATTTTTACTCTGTAGTAAGTATAAATAGGCTTAGATACGGTATCTAATAGTTTTATGTCAGTTGTTAGATGCTAAAACTTCTTATATATCTCATAAAATCACCGAGTAAAATACTCCACAGAATAAATTCAAGTAGGTTTCAGATCAAAAAGTTACTAGCCATGGCCGGTGAAGCTGTGAAAACCAAAAGTGATTTGAATTTGGAACAACTGCAGGTGAAGAAAATGAAACTAAATAGTGATGTGGTGCAAACAAGAACCGTGGCCACTATGTGTGGTTCTTGGAGGCCTGAAGAAGAGTATGGAGGCCTTATCTTCGTTTTTAAAACAAGGAAGGATTGCCTGAGTCCTGATCCAACCAGGGAGTGCGATTATCCGGAGAACATCGAAGACTTCTGGGAGGCGAGCCTAATGGCCAGCGATGATAATCAGGTTAGTTAGTACCTATTCATTGTTTTCTATTAAGTACTTACATTCTGTAGTTCGTTTATGATTTTAATATATTTTTGGCGCTTAATCTCTTGTTTTTGTAAATTTGTTAATAGCGCCATCTGTTGCGTTTGTGCTACACTACATTGTTCATAAGCTGCTCTGGAACATTTCTTTGAACAACCTCCCTGATTAGTTTGTGCCGTAACCAACAGATGACGCTAGCAGTATCTAAATTGGTGTTATTTTAATAGCAATTTTTTTAAGCAATGATAATGATAATATTACAGTAGGTTAGGTTAGTTACTTACTGAATTATAACTTCCTATTCTATCGTTTCCTAATCCTATTCCTAATCATATTTCCCTTAGGTAGGTACCTAACTAGGTGCCTACTATACTAGGTACCTACTCAGTCCTACTAATATTTATAGGAACTTACTTAAATGCGAAAGTTTGATATAGGTACCTACCTACTTAAGTACTTACTTACATCAAACGATGTTGGGCTGGATGTAAGTACTTACATTAAGTAGGTACCTAGATGTATGGATGTTTGTTAATCTTTCACGCAAAAACTACGAAACAAATTTTTTAAGAAAACTTTAATTTCGCAGGCTACCGTACCGTGGCCCGTTCTACCTATCACAGATTAAAATAACAGTTTGTTTTCAAAATGACAAGAGTTTAAATTAAAGTTTGAAAGAATTCCGCGCGACTGGAACGCCGAATATTCGTTCGTCATTTCGCGAAGTTAAACACAAGAATTCGCCTTTGTCATGTCATAACATTGTCATAACATTTTCGTATCAGAATGTTTTAGCAATTTTCCTCGTTTTAAAATTAGTAGGTAGGTAAGTACTTATTGAAATTTTCTTCTTTTAAATGCCTAAATTATCTTCTAAACATTCCGAACTTACCTACTTGTCTCTATCTGAACATCTTTTCAACTAGCAGGTAGGTAGGTATCTACCTAGTACCTACCAAACTGCTTTTCTAGGTAAAAAATATTTAGGGTAAAATGTTTATAGAGTTTAAGGTAGGTAGATATCTCTACCAACTTTTTACTATTAAAAGTAAAGTTTCCAATTTTCTGACTGACTAGACATGTAGGTATTTATTTAGGTTTAAAGAATTTATTCTCAAACATAACAATCACTTACATGAGAACATAACTAAAAGTAAGTATAATTTGTGTAGAAAGTCGTCGTAAATTAGATAAGTAAATAAATTTGGTAGACATGGTCGCAGGTTGTAAACTGTTTAGTAGGTAGGTAAGTTTAAATTGAAATCCACTCGTTCAATGCATTCAGCCAGTTAGGTACTAAAAGAAGTTTAGAAGTATATGTTGTTGTAATTTTGATTTGAATACACTGAACGAGCTAGCATTTTTTATTATTGCGGGTAGGTTGTTATAAAGCCGTGCTCCTCCGAATGTGAACATCGTTCTACCATAGTTGGTGCGTATTTTAGGTACAACCAAAAAACTTGCACGTCGAGTGTTGCGTTTGGTTACTTGTCGCGAGGTGATAAATGATAGATTAGTGTGGAGAGAGCGTTTTAGAATTTTACGGATTATGATATATTTATATTATCTTATACTTATTTTAGAGAACTTTGAGTCACTTAGTGACTATGTCAGCCCGTTAACAACTTAAATAGGTACCTATAAGTAAGTACTTACTTACTAACATATGATTTGAATAGGTTATCATCATGACGAACAGGTTCCTAGCTGGCCCGAACAAAGGAGCAGCTAACAAACTGTGGAAGGCACCAACATTTCACAGATTGAATTCGTATTCACTCTTCAAATGATCTCTCAGAGGCTGGCTCCGAACACATTCCACCAAAGAGGACATCTTCAACAACTGTCTAGACATGAAAAGTTGAAATTTTTGACATTCAAAAGCAACAATTCTGTAAAGAAGTTCAAATAGTTCCAGAGTCAGTGCCTCGAGCACCAGTGCCTCGAGCACGAGTATGCACTAGTTTACTATTCTATCCATGACTGTAGTAAAGTATCTCAATTGTATGGAATTCAGTGCAGCGCCCCTAGCAGTAACTTGACTAAACTAAGGTCAGTCCATACAATTGTCCATACTTTACTGTAGTCACGGATAGAATAGTAAACTCGTGCATACTGGTGCTCGAGGCACAGAACATAAAATGCTAACGTTAATGCACAAAATGGCGTCTAACAAGAGAATGCAATTCGACCTGAGACGGGCGACGATGACGACGTGCAAATCACAGTCGATCTACCTAAACGAGTTCACAGATCGAGGGTTGTAGAGATGCACCCAAATCTACTTATACCAAAACCAATATTATAAAGCGGAAGAGTTTGTTTGATTGTTTGTTTGAATGTGCCAATCTCAGGAACACCAGTCATAATTTAAAGCTTTATTTGTAGGGAAACCGTAATCTGTTAACGCGTTCAAACTTCCGCTTTATTATGAGTAGGTATGGAATAGATTAATTTAAGTAGTTACCTGCCATGATTCGTTAGTTTTAGAGGTTCCCTGTTATTTCGACAATTCACCGGTTTACCGTAATCATAGCGCTGACAACTGAATTGAATAAAGTTACAGAATAATCATTCTGTATTCTATAACTTTATGTCTCTCAATCATAATTTACTTGTCTTACCTTGATTTTCATTTCATTTACGTTGAAAACCTTAGCCAATAACTCACTCCGTCTCAATCTTCCCATCACTAGCTAACCCGACAGTTTCACAGCGCTGTCACAAGAATTGAAATTTCCACTTCCACAGATGTTTTATAAACGGTCCGACCGCTTCCAAAGGCATAATTGATGTGTTCTCGCTTCGGAAAGATTTGAAACGTCAGAATTTTCCCATCCCTACATAGAATACTCAGTAAAAGGAGTGATCCAATGGCGAGCCGGTGAGTCATATATTAATATTTGATATATCGTCTAATACTTAAGTTTTAAGTATGAACTCACACGTCAGATTATTAAGGCTGATTTATATTAATATACCTACAGTGCCGATCCAGCTCTACTATCTAGCAGCGCTGGATAAAGCTCCTGTGTCAATGTAAATCGGCCTTTAGTGCTCGAACGCTTAAAAAGTGATGAATGTTGCATTTAAGTGTAATAAAAAAACACTGTTTTGTTCAGTTCTGTCAATCACTAAAAACAATGCCACGCCTTTTAGGAACTAAAATCTAAAAGTTCGGATTAATAGGGTGACTCAGTGTCTGTGGCTTTATTCGCCAATGGATCAGCCCCTTAACCGTAACTTACTCCAATTTTAAAAATGGAATCGAATGAAAAATGTTTAAACAAAAATTATTTGAATTTCGAACACATTCGAATAAATCCAAAAGTTAAAGTCGGTGGTCCATAGGTCTTTTTATGTTTCTTAATTATCAAAAACACACAGTGCACAATCTGTTGCCATCTCTTTTTATTGTCATGAGAGTGAAAGAATAACACATTATCTAGCCAATAAAATGAAGGAAGTGCTTAAATTATTAAATTAAGCTTTCAGCTTTCAATATACTTACTTACATTTTTGTTTTTACCGCTTCAGAATTCGAGATATCATCAAAAAAGTTCCGTCGTTATTGAGTTATTAATGGTGTAATGTAAACCCCACTTTGTTTTTATATTTAAAGACTTTGTCGTTGAAAATCACAACATTCTTCCAAACATTACCAGCACCTTTAAACTTAAACAGTCCTAGCTTTAAAGCTTCAGTTATATTAAAAGCCCAACTTTCCCAATTTTGAAGCTCTAATCCTAACGAACGGTCATCTTCCCCGAAAATATGAAGCAAGCCTAATCCGCATTAATTTGGCATTCAGCGGTACGGTACATCTATTATGGATAAGCTAAGCCGGATTTACCCTTACAAACTGTTCAACTCGATACCTCCAATAACCAATATCGTAGGGTCTGCAACTCTGCCATTTTGTGTAACTATTTATTGTCCAGTATATGGCCCGTAGGTTTTTTCTCGTAGTAGACGGAGAAACCTATAGACAGTGAACGCTTATAGATAGCTTAGCTGGAGTGCCGCCGAAAGGAACTGAAAAGCACAACAATGCGTTCGGTGCCCGCGACGCACACGTTCCCCGGAAGTCTGTCCTGCGGCACGCATTCGGGGCAGTGCAATATTTATTGGTTCCTTTCCACATATGCCGATGATAACAGCGTATGTGAACGCCTATATTCGGCAAATACGCCACGTTCATCGTTCAAGCGTCCACATAATCGTCCGTGATCACTTATTGAGCAAGTTCAAGATGCAGTTGATAGCTGCTGCTACCATTAATTTAATTTTAGTTTGTAATCATCATCAACAAATCATCAGACAATTAAGACCCTTTGATGCATGCCCAAAAAACCGAGAAATCGCGGATCGCCGCGTTGCTCGGCGATGACATCGGAGTATGCAATGCAGACGATGATAACGCATACAGGCGAATAAGCCCTCTTCACAATCGTGAATGCGTGTCAACGTTTATCATCGGCGTATGTGGAGAGAAGCCGTATTGTGCTAAACAGTAAATTTGACCGCACACAGTAAAGGCTCTTGTACACTCTAAGAAATGTCGCCGGGTATACGCAAGACCTCGTGTCGTTTCATAGAAATGTCGCCGGGACTACGCAAGACCTCGTGTCGTTTCATAGAAAAGTCGCAGGGTCTACGCAAGAATTCGTGTCGTTTCATAGAAATGTCGCCGGGTCTACGCAAGACCTCGTGTCGTTTCATAGAAAAGTCGCAGGGTCTACGCAAGAATTCGTGTCGTTTCATAGAGAAGTCGCCGGGTCTAAGCAAGACCTCGTGTCGTTCCATAGAAAAGTGGCCGGGTCTACGCAAGAATTTGTGTAGTTTTTTTTATTTATCGGCATTTATTCATGTATCTGCTGCAGACACGGTGAAATTTCTTAGCTTTCTTACTCTGTTGTCTCTTTCGTTCACTAGAACCTTCTATGTTTTCAGTGACTAAAGAGATTATGCCCTGTCTATAGTATTCCTCTGTCTACGGACTTTCCGGTTGATTTAAAATCGGAGCGGTTTTCTGGAGACGATTTCGTTCCGGATCCGATTTTTAATCATCAATATTTTAACGGAATCGTCTCCTATCTCCTTGCCCATCTTTTATCGTGCGAAAAACTGTTACTGCGTTGCTTGAATTATTAAGGTAGATTGTGTCCACCCGAAACCCAACGTTGATAACAATAGCCTTTAATGATTTAGGATGGTCCCAATACGTTACGTTATTAATGTTCTTTAAAAGATATACATTATTTAATACCTTTAAGATAAGTATACATATTATAATACCTTTAAACATAAGATACTCGTAATAGACTAATTTATCTTTTGCCGGTCCCGGCTTTTAAGGCGTTAAGCCAGGAGGCCTTCAGGTGTCCTAAAACTTCCGGTGCCAGATTTACCCACTAGCTCATACGAACATACCATACATATTCTGGGATGTCGATGGACGACCAAATCGAAATTTATAAAAAAACAGGTGGATAATTAAATTAAATGGTGCTGGCTGAGTGAAATGTCCATGAATATGATTATGATTATTAGCCTTTAGTCCATTTTTTGACGTAATAACGTCTTATAGATTGATGAACGCCGGCTGCACGCACGAAAAAGTGTCACGTTCCGCCCGAGCCGAGCGTGCGAGAGCGCGGAACAAGCGATAGAGAGGCACGATCGTTCATCAATGTTTTCTTAATGACGTTATCACGTAAAATTATCGTCCGTAAACCGACTTTACAGACAACCATTTTTTTTTTCTTTCCTTTAGGTATTTCATTATTTATGCTCGACTAAAAAATCGAACACATGAACTTCATACCGGAAGAAGGGGCGCCACTCGGCAAACACAGCTCAAAACATACTTCAAATGCGACATAAGCCCAACTCCTATTTTCTACTCAAGCAATCTCAGAATATAACGTCGGCTTATATCTGTTGCTCAGATTCCAAGAGCCACTTCATATAACACCACTTAATTGTGGACTCTACGAGGCCATTCAGCGCCTTATAACACCATCCTTTGAATTGAAAATAAGGTTCTCGCCTTAATACTAACAGTAAAAGTAGATTAATTTATTCAGTATCTTTAGTTATTTACCAGGCGGAAATGGTCTTAGAAATTATTATTTATCTCGATTTTTAGTAAAATTAAATTACGTTTATGTTTGAATATGAAACTTGACAGCTTTAGAGCGCTTGTAAACGTCAGTTTTTTTCGCCGGTTTTCAATAAACGCATATCCTTATAAACGGCATAAATTGGTCGCCGGACCGATATCCTGCGCGTGTACACACATTATTCACCGCGAATCCACTGAAAAACACGGTCCGCTGTCCGGCAAAAAAAAAAAACAGACGTCTACAAGCGCTCTACACCCTTTCTATATCTCAGAAAAATCACAAGTTCTAGAACAAAGATAAAAGTTAAATATTAAGTTTTTCGAGAATCCCAGAGTTGCAATGTCAGACTCGTCAAAGCATGATCTAAATCTTGCATTTTACTCTTAGTATATCCCTTTCCTCTTTCTACCTCAATATCTTTTCTCGTAGGGACTCATTGTTTTATTCTATTTCGACTTCAGTGGTTCCTATCCTATTTTGTAGCTTTCCTACTTCAACACACTTTATTGTGTATCCTTGTAATTTTTACCTGTGCCACCGGTCGCTTTATAATTTGGTTTTACGATTTCAATGACAAGTAAAAGCCGGGATTTTGTCCCCGTCATGTTTCGAGAATCTTTTTACCCGTCTGACCCCAGTAAGGAGGTTATATTTTTCGAGATCTGTATGGTAGGGCCACAGTAGTTCGCCGTTTACTCTTTACAATAGATTTTTATTTGATCTTTATCTATGGGAACCCTGTAATGGTAAACGCAGACTTGGCCGCACCGCAGTCACCGCAGTCGACGCAGTCATTGCTTTGCTTCAGGTACTGCGGCGACTGCGGCGCGGGTAGGTGTGCAAGGTTGCACAGAACTTCATATAAAGAAATCGAATGCGGGGACTGCGGCGGCTGCGGTGCGGCCCAGGTCTTCGTTCACCATAAGTCTAATATGAAAAACGGGGCAAAACTTTATGAAAATTTTGTGAGTTTTCTCAATTTCCTTTTATTTATTAAAATTATATATTGTTTTATCCCAGCCTTTGCAATGTAAATTGATATTACTGTAGCGTTCAGCTTTGAAGCGAAAGCTTTAATAGGTTTCCGTCTAAAAGGCTTTGGCAACTTTTAAGGCGCTATTATGAAGTTGGTTAGTACTACTTCTGTTAAAAAATATTTTAAAGATAACAAGCTCTTAATAGGTAATTGCGAGCTGATTCAAATGAGCCTAAACACGGGTATTTTACAGTTATTCACTGAGGATATCCGTTGAGCAGCTCCTGACTCCATCATCAGATCAGCTCGCAGTCAACATAATTGCATTTTAACTAAGGGGTTCAAAGATTTCATAATACTACAGAAAACGAGGCTTACTTCTGTACGATATACGTGAGTGTGAATGGAACAGCTGGAAGGGGAAGACCTAGGCAAACATACCTGGATAAAATTGGTGACATTTTTGAGAAGGGCCAGGTCAAAAGTACCCTAAACTGGCAAGCTTGTGTGATGAATGTGATGAGAGTTAATAAGGCGAAAGAGGTGTGTCAGGATCGCAGCAAGTGGAAATCCGTGGTCTCTGCCTACCCCTGTGGGTAAGAGGCGTGATGTTATGTACGGTATACGTTCTCGACGACTATCGACATTCAAGCTCCTGCAAAGATATCTAGTGGGTAGCCAGAGGAAAATTTAAGCCGCGATTTGCAAATATTTTTTTAGGAGTCGGTATTTTGCTATGTGCTTGCAATCTGTGTCGAATGTTATCTTCCTACAAAAGGTGGGTTTGGATGTATGTATTCTGATCACACCTTTTGACACCTTCTAGAAGTCTTGAATAACTTAAGATTTAATGTCTACTTGGAGATACGCGATCCTATTTCATTTTCTCCTCAAAAGAAAAAGTTGAGCAATAACATTCCTGATTCTTTATAGCGATAAACCGATATTGAATAACAAAGTTTACCTTATTTCATTTCATGAAATTCTCAAGCAATTCAAAAAGAGTTTCTCGTGAATGGAACGAAGTGCTCGAATGAAAGATCAATGATAAAGTGATATCGCAAAAACTGTGAGAATGATGCGGCACCTGCGACCGTGAAGATTTGCGACGCCAATATCACATCAACTCCTTCCGAGACTAGCTACATAATCTGGCTTCGAATGTGTAAAGTAAAGCCAATGTGAAATACATATTACGCGATGCTATCTCTTCTCTTTCAAAACTCACATGCATCGTTCATGATCACAAGAAACCTATTTATCTATACCAATGTATAAAGCGGAAGAGTTTTTTTGTTTGAAAGCGCTAATCTCAGAAACTATTAGTCGGATTTAGAAAAATCTTTCTGCATTTGATAGCTAAATTCTTGAGGAAGGTTATAGGTTACTTCATCATCATCCATGTACCATCAGGGGGCAACGCCGCGAAAGCACTGCTAGTTGAAAAAGAAAAACAATTTTGTTTTCAACGAACTCATCATCATCAACCCTTCTCATCCCACTGCTGGGCTGGACATAGACTTTCTTCGCTTTTTCTCTATCCCTTGCAAATCTTATCCATAAGACTTTCAGATTTTACTAAGTCCTCGATCCATCTTGTCGGCGTTCTAACGAAATCTATTCTAATCTCTCTAAGCCCTTAATATACGTTAAAAGCGTGCTAATTCGAAAGTTCACTAATGAAAACCTTCACGTTCCGAATCCATTCCCATTTTACCTGAATTTAGGTGAATATTCTGTGGTTTCTGTTTCGATAGGCCTCGTTTCAGACCGCAGACAAGTGAACTTGATTTACTATTAAGATTCAGAGATTGGGTGTAAAGTGGTTGAAGAGAATAGTTCGATTTTCTATTGTGCATTGCACCCTTGGAATTTGTTAAGTAAGTAAGTAATGAGCAAGTAGCCAAGTCTGGTGACGGAGTTTTTAGGCCGCCTATAGGCCTCCGTCATGGCTTAACGACTTAAAAGCCGGGACCGACAATTCAACGGAATTTGTTATTAACCAAATGAAATATCCAGCGACAAAAACTAATCAAATGCACGTATAAAAAAGCAAAAGACAATTCCCAGTAGGTAGGTACATGGCTTATCATTACAAGCGGTCTCTGCCAGGCATCCTTAATCTATACCTACCTACTAGTATAATAAAGCGGAAGAAGTTTGTTTGTTTGTTTGTTTGAACGCGCTAATCTCAGGATCTACCAGTCGGATTTGAAAAAATCTTTTTCATGTGATAGTCAAACTCTTGAGGAAGGTTATAGGCTACTTTTCATCATCACCATAAACCATCATTATGGGGGCAATGCCGCGACAGCACTGTCATACTCACACTGTGCTAGTACTCACATACAATGTCCGATACTCAGCAGAGGTCACCAATAAATAAAAACAATCAGTCAAACATCTTGATGTAGCGATACCAAATATAGCACGGATAAGCTATCACCTGGCAACCCGGATATCAATCATCCGACCAATAGCTGTCAGCTGTCAACGATAGAGCCGGTTACCGCCGATCTTGTCTCGTTATAGTTTTGTTCCGTTCCGATAGTTTCCGTCTGATTTACCGGGCTGCGCATTTCATATGGAATTTGTAAAGATTTTATCTGCTCAGTGACAGAGGTTGGAAGGAGTTGGTAGAATATAATAAGATAAGAATGAAATAACTTTTGTTATGTGGTGGGACTGAAAACCAACCAGAAAAGCCCCTTTAAAAAATATAAAAGTCGTATAAGTTTTCATAGTTTAAAAAAACACAGTCTTAAAATTAACGAAGTGAAACTACTCTTTATAAATACAAAGACATTTCTAAAACAATGTTCCCTCGATGATAGTTTTCGGATAATTTCAAGTAATTGGGATTGATCATTAATTAATTTGGTTTTCGTTATAATTGGAAGTTTTTAAACAAAAGGAGAATGGCCTATCCATACTAAGAAAAAAATGTTGCTCACTGATCAGTGATCTGCTCAGTCTTCAGAGTCAAAAGTTCAAGTTCTTTCATTCTTATCTACCAACTCCCACCAACCTTTGTTGCTCACTGATCAGACTGGTCAGTGAGCAAAATTTTTCTTAAAAAGCATTAGGCCATTCTCGTTTTTGATAAATTTTGTATCTTTTCCTTGCGGATTTCCGAGAGAAGATAGCTGGTGTACACAACAAGAAAATGATGAAGCGCTCCCTAAGTTCTTTCAAATGCATTATAAGTCAACCCTACAGGCATTTATTTTTAACACTGGCCACAACTTACAAGAAATTGCCCATTATCCTTTCGATATTTCCAAACTTCTATCATGAAAATGGCTGTGGTTGACAACCAACAAAATGTTCCCTGTGTTGAGTTTCACATTGTTTAAGCACTTCGTGTGCTTAAGGTTCCGTGTCTATTGGATGTTCAGTCTCCAGAGCGTAATATTCCGAAATTCGCATTCATGTTCCCAACACCCATTCAATTAGATCGCGAAGTAAAATCTATTTTAGGCAATCTCAATCCTCGCTCCCAGGCACGATCCTTAGAGGGACGGCACACGACGTTTTCTGAAGCGCGTTTTTGAGCTGTTTGTATCGATACGCGCGTTCGCAGGGCGTTTGTATCCATGCAAACGCGAACCGGGAGTGGGACAGCGCGTTTGTATCGATACAAACGCGCTGCAAAAAACGCAGTGTGCCCACTCCCTTAGCTAACATTTTCATATAACGAAATTACATAACATAGAAAGTTTTAACTATCTACCTACCTGATCATATAAAAGGGATAATCTCTACCGAGTACAATTCATTCGGGAACTGTTACGGCACAATAACGTTCAGAATCATATCATTCAGGAAGTTTGTTCGTTCGCATTAATATTTATGATGTTAGATCTACCGTGACCTGACATCCAAATCCCCAAGGTAAGGTAGAAAAACTCGAGTTCTTGTGAAATAAGTTTTTGCGAGTTTCGCTGGTAATTTAAATGGGGTCGTTAAGCGGTTTCTGAAATTACAATTTGGTCGGAGATAGATTAATGCCTTTCGAAATTAAGGAACACTTTAAAATCTGTTACTAAGTAAAAATATATTTTCTTCGGCTCAAATCGCCATTGACTATTATTTAATGATAGCGATCATGTACCTTCTAATTTATTTATTCATTTCATTGTAAACATGAATTTCATCAAAACATCTTGTTGTTCATTTAAACCATAGTTTCCCAACCTTATTTTGTCCACCGCCCACATTGAATTTATATTTTTTAAAGGCCCCCCCCCCCTCCCCATATTCTTATGCGCCATCTCAATGTCCCCTAATTTTCTCTGGGTCTTCTACTGCCCCTCTGAAAGTCTCAACGCCTACAAGGGGGCGTTATCGCCCACGTTGAGAACCTATGATTTAAACTGACGCTGTTTCAATCATGTACTCGTATTTAGATGTTAAAGGCCATTGATTATGTTCATCTGAATTGATAAACCTTTTGAATCGTCAAATAGTTTTTCAAATAATAGTATGTAGCAGTTATTTACCGTCCATAAAAAAACCAATATTTTCTCCTAAAAAAGTATTTATTTCTACTTATATAATATTGGATTATTTGATGTCGCAATGGTCTTTAGAAACTTCTCAAACATTTCGCTTGTAAACTAAGTTCCAATAAAACTTCCAAAATTGTTCAACGTTGCTCACTTCCTAACTCTTTCAAAGTAAACGTAACCTTTTATTAGCATTATGACTTGCCGAACGTAATTAAAGGTCTAAAGCCGGCTCTACACTCACGGCGCGAACGCCCGCGAAAGCTGGCGAACTGCGAACCACGGGTGTAGATGTTGTTCACGCCTTCTCGTTCGCGCTTCGCGCCGTTCCCTAATCAGTGTCGGTTTTTGTCCCGCGACAAAGGGTTCGCAAAGCGCACTAGGCAACTAGGCGCAAACGTCTGCGAATGAGGAACTGTTTTAGTTTTTGCCGTGATTCGCACCGCGATCCGCGCCGCGATTTCACGCCGTGATACGCGTGCGAGTGTAGAGCCGGCTTAAAACATCGTCTACACACCATTGATACTTTTGACGTTGATTAATCTACTCAAGTTAATATCATAAATAATTAAAATTCTCCGGGAAATTTTGTCAAGCGAAAAGGTCGCCCTTTTAGGTAATAAACAAATTGGGCTACGCAAAGTTTTAGAAAAAAGAAAGTTGTCATCACGGTAAGGAAAACCGTTTTTTAAACATGGCTTTGGATTTGCAAATCTGTCATTTAGAATGGTACCTACTTAAAATGTAGGCACTAGGCAGACATGTGTCGTGTACTTATTATAGTTTTTATTTATTTTCAGTGCTAAACCACACCTAGCCTGGCCGCATATGAGCCACAAAACGCCTACCGACCTATTTCCTAGTTTTCATATATTTTGTAAGGACGCGCCGCACACGTGTAGCCGGTGGCGGCCACTCGCTACAGCTACAAAATATATGAAAAGTCGCTGTCGCTGGCGTTTTGTGGCTGTGGTAGGTAGCCCGTTTGCGCCGAGCTTTAACTAGCACATTTAATTGAAAATGAAAAATCGGCTTTTGGAGAATCGATTTGACAAGCGATTCAAATCCAGTCGGAATCAAACATTTTGATAAGAATTTTAATTTTCGAATAAATGTGTCGTGTATTTAGACTTGTCCCTTTCTACCCTCCTTATCTACTGTCTTAAGCGTGCATATCTGAGTTAATATCTAATACAACCGGATATACACGACATCCTATTTTTTTTTTTTCGTTTTATCTCTTCTTTTAATTTGAAAAAGCTTCATAAAGCCCACATACACTTCAGGGGTTTGTAATGTCTTCCCATTTGTCTCAACGACGAAGTTCGTTACCAAGACATCCACTTTCCGTATTTTTATGCACAAAACCCTTAACATTCATTTTTAGTATCCCATAAAAGAAAAACAGATACACTGTAGGACGCAATTAACAACCGGGAATCAGAAAGCCGGCTTTTTAGGTAATCTCATTGTGTGAAACTAAATCCACTCAAACCATTTCAAAGGGGAGAATCAGCTTTTTTTAACGCAAACTTCCATCGCCCTACATTATTCGACAAAGACAAATGGAAAATCGCAGAACTCGATTTACGGTGGACAGTCGAGCGCCATCAATCAACATAAAAGAATGCATTAAGCCCGCAAGTGGCTGCTCGGTTCCAAATGCGCCAGATGATTCAAACAGTTAAAGTTGCCAGCTAATTATTGAAATTCGCCTAGTATTTATACTGATTGTTACAAGCCTGCTTCTGAGAATTCAAGTTCAACGTTTTTCGTATTTCGTTCTCTACTCTATCCCCTCTACTTATAAAATTCGGTTAAAATTGAAACACCGTTTAAACAATTGCCATCCTTTTTTTGTTAGTTAGTGTCAAATAGATACAGGGCGAATCTTGACCATTATTTAACCAGTGTTCTAGTTTATAAGAATGCCCCTGTCTCTATTAGTTTTAACAAGCCTGCTGAAAATTTAGGTAAATTTTTCGGCTGTTTGCCTGCTACACTCGGAATCTCTATAAAAGATAAAATCCACAAAAACCGAAGTGGCAGTAAGGGCCACAAATGAATGCTGAATTTTTATGATTTTTTCAGAGATCAATCAGATTTCAGAGGTCTCTGCAGCGTTACCAAAAAAATGTGTTTCTTTTAAAAAGTTATTTGTGTAAACACCCGATACATTGGAAAGTAGGCTTGTGCTTCAACTGAAAATCGAAGTGGTTGTCTTTTTAACCGACTTCGAAAAAAGGAGGAGGTTCTCAGTTCGTCGGAATCTTTTTTTTATTACCGAAATCAGAACTAGTTTTGAAATCCTCCCAAGTTAGATTTTAATCTCAATAGAATCTCTATCAATAATTTTTCAATCGAATCTTAGTGGGGAGCCAATTTGAGCCAATAGAACTGAAAGGCTGTAATCATCCTCTACAATTCAAACCATAACAAGAAACAAACTGAGATAGCCTTCCTGGAAAGATGTGCCCTTGCGCGCCACTTACCCCGTTCCGAAAGCCGCACACGGAATAAAGTGGCAATTGGCCTGTTGCATCTCCTTGTCTCCACACAAAGAGTTTTATGTGGGTGTTATGGCGAAGATTTGCGAAATACTTGACTAAGCAAGAGCCGTACTTCACTTAACAAGTATGGAGCTTAGGTTCAACATACATGGATCGTGACGTGCAAATATGACTTGCTCTATGGTTTTTCTTCTTCTGCCAGGGTCTTCGGCTTGATGGAGAGTGACTCTAACGGACATGCTTAAATGTTGTGACACCTGTGCCTCGATCGCCAGTATACACAAGTTTACTATTCTATCCATGACTATAGTAAAGTATCTCAATTGTATGAAATTCAGTGCAGCGCCTGTAGCGGTAACTTGACTAAACTAAGTTCGGTCCATACAATTGAGAGACTCTACTAGATATAGTAACGGATAGAATAGTAGACTTAGTGCATACTCGAGCTAGAGCGTGTCACTGTCCTCATTGAAGATATAACGTAATGGGGACAACGGGAAGTTATTTTTTGACATCCCGCTGTCCCCATTGATGGGGATAAAATCATGGGGACATCGGGAATACACGGAGCTACGTACTGGTCAGACCGTCGCTTTGGGTTTATCCCTCTGGATCTTTTGCCATCTATTTTGCTTGTTATTATGATCTTATCCATGTAGTCGCCGTTCGTCCGTGTGACGATAACATTGAACGACTTGCAAAACTCGTAAGACTATACATATAATAAACGGGAGGATGTTGCAAGCAACAAAATATGCATTTATACAGCGTGTTTAATTAATATTCCTGTCATCTACAGAGCTATCTTAACGCGTAAGTGACTATACGACTGTATCACAAAAACTCCTCATAAGCAGAAGAGAAACTTCCTTAAACAGATACCTACTGGTTTCAGTAAGTTCTTGAGTAATAAAAATCGTAATATTTGGTCTGAAAGTTTGTATAATCAGATGATTGTTTAAAATGTTTCATTACTGTTACTCGTATTTATGGTGCATTTTTGGCACAGCACAAACATTTATTTTTTAATAAACAGTTAAGATTTCACGAAGGATTAATTTATGTTTAAAATTATTCACAAACCCCCTTACTTGTGAAAGATGTTTATAGTTGAACACTGGTTAAACAACGTCCCGTCTAGCGTCTCTATTAGTCACTATTCACAAATAAAGACAGGACGTTGTTTAACCAGTGTTCAACTTTAAACATCTTTCATAAGTAAGACCCAAATACGTTAAACAATCATGTTTCGTGTGGAAATCTAATTTAATGTGTATGTCCTTTGTACTCGTATTATGCTTATCTCTAACTCCCTTCTTAATCTCTGAATCTTGTATTTTTTTTGTTTATTTTTGTGTTTAAATAAAAAAAACTTTTAGGGTTAAGCTCGCCTTTGTACATGTACTTTTTAATGTCGTCTTTGTAAATGTTCTCATGTGTACAATAAAGAATTACAGAACTTCTGAATTTTCTTTAGACACTTATCTTTGTGGCTAAAGTCGTTAAAAACAAACATCTGTTGCTCACTTATAGAATAAAAAAATACAGAACTCATTTACCTTTTAAAACACAATTACCTAAGATACACATTTATACGAATATTAATCTGTTGTTTCCAGAATATCTTCGATATCATTAGGATTATCCCTAAACCCTCGCTCAATCTCTCCGTGACTTATTTTACAATGTTCAAACCCCTAAGTAAGTAAGTCCCTTGATAGAAATCAAATAAACGAAAAAACCCGAATGCGGTGTAAAAAATACCAAGTTTATGATTTGTCACTCCAGGAAACCTGTCAGTATTTTAATAGCCGCGATTTGAATAGTCACGTATGAAATGATAATTCTGTAAACGTCTTTATTTGATTCTGTTTCTTCTTTGTGTTTATGTCTCTAGATTTGTATGTGTGCCAAGTGGTGAATAAATGGGGTCTGTCTATATAAATCTTAGATATAATTGAAATATTTGCGCGAGTGTGGCTCCTCTGGTGTCACAGGCGCCCATAGGCTATGGTAACCGCTTACCATCAGGTCGGCTGTCTGCTTGTCTGCTACCTCAGTAGTATAAAAAAATATTATGTTTGTACCATGCGAGCGAAGCCGCGAGCGAAAGCTAATGGATTATAAAAAGAAACAAAAACATCATCTGAAATTAAATCTCGTCTAATTATCACCAGTCGTGTGGACGAATTCAGGAGGCTTGCTAATGAGAACTCCTTTCGGCCCGCCCTTCTAATTAAGGTGGTAACAAAGCTCGGTGTGAATTACGGTAGATTCGCGGACGTTAGGAAATTTGTTTAAGTGCATCCTGGGATTTATACACTGTTTTTGTGAATTTAAAGCGGTGCAGTGTTTAAGCTTTACTTTCTTTGGATGCTTCATACTGTTTGTTGTCATTGCACTCACATTAAGAAAATGAAAGTCTTTATATAGTTTCAGCTTAGTCATTGTGGACAAAGTTACCCTTTCTATCTTTCCAATTTAATTCGACCAATTTCAATAAAACTTGTAATACATTATAATTGTGACCTGGCACACCATGCACTTTACATATTATTACACTTAAAACGCTATGGCTGTCATTATTCTAGCGAAAAAAAAGTCTACATTTCAGTTTTCATTTTCTATTTCCCTTAAATAAGGTAAATTTTTAATTAGAAAAGCATTGCTAACCTGTTTAAGTTGGTAACTGCGGTTGTATTTTACGGATGTATTGGTTTCAATTTATCTTGTTTGCCGATATCGGTGTGTTCGAGCACCTGCTATTCCATTTCTGCTTCAGAATAAGGAACTTACTATAGACACTCGATTCTATTTCATTTCTGTATTTTTAACCGACTTCCAAAAAGGAGGAGGTTCTCAAGTCGACTGTATGTTTTTTTTTTTATTTTTTTTATTTTTTTTTTGTATGTGTGTTACGCGATTTCTCCGTCAATTGTTAACCGATTTTGAAAATTCTTTTTTTGTTACAAAGGGTATACTCCCGAGGTGGTCCCATCGTCACCAAATCAGGATCTGATGAAGGGATCCCATGGAAATCGAGGGAAACCCTCAAATTTTATGGTTACTTATTGTGTTGGTAGAACTATCGGCCTGAAATTTTGCACACTTATAGATTTTCGATGACAATGAAATATTATGGTATCAACAAGCTGATCTGATGATGGAGTCAAGAGCTGTTCAACAGAACTCCTCAGTAAATAGGCCGATTGAGTTGAAACTCGGCATATTTGTCAAGTTCCGACTACAATGTAATAATATGGTAACAGCGAGCTGATCTGATGATGGAGTCAAGAGCTGCTCATCAGAACTCCTCAATAAATTGGTCGATTGAGTTGAAACTCGGAACTCAGCATATCTGTGAAGTTCCGACGACAATGTAATAATATGGTAATAATATGGTGACAGCGAGCTGATCTGACGATGGAGTCAGGATCGGTTCCATGGAACTTTTTAGTGACATGGGTATCAAATGAAAGGGCTTGATGAGCGAAACACATAAGTAAGGTGACGTCATTCTAAATAAAAATAAAACACTAAAAATGGAAAAATAAAATATTTTCAAAAAAAAATACTCAACCGACTTCAAAACATCTTGCATTATAACAAAAAATAATATAATTAGTAATGAAATAAATCTGTTTATATTCTTATTTTTTGCTTTTCAGTGCAAGATGTTTTGAAGTCGGTTGAGTATTTTTTTTTGAAAATATTTTTTTTCTTAGTCGTTTTAGCCGTAGATGGAGGCAAACTACAATGTCTTAGCAAGACGCTGCCTGGAACATTGTTGAGATGAATTAGGCTTGTCTAACACCAAAGTCACTCTCTCAGCTTTATCGGCTTTATCCACAGGAAATACATTACACTTATCATTATCACACTATCACATCACACTATCACACTAATATTATAAATGCGAAAGTTTGGATGTTTGGATGGATGTGTGTTTGTTTCTCTATAACTCGACAACCACTAAACCGATTTGTCTGAAATTTAAAATATAGATAAGTAGATGATAACCAGGAATAGGACATAGGCTACTTTTTATCCGGGTACCACGCGAGCGTAGCCGCGGGCAGCAGCTAGTTGTCAATACATTCAGAGCTGACTTGCCGTGGATATCCTCACAATGTTTTCTTTCACGCCAAATGAATAGAATCGAGTTGAGTGTCGGTGGTAAGATCCCAGATCTACAAGTATTGTTCAAATTTTCCAGTAGGTATTGTTATAGTCACATAGACGTCTTCAAATAACCTTAAATGTTGATCTTGGTAAAGCTCTACCATACATGAGGATGCGGCTGTAAGCCTGTTTAACATATAAAAGTTAGAGACGGAAGGAAGGGCATAGTGGGTTATTCTCACTCTATATTCGAGCAGCCCGAATGGAGAAGTACCTCCGCCTTACAGAATATCTCAGTCAAATAACATCATTCTTCTTGAATGGTGTTGTATTCCTGCGGTGAGTAAGGTTGCCAGTGCCCTGCGAGGAAGCGCTGCGGTGACAGCTGGTGAATCAGTCTCTTCCATTGTGTTTGTCGGCGCAGTGATTCCTCTTTTAAAGGGGCAGCAGCGCGAGTGTGGCTCAAGGTCTATTGTGAAGCGGCGGTAGTATCCAAAACTACCCTCACTGATCTTCAGATTCCGGATCGGCTGCATTTACTCCGCAACACACTACACTAACCGTATCTTGACACCGGAAAGTCACATTACGACGTGCACTGCATCTACTAATAACAGGATTCCGTGATGACGGGAGCCTGAAACCATCCTCGCGGTTGAAATTCGAATTGTCCACATAATTTTCAATATGAATAGTGATCGCGAAAGTTTAAAAAGACTATTCCCTTAAATTGAATTACACAATCCGATGTAAAGCGATCTCTCAACATCCGAGTTAGGCGCACCAATAAATATGCAATGAGGCAAGGAGTCGATCAATCTACGCCAGTGGAGAGTGCAAACTGTTTATCATAATACCTTTTGAACATGAAAATATATTGCCTTTTTGGGATACGAAACCGGAAGTATGTTATGACTGGGTTCAGTTTAGCCGGCTTTGGAGTAAAATTGATGCGGTTATTTACAATATCCACATGCTGTTGAATAATATTTTGAATTTACTGGGTTGCAACAGAATGTTTTGTGTGGAGCGGCTCTGCATTGCTGCAGTGAATGAAAAGATAAGGAGCAATAGTTTGGCTTGGGTATAGTCTTGTTATGAGAAGGGAAAAATTTCACGTTACTAGGAGAGTATTAGAGATATCAACGTGGTTGACATACGACTTAGTGCTGAGATGACGACTGATAAAGGAAGTGAAAGATTGTATGTTCCTCATGTTGTGCCGACCCTCACTAGTCGGATAAGGGCAAGTAGTAAAATAAGGGCAGGAAGAAGAAACGGCCTTACATAATGTGAGGGATCTACAGCTTGGGACTTGTTAGCTGTAGAGCCTTGTAGAATAGTGCCTCAACTTGCGACCCGAAGGTCGTGGATTCGAATCTCAGCTGTACATCAGCAAAGTTATTCTTTAATCTAATCAAAATTCCTTAGAGCCTCAACGTAGAATAACAGAATTATAAGAAAATTATTAGTAAACCTTTTGATATTTAAAATCCTGAGTCTAGATATTTCTAGATCACGGAGGATGTAAATTGTTCCTTGGTAATATAGTCATGAATCTGTTACATTTTTTACAGTCTACTAGTTTAATCTAGCTCAGATCAGAACCAATTATCTTCAGAACAGAATGCGAGAACGCTTACCGCACCAGTAGTTCCTCGCAATATTAAATTCTATTTAAAACAGAATCGCTGTAAATGCCAGGGAAATAGGCCGGGTATTGGATTTGCATGAGCATGTATGTAGCTTTGATATAGAAGGCATGCAGGCAGGCAAGGACTAGTTTCTGAATACCTATCTATATCTTCAACTTACAGAAGAAGCGCTCGTGGCGTAGCTTACTTAGACGTTCTTGATTGATCGTTGAAGTTAAGCAGCGTTGTGCGCGGTCACAATTTGGATGGTTGACCGCAAGTGGCATTACGAGCTGAGAGCTTCCGTGCTTCGGAGGGCACGTATGATTGTCGGTCCCGGCTTTTAAGTCGTTAAGCCATGACGGAGGCCTTTAGGTGGCCTAAAACCTTCATCGCCAGAGTTGGCCACTTGCTCATATGAACTTTTTAGAAGACACTGCCGGATTTAGTATATTCTGGGTTATTATTGTTTGGCACCTCGTCCTTTGTAGATAGGATCGATTAAGTGGAGTGGATGAAGCTAAGTTAAGTCCATCTTATCATTACCACAGGTACTACAGCGTTTTTTTTTTTTTTTTTTTTTTTTATACTACTAAGGTAGCAGACAAGCATACGGCCCACCTGATGGTAAGCGGTTACCGTAGCCTATGGACGCCTGTGACACCAGAGGAGTCACACTCGCGCTGCTGACCCTTTTAAGAATTTCAAAACGCCCTTTTTGAAGAACCCCATACTGTAGTCACTGGGGAAAACCGCGGCAGGTAGATCATTCCACAACCCAACTGTTCGCGGGAGGAAATTCCTCTGAAATCGCACCGTACGTGACCACATTGGTTTCAAGGTGTGAGGATGCGTTATGCTATTATTAATAATATCTGGGCCACTGAGCTCTGCTCGGGTGCATAACGGCATCTAGTGGTTCAATTACGAACCACATTGCACTGGTAAATCTTTTTGCTTGAAAATGTCGAGAAAACGGCTTTTCCCAGATGTGAGACCTAGCTAGATCGATTTTTCGCCCCCGTAAACACCCGTACTGCAAACATCGAAATCGTTAGAGCAGTTTTAGAGAACGCCAGTACAAACAAACAAACTTAAAACTTAAAACTTCAAACATCAAACAAATATTGCTCGTTTAATAGAATAGGATTAAGTGTAGGCGGAGGTTTCCTCCTTACAAAAAGCTTTTGAGGCACGGCCGAGGTTCGTACCCACGACCTTTGAATAGAACGAGACGTTCCGACGTTGTGTAACCAAATAAATCTTAAATATCTGAGAGAAAGATAATACGAGTAATTATTATGTAAATGTAGAATTCACGAACCTATAAATAATTTCGATATGAGAGTCTGTTACTGCAATATCGTAAAACCCTTCTAAGATATCACCTATCTCATACCCTTAATTTTGACAGAGGGTTAATCTTCGAAGGCGTACGCCCCTATATTTAAACCATAACAAACAAGCTCCCGAAATTGAATGGTAACGAGAATCTTGTTTACTCAGGCACGTGAGTAATGGCACTTGAAAGTAATTTGTATGTACACCACTTCATCTCTCACGGTACAGTGTAGAGGCGTAAGGCTTGTTTCACTCTTCAGCGTGTCGCCCCGCTTCCGCGAGTTGACCATTCACAGCACAGATAAATTAATTTTGATCATTCACAGCACAGAGAAAAATGGTCAACGCGCGGACGCGACCGGCGACACGCTGAAGAGTGAAACAAGCCTTATAGGTACTATGGAATAGTTACGGAAGGCGCACTCCGCACTTTAGGTACAAAGCTTCAAGTACATTGGCGGGCCCGTCCGGTGGGCCTGGCAGGTAGAGTTCCCACTTGCCGCTCGGCTCGCACGCTAGCCGCATCGTGCGTAATACCTAAATTCTACTAGATGACAACGTCAATCATTCCGCTGCGGTTTGCTTCGATCTCTTAAATGTCAGCCATTTGGTGAATAGTAGAATAGCTTTTCAAAAATTTGTTCTGCCAAAGTCCAAACCAAAGCTAAAACCTCACCACAACTGAGTCGTTTGTCATTAGTAGAATAGGAAACAGTCGAAAAGCTAAGGTTAAATCTAAGGTGTGCCAAGGCCCGCCCGGGCGGGCCTTGGCAGGTAGGGTTCCCACTTGCCGCTCGGCTCGCACGCTAGCCGCGTCGCGCGTAATACCTAAGGCCAAGACCTTACGTGACAAATCGACAACCCTTCCGCGTCACTCCACGCCAGACGGTGCCAGAGTTATGCGTTAGAAGGAGGATAGAAGGAGGAGGATTTGTTTAGGTGAATATTGCGTTAGGCAATAAGCGCTTAAGCGAGCTGAATTGCATTTTGTTGCGTCGCAGCAAGAGTCGCTATTTAAATAGCTGACATTTATTTATGCTTCGGTACCTACATATCAGCTGTCGAGGGGCAGAGCGACCCTCGCGGATTTATCAATAAATCAAGAGAATAGTACATACGCTTTATGTACAAGAGTATTGTTCATTGAATCCGTCATCAGAGTTATCTACTAGCTCTTATGAACATACATAATTACGCCAAGTTAATATGTTTCAAATGGTAGGTAAGCACTTTGCCCTCATACAAACAGCTTCTGGCGTTGACTGCCCCGTGATGTAATATCATTGTGCTAAGGCACTAGGTGGTAACAATGGAGTTCCATTAACAGTGATTGCTGGTGTGATTGTTTTCGAAATAGGTTCGATGTCGGGTTAGCGATTTTGTGTGCATTGCTGGCATAATTCAATAAGAAATGATTGAATTGTTTCGTTCTGTTAGCGCAAAACTGATCATATTTTGTATTATCCTTACATACATACATACATAAAAACACGTCTCTTTCCCACAGGGGTAGGCAAAGACCATAATTGTAAATAGTACCTATTATAATATGTTATTAAAACCCTGTCAACGATTGACAAGTGTAACTATGAATATATTATTTGATGAAAAAGAAAATTAATCAAAGAAAAACTTGATGATTACTTAATGTTCCATTAAGAAGAGAAACTAAGGAGTGAAATGTACGCTTAAGTATTAAAAACCTTTGTTATAAGTGCACAAAGTTTGTCTCTTAACCTTTCACCGGGTGCGTATGAGGGCGAGCGAATGTCAACTTAGTCACTTTGCGTAAAAGCCTGTCACAAGTTTCTGAAGTACTGTTCACTGATAGAGTTTACTTTGCCTTTACAAAATGATCAGGAGACGTTTGCGAAGGGATTTTGGCTTGAAGTGTTTTGCGAAGCTTTTTTCAGTATTCAAAGTCTTTCAATCCTTGAATTTGTTTGGGTATTTCTAGCGTGCGACGTGACTCTACTACCGGCTAGTGGTTCGCGTCGGAGACCGACAGTTAACTTGTCTCAATCCTCAAATTGGTCTAAAACTGTCAAAACGATCGCGTATCTTTTGTCGCGTTCGGTCTCGCTGGGATGAGAATGACAGATCTACTTGCTTGGTCACTGAACTGTCATATTTGACAGTTTGAGTCCGATTTTGGTCGCTTTCAAAGATAAATAATCAGGGGGCTGAAAATAATACAGGAGATCTTTGTTATTGAAACTGACGGTTTTCTATCTCCTATCTCTGACACACGCCTCTACAAAGCCTGTCTCTGGTATCGGTCTCCGACCTTCTTCGGCGCGAACGCTTTGACTTATTCGTCAACTCGTCCCCTTTGAAACTGGTCCCAAAGGACGAGTTGACGAAATTCAAAATAAATATTATTTTCATTCGTCAACTCGTCCTCTTGAAAAAAATGAGCTTTAACGGATACAAATCTTCATGAAAGTAAAAGTCCAATCAATCAGAAGAATCAGCAAACTCATTCAGCCGAATAAACTTCGCGAATTGCTTCGTAATGGTGATAGCCAATAGGCAAACCTTTCATCCAGATCGACAATATCCAGCTGTATAGTAGCAATAGCTAGCAGCTCAATAGTAGGTAGTTGTTAATGGGGAAGTTTTAGTATCTCTTTAAGAATGTAAGCCCACGAACAAACTAATAGATTTGACAAGTGGCTAGATTAAGAATTTCAAAAAACCGACTTCAATGTTCGAGCTGAGTAATTATCTGCACTTTCGAGGTGCATTTCTGTTTATAACTCCAAAAATCCTCGAGAGATCCTCACCAAATTTTTGGGGCACCAATCGGAAAGTATACCCTTTCAAACAAAAAAAGAATTTTCCAAATCGGTCCAGGCGTCTTCGAGTAATCGGTGAACATAAATAAAAAAAAGATTCCGACGAATTGAGAACCTCCTCTTTTTTTGAAGTCGGTTAAAAATACTAACTTGAGCACATATGATCTTATCCGCAAATATCAATAGAAAACAAAAAGTTTATTTTTATTTTTTTTATTAACGATTTACAATTTTATAAAAGTACAATATTAATCTTAGCAATTAAGAACCACTGAGGTTTGTACCTACTATTGCTAGTATAATCTACTACGAACAATGGTAATCGATAGGTACCTAGGTAAGTGTTCAACATCTTTACTAAATAATATTTTAAAAAGTTAAAAGGAACAGCCTTCATAATAGGCAATATGCATCAATTTTTTTTATGGTTTTAATCGATAGGTTATATCGTCAAATAACCGTCATAAAAATTCCAGCGCCGAAATACTAAAATTTTATAACAAAAATAATTTTTGAAATTTACCAACATTTTCACGCATCTGAAACACGATTATTATTGTTGTCACAGATTACTGTTGTAGTAACAATTTGTGAACTTTGACGTGTGACGTCAAATTGATACTAAGTACAACAGTAATCTGTGACAACAATAAGTTCGAGTATAGGAATTGTGAAAATTAAAAAAAAAACTTATCTATGGATCGTCATATCTGACTCGTCCTTGACTTTTCTTATGAACTCGTGTCGTCACATCCTTTCACATCCTTTTCAAGTATTTTGAAATTCCTACTATTTTTTGCAATTTTTAAAATTTATTTTCTAATCGAAAATGGTTTAATATTAAAAAATAATTACACACACATACCTCTAAAGCAACAATGTTCATAATAAAATACATTTAACCCGCTTTTGAATCAGACGCATATTGCCTATTGTTTCTTATAGCAATAATTGTTATGGTTATTGCGCAGAAACGCGAACTGCTGAAAAATAATTTATCACACCGTCTGTTTTCCCGCAAACTTTTAATTAGGCAAATAATGCTAAAAAGCTTAAGTACCTTTTTGTTTGTTAAACTTTTTTGGTGAATTGGTGCTTGAACTTTTTTCGGTGTTAGCGTTGGAATAGGCCTGCCAAAGAAATACTATCCGGTTAAAACCGGTAATTGCTCGTGTTACCGGTTTTTAACTGTTAATAGCCAATTTGTATGTACAGTCAGCAACATTTTTAACTGAAATAACTGTAATTCTAATGATTTTTTGATAAAAATTATAAAATTTGGTCTGGCCTCTCAACACAGTTGGTAGTAGCTAATTTTTTTGAGCTTTTTTTTATATATGTTCAGCAATTACTCGAAGACGCCCGGACCGATTTGGAAAATTATTTTTTTGTTTGTAAGGGTCTTACTTTCCGATTGGTGCCATGAAAATTGGTGAGGATCTGTCGAGGATCTACAGAGTTACGAACAGAAATGCACCTCGAGAGTGCAGAAAATTGCTCAGCTTAGGCGCTAGACACACAGAAAAGACGTAAGACGCAGACGGGGCGCGGACATTTGTCTCTTCCACGTCCCTTTCATACAAAATGTATAGAAGCGTCGCGACACAAAACATACAGAAGAGACGGGCGCGGGGGCGCAACGCTGTTCGCTGGCGCCCTGTCCGCGACGCGTCCTCATCTTACGTCTCTTCTGTCGTAACATTGAAGTCGGTTTTACAAATATTTTAATTGTGCCGCTTGTGTTTTTACCCGGCTGACTGTCAAGTCACAGGGTTATGTAGATCGCGCGTTTCTATGTATGTGGGTGGGTTCGTTCGTATGTAAGTAATATTCTTTATTACCACGTTTCTCCTAAACGGCTGGATGGATTTTGATGAATGAGGTATCGTTAGAATCGTCTCTATCTCGATTGTGCTCTAGGATACTTTTTATTTCGATAAATCAAATAGTGCGGCTAGAAAATGCAACAATGTGTCAATTTAGAAAATGAAAATCACGCCATCATATCAAAATTCATGTCAAAATCAAGAGGTTGGTAGACTGATATCAAATATATTTTTTTGAAAAATCTAACATGACATCTTCGAAGACTAAATCGACTTGCAAAATTTTTGAAAATTTATTTTTGCCCTAAATGTTATTGCTAAACAAAACGCATACTAAAACTTTCTATTTAGTCACAGGCAACGTTTAGAACAAACTGCATCGAAATCGGTTCAGCCATTTAGGAGATATCTCATATTTAAGAAATATCGCACGCATTTAATTTTCATACAGAGCCATCTGTGTGTCAACTGTGACAACAAAGTTTAGGAAAAAGCGCACGGCATCGAACCCTACATACTCTACATATAAGTACATAGTAATAAAATTGTAATTTAATTTTGTGATTGTTATGATAATGCTGTTTCCAACTTTTCAGTTCAGCCGGGTTTTTTTTTGAATGAATTGCTTGTTTAAACTATTATTTCTAGTCCCGGCTTTCAATTTTACGGGGTACCTCTACTGCGCTAGATAAATGGAATGAATTTTGAGGTGGAGAGATAGCTTCTGCTAATGTATTTGATCATTAGTCCCGAATTCTAGAGTGGGAGGCGGTTTTTTTGCGGCAAAGCTTCCTCGGCGTTTTCGTTATGAATAACTTTGAATTGTTTACATAGATTGAAATACCTTTACATCTATTTAACACACGGTCTAATGTTAATGTTAATGTCTAGTACAACTCACGATAGTTTTGAAAGTGAAATACCTTTACATCTTTACTAGATGATTTATAAGTAAATTCGAATGAGCAAGTGGCTAATTCTGATGACGGAGTTTTTAGGCTGCATAAAGGCCTCCGTCATGGCTTAACGACTTCAAAGCCGGGAAAGACAATTTTACGTGCACTTCGAAGCACGGAAGCGCTCAGCTGTCACCCATCCAAATAGTGACCGCGCACAACTTCAAACGCAATGTATGCTTACACTTACATGGTACACTGTGGTGCCTTGGACTATTGTGTAGTTTAGCGGTTCTCAAACTTTTTTGGTGGCGAAACCCTTTTGAAAAGCGAATTTTTTGATGGAACCCCAAACTAAAAGAAAAAAGTTATTCGGGACACTGATGTATCGAAGTGGTGTATTTTTACTAGGTATTGAACTACACTGTAGTTCAATCGCTTTATTCTGTCAATGAAACTAATATTTTGATCAGTTTGTATAAGCTTTTCTTAGTTTTTACACGATAAATTTACACGAGTAGTTTTAGTTCCAAAACAATAAAAATAAATTCAACCGAATTTAGTTATTCCTGAGTTTAAATACTGCAGCCCTTTTTCATAACAATTGCGCAACATTTCAGAAGTAATAAGATCTCCGGAAAAAATACGCACATGAAAAACATTTTCATTTACAATTTAGCGAAGATATGGCATTCATAACTTTCAATTCGTGTGTAAATACCGACACGGCAAGCGCCTTGGCAATAAATAGTCGTATAATGGTGACTTCGGCACGTGTGCCACCCCTTAAAGAGGGCATACATGGCAAAATTGGTCTTAAGGCGCAAATACACGCTGGCCCAGGCTCGCCGAATGAACGCCAGTGCCAACGTGTGGGCAGCACCACTCCCCTCGCCCTGCCATCGCTCGCTTAGCTGGCCGAGTGAATACGAGCACCAACTTACATTGGTTTGCATAGACTCGCCAAGCGTGTGGACGGTAGCACTCCCCTTGCCATCGACTCGCCTTCGCTCGCACTGGCTTAGGCTGGCCCAGCGTGTGTTTGCATTATAGCCATCGTGGTCCTCGTCGTCCTCGACAGATCGCTTTCGTATTTCGGAGGGCACGTTGAATTGTTGGTCCCTTTAAAACATCTTGTAACTCCATAAAAATAATGAGGTAATATGTACTAAAGTAAGGAATATGCAAGATTATTACCTACCGAAAAAAAATTCAATTCTAAACAACAGAAGCACAGAAAGGCCCAAATCGCCATTTTGCTTTCCCGAACAAAGCGAACTTATCTGTACCATTTTTAAAAGTCTGTATTTGACATGAAAACTTGTAAGGATCTCTTATTATTAGGCTTGTATTCAAAACGGTCCCAAAAGTGCCTAGGATTTTGTTTTCAATTAAAAAGCTGTCAAGCCGTCACTTCCCGTGTCGTTATGTTCTGTGGGTATTTTTAGGTTTGTATGTTTGATTGAAGGTAGTTTTGGACGTAATCTTAAAAAAAAAATAGACCTATAGGTACTACTGTAGTAGATTATTTTTACAAAGTCAATAAAAATATCTCCCTACTCAACGAGACTACAATAATGCAAGTAGTCCTAACTGCAGTAATCTAGTTTTCATTAAGAGGATTTTATAATTGAAATTAACAAAAGCCTATTCAAAAGTCCCAAGCAACATTGTCACAACGTCCACAATTTCGTTCTTCATGAAACTCTACAAAATTCGTTGCAAACTTCTCAAAAGATTCTGCAAGGAGTTAATAAACTTCCTCAATGTAAAATCTTATATGTATATTTCCTAGGACCGCCAAAGTGGGAGTAAATTAAATTAGCACCAGCTTAATATAATAAACTGAGAACAAGCAAATAGCACAGTTCGTTGTATTCAGTATCTCAACTTTTGACTGATTTGAAGATTTTATTTAACACACGGGAATTACTCCCGCAAAAATATCGTCGATTTAGATACCCGAAAATGTTTCGATTCATCCGGAGAATCTTCATCTGGGTAAGGAGGGAGTTGCGGCAAGGTTACTACTCGGTTTGAAAGTGAAATGTGTTAAGATTTTTAAAATGCGTACGAAATTATTTCACCCTGATGGTATTTGAACTCGCGACCTCGGCCTAACCGCGGCCTGCTTTGGTCTGATTGAGCTGTTTAACCCGACTGATTTTATATACTCATGTCGTTACGTCATGAAACTTAATAAATAATGCTGGACGTACATGGGTGTTTCGCAGGACTCGTGTTTTTGGCATGTCCGGCCTTGCGAACCTATTAAAATGACCAGTTTCAGTATTGTTGTATTTTTATTTGGAAATAGTATACGAGTACGCTATTATGGCACTAGTAATATCCTCAATTATATACATAGGAAAGCTGTAATTAATTTCTAAAGTCGTGAAATCTAAGTTCTCTGGTGTGTCCGCGACACCCCTATCTGCATTCAATCGCTTATTACGCAATAATGAAATATAAATTGACACTTTTTATAACGTTAACGTTAATATAGATACTATTATAGTCGTATTGCTCATTATACGGACTAAAAGTGAAGGAAAAAATGTCATTTTTCCTTCAATTTTGATTAGTTTTGATGCGTTTTATGTCAAAATTGAAGGAAAAATGACATTTTTTCCTTCACTTTAGTCCGTATAATGAGCAATACGACTATAGGTAGTGGTGAATCAAATTTCATGTTATTTTAACTCCACGTTACTGTTTTACAAAGCAAACAAATGTGTCCGCGATAAAAAAACTAATTTCTCTGTCGCTAATTTCTCTGGCATTTTCCTAATTTCTCTGGCATTTTGCTAATTTCTTTGGCATTTTGCTAATTTCTCTGGCATTTTTCTAATTTCTCTGGACCAAACCTAATTTCAATGGGCACGAATATATTTAAACCACTAAAACTTCAAAACGGCTTTATCAAATTGAGGGCCGCTAACATTAAAATGCATGTCTTTGAGTGCTTAATTAGGTATGTTATTTTTTTTTTTAAATAACCAAAAAAAAAAATTGCGAAAATGGGGTACCGTTTTTCGGACCGCTTCTTGCGAATCATCCTTTCATGTTATTTTAACTCCACGTTACTGTTTTACAAAGCAAACAAATGTGTCCGCGATAAAAAACTAATTTCTCTGTCGCTAATTTCTTTGGCATTTTCCTAATTTCTCTGGCATTTTGCTAATTTCTTTGGCATTTTGCTAATTTCTCTGGCATTTTTCTAATTTCTCTGGACCAAACCTAATTTCAATGGGCACGAATATATTTAAACCACTAAAACTTCAAAACGGCTTTATCAAATTGAGGGCCGCTAACATTAAAATGCATGTCTTTGAGTGCTTAATTAGGTATGTTATTTTTTTTTTTAAAATAACCAAAAAAAAAATTGCGAAAATGGGGTACCGTTTTTCGGACCGCTTCTTGCGAATCATCCACATATAACATATAATTTTGAGTTTTATGAGACGTTATCTAAAGGGAGTATATTTCTTAGCCAATTTAGTTGCATTTTACTAACACGCTTTTAATAATTCATTTTTCATTAACACACATTGCTATCCCACAAAATATGATAATTAATACAGAAGGAACAAAAAAAACATTGAAAGAAAATACTTTATTTTACACTTTTTAGATAAACTAAGAACAAGTAAAGCTTGAGCGTAAATGTAGTCTTATCACTACGAAGCGATTCCTTGCTATCTCTAGAGTACAACAAAAAATAAACATTGTAAAAATATTAAAAAAACTTTTACAAAAATGTTTTTGAAAAATAAAAAAATACGAAACGCATTGCAGAAATGAACTCAAACGTGCTACGAGCAATCATGTCGATCGCTGACACTGACGCTTTAAACGCGGCGCTTTAAAGTTCGCTTACTTAAGATGGCATAGGTGAAAAATCGTCAAGCCATAAGTACGCGTAATTACTCGAAAGTCTATCACCCACTTTATATGACCGCTATCTTCTCGCAAACATATGGATATAAAACATCTCCGGTGTTGGTATACCTGCCACCTCTGTCCATAACCACGTAGTTTCCATCCTTGCCTGGCCAGCCTTGTTTCCACGTTTTGTATCCAGATGTGTCAAGAGTTTGACCTGAAACGAAACGTGATAGAAAACTTACATCACGTCTTTCTCCTCATTTTGAAGGTTCCTGATCTTGGTACTAAAAAATTAAGAAATAGTACAATTCAGATCTCATCCATTTCTTCCTGGAGGCCCTTTAACTCCAGGATGAAATGAAATGGATGAGATATGAATCTGAACACTATGGGTAATAAGAGACAGTTCTTTATCAATATTATTATTGTAATAGTGTCTTCTTTTTCCGACTTCATCACGAGAAGAGTAATGTATTCCGAGTATTGGGCATGCTCTGCAGCCTAAACAATACGATACGAGACATTAGTAGGGACACGTTAGATTCGTCTTAACTGTGGGAGTTACCAAATTAACCAAAATTAAGAGATATGAATTGGTGAAGAAGTTGAGGAGAAGAGTTATGGAGATTTATGTACCAATTTAAGTGGCAATACTAAATATTAACATTCAAAACTCAATTTTTTTTGAATATTCCGAAATATCTAGTACTCTTCCGCTAATCTATACCAAAAAAGATTCGTCAAAATTTTCACGCTAAATATTTTAGAATTTTCAAAAAAATCTGAATATGGACTTCCGCAAAGTCACGCCTTAATCAATTAACTATTCAAAACTCACCATCAACGGTCTTCCAGGCACCACCTTCCCACAAGACGCCCACTGATACCCATTCCGGCCAGTCAGTGTTGAGTATCTCTTTGTCTAGATATTTGGCATGGAGTCCTATCAAGAACTTAGCTTCGTCATCGCTGTTGGGGACTGCAAGACGAGCGTCTTCGCTCTCACAGGCTCTACGCGCTTCGACCCAGGTCATTACCCTCTCAGCATGGAACTTGTACCAGTGTCCTGTCTTATTACTGTACTCGTATCCTGTACATAAAAACACCTTGTTGAATTAAATATTCTTGGTTTTTCACTTCAAATTTCTGTCAAAAATAAGTGACACAAAATGAATGTAAAAAATTGCATCTAGCACCAGAATTCAAGAAGTTGAAGAGAAATTCTGCTTGAATTTAATGACTGATGCATTGTTTGGAAGAATTATATCTATAGTCACCTGGGACAGTGCTAAAACTCGTAGGTTTGTAACACATCTCGGCTTAGTCTTATCTACAGAAAATACATCCTAATATTATAAATGTGAAAGTTTATTAGAATGGATGGATGGACGTTTGTTACTCTTTCACGCAATAACTACTGAATGGATTTGGCTAAAACTTGGAATATACAAAGTTTATGACCTGGAATAACACAGGCTACTTTTTATCCAGGTGAGTACCACAATACACGCGGATACAAGTGGTAAATATTTGTGAAGATAACTAAACGGATCCTTTCATTGTTTTGGCCGTAATAAGTGAGATAGAAATTGAATGAATAAATAGATGTTTAAGACTTACCAAGATGCTTACAACAAGCTTTAGATTCAGAAGGTTCAGTAGGCACTGGTGTAGGTTCAGTTTCTCTTTCCTCTGCCAAGTAACAAACGTACGGCAATTTTTCTTTGCAGTCAACTTCACCCATAGTTCCATTCGCATAGAACACACCACATAGTTTTAAGCGCGCGTGGTTTGGCTCCACCAACACAGATGGTACTCCTGCAATAAAAATAATTAAATGATAAAATAAATATATAAAAACAAGTAACATTCTGGTTTTGACAAGAATTTCTTAACGCTAGTGTTTGCCGAGTTATTGATCCATTGATCGTAGGTTTGTATGTATGGGAAATCACTTTTCCACATTTAGATTCTAAGGTGGTCTTTTATGCGTGGGGATGATCTGGCTCACTAGTTGTGGAGCCAGCCTAGCACAGAAGTTTGCTGGGGTCTTCACAGGCCTCGAGGAGCGACCTCGGGTTGTTGAGGATTTGCTGCCGTTGTGCCACGCCCACGCATTCCAGGACTAAGTCATTGATAGTATACATCAATAGCTTTTTCGTAGTGGAAAATATGCGCATTAACACGAACTCTATACGAAGAAGCTTGAATTGCAGAAGGGCGCGATCGCTTCTAGGGTATTGTGGTATAGTAGACACTATTTAATACCTACTGTAAGCTTTTTTTTCCTTACCTCTTGAGTAGCCGTAGAGTCCTTCGTAGTACGCCGTCTGGGTTATGTGGACTCCAGAATACACCGTGGGGACAGATGACATACTTAGCATGATGCCTACAGCTGTTGTAAACTCTCCGGTCCATGGCAATACCAAGGCAGCACCTATAAAAGAAAATATTTTTGACGTCTCTCGTTCTTAATAATTTTTGCTTACTGCCATCATT
Source organism: Camptogramma bilineatum (assembly GCA_958496255.1). Lineage (NCBI taxonomy): Eukaryota > Metazoa > Arthropoda > Insecta > Lepidoptera > Geometridae > Camptogramma > Camptogramma bilineatum. Next base: position 15,236,905 of record OY292453.1, read on the forward strand.
AGACCTCTTCAATCTAGAAATTCCTACTATTATTATGATCTGAGAGAATGTTTACTGGCCTTAAGGTCGTGACCATTTTTCGTTTTTATCACGTCATCCAGAAGCCCGGCTTCATCGACTGCTGTAACCTATCCTTGTTTATATCACTCTTCACTGTCTCTTGATAGCCTCATCTCGAATGACTCTATCCCATAAGGGCAAGCAGATACCACTTGCTATGATCCTGACCCATTTCTTTCGCTTTAATTCACTCTCATTACATTCTTTATACAAGCTCACCAGTTTAGGGTACACTTGACTTAGCCCTTCTCCAAAATGCATTTGATTATAAGTAATCGATTCGTAATCGAAATAAAGCATATCTTCAATCATGACTCAATCTAGTAAAGGTGTAAAGAAACGCGACTAGAATGATTATGCGGGAACTAACTACAAAGTGAGTGTGACTCCTCTGGTGTCGCAGGCGTCCATAGGCTACGGTAACCGCTTACAATCAGGTGGGCCGTATGCTTGTCTGCTACCTTAGTAGTATAAAAGAAACCAAAGAGAAACTTGATGCGGTACCTTCCAAGTTACAACCGATCCTCGCAGACAGCCAGTCATCAGGATTTCCATGCAGCTTCAGCCACCCATGGACGTTAGAATTGTACATATACCCTTTGCTGGGGAGCAGTCGGGATAATGTTTTTGCATCTGAAAAAAAAAAAAACTTTTTTAACTGAAAACCTATCCTAAAGATGGTGGATGAATTGATGAAAGGTGGTATTTAACAGCTAAGCGCTTCCGTACTTCGGAGGGCCTGTCAAATATAAGTATCCACAAAACTTTAATTAAATATTGCTCAAACTTAATGCATTGCCTTTTTCGATGATCGTATAGTTCGCGTCATGTAAAAAGAAGGCTGCTGGTTGACAAGCTGCGCAGTAAGCAATTTATAAAATTTAGGCAAATTAATACCATCGCGCACAAAAGCTTTTAATTACGAAATGGTTTTCCAAAGAAAAAAAAACAAACAAAAAAATAATAGGCCTAGTACTTTCGAGAGCATGTGTACCCATGCGCAAACATACCCCCTCCACTGTCTTCCAGCGTTCTTTTTACGTGATGCAACCTATATTGACAGAAAACACAGATTTTTGGATACATTCATTTACAGAAACTAAACTACTACATCCTACTCCTACTAATATTATAAAGGCGAAAGTCCGTGTGTGTGTGTGAATGTTTGTTGCCACGTATCTCCATAACTACTGAACCGATTTTGATGAAATTTGGAATGTAGATAGATAATAACCGGGAATAGGACATAGGCTTTTTATCCCGAAAAATTGCAGGGTTCCCGTGGGATAAGAAAAATAGTAGCCCACGCGGGCGAAGCCGCGGGCGTCCGCTAGTATTTACATTTACATAAAAGTATAAAATACAAAAAGAACCAGTTGGGCCACCTAACGATTTTTGTTATTAGCCTAGGTCAGGGGTGCCCAAACAGTCGATCGCGAAGCTTTTTGAGTCGATCGCCAGCAATATACCAATTATTTGTACCTACTCATTTCTAACATAAAGGTAGATATGACTCCTTTATTTAGATGTACCACCTATATTCAATTTAAAAGTGCAGTAAAACCATGTTTAAAAAAATGTGTTTTGCAGTACCTACCTAACCTACCTACATAGTAGTTTAGTCGATCCTTTGCTTTCAAAATATTTTCTGGTCTATCGCCGACACTATATGTCTGGGCACCCCTGGCCTAGGTTATGCTAATGTTCATTTTATTGAAGTGACTGAGAATAGATACTCCATAATTTTTATTGTAGTTATCGTTATGCAGTCAGCTGTCAGATAAAACCTAACGATTACTACTTCAAGTTAATCGATGCAGTTTATCGTTAATTGTTTAGAAAATTATTCCATCTAGATTCTTATTTATTTAAAGTCGTATCGATGCATTTATCGATCAAGCAACGATTATTTTATTTGCTTATTTATACGTTATTTGAGTTTAAATTGAGCCGTATTGGCTGAGTGAGAGAGAAATAGTTTCTGAACTTTCAATTCGAAGGTCGTTAGGTCGAATTCTGCATCCTATTAATATATCACACTAATCACACTAATATTATAAATGCGAAAGTTTGGATGTTTGGATGGATGTTTGGATGGATGTATGTTTGTTCCTCTATAACTCAACAACCACTAAACCGATTTGGCTGAAATTTGAAACATAGATAGATAATGACCGGGAATAGGACATAGGCTACTTTTTATCCCGAAAAATTGCACAGTTCCCGAGGGATAAGAAAAATAGTAGTCAACGCGGGCGAAGCCGCGGGCGTCCGCTAGTAATATAATATTATAAAGGCGAAAGTCCGTGTGTGTGTGAATGTTTGTTGCCACGTATCTCCATAACTACTAAACCGATTTTGATGAAATTTGGAATGTAGATAGATAATAACCGGGAATAGGACATAGGCTACTTTTTATCCCGAAAAATTGCAGGGTTCCCGTGGGATAAGAAAAATAGTAGTCCACGCGGGCGAAGCCGCGGGCGTCCGCTAGTCATAAATAAATGGCGAACTTCGTCTTTAGTTAAACAAATAGTCGTTACGGGATAAAGGTCTGATACTAGATAATGGTAAATAAACGTCTATAAATACAGGTTTCCTGTTTTGTTATGACTCTGTCAACAGATAATGTTACTGTGGCACGTAAATACTCGGGGTCTTATTTATATATCCTATTTATTTTAATACTATTTATACTTGGTTTTTGTTATTTACCTGTTACATATACCTACTTAGTATTACCTATTTCTAACAAATGGTCTATAAAGTTAACTTTGAACTTGAATCCTACTGAACTAATGCAACGTAACTCTTGGTGTTCGAGTATCAGACTCGCACTTGGCCGGTTTACATTATTAATATGAACAATTGTGTTAGAAAGTGGTGATCGCTACTGAACCTAGCTTTTAAGCGGCTATAGAACCTTGTCACACTCAATATAAATATCTTGGCACGCAACCTGTGACCTTATCATTTTGATTGTATATTTTTTATGTCTGGGAAAAAACCTTATAATTTACCTGCACACCGGCTAAACGAGTCTAACAGGAAAAACAAGATTTAAGACAATTTGTATAGAAAATGATACCTTAGCTTAGAGGCATTACTTTAAGCCATCGTACACACAACAGTATTATTCAATTGTAGAATGTTGCTACTTGAGAATAATCTATGTCAACTGTCATTGTTTGTTAAAATAAAACAAATAATGACGATTTAGGTAATTAGGCACATTCGCCTGTGCTAAGATGTAAACATTCAAAATTTTTCTAAATTCTACACGATATAAATATTCAACCATATTCGGTTATTTCTATATTAAATAAAATTGCTAAATCATTTCAAATTATTTGTTGGGTATATACAATTATTCAAACATTTTTACATTAACGTATTATTTTAAAGATATAATTTTAGTGCAGACGACTGAACAGCACCGCATACTTTATACATGATGATAAACAATAATAAGTTTAATAAATGCCTAAGGACTATACTAATTAAGAAAAATATAGTTGATACTCACTGTTACCCAAACACAAAACAAATAATTGCGCGAGAAAAAAAACAGTTCTACAATTAACAGCCATTATCTAAGCTTATATCATACTAAATACTGTCAAATAATTGAATTATTTAAATAATATTACTTTGTACAACCGTCCACGAGCAAGGCAAGACGAGATGTGTCTAATCGAACTCAGAGTATTATAATATAAGTTATAGTCTTTAGTAATATTGTTTGTACCTAACGGGAAGTTGTCTAAGAACATTCTGTTGGGGAAAATACGTAGATTACTCACAATATTAAACTTAAAGCGCATCACACACACAGCAGATAATATATCTTATGAGATATAAATCTTAAGATCCATCCAAATTCTATGGAGGACCACACAGCGAATATAAATTACAAACAAAATATATTTGGTGCGATCTGTCAAGATTTATATTTCATTAGATATATTATCTGCTGTATGTGTGGTGCGCTTAAAATAAATATTTAAAAGCAATATTTTTTGAGAATTAGGAAATACCCTTTTTATAATTTTATACGCTATTTACCTTATTAGTCCTTGGAAGCGAGAACTAAGAAAAGACTCATTAAACAAACATCAAAAAAGTTTGTGATCACTTAGAATACTCAGTTGAATTATTTTTAATTGCTAAAAAGATTTAAATATCCAGGAAAACCTATAATTAAAAAAATATCTAAATCTAAGCTGTATAGGAGAAGAATTACAAACACACGGAATTTTATAAATATAAATTGGTTGCTACTCTAATATCTAATAACAATAACATTTACCATCAATTCAGGTATAGTCTAATAATAACAGAGCATAAATTCCTTCCTATTGTTTGCTCCAAATATCCACCTCAAGCAAAATTGCGAGTCTGACCACAATGATCTCTGGAAACGTCATTTCCCAAATTTCACTGGCCATTACTTTCCGAGCCCCAAGATTAAGCTCTGGGTCGAGCGATTATGTATGTATGTATGTGGCCCACGCGCTAACAATTTGTTTAAACGAGTGAGTGCCCCCCCGGTCCGTGAGGTAATACATGAAATTTATCGTAGAAGAGTGATGGTCGAAGAATTTTGCAGATGTTGATAAATGTGCTTTTGGAGATTTAGAAATATGTTCAATGTAATTTTAAGTTAATAACAAAACAACTAGATGGCGTTACTTTCGTAAATTCTAGATCGCGCTTTCATTGCGTTTCGTGGAAATATCAACGTCGGTCCATTGTTTTGAATATATTATGGCTTTCTACCCTTATTATAAACTTGTTTATTTGGTTTGGCCTCGTACAAAATAAGTCAATAAAAAATTGATTTTGATCTTTTTCCGTGTACGAGTAAGTATGTAATTGTATATCGTGTACAGTAAAATTATTAGATCATAGTTATGAGAGCCTCTGCAAATATCTATGGAAGTAGTCAGAGGAAAGTACCCAAACCGCGTGTAGAGATAAAAAAGAAAAATAATGATACTTTTTTATCTAAGAGAACCATACGAGTATATGGTTCTCTTTGCTCACAAGTTATCAAGCATCCAGCAGACGTGACCAAGTATTACTTTACATAGCAAAAGATTAATTAAATCTTTTCTAAACCTGTTTAAAGCAGATTCGCATTCCTGAAATTATTCACCACCTCACCCTCTAAAAGTATTTGCGGTCACTTCGTTTGTTGCTGACCGCAGAGCTTTGACCCTTGAGATTATTGAAGGTTTTCACTAAAAAGCTGTGAGCCGTGTTGGCCGAGGGGCTTAGTACCTTGACTTTCGATCCAAAGGTCGTGGGTTCGAAACCTGGCCGTGCAAAGATTTTTGGTTTCGAAAATTTTATATGCTTACACGAGCTCTAAACGGTGAAGGTAAACATCGTGAGAAAACCCGCGGCTTAGTCAGCCCCACACGTATTGACTATGTCTTTCCTGTGGATATGGCCGGTTAAGCTGAGGGGATGGTGTAGGTGCTGGGCAAGCCTACTCCATCTCAACATTGTCCCAGGCACTACAGTATCCCGATAAGTGTATGCAAAGATACTATAAATCATCTAGGCCGAATTTTTTTTTCCACTAAAAAGGTGCAATTTGATTAATTCGGTGAAAGCTGGAGACTAATTTCCGTGGGACAGAGCTACCAAAAACAAAGCTGATGTTTTAATCTTGTGTTTTTTGAGCCCAATTCAATTTAGACCTACCTAATTTTACTGGCCGTAGCACAACTGGCTATGCTTTTTGAGATTTGGGTACAATACACACCTGGGACAAACATTTAGGTAATATTTTTTCGTAATATAAAGTTAGTGTGATATATAGTATAAGCTTTGCATAGTTCAAGATTAGCTAGCATTGTGTGAAATGTTACAAAAAAGTAATTTAAGTTAAGATTAACTCAAGATTATGTGCAAAGTTTTCGAATTACCGAAATATTAGGACGGGAACATAATGGCCTCTATTAATAAACTCGTATTAACTTCTGTCAATGTTGCACCACGGATTAAACTATTGCCATCCTTTTTTGTAAGACAGTGACAAATAAGGATGGCAATAGTTTAATCCGTGGTGCAACTTTGACAGAAGTTAGTCCGAGTTTATTAATAGAGGCCCATCGGTATATTTTAAACATAGGTACTTTGTGAAAGAACCCTTATAACAATGAATGATGATACCAACATCACGTTTCCAGTATCCCCAATGTTCATATTTGCCATTTGATGCATTACTGACGTGACTACACCTACTGTCCCAATCTGACTTGGAATTTCAACCATGATGTCATAAAGATAAGGTTGTAGTTTCAACAGCCAGCAGTTGAGGGATATCTGTTTTGCTGGCCACTCGGTTCATTGAATTAGTTCCGAACATTGCCATGTAGTTTGATCGATGGCCACTGATAAAGGATTTCGTATATACTGAGTGTAGTGGTATTAAAAAACTGAGGGTAACTTTCCTTTAGAAAGTGTAACTGTATATAGTTACTAGCTGCTGCCCGCGGCTTCGCTCGCGTGGTACCCGGATAAAAAGTAGCCTATGTTACTCTCCAGCCCTCCAACTATCTCCACACAAAAATTCACGTTAATCCGTCGCTCCCTTTTGACGTGATTCCACGACAAATAAACAAACAAACAAACACACTTTCACATTTATAATAGGGGTATGGATTAACCCATCTTAATGTTAACGATATAGGTCTTCATACTGGAAAAATCGTCATCAAAGTTGGCTAAGTCGGCAAAAATGCACGGTATCTCAAACCAAATCCTTTAAAGAAGACTACAGAGTTTGTCAGAGGCAAGTCCGAATACACGATTGGCCCAGCCCTCGTATTACAAGTAGTTAGCATTCCACGTAATAAGGTGTTAGACCATGACCGCTTGACATTACAAAAGTGCTAAAAATATTATTAGTTACCTATTAGACATTAGGGCATTGAGTGCCCCCGTCACATCTAGTAGACTTACTATAACCGGTGCTGCGCCTCACTCTTTCGGAGTGCACCACAGAGAATGGCAGTGGACCCGTTAACAAGTTCTACTGTTCTGTATTACTTACTAAGTTAATAGGCATTTTCTAGGGAAGCTCGCTCAATCGTCGACTTCATCCATGCCTAGTCAAGGAGCAAAGTTATGAGCTAACCTATCTTTAAAAAAAACCACAATCCTTCTCTCCGCCGAAGTTGGTTAAAACAATAGGACGTCTGTTAATGTAGACAGTCATCTCGCAGTCCTCACAAGCCAAAGTATTAACGCTCGCAGATTCGTAATGCTTTGTTATTCACATTTCGTAAATGAGATTATGAAGTTGATCCATTCACACAATAGGCTACTGAGCTCTCTGTGAATCCGCATCTTAAGAATCTCTCTGTGGAATTTAATGTTTGATGTGAAGCCTTGAAAGATTTATCATCCACATGTTCCAAATCTGGATAAGAAACAAGGGCATATTTTTGAAAAGCTTAAATGGCGGGTTTAAAATTCTTTTTAACTCTCTCTCTCTTCACTGCTGTTAGTATATAAACATATTTCGCATTTCAGGCATCTCTTATTCTTATTCTTATCTCAGCTCTCAGAACGCTAAAAGTTACAGAACTTGCAGTGAGAGACTGAAAAGTATGAACTTATTCGTTAACACATGTTTCGTCTCAGTATTATATTATCAGGCAGTATTATATTATCTGTGGGCCCAGCATTGTATGAAGCGCCTTTGGTTTCCTTTAAGGCTCTCTGCAAATATGATCTGTGTGTGGTTACCATGTCCGGTTTTCGAAGAGTAGAAGAAGCTAACCTATCACGCTTTTCTATAAATATGTACCATGTGGAAGAAGTACCCACGTGAGAGAGGACATGCGTGTGAAAGGAGTGACTACTGAGATGACGAGTGATAGGAGGGGGGAATGGAAGAGAAGAACATGTTGTGCCGACCCCACCTAGTGAGTAAAGGGCAAGGAAATGATAACGATGATGTGTAAGAAGTATCCACGTTTACGCAGCGCCTAAATCCACGAATATCGGCTTTATGATTTGAGCTTTGGCAAATCACTCGGAACGCTGGGCAATTGAGCACTTCGGAGTTCCTTTGACTGACGACATGCAGGTTTCAGGGAATTCCAGCTTTGATATAAGTTTGACGTCAGTTTCAGCAACTGAATTTTTCGTTTTTATTTGGAAGAAAAAATTTTACTTTGACAAATGGCGTTTTGGTTGAAACTTGGAATAGATATAGTAGACCTTGGCCTGAAAATGTACCTACAATTTAAATTTGACTTCATTAAATAAATTATTCATAAAGTTGCCCGTTTGGCACCCAATGCATGACGTAATTGGTACAACGTTTTGGGTGCATTTGAGTCACATGGCCTGCCCAATCTTGACGCCGTCTTTATGCCGTGGAGAGAAAAGTGGAGACCTTTGCCCAGCAGTGGGACAGTGAAGGTTTAAAATAAATAAATCATAAATTATTATCTGAATGATTAGCAACAAAAAATCAAACGTTTCACATTTGTAATATTAGTAGATTATCGAATTAGTTAAAGGCAATGTTAATGTTGAAAGTTTAAGATGCGTCCATCCTCATTATTCAGGTAGAAATAAACAGAAAATAATTCACGTTTCGTTGTGTTATTAATATAATGTCTAGCACAGCTCACGAAAGTTAAATCTTTCGTATTTATTTTGAACGTTTTACTTTATTACACGGTTCGAAAGCATATCAATTTTATTAGTGAACTTTGCTCCTCTGTTTCTTTGTTATTTTGGATTTACGCTGGAAATTTTCCCATTTGCCAGATTGGATCCTTTCGTTTTACGGTAAAATTATTAGCTTGTAAAGTTTAACGGTTTTATTTTGAGTTGCGGACTCTTACCTGCTACATTTTACCTACTGATTCTACTCAGAACTCCAATTTGAATAATAGTAATTGTGCTACTTCCAAAGAGAGCCGTGTTTGGGCAGTGGGAATGTGCCTTGACTTTCGATCTGGCTTAAACACTGAGGGAAAAATTGCGAGGAAATATGTGGTGATCGACTTATAGCCTGTCACGTATGTAACGCTTTTTCTGCAAAATGTCAGCATGTATGAAAAATGTATCGGACGTGCTTTTAAAAACGCCTTTAGAAATCTTCCTCCTTCTTAGTCAATCCCTCATTGTGTAGGATCGTGACTCTCTTCCAGAATCTTGTGGATGGTTGATCTCATGAGCGATCTGTGGCTTGATGCCGTGCTTTGTTCACCTGGATTTCGAGTTGCTCCGATACCTAGTCAAACCAACGCTTGGGGCTGTGTCCTCTCGGTATTTTGCCCTCTGTCTTGCCCTCTTAGACACCTTCATAGGATATAAAATGTCTAAAGAATCTGATAGAATTACAATACTACCCTTTCCATTGACCTACGACGCTGGCAATCTTGTCGACCCATCGTGCTGCTGGGTGTCCGACGACTTTACGATTTCACAGAAGATGGCTCACACTCCCATGCTCTGCGGTATTCTAAAAAGGACCGCAACAACTTCAGAAAAAGGACTAAACGTTGACGTCACTCAAAGTCGTATCCATTACGTGGGGTTGGCACAACATGTAATTTTCTATCATTTCGTTCCTTTAGCCGTAATCTCAGTAGGTACTCACCCCGTTCTTAGGTCATCTTTCGCACAATTCATCCATATTTACTTTGGTCTACCTCTTTCATAAATCATCCACATGCAAATCAAGCACTCTTCAACTTACATGACATTTTTCCCTTCTCATGCATGACATGTCCATCCACGCCAACCTGTTGCTCCTCATCTTTTCATTTATCGACTCCACTTTCATTGACGGCACTCAAAATTTGACTTATGTATATGTATAATACAACTGTTAGGTATTATATTTTTCGTGACTTTTTTTACGGTCCTGTAGAATCTGAGCACCTCGCTTTTATAATTTTCGCCCTACACGGCACGAAAGAACTTTGAAGTAAATATATAATCAACTCTTGCTACTGCCTTGTAACTTCGTCAGGCCTTTTATTAAAGCGACCTACAAAAATTGAAGTCTAAAGCATAATTTCCCTAGTGCTCCTAACGTGGTCCCTACAATGGCGGTCACTCGCTCTACATTAATATGTTACGGTGTGAAGACTAATTCCATTGCGCTCAGTGCGCGGTACAGTGTAGTAAAAATAGCTCATGCACTTATAATCAGCCCCCCTAGCCATATTACACTATCTATCGTCGCTGTAGAATAGAAACACTTCAAAATGTATAGGATTTGACGTTTCAAGTAGATGAGTCACGTGGTCAGAACGTCAATTCCTATACATTTTGAAGTGTTCTATTCTACAGCGACGATAGATCGTTCTACAGCGACGATAGATCGTGTTATATGGCTAGGGCCCCAGCTTTGTAGGAACAGTTCCTAAGTCTTCATATTACGAATTCATTATTTGTATCATTAAAACTGTAACCATTCTCAGTAGTATAGGCTACGTGGGATATTGCATCGATTTGGTGTGAGTTCGTAACTCGGCCATGGATTTTATTTATAATTTTGCACATCGACACAAGCTTTAAACGAAAAAAAAAAACGTCATTAGTACGTAATTCAAAGTGTATTTATGATACGACGAGTATGGGTATGTAAATTAAATGTACTTTTTAACACTATTTATTCTTCATTCCTTCGAATTTAAAAAAAAATCAACAATAGCTCTTTCTAACCGACCTTTAAACTTCAATGTTTGTAACTCGCTCATTTTTATTGGAATTTCAACGTTTGAGTAGCTTCTGATTCATCACAACGACTAAAATTAAACTCTTACAATTAATTTAATCAGTTTACATTTAGCCGAGACTGCTCGTTGCTTTTTTCTTCCACGACATACCTAGCTATCTTTTCAGGACTGTGCCAAAACAGTAATATGACAGCTAACAGCAGCTAACAAATTGAATTGCCGAAGCGCAATACTCCTAGAGGGATTTATGTCGAATTTTACGCTGCAGCTCGGCACGGCAGAGGTTAAATTAATACCGTTTATACTGTTGTCTGTTTTGTGCATTAATTAGCGGTATTTTAGTGGCAGTTTTCAATGTGCTGCTGGCACGATAGATTTGTGACTTCATTTTCAGTTTTAGGGAGTGGGCACACTGCGTTTTTTACAGCGCTTTTGTTCAGTTCTTCTATCTCACGAGGGCCGGTTAATCTTAATTGTGTGTGTTCACATGCACGTTGTTTCTGTGTGCGTGGGCCGATTCGGAGCGCTCCCGAGCTTGCGAACAGAAACAACGGACTGAACACACACACAATTAAGACCAACCGGCCTTCGTGAGATACCTATAACAACTGTATCGATACACACGCGATTTTTGTTTTTTTACCCGGCTGACTGTCAAGTCACCCGGGTTATGTAGATCGCGCGTTTCTATGTGGGTATGTATGTAATATTCTTTATTACCACGTTGCTCCTAAACGGCTGGATGGATTTTGATGAATGAGGTATCGTTAGAATCGTCTCCATCTCGATTGTGCTCTAGGATACTTTTTATTTCGATAAATCTAATAGTGCGGCTAGAAAATGCAACAATGTGTGAATTTTCAAAATGAAAATCACGCTATCATATCAAAATCCATGTCAAAATCAAGAGGTTGGTGGACTGATATCAAATATAATTTTTTTAAAAATCTAACATGACATCTTCGAAGACTAAATCGAGTCTCAAAATTTTTGAAAATCTATTTTTCGCCCTAAATAGAATTGCTAACCAAAACGCATACTAAAACTTTCTATTTAGTCACACGCAACGTTTAGAACAAACTGCATCGAAATTGGTTTAGCCATTTAGGAGATATCTCATATTTAAGAAATAACTTACGCATTTAATTTAGGTACTCACAGAGCCATCTGTGTGTCAACTGTGACAACAACGTTTAGGAAAATGCGCACGGCATCGAACCCTAGATAGCTATATAATAATAAAATTGTAATTTAATTTTGTTTTGTGATTGATAAGATAATGCTGTTTCCAACTTTTCAGTTCAGCCGGGTTTTTTATTTTTGAATAAATTGCTTGTTTATTCAGTAGGACCGTTATGACCGCTTTGAAACGTCTTAAGAGCTAGGTGATTCTACTCCTGTTCTTTCGCGACCAACACCGTGAAGAATCAGATTCGAACGCGCAGCTCAAAAACGCGCTGCAGAAAACATTGTGTGCCCACTCCCTTAGTGGTTGGGATACAAAACAGTACTTACTTTGAAAATAGACGACTCACGATACGAATGCACAGGTGCGGTATACATAAACTGGAATTACTTTTTTTAACAAATTTTTGTAGATGTCTAGTAGAAAAATTAAAAGTCCTCAAACAAACGTCTACCTTAAAGTACTTTGTAGTTTTCATTAAAATGTTGTCTAAATATGTACGTCTGTTAGATGTGCCCCTAAATATCCTCCTAAGAATCTGAGCAAACGGCCTTCCCTACGGATAAAGGCGTGAGCCCGTATAAATTATTTTTTTAAATAAACCATTTTTAGGGTTCCGTACCTTAAAAGGTAAAAAAAGGAACCCTTATAAGATCACTTTCTTGTCCGTCTGTCTGTCTGTCTGTCCGTCTGTCTGTCCGTCTGTCTGTCCGTCTGTCTGTCCGTCTGTCCGTGTGTCACCATCGATTATCTCAGGAACGGGTAAAGCTAGCAAGTTGAAATTTACACCATATACTAAGGTCTATAGTCTCTATTGTGAGTATAAAAATCAAGGTCCTGAGTCAACACTATAAAAAGATATAGGCAAATTTAGGTTTTCGTGAAAACTTGTGAGTACCAAAACTTACCTTAATTATCAACTTTTTTTATTATTCGGAATTTTTCCTTTACTTGTGCTGGAAGTCCTTGCTTGTAACCAAAATTGATAATTCTAGGTCAACCGGAAGTACCCTAGAGGTTTTGGGTCGAAAACCTAAATGGTAGTTCCCGTTGACCTAGAATAACGAAATTTGGCAAAAAGCAAGGTCTTATAGCACAAATAAAGGAAAAATTCCAAAAATTTAAAAAAGTTGAAAATTAAAGGGTGTTCCCATACATACATATGGGCGCTCATACAATTAAGTGGACTAGCTTGATTGGCACCATGGCTAGGTACGGAACCCTCGGCGTACGAGTTTGACTCGCACTTGACCGGTTTTTATTTAAATAATAAACAACGCTTTTATGGAAAATTCTAGAATTATTCCTGAAATTTCATCATGTCGTAAACAGTTGCAAAAATCGACTGGAACCCATTATTTTCCAATTCCCTTACAATTTCGGTGAAAGTTTCCTATCGTGTTTTGTTTCGATGGAGTTTTTCCACGTAAATCTGTCCGCACACCGAAACAGCAAATGTGGATTTACATTGTAGAACTAGTGAACGCCCGCGACTACAATTTTATCCTACGAGAATCATACTTTATTCAGGCATAAAAGAATTCTATGTGTTATTCTAGAAACTAAACTATCTACATTTCAAACATCAAAATCGGTTTAGTAATTATGGAGATACATGGTAACAAACATTCACACACACACACACGGACTTTTGCCTTTCTAATAGTAGTAGGATAAGCTAAACTGTTAAAATTATTTTTAAAATTTTGACAAAAACTTAATTTTCAATGAAATTATACGTGTGTGGATAATTCATATAAAAAAAATTGCTTACTTAATTTATTTGCAACCAGATAAAAACTTTAGTTACTTACGTAGTATTCCAGATTGCGTGTTGTAATATTTTTATCAAATCGGTTCAGATTTAAATATTATTAATTGATCTTTATGAAATGTGTTCATTCGATAGTAGGAAATAGGAACATTTTGAACCTTCATCATCCGCACTGCTCATGTCTGGAACTCGATGCCGGTTTCTGTTTTCCCCGAAACTATAACCTAGGTCTCTTCAATACAAGAGCGAATAGGTGTTTTCTAGTCGCTTACCATCAGGTGTGATTGTGGCTAAACAAAGGTCTATCAACCACAAAATTATCAGAATTATGTCGGCTTGTGTTCTTCTTTGTTGTGCTACCTTTGAAATTGCTTTATCCACGTTTAAAGTTTCATTGGTAGTTTGGGAGCGTTTTTAATTTCAGATTGGATCGATAACTCTGACATGTTTAAAAGTTTTATCGACGGACAATAAGAGATTATATTTCCTACCCTTTTACCTGCGAAGAAGAATGTTTTTATGATGTTTGTACGAGCGAGTATTATTATTGTCTGTAAGTTATAACCAAAAACGACTGCATATTAAAGTGTCATTGGATTCGATTCGTTTCAATGTTGATAAAAGCTCTATATTTGGTATAGAATAAATAAACCATATATATTTAGAATAAATATAAGTAAATATAAATAAAATAAATAAATCCAAAGGGGTTATTCATGCCGGTTCAAACAAAGTACAAACAGTTTTGAACCTAAGGGTCATTTCCATATAGATCATACTCGCTCTTTCTCAAAAGTGCTCTTACTCAAATTAATGCTTTACAGACTCTTTGTACTGAAATAACACTCTCTCACACATCTCTGGTTATCAAATCCTAATCCTCTACATTCTCGGCAAGACATCTGAGAGAAAATACAATAATTTCTCGGGACCAATAAACCTTACATATTGAATAGTAAAGGAGTCTACCCACTGCAACGCAACAAACCATAATCGTCCATAGGACGATCATGGTATAGCCAAATGCCCATGGTATGGAATAATAGTTCATACTAGAGAAAGATCTTGAATGCCAAAATGTCATGCCATGCCAGATATTTTAATACATTAATTAGGTATATTATATCACGTATTTATCGGTATTTATCACTTAAATTACCTTTTTATTTAGCCCGACATTTCGTCTGTGTTGCACCAGCCTTTGTCGCGGGAAGACCTATTTTCGATAAAGTGAAGCTTTTTCTAATTGCGTCAATGGGCTTGCAACCTGTCACGTATGGAATGTTAACTTCTGCAAAATGTGGGAATGTACCAAAAGTGTTTGGACATACCTCTGACTACCCCCTTAGACATCTCAGAAGGATCTAAAAATACCTGAAGATCCAAAAAAAAATGTCTACCTCTCCTTGGGAATATAGTCGTGAAAGTATAATATGGAATATAGTCATTGGGAATATAGTAATATTTCTTTTTTTTTTTATTTTCCGAAAAATATTAGCGAGAATGTGCAGATGCCAATAATTTTCTGCAGTTATAACGGGTTCATTCAGATTGTTTTAACAAAGTTTCAAAGTTGCGATTCTGCGAAGCTCGTTTCTCGTTCGCGACTAGGAAATGGGTTTTCATTGAACTTGTCTTTCATTACTCTGGTTCAACAAAGTAGCTGTTTTATACAGGTTGTAATAAAACTACTCTAGAAAACTGAAACAGTGTACAGTTGTTCTATCTCTCGAAGTCCGTTTGGTCTTAATTGTGTGTAGAATGCACATGCACGTTGTTTCTGTGTGCGTGGGCCGATTCTGAGCGCTCCCGAGCTTACGCACACAGAAACAACGTGCATGTGAACACACACAATTAAGACCAAACTAACTGTGAAAATGTCCACCAATATTTATTTATTTATCTATAGTTAGAAATAAAATAGAGTCTGCCTGCGACTACGACTGTTGCAACAGAGACGAAACTAAATTAATAAGAATGTAAATAAATAATAAATGAGGTAAATATTGTGATCAATTTCCTTGTTTATGTAATGTATTGTTACAAATAAATTGTTATTGCAATTTTATGGCCCTGCGCCGAGAGGAATTCCTTTTAGTTAGGAACGTGCAAATTTTTACCTATTTAACTGTAGATCTAGCTGATTTAATTAATTAAGAGCTCTAAGAAAAATCTTACTATAATAACCTAACACAAATAAAATATTTACTTACTAAAAAAAATATGATTTTAATTAAAAACTAAGATTTCGACGCCTTTTTTAAAATTACGTTCTAAAAAAAATTACAATTTAGTTACTATTTTGTAGTGGAAATCGTCCATGTTTTAACTCCCGCATGAGATTTCGATAGTAACATTAAGACACCCATGTGCGTGAAGATTTACTTTGAAGTTTTATTACGTTACTGGCATCGTTAAAAGTTACTTGTAACACGAATTATTAACGAGCTATTTTTCAGCTTATTGCGTTGATAATATTTATTTTCATACGTCCGTCATGCTGTTGACCTAATTAACATGTCAACTTTTGATGCAAAGTTGAATATCTTAATTGATTTTTCTTTATGAAAGAAAACATCATAATACAACAAAATTCTGATAATCTATAGCTATAAACTTGCAAATCGAGACAAAACGTAAGCTGAAATTAAGGTCGTATCTCTGATTACGCCATTAGAATATTTTTTTACAAAATAAGTATAAAAGTGACGTGCATTTACAATTATTTTTAACAAATCCAGATTCTCTTATGATTAAAGAGAAATTTTTATTTCTTTCTTCGTTTATTCACTTTTATTTAACATTAAAAACACAAACATGTAATCTAATTATGCTAAATAACTATTCTCATGTAAGTTAATTAAATTATACAGCCCCTTAATCAAAATTTACATCAAAACAATCCTGAATCTGACATTTCTACCAAAATAAATTTAAAATATCCTCAAATTTTAAGACAAAATTGCTTAACTAACCGTCCTTGTTACAGGTACGTACCAGCTCAGAAGGGTTCCTCATCAAAGCTACTTCAAATTAAGCAAAGTAAGCGTGATTATATCAAAGGTTAAACGATCTGATATTAAGCCTTATTTGATAAATTGGTCCGAGGAGAAAATTTAAATTTATAGTAAAAAATATTGAAAAACTGTTGATCTATCAAATAGTTAATTCTTGCTTTCGACTCCGAGGGTTTACGTCACTGTGTTCTCTTATAATATTATATTTCATGTCATTTCGGTAAAATGACTCAAAGTATACAGTAAAAATCAAGAAAGATCACTTTAGATAAATCCAGAGTTTATTGTACCTACTAACTAGCTGACCCGGCAAACTTCGTATTGCTTCAAGCATACCTAAATGAAGAGAAGCATGTATAAAGAGAAGCAGAGAAGCTTGGAAGGAGAGAAGCAGGGAAGCATGGAAGACAGAAAACCCATATCTATATCACCAAAAAATTGAATGAAGGTCCTGACTCCATCATCATATCAACATTATGTTTCACTCTTCAAGCTCTTTCATTTGATACCCATATCACTAAAAAGTTCCATGGAACAGGTCCTGACTCCATCATCAGATCAGCTTGCTGTCATCATATTATTACATCGTAGTCGGAACTTTACAGATATGCTGAGTTCCTACTCAATCGGCCTTTTTATTGAGGAGTTCTGTTGAACAGTTCCTGACTCCATCAGATCACGACCTTGAAATTTTTACAGGACACTATTGAAAGTACCTACTTTCAAACAAAAAAAGAATCAATGAAATCGGACTACGCGTTCATGAATTACAACCAGATACTCATTTTGACTTTCATCCCCTCTCCCTAGGGAACCGTGCCGAATTTCGGGATAAAAAATATCCTATATTAGACCTCGTAGTATGCACTCAAATCATACCAAGTTTCATTTAAATCCATCCAGTAGTTTCGTCGTGATGCCCGGCCAAGAGACAGACAGACATGAATGAAAAATTCAATTCATCAATCAATCATCAATCAAATTCAATGTAAAATCGACGTAAATCGTCATTAACAAAAATATGCAAAATTTGGTACTTATTATACAGAACAAAGACAGCTAAATTTTAGCTAAAGTCAGTATTCGGAAGCACGAATTTATTTTCTCTCCGTAATAACAACCATTCTGAGAAAATAATATTTTGAAATAACATGATAGCTGTTGAAATAAGTTGAGATTTTAAAATAACAAATTGAAAAACATTCTGGAAGTAATGGATAGATTTTGTTTTAGAAAGCTCCAATTTACATTATGCCCAACGTCGAAAAGTATAATTAGAACATTTTCTTGTAAAAAAAGTGGAATATTTGACTTGATGATTTAGTGCTCAAGTTTTTTATAAATGTTCTATGTTCTGTTTCCATTTTGGTGTTATCTCTATATCGTTTTAATAAGCAGGCAAAGAAGGTTTTATAATTATTCAAAATTTGGAACTGGGTTTGGGTATGTATGTTCGTATAAGTTATTGGGTAACTCTGGTGACGGAGTTTATAGGCCGTCTCAAGGCCTGCGTCATGGTTTAATTAATGTATTAAAAGCTGGGATCTATAACTTCATATGGCCTTCGAAGCACGGAAGGGCTCAGTTGTTAATGTCACAAAGCGGTCACCTATCAGAATAGTGACCGCTCTGAACGGCACTAGTCTTCAACGATCTTTCAAGAACGTCTAAGCGAACTACGCCACGAGCGCTTCAGGGTTCAAACTGTGAATCAAGCCTTCAAATATCTACACCATTCGGAATTTCCTGAATGCCTGCATGCAGTCTGGTAATGATTTATCCTTTGACGGCACTGAAGTGCCTATACGTTTGAGCATTGAGTTGTGTTTTTAATGAATGCCGCCCTCGTCGGACCTCATTACCGACGCACTTTATTTGAGTTGGTGGAACTCGCTGTACGTTTTGTGGTGTGGTTCGAGTAACAAGTTTCAACTAAAAAAGGGTTAGAATGGTCGCTATTGGCTACTTTGAGTAGGCTAGATGGTTGCTATGTAACTATAAAGAGATTCTAACGACTATTCAACTTTGGAAGTTTTGTGGTTCGAGTTTCAACAAAAAAAGTTAGAATGATCGCCATCTCAGTCACTGCCAATGACTTTGGTTCTCTGTCTATAAGCTTTTCTTAGGAGTCCTCATGAATTGTCTCGCCTGAAGACTCGACGATTTCCAGCCTCCGGAGCAGGCTGGGTTTCGCGGAGGATATGGCACAGACCACATACACACAGTGAGGCAGATTATACAGAAATCCGAAGAGTATAATCAGCCAATGTGTCTAGCTTTTGTGGACTATTTTTTTATTTTTTTTATTTTCAAAATGAAATTCCAACTACAGAACCGGCAGTCTAACCCCATCCAATTGTGCAAAGGAGTGAGACAGGGGGATGCTATATCCCCGAAACTATTAGGAGGCTAAACTTTGCTACGTAATTCACAAAAAGATTCAAACTAGTAAATCAAGGAATGTGAAAACTTCCATATGTCTGATCCATTAAGCGATATCTCAAAATGCCAAATATCGACTTAATGACTTTACGCTCTACGACAACGATATAATCGATACTTTCTAGAGAGATATAAAGAAAGAACCAAGTAAGTACCCTGTTACCTAATATTGCAAATATTGCAATCGATAAACTAAAACTTTCATACATTTTCACGACCTGCTACAACATGGACCGACTTCCCACAGAGTAATGTTACGATGCGAATGAAATAAATGCAATATATTACTTACACGCTCAACTGTAATGGAGATATGAATTGGGTGACTTTTCAACGGAACTCGATATTGGAAATGGCCTAATAAATTTGCCAATAAACTGTTTGGGCATAGAAAGCAATGACAACTTGATTAGGTATGTAATCTAAATAAAACAAATTGATTGGATATTGAGGTTTTGGTTATGTAGTAGATTTTTGCCAGAAAACAACCTTTTGTTGAACAAAAAAATGTAATAAAAAAGCAAATAAGTTCTTGTAAGATAGTGGATCAGACCAAGTCTAACTAGGCGAACAGAGCAACAAAATAAATTGCTTTGTAAATAAAAACAGATATTTAAGGACAAAGAGTACTTACAGATGAAAGGAAATACCTCTATTAACAGCTCCAGCTTTTTTGTGGTGTTCGCACATTTAATTATCGAACAACAAGTCATTTTGTTTCTTTTTCTGACGTCTCACGCGGAAAGCGGAGTGGAATGAACTTCGCGGCGAGCAAAGAAGTCCTCATCCCATCTTTTCGGCACACGTACACCCTTTGCTTCTATCTCGATATAATTCTTGATCATGTTTTTTTTTTATCAAAAACATGCCACTTTTTAAACGCTGACCGGGCGGTCATTTTTGGCGCTTGATCACGTATCCAATGCCTTACAAACAGTTTCACTAGTAACCCTACTTGATAACTAAAACGTTATCGCTTAGGGTAGCACCTTATACAAAGTGGTACATGACAAATGGGTATCGCAAACCCTTTTAGAGCACCGGCTTAATACATGGGTATGCGCATAATTTCACCTAAGACTGTAATCCGTACAATGTGTGAGATTTAAGGGGCAGACTCTCCAAAATTCCGACATTTCATGCCCAAATTACTCTTATCATAATTAATGTATGAAATTAAAATTTAAATGGAAGAAACTTAAGGATATAAGTAAAAAATTGACCGAACCCAATAACCGAATAACCAAAAAAGGTTATTCAAAATCCTCAATAGAATTTATCGCTAAACATAGCTCTGAATATTGATTTATGCCCAGATTTCAACACCTTTAGATATGATATTCCACATACTTATTGCTAAACATATTACCATCAAAAGCACCGAGCCCCTTTTTCAAAAAAGCTTTTATTTTTGAACTAGCGGATGCCGCGTGGACTGCTGCTTTTTTATCCCACGGAAAACATGCATTTTTCGGGTTTAAAAGTAGCCTCCAGCCCTCCAACTATCTCCACACAAAAATCACGTCAATACGTCTTTCTCTTTTGCTGTGAAAGCAGGACCAACAAACAAACACACTTTCACATTTATAATATGGATATGTATAATATTAATAAAACATAAATTCGCTACATACATGTATATTTTGTGTCACGCTCACGTTGCTAGATGGGTTGTTGGTCCTTTAATGCCCCTGCTTTAACCATGTTGATGGCAGACAATATAACAAATGTCCAGATTGTCCAGCGTTATTTATTTATTTTGTAAATTATTTTCAAATGAAATGGTGTAATGCGATGCTTATTCCTCCATGTTTCAAATGATATATGTAAGTAAACCTTTGGATCGATAGGTCCATGAACCAGGATTGGATTTAAAAAAAAGTTTTTATTTGACTGAATGATCTCATTATAGTTCGGAAATAAAAGGTTTTACATAATCAATAAAATTTTTGAATATATATTCAAGTAACGATAATTACAAGTTACCCCAGCTCATTATTAGAACATCTCTACAAACCAGTGTAAGTTATTTAGTTCGTGAAGCTCCATTTACAAGCTGCAAACGTTATTTAATTTAAAGAAACATAACTTTTTAAAACGCCACATTCTTTTTTCAAGTCAAGAACAAACTGCCTACCATCGCAGGGGGAATTTTAATTATGTTTGCATTCTTTCGGCTGGAAAACATAGTACTCGGCAGTTTTTCAGGACGTTCTGGCATACTTACGGCCTGTTTCACTGATATAACTTGCTTAGACTTTTTAACCGAATTCAAAATAGGAGGAGGTTCTCAATTAGTCGGAATCTTTTTTTTTTGTGCTTTTTATGTATGTTCACCGATTACTCGAAGACGGCTGGACCGATTTGGAATTTTTTTTTTTGAAAGTGATACTTTCCGATGGCGATTAGTGCCATAAAAATTTGGTGATCCTTGGTGCCACCAAATTTTTATGGCTGTTGAGGATCTTCGGAGTTATTAACAGAAATGTACCTCGAGAGTGCTCATTAACATTGAAGTCGGTTTTTTTTAATTTTTTAATTTAGCCACTTGTGTCATTGTCATTACGTAGTAGTAGTAGTGGGCTTAAAAAGGTCGCTATAGCAAAATCACAATAGGATTTGGTGACCTTTTTAAGCCCGCAGTTGGTAGTAGCTCTGCCTTCTGTACTGTATGTGGTCGATTCCCATCCAGGATAAAAATTTGTGTGATGAAAATAGGTGTTTGTTCTGTGTCTGGGTGTTATAAAGTAAAATATGTACGGATTAAGAAACTTCAGTTATAGCCACTGAGCTACAGCGCTGAGTTGACCAGCGTCAACTCAGCGCTGATAGCTTCGCTTACTGTTTGAAGGTTATGTCTTATAGGCTTACATTACGTACGCGTTATGTCTTCATTTGACAGAACGATACAAGTTCTTTATGCTGCCATGTTAGCGCAGGTTGACATTACTAAATAACTCGATTTTGCACGAGAAAACGAGTCGAGAAAATTTTGTCACGTTGCTCATGCTAGACGTGCTGGTTATAGCGTTGTTAAGTCATGACGAGCTCAGCAGTCTGGAAGTCCACGGTTATATTTTTAAAAGCTCACTCTTTAGCAGCTAAAAGTAATTGTAGATTCAGCTCAGGAGTGACACAGGGCTCACCGCTCGCCCCCATTTCTTTTAATAGACTACGGTAATTTTTCGAGTGCATCCACTGAAGGGTTGCTGAATAAAAGTTTTGAAAGAAAATTTAATGGAAAATGTACCGGTATGTAAATTCTTGAAGTAATATGCTAATAGTGGGTGGATTATTTAACTGTAGTAATGGTGGTTTCTGTTGTTTGCTTACTAAGTAAAATAACAAATTCGTATAAATTAAATGAAATCGTTTAATTCGGGCAACACTAGTTAAGGGCAAGATGTAAAATATTTGAAACTGCGGTCCATATTAAATATAAACCTTACACTCTAACATACATAAATAAACTTACCTACAATGTCTTAATGCAAAAGGACATTATGTCGTTTACACTAAAGTTCAAAACAGCATGGTAATTAAATCGGCGACGTTTACTGAAGCGTTGAATATAGGTACCAACACATTTTTTATTTTATTTTTGAAAGTTCTGGATGCAAATATTAAACGTATCGTTGCATAAAGTATTTCTAAAATTCACCCACAGGAAATAAATAAATAAATAATATAAGAAATTTCAAAGCTTGGTTTCCAATAATAAATTATTTATGTCGTTTAAGCATTGATTCTTTGTACGAATAATTGAATTTCTTGTTACCGTAATGTTTGTTGCCACCAATAAATTTTATTTCATTTCAAATTTCATTTCATTTACTACTGGTTTCTTTCACGAATTATATTCATCGCTTTTCATGGTCAGCTCTCATTATTTTGACCAGTGTGTTGTTTTGTCTCGTAGCAACTCATTCTAGTGCTCTTGAGCCAAGAGTTTCAAGATTTATAGTTTTGTTTACCTCATTAAATTTCGAAGCCACATAAGTGCAAACAAAAGCACCTGACATAAACTTCGAGAAGTGTAGGACTGAGCGCACTTGGGCAACTATCTTGTAAACAATTAGTTTCCAAGTCTATTTAATAGTGAAATTAAGAAAAAAATAATTTTATTAATCCACACTTGGGTATTTACATTTTAAACTGAAAAATATGTATTTTAAATGCATTTATAGGTAAAGGTGGTCAAGCTGAAGACAGGGCGCGATGGCGCTCATTAGGGGAGGCCTATGTCCAGCAGTGGACTGCTATAGGCTGATGATGATGATGATGATGTGCATTTAAAGCTTTAAGTGTCCCTCAAAATATAAACAAAGATATTACCTACTTCTAGAACTGCCTCGAGTCGTAGTACATAAAACGCAAACTTTTTTGATGTGTGTGACGTAGGTACTTACATACCTTTAAAATATAAGTCTCTCGTCTGAATCATCACAGCTCAACAATAATGTTATATCTGAATTAGTACGTTGACCAATAGTAATCTTAAATATCAATTTTTTAAGTAAAGACGTGCTGTAAGTATTATACATCAAATCAATTAATCTTAAGCAATCTTAACTTTTAAGGAAGTTTACTAAAACTTCTAAAACTTCTTCGAGAAGTTTTGCTCGTGTTGCAATAAATATTTTGCCTACACGAATAGCAGTCCTTGATATAATTTCAACAACTTAATTCAATTAATTTACACAAAAGATCGAACCACCATCCTCTGAATTTGAGGATACAAATATCAATGAGTGCCAATTTCAGCAACTGATTCATTTACCCAAAGATCGAGCAACTATCGCCCAAGCAACAGTTACCATGTATGCGTTCAGCCCAAGATCTAGAACAGTTTATATATTTACACTATCCATCACGGCGCGGGCGACTGAACCACTACCATTTGTTCTCGAACTCGCGTGATAAATGTGAGGTTTTTGTTTCTCGGATGCTGCGGCTGCGTGAGACAAATAGGGAGGCTTTAAGCGTTGGTTTTGTAAACTGTGCTCATAATAACTAGTAGTTCGCCCCGAACTGAGATCTCGCGCACCGTTGTGTTGATAGCCTAGATTTGGACGTGTTTCTGACTACCCCTATACCTACGTTAAGTGCTCCTTCTAGTGTTTACCACACAATGATATCTAATGCACTACCTCAGTATGGTAAAGATTATAGGCATGCATGCAATACATTAAGTCGTGTCGTGTTTATATTCAATAGTTGACCCCGCGAACTTCGTACCGCGCCTCAGGGAAGGCCTCTTAGTTCGAGAAATTATTAAAATAGCAGTTCAATACAAAATGTATGAGAAAATCAATTCCCTCCCCCCACCCCTCCCCCTCTCTCTCCCCCTCCCCCTCCCCCCTCTCCCTCCCCTCCCCTCCCCCTCCCCCTCCCCCTCCCCCTCCCCCTCCGTCTCCCTCTATAATTTTGGTACATGCCCAGCCCACTATTTGCAGGAGTTAGCATTTGCATACGTGACAGGTTGCAAGCCCATCGCCGCTATTAGAACGTTAACTGGTTTCCTCACGATGTTTTCTTTCACCGTTTAGAGCTCGTGTTAATGCGCATTTAAATTTTTCTAATCGAAAAATCCATTGATGAGCACGGCCAGGGTTCGAACTTACGACCTATGAATCGAAAATCGAGCACTCTTCCACTCGGCCAACACGGCTTTTATTTTCAATCTCAAGGAAAAATATCAAGAAGCAACTAAAATCATTGCAAACCAAACCACAACGATGCCACACTCTATGTCTGTTAACCAGACCTCCGAATACATCGAAACTCTATGAAACGGGAGCTCTCTCCATACATCCGTTAATTGGTTTTCATCATTTTTCTTTTTCTCTGTATTTCAAAAACTATAGAACCTAGAAGAAAACTAAAAACCAATTTGGAATGTATAAATTAAGTACTTTCATATGACACCCCACTCAATATATTTGGGTAACTTTGAAAAAAAATTACCCCCTTGGGAACCCCATATCTTTACAACCCCTTCATCGATTACGCTCATACGCTCCACAGCAAATTTCCATAGCACAACCTATTGACCTATCAAGTTTCATACAGATTGGATAAGCGGTTCGATAGTTATGCGAGAACATAAAAATGAAACATACAAATATACAAACATACAAACATACAAACATACAAACATACAAACATACAAAGCAAAATCGCCTAACTTGCCACTAAGATCTTCGCTCGCTTCGCTCGCTCGATCGATAACTATCACTGTCATTGTCGTATGGCGTTACATTTGCAAGTTTTTGTTGAGTAAGGTTTAAGATAAATTATACAAAATAGTCGACTTGGAAGTAGTAGACGACAGTAAATATCTTGTTAAACATTTTTCTTCAATTTGTAATATTACTTACGAAAACTCAAACGGATGTGGAATTGGTAAAATTTTTGTGAAGCTCGACCTATTGAAGGCGACCAAAATGGCGAAACAAGAAACATTCTTCTGAGATATTCCTCATACGTGCAAAGCCAGTGTAACGTTATACTTAATTTATTATATTTCTATATCTTCAGCCCTTGTTGAAGTATCAAGAACTTACTATATAACTGCCAACAAATAATGGCTTTTGTTATTGAAAAAAAAAAAAAAAAAAAAAAAAATATAAATTGTGGAAAATACATAAGGGTAAATTCACCTTTGAAATCAACCTGATATTTTTTTGAGAAACACCGTATAATTACCGCCATAGCTCCAGCCGTTTTCTACGAAACCAGGGCTTTAGTGAAACGAGGATAATTAACAGAATGGCTGGGACTTTCTCTGATTTCCTTTGAAGTATGTATGTTTTGACTTTACCACTTGGAAACGTTAAGTTGAAGAGGTGGTTGATTGTATCAAATATCTGACGACAGCTTAAACGCTAATGCTATTTTAATTAAATCAACAAAATGTATTGTGAATCAATTATCATGTTGTTGTACTTATGAATGTAAAAACAAAATATTATACTATCTCAAACGTCTACCGTACACGGTGAATCAACCGTGAACCTGTTTATATAATCTAATGTATGTTCGAGAAATAGAGAGCTTAGTAGTGACATGGGGGAGGCCTAGACGCGACTTTTACATAAAACCCTAACTAAACTAAATGACATTTAATTTAATATTCAACACTAACAAAATAATCACACAGTGAATTAATTTAAATTTGTATAAATGCGTAATCATTTTTATCCATAGAATAATAGTTATTATTATTAATCTGCCATGATCGTCCGACTGCAGGGCAAAGGCCTCCCTTCCCTTCTTCCACTCTTCGCGACTTAGCGCGTCCACAGGCCATGTAAATAATGAAATGAAATGAAATGAAATGTATTTATTAAACCTGAAGAATACATGTTAACAGAACATTATTAAAATAATAATAATGTTAACTGAGACATCAGTTTCTCGTCATTTTCGTAAATTAATACAAAATCAATTAAATAATGAAAGTAGGATATACGCTGTATAGAGGCGTAACTTAAATGAACAACAAAAATATTGACATCAGTGGTTGCATTATGTTTAGGTAAGTATCTATTTTAGTGTTAGGATCAATAGTTAATAGTTAAACATCAAACTTTTCATAATCGTTACTCAAATACTCACTTACACTGTAAATTGTCTTAT
The DNA here is from genome assembly GCA_958496255.1 of Camptogramma bilineatum. Lineage (NCBI taxonomy): Eukaryota > Metazoa > Arthropoda > Insecta > Lepidoptera > Geometridae > Camptogramma > Camptogramma bilineatum. Next base: position 15,263,749 of record OY292453.1, read on the forward strand.
CCAGTAATAACATTTTAATTGAATTATAATAAGAGGTGTCACACTTCAAAAGCCTAATTCTTAAGGGTAGCTTATTAAATAGTTTAGGACCTATTACTTGGGGCAGTTTTTCGGAGAACGTAAGCCTGTGTTTTATTGATTCTAAACACATTTTATGTCTGTTACTGCGTCCATTATTATTTCCAATTATTTTAAAATCGTTAAAGTTTTGTCTAACATATTTGAGACATTCTAGAATATATAAGGATGCAGAGGTCAGTATTTTCTGCGTCTTAAAGTGTGTTCTACATGAATCTTTGTATTTTGCACCTACAAGGGTTCTAATAGCCCGTTTCTGCAGTTTTAGGACTCGCTCCGTGTCTGTCGAATTTCCCCACAAGAGTATGCCGTAAGACATGATTGAATGTATGTAAAGATAGAATAAAGAGATAGAATATCCAATCCATAGAATATAGGATATTTTTATTTTATTTTATATTTATGTATGTTCGTATAGTGGCTAGCTTTAATCTGATGATACAGTAACGTGTAAGAAGACTTGGTTACTATAGTAGGGGTAAACCGTGAAGGGAATGAATAAAACAGTCAAAAATCCTGGCTTGCCACACGTCTGCCTGGATAATAAATCTCGCTAGAATCGAACGCCGAAGATTTGCCTCCAAAACGATGACTTTGTCAGGGATTTTAAGGCTTTTAGTCTTTAGAACGCACAGAGTTAAAGTGCTGTCATCATTATTATCATCAGCTTTTACCCTTAGAAAACTTTAAAAGGTCTAAAATATCTATAGATCTGAGAGAATGTCTACCGCGTCTTGGGGTCACTTTGACTAATGCACAATTTGACCACTGTGACGAGCTTCACTTGGTTTGACTGGCTCCACTGGAGCTTGACTATTAAGATTTAAGCAGATAAATCACCGAAAAGAAAGCTAGGCCCCATACCGTGTTTGTTGTCCTGATTCGATCGTAGGATCAAAATCGCGCGTTTTCGATGCTGCATCGACTTTCGGACGCATTATCGACATGCGTTTTAGCAACTACTGCGATCGCCGATCGCCGCATTTGGCGTTTTTAAGTGTGTTTTTTTTGTGTGTGTAGAATATTAGTCGCTGCTTCTGAAAAGCGACTAAATCGCCGATCGCCGATGCTAAAAGTAGCATGTCTGCTAGAGCCTTAAGTGCTGCAAAAGACTCTTAATGTTAATACTACTGAAATTCCGCCAAAACAATTCAGACAGACAATCAAATCCTGTGATTGTATTTTAATTGGTGATTAGCCGGGCAATGTCCATTGCATCCAGTGATCAGTTAACCATTACGCAGGCAGATTGCGTAGTTACTGCATAGTTCCTGTAGTTTATTGAAGTAAATTGTTTATTATTGTAAGTGAATAACTATAATAGATCCAATAAATTCGATTCACGGTGTGACAGCTAGCTAATGTCAAAGTCCAAGGTACATGCATACATCTTAGAATCTTCTATGTATTAAAAGCTGAGTTAATGTCTACATATGGATGCAGTTGTATGACTGTTTATGTTGAAACGACGACGACGATGACGACGATGTGTAAATCGACCTTAAAAACAACGCAATGTGACGATCGCAAAATTTTAAGAAAATAAGCTTCATCAATAGCTCTAAATGCGTGTCATTTCGTGTCATAATTGACTGACACGCCCGAATGTTTCCGTCATAGTTTCAAACGAATGCTTCAAATATGACCCAAATACTGAAGAAAGCTACCGAACAGTGGTGTCATCTACCAAGAAACCTGTCAGTCCTGAACATCCAATTGTTGCCAAGAAAATGTTTATATTTAGCGTATTCAATTTGCTTACCGTTCAAGTGTAGGATTACTGCGTGGGACACATTAGCGTGAAATTAATTCTTACTAAAATGTCAAAGCTATCTGTATTGGTGTAACGTGTTAATAACTGAAACCGCCGTAGCCATTTCTCTAGAAAAGTTTTTAATGTAAAACTATTTTTGATGAAAGATCATCAAAAACCCGTATTGGCGAGAGAGAGTACCTCGAATTTCGATCCGAAGGTCGTGGGCTCGAATTCCAGGCGTGAAAAAAATAATTTTTGTTTCGAATTTGTGTTGGAAATTGGAGTTTTACTTCATTCACTCTCGACTCAAAATAGTATGTTTCACACAATATCTAAACATTTAATAAATTATCAAGACGCTCCATTTCCCAATTGTTTGAAATTGTTTCTAAGCCCCGAATAAGTGGGGCAAAGATAAACCTAAGACTATACTTAAGCCTTATCTTGCGGACCAAGGGAACGAAATGCAAATTTTCTGCCCTTAACAGTAAAGTAATGGAAATATCCCTTAGAATTAACATAGTGGCTAAGGGTAGGTAATTGACACCAATTTTGAATCCTCTGGTTTGGTTTTGAGTTCCATGTTGACCAAGAAGGCTTTTTTTTAAGCCCCGATGAAAAAAAGGAGTGTAAAATTCCACCAACATAAGTTAAAATACGAAAATGTGCACGATATATCTTTGTTAGTTTTGGGAGAAAGTTGGTTTTATGTTCGATTGTATGTATTTTTTCCTTATAATGGATTTATCGATTTACACAGTAAAAAGAAAGACATATCCACTTCGATTTCGATTGTATTGTTTGAAAGGGTGCCCCGCCAAAACAGTAAATAGCGGATATTTTTCAAATGAAATTCATTATTAGGATCTTTGAATTTATTTTTAATTTTTTAATATCTTACATTCCTGACTTAATACAAGTTCCTTGAACCGATTCAGATAATTATTGATTCTACAGTAGCCTCTTTAAGACAGTTTCGGGAATCCGAAACCCTTTTAAGATGTTGCAGGGGTAATAAATGTTTAGAGGTAACAAAATAACTTGTCAGCTCCGTGCGAATGTCCCGGAAATTCTGTTTGTAAATCGAAAACACTCCATGAAACCGTCTTCCCATCGAATGAAAAGGATTACCATAGAACGAGGCGGATTGAGTTCACAATTTATTTAGTCGAAAACGTGCAGCTTTTGTCGTTTCTTCAGCGACGGAAAATGCCTTATGATGGGCGGGAAGTCCATTATATCCGCTTATGGGAAGCTGATTTCCTCACGATTTTACCTCACCCTGTAAATCTCTCGTTATTGTAAAATACAAAAGCAAAGAAAAAGTATCTTTCAGAGCAAAAGGATTAAAAGTAAAAAAACAACAAGGCCATTGCGGTTCACATGAGCTGTAGACAAGACAATGGATAACCAAAAAGAAAAAAAGACCCAGCTGCTCTTAGTTGACATTCATTATAGGCACTATGCAGTACATTGCAGCTTTGACGTCACGTGGTAATCACCACCATTTTAGGAAAACAACAATGTACTACAAAGTGCCTATAAAATTCAACTGAGTTAGGTAATACGGCAGCTGGTTCTTAACGGTATGCTAGTTTAGTCACTTATTAGATCAGTGTTCCGCAAACTTTTTGTGTTCAAGGTACATCTAAGAAATCGGAAAATCTTTGAGGTACACCAAAATAGAAAAAAAAAACAATTTTTAATGCGAAACATGATCTTGTTTAGTTGAGCATATGCGTCCAAATTTGGAGTAGCTTAACTGAGATAGGTAACCTTATTTTTCTGAGGCACACCAACCAATGACCACGGTACACCCTTTGCGGAATACTGTATTAGATGAGACTTCACTTGGGTTCACTTGCTAGCCGTACAGGTAATCGTCACCTAGCTCTTACGGCTAATAGTGATCCCAGTGCAGTGGTCCTACCTAATAAATTATTATTGACTGGGACAAAAAACTGAGGCCTTAACATATTTTACTAGATGATTTATACAGTGTCAGGAGGCAATCTTTGCCTTCACTTAACAAAACCCTGCAGTACCTAGGACATTTGAGATGGAGTAGACTTGCGCAGCACCTAAACCATCCTCTCAGCTCAACCGGCCATATCTACAGGAACGACATGGTCAATACGCGTGGGGCTGACTAAGCAGCGGGTTTCCTCAGGATGTTTTCCTTCACCGTTTAGAGCTCGTATTAATACGCATATAATTTTTTAGAAATTGATGCATGACCAATATTCGAAACCACGACTTTTGGATCGAAAGTCGAGGTGCTATACTCCTCGGCCAACACGGCTCTACTGTGACAAAGACCACAGATTTCCTATTACCTTATTTTTATCACATTCTTATTCCGGTTCATTTTGAGCGTGCTGTATCAATAAAATTCTCAGTTTACGCTATTATTCCAGTCAGCACACTTTCAATATACAGAAAACTGCACGTATAATGCAAATCTCATCGTGGGACATAGACGGCACACCTAAACTGGCTTTTTACGATCGTACCCGACATTTGATAGTTCTTAGTCACGGAAACACGAGATCCCACCACCATTTCACATCATTTCCTTACCGAAATGTTATGGCTCGAATTGAAGTAGATATCATGACTGTATTTTCATTCGGCAAACAGAAAATCCATTTGGAAAACACTCACTGATGTTTCTTCGTATGCGAATAGCGTGTCTGGTACAATATGGTGTAATTTATAAACTACTGAATTTGAGAGTAGAACCAAATTTTAAAAGATGTTTTTGAGGAACAATTTTAGTTTGTGACCTGTCTACTAACTCAATATAGGAGTACAATACAGTACTAAAGTACAATACAATACAGAGTACAGTAGGTACAATACAGTTTTGTTTAACAGCTCCTGACTCCATAAAATGTTCTGTAACCACAATGTTGTAATGTCATCGAAACTTAAATGGATACAAATCTTAAGATTTGTTTCCCAAAATAAAAACGCAGTCGGGTAATAATATATGAGGTCCTAAATGTTGTCCAGATTTAAAACTATTAACTTTTTCAAGTAATTTATAGTGATCGTTAGGTAGTGTCATTAACCTCTCGTGGTCGTAACATAAATTCGTATTATGGTAGTTGAAAATACATTAAACGTCGTTCTAGCCTGTACTCTGATTGCTATAAGCTTAATATATTGGCTCTAGAGACATAAAAAAAAGGCTATATTAATGTTAACACTGGACTTGTTGATGTTAATGATTGTACTTGCTTCGGCAGTACATTTACTAAAATTGGAACGATACAGAGAAGATTAGAATAGTGAATGAACATCAAATATGAAAAATTTACTAGTGCCCAATAGGTTTGAATAATGTTTACTTGACTTTAAACAAGATTTAAAAGAGAAACAGCTATTAGCTAATGGTTTAAACCGTTAGTTCACTTGATAGATTAACTTGGTTACAAAATTCACATAATTAGATATTAATTTTTTTCCGAAAGGTGGCAAGCATTCCAACTGTCAAGCCGTGAATCAATTTATGAATCCGATGATAATGCGAATTTAACTCAATTTTGAGTGCTATATTTGAACGTTTACCTCCTACAGTATTAAATGTCATGTTCTTTGAAGACTGCAAGTTTAAAGTGTGCCACGCCCGCGGCCGTTCAGTGCACAATACAGTGCATGATTTTGTATTCTCTTTGTGAGGGTAGTTAGAGAACGATAGCTAAAGAAGTTAAGAGGCTCGTTGAAGGAAGGTTCCTTTTGTAGTTTTTGTCAAGAGAGAAATTAAAAAAAAAATTACCGTGATGTGGAAAAAAAAACGACTATACTGTATTTGCAACTCCTCGGCAAAATTAGTTGTGTTAGTTATATTTAAAAAAAATTCTAATTACCTTATTATATTTTGAATACTCTTAAGCGCCTTTTACATGGTGCGAGATTCTTAAAGATGTGAGAAGCTCAATCCATGACAATTCAGTGACAAGAGATTATCGACCTTCCACGTATAAAACCAATGTTTTGTTTACATTTACACATTTGCTTTACAAAATCGTATTTTCGAGGCGAGAAGCTCGCAACTAAACAGCGCTTTATAAAAATAACCTAAGTGGGACGCCGATTACTAATAAGCATAACAATAACATCATAATTTATTGTAGTCACCAAATGTTCTAGCAATAATAACTGCTAAAATTAGAAATCAATTGAACAACAGGAAATTAACACAGCTCTCGATGGTAAATAATATCTGCTGTTTTCATGGATATTCAATCAAAGCATTTCTAGCGTAACACAAACAAAAGAACCCTTTGACAAATTAATACCATTAGTTGTCTTTACATAGATTTGCTTTTTACGCGATAAACTTGAAACCTGCAACTTCGACTTTACTTCGAAACCAAATACAATCGAATGTCAAATGTGGCATGTGTCGAATGTTTGTTTGGACGTGTCTGTGGCTACTATAAAGCGGTCTCTACGCGGTAAAGTTCGGACCGCGCATCTGAACTGCGTTCCAAACCGCGGATGGATCTGGGCGTCGATTCTGGTACCGAACTTTTTATCAACCTCAACCAAAACCTCAACTAAAGCGACTGTTTCCATGACTACTAATAACAAACGACTCAGTTGTGGTGAGGTTTTGAACTTTGGCAGAACAAATTTTTGAAAAGCTATTCTACTATTTCACCAAATGGCTGACATTTAAGAGATCGAACCAAAACCAAAGCGGTTGTCATCTAGTAGAATTCAGGCCCAGTGCAGTTTGGACCGCGGATCAAACCGTCGTGCTAATTACGATAAAAAAAGTGTCCACGGATTGGAACGCGGGGTGTATGACGTTTTCTGAAGCGTGTTTTTGAGCAGCGCGTTCGCATCGCGTTTCAATTCTATTCAATTTTATTTATTCAAAAATACAAGCATAGTAAGTACATAACAACTAGTATAACATGCATCATGCGTTTGTATCGATACAAACGCGCTGCAAAAAACGCAGTGTGCCCACTCCCTTAAACGAGTTTTTTCACACAACAGCGACAAAAGGCCGTCCGTATAAAGGCAGCAATTTTCATTCGATTTGTATTTGCCGTTAGCTATAAATCCAATCGCAGAAGCTTCTACCGTCTCAGATTGGTTTGAATTAATCATCAAAGAAAGAAAATTGTGTGGCTACCGCGCGCTCATTTATTATTCTTGACCTAAAAGCTGTTTTCATATACGTTATTGTTCGACCGTGGATGTGGACAGTTTTTAGAAGTAGATTTGCGTAAACAAGTGTTTTGTTGAAACAGTGTTTTAAGTTTCAACTTCGTTTAAGTGTTACTACTTAGTAACTTACTTACTTAGGCCTTTACATCTTTACTAGATGATTTATAGGTACAGTCTGAGGAGGCAATCTTTGCCTATACTTAACGAGACACTGTAGTGCCAGGAACATTGTTTGGTATGAAGTAGGCTTGCCCAGCATCTAAACCTCTCAGTCTCCGGCCATATTCACAGGAAAGACATGGTCATGGTCAGGTCAATACGTGTGGGGCTGACTAAGCCGCGGGTTTCCTCACGATGTTTTCCTTCGCCGTTAAGAGCTCGTGTTAATGCGCATATAAATTTTTCGAAACGAAAAATCCTTTGATGCACGGCCAGGATTCTAACCCACGATCTTCGGATAGAAAGTCCAGGTAGGTACTGATCCCCTCGACCAACACGGCTCTTCAAAGAAACTACTTTAGTAACTTAACTTACCATTATTATTACTGTCATTAATTGTCTTTTTTGTATACAATTCTGAATAGATTCTGAAGAGTAAAAACGTCTCAAATACTGAAGTGGCGTTTCAGTGTTCGGGCATTCGTTTGTTTCTCAGATTGTGTAGACTCAACTTTATCAAGGTCCAATAGGTACTTGCCAAGGTTTCTTGAAACTGTGAAGGTTGTTTTACCTAGACAGAAACCACCTAAACCTTCAAACTGATTTGTATGTTCAATCTTAACTTCTTCCAAAGTAAGTTCGTATGATCGAGTGGCCAACTCTGGTGACAGAGTTTTTAGGCCGCCTTTGTCATGGCTTAACGACTTAAAAGTAAGAACGAACAATTTATGTGCTCTCCAAAGCACGGAGGCCATCCTTACAAATTGTGACCGCTCAGAGCGTCCCTAAAATTCAACAATCTATCAAGAACGTCTAACCCCGGCTCAACACGTTGGGGCCAACGTTGGCCCCAATGTCACTCGCCAACGTGTGGATCTAGCAAAATTGCATTGGCCCCAACGTTGGGGCCAACGTTGGGGCTGATTTTGCTAGATCCACACGTTGGCGAGTGGCATTGGCGCCAACGTTGGCCCCAACGTGTGGAGCCGGGGTTAGGGTGGGATGCATATCACTCGGTTTGAGTAAGGTTATAGTTACCAAGCCGTTAAAGTTAAATTTAACTGTCAGAAGATGGAAAATTGGGTGGCACAATTTGCACATGTCAGGGTTAGTTAATTTTGGACTAACATTTTACCCTTAACTATAACCGACCGAATGCCATCGGTCAAAGTTTAACTTTGATGGCTTGGTAACTTTAACCTTACTCTAACGGCGTGATATGCAACCCACCCAAAGCAAACTACTCCACGAGAGCTTCAATTTCCAATTCAATACTAGATGGCGCGACTGAGCCATAATCCTAGATCGCGCTGACGTAAACGCGGAGATAGCTAGTAACTATAGAAAAGAGCTGATGATCTTCAAACGGCTGAACAGATTTTCATGAAACATAGCTAAGACAAACACACCATTTGTCGAAGACAAATCGTAGCATCGCCCACCACCACTGCAATGGGACAGCGGCCAGCGGGAAGCGGAGGACGAGGCGCCGAGAGGCGCTCTGGCGAAACATCATACATACAACTCATTCATTCATTCTACACAAAATCACGGACCCATCCATAGTCGCGCGTTCTTTACGTCTAATATACCTACCAATTTACCTATTACAGTCCACTAATTTTCATTAAAATACCTCGGAGAATCCTCAACACCATTCAGACAAAAAAATAATAACTAAAATCGGTTCATCCATTCAGGAGCTACGATGCCACAAACAGACACACATACACAGAGACACAGATACACACTACAAAATTATAACACCCCTATTTTTCGTCGGGGGTTAAAAATATTCATTCCTTCCATCCGTAGCTCTAATTACGATGTTATATAAACAAAAGCTTAAGGTATTCGCTAAACAAACAGGTACAAAGCAAGTAAAACCACAAGAAATAACTAGCTTTGAATAACCAGCGGGAGTTTATTGTGAGCTATTCCAAGAATCATTGTTAGGAGCGGGTTCTCAACCGTGGCTAAACTTTTCCGTACTTATGCACATTTAAGGGTTCTTTGAGAAAGCTCGTTCGCTTATTGAATAAAACCAAGATATTATTTACTTTAGTTTTGTTGGGGAAACCGAATATGTATAATAGTGCTATGTTTTTGGATAAAGGTTCTCGGGGCTAAAATGGTTTAGAAGCGATTCCTTTGTCTTATTCATATTTTGAATTTTCATCTATATGTCACGGGCAATTTGATTAATCGGGCAGTATTCATATGGACCGGTCATTATGAATAATGACCAAGAGCGTCGGGCAATTTGATACATTTATTACTTTGACCGGTCCATATTCATAATGCCCGACGGCCCGTGGTCCATTTAATAAATCAAGGCTTGAATTTATCACTTAGACCGGGCAGTATGAATAGTGCCCTACTTCTAGCCGGGCAATGTGATAAATTGGATTAAATCAGTAGGTTAGGTTATGTTAGGTTAGTAAAAAACTACGCGCGAGGCGAGCGAAGCGTGCCGCGGTAGCGGCCGCCGAAGCGCCAGAAATGTAGACAATCAATTAAAACACTGCAATTCATCTAATTTATTACATTGCCCAATATAGGGTGGTCATTATTCATAATTACCGGGCAAAGTGATTAATCATCCAGTTTTTATCACATTGCCCAATTGACACGGTCATTATGCATACGGACCGGTCATTATTCATAATGACCGGATTTATCAAATTGCCCGTAACATATGTACGAATAATAAAGCGGAAGAGTTTGTTTGTTTGTTTGAACGCACTTATCTCAAGAACTACCAGTCCGATTTGAAAAATTATTTCTGCATTTGATAGGTAAACTCTTGAGGAAGGTTATAGGCTACTTTTCATCACCATATACCATTACTACGGGGGCAACGCCGCGAGGGCGCTGCTCGTTTTTATAATTTCCAATTTAGAAATGTAATTCGAAAAGTCAAAGTAGTCGCTATAGAATTACTTTTTAAACGCCTTCAAGAGGACTTCGACAGGGCGACGGTCCTGCCTTGTGCGAAGCCGTGACTAGTCTAGTGTTGTCGACCACGTCATCGATTTCTTTGACCAATCCTCGGCCACCATTGGGTCAAAACTTTGGTCCACCTTCCATCTGATGGTACTTAACTATTACGAAAGGTAAATGTATTCTACGAAGATGTCAAAACTTTAAGATTCCGTCCCTCGTCCAAAACTTACATTAATTAGTTGTTACTAGTCATGTATAGCAAAATAGTTTATGTGACTGTAGCACTGGTTTTAGGCGCTGGACACACAGAAAAGACGTAAGACGCAGACGGGGCGCGGACATTTGTCTCTTCCGCGTCCCTTTCGTACAGAATGTATAGAAGCGTCGCGTCGCAAAACATACAGAAGAGACGGGGCGCGGGCGCAACGCTGTTCGCTGGCGCCCTGTCCGCGACGCGTCCTCGTCTTACGTCTCTTCTGTCTGGCTTGCACCCTAGATGTTATTGTTACAAATGTTTAGTATAAGAAGTTAGTAATAAGAGTTTATTTAAAAAGGCTACCGCGATCATGTAGAAGCCTACTCCATTATTTATATTCAACCGTCAAATTGAGACTATTACATTAATAAAAAAGATGGCTACAAATTTTGCAGCCATCAAATCTCTAAGAAACCTGTAAGTCCTTTATAAATATCGGTTGAGATCTAGGTACAGTACTTCAAGCTTTATAATGAACAACGGTTATTTTCGTGTTTTCCGGATATGTCCGACAGCAGTGTATGATTCCACAAAACAGAATGCGACAGAAGTGCACGTCGTTAGCAGCGCAGCACGCAGGGCTTGCCACTAATTTTCTTTTCTTAAAAATGACATTGATATTTATTTGTTTGCGATAAAGTTAAAATTATGAGTAATTTTCATTTCCAAATGACTTTTCGTCAATCGTTTTTGTAATTTTATGCGATTGATTCCGATGTTTTCCGAAACGCATTCTTTTTCTGGTTCTACTGTAATTCTTCTCCAATTTGTTCACTACCAATATCAGAAGATCCAGGCCAAAAACACGGTTTAAGGCTTAGCTTTTACTAACTTTTATTATCTACTATTTACTAGCTTTAAAATTTTATTGACGACATCGTCAGCTTTTCAAGTGCCTAGGACTAATGCGGCTTCTCTCACGTTAAAATAGTAAAAAGTAATTAAACGCAACTTAAATATTTGAGACGTACTTAACTATTTGAGACGTTCTTACTCTTCAGAATCGTATACAAAAATGATGGGGGGGGGGGATTTTGTTTTCTGTTTCATTTTAATCTTTCAAACCTGCAGTCGGGTTTTATTTTTTGTTTCAATTAATAATGTTTGCTTGTTTAAGCCTCGTTCGTACGAGAGTTAAAAAACGTTGCGTTAGCCATAACGTTGGCGAATTCTAAAATCAAATTCAATTTAAATGCCCGGCGCTTAAAACTGAACATAGCTCGATAAAAAAACATCGCGATTTAAAAACGCTGACGTGCAAATAAATACATAGAAATTCGCATGTTTCAATTCAACGCTAACGAGGCCTTAGGCTGATTTTAGTCTCACGCTCACCTTCAGCGCTGATAGGCGAGTGATCTTTATTACAATGAAATAGGATACTGATTGTCCAGCACTGACGAGAGTAATCAGCGTAGCCATTTCCGCTAAACAATCAGTATCCTTATTTCAATGTAATAAAGATCACTCGCCTACCAGCGCTGACGGTGAGCGTGAGACTAAAATCAGCCTAACTCACGGTGTCCTCCATCTCATAGGCATATGTTATCCCAACACTGTATAAATCTATAATGAGTAAGTACATACTAAACTGAAGTAAACTGTCAACATAAACTTTGTTCATTCTCCATCTAACCTGGGTCCGTAGTTTAAGAAACTTTCGAGACCATGAATAAACCAAACTAAGTTCTAGTTTATCTAGGCGTTTTGGTAGTCAACATTTAAAATGGATAAAATTATCAAATGAATTAAACCTGTATGAACCTTGAATGAAAAACAAGTACCTGACTAAAATAAAAACAAAAAAAACCGACTTCAATGTTCGAGCTGAGCAATTTTCTTCACTTTCGAGGTGCATTTCTATTCGTAACTCTGTAAGAATTTTCCAAATCGGTCCAGGCGTCTTCGAGTAATCGGTGAAAATACATAAAAAAAAGTACAAAAAAAAGATTCCAAAGAATTGAGAACCTCCTGTTTTGTGTCGGTTAATAAGGAATTCGCAAAATACTGTTTATATTAAAATATTTTTTTACTCGACTGCGGCGAAGCCTAAAATAAGGGTTATGTGTTTGATCTGTATTTATGTCTGTTTCGATGTCCGCTCGTAACTATTCCTACTGTACTAACATGCTTCGCCGTTGTACTGCCGTGAATAATTGCTGTGGATGGCAGAGCAAATATTGGGAACGTCATAGTGTACGTACTTACTTACTCCATTGGCTCAGGGACCCAAAGTGAGTCTTGGCCTCCGATACGAGAATTCGCAACTTCCTTCTGTCCATGGCTGCCTCCAGCCATAGACATAGTGTACTTGCTGTATGGTTTTTTGTTTTCAGTAAAAGATTAAAACTCGTGTTCTGTAGCTTTCTTTATTTGTATAGATATATCAACTACATATTCTATTTAGTATTTTTAGGAAACAGTATGCTAATTGTAACAGTATTTTTGCAAATGCCTCTTCTTTCTCTACTCTTTACGCATCACGGTCCATTGTTTCCTCCGGCTACTCGTATTCAAATGCATCCAGGTTGTCTCACTATCTTATTTTGGATCTACCGCGATGCCGTTACGCGCTTGGCACCCAATATGTAACAAGATTGGCCCAACCTTCCGTGTGCATTCAAGTCAAATGGCCTGCCGAATTCCAATAAAAATAGAAAATCTCATGCAGTCAATTATGTTGCAAACCAGTATTTACTGTTCTGTCATCTTCGCCACTTCATCAGAAATCCAATGCAAATAGATACTAACTGGTACTATATGAACCATATAGCTGTAGCGCGCGTTTTTGGTCTTATTCTGACAGTTTTGAGGGTTGATGCCAAGGACATTGATTCCTAAAATGCCTGAAGCGTGCATCACAGGACCACCTGAATCTCCGCCACAAACACTACTATGTCGGTCACAGGGTTCCACGACGCAGACCAACGGAAACATAATCTGCGGCTCACAACGAGTCCAGAGCGCATCCACAACCTGCAGCGGTTTACGCAGCTTTGATGTAGTGAACATCATTCCATCGCTCTGATTGGTCAACCCATAACCCATCACCAACACTCGCTGGCCAAACGCAGAACGGTAGTCTAGAGCACTGATTTTCGCGAAAGTTCTAATCGGCGCTGGCTCTGTCTCCAGCAGAGCTATATCATCGTATATAATTGACCCTTCCTCTTTCAGGTGCGCTGATGGAGGCAAAATATAGCGAAGAACGTTCACGTTGATATCTGAAGCTGTAGGCGTGCCGTCTCCACTGCTGCTGTAGCGTACTACGAAAGTCCTCTCGATGTTGTACATGGTGCCGTTGTGATAGACTGTCGTGAGAGAACTTAGCATTGTGCAGCAATGTCCGGCAGTGAGAACAGCGGTTTGTGACAGAGCTGAGCCACTACACACATTTTCACTCCAGATTTTAGAGGTCTCCTTTAGTATTTCGCGCACCACCAGTTGAACCACGTATGGGAATTCGCCGGGTTCGGCGTCGCGACCGCCGATAATACGCAGCGAGGGTTTTCGCGCCTCAACTTGACTCATTGATACAACATAGCAAAATAATAGTAACTGAACCTGGTAACTGTAGTTGTACATTTTCTTTTAGGTTTCTTAATAAAATAACAAAAATGAAAAGTTGTTTTATTGCATTATAAAATTTTGCAATAATGGTTCAAGTAATATTTTTATTATTATGCTCGCTACTCGTGTTTATATAGATAAGCAATTCAATCTACAACTGCCTAAGCAAATGTTAACAGTGTCCCCAAGCGGTAGTAGATATTCTCTGAGATACTGCCCCCCTAGCCATATTACTTATCTACTATCGCTATAGAAAGCCGAAAAATGAGTCACGTTTTCTGTTTTCTATAGCATTCGCGATCGTAGATGTGTAGGTAATGTGATTAGGAAGCTGGTCTTCTCATCATGTACTTATTGCGCAAAAAGTGAAACAAATTGATCATAAACAACATAGTATTAACCTCGCTATTATGCGAAGTGGTGCTTAACCAAATGTAGTCAGAGTTTATTTCAGCAATCTGTGACTGGACTGGTTCATGAAACTTTTACAGTATCGGTGTTGGGATGCGGTCACACGGAGAACTCATTCATTTCGAAACAGTTTTTCGTAGTTTTGATGAAAAATATACTGAATGGGGGTTTTCCTCATATACATAGATAAAGGTACAGTTTGACACTTTTCTTTATGCTTATTTATTTTATACTTCAAATGTATATTTTAAAAAATTGAAAATATGTATCTCACTTGTCTTTTTTAAACTTTCGCGATCAGAACACGTTATAAATACATTATGTGTTCGGGTATTTATCTCGTAAATTAATTTTTAATTTAACCCGACGTTTCGACTAGATTGCACCAGCCGTGGTCGCGGAAAGACTGAAGTGTTGGAGGCACATAGTGCCATAGACTGACGTGTTGACATACTTAGTCATTTCTGAGGATCAAGTGCGGGTAGTTCAACAAAATCCTTCGCTTTGCTGCGGCGCCTCCAACGGTCTTCCCGTGACCACGGCTGGTGCAATCCAGTAGTTCAAATCCTGGCCGTGCATCAATGAGATTTTCGTTTTGAAAAAATTATATGCATTAACACGATCTCTAAACGGTGAAGGAAAACATCGTGAAGAAACCCGCGGCTTAGTCAGCTCCACAAGGATTGACCATGTATTTCCTGTGGATATTGCCGGTTAAACTGTGAGGATGGTGTAGGTGCTGGGCAAGCCTACTCCAACTCAAACGTTTTTCCAGGCACTACAGTGCCCCGTTAAGTGTAGGAATTGCCTCTTACATTTACATTTATACACTGTATAAATTATCTAGTAAAGATGTAAAAGCCAAGTTTTTTTATAGTGAAAAGATTGGTGTAAATGTGTTCTAAGAGGTCGAGACCATTAGCTTACTGCTATAAGTATCGAGTGTTTAAGTATGGACCACTTTGTTCATGACGAACTTAACTGCCAATACAATCTTGAAAATGAATTTTCCAAGCAAAAACGTTTGATTTTGAATCTCTTTGAATCAAAGCATTTTGATTTTAAAATATGTATAGGGATGAACTTTTGAGACGGGTCAGTAAGGGCAGTTACCTTAACCCTTGTAGCTACAGGAAAACGTTCTTACGAGACTATCTCTAACTTTTGAAGATATTTCGACCTGCATTTACAGATTTTGAAAAAAATGTAGTCAGCGAGAAAATGGGCGAATTTACACAAAAACTTTGTTTGATGCCAATCAATCCTGTTTCATATAAGGACTAGTGAACGGCCGCGGCTTCGCCCGCGTGGACTACTATTTTTGTATCCCACGGGAACCATACATTTTTACCGGAGTAAAAATTAGCCTATGTATTATTCCAGAACCTGACCTATTTACATTCAAAATTTCATCAAAATCGGTTGAGTGGTTATGGAGATACGTGGTAACAAACATTCATACACACACACACACAGACTTTAACCTTTATAATATTAATACGATAGTACGATTAAAAGGCTCCATCAGACCAACTGAGGTTAGACTACTAGAAAAGTCAGAAAACGCAAAAAAAATTGACTCGTAGTATGTATTTAGATCTGTGCATAAACCAATAAGTGCTTCGTAAAACCAGATTATTTGATTCCATTTTAACCCTAACCCCGGCTCCACACGTTGGGGCCAACGTTGGCCCCAATGCTACTCGCCAACGTGTGGATCTAGCAAAATTGCATTGTCGCCAACGTTGGGCCAATGTTGGGACTGATTTTGCTAGATCCACACGTTGGAGAGAGGCATTGGCGCCAACGTTGGCCCCAATGTGTGGAGCCGGGGGTAACAATAACGTGTTCGATCTTAACCAAGAAAACCTACAAACTACTTCGTAAATAAAAGTTAAGGAGCTGATTTGTCAAGTCGATTATCAAACACGCGATTCGGTTTTCAGTTTGCAATTTTCCTAATTACTTGCGTAAAAACACTCATCGCTCATAATAAAATCTTTTTTGTGGTAATAAAGCTATCAAGCTACTGAACGGTACATTAATTATAGCTTTTTCCAGCTAAAATAACATTTTCTTATCACGAAAAGTGTCAATTTTGAGATGTACACAATTTTTTTCATTATTTGCCTGTCAAAGATTAACAATATAAAATTAATAAATAAATATTGCTGGACATTTCATCACACAGCGCCATCTAGCCCCAAACTAAGCAAAGCTTGTATTATGGAAACCAGATGACTGATAGAATACTTATATTTTTTTTTGTAAATACATACATAGAATATTTTATAACACCCAGACACAGAACAACCATCTATGTTCATCACACAAATGTTTGTCCTGGGTAGGAATCGAACCCACGACCAGAGTGCAGAAGGCAGAGCTACTACCAACTGAGCTAAGAAGCCAGTCAATATAGAGTCAATAAGTCCGGGACCTTTAACAGGTGTGCATGGTCGAAACCATAAAATAATAGTCCTTTTTGAAAAAAAAAAAAACATGTTATGCCGATTACGTAATGAGAGACTGAAAGATGATGATGAAGAATATCTAGCTAGCGAGTACATTTGATCCAAATTCTTAAGAGACACGCTTGGAAAAAATATTTCAAAGTTAGTACGTGAAGGGCACACTAAATAGGCCCTTTTCCGCTAACTTCATAAAATGTGTGTAAGCGAATTACGCCTACATGTAAAATTTACCTCACTTTATGAAAAGAAGAAAATGAAACTCCGTCACAAGCACATTTTTCACAAACACAAAACACGACTGGCCTCTTAGCTCAGTTGGTAGTAGCTCTGCCTTCTGCGCTGAAGGTCGTGGGTTCGATTCCCACCCAGGACAAAAATTTGTGTGATGAACATAGATGTTTATTCTGTGTCTGGGTGTCATAAAGTATCTATCTATATATTTACAAAAAGTATTTATGTATTCTATCAGTTATCTGGGCCTCTAGCCAAGTGGCATCAATCTTTTCTATTCCACAATTCGCTTCGCTATCGCCGATGTTTCATTGGTGGAAGACCACGTGACCTTATGTTCGACCTTGGTTCGACCAATGAAAACCTCACGTTCGAGTGTTAGCAAAGTTAGAAATCGAATCGCTTCATAGCGAAGGCCGGTTGGCTAGGCCCTCTGGTTCCCATAGTACAAGCTCTGCTTAGTTTGGTGCTAGACGGAGCTATGTGAAATGTCCAGCAATATTTGTTTATATATTTGTCCTGCGGTGGGGATCGAACCCGCAACCTGTGGTGGGCCATTGTGCCACAGAAGTCGTCAAAATAGATTGACTTTTGTGTACTGGGACTCAATCGTTCCACATCTACACGAACCTATTGTGCCCCGGCATTATTTGCCTTCGCGATAAGCTCGCGTTGAGTTATGGGACGTAATTTGTTCCGGTTCATAATTATGTTCCTGTGCCGTGTGAAACAACCTTATATTTGTAGTCTGAAAATAGATCCATTTTCCGAATGAATGTTTTTTAGACTCTAGATCCAAGTTTCATTAAGAATATAGACATAGACATAGAAACATTTATTTAGCACACACACAAAAATGATAGGTATAAGATAGATGATAGGTAAATGATAGACAAATGATAGGTATAACATCATTGAAAGAAAAGTGGAAGGAAGGAGAGGAAGAGAAAGACCGAGGATAGACTACATGAGCCAAGTGAAGGAGAAGGTTGCTGTCATGTCGTATAAGGAGGTCAAGGAAGCTGCCCTGGAAAGAGAGAGAAAGAGAAAGACGCATCAGCTATGCCGACAAGTGGCAATCCCTTAAATTGCAGAAGATCCAAGTTTGAATTGTTTGATGACATCGACCTTATGCGCTTTTAAACGGTTTTTTACTGGTTTGTGCCTTGTGTGGGTCAGATCTAGTAAATTTAAGCCCTTCCTTGCCAAATTCAACACTTACTATGGTACAAATAAAATTGATATAAAGTGTTATTTCAAGAACAACCTTGGAATAAGCAAACTATCCACTAATATAAAAAACCTAGAACGTAGAGATGCGTAACTGTTTAAACTAATGTTATTCCAGGGGTTAACCTTAGTGCAAGTCTGGTATAACTAACGTGACCATTTATATTTTGTGTCAAAGCGGGACGCTTTCATCAAAATCGGTTCTACTGTTTAGGCTTAAAAAGGTTTAGACCGACAGACATAATTACTTTCGCATTTATGATTCGAGTGCAATGAATTTGATTTATTGACAGACAGCCTGAAAGCAGGACAGTCCCGCCCAAAGCGGGACGAATGGTCACTTGGTCACGTTAGGTATAACCTTATTCATATATCATTTTATTCTTAGATTATTCGAATAACACTTCATACCACGTTTTTTGTATCACAGTTACAGTTTTACGAAACACATTTACAAAATCTCAAGAAATATCGCGATATTTGATAGGTATGAAATAACTAAAACCATTGAGTGGCTTAGCCAGGTTTCGTGCGATCGTGTCATTGCCCGATAAACCGCGACACGTAATCGGATCTAGCAATAAAACTGAATTGCCGCAGAAATATCCAGAAACTTAGGAAATCGACTAGAAAATGTTCACATGTAGATGAGTTCTACGATATTCCATTGAGTCGTTTCGAATAAAAGATTTGTGTTAAAATTATTTCTCCCACACTTGTCATTGTTACAATTTCAAAAACATACTCGTCATTTTAATATACTTATCAATGAAAAACTACACAGTTAGGCGGAGGCGAAACGAGCGTATTTATTTGAGTTGTGAGTCGCGTAATTTCTGCTGCATTTGTTTTCATAGAAAAGTCCTGCCCCCCTAGCTATATTACACTATCTATCGTCGCTGTAGAATAGAAACACTTCAAAATGTATAGGATTTGACGTTTCAAGTAGATGAGTCACGTGGTCAGAACGTCAATTCCTATACATTTTGAAGTGTTCTATTCTACAGCGACGATAGATCGTGTAATATGGCTAGGGCCCCTGTTTGATTCACACGGCGACGCAAAATGAGTTGTCTGTTTTTGTTGAAAGTAGATCACGCAACTCATTTTTCGCGACTCACAACTCAAAAAATTATGCTCGTTTGGCCTCAGCCTTAAACTATTTTAATTTTGTTAATGTAGTATGATTTAATTTGGATGGACATACGAGTAGACTTTTGCAAATGTATCCCAAAAAAGAATAGTGTCATCATCATCATCCATAGCCAGATCTTACACACTGCTGGGTATAGGCCTTACTAATTTTAATAACTCTCTAATCCACCAAGGTCCTGTTTGACGTAATCCCATAAGATTTAATGTATGACTTCGATTGCCGAGTAGCTCAATTGTATTAGAGCACGGCTATAAATAAGCCGAGGTTCGGTTTTAAATCCCGTC
This sequence comes from Camptogramma bilineatum, assembly GCA_958496255.1. Taxonomy (NCBI): domain Eukaryota; kingdom Metazoa; phylum Arthropoda; class Insecta; order Lepidoptera; family Geometridae; genus Camptogramma; species Camptogramma bilineatum. The sequence goes on from OY292453.1 coordinate 15,283,487, forward strand.
TGGGTGCATTTTTTTTTATCTTATGGTCAACACAATAAAATTAAAAATTATGGCTTATTCCACTTTTTTCCCTTGAAATTCCCCCTTTGGCTATGTACCTATATCTAAATTCATTTTCATCACACACTTTAACCGTAATTATCTCTCAAGATTGCATAATAAATTCACTCTTATTAATTCGTTTCACCTCAGACCTCAAAGATATTTTAACCTTACGTATGAAATACGTATACAATACACTACACTGGCAAATTCTAGCTTCATATCTGAATTCGTAGACTTTCGTAGCCGTAGCGCTACGATGCTACGAGCTCGTAGCGGTTGTCGGAGGTAGCATGAGCGAAATTGTACGAAATGCAAATATCAAATTTGCATATATTCTCTGCTGCAATACCTTGTATGCTCAAAAATGTTCAAAAGTCACTTTGTTTGAAACAAGAAGGAACGAACGTAATCATTTTTCGTTTATTTGTTTCATAGATGATTTTATTTACCATTTAAAAACTAAAATTTCAGTCAGACTTTCAAATAATCAATCAGGCTAGCTATATAACTACCCTAAGAAATTACCACTTCACCAACGTAGCCGCGAATATAATTTATAACAACAGTTAACCATTTACGACGGAAAATAACAGTAATTGTAGCAGTCACATTTAATTCACTCAAATTAATATTGCGTGTGGTTTACGGCTGTTGCTATGGCACTTAGTAAGCAATTACGGTGATTCTTTTGAAGACTAATTAAATTATGGCAAAAACTGATAGCTCTTATTTCGTTCACGGTAAAGACCAAAATAAAACGACAGCCTGTCTAACATTTCTAAAGTAAAATACTATTGTAAAAATTAAGTGTTTGTGGATTTTAGTCATAACCAATTTCAGATTCTGAGTAAAACAACCCATAGAGACGTAAAACAAGTTACTTTTAGAAATATCACTTTCAATGTCATTCTGTTTTGGTCTTTAGCGTGAACGAAATAAGAGATAGTTTTAGTCATAATTTAATTAGTCAGTGATCAACGTAATAACCGCTAATGTATATCCTATTGATAGGGCTCATTCGGTAAATAAAATAGTATAGCTAGGTTAGCCTATTCATTATCCCATATACTATAATATTTCGTTAAAAATAAAAATGGGGTGACGACAGATGAAGCAAGGCGATAACTGAACGGCGTCCAAGAAAGGCGATGAAAAGTTTCTTTTGTCATTTCTTTTGTTGATAAATGTGACAGTCACAAAAATATAAAAATACTAGCTGCTGCCCGCAGCTTCGCTCGCGTGGTACCCGGATAAAAAGTAGCCTATGTTACTCTCCAGCACTCCAACTATCTCCACACAAATTACGTCAATCGGTCGCTCTGTTTTGACGTGAAAGTAGGACAAATAAACAAACAAATAAACACGCTTTCACATTTATAATATGGGTACGGATTGTACAACGTTCACGGAATTATTTGTGTCTTAAAAAGTAAATAAGTTTCAGCTGTGAATCTCTGATACTATTTTGTCTTTACTTATGATTATTGTGCCATTAAGAAAGGGCAAGTATTGATACTTGTCCTTCCCTCATGGCCATTGCGCCACACTAACGACCGTTAACTATTGTAACTTTACGAGCAATATAAAATCGCCATGAAATATGCCGTTACGTACAAATTGAGATTTTATCAACGTCCAATAAAATGGCGTTACGAATTATTCGGGAATAAAATTCTGAGTGTTTAGTGACGATAGTTTCCTTGACAATGTAATGAAATGTTTAATTTAATTGCTTTTGTAGGCCTGAAAACTTTTAATCAAATTATTACTGAAGCTGGTTTTTTGTTGTGTTCAACGTTTGTATGGAAGTTACCTAGATTACGCATGTAGTTCTAAATTTTCATCCTTTTCCTCCGCCTACGTAAAGTCATCAGGTTCTCTTCTTCCACTCTCTTCTGTTACTTTATTCTTATTTACAGTGTTACTCTTTAATATTTGAAGCTACATATAAATAGGAGAACGGAGAAGAGTAAAGGATGACTTATGCTAGACCGTGCTGGGTCTGAGCCGAGCGTCGGCCGTAGCACGGTCAACTAAATACTTTACTGTTTTTTTGTATGAACACACTCACGCTATACCGAGTGACGGCCGAGCAACGGACAACGCCGGCTCTGTGACCGTGCCACGGCCGAAGCTCGGCTCGGACCCGACATGGTCTAGCGTGAGACATCCTATAAAAGTTTTTTTCTTTTTTTGTCTATTCTTCAGTTTGAGGTATCAAAGATTGGTAGAAAATTTCTCGACTGAATACATCGCCGAGTATTTAGTAGATTTAATAAATGCTCATAATTCTACCAGTATTTAGCAATTTACTTTACCTTGCAACCCTGCATCCTGTCCTATCCTCACACCCAAACTCACCCTGCATAACTATCGTCGGATCCTTCACTCTAAAACCGTAAGAACCATAGTAAAATGATGTAAAAACATCCTAGCTCTTGCAAATTTAAATTTCACTATTCAATTACAGCGTAAAGCCTGTAGGCTGAGTTTCGGTTAGCAGTAAAATCGTCGTAAAATCGAGTATGTGTCGCCTGCACCGCGCCTCCGGGGCTTGAGAAGGTTTACGGACTACCCGATTCTTGTTACGATTTAGAATCGTACACAATCTAGGCGTGGATAATAGAACATGCTATATAATATGATTCGGATAACGACTTTGCATAATTATGTCAAAATTTAAAGTACATTAAATTTAAACAATCTGAATTTAACTCTTCGTTAGATAATAATCAAGTTTTTCTTTGATATTAAACAACTTGTAACTGAATAGGAAAAAAAAATAATAGCAACATTTCTTGCTCTTGCATATCATTATAAATCAGCACTGAACTGAATTAGGAAGTTAACTGAAAGTATAATCGCTTCTTAGTTGTCTCTTTTTGGGTGTTATACGTTTGTAGTGTGTGTCTGCCTGTGACATCATAGCTCCTAACAGATAGACCGATTTCGATGCGGTTTTTTTGATTATCTGTTCAGGCGTTTGAAGATCATCAGCCAACAGGGGTTTTTAATTAAATTTTTAATTTAATTGTTGTAAAGTTTCTTCAGTTTTAAACAATAGATAAATCTATTGTAAAATTGGACAGTCCGTACCGTATTTTATGCTCTCACCGTCGATAAAATAACCAAATAGTGAGTCTTGGAAAATCACATTCTCGGGTTTATTCGGTTCGGGCGTTCGGAGACGTTAGGAGCGTTCAGGTGATCTCGGAGGTGTAGCTCGAACAGAATGTTGCGGCTTTTGACTCCACGTTACATTTTCATGTTTATATCTGTTTCTAAAGTGCTTCTAAAATGCGGCGATGGGCTTGCAACCTGTCGTATGCAACGTATGCTTACTTTTGCAATGAGCATGTGCCTCTGACTACCCATTTTTTTTATGTAGATACCTTTGTTTAGCCACAATCTCACCTGATGGTAAGTGACGATGTGGCTGACGATGGATCACAAAGGTCTAGAAGACACTTATTCACTCTTGACTTGAAAAGACCCAGGTTATAATTTTCGGGGAAAACAAAAGCCGGCAGCGAGTTCCAGACCTTAGCAGTGCGGATGATGAAGGTGGACTTAGACATCTTTACAGGAATACCTAAAAAATCAAAGCGATTGTCTGCCGTGCCGTACTAAGTACTAAGGGTGCCCGGCATTTCAATTCACTGCAGCGTTGACAGAGCCAGGGCGGACCCTGGATTTGTCTCCATGTGAGCAAAAAGAGGTATATACCCGGAAATTTGTGAAATCGGGTTGCGGATGATCAAGGCGTGTACATTTACGCATTGATCAAGGCGGAGTGCCTTAACCAACTCGGCCACGGAATCCATATTATCGAAAATCTTGATAAGCTCATTTGTCGGTTAAAGCACCGATTTTCAATTTTCGTCATTTCAGCACAAAAAAATCGATGTGTACCTCTAGGGCTCTAGGCTAAATACAGCTTAGAAAATCAAACAAACAAAACAGTAACTTAAGGTAGTCTGCGTGTCTGCTTCTCAGTGTATCATTCCTATTGAATTAGAGGAAAATATTAAGCATTCCGCTCACGCTGGCTAGCCGTGGTCTGGAGTCAGATGTCGTTGAACTTTGCTAGGGCTGTCGAGCTGATAATTGATTTATTGCATGAGAGTGGAATCACTAGCTGAAAATTGAAGCGCTCTCTCGTGGTGTAGCTTGCTTATATAGTCGTTCTTGATAGATTAAATTCTGTGATAAATGTGAAAAATAAATGTGAAAAATGTGATAGTCAGAGGCACGACCAATTACATTTTTGACTCATGCCATCTTTTTGCAGAAATAAGTATTCATGTGACATATTGCAAGCCTATCTTCGCCTCTATACTGCATTCACGATGTTTTCCCTCATATTTAAGAGCTCGTGTTAATGCGCGGTATAAATTACCGAAACAAAAAAACCATCGATAAGTAAAGTGGGTCAAAAAATCCTGAATGTCTAAAAATCTGGGCCTTCAGATTTTATTTTTGTTATCTACTTTCTATGAATCAACATTGTTGAGGCCAGGGCGAGTGGGAGATTACCAAAAACTGGGATCAATGGGATAGTTGAAAGATATTTTTGCCCAACAGTGGGATATTTTTTTTTTGGTTAGTTTAATTAGTTAATTAGTTAGGTCTTTTTCCCTCTATTAACTGTTTCATGTTCTTGGATTACTATTATTGTGAGTTCTTTTCTTGTTTGTTAATCAACTTGTGCACACTCAAGGTTAATAAACCTTAGTCCGGTGGAGAGTATAGGTACGCCATAACACAGGTATTTACCTAGCTTGGGTACCTATGTTTTCTAACATGTTTTGTCTTTATACTACAAACCTTAGACCTAAGTTGTGTTGATTTGTACCGTTTGTTGACGAAATAAATCATTAAATCGAAATAAAAGCAAGACACGAGTAGCAGCCCTACACGGCAGTGACCACAGCAGAGTGTAGGTTACAAGCAACTTGATGCTTTCAGTAAAAGCTACTAATGAATAAAGTAAGAAAAGTTTCTAAGCGTCCGTGCTCTGTAAAAGTGTTCAATGCGCATTTATTTATTTGTAACTGGATTTTGACCCTAGTTTTATTTGAGTAGTCAAAAAATGGCTAAAATCAAGTGGCTAAATAAAAAAATTAAAAAAAAACCGACTTCAATGCTAAGCAATTTTAAGCTGAGCAATTTTCTGCACTCTCGATGTGCATTTCTGTACATAACTCCTAAGATCATCGACAGATACTCTCCAAATTATGGCACAATCAGAGAAACCAGTGAACATAACTAATATAAAAAAAATATTCCGACAAATTGAAAAGCTCCTCCTTTTTTTAAAGTCGGTTAAAAAGGCCAAATAAGAAACCGAAACACAATTCATCCGAAAATGCGCTGCGATGCGATGAACGCCAGGCAATGCAGTTATTACTTACTAGCTGCTGCCCGCAGCTTCGCTCACGTGGTACCCGGATAAAAAATAGCCTATGTTACTCTCCAGCCCTCCAACTATCTCCACACAAAAAATCACGTCAATCCATTGCTCTGTTTTGACGTGAAAGCAGGACAAATAAACACACTTTCACATTTATAATATGGGTACGGATGTTCTTGCTATCAGTTTAATAGTTTCGTAGTTAACCCCTCTAAAAGTGTAATAAATCGACGATCTACAATAGAAATCATTTTTTACTCAGGGTTAATACAGTTTTCACTTGAAGATTTTTTGATTGTTGAATAGCTGTTAATTTTAACAATATAAGTGTAAAGGAGCGTATACATAGGACCCACGCGTGAGTGAAGACTTGAGTTAAAACCGAGGCGTTTTTAGGATTAAAAAAGTTTTCAATAGTAACTGAGTGGAGTTTAAGTATCTTCTCAGTTTTAGTATCTATGGTTATAGTTTCTAGAACTATCGCTATCCAAATAGAGTGGTCACGTGATCACACAAACGGTTAATAAAAACTGAATTGCTTTCATTAATACAGCTGGCATCCATTAGGTTAATTCAAATGGTTCGTATTCAAACAATATGAATTCGCTTTTAGTGTTATTGCCAATTTAGTTTTTGCTATAATTGTTTGTTTGTTGATCAGAAATGATAAATAACTAATTTATTGCATGGTTTCATTATTGTGACACCCTGTTTTCTAAAGTTCTGTATATTTTTTTATTTTACAACGTTTTTATAATTAACTTTTAGTTGAGTATAGAATGGTCAAAATCAGCAGACATGTCTAACTTGTCTCAATTCTGAAATTGGTCTCAAACTGTCAAAGCGATTGCGTAGAGTCTACGCATCGTTTTGACGAGACCCAACGCGACAAAAGATACCTCTACGCCGTGGAGGTATCTTTTGTCGCGTTGGGTCTCTTTGAGATGAGAGTGTACTCAACTGTCATATTTGACAGTTTGAGACCGATTTTGGTCGCTATCAAAGAGAGACGACCAGGGGTCTGATATACGACATCATATTTACGTAGTCACTTCGTTGTGACTCTACTTTATTACAATAAAGATATGTACTTAAAACTAAATTACTGAAAAAAAAAAAATATAAATTGAAAAATGCACCGATGACTTATTTTTTTTTTTTAAAGGAAAATGTTTCAAATTGTTAGAGTACGCTTTAATATTTATGCATAGTATATTATGCTCAGAGCCTTAAAACATTTTATACTCCTTGTACTAGCCATAAAAAGGGTTTGATCATACATAATCTCAGTTTTACGGTATGGTATGAAAGTTTTTCATCAAAAGCAACGTTAAACTGCTGTAAAACCAAACAATGTTTGTGTGTAAAACGGTGAGAGAAACAATCGGTGTGTTTGCACAAGTACAGTATACTTCAAGATTTTGGAGGGAAAATATACAATAGATCACATTTTTACGCATTTAAATTCACTCGCCTCCGTGTATGAGACATTTCTTATGTCCTACTAATATTATAAAGGCAAAAGTCCGTGTGTGTGTAAACGTTTGTAACTACTGAACCGATTTTGATGAAATTTGGAAAAAGTATAAATAGTTTAGGTTCTGGAATATCAAACAGGCTACTTTTTGTCCCGGAAAAATGTATTGTTCTCGTGAGATAAAAAAAAAGTAGTCCACGCGGGCCGCGGGCGCTCACTAATAAAAAAAGCTGGACATTTCACACAGCATCTAGTCCCACTATATTTTTGTAGATGACTACAGTGTTCATATTGTCGTTTGTTGAGACGTACTCGTATATATTTATTCCTCTATGTCAGTTTTCATATAAAACTGTTTTACGATGCTTGTATTCGTCGTTGGAACACCACGGTTGCGGGAGATAAGAATGAGAGGTGAATGCCTTGAAAAGAGAACTTTGCAACTCTAACCTATTCAGTTCAGTCAAAAATAATATTTAAGTACTCTTCAAGCATCCAAGACTCCAACATGACCATGAATTCTTTGTCTTTTTTAATCTATCGCGATCAGCGGGCCTATAAAGGTCGCTATTGCAGAATCGCAATATAGGAGTTGAACTATTGCCATCTCTTTTCATTGCCTGAGAGTGAAAAGAGACGGCATTATAGTTAGTGACGCCCGTGGCTTCGCCCGCGTGGACTACTATTTTGTTTATCCCACGGGAATCATGCATTTTTTCGGGATAAGAAGTAGCCTATGTCCTATTCCCGGTCATTATCTATCTACATTTTAAATTTCAGCCAAATCGGTTCCGTAGTTATGGAGATACGTGGCAACAAACATTCACACACATACACGGACTTTCGCCTTTATAATATTAGTAGGATAGTAGGATTAGTAGGATAGTAGGATTTCATATTGTGATTCAGTTTTAGCGACCTTTTTAAGTCCGCAGAACAACATTATAAATACATAGTCCGGGTATTTATCACGTAAATTATTGCTAATTATGGATTGCACCAGCCGTGGCCGCGGGAACTCTTCCCGCGACCACGGCTGGTGCAATCCAGTCTAGTGTTGGGTATGACACGATTTTAGATAGACTTTTGTAAGAGTTGGTTCATTTACATTTTGAGCCGGTTCTTTTGAGCCGGTCATTTTCAATTGACTGTTCATTAATTTGACAGACCACTCACTCATTCTCATATGAAAATCTGTCCGGTCAGTTTATTATTTCTTGTCATTGTCAAGCAAGGAGTGATTAAAGATTGAATGAAACTTGAGGAAAGAGAAACGTGATGTTTTCTGATTTTGTCATATTGTGTACAGTCACCATGACTATGAATTAAAGTATGACATTTGAATTAGAGTATGACATTTGTAAAAGTTGAGCCGATCTTACAAAGTTGAATTTTGTACGGGACAAAAGAGCCGCGTCAGTCACATCATACTCAACACTAATCCAGTCGAAACGTCGGGCTAAATAAAAAGGTAGCTTACGTTATAAATACCCAGATACATATGTATTTATAATGTATTCTTTGGGCTTTCAGCTACTCAAAATGTTATTTTAAATGGAGCAATTTCACAGTCGCAAATGAAAACATTACAGTCTTGAAGAGGTCCAAGTTGATTGTCGATTCGAATTTAAGAGGGGTTTAACTGCCTCTTACAATAAACTAGTACGCCATTGTCTAGCCGTTAAATGGAATTTGGCAGTCGTTTATTGGATCATTTTTGTCTCAATAAAAATAGACTATAAAAAACAAACAACAGTTCTTATACTTAACAGTGAAGTTTATTTAACGTATAAAGTATTATGAAGATGTATTTAGGCGGCCTAAAAATTCCGTCACCAGAGTTGGCCACTTGTTCATACAAACTTACTTACTTTAGTATGTATTTACTTACATTTATTATTTACAAAATTTAAAATTATTTATTTACAAAAATTATAATTTTATGCGACTGGCAGAATTGATCGTGATGGATGGCACAAACTTAGGGAGGCCTATTGCAGTGGGTAAAATCAGCTGTGGATGATGATGATGAAGATTAAGTTTTCTTTTAGCTATCTGGTTCTCATAGTACAAGCTTTGCTTATTATGGACTAAATGGCGCTGTGTAAAATATCCACCGCACCAGTAATTATTTATTCCTTCATTAGGACTTGTTTTTCATACAAACTTAATCGTCCTGCTAGTAAGTAAATTATTAAGTGTTACACTCAAAAATTGAGTTAGTAAGAAATAATTAGAACAGGCAACAATATGATATGTAAAAACGCGAAGTTTTCATGTTCGTTTCGATGTAAGGAATTTCAAGAATGTAGGTTAAACCGATTTCATATTGTACGGACTAAATATGTTGTAACAAGAATTCTAAGTTTTTGTAATTACCCCTCTAACGTCTTGAGTTCAAGAAAATAGGTTGACTAAACTGGCTTTATTTTTTCGTTTTATGAGACATTTAGAATATTTATAAAGCTAAATTACAAAATTTTTGACTTTTGAAATATGCTTAATTTTTCCCTCGTCTTCTTAAGGCCCTACCCGTACCCTGAGCCATACACTGTATTTCCCTGTAAAGTAAAATGAAAGTAGCTGAAAAGCCATCATGTATCTTTAACATTTTATCTTGTAATATGCCGTTTTATATTTTTATTTAAGGTCATATTTTTTTCATAATAAATCTACGAAAAAACCACTAAAAATAAGATAAATCTTTATCTTCTTTTAAAGTTGATGTTATTATGTTTTTGGATTGCACCATTGGATAGATTTGACATTGACATCATTGCCGATTACTTTTTCCGATTGGTTGATAAAGTGATGAGAAATCTCCAAAAAACTGCATTTTTGTCGTGTTTCGGCTGGCAGCTGTCGTAAGCGCCGCGGCCGAATGCATCCTAAATTCATCTTTATTTTATTGAAGCTAAGACAAATATTTCAAGTTGCACTCATCGATGTGCTACTTTTAGCTCTGGGTAACGTCTTAAAATGTTTAAAATAATAAAACAATCTTAAACTTATTTAAATTACTTTAAATTCATCATCGTCAAAAGAATTTAATATAAAGAGAAATTTTAAAATGTTCAAACTTAAAGTTTGTCTCGGGAAAACTATTCTTTTGAAAGTTTCAATAGTTGGAGCAAGGGTTTGCCTCAAAATTACTTCGTGATCGGAGTTAGAATTTTTTAAATACTGCACCTTACGCTACCAATTTAGCGGTTCTGGTGAAGGTAACATTATTAACTTGGAGCTTAATGATGTTAACTTTGTTAAGTTGGATAGAAAATGCTGAATTTGTAGCCGGAACAGCCAGGAAGTTAATGTAAAAATCTTAAAAGAAAAACCGGCTCTAAATTTGAGCTTAATTTGGAAAAAAAAATATGATCACGACTGTTCAGTCGTGATAAGCACCACTTAAACTAAGTAGTGTTTCAGTATTCGGGTGTTAGTGTTCCTTTTCTTGTCGCTTTTATGTCAATGATGACAATAGATTTAAAAACCATCTTAGCTAAAGGAATTTTATATGCCCACTATATATCAGGGTAGGTATACATATACATAGTTTTTTCTAAGCACCGATTCAAGTGAAGGAAGCGCTCGTGGCGTAGCTTGCTTAGACGTTCTTGATTGATCGTTGAAGTTAAGCAGCGTTGTGCGCGGCCACTCTTAGGATGGGTGACCGCAAGTGGTATTACGAGCGGAGCGCTTGCGTGCTTCGGAGGGCACGTTAAATTGTCGGTCCCGGCTTTTAAGTCGTTAAGCCATGACGGAGGTCTTTAGGCGGCCTAAAAACTCCGTCACCAGAGTTACCCATTTACTCATACGAACTTACTTAGGTACTTACTTACCGGTTCAAGTACAATAGAAAAAATCAAAGAAAAGTACATATCCCTTTGATGTTAGGCACTCGGGGAGTTATCATTATTCGTTCAGCTGAATTTGGTCGTTACATTAATCTGAAACTAATTTATTAAATGGTTCCGAGGAGATTGCTACGTATTTCACCGTATTAGCGTAAGCGGGGCAAGTTAAAGAATATTGGTTTTTTTTTGTCTCATAATAATCTGAATAATATTGTCCGGCCGTTATTCGTGAATCACAATGTGTTTCAGAGTATGAATCGTATTACAATTCAGCTAAAGCAATTCAATTCAATTCACAGCAGAATCATTTTGGCGTAAAATTGCGACACGAAAAAAATAATCCGGTTGGTTTTAACAATCTACCTTCTATGCCAATATAAAAGAGTTTGTTTGTTTGAACTCGCTAGTCTCAGGAATAGTCGGATTTGAAAAATTATTTCTGCATTTGATAGCTAAACTTTTGAGAATATAGGCTATATATTTTGAGGTTATAGGCTACTTTTTATCATCATCATCATCACCATATACCATCACAACGGGGGCAACGCCGCGAGGGCGCTGCTAGTCACTCATATGAGCAAACTTTCATAAATTATAGATTTTTTTTCCATTTTCAAGTTCTTCTCAGTTATTTCGCCGGAATAGTATAAATAAGTTTAAATATTAGTAGTTTGCAAAAGGGGAACACCTAGGCAAACATAACTGGATCAGATTGGTGACATTTTAGAGAAAGGCCAGGTCAAAAGTACCCTAAACCGGCGAGCTTGTATGAAAAATGTGATGAGAGCGAATGAGGCGAAAAAGGTGTGTCAGGTGTGTCTGGTTAAGGCACTCCGGCTTGAAGAGGATCGCTTGTATCAATGCAGTTTCAAATCCTGTCGGAATTTTGATAAGACATTTTATTTCTAATGAAATATTCCCTAAGTATGGATATCACTAAAAATAAAAACCGGTCAAGTGCGAGTCGAACTCGTACGCCGAGGGTTCCGTACCTAGCCATGGTGCCAATTAAGCTAGTCCGCTTAATTGTATGAGCGCCCATACAACTCAGAGGACAATTTTCATTGGTGTCAACTATGTACATATGTATGGGAACACCCTTTAATTTTCAACTTTTTTAACTTTTTGGAATTTTTCCTTTATTTGTGCTATAAGACCTTACTTTTTGCCAAATTTCGTTATTCTAGGTCAACGGGAACTACGATTTAGGTTTTCGACCCAAAACCTCTAGGGTACTTCCGGTTGACCTAGAATTGTCAAATTTGGTTACAAGCAAGGTCTTCCAGCGCAAGTAAAGGAAAAATTCCGAAAAATAAAAAAAGTTGATAATTAAGGTAAGTTTTGGTACTCACAAGTTTTCACGAAAACCTAAATTTGCCTATATCTTTTTATAGTATTGACTCAGGACCTTGATTTTTATACTCACAATAGGGACTATAGACTTTAGTATATGGTATAAATTTCAACTTGCTAGCTCTACCCGTTCCTGAGATAATCGATGGTGACACACGGACAGACGGACAGACAGACAGACAGACAGACAGACAGACAGACGGACAAGAAAGTGATCTTATAAGGGTTCCTTTTTTTACCTTTTAAGGTACGGAACCCTAAAAAATCTGATGCAAATATTACTCGCTCATCGTTTATACCTCAGATCGAAAAATACAAAAATACCTCGAACCACGCGTTATCAGCGCAGTGCATTTATTAACCTCGAAGGATGGATGGTATCGTGATTGGTTTGTTCGATTCCCTTTGATGCGGTTGTCGGTTTTGGGATGGAACTGGTTATGTTAAATAGAGCATTTCATTTATTTTAATATGTTTTTTATTTTAACATTTTATTTGTTTTAACATGGCAAAATAAAAAATACCGAATTTTTCAATTTCAATGTAAGCTGAGCAATTTTCTGCACTCTTGGAGTGCCATTCTGTTCATCCAAAAATCCTCTTCAGATCCTCACCAAAATCGGACCACATTAGGAGTTGAAAAAAAAATATGTAAAATATTAAAATTTAAATAACAAAACAGTATTTGCTCAACATAAACATAAAACAACTCCTTTGATCCCATGAATTCGAAAGACAAGGGATTTTTGAATGCCACTGCTGCTTTTGTGGGTCGACGGGTTTTCGCACCGATATCTTTCAGTTATTTAGACAAATGTCTATTTATACTTTTTGCGATATTCTTTTCATATTTTTGCAATAACCTCCCATTTCTTAAATATATTTTTGAAACCGTTAATTTGGCTTTGTTAAGATGTAAGTGAGTGTGTTAAGTGAGTAGGTATTTTTCAGATTGCAGTATAGTTCGCGTCATGTAAAAAGAACGCTGGCTGCCAAGCTGCGCAGTAAGATTTACAAAAATCAGGCAAATTATCATCGCGCACAAAAGTTTTTAATTACAAAATAGTTTTCCATAGGAAAAAAACAAACAACAATAAAACAATAGGCCTAGTACTTTCGTGTGCATTGTACCCATGCGCAAACATACCCCCTCCACTGTCTTCCAGCGTTCTTTTTACGTGACGCAAACTATACCTTCACTTGAACTCTTGATAATTTTAAACATTTCTTTTTACCGAATTCACGACAATGCTTTTGTCTTCATACGATTACAAAATAGCAATGAAAAGTAAAAAAAAATGTGTTTCCTCTTATTTTAGTGGTACTAAATGTGGTATATAATAAATAATAATAAATAATAAATAAATCTTTATTCATTAACTTAGTGCTATGTGTTACAATAGGTATGTAAAATAATATTTATAATAATACTATAATACTAATTAAATACTTATACATAGGTAGTGGTTTACAATGTGCCTGAACTAGGCGAACCTGTGTCTCAGGCGGAGAAGGCTAAATTATTCTAAAGGTAGGTTAATAAATAAATTGATCTCTAAACTTAAGTAAGCAAAAACAAGCAAGATGACAATAAAATAACTATTTATACAAAATACTTTTATCATTTTAAGATACTTTAAGATGTTATCTACTTTACTACTATTAATAATTCCTCAGTTTCCTCGTATGATAGATTAGATAGGGCAAGTTGTAGGGTTTTCTTACAATTTATAAAATTCATGGTATAGATGCCTAGTTTACGATTTAGTCTTTTATAGACGAGAGGTCCTAGGAACACAAAAAATCTAGATGTAAAAGCGTGTTTTAATGGAGTTGTGTCGGTACGAATATCATTGCGTCTATTGTTAATATTTTCAGCACAAAAAGGAAGAGTTCTGTGTTGTCTTAGGACTAAGTTTAGTATAAATAGCTGTCGAACTGTTAGCACTTTACAGGACTTATATAATAGATTAGTAGGAAAAAGGTAAGGGCGGAAGGTGGCTACCTTTAGGACTGCCCTTTGAGCTCTTTCTACAGCTAAGATATAGGTTTTACAGGCCCCACCCCAAGATGAGATACAGTAATTAATTATAGACTGGCATAGGGAGAGATATACATTCAAAACTAGTTTTGAATCTGCAATGTATCGTAGCGTCTTAAATACAAATATTAATTTTCTAATTCTATTGCTCAAGACTTCGATGTGCAAATTGAACGATAGAGTTTCGTCTATTATAACGCCGAGGTACTTAATATTATTGGTGTTTGAGATGGCAGGGCATTGACATAAATTATTGTTAATTAAGGGTATGTATTAGTGGTACTAAAAAAGCCCTGACGGAGGCCTTTAGGTGGCATAAAAACTCCTTCACCAGAGTTGGCCACTTGCTCATTCAAAAGAAGAAGAAGAAGAAGAAGTGGTTCTTGGTTTTTCTTTCTTTTTTATCATGCTTTTGTACTCAGAGCGCTTTATTTCTACGCCACATGTTCGATAAACGTTTTGTCTAAGGGTTTCAGCCATTAACTATTCATGTATAGAAAGAGACATAGTTCTGGCGTGTTTTGTGCATTCTTAAGGTTGCCGAATTTATATAGGGTTGAAGGATGAATTATAGTTTTGGGTCCATTTCCTGTTTCAGAAGTAGCTTTTCTCCGTAACTTTGCTCGAGCAAAGTTCAACTCACACTGTCGCAGTCGAAGCAAAGCGACGCGACATGTTTATTAAACTTTAAAATATCTTCAACTCTATTTATTGGTATAGTCTAGCAAAAACGGGTAGAAACGGCAACTAAAATTTCATTACAATGGAAATCCTTTCGCTACTAATCTATGGTAAATTACAGGTTTCTTGTCTATGGTACAGGAACCGAAGACGTCAGTCAGAATTAATAATTTCCTTCTAAAAGAGAATTTATCTATTTCTATTTATATTTGAATTTATTATTTTAATTAATTAATTATTTATTTATTTTATTAGGTTGCACAGTGGCGCCCCCATTTATGTCTATTTATTTTTGCCAGACTATACTTTGTGTAACGTAAATCGCTCTATTCCAACCACAAGCGTTGACGCGCGAATCGCGCATTTTCATTATTTTCCACAAAGCAGTAACAACCAACTGAAATCGGTCGCATAATTTCCCGTGTTTTGTGGTTTGCTAGTTAGAGTAATATATCGAAAAACATGGCCGGTTTACAGTCTTACCACAATTTCATGAATAAATTGGAATAAAACACATAAATACGGTAAAATTAAGCCATTTAATTTACTATACTGCCAAGTTTTCTTTATTATTGCGGCCTTTTGCACGACTGGTGGACAATTACTGTAATATTTGGGATTGGAGTTGGAATTCCTTCCCATACTGACCCCTCAGCTTAGTTGGTAATAGTTTTAAACAAGTTGGTGATTAAATTCCAATGGTTAATTCAAAGTCGGAATCAAAAGCAGTTGTCCGACCGTTGCCGATGAACGAGTAACGAGTAGAACTAAAAACTATAAACGAGTTAGCGAGCAGCGAGAAGCGAGTGCGTAGTCCGATAGTTCTGTCGCTGGGCTATAGGTATAGGCGAGTGTGCGAGTGCGGCGGGCGATTATTCGCGCTACTCGCTCGCCGCGACAGAAATGACCGCTACTTGGCCTCTCGGCGAGTTCAGCTAGCATAGCTGAGCGAGTATTATCTTTGATAGCTCTTATTGCCCAGCGATAAACTAGTAAAGAGAGTCCTCGCCGGCGGTGTGAACAGTCAGCGATCAACTATATATGCATCTCTTTTGTTTATACGGAATGTATATCTTTTGTACGTTTCTTAAGCGAGAAAATAGTCGATAGTTAGTCGTTTTCTCGCGGTTAGGCGGTCGGACAGACCAAAGTTATTAGGAGTTCAATATGACCACTTAGATCACTTTGAGGTTTACTGTAAGAAAACTCTTTCAGAGTTAAGCTCGCCTTTGTATGCATTAACTTTTTAAATCTATGTTTGTATATTCTATTTTTTGTGTGCAATAAACAATTTCAAAATTTTGAATCATATTTTAATTCTCTTCAATTTTAAAACACGGTTTAGGATCTAGCTTTTCAGTGATAATAAGCCAAGCTCAAAGGGCGTCCAGTCAAAGTGGAATGCCAATTGATAACGCGTTCAATGCCTATGAGGTTATCCTGTGGCGCTCTATTACGGAGAGCAAGCCGGGGCAGGGAATAGGATAAGGTCACTGCAAATCTTTTATGCATTTTTTATAAATAAAATCAATTTAAACAAAAAACAAAAATTTGGTTAATCAAGTGTCGTCGTCTCAAACTTCTATCTTCAGATTCCGTCACGGTCGCCACTTTACTAAACTACTAATTAATTAGCATTAAAAAACATGGTATATTTTTACAAAACTCATAAATTCTATGCCCCGGGCAAAATTCCCGCATAGAGCGTCGGAGGTCTGAAATAACAGTGCAACACATAATTTGACACACAAGCGTTTTAATTACCAAAGCTGCAGGACTGTGTAAACAAGGTGCTATGGCCTAGGCTTAGATAATCTAGATGTGGCATTTAGTTCAAACAAGTGCAGTCGAATGTCTAAAGTGGGTGATCGACGTAAGAGCCTATACCGCGGTTTTAAAGAACGTCGGTTTTACTCGCGGCTCGTTGGTGCTGATCGACTAGCGAGTGAAACAATTGTATTGTAGTCGAATTGAGGTTTTGAATTTTGACTTCGATTGAACTGACTAAAAAATGAAGCTAATATGACGAGCCGCGAGCCAGACTCGTCAACACACAAAACCGTGATATTGCAATGATACACCGGCGAGCTTTCCTGACGAGCCATAAGACCACGGTTTTACTAGCTCGTCGATCAGGGCCTACCTCAATTCGACTATGATACTACTGTTTCACTCGCTAGTCGATCAGCACCAACGAGCCACGAGTAAAACCGACGTTCTTTAAAACCGCGGTATAGGCTCGTACGTCGATCACCCACTTTAGGGAACATGATCAAATCAACGTCAAAAATGATTCATTCAGTAGAACATGTGGGAACACTTTGAAATGGAACACTTTTTATTCGCGGCCAACACCGTGAAGAACTAAGGCAACAAACACGGTTTGGGATCTAACTATCGTTTTGAAGAAGCATACGGGTAGTATGCGGGTATAATAAACGCAGTCGCAAATAGCTAGTAAAACATACACTATTACAGTATATGTATATAAAAACTCACCCTCTTTTTCATCGGGGGTAAAAAGGATCTTATTGCATACACATCCGAGAATATTCACCACTTCTGGGACGAGTGATACTACTTCTTTTTTTACGATTTTTTTTGTTTTTACGATAGCTCTACCAAAATATCTAAGTCTTCGCAAAAGGCGACGATGCGTACCGGCTATCTCGCCAGCACACTCGCCTGTGTAACGAAATCCACCCACTGCCTAACATATTCATTGTGGCACAACCACCCACTAAATATTGTAAATGTTTAATTTGTGATATTCGTGTTATTAATCACGTATGAATGAGCGAAATTTTGGATAATGTAAAATATATTAATTTACAGAAACGGATACTAAATTTTAGCATGATGATGATGATTCATTTATGAATAATGAATTCTTTCATTCGAAAATAATAAATAAATAAATAATGCTGGACATTTCACACAGCATCATGTAGCCCCAAGCTAAGCAGAGCTTGTGTTATGGGAACCACATGACTGATATACTACTTAAATACATTATTTTGTAAATACATACTAATATACATAGAAAACACCCAGACCCGAGACAAATATTTGCAGATCATACAAACATTTGTCCCGCGGCGGGGATCGAACCCGCAACCTCTTGCGTCACAGGCGGGCCTTCACCCACTGCGCCACAGAGTTCACCGATAATGTTTTTGCTAAGAAAACCTACCTATAAATACTAACTTACCTAACTTTTTAGGTTTTTTTTTTAAGTTCTGCATGCTTCGCCACTAGCTTTACGATAGCGATAGCGATATACATAAATAACTAATTTAATTCTCATTTTAAGTGAACTGTAGTTTTGATCATAAAAAAATAAACTCTTGAAACCGAACCGAACCGAACATAACTTTGACTTCTGCGTGTAGGTCGTGGGTTCGATTCCCACCCAGGACATTGATTTGTTTGATGATCATAGATGTTTTTTCGGTGTCTGTTTGTTTTAAAGTAATTGAGTGTATATTATATGTATTTACAAAATATTTAAATATTCTATCAGTTATCTAGTTCCCATAGTAGGTATAAGCTTTGCTTTGTGTTACGCCTGATAGCGCTGTGTGAAATGTCCACCGAAATAAAAAAACTTAACTAGAACCAGTCGAGCCATCGATTGTTGCAAAAGATCTATAGATATCTCAACTGATACTGATTCAGTCGGAAGTATATCCAAGAGGCTTGGAGCATTACCATGCTTAATAGAAATTCGTTCCTTAGAGTCCAATTTTCCTTAACTTTTGAATATATTGCTAATTTATTTGTAGTCTTCTTTTTTCACGCTCACCGTCAGCGCTGATAGGCGAGTGATCTTTATTACAATGAAATAAGGATACTGATTGTGTAGCAGAAATGGCTACGCTGATTGCTCTCGTCATTGCTGGACAATCAGTATCCTTATTTCATTGTAATAAAGATCACTCGCCTATCAGCGCTGACGGTGAGCGTGAGACTAAAATCAGCCTTAAAGTTACAAGCGAATGCTAGCAAAACAAACGTTTTCACCGCATTAAACTGAGCTCCGTGCAAGGAATTTTCAGAAAACTATGAAACCAAAATAAAAACGACGTGAAAACTAACAGCACCATTCAACTCCAATCATTCAGCTTCACAAACCGTGCATTTTTGCGCTCTGCTAGGCACGCATTCACCAAAACTTTAACCGTCGGTTAAGACCCCTCGCAAACTGCAAACTTTTCTATCGGCCGATAGTTGTCATGTAATGTCATCAACATTCGAGACATATTTTATGACAAATGCAAGGCTAACCTGTGAGAACTAACTGGTATCCTCACGAGGTTTTTCTTCACCGTCGTAGATGTGCATCATTGTTTTTTTCTTATGTTAATGTGATTTATTTTAAAATGTTATGTTGTTAATAAGCATTCTACTTTTTGGCTTTGCATTGTTTGGAGCTCAATGGCGCAAAAGATATTGGTGTACTCACTATTCCATTAATATTTTTAGTTTTTATAAATTATCCCAATTCACCTACGTGCTAATACAAAGCGGAAGAGTTTGTTTGTTTGTTTGTTTGAACGTGCTAATCTCAGGAACTACCAGCGGATTTGTAAAATACTTTCTGTATGCGATAGCCAAAATCTTGAGGAAGGTTATAGAAATATCATGTAACTTAATTAATAATAACATTTCTGCTAATTTTATTGTATGTTACTAACAAAATGGATTAATTATTATGTCTGAATAAATTTATTTTCAATTTCAATTTCAATAGGCTACTTTTCATCATCATCACCATAAACCATCACTATGGGGGCAACGCCGCGAGGGCGCTGCTAGTACCTAATAAGATTCTGACGGCCCCGCTCCTTCGAGTTTTATTTGAGTTTTTTGGGGTTAATATGATTTTTAATACGCTGTATACAGAGTCGCCTTATTCGACCTATCGCCGATCCTCTGTTTAAACGTTTGGTGAAAACTAGTCTAAACAAGTTTGTCAGATGCAGTCGCTTATAGCCGCTCTCGACAGCGACGACTTATTGCCGCGTAATACGAATTTATAGCCCAGCTATTACTGCGCTACATACTTTGTAAGTGCATATTTAGTGCCTAAAAAACTATTTTGTTGAAATTAATTCGTAAAACCAACCAAATAGTTCAGTTTTGGTACTGTGTTGTAGGGTTGAAGGTATTTGAAGTTGTGTCTTTATAATGGGTGAGGCATAATTATAACCTAAGTAATTTCGTTTTAGTTCTGCCGAAAGAAGACAAATTTTGCACATACATTATCGAATCTGACCATTAATTTGTTTTTATAAAACAATACGCTTTCACGCCGGGGCCTGCTTGGACAGGGCCTTCGGGACACTTATCCAAGATAAATGAAAAAACTTTATATCGCGCAAAGTAATTTATCATCGGATAAATTGAATCCAAAACAAGTCTATACGTTGTTTTTTTTATTTAAAATATAATATAATAGCTCAAATTAAGTTTTGGCACAGAATACTAGGTTTTGGTTCGTAAAAATGACACTAAAAATGTATGTCTTTGGTATTTATTAGTAGGTATTATTATTTTGTATTAAGGCCTAATAGCCACATTCTCTATTACATAACATTACATAGTTATTTTTTATTATTATTAAACTGTAGGAATTTCTGTAAATAAGTAAATAAAATATGAACTTAGATAAACGTAGGTACAATTTTGCAATTTAAAACATGCAACGTGTTTTACGCATAGTTTCATTTGGGAATGGTCGCGCGTTTATTGAAAATATTGCCTGTAATAAAACTGCATTTAATTTGGCCCGACTGGTTAAACGCGAAATACGAGTAAGTACAAAATATTTTGACTGTTTATTTAATGAGTTCACCACAGCTCGGGGAGTAAATGATGAGTTTTTAGTAGAATTTTCGCGGTTCAATGAGCTTTATATAACGGTATACCCGTGGGTTCGGTAAGGTTGTGACCGCGAATGCCTTTAGCACTCGTTTTTGTCATAAACTTAGGCCTTTACATCTTTTAGATGATTTGTACAGGGTCAGGTGACAATCTTTGCCTAAACTTATCGAGACACTTAGTGCCTGGGACAATGTTGAGATGGAGTAGGCTTGCCCAGCACCTACACCATCCTCTCAGCTTAACCGACCATATCCACAGGAAAGACATGTCAATACGAGTGGGGCTGACTAAGCCGCGGGTTTCCTCACGATGTTTTCCTTCACCGTTTAGAGCTCGTGTTAATGCGCATATAAATTTTTCGAAACGAAAAATCCTTAAGCACGGCCAAGATTCGAACCCACGATCTTCGGATCGAATGTCGAGGTACTATACCCCTCGGCCAACACGTCTCTTTTTGTCATAGTCTCTTGGTTTTCATAGCTACACTAGCTTCCGCCCGCGGCTTCGCCCTCATGGTATATTATTCCATGGAAGCTCAATTATGGCCTACGTCCTTTTCCCGGTCGTTATCTATCTATATTTAAAATTTCAGCCAAACAGTTCAGTAGAGCAACAAACATACATCCATCCAAACATCCAAACTTTCGCATTTATAATATTAGTGTGATTAGGTGTAATTAATCATTATTTAGTTGCCCTTGTCACGTGGAGTCGGCACGACATAGTATTCCTCTTCCATTCTGGGGATTTTTACCGAAGATTTTATTTAATTTTTTCCCCTTTGGGGGACACAATTTTTTTTTTTTTTTTTGATTCCACAAATCCCCAAAGGGTATTTTAATGGAAAAGGTTTAAAAACCCCTTTGTACTTACTATGTATAACATATGACTTTAATACAATTTTAGGATTTTATTGATTTTCATCTTAGTCAATATAAAAACACATATCCAGTTTTGTCAATTACACGGCACCGTAACTCCATTTGTTCATTGGTTTTCCACATTTTTACCGCATTAAAATATCGTTAATTCAGTTAAAGGTGAAAAATGATATGAATCCTGCTATTTTTAGTCGCGCAATTCGATTTAGAAAACTTTTAGAGCGTAAACTAAGTTGAATGAAAATTATTTAGCGTGTTATTGAAAACGGCGAATTTGTTTTACTAATATGCCCTATAAGTCCTGATTGTTAGGCATCTGTTAAGAGCATGATTTATTTTGATTATAATTTTTTCTTTTTTATGAATCGTTATGGCAAACGTAGTGTAGGACGCCCGCCTGCCAGGTGGAGTGACGATCTGCGAAAGGCTGCCGGCACAAGTTGGATGCGTCAAGCTGAAGACAGGGCGCGATGGCGCTCATTAGGGGAGGCCTATGTCCAGCAGTGGACTGCTATAGGCTGATGATGATGATGATGATGATGATGATGATGAATCGTTATAATATAACTCGCTTACTTATGACATTGTGCTTATCATGTCGCAACGGATCGGACGAGATGGAAAACCCTAGAGTCGGAGAAAATTTTAATGAGAGATCACGACCCTCAGCAATGAGGAAACGATAAATAGAGAGAGAGACTTATGACATTATATCGCGAACTATCGAGCATTTTTATTATCCAACCTGTACTGTCCCACTACTGGGCAAAGGTCTCCTCCATCATCCTCCATCTACATTCCAAATTTCATCAAAATCGGTTCAGTTATGGGAATACGTGGTAACAAACATTCACTCACACACGGACTTTCGCCTTTATAATACTAGTAGGACTAGTAGGATAGTACGATTGGAGCTACTTCAAACAACTTTAAAACCGATGTAACAAATCTTTTTAAAACTGAAATCCTTGGTGAGTAAATAAAAATCTAACCATCCTTAGCTTTTCAGAAACACTGTATCCATTAAGCGAGCATTCCACCATTTCTATTCATTACTAAACAATGTATCTCACCCCTTGAGTGTCCATTTCGAGGCACCACTTGCCGCTAAAACAATTAGTGAGTCGTTGAATCCCTTCGGAATCTTTGATGGCGTCCTTTTGGGCTCGAGATGCTTTTAAGTGTTCGGTTGCTCTATTTGAAAGCTTGTTTATGCTGTGATGCAAAAATAACGACCAAGTTTGAGACGCTCTCACGCACTAAAGGCTTTCGCTAACGCGTTCACTGCTTACCTCGTAAAAAGGGGGCCACAGAACAACATGTGTTTCTAGTATCTGGACAACGCTATTTCATCCTATATTAAATATATTTTAAACTAGCAGTTCTCTCGCGGCGTTGCCCCCGTAGTGATGGTAATGGTGATGATGATGATAGTAAAAAGTAGCTTATAACCTTCCTCTAAAGTTTAGGTATCAAAGACTTACTTACTTGCTCCATTGGCTCAGGGACCCAAAGTGAGTCTGCCTCCGATACGAGAATTCGCCACTTTCTTCTGTCCATGGCTGCCTCCAGCCAATTGTCGGCTCCGAGGTCTCGCAGGTCAGCTTCTACTCTGTCGCAAATGCAAAAATATTTTTTCCAATCGGACTGGTAGTTCCTGAGACAGGCGCGTTCAAACAAACAATTCAATTCAATTCAATAATCAAACTCAAAAACAAATAAGCAATCTCTTCCGCTTTATTACATTACTAAAGGTTAAGTATTTTTCTGAATTACTTGACTGTATTGATCATCAGTCGGAGCATGGGACCTAGTGCTTTACCCAGGTGGAGAACCTAGGTAAAGCATGGGTCTAGACTCATTTTTGGAAGCTACAAAAATCATTTTTGGAGCTCCAGTATTTTCCCATTTGAACTGTTTGAACGCAATGTCACTTTGACTATCGAAACTCGACGACCTCAGAGCAACTCAAGAATTTCAATCAGCAATCGGATGCCACATTAAATTGGTTATAGTTTCTCATTCTAGCGGGGAAGGTGCCTGATCGCTAACTTTCCAATCTGTATGCTAATGCTAGTTATAAATCGGTTGTAGGGTAAAGGTATCCTTCCAACGCTTCGCGACGATCAACACGCACGGAAATTGCGTACAGATAGAGATCTACATTTAGTTAGTTTATATTTTTACATTTACCTAGTTATTAAAATATTATTTAATAAACAATATTATAATATTAAATATAAATAATATAAAATATTAAACAATATTATATTGTTTTTCAATATTTTAATTAAGAATTTGTTTAATTGATGTTTTTTATATGAATCTTGTGTCTGAAATCACACTATCACACTAATATTATAAATGCGAAAGTTTGGATGGATGGATGGGATGTATGTATGTTTTTTCCTTTATAACTCGACAACCTGAACCGATTAGGCTGAAATTTAAAATATAGAAAGATAATAACCGGAAATAGGACATAGGCTTTCTATCCAGGTACCGCAAGCGAAGCCGCTGGCGGAAGCTACTAGTACTATTTTAATATTACCTATTTTTATTTTCATTTTGTATGTCCATTTGAACATCTCGGGACTATGGACTTTTCGGACCTTTGATAGCCATGTATCATGGAGCCAAAGCCAACACACAGAGGCCCTTCTGACAATTTTGATCTTATTGTGATGGACACACATACCGGCGACTACCCTGTATAACATTAGAAATGCATCCAAGGACATCCCTGTTTGTGCAGGACTATTACGGATATGAAAAACTCTACACATCCTGTGAATTACACTTTTGTAACCTGTCACGACAGGAATGCTAACTTCTGCAAACTATAAGCATGTAATACTGTGCTTTAGGGGCTTCATGTTTCGATTCGTTTTTGAATTACACTCTGGTTATATCATGTTTACCTACTCTTTTAAAAACAAAGTTTTTTTGTTATATCATCATCTTCCTGCCATTTTCCCACTTACGGGGGATCGGCACAACAGGTATTCTTCTTCCATTTCCCTCCTTCAGCCGTCATCTCAGCATTCACCCCTTTCTTACTCTTGTCAACTTTCACACTTTCAAACAATCTATCCATCTTTTCTTTGGTCTACCTCTACTCATATACCTATCCATCCACTTTCATATCAAGCACTCTTCTCGTAACATGACATTCATCCATTCTCATGAAATGCCAACCTACTTGTTTTTAAACTGAATATATTGTTCACAAATTCACGAGTTGAAAGCTGGTTGCGTGTCATACTCATATTGCAGTGTTCCACTCAGCACTAACTCAAGTGGATTGCTGGACTGAGTTGGGCAATTCTTGAATGTGGGCCACTCTCATAACCGTAGACAGCAGTTTATTGAATTTATTTGCCTTCCTTTGACGGTTTTGTGTTGGTTTTGTAGGCGGATTTGAAATATGAACGATTCAGAGAGACCATTTCAGGATTGAAAGTAGAAAATGTAAACATGCTCACGACTGTTCACAAGACATCAAGACATCTTTAATTATTTTAATTCCTTTGAACATGACTTTTAAATTATTTAGTGCTTATCATCCATAAGTCCTTTAATATTAAGGGCAGTAAATGCTGACAACTTAAATGAGTTAAGTACTTTTGCAGTAGACCAATATATTTTATTTATATGTGCCTCATAAACTCATAATATCCTCTTTTTCCCATATCTTCTCTGAATAACGTCTATTTTCCCCCAACGCTACCAACCTACTACCCATCAATACCACCTACCTTCTGTCTAGTTATTTTCCCTCTCCCAAATTGTTATTGCTCGTTATTCTACACATTTCGCTTTAGTGGTCGCCTTCCTTTACAAACGGCGGGACAAGCGGTAGTAGAACTCAGCAATGTAATTAATTGGAGTGATAGTTTCTGCACAGCTGTGGTAGAAAGTCTTTTTATTCAAGACTAGCTTCATAGTTTCACTGTGATGGAAATTAATTTATCTGAATTTAGCAGCTGGATTTTATACTCTTCTCGCTTATACTGAGACTTAAAAACTTATGAAGATGCTTAAAAATGCAGAAACTTTAAAACTGACTAAGTATAACATTTAGAATCAAGAATCAAAGAACTTTATAAATTAAGTACAAATTAAAAAGTAATAAAAATATATACATAGGTAATTTAAATAGTGATAAAACCAATGATGCTATTCGCCAGATACGCCTAGCTTTGAGCAACCGAGTAATATTGCTATCATTTAAAAGTTAGCTCACTCATAAAAAGAAAGAAGAAGCTACCTATCACAATTGACGTGAAAGAAAAAATATAAAAAAATAAAAATATCAATTCAAAATAAAGCTTTGCTTACTTCGGGGCTGCTGTGTGAAATGTCCAGCATTATTTATCTATTTATTTAACTATCTATAAATCACTTACTTTTACTCTGATTCCATAGTAATCTACAATCACCAAATTGCATTTAAAAGTCACATTCGTTGCGTGCTCTCTATAATCGCAAATCACTGATCAATTCCACAGCATTAAAACCAATTAAGGACCACACAAATGCAAACAAAAAGTTTATAATTGCGTATATCAGAATAACAGAATCTATATTGGCCGACATCAGTTCGATGCGACTATTCGTCTATGCTACATGCCTTGCGTGTTACACGCCACAGAAAAATAAAGCACACTTTGCCTTAACAACCTTATTATCTGCCTGAGGATTTTCAACCTTAAAAGACGAGATAATATAGTTGAAATTCCTAAGTCTTGAATGGTTCTTGTAACATGTGAATATGTGGTAGAGAATAGGTCTTATCAAGTTACTACGATTCGCAAAGGTGAATTAAAACTTAAGGTGAGTCACAGATTATCGAAAATCTATTCCCATTTCTGTTGAGCCGTGTTGTCTAAGTGGGATGGTGGGATTTCGATCAGCAGAGTCATTCTGTAAACTCACTTCGAACGTCGAAGAGCTGAATTCGCTGTGAGATTTCAAATTTCGTGTTCGAAATTTGAATCTTACAATACATTCTTGTTTATTTAGTGAGCTCGGTCACTTGAGTGAATTCAAAGTGAGTAGGTACTACAAAATGACTCACTTCGGAGACACTCAAGTAACCGAGCTCACTAAATACACAAGAATATATTGTGAGATTCAAATTTCGAATATGTGAAATCAGCTCTTCGACTTTCGAAGTGAGTGTACAGAATGACTCTACAGGAAGTCGTGAGTTCGATCCCGCTTGATAAGCGCTTTAGCATGAGCTCTAAACGGTGAAGGAAAACATCGTGAGGAAACCAGTTTGTTTTTTAATAGCGGCGATGGAGCAACCTGTCATGAATGGAATGCTAATTTCTGGGGCGTGTACTAAATATGTAATTAGACCTCTAACTATCCCCTTAAAATCAAAAGGATCTAATGTCTAAAGATCAAAGAGAATGTCTACCGCGCCTTGGGGATACAGTTGAAGATGAAAAATCTATCAAAATTTTCGATTCCTATGGGATTCGAACCCGCATTGGTACAAGCAATCCTCCTCAAGCCGGAGTGCCTTAACCAACTCGGCCACGGAACCAACATTCGCCGGGTCGAAAATCTTGATAAGCTCATTTGTTGGTTATAGCACCTAGAATTAAATATTACCTGTAAGTGTGGATAAAAACTAAAAAAAAATACTCATATACCTAGTAGTGTTCTTATTTTTGTTTCGTTTCGGGTCTTGGTGTTTCTCTATGTATAATTATGTATGTATTAAAAAAAAATTATGGAAGTAGTATGTAAATTATCTTTTTTAAACTTTCGCGATCAGAATGTCTCCGGGTATTTATCACACAAAGTACCTTATTATTTTGCCCGACATTTCGACTGGATTGATAGAATGTCAGTCATGTGGTTCCTATAACACAAGCTCTGCTTACTTTGTGGCTTGATGTTGTGTAAAACGTCCAGCATTATTTATTTATTTCTGTTGTTGCGATTTATTTCTCGTTGAAGTTTGCAATCAGTTTTTGATATCCGCTGTCGCCGAGTGCCAGTTTGAAAGGATAAGTTTGGATTAGAATTGTTGCGCATGCAATTGAAAAGAAAAGTTGAAAGGTGTTTTGCAGTTCAACTTTGTAATGTATTTTTCCTTCTAGCAAAAGTCAGGTTTAGTGTTAAACTTAGGCCTTTACAATTCTCTATAATATTTTTCAAGTTAAAAATATAAAAATACATATTGGTGGACATTTCACAACGCTGTTCAACTTACATCCCACCAATATCCTATTATGTTAAACGAGCAATATTTGTTTGTTTGTTTGTTTGTCTGTACTCACGTTCTCGAAAACGGCTAAAACTATTTCGATGAAATTTGCAGTACGGGTGTTTACGGGGGCGAAATATCGATTTAGCTTGATCTCATATCTGGAAACAGCCGTTTTCTCGGCATTTTCACGCAAAAAGATTTACAAGTGCAATGTGGTTCGTAATTGAACCACTAGATGGCGTTATGCACCCGAGCAGAGCTCGGTCACCCAGATATTAATTCCTTTAAATGTCAACAGAAATTAGAGTTACGTAGTACAATAAAGAGCATTGTTCTGTCGCATGGTAAGGTTGAAAGTTCCATCCTAAGCAAATAGTATAAATACTATTTGCTTAGGATGGAACTTTCAACCAAGATTGCTCAACCGAAATTTCTCATAATACTTTGCCAAGACTGAGAAAAAGGTAAGCATTCTTAAATGGACCCAAGTTAAACAGCTGAGCTAAATGGAAATAACTCTAAGTGAATTTACAGAAACCTAAATTTGTGAGATGCCATCTTAAACAAAATAAATATTTACGGTGAAAAACATTTTTGATTTTACTTTTGGTTTTTCATATTTTTTTGCTCAATAGAATGTGAATAATATGTTGTACTTTACTCTATACCAGATTTACTTGAAAAATTAATGTAAGTATTATCTATAATTTTATTTGTTATAGTGTAAATCCACACTTGGTCTTATCATGATTTTCAACTCTGACGTCAGAGGTTCCGTGGCCGAATTGGTAAAGGCACTCCGGCTAAAGGAGGATCGCTTGTATCATTGCGGGTTCGAATCCCGTCGGAATTGAAAATTTTGATAAGATTTTTCAGTTTAAAAGTATTATCTATTTAATTTAGTGAAGAAAAATAAGTACTTAATAACCTTCTCATCGAGTGAGTTGACAAACGATTTGAACCACTAGTTCAGTTCATTAATTTGATCTAATTTGTTAAAATCGTATCACAAAAGAAGACTGTTTTAAAGTGGTCTATGAACCAATAGCGATACTGCTATGGTATTTCTGTGGGGATACCTCAACTACATCCTTGTGCAAGGCGGCATCAAAATCTAGCCCGGCAGTTTTGAGGAAAATAATATTTTAGAATTCACATTTCTTGCAACATTTTTTTATGTTAGAAACGTTTTGAACGGTTATTGTGGTTAGTGTCTGTAAAGTTCTGACTACAATGTAATAATATGTTAACAGCGAGCTGATCTGATGATGGAGTCAGAAGCTATTCAACAGAACTCCTCAATAAATAAGTCGATTGAGTTGAAACTCGGCAAATCTGTCAAGTTCCAAGTATAATGTAATAATATGGTGACAACGAGCTGATCTGATGGTGGAGTCAGGGGCTGTTCAACAGAACTCCTCAATAAATAAGCCGATTGAGTTGAAACTCGGCAAATCTGTCAAGTGAGTTCTGTTGAATAGCTCCTGACTCCATCATCAGATCAGCTCGCTGTCATCATATTATTACATTGTAGTTGAAACTTGACAGACATGGCGAGTTTCAACTCAATCGGCTTATTTATTGAGGTGTTCTGTTGAACAGCCCCTGACTCCACCATCAGATCAGCTCGTTGTCACCATATTATAACATTGCAGTTAAAACTTGACAGATGTGCCGAGTTTCGACTCAATCAGCTTATTTATTGAGGAGTTCTGTTGAGTAGCTCCTGACTTCATCATCAGATCAACTCCTAACCACAATAACCGTTCAAAACGTTTCTAAAATAAAAAAAAATTAGCAAGAAATGTGAATTCTAACGTATTATTTTTCTCAAAACTGCCGGGTTAGATTTTGATGCCCCCTTGCACAAGGATGTAGTTGAGGTATCCCCACATAAATACCACTACAGTATCGCTATTGGTTCATAGACCACTCCCCATACAAAAAAAAACAGTCTCCTTTACATACCTTTTAACCGTTTCCGAAAAGTGGAAGCACTCCTGGACAGACGATATATTTGTATTTAACACTTAATTTGTTTTATATACTACTAAGATAGCAGACAAGCATGCGGCCTACCTGATGGTAAGCGGTTACCGTAGCCTATGGACGAACCAGTTGTCACCGCCGCGCATCCTCGCAAATCTCTGGCAACCTTACTACTCACCGCAGGAACACAACACCATTCGAGAAGAATGATGTTATTTGGCTACGATATTCTGTTAGGCGGAGGTACTTCCCCCGTCGGGCTGCTCGAACATAGAGTGAGAAAAACCCACGATGTCCTTAGATAGATAAAGCGTTTATTTGCAACTTAAAATCTTCTTAAAATACACACAAAATAAGAATTAAAACAAAGGAGTGAAGAACTTTGCTGTTACAAAAAGGCGTCTGATCTTTCGTCAGAACCGGATGAATACGTTCTCTACAAAACAACAAAGGAATTTAAAAACAAACAAATATCAACCTACAACATAAACTATTTTAAACATAAAAACTTTTAACTATAACTGATTTCCTTTCCACGTCTTATTCGTACCTCCGTACCCATATTATAAATGTGAAAGTGTGTTTATTTGTTTGTCTATTTGTCCTGCTTTCACGTCAAAACAGAGCAACGGATTGACGTGATTTTTTGTGTGGAGATTGTTGTAGCGCTTAAGAGTAACATAGGATACTTTTTATTAGGCTACCACGCGAGCGAAGCCGCGGGCACCAGCTAGTTTACCATATACGAGTATTAATAGGAAGCAAGTTTCATCTGTATATCATTGTGATTCACTAATTGATTTCTGAATTGTTCATGATATAAGCGCTTCAATTCAACTATCACTATTGCTCTGTGTTATTCATGTGTGTAAGCCTCTGTGACGTTCAAATGACGTTATTAAACCGTACCTAGTGTGAGTGATTAATGCCTTAATCCGAATTGCGTCAACTTGGGTTTGCATAATTAACGTCTCAACTTGCCCATGGGTTCGAACCCCGCAGTTTTCTGTTGAGGCTAAAACGATGCCAAAGTTTTACCAGTAAAAAATTACATCGTCAGTGGAAACCAAAAAACGCTAAATCGCCAAAATGCGATTTCAAATGCGAAAATCAACTTTAAAGTTGATTATCCACGAATCGCTATTGGCTTGGTTTCTTCCTTTTCACTGACGATATTCTACTAGCAGTGCCCTTGCGGCATTACCCCCGTACCCGTAGTGATGGTTTTTGGTGATGATGATGAAAATAAGCCTATAACCTTCTTCAAGAGTTTAGGTAGCTATCAAATGCAGAAATAATTTTTCAAATCCGACTGGTAGTTTCTGAGATTAGCGCGTTCAAACAAACAAACAAACTCTTCCGCTTTATTATATTAAGTAGGTATTATATTAAGTAGGTATATTCTTTATTGCACACCTTAGAATAAGCAAGATAAAACAATGACAAAACGAAGTAACAATGTACAATGGGCGGCCTTATCGCTAAGAAGCGATCTCTACCAGGCAACCTAAAAAGTATAGATTGAAAATGAAACGAAATATGCTCAAGGCTGTATCTGCAGGGCGCAGTAAACAGTCGTAATCATTATTTTATTTTTTATTTTTTATTGATTTGATTGAGTTGGAAGATTACTGAAGTTTTATCACCGAACATCATTTCAGTAGTTATAATTCATCCCGGAAGGAATTATAATCCAAAATGTCTAGCAATTTCCACGTAATCCAATCAATTTGTCGTCACATTTGAACGGTATTTTATGATCTCGATACAACCCAGTTTCATCTGGAACTTGTAGCAATACTTAGCTTTGGCTACAGAACATATAATAGTATCAACATCAAAATTTTTCACTTGAAACTTTACATCATAGTTTTAGAATAACATGAAGACAAAATTTGATAACAGTGACATAGATCAAAAACATAAAAGGTAAGGTAGTATACAAATTCCTTTTATAAAAGTCCATGTTGTAATTGATACAGGCTGAAATTGAGTGAGTTTTGCAGAATGGAGTTCTTCAAAAAGGGCGTTTTAGTGTGACTCCTCGGGTGTCACAGGCGTCCATAGGCTACGGTAACCGCTTATCATCAGGTGGGCCGTATGCTTGTCTGCTACCTTAGTAGTAAGTATAAAAAAAAAAGTTAAAATAGGAACAAAGATCATTCGATTCTTCATGTTTTCAAAATAATTTGAGGTAAGTAAATAAACTTGTTTAAAAGCTTTTTTAGTAGTCTACGAAATAATACGTAGTTGAGTATAAGACGTTGCAATGTCACCTGGATCTTCAAAGTTGTTATTCTAATAAATCTCTTACAGAACAGGTGACATAATTATATCTCTAAGGCTGGATTTTACCAAACTGGATTAAGTTTTATCTGGAGATTAAACCACAGATTATACTGCTGTTTGTTTGAATATTTTGACATTGTAAAGTTGACACCTTATAACCAGGATAATTTGAATGCACCTAATAATGTTCGGTTGCGCTTTCTAAACAATTGTATTTCGAATTCTGTCGGCTAACAGAATAACTACCTACTCTGGGAGTAAGATGACAGTTTAGTCGAATCCAGCCTTAGTAATTGATTTCGAAACCGCTCGATATGCCGTGCGATAAAGCCCAAATGATGAAGTCCCTTCGAGATTTGTAAGTGACACAGCCATTTCTGGGGTAATTCTGGCTTAACGCAGCCAAAGTGGTCGTTATCGGTGATTTATTCGGTACCCTCACGGAAATGGAACTTGAACGGTAGCCCCCAGGTGACTTTATTAACATACTTGTGTAGCTTGCGCTTTTTATTCAATTTGGTTCTGCGGCTTCCATTGATAAGTGGCATTGGAGTTTGTCGGTGAAAGTTTGAATTGTGTGCGATTGTAGAGATGGATATTTGTTTTTATCTTATGTTATTGTAAAAATAAAACACTGTGACGTAACACTGGGTGGTAGACGTACTCTCAGATCTTTTCAATTTTATAAAACTATATTAGTAATTACGAATAGTTTTATAGCAAATATCCCACTGCTTTGGAAGTAAAAATGTTCGTTGCCAAAATGTAGGAAAGGGGCCAAATTTTGGGGTTACTAGGTCAAGAGGGGTCTCGTATGAAAGGGCTTGATTAACACCTTAGGAAATGGAAATTTTCACTGTTTAAAAATCGCATAGATTTAAAAGACGCCTCAAAAACCAAATTGCACCTCATCTTTTTTGATTCTGAAGAAGTTTGATTCTAATTGATTAGAACCTTCTTGTGACTCGCACTTGACTGATTTTGTAACAACCAGTTATTTTTTAGAAAAGCTTAATAAATACAAATCGTTGACATATCCGTACCTCCGTACCCATATTATAAATGTGAAAGTGTGTTTATTTGTTTGTTTATTTGTCCTGCTCTCACGTCAAAACAGAGCGACGGATTGACGTAATTTGTGTGGAGATAGTTGGAGGGCTGGAGAGTAACATAGGCTTTTTATCTGGGTACCACGCGAGCGAAGCCGCGGGCTGCAGCTAGTTTCCCATAAAGAAGATCATTCATTTTGGGCCCAAAAGCCAGAGTGCCGTGCAACAAAAAAAGGCTTGGCCACGTTTGGGAAGTCAATCCGAGTATTTTTCATTAGTGCACAAAGTCTCTTTAAACCATTATTAACCCCTAAAATTCACCTCTCTCTTACTTACACACACACACACATACACACACACACACACACACACACACACACACACACACACACGCGCGCGCGCATACACGCACACTCCTTCCGTATCCTTGCAGTATTCTTTAAATTCACATTAGATTCATAATCTTGTCTTGATAAGTAAAGTACCTAAACGTAAAAAGTAATTGTAAACTTTCTATATATTAGCCACTTACATTATTTTTGTAACATAGTTGCTGGAACCCCATCCTCGTTTTGTTTGGAGGAGAGCGCTGATTCCGCTACTCAGTTTTATACTTTTGCGGTAGTCAACGTTTCCTTTTTGTACTCTACTACCTTGTTATTTGTTCCAAATAAACACTTTGAATTGAATTGAATTGAAATTATTTCATTTGATTTTTTTATAAACAAAAATTTGTTTTCCAAAACGTGCCATATCTTTTTTTGATGGCCGTCACTTTGGCGTTTGGGCCCAAACATGTATGAAGCCTGAATGATCTCCTTTTCTAATAATCATCAACGAAAACCTATCTATTCTAGCCTATCTTGTATTGGTGGTGTTGGTTTTCCAAATATAAATAAATAAATAAATAATCAACTCTAGAGTTGGCCTTCAACCCCACTTACGTGCTTACAAAGAATCGTAAATGTCTCAAGATCTACATTTCCTGGGAATGAATTTGTGATTCTGTTTATTCATTTTGTTCAACATAAAGCGACGGTCCTTCAAACCTTCGAGTGCCAACCTCACTAAGGTCTCGTCTAGAGTCGGGATCTGTTTTAAATTAATGAGTACTTATACGTGGAGTGACGTCATTGTTCGGTGTGTACTGAATTTAATTAATTCTGGCTGTTTTGTCTCAAGAGTCGACGAGAGGTCCAGCCTGACTTCTGTTGGGAAAAACTAAGTTTTGTAACTTTTCCCTACTATATATTTATGTTCATACTAGTGAACGCCCGCGGCTTCGCCAGCGTGAACTACTTTTTTTATCCTTCGGGAACCATACATTTTTCGGGGATAAATTTATAATTATTTATTTATATAGTTATTATTCACGTGGTGATGACCGGTGGAGTAGAGTGCTTACCGAGTGGTGGCCTAGAGAGGGGTACAGGAGTGTAGGTCGTCCACCGGTAAGATGGATCGACGACATAGTTAAAACCTCAGGTCGTACATGGGCTAGATTGGCGCGATTGTGATTCAACTAAACTCAAGGTCTGCCAAAGAGCTATGGAGCGCAGCGTGCTAGGGGTGAAGAGGATAGACAGAATCCGCAATACAATCCTGCGTGAAAAAACAGGGATAGCAGACGTTGGAGACAAAACTGCCAAGTTAAAATGGAGTTGGACGGGGCACATCAGCCGGATGGGTACGGACCGGTGGGCACAAGTCGTCACACAATGGGTGCCTGCAGATGGGCACCGCAGCCGGGGTAGTCCGAGGAAACGTTGGCGTGACGACCTGGACAACTTTCAGAAAGGCTGGTGGGAAGTGGCGAGTATTGGAGGGAATTGGGGGAGACCTTTGCCCAGCAGTGGGACAGCATAGGTTAGCTAAAAAAAAAAAAATATGTTATTCCAGAACCTAAACTATCTACTTACATTCCAAACTTTATCAAAATCGGTTTAGTAGTTATACGTGGTAGGAGTCGCTTGTATCATTGCGGGTTCGAATCCCGTCGTAACTGAATATTTTGGTAAGATTTTTCTTTTTAAATGTAATAATACCTAAGTGTGGTTTAATAATATAAAAATCAAAAGTGTCATGTCAACTACATTCATTAGATAGACGAAATATTCGGAAACATAAAAAGAAAAAGTCACGTAAAACATATTCAGAGCTTATTGATATCGCGGGAGATAAGCGTGGGTGTTATAAAGATATCTTGACATTTTGCAGAATCCTGTTATAGGCTGAGTGTAGATTACAAATCGAATATCGGATTCCATTGACCCTGACCTTAACAAAATTTTATAAACAATGTAATCCTAATAGGGCTTTCATAAAACCAGTGTTATTTTTTTACGGAAGAGGGGGTTATGCAAGCCTCTTACCTGACGGTAAGTGATTACCGCTGCCTACGGACATCGGTAACCCTCAGGGTGACAGGCTGGTTGTCTATCTTGTCTCAAACCTCAAATTGGTCTCAAACTGGCAAAACGATCGCGTAGGTGTCTTTTGTCGCCTTCTGTCTCGTTGAGACGAGAGTGACAGAGCTACTTGCGTTGTCACTGAACACTGAAATATTTGAGAGTTTGAGACCGATTTTGGTCGCTATCAAAGATAGACAATCAGGGGGAAGAAAAGCTGCAGGTGTGTTCTTGGTCGAGGTAGTTTTTTTGAAGGTACAAACAACTATGGACGTTAAAGTGGGTGTAATTTGAGTGTGGTTTAAGTAACCTAAAGCCCACATTGTGACAAGTTGCTAGGCTATCGCTGCTATAGAATACAATTTTCCTTTACCGTTTATAAGTTCCTCTTCCTCTTCTTCTTCGTTAACTTCATTGCTGAAGGTGTGTCCTGAACGCCTTGACGGAAACGTTGACAATATTTTTTCCACATTACTCTAGGCTTATTTATAATCTATCTTGGGCGTTTATAAGTATGCCAATGTCTTCCTAAACGAAAAAAACATTAATGCACGGCTAGGATTCGAACATACGACTTCGGATCGAAAGTCGAAGGCACTATATTCCACACCGCCAACACGGTTCTATGAAAACATAGCTTATAGTAATACAATTATTTAAATTAGCAATGTCACTATTGGTTACTTCAGGGTAATTGTATCAATTAGGTGAAGAGTAAACTAGGGTTAAATAGGAGTGGCAGGTACATAGATGTTTATGCAAAGGGCTATCGATCTGTTATGTATATAATGCTAACTTCCATAAAATGTGTCAAATGTTTATATGAGCCTCTGACTATCCCTTGGAAAAATTTCAAAAATAGATTGTTTTTTGGGTAAAGTCCTACTGACCACATTTTGTTTTCGTTTCGAAATTTCGAGTTCTATTTCAAAAAGTAAAGAAAAGCAAGAGGGTGTTGGTCGGAGGAAGAGATCTTGGTTGCAAAACATCAGAGTGGACGGGGATAGCGAGCGCTGCCGAACTATTTCGCCTCGCTAAAGATCGGGAACAATATGCCATATTGACTGCCAACCTTCGCTAGTCGGAGAGACACCATTAGAAGAAGAAGATTTCAAAAAGTGAGATTAGTCAATAACTGGATTTCAAAGTACCTATCTTTAAAATAAATTAATAATAAAATAATAATAAATAAATAAATAAATAGAACGAATTCGCAGGCATTCCTCTAGTTTCATAATAAGATCCTCAAAAAGGTCGCAGCGTAATGGTAACGAATCGACGATAATAAGGCAACATAATGCTTGCAAAATTCTTCGCAGCACTTAGATGCCATTACAATGTGATTCCAAATCCTCCATTACTAACGTGACCATACGTCCTGTTTCGAACGGGACAGGTCTGTTCCAGACGGAAATTCGGTAGGTACTTACAAAAATGTTTGTCAAAAATGTAATATCCATGCAATCAAACTTTTTTCAGGATTCTCGTGGACAATGAAATTTTATGTTGATAGCGAGCTGATCTGATGATGGAGTAACAGTCAAAATAAAAAACTTGTTACTTGAACAAGTTACTAAATTAGGAATTTTAAAAAACCGTCTTCAATGTTATAAACAGCAATTTTCTGCACTCTTGAGGTGCATTTCTGTTCAAAACTCCGAAAACCCTTCCTCCCCAAATTTTTGTGGCACCTATCGGAAAGTACACCCTTATAACAAAAATAATTGAGAACCTCCGCCTTGTTTTGAAGTCGGTTAAAAATCTGTTTAACAGAAAACTTATTTATCCACAAATATCACATTTATGATTGTCTCACTTCGTCTAAAATTATTATGGTCACATTATCCATTACCCCTCAGCTTTACCCGGAGGTTAGACAATACACAGCCTTAATTATTGACAATTAACAACAATATTGCCTTGCTAATACTATGTGGGTGGAAGGAATCCTTTTGTAACCCGATGATAGCGACGCACAACTTCTTATTGGAATGTGTTTTGTCGAAGCGGTTTTAGCTACACGATCATTTTAATAACAGTAGCAAATGGAACTAGATAATTAAGCACAGTAGACATTGTCAGATCTATGCTAGACCATAAAACAGTAAAACAGTAGCAAATGGAACTAATTAATTCGTTTTACTTCTACTTTTAGTAGAAATTTTCAGATCTATCTTATACCATAAAGATATTTCAAATAAGTCTTAAAATGCTTATATCTTAAATCTTCGTTTTATAAGAAAATAAAAAAAAATTATATGACTCTAGGCTTAGCTACCAAATCATTATAAATAAGGCAGCTATCACGCTTTATAAATCAAAGCCTCACGCCTTAGTCCTCCTCTGATCCTTCCTATATCCAGCATTCTTCATCGTTTTCCAAACGATCATAGAAGTATCAAATAATAGAAATGGCAGTAATATTGCAGCCTTATATCACTTCTCAAATCAAAGCAAAGTTAACTGCAGTTTTCCGAATGCATTCTTATCTACACGCTCGTAACTTATTGAATATCTACATAGTAAAACTCAAAACAGTTATTCAACTTAAGAAAATAAAATAAAAAAATGTTGAAGTCATTTTCACACGGTATTTTATCTATAGACATGGACAGGACAATAATAATAAAGCTAAAAGGGGCTCATAAGACTTTAAAAAATATTTTCGAACATTCGAACATTATGTACCTACTTATGTAGTAGTCAATTAAAATCATACATACATAAAATCACGCCTGTTTCCCATCATAGGAGTAGACAGAGACCACAGGTCTCCATTTGCTACGCTCCTGACACTTCTTTCGCTTCATTCACTCTCATCACATTCTTCATGCAAGATATTATATACCTACTCCGCCCGCGTGGACTACTATTTTTATCCCACGGGAACCATACATTTTTTTGGGATATAAAGTAGCCTATGGTATGTTACAGAACCCAAACTATCTTTAGGTATCCCAAATTTCTTCAAAATCAGTTTAGTAGTTATGGGGATACGTGGTAACAAACATTCAAACACACACACACGCACACACGCGGACTTTCGCCTTAATAATATTAGTAGGATTCAAAAAACTTTCTTATTTACTTTTATTTATATTTATAGAAGTGAGTTACTGAGGTCACTATGAGTACTATGCCATCAACTTTCATATTGCACCTGCGCCGATATTGCCCCGTGCCCGCTAGTTGCGCAATTTATAGCCACACAGAAGAATAGTTGATTTTAAAATGAAATTGCGCTACTCGATCACGAACGCGTAAAGTTTGCAACAGATGATCATATATTATTCGCTCGGAAATTGTTTGATATGCTGATTTATTTTCCGACCTATTCGATTTATTCCGTGGTTATTAACCAAACTATGATAAATTGAATTAACGATGAAAAAGTGAGGTTACAGGATAAAAAGTGAGTACTTTTGCAAGGTAAAATATTTGTCAAAATAAATGGATTGGCAATTTTTATTTTGATAAAAATACGGGATTTAGAAAGTAAACTGTTCGTTGGTGTCTATGTATGTATTTACAAAAAAAATGTAAGTATATAAGTAGTATATCGGTCATGTGGTTCACACAACACAAGTTCTGCTTACTTTGGGGCTACGTGATACTGTGTGAAATTTCCAGCCCTATTTATTTATTTTATTCAAGACTGATTTGCACAACCCTAACGTGGCATACACATCACTAACAAGCTAATTCATACCCAGTAACTAGCCTAACATATCTACAGATTTAGTATGCATCAAGCCCATACCTCAAACTTTCGCACACGCTCTATAACTCCCTAACCACGGGTGCAAACCAAAAAGCTACACACGATCGAAACTAAAACATAATATTTCATACTACGCCAAAGAAATCGAAAGCTCCATTAAAGGCTCAACGGGGGACTTACCCGACCAGCGTAACAAGACCTCCTAACATCCCCAGTAATTTACAAACCCGAGCTCTTTATGCTTGGTCGCGGTTATAACCAGAACTTCGCAAAGTAGAGTAATAGTGGTGTGCACTTAATATTGCTGAATGTAAAGGCATTTATGGTATTTCGCTGTGTTCAAGTAATATTGGAGAAGTGCATGTAGTGTTTTGTTAAGCTAAGTGCTGTATTTAAGGGTCATTTAGAACTCTTGTAAGGTATAACATTTCAATTTAGTAAATGTTGTTCTTGTTGTTTTTAACCCCAACTGTTCCACTGCTGGGCAAAGGCATATCCTCGAGTTTTCCAGTCTCATCGGTCCAACACCTTTGCCACTTCTTCTTCTTCTTTCGTGTCGTTGTTACAACATACACTTTGATCAGTAAGTAGCTACATCTAGTGGCATTACGAGCTCAGCGCTTTTGTGCTTCGGAGGGCACTTAAAATTGTCGGTCCCGACTTTTAAGTCGTTAAGCCATGACGGAGGCCTTTAGGCAGCCTAAAAACTCCTTCACCAGAGTTGGCCACTTGATAATAGGAACTTACTTACTGTTTTTTTTTTATTTTCTTTAATATAATTTACAGCCCCGTCTTCACCTACTGTTGTGTGTTTAAATTTGTGCCCTTTATAGGCCCTTTATTTATGATGTTGATTTCTCAATCGGACAAACAACGTTTTTATGTGAATGCCAAAAGAGATAGTTTCAACCTAATTTAGACAAGACAGCTGTTCTCATAAAACATTGTCTCGACAATGAAAACAAAAATTTCATCATCT
Organism: Camptogramma bilineatum; assembly: GCA_958496255.1. Taxonomy (NCBI): domain Eukaryota; kingdom Metazoa; phylum Arthropoda; class Insecta; order Lepidoptera; family Geometridae; genus Camptogramma; species Camptogramma bilineatum. The sequence continues at coordinate 15,323,782 of OY292453.1, forward strand.
AAAGATGCTTCTGAGAGAACAAAGTGATTGCTTTGTAGTTTCTTTATTTTTTGTCGTAAATTGTCAGTTTATTTTTGACGTTATGAATCAAAAGACTTGAATATAAGGACTCTGCCTACTACTATAGTACCAAAAGTTGTGGATGTATGAAACGTTATAATATAGTAGATAGTAGCCAACTCTGGTGATGGGGTTTTTAGGCCGCCTAAAGGCCTCCGTCATGACTTAACGTCTTAAAAGCCTGGACCGACAATTTAACGAGCCCTCCAAAGCACGGAAGCGTTCAGCTCGAAATGCCACTTGCGGTCACCCATCCGAATTGTGACCGCGAACATCATTGCTTAACTTCAACGATCAATCAAGAACGTCTCAGCAGGCTACGCCACGAGTGCATCAATGTTTTTTGCCTTTGCTGTTAAACACAATAAATAAATAAATATAAATATTGCTGGACATTTTACACAGCGCCATCTAGCCCCAAACTAAGCAAAGCTTGTACTATGGGAACCAGATAACTGATAGAATACTTATATATTTGTAAATACATACTTATAATACTTTATAACACCCAGACACAGAACAATGGTACTATAACATGTTTTTTTTTTTTTACAATCCAAGAAGCCATTTTGCAACACTGACTGAACTCACGACCTTTGAATCAAAAGTCGAGCTACACCCCACTACGCCAACACTGCTATTGGTAAATTGAATCGAATTGAAATTCACGTCACGAATAGATCCAAAGATCAAGTCTGAACTAATCAATTTACTTCCGGTCTGGAAGTCAAGGAATTTGCTGAAATGACAGGAACAATTTTAATCAAATTTTACTTTCGCTTCACAAAATGGTGAAAATCAAGGTTCTACGTCACAAAAACAACGTTTACTTACCAGTTGTGTTAAAATAAATTAAATAAATGCTGAACGTTTCAAGCATCATCAGTCTCAAAATAAGCAGAGCGTTTTATGGGAATTATATGACTGATATACACAAATCCTTTTTTTTATACACCCAGACCCGAGACAAATATTTGCGGATCATACAAAAGTTTGCATCGAGGCGGGAATCGAACCCCTAACTTTCTCTGTTTCTGGTGGGCCTTCGCCATCTGCGCAAAGAAAGCTATGATGTAGTATCCTTAGTTGTGAGCTATGCTTAGTTCTCGACGCAGTGATCCCTCTTTTAAAGGGTCAGCAGCGCGAGTGTGACTCCTCTGGTGTCGCAGGCGTCCGTAGGCTACGGTAACCGCTTACCATCAGGCGAGTCGTATGCTTGTCAGCTACCTTACTAGTTCTGCTATCTTCCCATAATCCCAGGTATTTTGTTGAGGCAATGATTACCTAGTAGTACTCGTACTTGTTTATTTTGTAAAGTACTGGATGAACCTCCATTTATCAGTAGGCATTTTGTGTAGGCATAGATTACCTTCTCCTATTATATAAATCAACTACCTCTATAATCAAAATGCCTAAGTTTATATTGGTCTTGTTAGAGAAAGCCTTGCTTATAATTAATTGACTCAGCTTTATTATTATTGCTATAGTGATTGTTATATTAAACAACCACTTGGTCCTAAAGATACAGTCCAAGTACAAACATTTGAAGACGAGATCGGTTTTCAACGAGCTATCAAAATAACTTCATATGTATGAAGCACTTCTTGGTATTCTATATTTATACTACTGAACGCCCGCGGCTTCACCCGTGTGGACTACTATTTTTTATCCCACGGGAACCATACATTTTCCAGAATAAAAAGTACCCTATGTGTTATTCCAGAACGGATACTATTTACATTCCAAATTTCATCAAAATCGGTTCAGTAGTTATGGCGATAAGTGGTAAAAAAACATTCACACACACAGACACAAGCACACACACACACACATACACACACACGGACTTTCGCCATTATAATATTAGTCGGATTGTAGCTAAATCTGACTGATTTACTAACTACTAATTCATTATCAAGAAGAAAGTATCTTCTTTAGTCGAAAAACGGGGTTATTCCTGATTGTCCCCGCGTCCTATCCCCGAGAGGGGACAAGGGGAAAAACGACCCAATAAACAGATTTATTTTCGAAATTTGCCTGAAAAGCCTGAATGACTGAATTTTCCTGTTTTCTAGAATTTATAAAAAAATGTCCACACATTTCTAAGCGACATACATTATTCATACAATACAAACGTACGTCAGTTTATCCGTAACAGAATAAGCGGTGTATCGCCATAATCTAAACATAAGTTGAGGCATAAATCATAAAGTTTTCAAACGTCATTGAATACAGCATTGTGATATATGACGGGTAGTGTGACCAATATGTTTAGTTTTGGTATAAAACGTCGAAAATTAAAAAAAAAAGTAAAAGTAGGTAACGTTTTTACAGTGGAACAAAAAAACTTGCTTCATTCCAACCTTATACAGTTGTTCTATCTCACGAAGGCCGGTTGGTCTTAATTGTGTGTATGTTCACATGCACGTTGTTTCTGTGTGCGTAAGCTCGGGAGCGCTCAGAATCGGCCCACGCACACAGAAACAACGTGCATGTGAACACACACACAATTAAGACCAACCGGCCTTCGTGAGATAGAACAACTGTACTAGGATAAGTTAAGATTAGAATAAGCCGAAAATAAGATCATAAATAATTACCATAAACTTTTTACAACTTCGATAAACGTCTTGCGTGACAACGTCGCGTTTCAGAGATAGGCAAAGACCTAGATAGGTAATAAATAAATAAATAAATAAAATAAAATACATTTATTTCGAGCATTTAACTCATAGTAGGTAAGGGTAAGGCAACACACACAAAAAAATACAGACAAAGGTACTTAAAAACGAATTGTATTGCTGGCCAGGTGTCGCTCACAACAGTGCCTCGTATAGGGGCAGTCCACCCTGGCCGCAATAATTGCCAGGACGGTGTTGGAGCTGGCCCGCAACCTAAGGCGTTGTCCTAATAGAACGCGACTACGCGATCATCGCAAGTTCGTGCGAATTTTAGTCGTACGAATCCGCGATCAAACATACTGATGTCGAATAGGTGTCCTAATTGACATTCGCGCGATGCGATTGCGCGACTATAATGATTGATGCGAACACGCGATGGTCGCATCGCTCGCATCGCGCTTCGCGTTCTATTAGGACAACGCCTAATGTAAACCGTAATGACAATGTTTATGAAAAGCTTATTCAGTTAGATAAAGACATAAGTCGATTGAAATCAAATTGAGCCATGAAAATTCTTACAAACAATCTCGGCCCTCTGGGCATTTCGTATATTCAAAGCTCGCTTATTAAATACCGCTGTTAAATCGCAAAAATACACTGCATATTAAATTTTGCTAACATCAGCTTTGGAAATCTGACCTTTGTTGGGAGTAAGTTTGAAACAAACAAAAGCTCTGCCTTTTGCACTATAGGTCGTGGGTTCGATTCCCACCCAGGATAAACATTTGTGTGATGAACATAGATGTTTGTTCTGTGTCTGGGTGTTATAAAGTGTTATATGTATGTATTTACAAAAAAAGTATATAAGTATTTTATCAGTTATTTGGTTCCCATAGTCAATCTTTGCTTAGTTTGGGGCTAGATGGCGCTGTGTGAAATGTCCAGCAATATTTATTTATTTATTCTTAAAATGTGTGCAAAATTGAATGTATGGAAAGTGTACCTAAAAGTGACAGTCGTGCCCGAGGCCAAGAGAGAAAAAGACCAGTGGGCTGATTGTCTAACTTGTCTCAAACCTCAAATTGGTCTCAAACTGTCAAAACTGTATCTTTATCGCGTTCGGTCTCCTTGAGATGTGAGTGACAAAGCTACTTGCGTGGTCACTGACCATTCATCCGCCCAAACCGCCACCTTTAGGTATTTATCTAGCCGGCTCTAATCGAACTCCCTATTAGATTTCTTCAAATGTTTGTATAAACTCTTTTAAGTAAATGTTCATTGTGAGGTGGTAAACCTCTACGGCGTAGAACTGAAGCTCTACGCCGTAGGTCTACAAAAAAAAACTGACTGGAACCCCAAGATGCGGTGACCTTCTCTCAGACCTTTGAATATGTCTAAGGGGATAGTCAGAGGTATGTCCTAATACTTATTTGGTACATGCCCACATTTTGCAGAAGTTAGCATTCCTTACGTGAGGTTGCTAAACTATTGCCGCCAGAAAGCTAACTGGTTTTTAACACGATATTAATTTCGTTCGCAGCTTTTTTCGTCATTTATTTTTAATGTTTAAATTGACTTAAGGACCTGGAAAGATCTTCGTGGAGAAGGAAGTATCAGTTACTTATACCGAAACTTAAATTAAAAAAGAATAAATTGACTGAATACAAAAAAAGGATAAAGCAGTTCGACGCTTTTTCCCAAAAATAGTATAAAAAGTGTTGCACCCTAACATCTGTCACCAAACCGAGCAAACAATATATTTACATCACTGGACGTTACGGTGTAAGCGAGATTTATCACCGTCGCGACTCCACGAAACTACCATTAACGCGATCTTTCTGTTGGTTTAGGTTATTTCTATGCAAATGTAACGATTTGAATAGATAACCGAGATATCGTGATTGATTGACTTTGATAATAGTTCCTCCGATTATCTAATAAGAAAACTTAATTAAAGAGGGTTTTATTGTGAAAATTGGTTTAAAGTACTCTCAGTTTATGTATAAAGCTAGTCGGTATACCGCTAGAATTAATCATTGTTTAAAAAACTATTCACCATCCCGCCCCAATTTTGACTGAGTACGGCTTTTCTTAATATCATCCTTCTATCAATAAAGGGTAACCCCATTATTTATCAACTGTCAAATTAGCAAGGCTTTAGTGAATGTTTTCTTCCTGTCATTCTCATATCAAAGGAAGAAACAGCAACAGAAAGTAGCGGCGATCAGAGCTCTAGAAAGCTTGTAAGTTCATTATGAAAAGGGTAAACTTCATGTAAATCATATTCCATACATCAAAATATCAAGTAGCAATTTCGATCGGGAAGCAATTCCCAGAGATTGCAGCGCAAACTTGTCCTAACCCAAAAACAATTAGATGGTTCAATCTGACGCGCAGACAGACTTACATAGCATCAGATGCACATCAAAGCCTCCCCAATTTGACTGGCACTACTCGTACAGTGACTTTATCCAGTAGGGATACTTATTTTCCGTGTTCCGTGTATAGCGTACTACATAATACAATCATTTATTGCTCATTGTACGGACGCATTAGCACGTTGAAGTGGCAATGGGCAGGCTTTAAAGCAAGCAGCACAGGTGGCCCGGCTCTGAGATGATGATGACTGCTCATTGTTGAGATGTTGAAATCCCTCTAAATTATTATTTATTTATATCAGTGGAAACGGTTACATTGCTTCGTAGCTTAGCTTTTATATCCTCGCAGCATAGCTGCATAGCACACATCTCTAATGAAAAAGCACCCTAGAGGATTGTCAAAAGCACGTCCACATCACATTTTAGTCAGTTAAATTTTATGTAGCTGTGTTAGAGGCGTAGTTGGGGACAAGTCCAATTACACATTAACATGCACACTTTCAAAGCTAATAATATGGTGACATGTTACAAGATAAGTCCATCAAGAGCAGTTAACGTAAACATGACAAGTTACAAGACCGCATTTACTGTTCAATACTGTTTAATACTGTGCGTGTTTGATTAATTAATACTGAGCCATCTGGCTCCCATGAAACTGGCATCCATTGCATATCTCTTTCTATCTCTTTGTGGTACAGGAATTTTGCTTTAGGCATTCGTTTGAACGCTTGGGGGAGTTAAAATGCGTTCTGCGTCAGCCATAGCGGATGTTTTACACTTTCTTTGATAAAATACGTTTTTTTTTTAAGATATTCTGATAAGATTGATTAGGGTGCGCTTTGATGCAAAATAAAAAAAATATTGAATAAAAAAGAGTTAAAAAATGGCTTTGTACAAGTAACTTAAAATTTATTTTAACCGTCCTTCTAAACTTACTTTATTTAAATACCTTTTAAATTTTTTGTCATTAAACAAATCCTTACCTACACAAAAGTTCTTTTTCTGTCCATATAAAAAGAAAGTGGTTTTTAATTATTATTATTATAATTTATTATTAAATATGATATGTTGGTCGCAGAGTTGATGCCGATTTCTTGAACAGCACTTCAATATAATACGTACAACAAATACTAATAGAATCAGAATAACAGAAGATAAAATCGTTTCCGATTTCAATTCATTTCGTTCGTGTCTCTTGATTACAAATTGAAATGTAAAGTTAATTTAGTCGGTAAAAGAATCTCACGATGCACTCCTCTATATTAGCTCTGCAGTCGCGAGCCACTTTGTACGTATGTGTGTCTTAATTAAAAGAATGCGTCGTGTTGCGTAATTGGATTTGACTCAAAGTGCTGTTCGTTTTGAGCTTTTGTTTTGAACAAAATTTATAACAAGGTACCAGAGAGCATAAAAAAATTCAATTGACTGACTTTAAAAGCCATCTTAAGGCTTTACTTGTGGAAAAATGTTATTACAGTATTTCCGAGTTTCTAAACGATGACCTGAGTTAATTTTTACTGTAGTTACTAAGTTAGTTTAATTTTAACCCTACCAAGACTCAAGTTTGCGCATTCACCGCTAAAAAAACCCCATTTACTGTGGCCCCACAATTCCAGAACCCACCCTTATCCATCTCCAACAGCATTGGGATCCTGGGTGTCGACATTTCCAGTGACGTTCAGTTTCGTCGTCATCTGGAGGACAAGGCTAAGCTGGCATCCAAAAAGCTCGGTGTGCTCAATAAATCGAAGCGGTACTTCAGTGCGGGGATGAGACTGCTTCTCTATAAGTCGCAGGTCCGGCCCCACATGGAGTACTGTAGTCATCTTTGGGCGGGAGCACCTGGATACCAGCTCGGGCCATTTGACTCGATACAAAGACGAGCTGTGAGAATTGTTGACAATCCCAGGGTCTCAGGTGGTATTGAATCGTTAAGCCTCAGAAGAGACTTTTCCTCTCTATGTGTATTCTACCGCTTGTATAATGGGTTGTGTTCTGAAGAGCTATTTGAAATGGTGCCTGTAGCTCCATTCTACCATCGCAATGCTCGCCATCGGCAGGGGATCCATCCTCACACCTTGAAACCAATGTGGTCACGTACGGTGCGGTTTCAGAGGAATTTCCTCCCGCGAACAGTTGGGTTGTGGAATGATCTACCTGCCGCGGTTTTCCCCAGTGACTACAGTATGGGATTCTTCAAAAAGGGCGTTTTGAAATTCTTAAAAGGGTCAGCAGCGCGAGTGTGACTCCTCTGGTGTCACAGGCGTCCATAGGCTACGGTAACCGCTTACCATCAGGTGGGCCGTATGCTTGTCTGCTACCTTAGTAGTATAAAAAAAAAAAAAAAAAAAAAGTTAGATGTTGTTCTCTGACTGATTTTAATATAAGTTTAAGGTTTTGACAATATTATTTCTTAATGTATTTTATTCTTTTAAACCATAAATTGACATGCCTAGTTATGGTAAGATTGCACTGGAACTTTCTCTACTTTTAAGACCATTATTGGACCTACTTTCTAGCAAGAAAATGAATTGAATTTTGTTTATGAACTGTATAGTGGTCGGATGAAGTAAGACTTTTACGGTCTTATGCATGAAAACTTAGTGCGCCGACCAGGTTCGCTAGAGCGTTCTTTTGTTTTTGAAAACAACGCTCTAGTGAGCTTGGTCGGCGCACTAAGTTTTATGCATAAAACAGTTAATCTGGAGGGCGTGTTCGAATTGCACTCTTCAATAAATTTTCAGTTTATCATTTAATTAATAATAATAATAATAATATAGCCCTTTATTTCGATACCAACACTTAATTACAGTTTTAATAGTTTAATTATTCTAATTTGTACCGAACCCCTCTTGGGTATAGGCCTCCTCTAACCGTTTCCATCTCTCTCTATCCTCGGCAACCACCGTCCAATCTTCCTCGCCAACAGTTTCGGTGATTTCATCCAACCATCTTTTTCTGGGTTTGCCGGCCCGTCTTTTACCTTTTGGTCCCTTCCAAATTGTAGTAAGTCTTGTCCATCTCTGATCAGAGTATCTTGAGACATGTCCAGCCCAGCGCCATTTTAGTCTTAATGCATGAATCAAAGCATCTGTCACTTTAGTTTTCCTTCTTATTTCTGTACTTTTGACTTTATCTATTTTCCTTAGTTTAAGAATACTTCTTTCCATCGCACGTTGGCATTTTGTAATTTTGTCTCTTATCTTTTTTGTGTAAACCCAAGTTTGACATCCATATGTTAAGCAAGGTAAAAGATTAGTATCTAGGACTATTTTTTTTAAGTTTAGGCTGTATGGTCCTTTCAGGATCTCTTTCTGTGCCCAAAACTTTTTCCAGGTTATGTTGATTCTTCTGTCTACCTCTTCTTCTGTGTTGTTTTCGTGAAAAGATACTAGCTTGCCAAGGTATATGTAATTATCGACATATTCAATTGTATCCATGCCTATTTTGATTGGATTTTTAAGATAATTAGTCATTGTTTTGGTTTTACTTATGTTCATGTGTAGACCCACTCTCCTGCTCTGTTCATCCAGTGTAAGTAGCATTTGTTTTAGTTCTGTTGATGATTCGGAAAAAATTGCAATGTCATCCGCAAATCTTATGTGGTTTAGAGACTGGTTTTGTATTCTCAGTCCTTTATTTCTCCAATCCAGTTTTTTAAATATACTTTCCAGGACTGTGATGAACAATTTGGGTGATAAGGGGTCGCCCTGTCTAACACCTCTTGTGACCGGGAACTCTGTACCAGTTTTCTCAAGCTTCACTTTACTTACGCTGTTAGAGTAGATGTTTTTGATTATGTTTATATATTTTTGGTTGATATTGCTTTCTTCTAATGCTGTCCAGATGGAGTTGTGTGTTATACTGTCAAATGCTTTGGTGTAATCTACAAATGTGATGTAGAGAGGTTTCCGAAACTCTTTGTATTTCTCAAGTATTTGTTCCATTGTTTGGATATGATCCGTTGTGGAGAAACCTGATCTGAATCCAGCCTGTTCAATTGGTTGTAGGTTGTCAATTTGAGGTGTTATGCGACTGAGCAGTATTGATGTGAATAATTTGTAGATGTTTGATAGGAAGCTTATGGGTCTGTAGTTGGAGATGTCGTGGGGGTCTCCTTTCTTGTATAGTAGAGTTATTTCAGATTTATGCCATTGTTCTGGTATATCTTCAGTATCGATAATTATGTTAAACAATTTTGTCAGATATGTTGTTAAGACGGGCGCACCAAGTTTCAGCGCTTCGTTTCTAATGTTGTCTGGGCCTGGACTTTTCGCAGATTTTAGTTTTTTAATGTGAATAAGTGTTTCTGTTTCAGTTATTGGTGTTGTCGTCGAATCTGCTTCTATGGTGTTTTTATTTGTTCCGGTGTTTTCATGTGTATCTTCAGTTGGTTTTTTAAATAACTCTTTGTAGAATTTCGTTGCGGATTTGATTATGTCTTCTCGAGTGTTCATTTCTTCCTTTCCTTCTTTCAGTTTCATTATCCATGTTTTGCTCATTGTAAGTTCTTTGTGTGCTCGTTTTGTGCTTCTGAAGTTTATCAGATTTTTCTTTATAATTTTCTGTCTGTGGTTACTGTAATCCTCTCTAATTGCTCTGTTTGTTTTCTTGAAGAGTATTTTGAGTTCTGTCTTGTTTTCTTTTGTCTTGTTCTTGAGCTTTATAAGCTGTGCGCGTTTATCTATTAGCGTCTTTGTCTCGTCTCTTATTATATTATGATTTTTAATGTTCTTGGTGTCTTCTGGATTGTGTTTTAGACTTGTTATGATTATTTTCTCAAGGGTGTTGTAGTAGTTTTGTACTTTTGTAATATCTTGTAGTTTGTTGTGGGCTTCAATGTTTTTATGTAAATTGTCTAAGTATGTTTTTATAGTTTGTTCTGTTTCTGGAATGTTTGATGAGTTTTTAAAATTGCTCCGGCTTTTCTTGGTTGCATCTATTTTGAATGTGGCTCTTATTAGTTTGTGATCTGAGGCGAATTTAACTTGGTGTAGTACTTCTATATTTGTTATTTGTTTGTGTTTGTTGGTTAATACAAAGTCTATTTCATTTTTAATGTTCTATCCTGGTGCTACCCAAGTCCATCTGCGGTTTTTTCGTTTTTTAAAACATGTGTTCATTATCATCAGTTTGTACTCGCGGGCATATTCTATCAGACTTTCTCCATTTTTATTTCGTTCGCCATATCCAAATTTTCCCATTATTAGATTTTCATGAGGTCTTGGATGTCCTATCTTTGCATTAAAATCTCCTATGACAATGACAGTGTTATTTTCAATTTCATGCGCTCTTCTTAGATCGTTATAAAAGTTAGTTTTTTCTTCCTCTTTAGCCTTTTTTGTTGGTGCATATGTCTGGATAATGGAGATTTTAAGTTCTTCGATTTTTAATTGTAGTAATGCCACTCTTTCAGATATGCCTGTGAAGTTGACTATGTTTTTTTTGAGATGTTTTTTGATAAGGAATCCCACTCCGTAGAGACCTTTGGTGGTTCCGATATAGCAGAAAATGTATTGTTGATGTTCTTCAATTTCACATCCCAGTCTCCTTACCTCCGAGAGGCCTAATATCAGTGCCTCCAGTCAAAAAGGGCACAACTCAAATTCGGCACTTTTCAGGAGAGCCAAAAAACCAAACTTTTAATGTTTTTTGCTATTTCGCAAGTGAAATCAAAATATCTATTGATACAGAATTGTAGACAAAAAATAGCCCTTTCATTTAATGGTAATCACTTTCACGTTCGTTTACTATTTCTATATTTTTTTCTTGTTTTACTTGGATTGTGCCTTTGTTAACGCAGATGTAATGGAATAACGTTAACTATTCTAGTCAGTTTACTCGTACTAAAAGAAATATTACGACTTGTGCCTTTTGAATAATGGAATAACTTTATTAATACTAGTCGATTTACTTCTATTCAAAGAAATACTAAGACATAATCCATTAGTAACGAATACTTACTATGACAATAACAGCTTATTTCCATCAATTACTGATGTCGAGAGCTATAGTTATGTAAATAGAATCTAGAGTTAAACAATAATTATGATATTTTTAATATTTATTTCAAAAAAATCAACATTATGACAAATGTTTTCAATAAGTAAATTCTAAGTATTCCTCGGTATTTTAAATTACTTCCTCATTTTCTGGTATAAAGCACAAACCGGGGTCGTCTTCAGCTCTCTCTCTGATTCAGAATTCAGTAAGTTGTATAAAAATCTTGAATTATGGTAGATCCTTTATGCACGGGAATAACCTGACTCACTCGTTATAAAGCCAACTCAGCTTCTCCCAGAAGCTCAGAAGTGTCCTGGGGTCTTCACATGCTTCGAGGAGCGACCTCGGGTTGTTAAGGATATGCTGCCGTTGTTCTGCTACGCCCAGGTATTCCAGGACTACGTGGGCTGCTGATTCTTCTTCGGTTAGACATCCCCTGCAGAGTGGGATGTCCGTGGCACCGATGTTGTACAGCTATTTATTGAGGGTACAGTGTCCTGTCAGCGTCCCTGTGATTATTTTGATGTCTTTTCTTTGTAGGTTCATCAGGCGACGTGTCAGTTATGGTGTGGCTGCTGTTATCGCTGCGCTGGACTGTCTGTAGTCCGTCGCCCGTGTCCATCGATCGTTGTGAAGGTTTTGGGTGTGTTCTGTATCCAGGTGCGTAGCTGGGAGAACGTCAGAGGAAGGAATGGGGCTGGGTATTCCACTTGTGTTTCCGAGCCCCTTCTGGCTAGTTCATCTGCAGCGACGTTTCCCAGTGATCCACTGCGTCCCTTGATCCACTGTAGAGTTACCCTGTCCTTTGCGGCGATACTTTCAAGGGAAATGTGACATTCGTAAATGCGCTTGGAGTTGCATATGTGGCTCTCCAGTGCTCTGAGGGTTGTTGTACTATCTCGGGGACTACTATGCCGTAGTCTTCTATCCCTCTCCGTTTGATAGCAGTGGCAGCTGATTGGAAAATGGAACTGCGTGAGCCTAGTGTCATAGGTAAGATAAGATAAGATAAGATTAGTTTTCATGTGTTTGTATTTTGTAGTGTTTCCGGGATGTCGATTGTCTTGGAATCTTATCACACGATATTATGGTAGAATAAATAAGTATCTCGTATCATGTGGTGGTCATCAAAACTTTTTCTAAAACTTGAACAAAAATCGTCAATTTAGTAATACTGGAAGGCAGAACGAGATCAATTACATTAAAAAACAAAAATTAAGACTTATTTCCTTCATCACATTAAATCAATCAATACCAGCGATACACAGATTATTATAATACTTACTACGTAAAAGATACATTTATGTCTCATTATTATCCATCCTTATAATCACCAAAAGCAACAAATAGAGATATTCCCTTAGAAACATGCATAACAAATGGATCAACTTCATTTATTTCTAACTCTGTTTATCTAATGTATTGGAACATCATGAGTTATGCCGTTTTGTTTCATTGTAATATTTTTTTAACTGAAATTATGCCTTCATGTTCGATGATGTTTTGGGCTTACTGCTACTTATTTCCTTTTAGTTGGGAAATTTTGTCGATAACTAAAGACGTTCCCTTTCTGACAGTCGAGTTATACCCTTGATGTAGTTGAAAAAACCAGGTTAGGATGCAGCTAGAGTTATGAATTTTTGATATGTTATGTAACTGGATACCTAGATCACGATAATGCAATAAAAACAAAAGGGCACAACTCGACTTATGTCCTTTTTGACTGGAGGCACTGATATATCCCAATGGATTTTTTCTAGTGCCAGGGTGAGTTCTAACAGTTTTTCGGTTGATGAGAGTGATCTGACATTGTAAGTGCAGATTTTTAAGTTTTCTGTTATATCTGAGTTGTTTGCAATATCTCTTGTATTTATATTTGTTGACTTTGTTGTTGACTTTTTCATTTCATGGTCATGTTGGGTTGATTCAGTTGATTCGGTTAGAGGGTAGTGGTCATCTTCCCCCACGGTGACCGGCCGGCTTGGGGTGCTTTTTTCAAAAGTTAATTCGGGTAGAGTTGAGTTATTCAGTTTGTTTCTGTTTCGGGTGTCGGTAGCGGCTATTAGTTTTTTGAAATTCCTGATACTGATGATGACCTATTGCGTTCTACTAAGTAGTTGAGTATATTAGGTCTTACAATTTCCTTTGTTAAGGTTTTTTGTACAGGGTATTCCTCGACAGTAGCATTGTTTTTCTTTTGTGTCGATGAGTTTGGCGAATGTGATTCTTCCCGCTTTCTTTTTTCTCGATTTTCTTTTGGTTTTTTCACTACCAATTTGTCGTGGACTAAGAATGCTATGTTTCCATTCTTTTTCTCCTCTTCAACTTGATGCTGGAGTTGTTTCCTTTTTTCCAGTACCTCTTTGGAGTAATCTTCTTTAGCGTAGATTCCTGGTGGAAATCTTGATCTATTTTTCAGAAGAATATTCTTTTTCCATAAAGTTGTTAGGGTGATTACGACGGGGCGGTTTTTGTTGGTGGTCCACTTCCCAATTCTGTACACTTTATTGATTTCGTGACTGTCCAAGTGAATTCCTGTATCAGTTACAATATCTTTAATATAATCCACAAGTTCAGCTTCGGTTTTTCCCATTTCTTCGATTCCGAAAAGAATCAAGTTGTTCTTTCGTTTTTCGTTGTCTAAATTACGTAACTTTTGTTCCAGTTCAGAAATTTTTGTTTTGAGAGTGTTGTTTTCATCTGTGATTATTTTCATTTTCTCATCCAGCGCTTCCATGACGTTTTTTGTCACTGCAGTTGTTATGATTAAGGTTTGTTGTTGTAACTTTTCGTCTAGTTTTGATAGTAGAAGTTCCATACTGTTTTCCATATTTATTTTGATATTGTTTTGTTTTGTTCCGAGGATGACAGATTTCGAGGTAATGACAGATGACGGTTTACAATATTGTTGATTGATTGATGAACTTGATTCACTTCACTCTTTCAAGTTTGTAGCTGGAAACACTATCAGTCATCCAATTTTGTTAGGTTGGTATATTGTTCGAGAATAGAATCAATCACAAACAGCTGTCTTTTGTTTGATTGTCTATGGTAATAACAGCGGTCACACTTTTTAGGTTAGTTTTTCACTGATGAGAACGCGATAATTTCGTTGTAAAAGTATGTTTCGCACTGTGTTCACACTCTAAACTTGTTCTTCTTGTTTCCGATATTGAATTTGTGATGTGAGAGTCTTTATTTTACACTATTTAGCACTTGTTTTTTATATTATTCACGGAGCCGGTTGACGTATCATTTAATTATGCATAGTAAAATAATAGTTATTTATTTTGGTCAAAATCACGTCAACTAGTATGTTTGTTAACTGTTAAAATTTAACATTGTAAATACGTAAAAGTAAATTATTTGTTTTTTTGTTTCAGGTACACATATCCATACTGAAGACTTCAAAGGTTTTTCAAAAGTTAGGTGTTATAGAAACCTCGATTTTCCTATTATGAGTCAGTTGAACAAGTTAATCCTGGGGCGAAAGAATTTTACATGTGGGGCAAAACTCTGCGGGGCGAACATGGAAAAATGCCTCAAAATATTAAAAAAGACCTGAATCGAAAGTCGAAACACTTGTTATAGAGTACAGAATAAGTACCACATTATTATTACAAAAACAGTAGTATAGTTAGTACAGTAGTATAGTTCGTGTTGGCCGAGGGGATTAGTACCTCGACTTTCGATCCGAAGGTCGTGGGTTCGGAATCTGGCCGTGCATCAATGGATTTTTCGTTTTGAAAAATTTATATGCGTATTATCCCTTATCAAAAGTCACGTCATGAGAAAAGCTACAATATTTCCAAGTATCATGGGCTATTTTTGGACGATATAAACGAAGCCACATAAACAGATAGTTCCTAATTTTATTCATAAGTACCTAAGCCTCCTTCCGTCAATACCGTCATAAATATAAGAAAGCTAGCCGCATTTAAAATTCGGCTCACGCCATTCCAAAAGCAAACACACAAATCCTATCGCGGTACCCGCTTAGACCCGGCTAAATCATGCATTCATATTTACTCCATAAGCGGCTTAGCAACCTGTTTCTGACTTTTACAGTTGTGAAAAATAACTCAATAATAAAAATGCTCACGATTCAATTCTTAGTGGTTGTGAATATCAAATCATCAGGCAATTCAAGACTAGCATCGCCCTCGCGGCTTTGCCCCGTAGTGGTGGTTTATGGTGATGATGATGATGATGATGAAAAGTAGCCTATAACCTTCTTGAGTTTAGCTATCACATGCAGAAATAATTTTTCAAATCCGACTGGTGGTTCCTAAGATTAGCGCGTACAAAGAAACAAACAAACTCTTCCGCTTTATTATATTAGTATATATAATATATAGATAGATTTACAAGTCCGAATCTACTTTCCATGTGGCTGGTTGCAAGCCCATCGCCTTGCTTACAATATTTTTCATCTGATGATATTTTTTGAACAATATCTTTGTAGTAAACAAAAACGACATTTTTAGGGCCTAAAAAGGTCGTCATAGCAGAATCATATTATGATTCGTATTACGTTTTGATCTTGTCACTCTCGTGTCTATGAAAGAAGACTATAGTGCAATTCAGATTATGATTCTGCTATTAACGGCCTCTTTAGCCCCGCTGTCTTTGAATGATGATGATATTTCAGAACTTTGATAGTTTATTTGTAACTTTGATAGTATTTCTGTTCCATTGTCAAGTATTATAATTAAGGACATCCATCATCTGTTGTTTAAATTGTTTTACAATCAATTTGCTTGGAGTTTGTTTTATTATTCAAATAAAACGACATAAGGACAAAGGAGTGACTTTTATGAATTACTAGCGGACGCCCGCGGCTTCGCCCGCGTGCTCTACTGTTTTTTTAATCCCACGGGAACCGTGCATTTTATCGGGATAAAAAGTAGCCTATGTCCTATTCTCGTTTATTATCTATCTAACTTCCAAATTTGATCAAAATCGGTTTAGTGGTTATGGAGATACGTGGGAACAAACATTCACACACACAGACTTTCGCCTTTATAATATTAGTAGGACTAGCTTCCGCCCGCGGCTTCGCTCGCATGGTACCCGGATAAAAAGTAGCCTTTGTCCTATTCCCAGCCATTATCTATCTATATTTTAAATTTCAGCTAAATCGGTTCAGTGGTTGTCGAGTTATAGACGAACAAACACACATCTAAACATCCATCCAAACATCCAACCTTTCGTATTTAATTGGCACACATAATTTAAAACCATAAGAAAGCAACGGCCGATGTTCAATCTTACCCGCACATCAAACAGATTGAGATATCTACACAAATGAACTTAACACAGTGCATTAATTTGAACATGTCGGCATGTCTGAGAGTTTAGCACTAGTTCTAACATAGTCCTAACCTGGATGGATCCGCAAGCTAATATCCGTGGCTCGCGTGAATACGTTGATATGTCGAGATGTCAATTTTTTTTTTTATTGGCTTAAACGATATCTACGCCTATGAAGTATCTATAAAAAAATTGACAGCTCCCTAGCTAGACAAGTTTTCGAGTTATGGCCTTGCCAACTCCTCCATTTTTCGTATTTTAGTTGACATAACTACTTGTCAATTTTTCAAGTCACTAACACACACATGTTTTTGTAGATATTTCGATTTATCAACCTACTCATTCGCCAAAATTATATTTGTTACATGATATCTCGACATATACATATGATATTTTTGATTAACTTTTAACAAATTAAAATGTCAGGTTATGGCTAACCAAAGCATTCCGTTTAAATTGTGATACATTGAGTTGTTCAGTTATGCCCGCGCGCTCTCGCGCTGGCATAACCGAACATGTCACTCGTATTGGTAAACAAAACGTCAGTTCAGAAATATTTTTTTTTTAAGTATTGCTTTTACATGGAAAACTGATAGATTTTAATTATTTGTTAAACTATAATGACATTGCTTGATTTTTACAAGCTTTTATTATTAACTTGCGATTTTTGTTCGGGTCTACTTTTGAAAATTAAATTTGACTGACTTCCCAGTGTCTGATTAAGCTGAAATTTGGAATACCTATAGGTTCTTGGTGACAATGCAATATTATTTTAACAACGAGTTGATCTGATGATGGAGCCAGGAGCTGTTCAACAGAACTCACTTTTTTTTTAGTGAAATGTTGCAAGTTCAATTTGACCCACTTTCCAGTGTTTGATTGAGCTAAAATTTGGCACACTTATAGATTCTAGATAACAATGTAATATTATGTTAACAATAAGCTGATCTGATGCTAGAGTCAGGAGCTGTTCAACAAACCTCAATATTTGTTTGGATTAAATCTTGCAAATTCAATTTGATCCACTTCCCAGCATCTGATTGAGCTGAAATTTAGCACACTTATAGATTCTCGATGACGATGCAATACTATTGTAACAGCGACCTGATCTGATGATGGAGCCAGGAGCTGTTCAACAGAACTCACTTTTTTTTTAGTGAAATCTTGCAAGTTTAATTTGACCCACTTTCCAGTGTTTGATTGAGCTAAAATTTGGCACACTTATAGATTCTAGATAACAATGTAATATTATGTTAACAGTAAGCTGATCTGATGCTGGTGTCAGGAGCTGTTCAACAAAACTCAATATTGTGTTCGGGTCAAATCTCTCAAGTTTAATTTGACCCACTTCCCAGTGTCTGATTGAGCTGAAATTTGGCACACTTATGGATTCTTGGTGACAATGCAATATTATTGTAACAACGAGCTGATCTGATGATGGAGCCAGGACCTGTTCAACAAAACTCATATTTTTTTTAGTGAATTCTTGCAAGTTTAATTTGACCCACTTTCCAGTGTCTCATTGAGCTAAAATTTGGCACACTTATAGACTCTAGATAAGAATGTAATATTATGATAACAACAAGCTGATCTGTTGCTGGAGTCAGGAGTTATTCAACAAAACTCCTCAGTAAATTTTTCGATTGAGGTGAAACTTTGCATTTTTTTCTAGTTCCGAATACATTGTAATAATATGGTGACAATGAGCAGATGTGCTGATAAAATCTGGTTGTATTCCATTCAAATTGTCAGTGATTAACAGTAGAGCATCCGTGTTTGGGCTCATTTAAAATCAGCTTACCCTTACTATGTTAAATCTCATTTCTAAACGGTATGAATGGTTCTGAGTAATAAGTAGGTACTTCAGCAACTCAAAAAACTGGTTTTATAGTCTCTATCTGTTTGCAATCCGATAATATAGCATTGTTTACCTACCAATATTCCATACATTAAAGGTGAATAAGTTGATATCTTTTGCGGCATAACTGGACATCTCGAGACGTAACCTAAATCTCATCAATTTTTTTGTTGACATGTCTTATATCATGGAAACTATGGGGAATTTTGGTTATTTATTGTCATCATTCGAAAGAGGGCATAAAATAACCATAGAAACAATTAACACAAATACTGTAAACTAATTTACCGAGAAACCAGAAGAGGTCAAACTTTCAAACGGCCGCCCTGAAAAGTTGGTGTTTTATACATGTCAACGTATTCACGCGTGCCACGGATATTGCAAAATGCTGAATGTTTAATTTTAAGCTATAAGCTATAGTGGCGTTGAGGAGTCTGTAAAGGACAGGAAAGATATCGAAGGACCTAAGTTTTTTTTTTTTTAGTAACGTATGGAAAGAAAATTAGCCTGTATGTGTGTGTGTGTATGTATGCGTGTGCATGTGTGTGAGTGTGTGTGTGTGTGTGTTTGTGTGTGTATGTATGCGTGTGTGTGTGTGTGTGTGTCTATATACGTGTGAATGTTTGTTACCACGTATCCCTATAACTACTAAACCGATTTCAATGAAATTAGGAATGAGGACAATTTAGGTTCTGGAATAACACATAATCTTATTTTAGAAAATCAACCAGGTTGACTTTTTTACTGCGGGTAGCTAGTTTGTCATATTGTAATTTGGGTACCAAAGTCTAAAATATTTAGTAGTTAACTGAGAATGTTCTGTCAGAGTATTAGAACTGTTGAGACTAGTGCTAGGAACTTGTTGTCCGGTCACCGGAAACGCAGCAACTATTGACATAGGAGTCCAGCAATTTGCATTCGACGCCATTATTACCGTTATTGATGACTTCCATCACCAATTTGTTACGTCTGACGTTATAATACATGCATAGGTCTTCATCTACTTCTACTACACTAATATTATAAAATTGATCACGTCTGTCCATTTCTTTTTTGGTCTTCCTCTACGCCTGAACCCAGGAATTTGAATTGTAATTTGAAGTTGCACTCATCGATTTGCTTATTTTAGTTCGGGGTAGCGCCTTAACCGATTCGATCACAAAATAATGTAGGTTTGCTTTGATTAAACATACATATTCCCAACCATACTCTGCTAGATACCTGACATTCCGGTTCACTTCAATTGGTTGAGCTGAAACTGCGCAGTTCAAGTGGCTGTACCAAATCAAGAATGCTGTTCAGAGGCTATCGCTTCTTGAGTGCAATTTGATACAAAGCATTCGTATGATACGAGTATGTTAACAAGGTTTGCCTTATCCTATTAAAATTGTTCAATACCTGCAATAATCTAAACGGGCTACGCTTGGGCACGTAACCACATTCTATCAACTATTTGTGGCTGGATTCGACCAAACTGGATTAAGTTTTATCTGGAGAGTAAACTTCTGTTTGTTTGAATATTTTGACATTGTAAAGTTGATACCTTATAACCAGGATAATTTGTATGCACATAATAATGTTCGGTTGCGCTTTCTAAACAATTGTATTTCGAATTATGTCGGCTAACTAGAATAACTACTCTGGGAGCAAGATGGCTTCTGGTCGAATCCAGCCTTAGGCTGCGTTTCCACCAGAGATGTGCGATGGAAATGTGTCGTGCGAAAATGTCTAGCTATGCTGTGAAAATGTGTGGGGGTTTCCACCAAAGCTGTGCGATGAAAATGTGCCTACGAGGATGTGTAGCGGAGCTGTGAAAATGCGCATTAATGTGTGGTGCGAGGATGCGTTGCGAAGCTGTGAAATATGTCGACGGTCGCAATACATTACTCGCAACACATTCCTCGCGACACATTCCTCGCAACACATCCCTCGTACACATTCCTCGCAACACATCCCTCGCACACATCTCTCGCTGGTTTTGTATGCGCAAAAATTCAGCTCTGCTGAGCCGTTTCCACCAGAGCTGTGCTGACCGAGGCGAGGTAAATGAAGCGATTCTATTGGTTCTTAACAAACACATTCCTCGCAACGTATCCTTGCACATCTCTGGTGGAAACGCAGCCTTAGGCTGGATTCGACCAAAAGTCATAAGAAAGATTTGAAAAGTTAAATGAAAACTTTGATACTCGGCCGGGTTCGAACCTGCGACCTTTGGATCGAAAGTCGAGACGCTATACCATTTAGAGAACATGTTTTTTTTTCTATTGTTTTTATGTCTATTTAGAAATATTCTACTTATTTCAAGTAAGTTTATCACTGTTATTACACCTCTTGAGAACTCTTGTTAACATGCAGGGGATTAAATGCATCATTGTTTTAGCACTAACTTGCAAATGGATACTTGAAGAACCAAGGAAGTTCTTGAGACTAGGTTGTTGAGAATTATATTGCTTAGTTCAAGTGTTCAACTTTGAAACTTAGTTGAGAAACTGTTATTATATAAACGTTATATTAATAAGGAAAACATACATTTAAGTACCTATATAATTTATCACATTAAACAATTTGAGTCCACAAGCTCACAACGAATAAATTTTATCGATGCGAATGTTCACATCATGCTCATGTCAGTCACCACCTTTAGAGCTAAATGTCAGTCCCGGCTTTTAAGTCGTTAAGCCATGAAGGCCTTTAGGCGGCCTAAAAACTCCGTCACCAGATTTGGCCATTTGCTCATACGAACTTACTTATTTACTTTTAGAGCTAAAACACAAAACTGCGAATCGGTGCGATGCGAATACGCAACGCCACAAAACTGTACTACACTGTCTCTGTATTGTACCTACTGTTGATTTCTACGATGCGACGTCGCATCGCATTTTTGTGTGTCGGCCCTTAGAAACTAAGAAGCATAGATTGCGCTTTTGATCCGTGATCCCTTTTGAATCAGCATATCTACCGCGCAATAGACGTGATTAATCGAAGATCCTACGTATTGATTGAAATTGGAATGTCAACTCCGCAATACAACCTGTACGGTCACAGAACAGTGCAAATGCCATCCAATTCTAGTTCTAACTACCTCGCAATAGGAACTGTCAATATACCTAAAGAGTAATTAACACAGGCTAATGTCCCGTCTGGAGCGTGTGTTTCATTAGACATAATTAATTTTCAGTGTAGAGAAGCTATCGAGTCGCTCCAACGCAATTTGCTCTTTATCTCTTGTTGTTATGGTTCAGTTTTGTAACAAACACTTTTGAAATTTGGTAGAAAATCTGTAGAAACTATCAATTCTCGCTATGAAGTAAAATAACTATTACACGATGGTGTTAAGGATCAGAATGGCGAAGCAAGATTGTTGGTGAAGAGTTGGGGTTTCATCAAAATTAAAGTAAATTAGATTGATATCAAGAAAGTAGGTTAATAAAGATCTAATATCATCCAATTTATCTGTTAATATACTGTTTGTGTGGAACTAGAAGTGGTGAGATAAGTTAGTATGATGATGGTATGTTGTAATCTCTAAAGTGTGTTTGGTTTTAAAACCTTAATGGAGCGAATAAAAATTATGATCATACGCCCTCGCGGCGCTGCCCCCGTAGTGATGGTTTATGGTGGTGGTGATGATGATGAAACGTAGCCTATTATAACCTCCTCAAGATTTAGCTATCACAGGCAGAAATATTTTTTCAAATTTGACTGGTAGTTCCTGAGATTAGCGCGTTCAGACAAACGAACAAACTCTTCCGCTTTATTATATTAGTAGGTATAGAGCTGTGTGTGATCCTCCATTGAATTTATATGAGCGCGATCTCTCAAGATTTATATTTCATAACTAGCAGACGCCCGCGGCTTCGCCCGCGTGGACTACTATATTTTTTATCCCACGGGAACCGTGCAATATTTCGGGATAAAAAGTAGCCTATGTCCTATTCCCGGTTATTATCTATCTAAATTCCAAATTTCATCAAAATCGGTTCAGTAGTTTTGGAGATACGTGGCAACAAACATTCACACACACGGACTTTCGCCTTTATAATATTAGTAGGATAACAATCTGCTGTGTGTGATGCGCTTAAGTCGTGAGCCTGCTAACGCTTTTGATTGCGAAAGCTCTAACTAGCCGCCTGTCACCATACTTTTACAACCTGTCAGAATTTATTAACCGGGAAACTTTGAACGCAGGGCCATTCGGTATGCGGCACTTCTGTCAAACAAAGGGTGGATTTATAGTAGTTATTGTTAGTAACATTGTACAGTCAGCGTCAAGAATCGATGAACGGTTAACGGTTAAAGATTATTTATTGCTCAAAAAATTTACAAAATAACTTACTGAGAAATCTTAAATATACTATACTAACATTTTAGACCAATATTTGTCTCGGGTCTGGGTGATTTATATGTATAGTATGTAGGTACTTGTGTATTTAAGTAGGTAGTATTATCAGTCATGTGGTTCCCACAACACAAGCTCTGCTTAGGTTAGGGTTACATGATGCTGTGTGAAATTTCCAGCATTATTATTTTATGTTTGTATTGTTTTGAGTTTAAAATTTTTAAATGTAAGTATTTAAATCTATCTCTGGTGTTATAATCAAAATTTTAGCTAATATTCGATGCTTTGCCATGGTCTATTACCAATTTAAAGTAAAAGTTACCAGTTTCGCATAATATCGTGAAGACAAGTTACTTGAAAAACTTAAAATGTTCATAGATTTTTGTAGCTGACTGTACCATGATACTAACAATAACTACTATAAATCTACCCTTTAGTCTACGATCGTCAATATTCCTTCTATCTATATAACCAACAAAACATACTTTAACATTAACACGAACTCTAAACGGTGAAGGAAAACATCGTGAGGAAACCAGTTAGCTTTCCAATAGCGTCGATGGGCTTGCAACCTGTCACGTATGGAATTCTAACTTTTGCGAAATTTCGAATAGTGCTCAGAACCTCGAGCTGCAAAACCTCGAGTGTAACGTACCAAATATGTATTTGGACATACCTCTGACTACCCCCTTAGACATCTTCAAATGATCTTAAAAAATGCCTAAAAATATCTGAGAGAAGGTCTACCGCACCTTGGGGATACAGTTGTGATCATATTTTTTTTTTTTTACATATGTACTTAAAATATTAAAACGAGGTAATAGTGGGAAATAGTCTTTTGAATTTGAAAGTCTAAATAGGTCACTTTTCAAAAATATCACATCTAAAATATACAATTTATAAAGCAAGGGACACTTGTTAATAAACTATACTATATTATCGAAGCTGCCTGTCGTTTTAATATTTAGTTCTCATGCCAGATGAGTTATAATTTGACAAAGTTCTACATGCTATACAATACCTACAACTAGTCTTCTAGTCTATAAATTAAACAACCTATGCTAAATAAAAGATAAGGCGAAGGATAGGGACGGTTGGAAGAGTTTGGGGGAGACCTTTGCCCAGCAGTGGGACGAGATAGGTTAGGGAAAAAAAAAAAAAAAAAAAAAAAATGCTAAATTGCCCGCTCGTTAAACGTACTAGCTAGTGTTCTAAATAGTCCGGAATAATTTACTGACTTCTTATTGCTGATTTAACTTTGGCCTTTTAACCGACTTCAAAAAAGGAGGTTTTTTTTTTGCAAATATTTGTCTTGGGTCTGGGTGTTTTCTATATTTTAAGTAAGTGGGTAGGTACTTATGTATTTACAACAAAAGAAAAACTGAAGTAGCATATCAGTCATAAGGTTCCCATAAAACAAGCTCTGCTTGCTTACGTTGAAGCTATTGATGCCGTGTGAAATCTACAGCATTTTATTTATTTATTTTCTATTTTAAAGATTTTAAAACACAAATAAAAACAACATTGTAATTATGACAAACACTTTCAAAATGTGAAAACTGAAAAGTTCAACAAGTAAACATGTTTTGCTATAACATTCCCAGATCGAACAATCGTCTGCAAATACTTTTGGCACTTACATCGATACAAATTACCTCCTTATCGCCGTAGCATCCAATGCATAGACACTAACGAGCGACGCGATACAGAACATATTCGGCTGCCGGTTTGTTAATAAATTGAATCGAATCGCTGCTCCTTGCCAAGATCTAATTATATTAGCCTTTGTTGTGATGCGAAGCGAATCTATATTCAAATGGGTCGAATGACGCCGAGGTAACCGGAATAACCATAACCGATTTATTCCCGAAATTCAACTCTAATGTTTCTACATACATTTCAAAATCGTGTGTTCTCAGAAACGATTCTCAAACGATTTTCAAAATTTCAGTTTATTAGTTTGCTAGTATTATTATTATGAGAATGTAGTACCTACCTATTATTATTTTAGTTTTATGCTTTTCATACTTTATTATGAAAATGTTGAGAATGTTGAGCTCATTCACGCCATTTGAAAATATTTAATGAAAAAAACTAAATTTTCACCCAAAGTATTCCCTTTCAAACAAAAAAAATAATTTTCCATATCAGGTCCAGGCGTCTTCGAGTAATTGGGAACATACATTTAAAAAAATCCGACGAATTGAGAACCTCCTCCTTTTTTTGAAGTCGGTTAAAATACTTACAAAGCAAACCTACATCACAAATAAAATGATACTAGAAATATGTGGGCTTAGTGTGATTGGTTTCTGACCGAATCTAGAACATCTTCAAAGGAGTCATGAAACTGTTTCGCTGTAGAAATAAAAAAACCGCAGTTGAAATTAATTGTAGTGCGTTCCAATCGTCAGCAATTAATTTACTCGGCGATAAATTAAAGTCGAGAGTACAACCGATGTGAACCGAGAAGTAGAATAAATTTCAGTCCAAATAAACTTTCACTTCAACTAAGAGTTATTCTGGGTTATCTACAGGTTGGGTAAGGTAATGAATCGGTAGAAACATTTAAGATTCTGAGCCATTGATATAAATCATTATCTGAGCATTTGGCTATGAGCGACAGAGTACGTAGAAATTTAAATCGTGATACGCTTACTTATTAGAAAATATGTGTTGTGACTAATGTTGGGTACATATGACATGATTTAGATTGACTTTTGTAAGAGTAAATTCATTTTCATTTTGAGCCGGTACTGTGAGCTGGTTCATTTGAGCCGGTCATTTTCAATTGATTATTCATTATTTTGACGGACCACTCACTCATTCTCATATGACAATCTGTCCGGTCAGTTCATTCTTTCTTGTCATTGTCAAGCGAGGAGTGATTGAAGATTGAATGAAGCTTGAGGAAAGAGTAACGTCATTTTCTGATTTTGTCATATTGTGTACGCTCACATGACATTTGAATTGGAATATGACATTTGTAGAAGTTGAGCCGATCACACAAAGTTGTATTTTGTACAAAAGAGCCGCGTCAGTTACGTCATACTCAATACTAGTTGTGACGTAAGAAAAAAAGAGAACGACACTGGTTTCTTGACATACCAAAAAGCAATAGGTACTGCGAATTGTAGGTCTCAGCAATGCGATTCCCATTTTTCTAAATGCGTCCGATTCGAAGATTTTCTTCGGAAAGTTGACGTTTGTTCAGCGAAGAAACGTCATTTTCCGAATTCGGAGTCCATTATTTACATTATTTCGGAATACATTGGACCAGCCGTGGTCGCGGGAAGCCACGGCTGGTGCAATCCAGTCGAAACGTCCGTCGGGCTAAATCAAAAGGTAATTACGTGATAAATACCCGGATACATAAGTATTTATATGTTCTCATTGCGAAATTTTAAAAAAGACAATTCGGAATATATTCCGAGAAGTTGTGGATTGCCCTGCAAAACTAATCTAATAATACATTAGTATTATAAATCTTCTGTACTATTATGGTGCTCATAAAAACTTGCTTGCTAAGTTCTGCAAAGCAACTTTTAAGTTATCAAAGAGAAACTCAACGAGAGACATAAGGTCCATTTGTCAAGGTTAGGTGCAGACAGCATTTTGTTCCTCCACCTACTATGATACAAATACACTTGGTATAAAGTGTTATTCTAAGAATAACCTAAGAATTAGCAAAACATCATCGACAAAACTTTTTTTTATAGTTACGTCGAGGTTATACAGACAATGACCTAGCATGTGGCTACGGAGTTTTTAGGCCACCTAAAGGCCTCCGTCATGGCTTAACGACTTAAAAGCCGGGACCGACAAATTAAAGTGCGCTCCGAAGCACGGAAGAGCTTAGCTGTTAATGCCACTAGCGGTCACCCATCCAAATGATGACCGCTCAGAAAGTCGCTTACCTTCAATGATCAATCAAGAACGTCTAAGCATAAGCTACGCTTCAAGCGCTTCAAGGAACAATTGATTGAAATAGTTAGAAATTCATTTATCTCCAACCTCGTTATCCTATAATCAGAACGAGGAATGTTCTTTGTGTATTTCACACTCAAAGTGAATAATTTATGAACCTTATTTCATAACGATAAAGCTCATTACCTATTGCATGTCAATTTGCAGTGATCAGCTGAGAATAGAATGAGGAAGCGAGACGTAGTGATTATCTGCAATCAAAAGCGGTAGACGGACTTAGGTATTATTGGCTTTATGGCTTTTCAAATGACTTATTTTGATGTCGAACTAGTTTTCTAGGAGGAAGAGCAAAGTGGATTTTTCTCACTCCGTATTCGAGCAACCCGACTGGGGATGTACCTCCGTCTTACAGAATATCGCAACCAAATAACATCATTCTTCTCGAATGGTGTTGTGTTCCTGCGGTAAGGTTGTCAGAGCTCTGTGTGGAAGTGCTGCGGTGTCAACTGGTGGACCAGTTTGTCCATTGTGTTGTCGACGCAGTGATTCCTCTTTTAAAGAGTCAGCAGAGTGTGAATTTTCTGGTGTCACAGGCGTCCTTAGAATACGGTAACCGCTTACCATCAGGTGGGCCGTATGCTTGTCTGCTACCTTTGTAGTACAAAAAAGATTTTCTTTGTAAAAAAGATTTGTAATGCTTATTAAACGTATGCGCAAATATGTTATTTTGAAAATGATAAATAAAAGAATCTTGCAGGATCATGCATTGAACGAATTCAAATTCAAATTGAAATTCAGTTCATCAACTTCTATGTTCCGCAAAACTTTGATCTCAAACGTGAGATTTAATTTCCCATTTTCTTCAAAGAAATAAAGTTATGCCACAGATGATTCATCTCAAATTCAAATCAAATCGATTCCAATTAAAACCCAAAATAAATCAGCTCGAAGGTAAACTTTGTAAATTGGATGGTCTTATCCAAACTATATCGACCAAGCCCTTTGATATTCCGACCACGCCTGAACAGTACCCTTCAATTGTATTATTCATTCATCGGAATCACCAGAGTGGTATCGGAGTGTCCCATCTGATCCCTCGACGGGTCACCAAATAACTAGAATAGCAAATAGATACAAAACTTTCAATTTCATCATACTTCTTTGAACAGAGGGAATGAATGAATGAATAAATAAATATTGCTGGACATTTGACACAACGCCATCGAGCCCCAAACTAAGCAAAGCTTGTACTATGGGAACCAGATAACTGATAGAATACTTATATATTTGTAAATACATACTTTTAAATTTAATACAATACTTTATAACTCCCAGATACAGAACAAACATCTATGTTCATCACACAAATGTTTGTCCTGAGTGGGAATCGAACCCACGACCTACAGCGCAGAAGGCAGAGCTACTACCAACTGAGCTAAGAGGCCAGTCAATGAATGAACTCTTTATTGCACACAAAGAAAAGTAAAATATAACAACAGAATATAGTCTTCATTAGTACAATGGGTGGCCTTATCGTTGAGAGCGGTTGATGAGCGATGGGGATGCTGATGGTAGGTGATATAGGGGCGTAGTGTATAGACAAGCCACTAGCCAGGTAGATTGAGGATATCTAAAACATAATGGGCAAGATCTGGAAGAAAAAACAAAAAAAAAATGACCGGTTGCCTTCTCCGTTAAAGCACAGAACAGATAAATATGTAACACTACGTATAGAATGGACACTGAGTTTGAGCTGGCGAGGAGCTGACTTTGAGCACGGAACGCGCCACACGGGCAGTCGCGACGACGAAACCAAGACCACAGTGTACATTATTTATACCGTGACAACCTTACTGAGTACAAAACTGACATTGTGTAGTGTAAATATAGGTAGTTAGACGCCGCTTTTGCATAGCGATTTCGTCGAGTATCCGGGGTGTGGTTAAATCTCGTGTCTCAAAAAATTCATTGATACATAGCCGGAAAACGAACTAACGACCTTCAGATCGAAAGTTGTGGCACCAGCGTAGCCAACACAGCACCATAACAAATGATTCTGATGAAAAAGTAAGTTCGTATGAGCAAGTGACCAACCCTGGTACCATGCTTACACGCTCGCATGCAAACAGACATTCAACGAGACAGATATATGAAAAGCGAGCACGAAGTAGCGCTGTCACTCTCATCTCAAAGAGACCGAACGCGATAGAAGATAATTTGCTCGTTAGACTGAGACTCCACCAAAGCGGAGATGTGTGAGATGTGTTTTAAACAACCAATAGAATTTCGTTATTCAAACATGTCATCTCGTCTTTTGAAATTCTATTGGTTGTTTAAAACACATCTCACACATCTCCGCTTTGGTGGAGTCTCAGCCTTAATGTCTGTTTGCACGCTCACATGTAAACGCACTATGAAATGTTACCTTTAACGAGTGTCACTTCTACACTGCCTTTACTCAAAGACTCAGGGGTCACTTGTAAACGGAATGAAACTGGATATTTCCATTTCACGAATATTTTCCATTTTCCGTCCGGTGACAGATGACGACACTTTGACTGATGGGTCGGTGCAAATATGGGGAATTCCCGACGCAAGGCTTGCAACGTTCTATGCATAGATAATAAAGTTTGACTACCCCTCTGACATACTCGAAAGAGTGCCGGAAGATCATTAGATTATGTTGTGATTCTATTTTTCTTCTTGCCATTGGTCCCACTGCTGGCACTCCGTTAAATATAGTCTTTTATAACTTTGTAGGGCCTACAAATTAGGCCATAAATAAAAAATCCAGATTATTTAATTATTTTTCATCATTCGATCCATACACATACACATTCAACATAATAATATTTTTTTCTGTTTACTCTGTACATAAAATATTGCATACGCCTCCTTGCTGCTACCCTTCACAGTCTGTTGAATAATTTTAGAATTTCTTTGAAGAATACTGACAAAAATTAGTAAACCACTAAAAACATAAGAAGTAGCAACCACGTTGCATATCAAGCAGCAAAAATGATTGGAAACTAAGTTTCAGCATAATACTTCAATTTTCCGCTCGTGAAAGCATTTCAGACGCGTTCCTGTTGTTTCAGAAATTATCCCCTACATCAAAACCAGCACTCCATGTATAATATCAGTGTAAATATGTTGTACATTTACAACCTTTGCAATATAGAAGCAATCTAAAATTACAATGTTAAAGAAAATCTTAGGCAGCGAGCCATCAAAATCATAAAATACAGATATTTCGCCCTCATTAAATTTCATCCCTAGAGGTCCTGAGATCCATTCTACGATACGGTGCCATAATTTACATAAACGTCTATAGCATTTGCGCCAGAACATTTCTTAGGGATATTCCTAAGCCAACCCAAGGATAAACTAAAAAAATCACTAGTGTTTCCCAATCAAAGTAAAAAGAAAATATAAAATCATAAGTACATCCCAAGGTGCTGTAGACTCTCAGATTTTTAGGCATTTTGTAAAAAAGGTTAGTCAGAGGTATGTCTAAACATTATATATCTACATTCAAAACATTCGAACTAAATAAAAAATAATGCCGTAATTTATTTGAGCTTTTTGAATAGGTGCACTTGTAAGTTCCCTTAAAATAAATACTGTTATAAGTATTTTTTATTACTCAATATGATTAGGTTTACTATAATTTAGCAATACATTAAGGATACTTTAGTAATTAAAACAGGATTTCAATTACATTTTTCTTTCAGATAAAAGAAAAATGTATATTCATTGTTATCAATTCAAATAATTAGGCTGGTTTTAGTGTCACGCGTACCGTCGGCGCTGATAGGCAAGTGATCTTTATAACAATGAAATAAGGATACTGATTGTTTAGCAAAAATGGCAACGCCGATTGTTCTCGTCAATGCTGAACAATCAGTATCTTCACTGAACAATCAGCGCCGACGGTACGCGTGACACTAAAACCAGCCTTACTACTGACCACCATAGCACAGCACGGTTAGGAACATTCCATTATATTTGCCTTTAGCTTATTCTACTTTATTTTACTTCGTAAGACGCTTATTATTTTAGAGGGTCGTAATAGTGTCTTTTGTCGAAATTTATACCTCCCTTAGGCTCAATATTTGACCTTAAATAACCTTAAAAGATATACACTTAATAAGAATTTTATTTCTAGATATAACTATAACTTTGATATGTATGTTCGTATGATCTATAATAGTGGCTAACTAAAATAATGACCTTTATAGTGACTAACTTTGGTGACGGAGTTTTAGGGCCGCCTGAAGGCCTCCGTCATGGCTTAAGGACTTAAAAGCCGGGACCGACAATTTAACGTGCCCGAAGAACGGAAACCCATCCAAATTGTGAAAAAAAAACCATCCATTTTTACCGTATATCGAATACCATCTATATACCAAGAACGTCGCAACAAACTATGCCAGAACTCTGATAATGTTAACGACATTATGTAGACTGTTCCCTCAGCCTAGTTGATAGTCTTCTGTGCTGTGGATCGTAGGTTTGATTCCCACCCAGAATAAATGATGATTTTCTTAAACTAAAACTCTATTGATGTACGGACAGGGCCTCAATTCCTCTATTTTACAACGTCAACCATTCAAGTATCATTGCCGCTGCGGTTTGTTTTGTCCTCCAAAATGACAGTATTTTTCAAAACCTCATTGGTAATTTGTTTGAAAACGTCATCACAACAGAGTAACCTAACCTCATTCGTCATTAGTAGATTAAGAAACAAAATGAAATAGTTGACGTTTCGCTTTGGTTGATAAAAGGTTTTTTAGTAGAATCGCTTAGGCTGGTTTTACTGTCACGCGTACCGTCCGCGCGGATAGGCGAGTGATCTTTATTACAATGAAATAAGGATACTGATTGTTCAGCACTGACGAGAGCAATCCGCGTAGCCATTTCTGCTAAACAAGCAGTATCCTTATTTCATTGTAATAAAGATCACTCGCCTATCCGCGCGGACGGTACGCGTGACAGTAAAACCAGCCTAAGCGATTCTACTAAAAAACCTTTTATCAACCAAAGCGAAACGTCAACTATTTCATTTTGTTTCTTAATCTACTAATGACGAATGAGGTTAGGTTACTCTGTTGTGATGACGTTTTCAAACAAATTACCAATGAGGTTTTGCAAATTACTGTCATTTTGGAGGACAACAATTTCATTGTAATAAAGATCACTCGCCTATCCGCGCGGACGGTAGGTACGCGTGACAGTAAAACCAGCCTAACAGTGCCTCGATCGCAGAGAGAGTACAGAGCCAGTATGCACGAGTTTACTATTCTATCCGTGACTATAGTAAAATATGGACAATTGTATGGACTGAACTTAGTTTAGTCAAGTTACCGCTAGAGGCGCTGCACTGAATCCCATACAATTGAGATACTTTACTATAGTCACAGATAGCTATTCTATCTGTGACTATAGTAAAGTAAACTTGTGCACACTGGCGATCGAGGCACAGTACTCAAAAACATGACATTTATACCGAACGTGAGTTCGATATGTGAGAACATGTAAATGGTCAATAGTTATAGTTTTAGTTAAGTATATTGTTTTTATGGACTGTTTGTTTTCCTAGGAAATAAAAAAAAAAAAAAAAGGCACTATACCAATTGGACAACACGGCGCTTTTGTAAATACAGAATTGATAAATAATTCGGTGTCATTTTATCGCGTTACACTCGCTTGAATAAATCTAGTTAATAATTTACGAATATGAAGTATTGTGAATATTTGAACAAACTTTTACTTTGGTAAAATTCGTATATTTATTACCACACATTGAGAGATAAAATTTAATAAACGCTATAAAAACTACAGTACCTTTATACAATAAAAAAATTTCAAAAAAAAAATATAACCGACTTCATAAAATACTTGCACTAAAAAGCGAAAAATAAGACTACAAACAGATTTATTTAATTTGTTATTTTATTTGTTATAATGTTGAAATCGGTGTGCATAAAATATAGTCATTGTTTTAGTTAACACCGACTTCAACATTATAACGAACATAAAATAGGTAACAAATTAAATAAATCTGTTTGTAGTCTTATTTTTCGCTTTTTAGTGCAAGTATTTTATGAAGTCGGTTATATTTTTTTTTTTTTTAATTTTTTATTTTTCCATTTTTAGTGTTGTGTTTTTTTATTCCTTGTTTCTGTTTTTTTTTTTTAATTGTGAAAGATGTTACTTTACTTATTGTGTTTTGCTCATCAAGCCCTTTCATTTGATACCCATATCACTAAAAAAATCCATTGAACAGGTCCTGACTCCATCATCAGATCAGCTCGCTGTTACCATATTATTACATTGTAGTTATCACTTCACAGAAATGCTGAGTTCCTAGTTTCAACTCAATCGGCTTATTTATTGAGGAGTTCTGTTGAGCAGCTCTTGACTCCATCATCAGATCAGCTCACTGACACCATATTATTACATTGTATTCGGAACTTGACAGATAAGCCGAGTTTCAACCCAATCGGCTTTTTTACTGAGGAGTTCTGTTGAACAGCTTTTGACTCCATCATCAGATCAGCTTGCTGATACCATAATATTTAATTGTTCTCAAGAATCTATAAGTGCACAAAATTTCAGCCCGATAGTTCCACAAACACAAAAAAAATTCGAGGGTTTCCCTCGATTTCCATGGGATCCCCTCATCAGATCCTGATTTGGTGAAGATGGGACCATCTCGGAAGTATACCCTTTGTAACAAAAAAAGAATTTTCAAAATCGGTCCACAATTGACGGAGAAATCGATAAACATACATAAAAAAAAAAAAAAACATACATACAGCCGAACATAGAACCTCCTCCTTTTTGGAAGTCGGTTAAAAAGTGGCTACCTACCTACATAAAAAGTAAAAAAAAACCGACTTCAATGAGCAATTTTCTGCACTCTCGAGGTGCATTTCTGTTTATAACTCCGAAGATCCTCGACAGATCCTCACCAAATTAATAGCACCAACTGGAAAGTATACCGTTTCAAACGAAAAAGACTTTTCCAAATCGGTCCAGGCGTCTTTGAGTAATCGGGTAATATACAGAAAAAGATTCAGATGAATTGAGAAACTCCTCCTATTTTTGACGTCGTCGGGTAAAAAGAGAAAAGCAAGAGCAAGAAAAGAATTAACAGAATAGGTATGCACAAAATAATAAAGACCTATAGGCCAGTCATCTTAGCCAAAAAAAGGTATCAACCTCGGAATGAGAGATAATAAGCTGAATTTTCGTATGCAGCTTCATTTAGGCGTCCTAAAAGTTGTCTCAAAAGTCTCATAAAATCTCGTGTCTGCGTCTTAAGTTATTCAAGGTCAAAGGTAAAAAAAATAGTTTTTCGCAAATATCTCGGTTTCTATTGGTCCAATGATGTTAACATCTATTATTAAGTTGTAGAGCATACAATTTGCGACAAATTTTGTTTAAAACATTATTTCATGCGCTCAATCGTTTTCGCGATAGAGGAGGGTGAGTGCGCAGCGCTCAGCCATACGCGTAGGTACTGTAACGCAAAGTCAAACGTGAACTTCTGTGAATACCTTGAATTTTGAATAATTTGTTTTTTTTTTATCGGTTGATTATCGACCGAGCGAGCAAAGCGAGCTAAGATCTTACGATTTTGCTTTGTATGTTTGTACGTGTAATTTTTATGTTCTCACATAACTATCGAACCGATAATCCAAACTGCATGAAACTTGGTAAGTATCTAGGTTGTGCTATGGAAATTTGCTGAGGAGCATATGAGCGTAATCGATGGAGGGGTTGTAAAGATATTGGGATCTCAAGGGGGTAAAAAAGATAAAAGTTACACAGATATATTGAGTGGGGTGTCAAATGAAAGGACTTAATTTGTACATTCCAAAATAGTTTTTATTTTTGTTCTAGGAAGTATAGTTTTTGAAATACACATACTGAGCGCTGCGCGCTCTCCGCCCTGTATCGCAAAAACGGTTGAGCGCATGGAAAAAAAATTTTAATGAATTTGTCGCAAATTTTAAGCTCTACAACTTTATAATAGATGTTAACATCATTGGACCAATAAAAACCGAGATATTCGCGAAAAACTATTTTTTTTTACCTTTGACCTTGAATAACTTAAGACGCAGACACGAGATTTTATGAGACTTTTGAGACAACTTTTAGGACGCCTAAATGAAGCTATATACGAAAATTCAGCTTATTATCTCTCATTCCGAGGTTAATTCCTAATTTGACTGGACTACTAAGTATTAATGACAATTACTGTAGCATAAGATTAGCCTTCCCGCGAACCAGTCACATTGCGGTGTGGCCAAAAAGGCTCAAATCTTAGTGCTACTTCCAAACCCAAAAAAGTAAGTAATAATGTAAAATCCATACATACCTATATATCTAGCTTCCTCTATCTATATTGTTTTAATGTTCTAGTCATTGTTTTGATTTCAACAAAAGCAGTTTATATAAATTTAAAAATCATGACTTCTTTTCAAAATAAGTTTCAAAGTTATTTGAGTTATGATAACACAAAATATTCATCAACTATTATGGCTTCTACATAAATTCTGAATCAGCTATGAATATTTTGTGCCTGAATAATATTTTGAAAGGTGTTCAATAAATTCATTAATTTAATATTCATACGCTACAATTTATAGCGGTCATTGTTAAACCTGAAATAACGGATTCTATAGTACATACATAAATACATAAAATCACACCTCTTTTCCACAGGGGTAGGCAGAGACTTCCACTTGCTACGATCCTGACACACCTCTTTCGCCTCATTCACTCTCATCACATTTTTCACACAAGCTCGCCGGTTTAGGATTCTATAGTTTTTTTAAACAATTGTTGTGTCAGGATCGTAGCAAGTGGCGATCTGTGGTCTCTGCTTACCCCTATGATGGGATACAGGCGTGAGTTTATGTATGTATGTAGTGTTGTTAGATCACTTTAGGTGTTGGAATCAAAAAGGTTGGTGGTAGACTAAAATCTACTTTCGTGAGCAAAGATCTTTTTCCAAATTCCAGTGGGTATCTTCTATGTACAGGCTTACATTTTGTTAACAAACCTAGGTCCTTCGATATATTTTCAGCCCTTAACAGACTCCACAAGCCGGGACTGACCATTTAAAGTGCCAAAGTTAAATTTAAAAGAGATGGCCGATTCCTTGAATAAATTTGCCCCACAGATGCCAACAGGAAAGAATGCTTGTGTCATGACCAAATTGGGATTTTTGGGTTTGTTTTTTTATTTTATAATGAGAGTCCATTCATCTTTTTCCTCTAAAAAGTGGGATTTAAAAGTTATTCTAATATAAAGCAGCAGGCTATGACGCCCAGCATGAACGGAGAACCTAGGAAACTATATTTTTAAGGTTCCTATAGTAAAAGCTTTGCTTACGTTGGGGATAGATGGCGCTGTGTGAACATTTACTTTTTCATTATTATTAGGACTAGCAGAATTTTAAGTGAAGTAGGTATAGAAAATAAATGACGCACACAGGTGCTCCCAGTACCTACAATTTCAAGTAAAAAAGAAAAGTACTTAGGAAAAATTGGGAATTTCATCACTAAAATTATCTACACTCGTGTGCAGTGATTCTGTACTAACCGCCTAAAATAAAATATGATATCTATAAATAAATAAAACAAAAAGCCTTTTATTTCTCTATAATTAACATTTTTTTCTTATCACTAATGCTTATAATCTAAGTAGGTACTAGAGAACCCCTAAGGTGAAGGCCTCCTCCAAAGCCAGCCATCTGTCCCTGTCTTGTGCTACTCGGAGCCAGTTTGGTCCAGCAGTTTTCTTGATGTCGTCGTCCCAGCGAGCGTTTGGTCTTCCTATGCAGCGTCGACCTCTTGGACCCTCCCAATTTGTCACTCTCCTAGTCCATCTTCCATCTTGTAGACGGGCTACATGTCCAGCCCACTTGCATTTTAGTCTGTATGCATATCCCAAGGCGTCAGTACTTTTTGTAATTTTAAATAAAATATGATAAATTCTCATAAATCACATCACAACACAATCACACAACTGAAACTCAACGAAATTCCTTTTACATCTGTCAAATTCTTGTCCGTCTGTTTTGTTTACTATTTGAGTGTCATGTCAACCGCGAAAAAGAAGGTAGGTCTATCTGATAAAAATTTTCTCTGTGATACCTAATAGCCCCTCCAGACTCTCGGCAAGAAACCCCGACAACACCCGAGAAGCGTGAATGTGAGGAGTTTCTCGCCTTCTTGTTCTCGCGCTTCGGTGTCGGTACCTATTTTTGGCCGAGACAAAGGATTTCAAACAGATCACGAGTGAGAAAATTGAGAGTGTGGATTTTTTGTTTGTTCTTCGAGAAGTCTCGGTGAAACTTCTCGCCGTGAGTCTGGAGAGGCATTACGGACTGTAGTACCGGAAGTGACTAAAGTTACTAATAAAATAACATAATTATATTCCCACAGGGCACGAGATATCTAAGTATTCTGTATGTACCAGTTAATTTTGTGATATTTTATTTAAATAATATTATTCAGACGCATAGTCTAATTCGATATTCGGCTCTGGGGCAGGATCCGGCCAGATTCTTTAAAGTTTAAATTAAATGGGAAGCACGAAAGCTCTCAATTACTTTTTAAACTGTCTAGATTTTCAAATGCAAAGTATTAATGCTATCTAAGCTTTTTTCTAATGTAATACTCAAAAGTTAAATCTCAAAGTGTGTGTAAAATATTTTTACTCAAAATGACAACATGTAACCGCTCTCTTTGTGACGTAACGAACTGCAAACACAAGTCAGGTGTAACTAAATGAACTTCAAAAGAACGTGAACTCCCAAGATTATCTGAATAGGGGATTAATTTCCGAGCTCAGATTAGAATCCGAAAACTTTCTGATTGAAATTGTCAACTCATAATTTGAGAGATAAAATTTGAAAATCAAAGTCAAGGTTTTTAATAAAATTACGAATAGGCAAATAAAAATACTGCTGGACATTTCACACAGCATAATGTAGCCCCAAAGTAAGCAGAGCTTGTGTTATGGGAACCACATGACAATTTATTTTTATTATATTGAAAATTATAGCTAATAAATTTTTTTTTTGGTAAATATATACATATTATTATACATAGAAAAACAGGAACAATAATAAGAAGCGCTCGTGGCGTAGCTTGCGTAGACGTTCTTGATTGATCGTTGAAGTACCTAAGCAGCGTTGTGCGCGGTCACAATTTGGATGGGTGACTGCAAGTGGCATTACGAGCTGCGGACCTAAAAAGGTCGCTAAATCTGAATCACAATTTGAAATGAACTATAATGCCGTCTCTTTTCACTCTCAGTCAATGAAAAGAGATGGCAATAGTTCAATTCATTTAATGCGATTCTGCAATAGTGACCTTTTTAAGCCCGCTGAGCGCTTCCGTGCTTCGGGGGGCACGTTAAATTGTCAGGTCCGACTTTTAAGTCGCTAAGCCATGACGGAAGCCTTTCGGTGGCCTAAAAACTCTATTAACCATCGATTTACACATATCATATGTGTCTTGAAAGTGTGCGATCTTATTGATTTGCCCCAGAAATCGACACGTAAATAGTTCCTCAGTTATGTTTAAAACACATTCACAGCTGTCCAGTGATTGTGTTATTGTATGAAAATCAAAGCTATTAAATACCTGCGTCTTCTCTGAACTACTAAACCAGTGACCTTTATTCTGATCATAAATGTCGCCAATTTAAATATAATTCCGTTTCATGTCTTCAAAACCATTGCAAAATATTGTTAACTTGCTGAAGAGTTTATTGTGGTACAGCGAAATCGGCGCCTATTATACTTCTAACAAAAGATTGCAGAGTAACATATTGATAAGCGTAGAATTCTTCTTCAGATGGTATTCCTGATAGCTTATATTCTTTATTTATAAAATGTCTATGAAATTTTGATATAATATTTTTTCTACTCCTAAACAACTTGACTGAATACATATATACATAAAATCACGCCTGTTTCCCATCATAGGGGTAGGCAGAGACCACAGACACACTGACACACTTCTTTCTCTTCATTCACTCTCATCACATTCTTCATGCAAGCTCGTCGGTTTAAGGTGCTCTTGACCTGGCCTTTTTTTATTAATTCGCCAATTTGGTCCAGGAGTGTGCGCCTAGGTCTTCCCCTTAACTGATTCTGATAAATTAATGTACTGAATTGACAATTTAATTTTAAAAGGCAGGTCCAAGGAAGTTATATACCTACGTAACTAGGTATATAACTTCCTTGGGCAGGTCCTTGTTATTGATCATGTCAACTATGACATTAGACAGTCCAAAAATGGCCATAAATGTGTTTTTTTATTTTACGTAGGTAATTTTTTTGAACTTTTCTAACCATAAACCTGATAAGCTGATAACACCCTTACGGATCAGACAGAGTTTTTTACACACTGTATAGCTAGCTAAATATCATTCTCACTGTGGTATTTCCAGGGTATATTTAAATCTACTTGAATGAGGCAGGTTTTATCAGTCCTTTGTTTTGAATTTAAATGTCACGCAACGCGATGTCTTTGTCAAGCTTCGGTTTCCTAAGAAGTGGTTGCCTTTTGTGTCGTAAAATAGCGTTTGTGTGCTAATGTTCTAAATTGAGTGTGAATTTTGAGAGCGTGAAGAGTTTTTAAAAGGGTACGAACATTTTTGTATGGAGCCTGGCATACCTACTGTCGGCCATTTTGAAAAAACCTCGATTTTTCTGCCAGTGATGAAACATGTGTCAATCGATAGGGGAAGTGATTACAATTAAAATATATTCAGTAATAAAATCTCGTAATCTTTATACTTTCCGAGATATTTGAGTTTGAAAATGTAAAAATTAAAACTTGAAAATGCTAATTATGCTGCCAATAATAACCGGTAGGTATTTGAATATGTCTACTGTGCCTGGGGATAAAATCGTGAGCCAATTTCGTTTATTTTTTAGGTAAAAAATATTTTATTTTATTTTATTTGAAATTATATTTTTTGAACACAGTTTATTTCATCATTTTGTGCTAAATAGTACCTAGGTAGAAAATGAATGATAAAATAAACTGTGTTCAAAAAATACAGGGTGAATTTTTGAGACGGGGCAGTAAGGGTACCTTATCCGTTGTAGCTACAGGAAAACGTTCTTAGAAGATTATCCTTAACTTTTGAAGATATTTCGACTTGCATTCACAGATTTTGAAAAAAATGTACAGTCACCGAAAAAAATGAGTAATGTACACAATTTTTTTTTTGATGGCAATCGATCCTGTTTCATATAAGGATTAAAAGGCTCTATGGGAACAACTAAGGTTAGAGTACTAGAAAAGACAGAAATTGCAAAAAACTTTGACTAAACATTTCGTAAAAATCATTTTGTCATTTGTCATCATTTTTCATCTATTGTCGAAATATCTTCAAAAGTTAAGGATAGTCTCGTAAGAACGTTTTCCTGTAGCTACAACGGTTAAGGTAGCTGCCCTTACTGTTCCTTCTCAAAAATGCATTTTAGCAATTTCTGACTTTTCTAGTACTCTAACCTCAGTTGGTCACGTAGAGTCTTTTAATCCTTATTTTTAACAGGATCGTTTGGCATCAAAAAAAGTTTTTGTGTAGATTACCCATTTTTTTCGGTGACAGTACATT
The DNA here is from genome assembly GCA_958496255.1 of Camptogramma bilineatum. Lineage (NCBI taxonomy): Eukaryota > Metazoa > Arthropoda > Insecta > Lepidoptera > Geometridae > Camptogramma > Camptogramma bilineatum. The sequence continues at coordinate 15,363,937 of OY292453.1, forward strand.
TTTTCCAAAATCTGTGAATGCAAGTCAAAATATCTTCAAAAGTTAAGGATAGTCTCTTGAGAACGTTTTCCTGTAACTACAACGGTTAAGGTAGCCCTTACTACCCCGTCCCAAAAATACATTTTAGCGTTTTCTGACTTTTCTAGTACTCTAATCTCAGTTGGTCCTCTAGAGCCTTTTAATCCTTATGTGAAATAGGATCGATTGGCATCAAAAAAAGTTTTTGTGTAAACTGGCCATTTTCTCGCTGACTGTACATTTTTTAAAAAATCTGTGAATGCAGGTCGAAATATCTTCAAAAGTTAAGGATAGTCTCATAAGAACGTTTTCCTGTAGCTACAACGGTTAAGGTAGCTGCCCTTACCGCCCCGTCTCAAAAATTCTCTCTGTATATCGCTGGTTAAATGCTAAACTACCACATTCCAAAATTTCACTTTTTTCAGGAGAGCCATTCAAAGTTTTCGAAATTGTTTTTTTGAATTTCTGAGCAAGTCTTTTTTTAAATATATGTATTACATATCAAAAGACGCGTAATTTTTATTAGAATTAAAGTGCATTTTTAGTTTTTCCGTAACTTCAACCCAAACTCTTATAAAAGTAGAAAAGTGACTTTTGCATATAAAAAGTGATACAAATGTAAATAAAAATTATCATTAAAAGACCACATATCATTAAAAATTTAAGGTTTATGACACTAAATCAAGTTTTCTTTTAAGTTTTGAATCACAATCTCGTGAAATTATACAATAAATATGGTACACGAACAACAAAGCCATATAAAAATTCTAAAAAAACACTTTTTTAAATGAATACACAAAGAAAACTTAACAAAAATGATATTTCTATCAAAATAAATACTTCACACGCACCAAGACAAACAGTTATTAACCACCTGATGGAGCTTTTGGTCAAGAAAGCCTGAAATGCGCTCTTCTCTAATGCTCCATGAAGAAGCAGTCTGTGTCCAGCCTCTCAGGTAGCTGTTGGAGCCGCCACGCCACGAACACGGCGCATCAGGGACGCTTTGCTTTTGCGTATTATCGCATCAGTAAACATTCCTGACACACTACAAAAGCGTGGCAGCTTCATCAGCACCCTTTGTTGTACAGGCATCCCAAGACTTGAGACTACCTGCCGTATACAACGTGCAAACCTACGGACTATCATTTTGCTCTTATGATTAATCCCCTGGGTTCTCTCTCCATATCCTTGTTATTTGTGAGATCATCGGTTATCCATCGGTTATCCAATGGCTCAGATATTTAAAACACGATACCTGCTTCAGCTTATTGCCATTAAGATAAACCAGTGGTGATGGTGTTGTAGGTTTTGGAGCCTGATTTAAAAGATTAAAATTTACTTTTGCAGGTATTATTATCTGAGCCCGTGGGTATTCGCATATCTCACACAGATGCCTATTAGTTTTCTGAGAGCATTTATCGATGGGCTTAGCATATCGTCGGCATAGCTGATGTTGTTCATTTCAACGCCACCAATAGAGCAGATGACCCCAACACTGTTCAGCTCACTTATCAAGCGGTCTGTGTACAAGTTATAAGCTCAGGGAGAGCTCAACCTCCCTTGCCGCTCTCCAATTTGTACACGTCCGAGAGCGATCCCGTCCATCTGATATTATTGATTTGGTTGCCATACCAAAACTTGGGAAGTGATATAAACTCACGGGGGAGATCAGTATCACTACAAAGCTTCTGCTACAGCCTGTCATGCCCCACTAGATCAAACGCTTTTGACGATCAGGAAAGCAGGAGTTGATAGGTGTGTTTCTCTGCTAGTGTAGTACTGAACGGTGTGTTTGAGGCTTAGTACTGCAGTTTTAGTCTATAGCCCAGCTGTAAAACCGAACTGGGCATCATGCAGATTTACAGATTTACCTAAATGTGAATCAAACACACCATCCAGCACCTCTGCTACCACGGTAACCAGGGATATAGGTCTGTAGTGTCTAATACTGAATGTAAAAAACTGAATTACAATAATATAGATTTCGTCTTTTTATTAGCACTGAAACAAACTTTGCACTTTATCTTTAAGAAGATTTGTGTTCATGTAGATTTTAATGCGAAATAGACAGTAACAGTATGATTTAAATCCCGTAAAAATCTAAATTGAAAAGCACAGTATCTCAAAATTTACACTACGTTCTGAAAAATAATGTTTGAGTTCACATAAAAGTTATGTACAAAACAAACTCATTTCAAAAATGACACTGTTGAACATACACGAAATGTTTTAATAATACAATTTCTCGTGCTAAGGTACCACATTTCAGAATGTGTTACCTTTGCGCAAAAAAATATATTGTTACTTTACTTTAATTTAAATTCAACAGGACCACATTCCAAAATATGGCACTTTTGAATATACATTTTAGTTAACACACTCTTATTTTTTTGACATAAGGCCCTGTAGCATATAACTTCCGTGCGCTTTAGCCAGCTACTAAACCACAACTGAAAAAATGGCTGTTTAGCTCTGAAATTTAGTGCCAAAGTGTAATAATGCTGAACAACCACATCTGTTTTTTGGTCGTTTATAATGCGAAAATAAAAAGTGTCTTTTACTCATACTATAAAATGACTATTTTAAATCACATTTTTGTAATAAAAACGATTTTCACGATTTTTGATTTGTGGCACTTTAGCATTTAACCAGCGATATAATGTCAAAAAAATTTTTTTTTACCTAAAAATGAAACGAAATTGGCTCACAATTTTATCCCCAGTCACAGTAGACATATTCAAATACCTACCGGTTATTATTGACAGCATAATTAACATTTTCAAGTTTTAATTTTTACACTTTCAAACTCAAATATCTCGGAAAGTATAAAGATTACGAGATTTTATTGCTGAATATATTTTGTTTGTAATCACTTCTCTTATCGATTGACACATGTTTCATCACCTGCTGCAAGATCGAGGTTTTTTCAAAATGGCGGAAGAGTAAGTATGCCAAAATGTTCGTTGTTTTTTGACACAGGATTTTATCACCTATTTACTTACAGCTTCTGCAAAAATGTGGGCATGTACTAAATATATATGTATTTGGACAAATACTTCTGACTAACTTTAGACATCTTCAAAGGTTCTTGAAAATGCCTAAAAAATCTGAGAGGATGTCTACCGCGCCTGGGGATACAGTCGTGATCATATTTAATTTATTTTTTTACAGTTTTTACATTTTATTTGTATATGATCGCGAAAGTTTATAACAAACTAGTATGAAAATTACGAGTAATTTACGGTTCAACTTCACTTTTTTAAAAAAAAGGAAATAAAATTTATAAATATTGAAAGTACTCGTAGTCTTACACAGTGAAAATTATATTTTAGAATTGTACTCACAGTAAGTCCGTATGAGCAAGTGGCCAACTCTAGTGACGGAGTTTTTTTTTTCACTCACTGTGAAATATCATACTGATATATGGAGTAGAGTTTGAGTACATACATCAAAACTACCCTTTCTGAGACATATTTTTCGTCTTATTTACTCTCACATCGACTTACTCTGTTTCATAAAATAAGGTCGAAATTCGTAAATACTTACAATAGTTATAACACTGTTGTCGTTTCTTAGAAAATCAAGTGATAGTAGAATAGGGAAAGTGTTTTAATGCAGTGCTTACTAATGTTTTATTGCCGGTAGTCATCGTGAATACTGCTTTATTATTTTGTTAGTAGAGTATTTTAGAGTAGTTTACTATTTGTATCTTGATTCACTTAGCGAGTAATAGTATTAAAAAATACTCACAAAGCGTTTGTCTATCTCTAGATATTCTTGATAGCTTTTATTATTGGCCACTTGCTCATACGAAAGAAGAAGAAGATTATAGGAAGCGAAGATTGGACCCTGAAAATTAATGAAAAAAATAAATAACAATACCTGTCACTATATAATTAATTAATTTAAATTATAAAAACTTTATTTTCTGTACAAAATATGGCTGGAGAAAGAAAAGTTCATTTTAATTTTTTGGGCAATGTTTTTGGAACATATTTTTTGAAAATAATGACACGAATTGAACCTAATGTCGAAACCTAAACTTATATTATTGCAATATTCGCCTATTATAAAGATACTAGTGAACGCCCGCGGCTTCGCCCGCGTGAGCTACTTTTTTATCCCACGGGAACCTTACATTTTTCCGGAATAAAAATAGCCTATGTGTTATTCCAGAACCTAAGCTATCTAAATTCTAAATTTCATCAAAACCGGTTTAGTAGTTATGGAGATACGTGGTAACAAACATTCACACACACGGACTTTCGCCTTTATAATATTAGTAGGACAGGATTAGTGGTTTCAACTGCTTAGTATCACGAATTAATTATGTGTAATCATAAATAATTAGAATTTACGAGCTCTGACATGACTCGTACTTAACAAGTTACACGATACGGTTAAAATATAATAATAACATGGCATATTATTTATGTAATAAATAAGAAGAAGGACTTTTATTTACAGAAACTAAACTACTACATATTTACATAAAAGTATAAAATACAAAATACAAAAAGAACCAGTTGAGACACCTAAGGATCGTTCGAAACGATCTATAGGTAGCTCAACTGATCCAAGCCACTGCCAGCCGGAAGCGTGCCCAAGACACTGGCAGCATTACCGCGCTGGATGGCAATGCTGATATGTTGAGCCAAAAAAGTGCCAGACTTGGGATCACGCGTCGCTTCGATAAGATGCCCTGAAAGAATTTTGAAAACATAGTATTATACTGAAGAAGAAGTATTCATATTTCATAGTTATATAAAGCATGAAATATGATCACGTATCCACAAAGCACGGTAGCATTCTCTCAGATCTTTTTAGGCATTTTAAGATCCATTGAAGATGTCTAAGGGGGTAGTCAGATATATGACCAAATACATATTTGGTACATGCCCACAAAATTTATTTATTTATTTATTTGGGAAACAAATTGTGGTGATATACCAAATATCATTGAATTGAATATTTGTGGCATATACATATTTTGTACTATAGAAATAAATAATGCTGGACATTTTATACAGCATCATCAAGCCCCAAAGTAAGCAGAGCATGTGTTATGGGAAGTACATGATAAACTATACTTTTTTTGACACATATTTGCAGATCATACAAACATTGCCTCCTGACACTATATAAATCATCTAGTAAAGATGTAAAGGCCTAAGTTTATACAAACACTTGCCTCGCGGCAAGAATCGAACCCGCAACCTTGTTTCAGGCGGGCCTTCGCCTACTGCGCCACAGAGGTCGTTAATCGACAAAAGAGACGCAAGAGAGAATAGACACTACGAACTGACTTTAGTTGTACACAAACATTGAACTCAAGGAAGCCTTATTTATTCACAACCTTACAGATGTCGTAGCGCGTAGCAAGTGCCGCCAGCTACGCCGTAGCACCTCTACGACAATAAGGCTTCGTACGCTCTCTGAGATTTCGTGAAAAGGGTCTTTGATAAATAATTGTTATCATTCTATAGGGAAATAAGGTTTTAATGGTTAGATGTAGTTTGAAGGTAAAAAAGTAATTTGGAAATGAAAATTACCGACTCATAATTTCAACTTTATCCCAAACAAAATAAATATCAATTTCCTTTTTAAGAAAAGCAAATAAGTTGCAAGCCGTTCGAGCTGCGCAGCTAACAACGTGCACTTCTGTCACATTCTGTTTTACCATTTACACTGCCTAGATGTCGATGTTGGTGATATTCGGAAAACACGAAATTAGCTGATGCGCATTATTTATCTTGAAGTATACTTGGTTGTTATTGCCACTAGTTGGCACTCATCCATTTGTAATCGCACGAAACGTTGCTTACCTTTGACAATCAAGAAGTATTAAGCGAGTTGCAACGCTTCATAGAAGTTACGAGTAGCATTCGTATACTTGATAGGTTCAAAATCAAAATCAAAATCAAATATCATTTATTCAGTAGGACCGTTATGACCACTTTAAAACGTCTTAAGAGCTAGGTGATTCTACTCCTGTTCTTTCGCGACCAACACCGTGAAGAAGTTTGCAGAAGGTTGGAAGCTCACCACCTATTAGTATACTAAACTAAAATTAACACAAGAACAGAAGAATAGAAATACGTTTATTCGATACACTCACACAAACAGATTTATAAAAATTATAAACACGGTAAGTACCTACAGAATAAATAAAAAGAATAAAAATACGGTAAGTGCGTGTGGTGCCGAAAATTCCCAGCTGGTGCTACACCCATGTGTACAGTTGGGCCGACGGATCTAGGCGTACGTGAAGTCAGGCTCTGCGCTGCGCAGTAGAAAATTTTGTATGAAAAAGTTGCACTGCGCATCGAAACGGCTAACTTCACGCACGCCGAGATCCGTTGGCCGTACTGTATGTAGTTTATTAATAGAGGTCATGGGGTACAGCGCTGATTTTCGGACTGTGCCATTATAAGAGGGACTAAACGGACACGGGACTGATTAGATACACATAGTTTTGTCTAAAACTCTCCATTTACATCAGAATAGTAAGCTACAGGTATTCAGGTTTAAAGTCTGAATAACCATGAAGAGCAATCGTAGAAACGAATCAATAAGAAATTTAATTTCGCAACTGCCTACTTGAACAATCTTCAAGTTTCACGTTTCAATGTTTCCTTTTTCTTGTGAACTCTGGCACTTGAAAAGTATCTTGGGCTCAGAGCGTGTTTGGCGTTCCTTCCTCTTCTCAAAAAGTTGTGGGTTGACAGGGTTTCAACTGTGAATTTGAATTTACTGAACAGGGTGAATGAATGAAAACTGTTGTATACGTCTTAGGCCTTTACATCTTTTAGTAGATGATTCATACAGTGTCAGGAGGCAATCTTTGCCTACACTTAACAGGGCATTGTAGTGCCTGGGACAATGTTGAGACGGAGTACTGTCTCTGCTTACCTCGAATAGAAGCGTGATTTTATGTAAATATGTATGTATTTATTTATTTTCATAAATATTATCTGCCAAGTTATTTACGGAACCCGGATTCGGGTCAGATTCACGCTTGACTGATTTGTTTTTTTGCTCGTTCAAACTTATCGAGTTGCGAAATGGCAGCTTTTCTGAGAAATATTGATAATCACATAAACATGAAGCGGTTAGAGCATCTGTCGCCATCCGCTAATCCTACTAATATTATAAAGGCGAAATTCCGTGCGTGTGTGTGTGTGTGTATGTATGTGTGTGTGTGTGTGTATGTATGTGTGTGTGTGTGTGTGTGTGTATGTGTGTGTGTGTGTGTGTGTGTATGTGTGTGATTGTTTGTTACCACGTTTCTCCATAACTTCTAAATTTGGAATGTAGATAATTTAGGATCTGGATAGCACATAGGCTACTTTTTATCCCGGAAAAATGTATGGTTCCCGTGGGATAAAAAAGTAGTCCACGCGGCCAAATTCGGGATTTTTCCGGGATAAAAATTAGTCTGTGTTATTTTAGAACATAAACTATCTACATTCCAAATTTCATCAAAATTGGTTAAGTAGTTATGGGGATACGTGGTAACAAACATTCACACACACACACGGACTTTCGCCTTTTGGATGAATTTTCTTCATAGTTTTTCAAAAAGTTCCGTATCTTGGTGTTACAGTCGTGCACCTGTTTTGTTTTTCCGTTTTCTTTACCATTTCAAGTTCTTTTTAATTTTATACCTAAAAAATATGTTACTGTATGTTTTTTTGTTTGAAAAGCATGTGTGTTATAATATCTAAGCATATATAGTCTTTAAGTAGGTAGGTACTTAGGTTTGTAATATACCTAGTCACATTTGTTATGGATGTAGACCAGAAACTTGTGCTAAGGCTTAGCACAAGTTTCTGACGATGCCGTCTACTATCGAATCTGTAAATGTGTCCTGTGCTGAAATTCCAGACACAATAGGAAATCAATTATGCCTCGTTAGATCTACGTTCCGGCATATGAGAGGCTGAATAATAAACAGCATTGGGCGGAAACTTCAACATCTAAAGGCAATTTATTTTTTATTCTTGAAAAACCTTAGAGAATGTCTGACGTGAAAATACAGTCGGTTTATTATTTATTCACTACAGGAAATTAATTAATTATAATAATGAAATGACTATTTCTTATCTACAAATGTGTGTAATAATAATAATAATCAGTATTAATGTCAATTTTAATCCTATGAAGGTTCAAATTTAAATTTCTGCATATTGTTGAAAAACACGAATTTACGTTTCGAATTTTTTTCGCATATTGCTTGTTTGCTTCATTAATGATTCGATAGCGTCAAAACCAGTGCTGCAACTCTTTTCCTGGTGACATGATGTCGGAAAGCAATATATTTTGTTTGTCTGCCCGAAGCAGACTGATTGGGATACTCATGTACTATATTAAAATTACGTAAGTACCTAACCTTATACTCCACTAGAGAAAGTTATATGCACAAAGTTACACACTAGAAAATGTGTAAAGAAAACTTTGTACGGCAATTTTTTATATAATATCAATACATACATACATTCATAAAATCACGCCTCTTTCCCACAGGGGTAGGCAGAGACCACGGACTTCCACTTGCTACGATCCTGACAGACCTCTTTTGCCAAATAATATCAATATTTCACTAAAAATGGGATATTTATGTATTTTTGAGATTCCCGATATGTGCCATGCGCTATGATCACGGTAAACGGTTTTAGTGAGATTGCGGGTAAATATCCTGTTTTTGGTGCTTAATATAAGCAATAATATTACTTTTAATACACTAATAAGTTAATAATCATGATAGATTGAAAAATCTTTTCTAATTTAATCTTCTAAATATAAAATTGAACGTAATTAACCACGCAGTGAAGCAGGACTGAACCCAAGACCTTCGTCTCAAGGGTGTAGAAACTGTTATAAAATTCTCGTAACCTTGAAAACTAGCCCTAAGGAGTACCCCGGATAATCACTGCAAACCAATTTGAACGCATAATAGGGTAATCTGGTACCTGCCTATCCAGCGAATTTGTAATAAGTATGTAATGAGAGTGATTGAGGCTGTGTCAAGATTGAAGCAAGTGCAAATCGGTATTCTCTGCCCACCCCTTCGTGAAAAGTATGTATGTTTGACAAAATTACGTCGAATGAGTGAAGTATTGAATTATAAAATATAAATGAAAATTAAAAGACCTTGAAACTTCAAGTTCTTCAATTTTTCGTTCAGATTACTACCTACTCTTTAGGTTGGTTTTCAAAGTTTCGAGTTTTCTCACAGTTTTTCTATTTGGGGTACTCCCAGGTCGGATCATCTTGCTAACCAATCCCGACGCGCCCTAACAGGGGTAATCTAGTTCTCGCTGTTACGACTCCCCTGGGACGGCTAGACTCGTATAACTATAACAGGGAGCTTTGGACAGAATACATGGTTAATACCTGTAGAGCCTTCACCGACGTGTTAAATATACATTTTCCGATATTAAAATCCAGTGATTACACGCCCAGTATTGCCGTGTCGAATGAGTAAAGTAACACACAGAAAATCTGAACGAAAATTAGAACTGGGACCTTCAAAGTCTTCAAATTATCGTACCTATCTACTAAGTAGAATTAGGCTGGATAATCTTGCAAACCAATCCGGACGCACCCTAACAGGGGTAATCTAGTACTCGCTGTTACGACTCCCCCGGGCCGGCTAGACTCGTATAACTAAAACAGGTAGCTTTGGGTTCCTGTAATGAATCCATTTGTAGCTTGTAGTAAATTAGATGTTACGTTTTGCAAAATTATACCTACTTTTGTACTTAGGGGCTTCTTGTCTGAAATCTTTTTATGGACACGTCTTGTTCGGTCTTTAAAGTGAAATTCATTGACTACCAATTACTATGTTATATTTAGCTAGAGGAATATAACAGAAACAGAGAAACCTAGTACTGATATTAGCGGGTTAAAACAGGCTGTGTGTGAATACAATTTATTACAGGACTATTTACGTACTATACTATCCATATATCTAATATACAGGGTGAGTTTTTTTTTTCAATAACTTTCACGGTTTCAGAATTCCCCTAACTGGGCCTGAAAAAAAAACTCACCCGGTATAAAGAGACGATGATAATAATACTTCCAGTGTTTTGCCAAACTTGCTTAGCACTAAGCACCATTATTATCATTTGAAAAAAAAAAAACCATAAAAATAAATATTTAAATAGTATCCGCAAAGTCAGGTCGCCACACCTTAGAGCAATACATTTTGTATCCGTTCAATGTAAATATTTGACTGTGGAGAACAGCGCGGAAATCCGGTCGTACAGTCAAACACAATACAAAGGCAACCAGGGCCTGTATTCTATTAAATGACAACCGCTTTGGTTTTGGTTCGAACTCTTAAATGTCAGCCATTTGGTGAAATAGTAGAATAGCTTTTCAAAAATTTGTACTGCCAAAGTTCAAAACCTCACCACAACTGAGTCGTTTGTTATTAGTAGTCATGGAAACAGTCGCTTTAGTTGAGGTTTTGGTTGAGGTTGATAAAAAGTTCGGTACGAGAATCGACGCCCTGTAACTCGTAACAGCTGGTTAATACTAATCAGCGATGGTGAAAACCACGTGTAAAATAGTCGGCTTTAAATTTATTTATTTAATTGTATGACATCGTATTTATTTATTTAATAGTATACTGGGGGGGGGGAGGGGCTTTGCCCAGCAGTGGGACACTTACGGCTGATCATAATAACTAGTAGTTCGCCCCGAACTGAGATCTCGCGCACCGTAGATGGCCAACATTTGGACTTTCTTCTGACTACCCCTATAATTTCAAGTGCTACTACTGCCGGGTATGCCTATTGCGCTAGCTCTTCATGGTAAAAAATACTAGCATGCATGCAATACATAATGTCGTGTCTAATTTTTCATTTATTTCATATTTATGAATTCTCGTCGTATTTTTAAAAGTATACGTCCTAGAATAAAAATAATAACTATTTTAGAATGTACAAATAAAGACCTTTCATTTGACACCGCACTCAATATATTTGTTTACTTATCTTTTTTTTACCCCAATTATTTTCATTTTTTATCAAAATTTTTTTTATCATGAAAATAAATCAAGTAGCATCTAAAATCATTGCAAACCAAACCGCAACGATGCCACTCTCTTTTTAAGACCGACCAGTCAATGAGCTACGAAGACATCGAAACTCTATGAAACGGGAGCTCTTGCAGCTCTGGTTTCGTAGTTTTTGGTCTTTGGTCGTATTTCAAAAACTATACATCCTAGATTAAAAATAAAAACCATTTTGGAATGTACAAAATAAGCCCTTTCGTATGACACCCCACTCAATATATTTGTGTAACTTTCATAATTTTTTACCCTCTTGGGAACCCAATATCTTCACAACCCCTTCATCGATTAAGCTCATATGCTCCACCGTAAATTTCCTTACCACAACCTATTGACCTACCAAGTTTCATGCAGATTGGATGAACGGTTCGACAGTTATGCTCGAACAACAATTCGTGAAACATACAAACATACAAACATACAAACATACAAACATACAAAGCAAAATCGCCCAACTTACCACTAAGATCTTCGCTCGCTTCGCTCGCTCGATCGATAATAAAAAATAATAATGACATTGTACTGGTTACTTATAAAATACTCTTAAGCTAATTAAAATTATAAAACTAAATTACTCTATAAAACTAAAAAACAAAAACAAAATTAACACACAAAATTTACATAGTTATGACTGTTTTAAATGGCAGTTAGCTTATTTGGGACATGAGTCAGAGATGCTGATAAAACAAGTACTTAGGCTTTTACGTCATATGATTTAAATAACATCAGAAAGTAATGTAAGCCTACTCAATAGGACGGTATAGTGCTTGGAACATTGTTTGTGATGTATCGTGGCTAACTCTGATGATGGAGTTTTTAGGACACCTGAAGGGCTCCGTCATGGTTTAACCAATGATTTGTACCCGTGACCCGTAAACAGCCCTTAATTTATTATAATAAAGCAATATCAAGGGTCTAAAGGCAGTCTAATTCTAAGATAAAAAAAGTACTAAATCATTATATAATAGTAATATTCACATAGTTTACATGATGAGAAAAAGTTGCCTCAAAAGTTTAGCTATTCCAATTCAAAAATAATTTATCAAATCCGACTGGTAGTTCCTGAGATTAGCGCGTTCAAACAAACTCTTCCGCTTTATATATTGGTATAGATGTTTCTTCACAATTTGTTCTGGTTATTTTGTTATTGTATTTATTTCAAGCTCGTTTTAATTTAATCGTTCAATAACCCGTGTTAAAATCAACGCTGCGACTTATTTCGTGTGTCGTATTACAGCTGGATAATTCAACGATGCCGGAGTAACGGGGTCGACACCTCATATATGGAGATCCGTCAACATCCCAGCTACTGAATAAAGGTGCGCCTTTTTTGTGATATGCTGTGTTGTGCATTTTCAACCTGCGTAATCCTATTTGTACGGAGTTACGAGCAGCGAGTTTTTTTTTATGTATGATTTGAATCGTAGCGGCCTTTTAGGATGTTGGCTTTCAAAATGGGTTTGAATAACGACTAAAATTAAATGAAATAATGATTACGAACCTATTCCCAAATTGTGGGCTTGCAACCTGTCACGTATAGAATGCTAACTTCTGCAACATGTGGGCATATTACCAAAAATGTTTATGGACATACATTTGACTACCCCCCAAGGCAGCTTCAAAGGATTTTATATATACGAAGATCTTAGGGAATGTCTATCACGCCTTAGGATATAGGAAAAAATGGTGATCATGTTTCGTTTAAAAAAATTACACAGTACACAAGAACACACTCTTACTGGAATTTTATAAAAAAACTAGCAACGCCTTGCGGCGTTGCCCCCGTAGTGATGGTGTATGGTGATGATAATGATGATGAAAAGTAGCCTATAACCTTTTTCAAGAGTTTAGCTATCGAATGCAGAAAGAACTTTTCAAATCGAACTGGTAGTTCCTGAGATTAGCGCATTCAAGCAAACACTCTTCCGATTTATTATATTAACTACGTATAGATATAGATTAGTATAGATTTATCATATGTAGTATTAAAAAAAGCCTGCCTTATAACGGCTCTTTCCGTTCAACAACGTAATCTTAATAAGTCCTCTCGAGACGACGTGCTTTAAATTGTAATATTCCGCATTGATATTATCTAAACTTCAGTAGCATGAAATCAGGCGGGATTTGAATAAGATTCTCTGTATAAATTCTTCATCATCAGCTTAGCAGCCGCTGAATCAATGTCCAATACTAGACCAAATACCACATCCAATGTCTAGTAACTAGTCCAGGATTTTTTTTGAAAATTACAAATATTATTCATCATCAGCCCTTCTCATCGCACAGCTGGGCATAAGCCTCTCTTCACTTTTGCCATTCGCCTCTATCCTGCGCCAATCTTACCCATGTACGACCTGCGGATTTTACTATGTCGTCGACCCATCTTGTCGGCGGACGAACGACACACTTTTTCCGTCTCTAGGCCACCACCAAAAATATTATTATCTACCTATAATCTCATCTAAAGATTGTTTTACAGACACACTAAAGCTAAAACACACCAAATATTATTTCATGCATACGGCGTATTGCCATATTATTTTTTCCACCGTCGGTCGCATCACTGTGGTCAGTCACACATACATCTGACAATTCAATTAAAAAATAGCGCTCGTGGCGAAGCATGCTTATCACAATAGATCGTTGAAGTTAGGAGACGTTTTGAGCGGTCACAATTTGGATGGGTAGCTAGTTTCCACTAACTAAAGCTATCAATTCCTTGACATCTAAGCATGTTTATGCTTCGGGGAAGCTAAATAGGCTTTAAGGGTCGCAGGCCTTCAGGCGGCCTAAAAACTCCGCCACAAAAATTAGCTTCTAGCTCGTACAAACATACATAGCAAAAGACTCCTTTATTCCCTTATAGATTCAAGGATTATCTCAAAACCATCTAATCTACAACCATGATTCGAGAATAGGACTGTTTCCCTCAGGTATAACCCTCTTTTACAGCTCAAGTGAGCATTTCTTAAGGTTACAGATAGTATACATACACGAGTTTCCCATCAGATTGAGTTATATACATTTTACGATCACCTGATATAGCCCACAACAGGCTTTGTGTTGCTTAGCCGATGTCAACAACTAGATATTTAGATTTCCACCAGAGATGTGCTATGCTACGTTGCTATGGATGCGTTTTTTTATCAACCAATCATAGTCATCACACTTATATTAAAATGTGAAAATTTGGATGTTTGAATGGATTGATGTTTGGATGTACACACATCAACATTGTCTAGGGATATTCAACATTTTGTTGATTTTTACAAAAACTGAACATAATTTCTTAAGACAGCTAGGTATGGCAAGAATCTTTATTTTGTGTTGTTTTTAATAATAATAAAATACAACTGTTTGATAATATTTTTTAATGAAAATTTAAGTAGGAACAAAAACTCTAAAAATCAGAAAATTTACAAGGTTCGATAAATTGTGCTAAAACTATTTTTACGTTGCAATGACTTTACAAAATTACATTTTTACAATTTAATAATCGGTGTTGCCTCCTCTAACGTTGATAACACATCTGCACCGGTTGTTCATACTCAAAATTAGGGTGTCAAAGTCTCGCTGGGGTATGCGATCCCATGTTCTTTTTAAATGGCAAAAAAGTTGGTCTTCTGTAGTCAAATTTGACGGCAAATTGCTGAAAGCCTTTCGCTGCAACATGTCCCAAGCGTGTTCAATTAGGTTTAAGTCGGGTGTCTGTGCAGGCCAGTCTAAAACCGCGACATCATGTTCCTGAAGGGCAGCTGATACCAATCGCGCCGTGTGTGGAGGGGCATTATCATGCATGAGCTGAAATTCCTGGCCAATTTGGACTCTGTGAGGGACGATCACAGGCTCTACGACCTCGTTCCGGTATTTTAGTGCAGTCATGCTGCCTCTTATCCAAATGAGCTCGGTTCGCGCGCCAATACGAATCCCCGCCCAAACCATGATTGTCCCACCTTGATACGAATGGACCTCTCGTGGCCGCTGGAGTCGACTTTCTCTGCCTGGAACTCTCCAAACACGTGTTCTACGTGAATCGGGGTGGAATCCAAACCGAGACTCATCAGTAAAGAGAACCATTGCAAATTGGCTGTTGTTCCATAACAAATGTTCTTGAGCCCAAAGAAGTCGCCTTCCGCGATTGCCCCGTCGTAGAACTGGCACACGAAGCGGTCTACGAGAATGAAGATCGACTTCATGTAGCCTTCTTCTGACGGTTTGGTCGCTAACACAGCTGATGGTCTGACAGAAGCCTTTGCACTAGCTGCTTTGCTGTGAGATTGGGTTCCCTCCTGGCGGAATTTTGGCGAAAACGATCCTGTCTAAGGGTGGTAACTCGTTTTTTTTCCAATGTGGCGCTCTCTTACATCTCCAGTAATACGAAAACGTGACCACAATCGAGAAATTACGTTTTGATTAGTGTTTAGGGTATTGGCAACCACGCGTTGGATAGCACCGGCTAGTAACATGCCTACCGCTCTTATCATTTTTTCTCTGCTTAAATGTCGATGTTCCATGACATTACGAATACCACAAGCTCCGTTAAAATTAAAAATTACTTGGATAACACTTTTGATAGTTAAATAAAAGTAAATTAATCTTAGGCAAAATTAACGTTGTTAAATTTGAATCGGAGTCTCCATTCTATCTTTGGTTTATTGCGTTCTATTTTTTACTTTTTACGAATTTTGAAAATGGAACAAAAGAGGTTTAATTCCATATATAAACTTTTTCTAAAAAGCAAATAGTTTGTAAGCAAATCATTTCGAAACGGAATATCCCTAGGCAATGTTGATGTGTGTATGTTTATTCAAAAATCAAAATTCAAATATAATTTATTCAGAGTCAGAGTTCATATCATGTCCTCTATAACTCGACAACCACTGAACCGATTCGCCTGAAGTTTAAAATATACGAGTAAATAGATATAAGGACGTAGGCTACTTTTTATCCTGGAAATGCACGGTTCTCGTGGGATAAAAAAGCAGTCCACGCGGGCGAAGCCACGGGGATAAATAGGCAAAGGAAATTAAAATCTGTCTACAACTTATGTTGTTGTACGTTCAAAACACCGTATCCGGAGTAAACCACTAGCATATTAGATTGCACAAAGAAGGGAAGATCTAAACCTAATAGTGGGTAAAATCGGGCTGTGATATCTATAGATTTTTTTTTTTCTTTACAACCCGTGAACTTTAGTAAGTCCGAAAACAATATACACGCAAGAAAGTAATAAAAATTGATGAATGTGCACAATAACGTAGGCATTAGACAGGTTGTTTTATTACAGGCGCCATTGAGATTTATATCTATCTAATAACACGATCTTGTAAATTAATTTGGCTTTTTTAACTAGCCTGTGACTTAGTAACTGGATAGAGAAAGAGAAAAAGAAAATGCAACAAGGCAGGATACGTAGTCAGTTTCATGCAAATCGGCTCGACGACATTTCAACGATAGCGTTAGATCTATTAATGTAAGTATAGATTACATTTAAGTTGATATGAGTATTCACGTATATAAAGTCCGTTTTTAGGTTTTTACTTTGATTTGAAATATACAATGAACATTGTATATTAACATTGTATAGAAACAGTTAACATTAACTGTTTCAATATCTGGAAATAAATTTAAAAAAAATCTTAAGACCTATGTAGTAACCAACTGGTAAGCTGACCGAGTTTTCGTTGTGGCTTATGACGACCTCGGTGGCGTGGCGGCGAAAGAGGTCCGAGATCGATTCTCGTAGCGAAACAAATGTTTGCATGATCTGCAGGCGTTTGATGGATCGGATGTCGGGGAACTCGTGGTTTCTGATGTCCATGATAATATGAAATACTTGTAAGAATCCAGGGTCTCAATTCCTCTAGGTATTTGACAACGTCAACCGTTCAAGTATCACTGCCGCTGCGTTTTGTTTCGTTCTCCAAAAGACAGTATTTTGCTAAACCTCATTGGCAATTTGTTTGAAAACGTCATCACAACAAAGTAAACCTAACCTCATTGGTCATTAGTAGATTATGAAACAAAACAATTGACGTTTATGGTTGATAAAAAGTTTTTTAGTAGAATCGAGGGGCAGGATTGTTGAGAATAACCTACTACATGTAGCACTGATAAATTAACCGTGTTTTCGGCATGAAAGTATTTATATAGTACAAAATAACATTACATAGAGATGTACAATGTAAAGAACGGCTAAACCGCGAGAGCTTTTATTAATATTCCAGCCTCATAACGCTTACGAATATTCTCATTCCCAAACTCTGCTCAAACGTTGTACCCTCTTTAAAAATATAACTTAAACCTCTTGAACTGAATAAAATATTCCAGTTACATAGCAGTTAATATTTTTACGGGGAAAGTTGAACTTGTACGTAGACTTTATCGAAGGCTTTGAATCTTCCCCAATCGAATCCGCCTTCCGCCCGCCCAGTGCCCGTTTGCGCCCCGAGCAGGTCGCACGTCGCCGCCCGCCCTCGTATCGACCGCGTGATTGTTTCTGTGTCTGTTTTGGTGTTTGTTCGCGTTCAAAAACACGGTAAGTTGCCCGCACATTATACTCATACCATCACTATCTAACTCCATCGTAATAAAGCGAAAATTTAGTACTTGAAAGCCGGTAGAATTGTTTATCAAAATTGAGTTTTATACCCTAAATATTAACTCTGAACTCAATGTTTTTGAAATATAAGAGAAAGTTTAAGTAACTTTGTTAATAAATAGCATGTACGCCCGGTGTTTCAGCTTATTGGAACAACAAAGATTTGCTGCTGAACTGTGCTCCATTGAAATTGAGATCGTAACTTCAAGGCATGTAGCTTTCGGTTACAGCATGCAATGTGCTTTAGCTTTATGGACACATAAACATCTGTAGCGGCGCAACAAATATTTTATAGGTCTCATGTATTGCTGTAGCGTATCAGGATATTGAATTAGGTTTTTTTTTTTGATAGAATCCTTTAGATACTAATCTATAAGGATGTAAACATTCTTATGAACTGTCACATGGTAGCAATTTTTTCAGATCTTTTAATGCCATTTTTAACTGACTTCAAAAAAGGAGGAGGTTATGTTCGTGTGTATGTTTGTTTTTTATTATGTTCAAAATCTCTGTCAATTGTGGGTCGATTTGAATTGTATTTTTTTTTTTTGAAGGGGTGGTTATTTTTTTTATTTCTTTGGAAGGGTATATCCCTCATATATCTAAATCCTCCCAATGCAGTCCCATAAAAATTTGCTGAGGATCTGAAGAGGATCGGAGTTATGAACAGAATTGCAAATCGAGGGTGCGAACATTAAAGTAGTTTTTTTTTAATTTTTAATTTTGCCACATGTTTCAGATCCTTAAGCAACTAACACAAAAGATTGCTGATTAATAACAAAGTCTATTTATATGTAAATAAGGTAATTTTTGCAGATGTTTCAAAAATAACGTTTCTGTGATAAATGTGAGCATGTTGTTCGAATTTATTTAGGCATTTGGCACTAGTTTTCGGATTTATGATAAAACAAATAACTAGTTGAGCGTAACAGTTATTATACGACTGACATTGAAACAAGAACTAACATATGCATACTGTATAGAAATCATCTTATTTCTTTGAGAAATCAAATATATAGGTACTGAGGATTTTGTTTTAGACTATATTTCTATACTAATTGGACGAGATAATCAATGGTAACCTTTACGATAACGACATACTTGTTATATCTACCTTTAGATAGTATTGTTTTCCTGTAAGTGACGTGTCTTTGTGAGAATTATCTTTAAACCTAGATTACCTCGGTAGGTCCTTTCTTGGTGTTCTACACGTTTCGTCAGACGCGGTCTACAAGCCAACACTCCATCTTCATAATTAATGCCTTTACAACACTAGCTCTTTCAACAGCAATTTACAGGTCATATACCTCATCAGGGCAATGACTTACTATGTGCACATTGCGACATGATAAGACATTTTGACTGGCCTCTTAGCTCAGTTGGTAGTAGCTCTGCCTTTTGCGCTGTAGGTCGTGGGTTCGATTCCTATCCAGGACAAATATTGTGTGATGAACATATTATGTAGATGTTTGTTCTGTGTCTGGGTGTTATACGAGTATAATACTGTATGTATGCATTTAAAAAAAAAAGGTATATTAGTATTCTATCAGTTATCTGGTTCCCATAGTACAAGCTTTGCTTAGTTTGGGGCTAGATGGCGCTGTGTGAAATGTCCAGCAATATTTATTTAACTTGAAAGAGAGAGACCGCAAGATTGTATGTTTGTATGAGTTAGTGGCTAACCCTGGTGACGGAGTTGTAAGGCCACCTAAAGGCCTCCGTCATGGCTTAACGACTTAAAAGCCGGGATCGACAATTTAACGTGCCTAAAGCACGGAAGCGCTCAGCTGTTAATGCCACTTGCGGTCACCCATCCAAATTGTGACCGCTCATATCGTTGCTTAACTTCAACAATCTATCAAGAACATCTATGCAAGCTACACTACTATAGCTCTTCTTCCTACGATTATATTTTTTTATTTCATCGACTTTATCACCACACTAGTTATTTCATCAACATTCATGGGTCGGCCATTGTCCTGGAACAAGAAACATTACAAGCAAACTTGTCGCGAAATGGAAATACGTTTTATCGTGATGGCGTCTTATGCCTTGGGGATACAAGGGGGTGCCATAATATAATTAATAAATTTTAATTGAAAAGTTAATAATCGTTCGCAGATAAGTTATAGCTGAAGTTTTCATTTGATCTGAGTATAATTGAAATATTTCCTTGATGCTAAAAATATGGAATCAATATTTTCTTCCATAAGCCTTTTCCCATGGGGTCGGTTTCTATGATATTACATTAAAAATAATAGTTATACTAGATTTAAAATATTGAACTCTCATTATTGAGTATTGGTTTTTTATAAACGACTTTGAGGAGGGCTTCTTGACTATTTTTTAAAACAAATTGTTATATTACCGACTTTGTTTACCTAATATTTTGCTATCATTGTGTCATAATGAATTTAATGCTGTAGCACAAATTAGTAGCAAAAATTGTTTTACTAAAGCAATATGGAGATTCGTTTGAGTCTTTATTTTAAAAATAAACTTCAAAATTTCCACAAGAAAAGCAAATTCGATATCTTCTTGTCGTGTCGATGCTTCATCAAATTGATTCAGAAAAATGTGACCACTTTTTATTACTTAATATATTTTTTTTTGCTAAGCGAAAATGCTTAAAAAAAATACAAACTTGTACGCGACCACTTCAGTTGTTCTTTCAATATCACACAGGATGTGATACTGAAAGTCCATATTAAAATCTATAAATTCCGCCTTCATTTATAAAGTTTATTTTATTTCAAGCCTGCATTATCCAGGGCAAAAACCTCCCTCTATTTTTTCATCATATAAATAAAGTATCCATCGATACCAACGGAAGAGTTTGTTTGTTTGAACGCGCTAAACTCAGGAACTACCAGTTGGATTTGAAAAATAATTACTGCATTTGATATCTAAACTCTTGAGGAAGGTTAAAGGCTACTTTTCATCATCACCATCATCACTATATACCATCACTCCAGGGGCAACGAGAAGGCGCTGCTAGTAATTTATATTTATGAATGAAACCATGAGATTCAGAATAAAGCAATCAACCCTTGAAACTTAGAGGTAGTCAGAGCCACATTTCCGTGAAAGCTTGATAGTTTAATTCGAGGGTAAATCGACCATCGGGTTTAATTAGACGTTCCCTGATTGAGGTTTAGTTGATCAAGTTTGTTATTGTTCCCGTTTGTGAGGACATAATGCTACAATGACATCATTTGAGACTCCATTAAAACAATTCAAATATAATTTACTAGCTGCTGCCCGCGGCTTCGCTCGCGTGGTACCCGGATAAAAAGTAGCCTATGTTACTCTCCAGCCCTCCAACTATCTCCACACAAAAAATCACGTCAATCCGTCGCTCTGTTTTGACGTGAAAGCAGGACAACAAACAAATAAACACTCTTTCACATTTATAATATGGGTACGGAGGTACGGATAATATGGGTACGGATTTAGTTGGACCTTTAGGACTCTTTGAATCGTCTTAAAAACTAGGTGATTCTACTACTGTTCTTTCGCGACCAACACCGTGAAGAATCAGGGCAACAAACCTAGCTTTCTTTTCGGTGATCCATCCGCCTAAATTTAAATAGGCAAGCTCCAGTGGGAAGCCAGTCAAACAAAGTGAGAAATTTTTACAAAAATTCGCTTGGGATGGGATCACTCACACGCTGTACTTAGCTAACATAGGTAACAAAACTAAGCAAGATAGACGATAACGTATTATTGTCAGAGGGTTACTCCCAAAGCTAAAAACGATATATCTAGCCAATTCGTGTAGTTCAGCTTTAGTCGGTGCTAACTGAATTCGGAACATTTGACCAACGTAAGCTGAACTACGATATATCGTTTTTGGTTTTTGGAGTACCCGGTTTAGTAAAATAGAAAGGAAATAAAATCACGTCTCTCTTAAATCACTGTTTACAAAGCACAGTTGACTTTTAATGTGATGGGTTGCAAACTAATCCTCGCCTATTACTTATCAAACCTATTTAAATAGTATTACGGTTTAATTTTGAAAGCAAAAATTATGTACTTATTTTGATTCGGTGGCTCAGCTTATATCTAAGTTATTACCGATATAAGCTAAACCACGTTAAAATATATCCGTTCACAAATTTATAGTTTTTCACGTGTAAAATTATGATTCCTATCTAATTTCTCTCTATTTAATATTTTAAAAGCGTTCAAATAAAAATTTATATTGCCGTTTATCGAACAAACAAAATGGCTCCTAAATTAACAAATCCTTCATTTATATACTTATTAATAAAATCACTCGGCCAAGACTTTACCTACAAAGTCAAATATTAACACTTTACCGGTCGAGAATTCTTGAAAGGCGCTTATTTAGTTTGGTATTCAATTATAATCGAAGTTATAATGGCGCTCCGTCGGTTTGAATATTTAGTTCACAATGAATGCTGATGCTTTGAACGGAATACAGATGTCTGTAAAGCTAGGGATAGTTTAGCTTCAGAACTGGATGTTTTAGATCTAGCTTAATGCCGGGGATTTCATAACGGTACTTCGACAACTTAAACTTTAGACGATATGATGCTAAGATGTATTTTTAATGTGATTTAAAAGAATACGCTTTCTTAAGCTTTATCACTCACTATTACTCTGAGTAGGTGATGATGACTGTAATGATCATCCTCATAATCGTAGTTACAGCTGCATTAGAAAACACAAAATGTCCGTTTTTGAATGATGATAATGTTACATAGATTCTCTTCCGTACTGGTTATTTTCCGAAACAAAAAAATTAAAAATACTTATGTTACAAAACATAAGTACCTACTAAAAATTATTTGAAGCAAAACTTTCTCCAAAACACTCAGAGATATAAATAATTTTATTTTTTTATAGTGTTAAACCACACTTAAGTATTATTTCAGATCAGATCAGAGATCAATCAGAGATTTATTGTACGATTTGATAATGTTTACTCTAAAAGTTGAAGTGAACTGAAAGAGTTTATATTAAAACAGAAAATTGAATAGCTACCATTTTAGCTCCTATCTTTCTTTCTTCAGCTGTCGTGACAACAGTCTCACTTTACCTATTACTTTTAATATCACCCTTTCAAATCCTTTGTTTCTCCAAAACAGAACACGTTTTATCATCTTGTACTGAGTACAAAATACAAGTTGACTAGAGGGAGCTGAGAAACTAGCTCGCTATTTAAGACATAAACTTAGGATATTGGAGGAAGGCTTTGTGCTAAGTCGCCCGAGGCACGCTGAGGAGGGCCGTCTAAGAAACTATTAATAGAGAACGTATGACACGCTTGGACACCGCTCTATAGCGTGTTCAGTGTTGTGAAGTATACTTGGTCTGAAAAGATTTATATTAAAAGTTAAGGTAAAGGCACCCCGGCTTAAGGAGGATCGCTTGTATCATTGCGAGTTCAAATCCCGTCGGAATTGAAAATTTTGATAAGATTTTCATTTTCAAATGTAAGATTTATATAAGTCTTCATATAATATTGAGTTTTGTGTGACCAAATACAGTTTTTATGAAGCTTAGCTAGCTAACTTACTTACCTTTGGCTAACTCGCTAAACCATAACTTGTACTAACCCGAAAACATTTTATAAAACGGACTAATTAACCAAATGGACGGATTATGCAAAACAATTTTGTGCAATTGCACAGCAGGTGTATTGATCCGTTGTAAAAAAGGTGAAAGTTGGCGGTTGAAATGCCAGCACCTAACCGAGCAGGTGTCTAATTATTGTAGTATCTTTGTTTGAGAACTTTCTACTTGCCCTTGGGACACAAAGTTCATTACTACCATACAGTCTAGGTCAGATGCGAAATTTTTTTAATTGAAAAAGGAAGCTTTTAATTTAAGATCACTTCTCTCTACCCCCAAAGGGTTTGCTGGAAGAGAACTCTTTGTAGATGTCCTTACTTTATGTGTTTTATTTTGTGCAAGAATTTAGACGTTAGTCGACACGGATTTATAAAACTTGCGTTAACGTGAGCAGGTACTCGAGTCGGGCTGCTCGAATATAAAGTGAGAAAAACCCACTATGGCATAGTGAGTTTTTCTCACTTTATGGGGCTAGTTTGTCGGAGGAAGGGCATAGTTACTATGCCCACACCCGGTTTCTTCCTCTGTTTTTTACGGTACCTATTGGTCGCGAATTAACATAGTTAAAATCACATAGTTCTTGATACAATTCTGTGATCCCAAAAGTTCTGCTAAATAAATTATTTTTGTCTTTGACTTGATCATATTATGATTTAAAGTCTGTGGTTACTCTAGAAAACAAAGAGCGGTTACGCGATTCAGGTCAACTTGCAAAGCGAATAGCAGGAATGAGTACTAAAGTTACGACGGTTCCTCCCTTTCTAATCTTCATTACAAAGCCTTGATGACTTATTTATTGCCAAAATAAAATAGTCATAAAGTCCCTTCAAATAAAGCACATTGTCCTGTTCACAATACGGACATTAGTCCCAAATCAGCTGTAAATCTAACACGACCTTCATTTGAACGTGTTTGAACTGAGCTCTTGTTTTCAAAATCAAAATCAAATATCATTTGTTCAGTAGGACCGTTATGACCACTTTGAAACGTCTTAAGAGCTAGGTGATTCTACTCCTGTTTTTGAACAAATTGACAAAATAAAATGATCTGAGGGCTACAATAGGTTGTTTGAAAATGATAAAATAAATTGATCAGGCTAGTCTCATTCGCCTGAATACTCTAAGGTGCGACAGGCATTTTTTTTAGATCTCTTTAGACATTCTAGATCCATTGAAAATGTCTAAAGAGTCAGGGGCTCGTCTAAATATGTATTGTGTTTTGTTTCATTTTTTCGTCTTGTCCAAAAAGTATTATTTTCCAATCTACTTACATTTTTGTTATACTTTAGCCCAACGTAAACAAAATTTATGAATCAAGTCACGATTCGTTTATAGATATTGCGTAGTTACCTTTTCGACTCAAATCACACGTCCAATAAAAAAATTCAGAGAAAATAATTATAATAAGTAAAAAAATAAAATATGATCACGACTGTATTCCTAAGGTGCGGTAGACATATTTTTGCAGATCTTTAGGCAATTTTAGATCCTTTAAAAAATGGTAGTCAGGGGTATGTCCAACCACATTTGGTACATTCCCACATTTTGCAGAAAACATTCCATAAGTGACAGGTTGCAAGCCCATCGAAGCTATTGGAAAGCTAACTGGTTTCCTTACGATGTTTTCCTTCACCGTTTAGGGCTCGTGGTAAATATGGTATAAGATAGTAAGTTAAAAAAGAAAGCATTATTATGCCGAACAAGGAGGAAACGATGCGACTTTAAAGTCTTTGGGCCTTACTTATAAAAACCTCTCAACTTTGAACACTGGTTAAACAACGTCCTGTCTCTATTTGTTAGATAGTGACAAATAGAAACAGGACGTTGTTTAACCATTGTTCAAAGTTGAGAGGCTTTTGTAAGTAAGGCTCTTTAAGTCCAACCTAGGCCATCGGGGTCATGATTATATTCGTTTTGATTTACCAGTTAGTCTATTCGAGTCGGTACTAAATCTTTGCCAGCTATTAAATATTACCTAAACTAAAATATTTATACCTCTTCGTCTAGACCCTGAAACTTAATACAGCCGAACGCAAACTTCAACTCCATCGACCAACTGTCCAAACCAATAATTCTTACAAGGCTTTGAACAAAGAAAATCCATTTATTTTTTACCACCGTCGATTTGGGCCTGTGTCGTTTTCAATTTGCTGACGCTGTAAAATAGGATTTATCGCGACGTGCTTAGTTTCATAATGCTAAGAACGAAATATCAGTATCGCTTGTAACGACGCAACTTTTTATTGCCACTGCTGGCAAATGTATGGAACCGCATATGTACCGTCCGACCGCGTGGAGGTACGGTATCGCCGCGAGCGATAGAGACAGATAGATTCGGACTGCGCCATGATAGAAAGGGACAGCGTTATAAGCTTTGATAAAAAAAAACTAACTTAAGTGGGCTCACTACTGCATACTCAGGTCTGATGGACTTTCTCAACTTCTACTCGGATTTACTAGACATTTATCATTCTTTAAAGATATCTAAAGGTTAGTTACAGACAAGTTCAAACACATTTGCTACAGAAAACACACTTTTGCAGTACCTACACCCAATGGATCTAGGCATTCGTGAAGGTAGCCGTTTCGCTGCGCAGTAGAAAATTTTATAT
The DNA here is from genome assembly GCA_958496255.1 of Camptogramma bilineatum. Classification (NCBI taxonomy): domain Eukaryota; kingdom Metazoa; phylum Arthropoda; class Insecta; order Lepidoptera; family Geometridae; genus Camptogramma; species Camptogramma bilineatum. The sequence continues at coordinate 15,389,854 of OY292453.1, forward strand.
GAAAAAGCTACATTGCGCATCGAAACGGCTAACTTCACGAATGCCTAGATCCATTGTGCATACTGTACGTACATGCCTACATTTATCAATCGATTAGTGAACGCATGCGGCTTCGCTCGCGTGGACTACTATTTTTTATCCCACGGGAACCATACATTTTTCCGGGATAAAAAGTAGCCCTTGTGTTATTCCAAAACCTAAACTTACTACGTTTCAAATTTCATCAAAATTGGTTTAGTTATTATAGGGATACGTGGTAACAAACATTCACACACACAAACGGACTTTCGCCTCTATAATATTAGTAGGATAATGATAACACGTGTCAGTTTGCAAGCCCATCGCCATTTTGATAATCTGAATCAAATACGAGAAGTTAAACAGTAAAACTTTACCACTATGCTTTTTCCTAACAAAGGCCTGAAATAAACTTTTTGTCGTATCATAGGGTCGCAGTCCTCGGTTTCGCTTTAGCTTTTTGTGATGGCCCGTGTCATTTAGCCTGGATGAGGCTTTATAGGCAGAGAAAAGGCTAATAAGGTACCTAACCTTCATTTATTTTCAGACATTGAGATGTACACTGTCTAGTTTGGAGTTACGTAAAAGATACAGACAGGAGGGAGTGTTTTACTAGTTTGTAGATACTTTTAAAAGAAGATTGTGATAAAACACTTTACAGAAACTCGTCTACTACAATATTAACATAACTTTACAGAATAAAAGCACTCGGGTAAGCTAAGCCATGATGGAGGCGTTCAGGCGGCGTAAAAACTCCGTTACCAGAGTTACTAATATGTTTTTATAAGTAAACATATTACTTAAAATACTTTACAGAATACACTAGAGCCAGTTGAGGCATCTAGATTGTTGCAAATCTATAGATAGCTCAAATGATCCAAGTCAATGCAATCGGCGTATCCAAGACGCTAGCTGCAAAAAATGTATAAACCTGGTTAAAATACGAGTATATAAACTTGTTGAAATATATTTATGTAAAATGTAAATAGGTTTGCAACTGCATCTTCAAAAACTTTAATCATCTCAGATTTTTCATTCAAAATCTTCTTAACGGACTTTAAAAAAATGAGGAGGTTCTCAATTCGTCGGAATATTTTTTATATGTAAGTATGTTTACCGATTACGCAACGACGCCTGAACCTACTTCGAAAATTCTTTTTTGGTTTGAAATCTTTCCGATTGGTGCCATAAAAATATGGTGAGAATCTTCGGAGTTATGAACTTCGAGAGAAATGCACCTCGAGAGTGCAGAATATTTCTCAGCTTAGAACATAAAATCGATTTTTTAACATTTTTAATTTAGCCATTAGTAATAATGTCTAGAAGAGGTTAAGCAGACCCACAAGAATACATAACTTACAGGGATTTATTAATTCCCCTAGCGTTCCTTTGTTTCGAAAGGCGCGGAAAATTGACAGTTCAACCATAGTCATATTACAAACGCTTCGTATCGATTTATCTTTCTATCATAGCTAATCCTTTGTTCTGACACTTCTGTCCGACCACTGACCACGTAACTTATTATATTGAACTTCGATTTCTATACATTTTTCTGTTTTCTATAGCGTTAGCGGTTGTATATAAGTAATATGGATAGAGCAGTGGGCTTAGCGCGGCTAATAAATATTAGACAGCTATTTTCTGCACTCTCGAGGTGCATTTCTGTTCATAACTCCGAAGATCCTCGACAGACCCTCACCAATTTTTTGTGGCACCAATCAAACAGTGTACCCTTTCAAACAAAAAGATTTTACCAAATCGATCCAGGCGTCTTCGAGTAATCGGTGAAAATACATACTCGAAACAAAATCACAAAAAACAGATTCTAATGAATTGAGAACCTCCTCCATTTTTGAAGTCGGTTGAAAAGAACGCAAACCTCTATTGAGAGTCCCTTTTAAAATAAATAAACCTGCAAACCTTTTCCGCAAGATCCATTTGGTAGTCCAAAAAGAATAGTCGTCACGAAAGTAATGTTACAAAGAAAAGAGAGAACACGCCACTGCAGCGTGAAACTTACCAAACTTTTATTTTCCTCTCGTATTCAAAAGACGGAGCACGTTATATGACTGAATGAATATAGAATAAATTAGAAAAAAGTTTTATTTTCGCCACTACGATACATACCAAACACAAATCAGAAATGTTACAAATAGTGGCAAGAAAATAAGGCTACCCCTCAGCATTTGCTCCAGCAGCACCATGGCTGTTTCAGCGCTCAAATGAATATCATACTTTGTTGTTCAAGATTTTTGCTCTATTGCTCTTTGTCTTTGGCTATCTTTTATACATCATCCAAATTCTAAATCAAATTAAAAAAAATTATGTATCTCTGGGATCACATTGAAAGGTCTGAAGTGCTAGGTGATTCTACTCCTATTCTTTCGCGACCAACATCATGAAGTATCAGGGATAAACATGGTTTTGGGGCCTAGCTTTCTTTTCGGTGATCCATCCTCTTAAATCTAAATAGTCAAGTTCCAGTTGGGAGCCAATCGAGCAAAGTGAGATCTACCTTCCAAATGTCCACTCCCTTAGCTTAAAATTAAGTTTCAGTTAACACTCATACATACATACATAAAATCACGCCTGTTTCCCATCATAGAGGTAGGCAGAGACCACAGATCTCCACTTGCTATGATCCTGACACACTTCTTTCGCTTCATTCACTCTCATCACATTCTTCGCGCAAGCTCGTCGGTTTAAGGTGCTCTTGACCTGGCCTTTTTCAGTAATTCACCAATTTGGTCCAGGAATGTGCCTAGGTCTTCCCCTTCTGACGGTCCCATTCACACTCGCCTTATGGACCTGTTTTGTCAATCTTCTTTCATTCACAGTTAACACTCAACACCAAATATATAGTCAAAAGGACGTCGTGAAATACAACAGTAATAGTTATACCGCTTTACTACTACGTCGGCTTAATAAAAACCAGTGCTTTACCTCTAAACGTGTCAGAACATAATACCGCGATGAAATACGAGTACCCAAAAACTCTGACAATACAATAAACAGAATTAGGAACTTTCTAGTAGAATTATTTCTTGTGAACAACAATTAAAACGCCTGACAATCGATTTATGTTCCTGAAAGTTGGTATGACTAAGTCACGCAATGTTTTACCACAAAATAATAATAAAATTTACTAACTGTGGCCTGTGGATTCACTGATACGATTACCACAAAAACACATAAACATTTTGGGTCTTAATTATGAAAGATGTTTAAAGTTGAACACTGGTTAAACAACGTCCTGTCTTTTTTTGTGAATAGTGACGATTAGAGACAGGACGTTGTTTAACCAGTGATTAACTTTAAACACCTGTCATAAGTAAGGGGATTTACATTTTCAAACATTTTACGTTTTGAAACATTTTTTAGTGTTAAGAGGTAGTTTTCTGTATCTATCACCTTTTAGAATCAAGTCAGCTTAGCTTATCGGACTTACTATTTGATGGATGAATCTAAACGACTTTTTAAACGACTTTCGTTACAAAATGGCATAAGCAACTGAGCGCTTCCTTGCTTCGGCGGGCTCGTTGATTTTAATGAAGTTCTTATGTCATTATGGAGGTTTTAAGCTCTCTTAAAAACCCCGTCACCAGAGAAGGTCGGTCTGCTCATATAATCTTGCCTTTTTTCGTTATTATTATCATAATCTCCCTGCCCATATTCCACTAGGTGAGCTCAGCACAACATGTTAGCTACGAAAATACAATACCGCTACATATTGTGTTTTGTTCAGTTTATAATTTATAAAGCGTTAAACTCAGGTAGCAGATTTCATCGAAAATAAATTGCTATGAAATGTGATAATCCGTGCTCAACTGATAATTTTTTTTGTGCTACTAAGGTAGCAGACAAGCATACGGCCCATCTGATGGTAAGCGATTACCGTAGCCTATGGACGCCTGTGACACCAGAGGAGTCACTCGCGCTGCTGACCCTTGAAATGTCCAGCAATATTAAAAAAAAAAAAAAAAAAAAAGAGGAATCGCTGCGCCGACAACACAATGGACAAGACTGGTCCACCAGTGATGTTCTTATCAAGATTTTAGGGCCACGTCATAGGGTTCCGTAGCTGAATTGCTTTAAGTACTCCGGCTTTAGGACGACCGGTTTGATCAATGCGGGTTCGAATTCCTTCGGAATCGTTTCGACAACAATTTTCATTTTCGATAAAATGTGTTTTGTTTTTTTTAATTTTCTCCTAGCCTTTTCTATATCCATATCCTTGTCTAGCATCTTACGTATTACTCTAACTTACTTAAAACGAGCATAAGATGCAAAGCTTTCAAGTAATATTTAATGATATTGTGACAGAAACGTGTCGTTCTGTAACTCAATTACATTATTAGGAGCAAAAGTTTTCCGTTGTCTTTAGTAGTGTTGGGACGATATCCGACTAATATTTATTCCGTAAACAAAATTAATATACTTAGATTAAACTCGAAATGACAATTTAAAAAAATTAAAAATTACATCAAAATATTGTGTCGTTTTATCATAACTGAACATTAGCGTGGGTCAAAATTTTTTTTTTTCGATTTTCAACTTCTAATAGCGATAAAAAGTGGCTAAATGTGGTTGAAATGAGACGTGCAAAATATGGTTGCTTTATAATAATGTTAACTGCCTCCGAATTTAATTTGAAAATTCAAAAAATCTTGAAATTGGTGTTGAATTCATGAACTGATAAAAGTACTATGCAGGTAGTTTTTGGTTACAGTTTTGCCTTGAAACATAAGATAGTATTATATATTTACTTATTAATTAACATTATTTACCATTTTCTTAGGAAAAGTGAGATTTTGAGAGTTTGCAATCTCGAGCTTTTGTCGCAAAAGTGACGTGGTACGTTTGAAGTTCGAAGATTACTTTTTAACAATGGAAATGTCTAAAAAGTATTTAAGCATTCTTTAATTGATGATAATAGCGATAATTAAGATAATTTACTACCAAGTAACAACGGTATTCTTAAACATTATGAAGAATTGAGGTGCCAATGGGAATTCGAAAATGACTTACAAAAAGAACCAACTTGCATTGAGATATTGCATAATTTTTATTAATTGAATTAAAAATAATAGACAAAAGGACTTATTATTATAAATTCAGATAAAAGGGTGTTACAAATGCTTAAAGTACATCATTTGAAGTCTAAAAACCTACTAAAGTCCTTGCCTAAAACTTCACCAAAACATTACAGATTTCAAGAATAGCAGGAAAGCTCTTTTCGACATTTCTAGCTGAAAAAGCATAGATTTGAATGAGGGCAAGAGGCCTGACGATCTCAATGTACCTACAAATTAACACAATTGATGAAATATCAATTCAAAAAATGATAAAAGGAACATCCATGATGCTACCACCAAAATACAATAGAAATACTTCTTGCCTGTATTTCAATGGAGTTTTTCGTGATTTTCACCAGATAAAATGCCTCATGCTCGTTGGTTCACACAAACAAGTTGCATTTTTTTTTATTTATTCATCCACAGAAGCTCCTTCAATAAATCTGGTGATTCTAGCAACGAAAGATTTAAAAGTTTTGGTTCACTATTAAGATCCACGCTACCTGCAATGAAAGACCGCAATACATGCAAAAGATAATTGCCACATCAAGATAATAATCAATAGAATTCAAAGGAATAAAAGATTTTGTCATATTTAGCCTGTATTTTGCTCATCCTGATAACTTTTTGCTAGCAATGTTGTCTAATCTACAAAAAAACATTAGAAAGTTTACCGCTCGTCGAATTCTGAAAGAATGTTTCATTTCTCGCACAAAACTAAGATTTCTCAAGTTCCTGAACAATTTTAAATGCATATTCTTATGTTGATCTGATTTATTAGTGACTAAATGCTACCGAACCATCGATTCAAAGGTGCAAAATGACGAAAACTTACAAACTTTTGTTGTACAAGTGGGCGAAGGCGAACTGCCTCTGCTTCGCATGCCATGTCATTGTAAGGTGTGGAAAGAGCTATTACGACTTTGGTGGAAGCATCCAACACTTTTAACACCAAATTTGAGAGAAAAGGACTTATAATCGGTTCAGCTAAAGTCACGCAAACATATGCGCACATTTTACTGTAAAGAAGGATTTTGCTATTCTTTGAAGACCTAACCTGCATTTTTTAGATAAGTAACTGAGTAATTTATAATTAAGTATACAAATATGACTTCTTGTATCGTGGTTTGTTCCAAAATAAACCATACACAAGTATATTTTCATAGTTTTCAGCAGGATTTTCCAAAGACCTTTTTTTGTAATTTTTTAAAAGTTTAACTTCGATTCGGAGGCAGAAGATGATTTTCAATCCGTGTCATATTTTGCAGGTGGATTATTGACGTAATATGGCACCTTTTTATCACTATTAGAAACTGAAAAAAAAAAATTTTTTTTTCTCCATACAAGAGTGACCCACCCTACTGAACATGCTTTAATATATTAAAAATCCATAGTCCTGACGTGATAATGTATTTTTTTTTTATCATTAGAGGGTACTGCGATTATTAAGTAAAAATCACTTTTACTGTGGTCTCTGCCTACCCCTATGATGGGATACAGGCGTGAGTTTATGTATGTATGTATGTAAATCACTTTTGAATTTATCTTAATTTTGCGACCAACTTTACAACAACTTAAATATGGTGTCGCTCGAAAAAAGTTATTATTTTTTAAGTGTCCACTCTAGTCTAAGTCTAGGATGAAACTATAAAAAATTTATTTATTCAGAACTTGCTACAATATGCTTGGTTACAAAAAACAACGATGAGACTACAAAAGTTGGAAAACTGTGTAGTAGTAATGATGAAACGGCTTTTTACCTAATATTACCTAATATTATTATTTTTTTACTGAAAATAGGTTCGCGTTTGATTACACCCTGCCTGATTTCCTGATTTTGAATTCCTGATTTCCGGCTTTTGTTTTTTTGGCGTCCCAACCCTAGTGACGAGGCGTTTGAACAAACTTCTAAACATTGTTCAGAGGACATTTGTTTCTGTGTTTGGGTAAGAAGTTTTAACATGTTGCTTTGATTTGCATAAATTTATTAATATTCGTTTTCTCTGTTGATTTCAGCGAAAACAATGGAAATTATTTTGATGTTGGGAATGTCTCAGGTATTCCTGAAGAATAGACATAGGTTCACCATTTTCTTGTCCTTTTTCTTACAAGGTGGGGTCGGCACAACAGTTCTTCTCTTCCATTCCTTCCTATCGCTCGTCAACTCAGTAGTCATTCCTTTTCCACGCATGTCCTCTCACACAATCCATCCATCTTTTCTTTGGCCGTCCTCTACCTACTCGTATACAAAAAGATTCAATTTTTACCAACAAACTGAAGATTTTTCTAATTGACAAATGCTACTACGACATGGAAGACTACTTACAACAATATAAAAATCAATAGGCAATTTACTGACAATATTATTATTATTATTTTTCATGACACTTACCTGACTTAAGTGATATTTTTTGACACATAATAAATATTTAGATACGCATGTAAATCAAAATTAAATATTAGAAATACCTCGGAGCGCTTCCATGCTTCGGAGGGCACAGAATACTTACACTAATACACACTTATTATGGAGTCTTATTACAAACCTTGTACTGATTTTTGGATATTCCCATTTGGTTATTTGATTTCGGTCAATCGTTCTCGTGGTAGGAAATATTTTTTTAGGAATTGATTTATTACCCTTTTTACAATTTGTGGATAGAAATAAATGAATCTTGTAAACATTGAAATGCTCACACGTTTTTATTGGGTCTTAAACTAAGATTCAGGTCAATATCTACAATGCTGTGGTAGGAACTTCATTTTTAAAATCTGTTGGTGCACAGAGCTTAAACTCACATTTATGCTCACTAAGCCACTGGATCGCAACTAACTATCCCATGGGTGAAATACACTCAAAAAGTCACGAGCCGCGACCACAACTTGACTAATTAATTGCCACTAGTTTAGTAGTTACCAAACAAACGAACAAAAACACTCGCGGAATGATTAAGCAGCCGGTAACTTGACCGGGGAATGTTTGGGACATGGTCCAAAGGAAAACTTGGTGTTATGGTTATTGTTTAGTTTCGATTTGGGTTTGATTTATGCAAGTATTGGGACCGGGTGGTGACCATGTCGAAACACGTGCGACGCACTTATTTAGAACTTTTGGAATAAGGAAAACATCGTGAGGAAACTAGTTAGCTTTCTAGATTATTGACGGGGGTATGGAGTATGGAATGCTAACTTCAGCAAAATATGGGCAAGTACCGTACGAGTATATGTCTGTATGTCTTGACTGGCCTCTTAGCTCAGTTGGTAGTAGCTCTGCCTTCTGCGCTGTAGGTCGTGGGTTCGATTCCCACCCAGGACAAACATTTTTGTGATGAACATAGATGTTTGATCTGTGTCTGGGTGTTAAAGTATACTTGCATTATTAAAACATACATTTTGAAAATCAGTTTCCTTACACCTTTCCCATCCGACGCTTATCCCAAAGCTGTTATATTAAACCCAAAATTATCCCGTCTAATCCTCTTTAAATTAAGCTTCCATCTTCATTTAATATTCTCGTTAATCATTTCTAAATACGACCATTTGTAGGTCCCTAACGGCTAGAATATATTTCAGCGAGCAACGGAACAGTTTTAACCGTTTCGGACCCGTTCAATTTCGAGATATATAAAAGAGATGAAATACTACCTATATTTCGTAGTTAATACTTTGATTAAGGAACTATACAAGTGGCTACATTAAAAATAAAAAAAAAACCGACTTCAATGTTCGAGCTGAGCAATTTTCTGCAATTTCGAGTTGCATTTTAATTCATAATCATAACTGCAAAGATCCTCGACAGGTCCTCTCCAAATTTTTGTGGCGGAAAGTATACTCTTTCAAAGAAATAAAGAATTTTCAAAATCGGTCGAGGCGTCTTCGAGTAATCGGTAAACATACATAAAAAAAACAAAAAAAAACAGATCCGACGAATTGAGAACCTCCTGCTTTTTTTGAAGCCGGTTAAAAATAAATGCTAACCGCGTTCCGCGTTTTGGCCAAATCGGTTCAGTGATTGTCGAGTTAAGAACAAACATACATCCATTATGTCCATCCATACATCCAAACATCTAAACTTTCACATTTATAATATTAGTAGGAAGGATCTATAGGAAGACTAGTACAAAGCTATGTGTAAACAACAACACAAACAGAGTTTCAAACAGATGACCGCCGTCTTAATGGACAAAGTTTTTAACACAAATCCCGGGCAAGAAGGCTCTCAAGAGTAAGTTACGGGATTCCCCTTTTACAAAAATAAACACGGAATTACAGAAACAAATAAAAAAACCCTAAAAAGAGGTAAGGTACTAAAAATTCAATACGATCACGACTACAAATCTCCAAGGTAGACATTCTCTCAGATCTTTTTTAGGCATTTTTAAGATGCTTTGAAGAAGTCTGTCTACGTTTTTATGTAAGGCCTCTTGAGTAGTACCTGTCTACTATATTTGGGTAGACAAAAAGATTCAAATATCATTTATTCAGTAGGACCGCTATGACCACTTTGAATCGTCTTAAGAGTAGGTAATTCTACTCCTGTTCTTTCGCGACCAACACCGTGAAAAATCAGGGCAACAAATACAGTAGACGCAACCGTGATCATGTTAATGTTATTATGAGAAGTACCTATTGATGGAAAAATCTGTTGTGTATATGACTTGACTTGACTGGCCTCTTAGCTCAGTTGGTAGTAGCTCTGCCTTCTGCGCTGTAGGTCGTGGGTTCGATTCCCACCCAAGACAAACATTTATATGATGAACATAGATGTTTGTTCTGTGTCTGGGTGTTATATAGTATTTATAAGTATGTATTTACAAAATATATATAAGTATTCTATCAGTTATCTGGTTCCCATAGTACAAGCTTTGCTTAGTTTGGGGCTAGATGGCGCTGTGTGAAATGTCCAGCAATATTTATTTATTTATTTATTTATATAAATCAGGCTTTGTGTGTGGAAAGGATAAAATAAAAATAATAGAATATTATTCTTTGTAAGAAAGAGTTGGAAAGGAAAAAAAAAAATAATCTTCTACCGAACCCCAAGTCCATTCGAGATATATTGCTCTTGACCAGCGTGTGGCCTGTTTTATGGATTCTAGCCAAGTGGCAAACGACAAGCGATTTCGTTTAGCGCTAAACCATGTAGGCTTATTTTATAAGAGACTCAGCATGAGGACAAACCGTCACACGGTTTTTGCAATGCTTTTATTCTTAATCTTTATTTTCTGCACTTATAATTATAAATAAATAAAAAAAATGTGGTGTCGGCAAAAATGCATGACTTGGGTTTTGTCTATTTTGGTAAAAACTGACTAAATCTCTTCACATACACAACACCACTCCATCACTAATCATTGTTTGTCATTGGACCATGAACTTTAAGTCGAGCTCAAGAGGTCACACATTTTATAAGCGATAAGCTCGCCGTAAACAATTTGGCTTGATGCAGAAAAGTGTATCTATAGCGTTTGTTCAAGCGTCTTTTTTATGGACGACCAATGAGCTGTGTTGCAACTGTGTCGTAAAAGTAAATGATGACCGTAAAGCGGTAAGGCCTGTGTTCATAGTCCACACACTTTTCAGTCTAAACATCGACATTTTAACAGTATAAGGAAATTGGGAAACGGGGAATGGGAATTGGGGGAGACCTTTGCCCAGCAGTGGGAGGAGGTTGAATAATAAAAAGAAAAATGAGCTATGAATATGAATCATCGCCTAAGACATGATTCACGCATGAGTGAATACCTACGTTTTCTTTTATTCCAATATATTTTTCACGGTCACGTGACATAGCGATGATCGATGTCGCTAATCATTTTTCACTTGTCTCGGCGGTTTCTGATATTAAAAATGGATGTAAAAGAACCACTAATGCCCCAATACTGAAACGCTACTTAAATATTTGACATCTACTTATCTATTTGAGACGTTCTTACTCTTCGGAATCGTTTACCAAAATGACAGTTAATGTCAATGATAACCACCACTTAAACTAAGTAGCGTTTCAGTATTCGGTTGTAAGTGGCGCATTTGCCGAATGGGATTTTGCCTCAACTTTCGATCCGAAGGTCGTGGGTTTAAATCCCGAACTTACTTCAATGATTTGTTCGTTTCAAATAAGATGCACTTTCATAAATTACATAATTACATACATTACATATATGCCGATAAACACATTACCCTTTCTTTGCGTCGCGCAGTCGTGTAAAAAAAAAGCCATATAGTTAGTCAGCGCCAAGACTTAGTCAGCCTTAACGTATTGAAAATATATTTTATGTTGATTAGAATTTCTTCAAGGAATAATAATAATGGCCTTAGCAAATGGAGATCTGTTGTCTCTGCCTACCCCTATGATAAGAAACAGGCGTGATTTTATATATGTATGAAATATAATCATAAATTAATTAACAATTTGTTGTTTCAGGTATTTTTGTGGTGTTTTGCTGTCTGGTTAACATAATTGTCGCGCATAGGTAAGTGTCGATGTTTAATTAATATACGACTATTCATTGTTTTATGAGTCACAATTTAATTGCAAAGTAAGGTGCTCAAAATGTCTGCTTTGTTGATAAAATCTATTTGTCTTTCATTTGTTTTTTTTTTTTTCGGACGGATTTTGACGGATTTTTCGGATGTTGACTGGTCTCGTGTCGACCTTTGCAACTTCACCGGACTATGGCGAGAGCAGGAGGATCTACGCCGGATAAATTTAAGTTGGGGCAACATGCGCAACTTTTTAAATAAGTACATTCACTCAATATTATATCGGTCGTCCGCCGATAAGATGGATCGACGACATAGCTTAACATGTGCAACTTCAAGATATATCTCGATCGGACGAACTGCTCTAACGCATACGTTAGAGCAGCTTAACCGATCGAGAAGTCTCGTTTCTCGACTCTATGTTGCACATGTTAGGCCGGCGCGGCGGTCGTACATGGGTAAGATTGGCGCAGGATAGAAGCGAATGGCAAAAGCGAAGAGAGGCCTATGCCCAGCTGTGGGATGAAAAGGGCTGATGATGATGATGATGACTCGATATCTAAATAAATATCTGATAATATTTTGTAAACGGGTAGAGCGAATTTAGTGAGTTAGTGCGTATTTGGTGAAAGGTATCTGTTACTACTGCATTATTTATCACAATTTGAAAGGTACATTATTCGAAGCTATATTTCTATTAACTCCGCCGATAATATTAATTTATTTTTAACCCATTCTTTAATTACAAAATCCAATCCAAATGTTGAAATCTTAATCTTATACTCGTAAATGCAAAGTTTTAGTATTTTGTACTAAAACTAGTATTGTACTTAAATTTTAATTTGACCTAAGTAGGTCTCCAGTTAATCTAATATAATCTAACACTATACTAACCGGAAATGTTATGAGGTGTTATGCCATAAATTAAATTCTTATTTGCCAGTTAATTGGTCATTTATTACCTAAATTACCTGCGTGCTTAATTTTCTCCTTAATTATCATGTAATCGCATTATTCTAGCATAATAAGAAGGTGGAGGATTACAGTAAATTAAACTTTATTATTACACCGTATTAAAGTAAAAAATTAAAGAAACATTCAGATACTACTTACACATCTATACTAATCTATACTTCTATACTAATTATATAAAGCGGAAGAGTTTGTTTATTTGTTTGAACGCGCTAATCTCAGGAACTACCAGTCGGATTTGAAAAATTATTTCTGCATTTGATAGCTAAACTCTTGAGGAAGGTTATATGCTACTTTTCATCATCATCATCATCATCACCATATACCATCACTACGGGGGCAACGCCGCGAGGGCGCTGCTAGTTTTTTATAAAATACTAGCTGTGTCGGCGAACATCGTACCGCCTCAAGGGTAGGCCTTTGCCCAGCAGTGAGAAACAATAGCCTGATTATAATAATAAAATATACCTAATAAATAAGAAGAAAAAAATATTTTTGGACCTGAAACTCTCACGGGTGTCCTCAGAAGGCCCTATCAAAGTTTCATCACAAACTAATCAACGGTTTAGGAACGCATAGTGGACAAACATACAAACATTAAATTTTATTAGATCAATACCGAGAAAGTACCCTAAACCGGCGAGCTTGTATGAAAAATGTGATGAGAGTGAATGAGGCGAAAGAGGTGTGTCAGGATCGTAGCAAGTGGAAATCCGTGGTCTCTGCCTACCCCTGTGGGAAAGAGACGTGATTTTATGTATTTATGTATGTAATACCGAGAAATTATCGATTTCGATGAGAGCTACATGCCGTTGAAACCACAGTCCAGCTATCAAACACAAAAGGCTTTGTGGACCGGGAATTGACATTTTCCAGCACAAAAATCTACACAAAATGCCACCCGGATCACGTCTAGCGTAAAGATCGCTAACCGCAGTGACTTTTTCACGCCTATTTTGCGAACAAACGATGCGCGGAAAACTGGGTCGTTTCTAAAATCCTAACGAAATAAAGCATCTGGCCGACCACCGGCGATGAACGAGTAACGAGTAGAACTATAAAACTACTAGCGGACGCCCGCGGCTTCACCCGCGTGGACTACTATTTTTTTATCCCACGGGAACTGTGCAATTTTTCGGCATAAAAAGTAGCCTATATCCTATTCCCGGTTATTATCTATCTACATTCCAAATTTCATCAAAATCGGTTTAGTAGTTATGGAGATACGTGGTAACAAACATTCACACACACACATGGACTTTCGCCTTTATAATATTAGTAGGATAGTAGGATAAACGTTGAATGTGTAGTTTCGATAGTTCTGTCGCTGGGCTATAAGTGAGTGTGCGAGTGTGACGGGCGATTACTCGCGCTACTCGCTTGTGGTGACAGAAATGACCGCTACTTGGCCTCTCGGCGAGTTCAGCTAGCATCGCTGAGCGAGTTTTATCTCTGATAGCTTGTAGCCCAGCGACAAACTAGTAAAGAGAGTCCTCGCCGGCAGTGTGAACAGTCAGCGATCAACAATATATGCATCTCTTTTGTTTATACGGAATGTATATCTATTGTACGTTTTTAAGCGAGAAAATAGTCGATAGTTAGTCGTTTTCTCGCCAGGGGCGGTCGGACAGGTACCTAATGGCTGAAACACAGTTGGGCCAGCCTAGGCGAGTCTAGACGAGCGCAAGCGAGAAGGCGAATCAATGCAATGTGAGAGCGATAGAGGCAATGCGAGCCTGGGCCAGAGTGTGTTTGAGCCTTAAAGACCGCTAACCGCAGTGACTTTTTCACGCCTATTTTGCGAACAAACGATGCGCGGAAAACTGGGTCGTTTCTAAAATCCTATCGAAATAAACGGCTGAATCGTAAACAAAACAATTGCATTTGTCTAGAAGCCGGTGCGTTGGCACGAGCGTAACTTGAGAATAAATTATTGCTCCGTACAGATGGATAGCTTTGTAAGATAGTAATATTCTAGACTAGATAGTTAAAAGTAATCAGAAGAAAAATATGGCCACGACTGTTTCCTCAAGGCGCGGTAGATGTTCTCTCTGATCTTTTTTAAAGCATTTCAAGATCCTTTAATACGTCTAAGGGGGTAGTCCGAGGTATGTCTTACTAAATACAATTTGGTACATGCCAAAAAATATAATAAAAATATAATCAGAATCGGTTCATCCGTTCAGGAGCTAAGATGCCACAGATACACAGATAGATACACACTACAAACTTTATAAAACCCCTTTTTTTCGTCAGGGGTTAAAATTCTGCGGGGCGAACATGAAACAAATCGAAATATGAATCGTCACAAAATAGTGTAGGTACACTTTTGTTTCTAAACTACAGTGTGCAATACCTTTGTACTCAGAACTATTCCCGGCTGAGATAAATGGGTTTTCGTTCGTGCCTACTAACCTTTACTTTGCGTCTGGGCATTAGTGAGGAGAGAATTTGAGTGATTCATTTGCATCATGAAATCACTCCGTCACCGGAGTTGGCCACTTGCTCATACGGACTTACTTTTTATGAGATCACTGTGTTACTCTGACTAATCAGCGGACTTAAAAAGGTCGCTATTCGTCGTATTAAAAAGGTCGGCAGAATCGTAATAGGAATTTAACTATATGCGATCTCTTTTCATTGACTGAAAGTGAAAAGAGACGGCATTATAGTTCATTTCATATTGTGATTGCGCTTTAGCGACCTTTTTAAGCCCGCAAATCACTAACAGGGGTAGTCACCTTGTCGTGAGTTTCATTCCCTCCCAGGACAAACATATTTTGTGTGATGAACATTATTTGTTTGTTCTGTGTCTGGTTGTTATGGATTTACAAAAACACAATTAAGAATTCTGTCAGTTATCTGGTTCCCATAGTCCAAGCTTTACACAGTTTGGGGCTAGATGGCGCTATGGGAAATGTCCACCGATATTTATTACCCGACTGCGGCGTAGCCCAAAAGGAGGGTTATATGTTGACCTGTAATATGTGTGTATGTCCTTCCTGTGTTCGCTCGTAACTACTCAACGGCTCAACCGATTGAATAAAGATAGGTACGTCATTAGATTCGTCATATTGGCGTCTGTGTACATAAAATAGAAAAATCAAAATGGCGGATTTAAAATGAATGCTTGAAAAAATATTTTTTTCAAGATCCTCGCGTGGTGTTTCGAAATAGAGGGCTTTAAAAGGCAAATATGACAACATAAACAATCTATATGTTTGTGAAACAGTTTGGAGTGACAAATAATAAACTTGGTATTTTTTACACCGCAGTCGGGTTTTTTGTTTTTTATAGAAACTGCCTCTTGTTTATTTATTTGTTTCATCTCGAAACTCGAATAAATTGATCATTTAAAATGAAAGGTGCAAATCAGTTCATTGATAAGTTTCACAACACTAGTGTTTCACAACGACATTCCTAATATCTTTCGAGTGTCAGATGTCATGATTGTAGACAGTTTGAACATTTGTTTCGAACAAAAATCTCTTACTGCATCTATTTTATCTATGGATAACAGATGGTAATGACCATAACTACATACTAAATATTCATATTCAGAATTTAGAAATGTTTTTTTGAATGTTCGTTATCGATCGAAGCGAGCCAAGATCTTAGTGGTAAGTTGGGCGATTTTGCTTTGTATGTTTGTATGTTTCACGAATTCTTGTACTCGCATAACTGTCGAACCGTTCATCCAATCTGTATGAAACTTGGTAGGTCAATGGGTTGTGCTATGGAAATTTACGGTGGAGCATATGAGCGTAATTGATGAAGGGGTAGTAAAGATATTGGATTCCCAAGGGGGTGAAACAAAAAAAGTTATACAAATATATTGAGTGGGGTGTCATATGAAAGACGTTTAAGAAATTCGTCATATGATGATGAGTTCGTCATATGAAAACTTATCTATTCTATGGTTCTAGCGTGATTGCGTAACAAACATCCAAACATCTAAACTTTCACATTTAGAAGAATATTAGTTATATATTAGTTATATACTCATTATGTTATAATGTTTAATTTCTTCTACAAAATTATTTAAAAGCTTCTTAACGTTAAAGACAAGTACGCAAGTGAAATAACTGAGAGACCTTTAAACATCAAATTCTCCAAGTGTATATTGGCCCCATAACTTTTACAGGCCTAATTATTTGCGTGAACGTATGCGTGACATCAGCGTTGGTATTCCGCTTCACTTTGGCACACGTGGCCAAAGTGAAGCGAAATGCCACCAGTCACGAGCTACATTATTTTATGAACAAGCTTTAATTCTGTCAAGTTGCTTGTATAAAATAGATTATAGTCAAATCAAATTTAATTTGTGAAGGAACAGTTGTAGAGGCCTACAGTACAATATTAACAATGGTACCTGCAGAAGTTAAAAACTGTGTCGCAGATACCAACGCCCTCCTTATAGGGAGATTATCGTAGCTTGTAATAAATACTTACTCAACATTTATAAGAAAGTCGTTAGACGTTATAAATATCATCATAGGATATCTATATCATTGGACAAAATTAATTGTATGGTTATCCATACAATTAATTTTAATGGTGCAACGAAATATAATAATCGATCATGAATAATCATGATCGATTATTATATTTCGTTGCACCATCTTTCGTAATAGATTTTGGAAAAGCAAATACGAGGACGAATGCTTTGAACAAAGCGGGTTCGAATCCTGCCAAAATCGAGAATATTGATAATTCGAAAAATACTTGTTTCCAACATCAGTCTGAAAACATGTTTCAATCACGCTTCAACCGCTAGACTAATTTGCATGAATCTCAAAATGTTTATAGATCGTTATCTCGGGAAGCATACAAATTACTTTTGAAATAGTGCCATATTACCAATTCCGTCAATGAGGACAACTGAACATATTTTATTTTAAAACGATGTAATATTTCAATATACAAGCAGTTTTTCAAGCAACGCGTGTATTTTTCACTCACGTGGCAGACTGACAGAATACTCTGACAGTAATACCGTTTGAGAGAAGCATATTCTCTGTACATACGAGTAACTACGTGAACACATTTCAGGGTACATTAGCCAAGTAATTAGACTTCACACATTTGTATGTTGACATTCGAAATTGGCAACGTGCAGGAATTTATATAGTCGTTGGGAAGTTTTATTTTTTTACGTACTTCCTTTTTCTTTATGATCAAATGAATTTGCATTCACGAGAGTTTTTTCTGTTAAAATTGAACTCTATATTTAACAAGTCAGCTTATGTTAAAAATAACTTTACCGAAATATTGGTTTGATTTTTTTTAACAGAAAATGTTAGGTTTGCAAGATTATCTTATCAGAGGGATTTGAAGAAAGAAGAAAACAAAAGTATGTAAGTACCTATGTAGTATATCAGTCATGTAGTTCCCATAACACATACACAAGCTCTACTTACTTTGGGGCTAGATGATGATGTGTGAAATGTCCAGCATTATTTATTTATTTAATTACTAGCTGCTGCCCGTGGCTTCGTTCGCGTGGTACCCGGATAAAAAGTAGCCTATGTTACTCTCCAGCCCTCCAACTATCTCCACACAAAAAAAAAATCACGTCAATCCGTCGCTCTGTTTTGACGTGAAAGCAGGACAAATAAACAAACAAATAAACACACTTTCACATTTATAATGTGGGTACGGATTCCCGATACACACAAGACACGATTTTGGACTACTTTACTAGTTCAACGCACTATTATAAGTAATTAACACTTCTAACCAACACCGAATCCACTGCTCTCACATTCATATCCTCTTTCACACAATACAACCTCTTCTTCGGTCTACCTCTACTTGTCTATCTGCACTCATACTCATCACTCTTTTGGTGATATGGTTTTCATTCCTCCTCATAACCTGTCCATACCAAACTAATTTATCACTCCTCACCTTTTCAATAACAGGCGCCACTTTCAAACTTCCTTCAAGGTGACATCAATATTATTATTCTAAGCTAATATTCCCATTGGTACACAAATACACGTTTGAACCATCTCATTAGCTGTGTCAAGTGTGCCGCGTCTTAAGTTTGTAGCTGACATGTCAACTCCGCACCCGCACCGCATCGCCTTGTGCGGTCAGGTATTCATTATATATGGGACTAGCGACCCGCCCCGGCTTTGCACGGTTCACATCACACATCACATGAGAAACCTCTAAAGTTATTAGTGTTTCTCTACTATATTATGCATGTATTAAACAGATAAACCTTCCTCTTGAATCACTCTATCTATTAAAAAAAACCGCATCAAAATCCGTTGCGTAGTTTTAAAGATCTAAGCATACATAGGGACAGACAGCGGGAAGTGACTTTGTTTTATACTATGTAGTGATTTTATGGACCAACGCTCACTACATCAACTTCGTAACGTCACCGGATCGCATCGTAAGCTGTCAAAGAGTTGTAGTGAGCGTTGGATCATAGAATTTCATACAAAGAATACCTAAACCGCGCAAGGCGATGCGGTGCGGTGTGGGTGCGAAGTTGACAAGTTAGCTACAACCTTAATTTTGTACCTAATCTAGTGTGTAAACAATCAGATGGATGACGTCAGAGACATATTTAGGCTCTTGAATACGTGATGGCTTTTAATCTTCGTATTTGTATGAATTGTATATCAGACTGGGCTTTACCAAATTGAAACAGTGCAAATAAGGTCTTAAGCCGCCTAAACTTATTTGACGAGTCTAGGCCAACGCGAGTGAAGGCCAACGTGTAGACAGCATATTTGCCATCGCTCGTTGTCGCTCGCCTAGCTGGCCGAGTGAATAGAAACGCATAGTTTGCATTGGTTTGCATTGCCTTGCCAAACGTGTATATGGTAGCACTTGCCTTGCATCAATTCGCCTTCGCTCGAATTGGCCTAGATTCGCCAAACATGTATACTTATGCGGTTTTACAAATCGATAATCGATTTATCAAACAATAGTAGTTCGGCTTAAGTATATTTAACCTGAAATAAAATATGTAACCGACACAAGCACAAACCATAAAATTAGAATCGTTTTAAATTCAAGAATAGATAGAGTCTATGCGTCTTTATTGTATGGACTTATTTTACTTTTGCGAGTGCGCTTAGTGCTTATTGGTGATTATAGGTACTAGATCTTTCTGGATGTATACCAAGTGGTCACGTATCTCAGAAAAACTTAATGTTGGCATTGTAAGTTTAACAAACAATGATCTTATACGACATGACAGTTTCATTAAAAACATCATTGAAGGAAAAGTGGAAGAAGGAGAGAAAGAGGAAGACCGAGGATTTGCTACATGAGCCAAGTGAAGGAGAAGGTTGCTGTCATGTCGTATAAGGAGGTCAAGGAGGCTGCCCTGGGAAGAGCTTCGTAGAAAGAGGCATCAGTTATGCCGACAAGGGGCAATCCTTTAAATTGAAGAAGAAAATAATACTGAGAATAACCAGCCAGATGATCTAATGACCCAAAACGAGTTTGTGAGTGTAGATAGAATTCAGACTGGAGCAAGATAGGATACAGGCGGGATAATGAGGATATCTATCCTGTGGGTAGATAAAAGTGATAGATAGACTGACATTAAAACTGTCAAAAACCAACATTTCAAAGTAGCTTCGTAACTTTCAGTTCATTCATCAATTATCCCACACGTGGCGAGTCACACGCCTCTTCGGTTTTATTTGCACTCTTTGCAAACATTTTTATTGTACGATCCGATGTCTCTAGACCTTAAGCTAAGCGATACTATCCTACTAATCCTATCCTTCTAATATCATAAACGTGAAAGTTTGTAAGGATGGGTAGAGGGATGGAAGAATGGATGGATGTATGGATGGATGTATGAAAAGATGGATGGATGGATGTTTGTTTGTTACTCTTTAACGGAAAAACAACTAAACGGATTTCAATGAAACTTGAAATATACATAGTTTATAACTTGGAATAACACAGCCTAGGTTATCCGGGTAGGTATCACGAGAATAAAGCAGCGGGCAAAAACTGGTATTGATATAAAAATACGAGTAATAAAATCGCTAAAAGTTCATGAAATGGTTACTTACTCGTATTTGTTTATTAATAAACTTAAATACTAGTTGACAAAATTTTATTCTAAAGTGTTATATCAAAGGACAAGTCAATTAAAAAGAAAATTAACCAAATTACATATTTGCGAAAGCAAAACAATGTTACGCTTCTGTTTAACAGTTTAAAATTAAAAATATCGTAAAATATGCTGCAAAAATTGAGATACATTGTGCCGTACATAGTATAGCAATGATTGCCTAGAACAAAGCCTTCATATCGAATCACGCGGCCCCCCATTGTCGCGTAAACTCACGTCTTTCACACGCCTTCCATAATATTCAGGTCCTTTGTGTACATTTTCCCTGAAATGTTGACTATTCCTGGCCCGCCCGTTTTTCCAAAAGAATGATGTTTAAATTATTGAGTGTTCTTTGAATAGTACTTTTGTCTGTTTGGAATAATATTTGAACGGATTTATTTTAAACAAATGATCCTGTGACTAAATAAACGACTTTAGGATTTAGCCGTGTCGGCCTAGCATTATGTACTCTTGACTTATTTATGATACAAAGGTTGTGGAAGATCTTTAGTTTTTTAATAGGTATTAATATGACATTTTAAGTTATTCAACGGACTTAATTGCCATATTTATTTATTTAGTTAACACTAGCTGACGCCCGCGGCTTTGCCCGCTTGAACTACTACTTTGTTTATCCCACGGGAACCGTTTTTCGGGGTAAAAAGTAGCCTTTACCCTATTCCCGGTCATTATCTATCTATGTTTCAAATTTCAGCCAAATCGGTTCAGTGGTTGTCGAGTTACAGAGGAACAAACATACATCCAAACTTTCGCATTTATAATATTAGTGTGATGGTTGCATTATAATTATACAAAAACAAACATAAAAATACTACTTATTCATATTTTTGTTTAAAAAATCGTCTATTGAGTAAAATCGAGACGGTTATGCGCTATTTTTTCTGAAAATTCGAAATAAAACTGCTTTGTCTCGAAATAAAATCATAGAATCGCATCCAAAATTTATTAGTGCTGTTTTCGGGTGTGGTTTAATTGCACCTAGTACGGAATCCGATAATAATAATAAATAATAATAATAAATATTGCTGGACATTTCACACAGCATCATGTAGTCCCAAGCTAAGCAGAGCTTGTGTTATGGCAACCACATGACTGATATACTACTTATATAAATTTTCTTTTTGTAAATACATACATAATATACATATAAACACCCAGACCCGAGACAAATATTTGCAGATCATACAAACATTTGTCCCGCGGCGGGGATCGAACCCGCAACCTCTTGCGTCACAGGCGGGCCTTCACCCACTGCGCCACAGAGGTCGTCACATAATGGCAAGGTACACCATTATTTAAACCTTCTTCTTCTTTCGTATGAGCAAGTGGCCAACTCTGGTGGCGGGGTTTTAAGGGGGCTGGCGCCTAACGGCCTCTGTCATAGCTTAATGACTTAAAAGCCGGGACCGACAATTAACGTGCCCTCCGAAGCATGGAAGCGCACAGCTCGTAATACCACTTGCGGTCACCCATCCTAAAAGTGACTGCGCACAACGCTGCTTAACTTCAACGATCAATCAAGAATGTCCAAACAAGCTACGCCACGAGCGCTTTTTCACGAGCGATTATTTAAACCGAAGTTCTATTATAGTTTCAGCAGTTGCATTGCAGTGTGAATTCAGCTCAGCTCAGAATGCAGTATGTCGTAAACAAAGCAGCGATGACAGATAAAATGAAGCTATACAGGTTCATTCGACTCAATTCACACTATCCTTTGAAATTTGTATCCCATATTGTTTACTTAGCTTAATTGAAAGCATTGATATAGGTACTGAAACTCCGGATTTAGCTCTAGGTCTTCCTATTTAGGTTTGCGGGGCGATCAAAGCATTTGAATGAGAATAAGATGAATAAATCGTAGGTTTGAGTCTCACGCGGTCGGATCGCATTCTACTATCACACTAGTATTATAAATGCGAAAGTTTGGATGTTTGAATGTATGTTTGTTCCTCTATAACTCGACAACCACTGAACCAATTTGAAATTTAAAATATAGCTAGATAATGACCGGGAATAGAACATAAGCTTTTTTTTATCCGGGTACCACGCGAGCGAGCCGCGGGCGGAAGCTAAGTAATACTATAAGTAAATCTAAAAGTTTTTGAGAATGTTTATTTGTGTTTCCAATCACCCCTAAACTAAAATGTTAATATGTCCTGTGCTGTTCATATTACGGCGACATCTGCAGCGTAATTGATCAAAGCAGAACCTAAAACCGCAGTTTTTATGCACCATGTTTAAAGGTTACAGCCAAATGGGTATCTATTTCTCATTGCGCGATATTACCTCCAGGTACATTCCACTATGCACTAAAAAACTTAGGCCTTGATGTTTTTATTACTTAGATGATTTATACAGCAATTTATACCTACTTGTAACGGGACTAGATTTCCTTCTGGTGATGTATCTCATTTACTCCATCTCAACTAATTTTTTTTTTTTTTAACGAAAATAGGTTTGCGTTTGACCACACCCTGCCTGATGTAAAGCAACAGTGTGGTTTAAGATGGAGCACGCTTACCTAGAAGGAACCTATTGATCTAACTACAATTTAATCTAACTAAAGGGACTTTATCGCGTAATTACCTTGTTATTATTTCCCGACGTTATTTTATTAAGTGCCGTTAGTTCGTTTAAATTATGTCTACAGATCGCAAAAGTTTAAAAGGAAACCCAGGAATAATACTAAGGCACTTAGTATTATTCCTGGGTCATTGTTGGGATGGAGTTCAGCCCATAACTAGTTCAATCGACCTTATCCACGAGAAAGACTTCGTCAATAAGTGTGGGGCCGACTAAGCCGCGGGTTTCCTCACTATATTTTCTTCACCTTTTAGAGCTCTTGTCAAAGTTCAAAAATCCATTGATGCACGGCCAGAATACGAACCCACAACCTTTGGATCGAAAGTCGCGGCTCAATCCTACTCAGCCAACAGGCACAGACGCATTACGCCTTTAGATCTTTTACTAGATGATTTATACAGTTGACACTGTATAGATCATCTAGCTAGGAAGTAATCTTTGCCTACACTTATGGGGACTGCAGTGCCTGGGACATTGTTTGAGATGGAGTAGGCTTGCCCAGCACCTTAACCATCCTCTCAGCTTAACCGGCCATGTCCACAGGAAAGACATGCTCAATACGTGTGGGACTGACTAAGCTACAGGTTTTCTCACGATGTTTTCCTTCTAGAGCTCGTGTTAATGCACATATCAATTTTTCGAAATGAAAAATCCATTGATGCACAACCAGGATTTGAACCCACGACATTCGGATCGTAAGTCAAGCAACAGGCGCACAAAGCATAAAACACCTAAAACCGACCGCAATTTTCAGAGCACCATGTTTACGAGTCACAGCCAATAGGTAATCTATTTGCCATTGCGATTATCAGTATTCGGATGGCGACGCAACAGGTGCGCTTGGACGGTCGCCAGAGCCAGTCGACATGCATTCACTGATCCAGGTTGAAGGGGCCAGCTGGATTTGTAAGACCTGTTTCACTAAGCTTCCGCACTTTGACGACCATTAAGATGTTCAACGAAAACCAGTTTTACAGAAACGAATCCACTGCATATTTCGGTTTTGAAAAACACTAAAGCAATGTTTCATCTGAGGATCTTTGCAGACGATAGCTAGCCCGAATGATCCAGGTCACTGCCAGTCGAAAGACAATTGGTTTTAGTTTTTGCTGGCTCGCAAACGTGGTCTTCTTTTTTTTTGAAATTCTGCTCTTTGACGTCCAATTACTTTTTGAGCATAATCATGCTGTGTTTTGACTTTTGTGAACTCCTAGCATATAAATGGCTTCTTTATTTCTGAATGAAATGCACCGGTGCCTCAGACTGTAAAAGATACTGTCTTTTTGGTATGACATAACCCTTAAGGGCTAAAAATGCCATTCATTCGTTGTGCTGCTTTTAATAACCATTATTTACAGCAGTAGTTCCCAAACTTTTTTTTCTCATGGACCCCTTTCAAAATTTTACTGTTTCGGTGGACCCCCTGCTGCTACATTTCTACCATATTCCCAAAATTTCTCGCCAACGTGGACCCCTTTCGAGTCTCCCGTGGACCCCGAATCACTGATTTACAGCATCAAGAAACATACTATCCCATTACTTAACAAACGCTATAGTAGGTACCTGGAACATTGTTGAAATATACGCATGCCCTGCTTTCAAAACCACCTCATCACAATTGACCTTATCCAGAGGAAAGACATGACCAATATTAGTGGTTGAGGAACCTACTAAGCACAGTCAGCTACTAAGTTAGGCTGGTTATTTTGAAATGAAGCCGACTCAATATATTATTAGCTTGACTGATATTTTAATTCCTATAATACATGTAATAAGATTCATCTATTCAATTTTCCAACACGAAAATCCAATGATTCCAAATTCTCACAACTATCAGAGTTTCCACTGTTTTAGCAATATGATCTCATCATTTTCTAGAAAATCTTGTTGCTAACTGAGAAGATAGAATATAAGTGGAACAGGCCTCCGTTTCTTGGAAGGAGGGTTATTGGACTGGAATAACCGAAGCAAAACATTGACATTGATATTTGTAGTGGCTTATGAGCGCCGGCTCAATTTGAAAGGCATGGTATTACCGG
The DNA here is from genome assembly GCA_958496255.1 of Camptogramma bilineatum. Taxonomy (NCBI): domain Eukaryota; kingdom Metazoa; phylum Arthropoda; class Insecta; order Lepidoptera; family Geometridae; genus Camptogramma; species Camptogramma bilineatum. The sequence goes on from OY292453.1 coordinate 15,415,143, forward strand.
CACACTACGCTTCCGTTTCAAATATAGATGAAGACCACTAAATAATATTGAAGTGCATTTTATGTTTCGCTCGCGAATACGCAAACTGAACCCATATCAACTCTAAGAGCGCTTGTAGATGTCCGTTTTTTTTTTGCCGGACAACGAGCCGTGTTTTTCACCCGGATTCGCGGTGGTGTATGGCTCGTAATTAATGTGTGTACACGCGCCGGATATCGGTCTGGCGAACAATTTATGCCGTTTATATGGATTTCGTTTATCGACGGTCCGTTGTCCGGCGAAAAAAACGGACGTCTACAAGCGCTCTTAGTGTAACTTTTACTCTAGCAATCTTTTTTCAACCCCAACACAAAAAAAGGGATGGTGTAAGTTTGACCTCTATAGTGTGAGTCTGTATGTATGTGTGTCTGTCTGTGGCACCGTAGCTCTTAAACGGGTGAACCGATTTGAATGCCGTTTTTTTTTCTTGAAAGCAGGTTTTCTAGCAATGGTTCTTAGATATGTTTTATTAAAATTGGTTCACCCGTTGAAGATCATTAGCTCATCAGCAGCATCTTCTACTTCTGTCTATTAGTCATCATCTCAACACTTACTCTTTTCTTACTGAAGTCATCTCTCAAACAGTCCCACGGCTCACGCGATATTTAATCCAATCTTTTACCTCCATCGCTGACAATTAAATTCTTACTGGTTTTCTTTACGATATTTTCATTCATCATTTAGAGCACACATTAATTTTCCAAATCAAGAAAAACCTGTTGATAAACTTGCAGGATTTGAGCCTTCTTATTGAAAGACGAAAATGCAAAGGGAAAAAAAGCAGTTTTCTTTCAGGTCCTGCATCTGTTCAGCTCAGCAATGATTTAACCACTTTAAACTCAGTCTCCTAAGGGTATTGTATGCTGACCCCGTCTCCCAATTGTTTCGATCCTGGCACCACGCCAGGGTCATCGTGTTTGTCACCCTAGGCGTGGCGCTCAGTAGGCGTTGTTGACCAATCATCCGCTACTCATTAAAGTACTTGCGTAGGCGCAGTCTGCGAATGGTGGGCTGTAAACTCTATCAAGACAAGACATTAGATATAGAAGTTTATTGTGCTCTTGTTTCAGAACTAAAGAATTGAATTGAATTGACGAGCTAGTTGTGTAGTTTATCTTTCTTAATAGCTAGTCAAAGTCAATGATCATAAAACAAATGTGTAGAAACTAAGCATTAAATATGATAAAATATAAATTGAAGCCACGTTGTGCGCAGTTATAATTTGGATAAGTGACCGCAAGTGGAGGGTACGTAAAATTGTCGGTCCTGGATTTTAAGTCGATAAGCATCGACGGAGGACTTTAGGCGGCCTAAAAACTCCGTCATTGCTTTCACGCCCTTCTTTACTTTAATATAAAGTTTATTTCCGTTTCTTTAAATCTAGGGGATGTTAAAGCTTACGTTTTTAAACCTCAATTATTCATAACTTTGCACATGAGTCCCGAATGAAATGGACAAGTCTAATCCTCTCAATTTTACAACAGGCAAAGAAGATTAAGAATCCGAGAAACGATTTGTAAATACCGCCTTGGGTTGTCCAAGTTTTCCTCCAGGTCCGAAAGTTTTGGGTTCTCTTTGTTTATACTTTTCTCAAGGGTTAACCTACATCATTGAAAGCATGAGTGCATTTAAGCTTCTTGAATTACTCGTAGCGCGTCTCATACTGAGACTTTTAAAACCCTTCTCAAGAATCTTTAGACTGGTCAAATACTCACGTAACGTTTCACAATTTGACTTTTGCTTCAATCTTTTTGTTTTAATACTACTAAGCCTTAGTAACTTGTCTCTTACCTTAGTAACTAAGGTAAGAGACAAGCATACGGCCCACCTGATGGTAAGCGGTTACCGTATGTTACCGCAGTGCTTCCTCGCAGAGCTCTGCGAGGAAGCACTGCGCAACTTTACTGACTGTAGGAACACAACACAATTCCATAAGAACGATGTTATTTGGCTGCGATATTCTATAAGGGGGAGGTACTTCCCCAGTCGGGCTGCTCGCATATAGAGTGAGAAAACCCACTATGCCCTTCCTCCTATAATATCTAGTTTTTAGATCGCCTGAGGGCTATATGACTTTTAATACCAAAGACTAAATAATGTGCCCTCCAAAACGTGTGCTCAATAATTAATTCATCTAGCGGTCATTCTTCCATATTATGACTGAGCAGAACGTTTTTCTGCTTCTATCAGGACGTTCCGTCGAGAACAACTAATGAAACTACACCCCACCTTGAAGTTTGTTTGTTTAACTAAAAGGATTGTACTTCGACTTGCAAGTTCGAATCCACATCGCTCATCTAAGGCTGGTTTTATTGTCACGCGTACCGTCGGCGCTGATAGGCGAGTGATCTTTATTACAATGAAACAAGGATACTGATTGTTTAGCAAAAATGGCAACGCTGATTGCACTCGTCAGTGCTGAACAATCAGTATCCCTATTTCATTGTAATACAGATCACTCGCCTATCAGCGCCGACGGTATGCGTGACACTAAAACCACCCTAAGTATTTAAAGTTGAAATTCGAATTACTCAGAGCACGACTGTGGATGAATGAGTGATTTAGATGCTGAGAAAGCTTAACGCATCTAAAACAATGTCTCTCTCGACACACGAAACACCTCTAAACGGTGAAGGAAAACAGCGTGAGGAAAACCGCGGCTTAGTCAGCTTCACACATTTGACCATGTCTTTCCTGTGGATATGGCCGGTGTCAGCACACGAAACAGCTCTAAACGGTGAAGGAAAACATCGTGAGGAAAACCGTATCTTAGTCAGCCCCACACGTATTGACCATGTCTTTCCTGTGGATATAGCCGATTATGCTCAGAGGATGGTTTAGGTGCCGGGCAAGCCTACTCCATCTCAAATAATGTTCCAGGCACTACAGTGTCCCATCCTGACAATGTGTAAATTATCCAGTAAATATGTAAAGGCCTAAGCTTTTTGTAATACAAAGAGAAAACATCCTGTACACCAGTCTTTTTTAAACTTTCGCGATCACTATCCATATTGAAAATATATGGACACGACTTATCCAGTCTGCCCGCGACCATATGGAAATGTGAAACTCCTTGCCGGGGCCTGTATTTCCAGAAAAGTATAATTTGGGTGTCTTCAAATCGAGAGTCATTAGGTTCCTTCGAGGTAAGCGTGCTCTTTCTTAGACCACACTGATGCTTTACATCAGGCAGGGTGTGGTCAAACGCAAACCTATTTTCGTGTAAAAAAAACCATAGCTGTTGTAATTGTAACATAGCCGAAACGTCGGAATATAAATAAAGTAAAATTACGCGATAAAATCCCGTGTCCATATATTTTCAATTATATCCTTTACACCGTATCTAACCACGTCCAATTTATTTCTAGTTTAATTTAGTGAATACTAAACTCGAAAAAGACATAACTCAATCGCCGTTTAGCGAGTGACGGCAAAACGATAAGCTAATCGGTGGAGCACTCGCGAACTGTGATTTGCGATCCGCAACATTGTACATGTGTTATTATGTAACTGTATTTAGTTTTGATTTATGAGAACTTCTCATAATTTTAGATTTATGGGACTTCAAAAAAAGCAGGAGGTTTAGAGAAGGCGACGTGGTAGACCAAAACGGAGATGGTGGGACGAACTCGAGCAATTTTTGCCAGACTGGAGGGTTGTTGCTGAAGACTGCGATGTCTGAAGGGAGTGGGGGGAGGCCTTTGTTCAGCAGTGGGACACTTACGGCTGAAAATACATATCCGTGAACATACATATAACTTTGTTTTATGTACCTATATTCACGGATTACTCAAAGGCCTCCTGGACCGATTTGGAAAATCTTTTATTGTTTAAAAGGGTATACTATCCGATTGGTGCCACAAAAATTTGGTGAGGATCTGTTGAGGATCTTCGGAGTTATGAACAGAAATTCACCTCGAGAGAGCCTCGAGTCCTCTCCGAAGGAGTGGGCTGCAGGAGTTTCGGCATTCGGAGCACATATGCATCATGGACACTGAACGCGTTCGTTAATGAGTTTGCCTCTTCTTTGAACTCGGCATACCAAATAGAACTCACAAAATTAACTGTCTCGCTCTGTCGAAAAATTCGATTCTAATTCAGTTCAAATTAATTGTTCCGAGACATTGATGTTCTACGCATTGTCTTAGTAAATTATTGCCATCAGCTGTTCATCGCTATACCATAGGTTAAACCTTTAGACGTACGCAAATTACCGCTGACGCGAGAAGTCGGATCGAGCTTCGCGCTTGAAAAATCTTAGAAAGAGCAGCATTCTTTATATTACATTAGAAAATAATTATATTACGAGTACAATGACGGCAAAATTTATTAACCTCGTATTCAACTTTACAGATGTGCGTTGCTATATTATAAAATTCTTGTCTTTAGCCAAAGGTAAAAAGCGGAGAAAGTAAGCATATGAAAAGAGAGGCCTATCTGTTTCATAAATTATCTAATCCATGTGTTTACTTTAGGTTTAGGTTTTCCTAAGACTCTAAAATAAAATAAAATAAATAACAATGGATGAATGATGGACAAAAATCATCTACATCTAGGTGATTTTAGATTTTTATTAGATATTTTGTTTGTTTAATGTTTTAAATTGTGTACTTTGTGTGCATTTCCTGTTGTACTTACAGTAACTTGTGTGTGTCAAATAAACGATATTCTATTCTATTTAGTGAATCAATCAGAGAAAGTAACCAAAGTCAAAATAAATAGATAGACAAAATATTTGTTTCTATCTTCAGTTAGTTTGACTTTTGACATTGACTAATCTCAAATATCAGTTTTTCCACCATCTTATATTAAAATAAAATGCAGTGAACAGTGAGTAGAGAACGTTAATCGCACGTGCAAAGCGCGTACGTCTAAATGAAAGCTAATAGTTTATTTCGAACCAGAGTTAATAATCTGTGGGAAATGTTAATTCGTCGTAGAATTTTAACGTCTTATTTTATTAGTGGGTGAGTTTCTGCTGGCGACAGAGCTTGCGTGACAATAGATGTTTTTTTTAAGTGCTCGGACATAAAAAATGTCATAAATCTTGGTACTAACATAATAAAAAAATATTCATTTACTGCCACGTCTCGCGTGTAAAATCAACTTTAGTGAAAAAGTTGTATTTTTGTTATATTTTAGGGTTTCGGTAAATGTAAAGTAATGTAAAAAAATATATACGATCACGACTGTATCCCCAGGCGTGGTAGACAAGACATTCTCTCAGATCTTTTTAGGCATTTTTAAGATCATTTGAAGATGTGGGACTAGTCATAGATATGTCCAAATATAAATTTGGTTTAAGCCCACAATTTGCAAAAGTTAGCATTCCATACGTGACAAGTTGCATGCCTATCGACTCTTCTATTATTACTATATACCTACTGTATTTGTACAATATTCCAATAATACAGAATCTAAGCAAAATTATTTATTTTAAATAGTTTGTAGAGTCACCGAGCTCATTAAATATTTCAGTGACTCTATTTGTTTATTGCATTTTTAAGCATAGGTACCAAATTTTATAAAAGCTCTGAACGGTGAAGGAAAATATCGCCAGGAAACCCGCGTCTTAGTCAGCCCCACACGTATTGACCATGTCTTTCCTGTGGATATGGCCGGTTAATCTGAGATGGTGTAGGTGCTGGGCAAGCCTACTCCATCTCAACAACGTCTCAGGCACTACAGTGTCTCGATAAGTGTAGGCAAAGATCGCCTCCTGACACTATAAATCATCTAGTAAAGATGTAAAGGCCTAAGTATTTATAACTATGGGCCTTGTCTGTAAATTTATTTTACTGTACCTTGTTGCCTGAAATAAAGTTTATTATTATTTATTTATTCATTTCTTTGGGCTTATTTTTACGACTTCTAGTACGTGTTATGTTATGTAGCGGTATTCCGCATACCTTTAAAACTTTAATTTACGACAACGTAATAAATTTATTTCTGTTTCAGCCAGCGTTTAGCATTTCATTGCCCATTAATATGATATTTAGATTTGATAGAGGGTAACTGGTCCGATAAATTATTGCTATAAATTTGACTAGCCTCTTAGCTGGGTGTTATAAAGAATAGTAAAACTTAGGCCTTTACATCTTTTACTAGATGATTTTTACAGTGTCAGGAGGCAATTTTTGCCTGCACTTAACGGGACACTGTAGTGCCTGGGACAATGTTGAGATGGAGTAGGCTTGCCCAGCACCTACACCATCCTCTCAGCTTAACCGGCCATATCCACAGGAAAGACATGGTAATACGTGTGGGGCTGACTAAGCCGCGGGTTTCCTCACGATGTTTTAATTCACCGTTCAGAGCTTGTGTTAATGCGCATATAAATTTTTCGAAACGAAAAATCCATTGATGCACGGCCAGGATTCGAACCCACGACCTTCGAATCGAAAGTCGAGGTACTAAACCCCTCGGCCAACACGGCTCAAAGAATAGTAGCATAAAAGAATAGTAAGTATGTGTTTACAAAAAGTATACATAAAAGTATTCTATCAGTTATCTGGTCATACGTAGTACAAGCTTTGCTTAGTTTGAGGCTAGATGGCGCTGTGTGCAATGTTCAGCAATATTTTATTTAAGTAGGTATATTTATTTAAATATCGCATTCTCTGCCCCACCTCTGCTCGGAGCTCGAGGCACATATGCGTCATGGGCACTTAACGTGTTAAAATACTTAATGATTTTAATAAAACTTTTGTACAGACAAGTCACAGACACTTTTTTTTTTTAAAACAATTATAACACCATATCATTATAGGTATTTGTATCGTAGTTTTCAGAAATCCTCTGCCTACCCTTAAGAATGTATGTAAAGCCACAAGGTGAATTTAATTTTTGCTAAGGCTAGTTTTAATATGTAATAAACATGATAGGTATTTTATTCTTTACGAGTTCACTGCCTTTGGAAAAGTGGCTCGTTATTGATCCATCAGAAACAATAAAGTATTTTATAATTGAGATATGGAAGTAGGACAGGTCGGCTTCCTTGCAATGTTTTCCATCAACGCTTAGCCGATGAGTAATACGCACATAAGTCACTGACACTTTGCATGGTGCCAGTTGATATTTGCGACCATTAGTCAAAAGTCAAATTCATTTATTCAGTAAGATCACTTTGAATCGTCTTAAGAGCTAGGTGATTCTACTCCTGTTCCTTCGCGACCAAGACCGTGAAGAACCAGGGCAACAAACATGGTTTGGGGCCTAACTTTCGTTTCGGTGACACACTTTTTGTATCTAATATAGGCTACTTTTCATCATCATCACCATATACCATCACTACGGGGCGACGCCGCGAGGGCGCTGCTAGTATACTATAGTCAGTTGTCACATTCTTAGATTTAAAATATTTGTTGCTTACCTGAGCTACATTCATATTGAAAAAAAGTACTGCCAGTGACATGTAATTCAGATATTGACTTGAACAAACCCGTGGGCGGAAGCTAAGGCTAAGACTCCACCAAAGCGGAGATGTGTGAGATGGTGTGAGATGTGTTTTAAACAACCAATAGAATTTCAGAAGACGAGATGACATGTTTGAATAACGAAACTATATTGATTGTTTAAAACACATCTCACACAACTCCGCTTTGGTGGAGTCTCGGCTTAATACCATAAATTAACGTGATAAGTGTCACTATAGGCAGGGTCGCGACAGAATTCGGGACATTATGTCGTTGATCGTCTTCTAATAGCCGCTCGATCTAGGATAATGTATAGCGGTCAGCTGTCTGCTCCATATAGAGGAAGGTCTGTTTGTATTGGATAGTAAAATGTCTCTGGAAGCATTGTTCTTAAGTGGGTTGGCAGATTATGAAGTTAAATAGTCCTGTGGCTTGCCTTTTTAAGTAGGTAGGTACCTTTTTTTTTAACCTTTGTACCTACATTAAAGATGAACGCAGACCTAGGCCGCACCGCACGCGCGGCAGTCCCCGCATTCAAATTGTTTATTATGAAGTTATATGTCACCTCGCACACCTACCCGCGCCGCAGTCGCCGCGGTACCTGAAGCATTTATATGAAGAATTCGATTACGGCGACTGCGGCGTGTGCAGTGCGGGCCAGGTCTGCGTTCACCATACTTATCTATGATATTTTTTTGATTGTTTCTTCTGCATTTGCCTTTGTTAGTAGGTAATTAAGTTAGGTATTTGTAAAAATCTACACTTGCATTGTGACAAATAAATATATTTTCTTTTTTTCTCTCCTTTTTTACCGGACTGCCCGCTGAAAGAAGGGTTATGTTTTTACCCGGCTGACTGTCAAGTCACAGGGTTATTTCATAAAAAAGATACAGTAAGTAATTATGTTTTGGCGTAGTGAAATAATAAGCCCTCCGTCATGGCTAAATCCTACTATCCTATCCTATCCTACTTCCTACTAATATTATAAAGGCGAAAGTCCGTGTGTGTGTGTGTGAATGTTTGTTACCACGTATCTCCATAACTACTAAACCGATTTTGATGAAATTTGAAATGTAGATAGATAATGACTGGGAATAGGACATAGGCTACTTTTTATCCCGAAAAAATGCACGGTACCCGTGAGATAAAAAAAATAGTAGGTAGTACACGCGGGCGAAGCCGCCGGCGGCGTCCGCTAGTTAGTAGGTAATAAAGATTATAAACTATTTAATTTGTATTTTTCTAGCTAGCTCGATACATTTCTTTGACAAAATTAAAACAATACTCGAGTCTTTAGAACAAAGAGAGCTGATTTATGGGTCTTTAGTCGTTTCGCACCGCAAGCGGTTCGGACCGCGGTGTGAATCGCCCCAGAGCTATTTTTGAATGGGTTCTTTCGCACCAGGGTGGTGACAGCGGTGCGAATCGCCTAAAGTATCTTTTGAAATGGGTCGATTCGGACCACAGCACAGTGTATCAAAAACCCTTATTTTTTAGATAAATTCCCAGAGTGACTTTTTTGGAATGTTTTTGCATATTATGGTTCAGTAGGGTCAAAGAAACTTATTTTAGAAGTTTGGGCCAATTTGCCTCTCGGGGGGGGAGATGAGGTTTCAAATGTCAAAAATTATTTTAGGCTGCAGAGGTCTTATGGAACAAGTTTGGGTCAAATCGTTTGAAAATGGCCTGAGATATGACCGTTCAAACTTCCAAAATATCGGGAAAAGGGTGAAAAATTTGACCCCATATTGCTCAGAAAGGCGTAACTATGCGCAAAATCTTTTTACACTCCTAGATTTAGCATAACGTGGGATTACTAGATCAATGAAAACCCCGATGGGTTTTGCCTAGAACCCGAGATATAGGACTTTGAAAATTTAAAAAAAAAACCCGTAAATCGAACCAATGTTAAAAATCAATGTTATGAAAAGAAGAAAAGAACCATTCATTTTCATAGCTAGAGAAGCGCTCGTGGCTCGTAGCTTGCTTGGACGTTCTTGATTGATCGTAGCTACCTAGTTACCGAAAAGTAAAAAAAAACAGTCTATTTCGTGGTTACTAAAATAAGAAAAAAAATCCGCTTTTGTAGCTGGTTATGAAACACAGTTGTGTACCTACCTACATGGATTAAATCTAATCAGTGAAGAAAAAATCTTCTTTCGTAGCTAGATAGGACAAATAGTTATTAAAATGGACCAAAGACATTGCTGTGTTCAAAATTATCTGTAATGTTAGTCATAAGCTGTAAATAAATAATTGTCTTATTGTCTAATTGTCTCGAAAACAGCTCTAGAGATTTCGATGAAATTTGCAGGACGGGTGTTTACGGGAGCGATAAATCGATCTAGCTAGTTCTCATATCTGGGAAAAGCCATTTTCTCTGCATTTTCACGCAAAAAGTGCAATGTGGTTCGTAATTGAACCACTAGATGGCGTTCGTTGGTTGCCAACTCGGTTCCGTTAAGTTAACAGTTAAGAGCTCGGTCGTCCAGAAATTTATATATTATATTAGTGTATAGTGTTGAATATGACGTGACTGACGCGGCTCGTTTGTCCCGTACAAAATTCAACTTAGTGTGATCGGCTCATTTTCTAAAAATGTCATGCTTCAATTCATGTCATGTGACCGTACCAAGAAGATTCTAAGTACGTAGTATAGAAATTCCTTGGACCGTACACAATATGACAAAATCAGCTGATTTTGTCATGCTGATGACAAAATTGACGTTACTCTTTCCTCAAACTTCATTCAATCTTCAATCACACTTCGCTTGACAATGACAAGCAAGAATTTTGAACTGATCGGACAGATTGTCATATGAGAATGAGTGAGTAGTTCGCCAAAATAATGAACAGTCAACTGAAAATGACCGGCTCAAACGAACCGGCTCACGGTACCGGCTCAAAATGAAAATGAGCCAACTCTGACAAAAGTCAATCTAAAATCATGTCATACCCAACGCTATTAGTGTAGATTTTTTTGTCCTATTATTTCGTGCCTGGTTGTACTTTAAGAAATCTGTGTAAAACTATGTATCTTTGTCCGAATTCACCTATCTAAAAAGAGAACTGTTTTGTGCCCCTTCAGCAGCGGTCCGAATCGACCCATCACAAAAAGTTCTGGGGCGATTCGCACCGCGGTGCGAAAGAACCCATTCAAAAACAGCTCTGGGGCTATTCACACCGCGGTCCGAACCGCTTGCGGTGTGAAACGACTAAAGACCCTGATTTATAGCCGAACCACCTGTCACCGAGACTTTTCTAGAATAACCCAGTTGTATTGTGAACTGTGACAATTCGCTAATGAAGGTCAATGACCTGAAATGTTACTATATTTCTTCATATTGATGGTGCTTGCTTAGTTGATGGATTGTCGAAGCTAAGCAACGGTCTGCTTCATCATGCCGAAGATCCTTATCAGATCTTCACCAAATTTTTAAGTTAATACCTTTAAAATAAAAAGAGAACAAACGAAATTCGATCTCACCAGGCGGAGATATCCATTAGCCCCCTTTTTGTCTCTTTAGATCTCATAATCAGCACCATCCTCCACACTCAGCTCCACGACGCCATCCATGTCGCATCGGATAGGACGAGATGGAAAAAGCTAGTGTCGGAGAAAATCTTAATGAGAGGTCACGACCCTCAGAAATGAGGAAACGAGGAATAGAGAGAGAGATCTCATAATGTGGAAATATTCAAAAGCCCCTCTTATATTCAAAATATTCAAAAGCTTCCTCTGTTTGGAGGAAGCACCCAATAAAAATCTCCGAAGGCAAAAAAAATCTATAAAGTCCTGAAACCTGTATACCAAGTTACATTCAGATCGGTTGTGAAATACGACCTGTAGAGGAGTACCAACAAATAGACAAAGAAAAGCAAATTTTTCCGACTTCATGCAGAGTCGCTTCGCTCGGTCAATTAATTGTGCCTAGATACCATGTAAGTACATCACGGGAGGTAATACTCGTTAAGTAGGTTAATTAATTGTAATCAGTAACTATACCCAAAGTCAACATGTGTTGGTTTCATTTGCGATTTTTGTTGCCAAGTGATAATAGGTGTAAATAGAACGAGTTTATGTCGAACCACTCTAATCGTATCCTAAAAATAGATTTTTTGTACAACTTGAAATTTAGACAATATCTATTGGACATTTTAAACTTTCCCGTTCTGTAGATAAAGTCCCGTTAGTTCGTTTAAATTAATATCTATTGGGTTAGCTAGTATTTTTTTTCGTAATATTGATTCACTGTCTTCTTCCATTGTATTAAAATATGATCACACCAATGTTATAATGACTGTTGGTTTTATGGTTTTTTACAGTAGAAATCTCAACTTTTTCCAACCGTAGAACAATATAGGTTGTTGTTTTTGTTACAACAACAATGCCCAACAATAGCACAGGGGCCCTAGCCATATTACACTATCTACCGTCGCGATCGCTGTAGACCACTTGAAAATGTATAGGAATTGACGTTCTGACCACGTGACTACCTTTAAACGTCAATTCCTATACATTTTGAAGTGTTCTACAGCGATCGCGACGCTAGATAGTGTAATATGGCTAGGGGGATAGGATAGTTCGACCACAACAGCTCCAACAAGACCTCACCCAAAGTCCATTTTCATTCAAAACAAGCTAATCAGCATTTACACAAATGAAGAATGCCAAATTACGTGTAACACGTAAATAGTTATTTTGCCTTTTTTGTTCTGCCGACAGATGGCCTGGCTCGTTGCCAACGCATCGATCATTTGGCGGCCTGCCAACTAGAAAGTTAAGAAATGGAAACAAATCCCCATAGGTACAGTCTATGGCCAATAATACATTGTGGACATAGTACATTGACTCTTGAAAATCAGACTCAAAACAGTCTGAAGAAGATCTGAAGAACATTCCCCTCTACTTATAAAATTCTGTGAAAATTGAAACACCGTTTATACAATTGCCATCCTTTTTTGTTAGATAGTGTCAAATAAAGACAGGGTGAATTTCGAGGGGTCTTTAGGCGTTTCGCACCACGAACGATTCGGACCGCGGTGTGAATCGCCCCAGAGCTATTTTTGAATGGGTTCTTTCGCACCAGGGTGGTGACAGCGGTGCGAATCGCCTAAGTATCTTTTCAAATGGGTCGATTCGGACCACAGCACAGTGTACCAAAAGCCCATATTTTTTAGATAAATTCCCAGAGTGACTTTTTTGGAATGTTTTTGCATATTATTTTGGTTCAGTAGGGTCAAAGAAACCTATTTTAGAAGTTTAGCCAATTTGCCCCTTGGGGGGGCAAGTTGGCCCCCCTGTGGGGGCAAGATGACGGAGGCCTTTAGGCGGCCTAAAAAATCCGTCACCAGAGTTGAGTACTTGCTCATACGAAAGAAGCTAGATAACGGTTATGAAAAGAAGAAAAAAAGCGTTCATTTTCGTAGCTACCTAGTTACCAAAAAGTAAAAAAAAAAACAGTCTATTTCGTGGTTACTAAAATAAGAAAAAAAAAATCCGCTTTTGTAGCTGGTTATGAAACACAGTTGTGTACCTACCTACATGGATTAAATTTAATCAGTGAAGAAAAAATCTTCTTTCGTAGCTAGATAGGACAAATATTTATGAAAATGGACCAAAGGCATTGCTGTGTTCAAAATTATCTATAAGTGTCTATTTACTATATCTATAAGTGTATAAACAAAACTTAGGTATCTCTCTAATCCTATTCCATTAAACGAGCAATATTTGTTTGTTTGATTGATGTTTGTTTGTCCTGAGTTTTAGTTTTAGTTTTTGATCTCACTAGATTAACGCCTTAGATTTAATTATCTGTAATGTTAGTCATAAGTTGTAAATAAATAATTGTCTAATTGTCTAATTGTCTCGAAAACAGCTCTAGAGATTTCGATGAAATTTGCAGGACGGGTGTTTACGGGAGTGAAAAATCGATCTAGCTAGGTCTCATATCTGGGAAAAGCCATTTTCTATGCATTTTCACGCAAAAAGTGCAATGTGGTTCGTAATTGAACCACTAGATGGCGTTCGTTGGTTGCCAACGAGCAGAGCTCGGTCGCCCAGAAAGGGCCATGCCGATTTTGTATGGGCGTTTGGTGCCTTTTTTATTTCGCGCGGCCATCAACCAAACATTAAAATATAAACTCTTAGGAGTATATCAAATAATATTGTGAGCACAGTATACAGCTTCACTCAGCCAGGACCGAGTTATACAGGGTGAGTTTTTAAAGAGTACCTCTATGGCCAAATCTGAAACTATTAGCAATAGCGAAAAACACTCAAAGGAGTGTCATAAGCGATTTTGATTAGAAGTAAAACTGCATCATTACATTGCAAAAATAATCATTTTCCTGGCCAGGAATCGAACCTGTTGGTTAAAAAAAAACTTTTTGTATTATTATACCATCCGATAGTGTAGATGATAAGGATCAATTTCTGAGAAAAGCTATATACGGCAAACTAATAAAAAAAAAGTTATGGGTAATCTACGAAATATTAAGAGTTTAAATCAGTTTATTAAAAATCAACACTTTCCGTTAGTTTGACGCATGTAGTTTCTCCTCAGAAATTGATCCTTATTATCTACACTATCGGATGGTATAACAATACAAAAAGTTTTTTTTTTTGTAACCAACAGGTTCGACTCCTGGCCAGGAAAATGATTATTTTTAAAATGTAATGATGCAGTTTTACTTTTGATCAAAATCGCTGAAGAGACTCCTTTGAGTGTTTTTCGCTATTGCTAATAGTTTCAGATTTGGCCCTAGAGGCACTCTTGAAAAACTCACCCTGTATAACTCGGTCCTGGCTGAGTGAAGCTGTATACTGTTCTCACAAATGTTGTTTGTTATACTCCTAAGAGTTTATATTTTAATGTTTGGTTGATGGCCGCGCGAAACAAAAAAGGCACCAATTTCGGCATAGGCTTTTATATATTATATTAGTGTAGATTTTTTTGTCCTATTATTTCATGCCTGGTTGTACTTTAAGAAATGTGTGTAAAACTATGTATCTTTGTCCGAATTCACCTATCTAAAAAGATAACTGTTTTGTTCCCCCTCAGCAGCGGTCCGAATCGACCCATCACAAAAAGTTCTGGGGCGATTCGCACCGCGGTGCGAAAGAACCCATTCAAAAACAGCTCTGGGGCTATTCACACCGCGGTCCGAACCGCTTGCGGTGTGAAACGCCTAAAGACCCATTTCGAGCATTACTTAACCAGTTTATAAGTACCTAAGGCCTATTGATTTTGAAATGAAGTGGGCAGGGCTAGCCGTGAAGATAGTGTACTTGCTTCTGACCACCCCATTAGACATCATGTTGGATATCTAAAGATCTGAGAAAATTGCCCTAGGAATACAGCCGTGATCCAGTCTAGTATTTTTACATTTAAGGTTAAATGGCTCTTTTTGACTATCAGTATGCACTTTGACTAATATCAACATTTGCTTCCAACATCTTGAAACCCAACCCTAAAGCAAATAATACAGTCATTAACTTTCCGATAGCTTCCGGAACCTATTTAATTTACTTCGACGTTTCGAATGAAATTACACCCACCGTGGTCACTGGCGTTAAACGTCTCGAAGTTTTGAAATACTAAATCAGAAGTACCTACCACAAAAACCTCCCAACTCATGTAACCATTCGCTGTAATATCAAAAAACAAATGAAATTCAGCAAACACCGTTGCCATAGTGATTGATCTTGTCTCAATTGAGAATGACAGTTCCAAGCATGTGGGAATCTGTAATATCTTTAGAATCCGAGGCGAGTCTCGGGATAATCCACAGAGAGTAATTTTAACATGCAATTTGTGGAATTCGCTGATAGGAAAGTGGTTAACTGCTAGCTTTATATAAACGGAAAATTAGTTCAGTGGATTACCTAGTTTATGCTATTTGACTGGCCTCTTAGCTCAGTTGGTAGTAGTTCTGCCTTCTGCACTATAGGGCGTGGGTTCGATTCCCACCCAGGACAAACATTTGTGTGATGAATATAGATGTTTGTTCTGTGGCTGGGTGTTATAAAGTATTCTATGTATGTATTTACAAAAAAAAAGTATATAAGTACCTATTTTGTCAGTTATCTGGTTCCCATAGTACAAGCTTTGCTTAGTTTGGGGCTAGATGGCGCTGTGTGAAATGTCCAGAAATATTTATTTATTTATGCTGTTTGGATTGGTCGTTATGTGGAAACGAGTCGGTTTGTTCAATTGGGGTAATCGGCTCTCTAGATCTTGAAGTCAAATCAAATGTGTTTTTCGTTGTGAAAAATGTATTTACAATCTGTAAAATCGCGGAGTTCTAAGTTGAAAAAGGTTTGGCTGACGCTGTATACTAAATCGAAACGAAAGAGTATCACCGTTGTATCTTCATAGCGTGGTAGACGTTGTTTCAGATCTTATATAGACATTTAAGATCCTTGGAATAAGTCTAAGGTAGTAAGGCTGTAAAACGGTAAATAACGCTATAAATTTCCGTGAAAATGTAATTCAAATATGAGTTGGGATTATTATAAGTAGTATTAAACATTATTCGAATTCTAAGGCTAAATTCGACCAAGTCATCTTACTTCAGAGTAACTAGCCTACTTAATTCGAAATACAATTGTTTAGATAGCGCAACCGAACATTATTACGTGCATACAAATTATCCTGGTATAATAATTATTTTGACATTGTAAACCTATAAGGACACCTATAAGGTGTCAACTTTACAATGTCAAAATATTCAAACAAACAGTACCTTACTCTCGAGTAAAAATTTAATCCAGTTTGACTGAATCCAGCCTAAATCATATGCATTCCAATCTTCAAAGTTCTCCAAAGTTAATAAAGTTCTTGCGTGCAAGCTCTCCACAAAAAGCTGCTTTAATCAACTTACATGTCAGAACTGCACGTGTTGTGTGTCGCGAATAACCACAGTGGAAGTGATAGTGTCAAGAGTTTCGTAACAGGAGGATAATGTTTCACTAACAGCATTACTAGATTTTCTACTTTATGTCTATGAGAAAGGAGTATCAGGATCGTAGCATGTGGAAATCCGTGGTCTCTGCCTACCCCTGTGGGAAAGAGGCGTTATTTCATGTATATATGCATATATGTCTGTAAGCTGTGTTGGTAGAGTGGAATGGTACCTCGACTTTAGTCAAGATTGTAGGTTGGAATCCTGGCCGTCAACATTCATTTTTATTTATTTTACTTATTTTTATTTTTATTTATCTTTATTTTTAACTTCTAGTCCTTCGCCCACTGCGCCATAGAAGTCATCTCCCTAACATAAAATACGTATGATACGTATGATGTTATCATTACTGTGAACCTAAGGCCTCAGTTACAGAGACGCGGAGCGTCGCGTGTGGCGTGGCGTATCTCGGCAATGTTTGAAATCAGTGCGGACATCCAAACATATTATGCCGAGAAACGCCACGCGACGCGCGACGCCCCGCGTCTCTGTAAATGAGGCCTAAAGCGGGGAATTCACTAGATGGACATGCCCGCGGGTAAGTCTGCAGATAATGCCCACTGGACCTGGCTACTACAGTCGACAGTTTTTGTTGCCCTGGTTCTTCACAGTCTTGGTCGCGAAGGAAAGAAGTAGAATCACCTAGCTCTTAAGACGATTCAAAGTTGTACGTACACTTAGTGATCTTATTGAATAAATGATTTTGACTTTTGACAGTCAGTCTGGCAGACTTACTTCGACGGTCCTACACTAGCAAACATTGCATAGCCCTATAGTAGCGAGGTCCGGCGGGCATTATAGGCAGACTTGCCCTCGGGCATGTCCGTCTAGTGAATTCCCCGCTTTAGACTGTACCTACTTAGATTTGACCTATGTCAAAGAGTTAAATTTGCATTGCAAGCATTGACAAGTGACACAAACATAGTAGCGTGTAGGATATGTTTGAAGTTGCTACGTCAAAGAGCTTACTTCTCATTCAAAAGCGGGTCCCAACTTAAATTGAGATGTTACATGCATGTGTTGCAGGATTAATTCTAGCTATAAGCCACTATGTCACATATAAAACAGCTAGACAACTACAGACTCGTTTTGGGGTAAAGCGACCTTGTTTTTTTTTCGTTTCGGGAAATGTATAATGCGCTTTGACTAAACGGTGAAACATCGTAAAGAAGTCTGCAGCTTATTTAACTTCATATACGAAGCGACCAAGCTTTTTCTGTGGATAAAATCGATTTATATGATAGGATGGTTTAGTTTCTGAGCAAGTATTCAAGTTGAGCATGTATTCTATTGACGTAGATATTTTATTTACACCGCCTCTTTGACTTCCTGTAAATCCACTTCATCCTAAGGTTGTCTGGAAGAAATCTCTCATAGCGGTAAGACCACCCATTGCACTTCTCTCTTAAGTAGTGGTGTACAATTGTGTTGATCTATCTATCTATCAAGCCATTTTAACAAAGTTCCAGGCACTACAGTATACCTTTGAATGCACACATAAATTGCCTCCTGATGTTAAATCACGCTTCGTTATTAAAAACCATAAAAAATGTAGACACACATCTTTCGCCTCACTTGCTCTCATTATATTTTAGTTTCTAGCTCGCCGGTTTAAAGTACTTTAAACCTGGTTCTTTTCAAAAATAAATTTGGTCTAAGTATGTTCGCCTAGATCTTCCCTTTCCAGCTATCCCATAACTCACTCCAGCTATCGCATAACACCTGCCCCCCCCTAGCCATATTACACTATCTATCGTCGCTGTAGAATAGAACACTTCAAAATGTATAGGATTTGACGTTTCAAGTAGATGAGTCACGTGGTCAGAACGTCAATTCCTATACATTTTGAAGTGTTCTATTCTACAGCGACGATAGATCGTTCTACAGCGACGATAGATCGTGTAATATGGCTAGAGCTCTCTACATGCCCAAACCATCTTTCAACTACCTCTTCTTTCTGTATTATATCATGAACTAAATGTTACTGAGATGTTATGTGAGATGTAAAGCCTAAGTTATTTTCGAAAGTTGCCATTAAACAAGCTGTTCATCCCGAAGCTGTGCAAGCCGCAATATGCAGGATATTGCAATTAGTATCCAGCTGTTTTACTGCTAAGCTTTTAGCGTGATAATGCATAAATGCGGACAAATTTTTAGTATTATTTTACATCCGTTTTGGTGATATACTGTGCAGCGGCAGCAGTTGTTAATTTTATTAAAATGAATGCAAAAGTTTTTGATAGGAGAAGGAGCTAAGTTTTGTCGGAGTCCTTTTGTGTATATATTTCAGTAAAATCTTGAACAATGGATTTATAACTTGTTCAACTTTCGCGATTTGTTAACATAATGATAATTATTATTACGGGATTTTATCGCGTACCTTTTATTTATTTTGTTTCCCGATGTTTCGAACACGTTGCAGCGTTCGTGGTCACGGGATGACTGAAGTACTGGAGCTACCGCCGAGAATTAAGGGTAGGATCCAATGGATGTATTGCGCCAATTCTTCACTAGACTTTCTGTGTCGTCGGTAGATAAGGAACGTGTGTAAAAGATCATGCAAATTACCCTGCCACGTGAATCGAACTCGCTTCTTGTGTATCAACTAAACACTTGTCCGCAACGCCAATAAGTTGGACTAAACAAGTGGAAAACTAAAAAAACCGACTTAACCGTATAGTTAGAGGCTTGCTCAAATATTTATGGAACGAGTACCTACATATCATTTTTTACAGATTAGCCTTCCTTTTATTTCAAAAATTCACTTATTTTAACTTATTTATTAGTAATTGTAGAACAAAAGCATACCTACATCTACATGCATGAAATCTTCACCCACATCAATGCTCCCATGTGCTTCGAACTACTGCATTAATAGTTACCAAAGTTAAATTGAGATGTAGGTGGCTACCGTGTTCAATCTCGCGCTAAACTATGCTAGTGTAAACTGTATGGTAATAGTTTTGGAGACGGTATAGCATCATCATTCACACTACATAACATATATGTTCTTTGTACATGTTGTAAGTTTGAATTCTGATTCTGATTAGTTATAACTTGAGGTTTGATTCTGATTATAACTTAAATAATTTTCTGTTATCTCAATAATTATTTAAATTGTCATTTATAAGATCAACAATAAGCATTTTGAATTTCTTGAAGAGTTGGGATATTCAATCTATACCAGAAGAGTTTGTTGGTTGTGAACGCGCTAATCTCGGGAACTACCAGTCGGATTTGAAAAGTCATTTAAATTCTGTATTTGATAGCTAAACTCTCGAAGAAAGGCTACTTTTCATCATCATCACCATATACCATGACTACGCTGATAGTGTGTGTCTTCGAAATTCGTCAAAAGTGTTATTTTAAGCTGTTATTTTAACAATAATGTAAATTAAAAAATTTAATCTTTAGAAAAAACACAGTTCAACATAAATACAGGCAACAATATGAGTAAGAACAACGATAATAAATACGCAATATGAGAAAGAAACTACTAAACACCAAGAAGTAACTATGTAGGTAGGAAAAATAAAAATAGTATCAAAAACTTCAGCCATACAATCCATACTAACAATTATTCCACGAAACTTAATGCAAATACGAATCATCAAACCACTGCACGTAAAATATCGCTCACACAATCCAATAACTTTTTAATTCATTTCTAAAAGCAATATATCATGCGACACGTGGAATATGAAAAATGCGAGTTTAACAACATTAAATCAAGAGAACATCAAAATATTTCAACACATTTCAAACTGGCACTGACTCAATTATTTATATATATTCTGTATTGGTTCGCTGCAATCGAATTCTTTCCAATCTATGTTAGCTATTTTCTGAATTTTTTACATGGATATTAAAAAATGTCACACGTTTTTTAGTAGACTATTCGCGAGTTTTAGAACTGAAAAAGTTTGATGAAAAATATCCAACTTTGCACGTGAACACGGGATTTTAAATGTTCCACAAAGTTTAGAAACATAACAAAACTGTTGTAACATGACAAGTTATATAACAAAACTGATTAAAACCAGGGTTCGGAATACATATTTTTTTGTTTTTTATTTATGGTTGGATCTGAAAAAGTACTCCTGTATTTTCGTGGCAAATAGTCGAGTAAACTGATTAACATAACAAATACGTTATAACAACTAGTTTAACATAATATTTTTTAATGTTGAAATAATTTTCGTGAAACTAATTCTACCATACTTATAAAGAGTTTATAAGTAAAGATGTAACACAGTTTGAACACGATGAATTTCAATGTAAGAAGTTCATCATAAACTTCCGTGAAGTGCCAAATCGTTTTAATTCTATGAAAATTTAATGGAACTTGCATATGTGAAATTGTTGATGAAAACAATTTCAAGAAATTGAACTCACTCCACAGTGGACGTGACGGTCTCGCAAAAAAAATCATGATAAAAAATCTAAACCCTTCAGACTTCAAAGCATCTAAACCAGTTCCAAATTCGAAATTTCATTTCAAAACGGAGACAAATTCGACTTTTTTATTTCAAAATGGAAACGAATCCTTCGAAATCATCTCCGAAATTTCCGAACTATTCATCCATTCCCGCCCCACCTCCCCATTGAGGAACACGACTGTCGAGCACCATAGACCATTGTTTCATAGAGCTGTGTTTACTCAAACATTCTCCACAATCGTCGATCGTTCGAAGCGTTTTTGCTCCCCCATCTCCCCCCCTGTTTGCATTGAGCTTCATTGTGGGAACTCCCGTCTAGAGATGTCATGTGAGCCGGACATGTGAGATATTCAACAGCTTTATCCCTTACTCGTATCTTATGGCTTTCGAGATCCTAAATTGCTTTTACCTATATTGCATATTTTTCATTGATTTGAATTTAACGAAGACAAAGGAATGGCTGAAATAACTAAAAAACCAAAATTAAAGTAACCAACTAAGTATTAAAAACTATTCTTCCGTTCCGTCCCTTCTCACTAAAGTTCTTACTTTATAGTTTACAAGATTTTCAGTATTTCTTCGTTATTAGTCCTCGTTATCATCATTATTATTGTCATCGTCATCACCATCAACCTCAATTTCATTGTCATCACCACCATCAACGTCCCCATTATTATCATCGTCACTATCATCAGTATACATGATCATGTGAATAATACTTAACTTAAATTATTCCGTCTTTTACATTTTCTGTGTTCCCATCCTATCCCTATCCTGTTCGTGTTGAATACGATATCAGAATTTTTGTCGCCATTATACTTACTTGTTGATCTTGAAACGCAATGAAATCTGGATTATATTGCTCGAATGCTTTGCTCTGGTTTGGCAAGCGATGCAGTCTATTCTATCGGAGCTGGGTGGAATTATTTCATGTTGCTGACGTAGACCGTTGTTTCTGTAACATCGCTAGATTTAATTCAGTCTGTGGCATTCTGAAATGTTTAAGAGAACATTCTAATATAAGAAAACAAGTGTGTTTTGGACTGAATTAAAACTTCATCGATCACACTTTTCGTAACGCTCTCGTCACGCATTCACCAGCTTACTCCCCAAGTCAAGCGTGCGTAATCAAAAATTAAAAAAATAAATTATGACCATGACTGTATCCCCAAGGCGCGGTAGGCATTCCCTCAGACATTAAGACATTTACAATCATTTAAGATGGCTAAGGTCGTGTGAGAGTAGTGTGAGAAGTATGTCCAATACATATTTTGTTCATGTCCCACCTTTTTGCAGAAATTAGCATTCTATACATGACAAGTTGCAATCCCATCGACCCTATTAGAAAGCTAACTGGTTTCCTCACAATGTTTTCATTCACCGTTTATAGCTCGTGTGAAAGCACATTTAAAATTTTTCGAAAAGAAAAGTCTAGTTCATTCTATCGAAGCATGGTGGAATTCTTGTTTCTGACGAGACTATTGTTTCTAGAACAACGCTCGAATTGATTGAAGTTTTGGCGTTCGGAGATTTTTGAGGGAGCTCTGTTGATTGGAAACGCTGTGTGCCTAGACACCGGTAGGAACTAGGAAATTTGCATATCACTCGCTGCTTTTTGGATGCACAGCAAAATGCTTTATCTCTTGTTTTTAACAGACTTCAAAAAAGGAGGAGGTTCTCAATTCGTCGGAATCTTATTTTTTTGTGTTTTTTATGTATGTTCACTGATTACTTGAAGACGCCTTGTTTGAAAGGGTATACTTTCTGATTGGTGTCATAAAATTTTTGTGGGGATCTGTCGAGGATCTTCGGAGCTATGAACAGAAATGAAGCTCGAAAGTACATAAAATTGCTCAGATTATAACATTGAAGTCTGATTTTTAATTTTTTTAATTTAGTTACTTGTAGCATAATTTATTGTAGATAACAATATTAGGCAATATTAGATGTTGAATTTATTTGATGGATCGATTAATGCTATCAAGAACATTTTAATTTTTGAATATATTTTGTTCTAGTTTTGCTTACAAATATCGAATACTGTTCCAGGTATCAAACTGTTATCTGCTCGAAGTTTCATTTTTTGTTATGCCGTTTGAGGTGTGCTAGAGTTTATCATACAAAAATTGTAGCAACCGTTGACTTATATTATGAGTTGGGAATCGCAAAATTGAGAATTATTTAAAAAGGAGCAAGTTGCTATGTAATTTGGAAATGATTTTAGGTACAATTTTGACATTAATATGACTTACCAACAATCCTGTCTACTCAATGCTGATAACCTCAAAGAGCCTGAAATATGAGCTATCTTTATTGCGAGACCGGATTTAGAGAAACAATTTCGTTACTCATACATCTGAAGAGCTTTTACCGAATAAAACAAACAAGGTAATAACTGTAAGCCCTAAGTAACCCTTACAATATTACTTACGATGGAAGCACTCGAATTGGACCCGTATTTTCGGGACTGATACTCATTCCTTTCCATCTCAAGGGATGCTAGAGAATTTTACAGGGAACTTGCGAAAGTAAATAGTTTTCTGGTCAGTGAACTTATTCTACTTACTGTGAGCGAACTTTCCCTGAGTAGTAAGGTGAGTAGCTAAACTCTGGTGTCTAAGACTTTATTTGGCTAAGAGACCGACGATACTCAGTTTCATCCGGAGAATCTTCATCTGGTTAAGAGGGAGTAGGAACTCGCAGTACAGTCACTCCTTGCGGTCGTGTCTCACACTTATTAAATGAGTAGTTCTCGTTCGTTGTAAAGTCGAGCAACAGCCGTTTTTGTTTACAATCCTTACATAATATTATACATCATCATAACCTTAGTATAAGGCAGCTATTTAGTTATTGAGGATAAATTCGTGTCAGCCGAGTAATACTGCTCAACTTTCGATACGAAGGTCGTGAGTTCGAAATATCAACAAGATTATCATTATGTGTTATTGTTATAAGAACAATTAAAATGTTGTTTATACGGAAGAAGAATACTTACAAAAGTAAACAATAAAAACAAGTAAAACGGTGAAAAAGCAAACGTTGTAAACTATAAAGCAGTTTCAACGCCCACCTCTATACTAAATGAGTATGAGTATAAATAAAGTATACAATTGACAACAGTTTGTTAGTGAAATAGGTAGAGCTTGATATCTCAAGCAGAATATCTTCTGCATCAATAATATTCCCTCACAGTAGGTTGTCTTTGCGACCGAATTGTGTTTTCCGCCTCAGTAATCCCGGATACGGGAGGATTGGTCAAGAGCGTGTCGGGTGCCGAGTGCCTTTCAGAAGATAAAAGAAAAGTCTCGTCTGACCACTGGCTTATTTATAATTCAATTGCTGGGAGGATTTGTTTATGGATGTTTATTATATAGCTAGAACAATATGTTTTCCAATTAAATATAATTCACTGGTCTGATTCCGAATAAAGTTTGACCAAAATATTGTAAAAATCTTGTAATAAATAGACTTGAAATAACTTCAAATTAGGAATAGCTTTCTTTGACAATAATTTACAACATAATTTACGTTGAGTTATTATAATTATTAAAAAAAAATAAGCTATGGTTCGAAGATACAGGCGTTAGTTTTTTTTTTTTTTTGAGAGGATAATTTTACTAAACAAGTACTTAACAAAATTAAAAAAATCAAAATAACCCGACTGCGAGTTTAAAAGATTAAATACAAAACAATCTTCTATTTTAAATGTTATGTACCTACCCAGTGACACTCGCCATCAAGACTAATCTAAAGACGTCATTTATCAAAATCGGTTGAGCCGTTGCGTAGTTACGAGCGAACATACATACAGGTCAAACACATAACCCTCCTTTTGGGCAATACATACTTAAAAAATACATACTTGATCCTGTTTTGTTTCGTTTAAAACTCGATTCTGGCACCACTAGTTCTTACAAAGTTCAAAGTACTTCGCAGCAAATTCTCTTCCAAGAATACTTAATGACATTATTTTCCTTGTAAATTCACAGCTAGGTTTATTAATCGGGCACAAAAGCCATCTGTGTAAAATCACAGCGAGCTAATCACGAAATTCGTCGAGTTTGTAAACTGTTCGTTATTAATGGCGCGACGCGACGTTGGTGAAAACAGAGCTTCGTAGCTATACTAGTGGAACAAATTATTAGAAGCACGGTGTGAAATTTGTCGATGAAAGCAAAGATATTTCTACCCGACTGCGTCAAAAGAAGGATAATGTTTTCGAGTGTATGTTCTACTGGTTTTCATAAAACTATCTGACCAGACAGACAGCGTCCTGTGCAAATGTCGAGTTAAAATTCGAGGGCGCTAGTACCAATATAATAGTTGAAGAATTTGTTTGTTTGGGCGCGCTAATCTAAGGAACTACTAGCCTGATTTGATAAATTATGTCTGAATTTGATAGTTCAATTCCTGAGGAAGGAATATTCTACTTTTCATCATCATCATCACCATAAACCATCGGGGGAAACGCCGCGAGGGCGCTGGTAAAACCAATATATAAAGCGGAGGAGTTTGTTTGTTTATTTGTTTGTTTTAACGCGCTATCTCAGGAACTCCCAGTCTGATTTGATAAATTATTTTTTCATTTTATAGAAACTCTTGGGGAAGGCTACTTTTCACTATCATCATCATCCCCATAGACCATCGGAGGCAATGCCGCGAGGGCGCTGCTAGTAAAATATATAGATAACTGGACACTAAGCAGGCATTGAAGACATTCAATAAGCGTTTATTAATGTTGTCTGGGATCGTCGATGAAGATGGCACCTCGCCAAGTGAGTGTTAACGCTCTTTTGAGGACTTGTCTTTGTTTTCTGTCTTGAGTTTGCTCTATTAAGTTTTAATCATTTTATACTACTAGCGGCGCTCTCGCGGCGTTGCCCCCGTAGTGATGGTATAATGGTAATGATGATGATGATGAAGCATATAACCTTTATCAAGAGTTTATCTATCAAATGCAGAAATAATTTTGCAAATCGGACTGGTAGTTCCTGAGATTATCACTTTCAAACCAGCAGACTCTTCCAACACGCCTTAGCCAGTGTGTCGATTTAAATGAATTCTAAAACAGGTGTAGATCGAGAGCTTAATCAGCCATATCCACAGGAAAATTTGGTCAATAGGTGTAGGACTAACTAAGTTACGGCTTTTCTAACAAAGTTTGTCTTCACCGTTTAAAGCTCGCGTTAATGCGCGTATAATATATGCGGATGATCATCAAAATAAGTTTAGTCGTTTGCATCAAAATAAGTTCAGTAGACTGTAAAATAAAACGTTAATTGTAAAAAGTGAAGTCAGTTAATAACTAAGCAAGCTGGTAGTGTAGTGTAAGTATTTGTAGTATAACGTACTCATCAAAAAAAAAGAGACCAAATCAAATTCAATTTCTACATAAATACGGGCGTGTTTGCTTTACCGGCAAATTGAAATTCATTCAAACTTTTCAATGCAATGCATAAGCCTTTTCATACGAAATGTTGCATAAAATACGATCCCGATATGCACGTTATTTTTCAATGAGCCCCCATACCTCTTCAGTTCAAACTCATACACAACCCGGATTCGGTATTCTAAATGCGTTTCTCACGTCGGATATGTAAGCAGGGCTGCCAGTTTTTATCTGGAAAGTAAACACAATTAGTATTAGTAAATACATTTTACAAACATTCTTGGTCACGAATGAATATGAAAAACAACATTGGTCCAAACTCTGCACCTTGTGGTAGACCTATTATTTTGCAGCTTATTTTCCCGTTGCTTAGTTATAAAATCAGAAATTAGGTTCCGTAACAAAAACAGAATTCTGCGGCTCGACTTATTATTCCCCAATTCATATTATGATTCAAGTAAAGTAGCCTTTTCAGCTCCTCAGGTTTTTATCACATACACTGTCTTCTATCTGAAGCAAGTTTGCGTTATTATGTAATTTTTTTCGCTTCAAAATGTCTGTATATTTTAGGTTTTTTTTTTTTAAATGGCAACCCTGAGTCCGTGTGTAAGCTGCCACTGTATAATATAAATGTTCAAAGGATTTGAAACTCTATTCGTCTAGATTTTATAGAGGCTGACTACTTTTATGAATTTTTCTATTTATTTTCTAGTATTTAAAGAGTGAATTTTGTGTGTATGTGGAGGATAATTCTCCTGATTCATCGAAAATATATTTTATTTTAAACATGATTTTAAAAATAGTTAATTATGTTAATAGTACATATTTAGTTTAGATCCATGTTTGTATTGTGTATAACAAAGATATTGACGATATCAATCCATTGAATAGGTTCAATTACGGAACTTATAATGTTAAAAGAGAAATGATGAAAAATGTTATATAGAGAGCTCGCATTCGATGTTGTTTGAATAATCAGAAAAGTAAGTATCATTTTTATAAATGAAAAGGCGAAGAAAATCACAGCGAGGATATCAGTTATTCATATAATTTAAATTTCAAAACGTGCATTGCAAGGAATTGATTTTCACATATAACGCTGTTGACAATGTGTAGGCTATATATTATTCGGATATGCCTCTGACTGCCCCTTTGGGCATTTTCAAAGAATTGAGAACATTAGAATATCTCAAGGATCTTGAGATATTCATCCTCCTTGGGTATATTGTAAACATTTTCGTTTTACTTAAAATCTGAAGAAAATTATATTTTCTGAGAATATTCCGTCACTTTCTCCTTCAAGGAAAATGATCGTCAAATTGTATTATACAAATTAAGAAACAATTTGTTCTGGCACTCACAATCTTCCAAAAAGGGTGATAATCACTTTTGTGCATTAGGCGTTCCCGTTTTCCTCATTTTTACGGTTTTTATTTCAATCTAGTAAATGAGTACTAATGAATATAATATGTTTAATTTTGTTGCTGTGTTTGTCTCTATTTGAGCCATTAACAAATAAGTTTAGCGCCTCTATTTTCCATCTGAAAGTCATGAAATCCGGGCTGATAAATCCTCAGGTCTGTCTGGGTGTTTTCTATTATAATAAATATGTATTAAAACCTATTTAAGTAGTATATCAGTCATGTGGTTCCCATAACACAAGCCCGCCTTACTTTGGGGCTATATGATGCTGTGGTAACTCTCCAGCACTATTAATTTACCTCTTTTTTTATGCTTTTTAATCCACAACGAAAAAGAGGGGTGTTGTAAGTTTGTAGTGTGTATCTGTGTATCTGTGTATCCGTGTGTCTGTGGTATCATAGCTCCTGAACGGATGAACCGATTTTAGTATTTTTTTTTTGTTTTAAAGGTGTTTTTGTCGAGACTGTTCTTAGCATTTCATGAAAATCTATTCAGTCGTTTGATCATCAGCATTTTCATTAAATTTTTAATTTAATTGTTATTTATGATAATGTCTGCTTTGCCATGGGGATATATTCTTGTTTCCGTTTATTTGTTGTTTGTCTCGACTCCAGGCTAAAGCTAGGTCTTGCAGCTGTTGTGGTAAAACTTTGGGTGTTATTAGTTTGTAGTTAGGAACAAGCGTTTCTGGTGTAGCTTGTTCAGTAGGTCTTGAGAAATCATTGATAAAATTAATCTTTTATGAATCTTTGACTGAGATAAGCATGATTTCTGAAGGATGTTTTTAAGCTAGAAGTGGTACCTATTGAACTACAAACTTATCTTTGTAGTTGAAAAACATGTACTTTTATACATCTCAACAGCAAATATTAAGTTTGTATTGGGATAGCCGATCTGACGGACAGACTGACAAATCCTACTATCCTATCCTATCCTATCCTACTAATATTATAAAGGTGAAAGTCCGTGTGTGTGTGTGTGTGAATGTTTGTTACCACGTATCTCCATAACTACTGAACCGATTTGGCTGAAATTTGAAACATAGATAGATAATGACCGGGAATAGGACATAGGCTGCGTTTTATCCCGAAAAAATGCATGGTTCCCGTGGGATAAACAAAATAGTAGTCCACGCGGGCGAAGCCGCGGGCGTTAGCTAGTAGACAACTTTAGTAAGTAGCAACTTTAGTTAAAATATATTGTGATTTCAAATTACAAATGCAGTGCGGTCTGTGTCTTGGTTTCAGACTACAGACTTGGTCGGTTAAGCTATTGAAAGATTTTCGAAATTCTGAAGTAGGTACCTAGTCGTACCTACCTACCTACGATAGTACCTATCTTATGTCACAGAACATACCTTAGCGTAAGTCCATTTCCACAATGTTTTTTTTGTAGGTACTTATTATTTGTGTGTGTCCTAAATAAATGTTTCTATGTCTACCTATGGCTAAGTAAAATTGTATGGAAATTTTAAGAAGAGATTACTTAACATCTTTTAAGACCTTACTTAAAAAATAACATCAAGATCTTAAATGTACGTTTTGCGATTTTTGAAAAAAACAAATGTTAAAAAGTAAAAAAACTGTCACCTTGATAGACTGATTAATTATATTTTGTGAGCATAACACGATTCCTTTTATAATTTAAAGCATTATTAACAACGCAGCTCATAAATGAATACGACAGATGTAATGAGTCATTGACTTGTAGCGCTTTCATCGTGGTTGCCACGTTCCAAGCAATTTAAGCCTGAATTCGTTGAAAGCGCGTTATTCACACTGTCAGCGTAACGAGCACATTATTAAGACCACTGTTCATGTACAGACATAGACAAAAGTTTATTAAGTAACACATTCTGTAAAGAAATAAATATTTAATGATAATTATTATTACGGGACTTTATCGCGTACCTTTTATTTATTTTGTTTCCCGGCCGACGTTTCGAACACGTTGCAGCGTTCGTGGTCACGGGATGACTGAAGTACTGGAGCTACCGCCGAGAATTGAGAGTAGGGTCCACGACTACCCCCAATTTGTCTTCAGAATCAGAAAAGTCCTCGTTCACACTACGACACACAACACTGACGGTGTCAGGCTGACGTACAGTCGGACCACCACGAACACACTTATTAATTATAGGATTCCACGCAGACGAGAGACAAAAACCACCATCACGATTAAAATTTCGGTGTTTTTTGATCGCGATCACCTCTCGAACTATCCTCATAATAATGGCGTTCTAAATCGCGTAATAATAATTATCATTGTGTTAACAAATCGCGAAAGTTTAACAAGTTAAATAATTTTTTTTTTTTTATGAAATATTTTTATTTTGTGAGGCACACACACACACATTAAAAAAAGCTTAGGCCTATAAATCTTTTTTAAATTAGCAATTTTTGCCTACACTTAACGGGACACTGTAGTGTCTGGGATATTGTTGAGATGGAGGAGGCTTGCCCAGCACCTAAACCATCCTCTCAGCTTAACTGGCCATATCCACAGGAAAGACATCAATACGGCTGACTAACCCGCGGGTTTTCCTCACGATGTTTTTCCTTCACCGTTTAGAGCTCTAAAATAGTTGTAAAG
This sequence comes from Camptogramma bilineatum, assembly GCA_958496255.1. Lineage (NCBI taxonomy): Eukaryota > Metazoa > Arthropoda > Insecta > Lepidoptera > Geometridae > Camptogramma > Camptogramma bilineatum. Next base: position 15,445,406 of record OY292453.1, read on the forward strand.
GCTGTGATATCAAGAACTAAACCAGAACTTTTGAACCGGTAAGGGCTAAATAATTCGTCTCCGAATAAAGGAATTAATTTAGCATTACACGAATCTCAAAGTTTCTGGAACAATTAGAAGTTTAATTTAAACATCCTCATTTACCATTTCGTATACACATGAGCAGTCAAAGAGATAAATTTCAAGACATTATAACGTACAGAGAAAACACATGTAAGCATGTTTAAAAGGAAGATAAAAGTAATGAACATTTTAAAAATTTTAAAATCAAATAAGTGGGTAAATTTAGAGGACAGTGGAGCTAGACTTGCAATTTGCAACGTGGAATAAATTTATGTAATATATTGCAAAATGCCAATTTCGCTTTATAAATTCAATTTTGTTAGTACTTAAAGAAAAAGCGTTAAAAATAACAAAAAAAATGTTTGTCTCTTTCGTCATCTAAGTGGACGTCTGCCATCCGATACAGTTGGCAGTTTACATTTTTACAAGTACCCACAATTTTCATCTACAAATACCACGCAACAGATTTTGTCACTTAAGCAAACGCGCAAACGCTCAATTTCAATTAACAAAAATAGAGAGATCCCCTGAGGCACACCGGAAAATTTTCGACTTCCGAAAATGATGTGATCTTTATGAACGACGTTTTTTGCTTTAATGAATCTAAGGCCTAAAGGTAGTATGATTAGAGCTCATTTTGTTTTGGTATGTTGACGTGGAGTCCGTTCGAAGGGCGCACGCTTCGCCGCGTATAGTTAACGAGCGGCATTTTATTTCACCATTTTCTCACATACTCCTTGGGGCTTAGTGGGTTATTTTTAGCTTTGAAATTGGAACGCTGAAAACTTATTCCAGGTTCAAGCTCTATCGCTTATTTCTTATTTCATGGATCCTTTGAGCGTGAAGAGATGGAATATTTTGAAACAGATAAAATCTTATTCCACTAAAAAGATCTAACAAGAAAAAGAAAAAATAAATGCTCAGTCTATTGACAAATTACAGTACCGAAAAGTCTGAACAAGCAATCATTTGAAAAATCAGTAATCCCGACAAATCTCTTTATCAACTAGAAAATTGCTAATGATCTTGTAACGGCTGAACCGATTTTGATAAAACTTGCCGAAGAACATCGCTAAAACCTGCTTTCGAATAAAATAAATAAATAAATAACACCTCTCTTTTTGCGTCGGGGGTTAAAAATGAAGCCACTTGGTATATACTATAACTATGTAAATACTGTATATATTATATAATTTTGATGAGACATTTTTTCATTCTAAAAAATAAAAAATCTTAGTACTTACTTCTATTTTCTGTTCTGTGGTAAAAGCTGTTTTTCACAGCAATATTTTTGCCATTAGTTTCTCACAAACAGGCAACAATAGAACAGCACCCCCTAATTGGTTACATTTCTCTAGCATATTTTTTTCTACCCGCACTTCTGTCTAAATTATGACTTGGGCCACTCGGAGGCGCTGCAAATGTTAGACCGCATTTACACAGTATGCAATAGTCATTCTACTTTCTACTAATATTATAAAGTCATCCTAATAATGTTATAAAGGCGAAAGTCCGTGTGTGTGTTTGTGTGTATGTGTGTGAATGTTTGTTAGCACGTATCTCCATAACTATTTAACGGATTTTGATGTGGAATGTAGATAGTTTAGGTTCTGTAATAATAGGCTATTTTTTATCCCGGAAAAATTTATGGTTCCCGTAACGCGGGCGAAGCCGCGGGCGTTCACTAGTACGCTGATACTAAGCACCTGTTTTCACCATTACGAAAGTTTACCAAAAATTAATTTTGATTATTTATGTTACTTTGGCTCAAGTTAAAATACTACTTATTTAAAAATTCATTTTCAGTTTTTAAGAAGTGAGTACCTTACCTATGTGACAGGACATAGACAGAAAAAAACCAGAAAACTATTGCGCTTCGGGAATCACCGGAAACAATCGCTGCTAACGACGGACGTGCACTTCTGTCGCATTCTGTTTTGTGCAATCAGACACTGCTGTCGGACATATTCTGAAAACACGAAAATAACCGATACCCATTATAAAGCGTACTGTACGCTAGTTTGTTATGATTGAGAAAATAATTTTGAAATCACAGAAAAAAAAATTGAGAAATTAAAGTGTCCATGGTCCAGTCAAAATTGCAAGCGTTCGCCGCAAGCGCGCTCGATTTTTGAATAAGTAATGTGTTACAACAACGCCGAGTATTTGAGGAAGATTTCGCCCAAGCTGTAACCCGCTTCCTGCATAAATGCGTCCTTAATGTTTTGTTTGCTTGTGAAGAAAAAAAACTAAGCGGCTGAAATGGCGCAACTCTGCTCATTAACCTCGGCCCGGCAGTCGGCCTTTTGAATGAAAGCGAAATATTGCGCTAACCAACCCAGTTGTATTGTCTGCGCTTTGAGTGTTTATGTATTTACGTCGACTTTCATTAAAGTCAGGCTGGAGGTGATTTGAGGTTGCACCCTTCATGCTGCGTTTACACGCTTTCGATCATATAGATAGACATTCAACCGGGTAGTTCCCAGTCGGTAACACCCTGTCGTCAACACTATTGACGAACGCAACTATTTAATTCCCAATCGTGTCCATCTAGTGCAAGAGATAAGATGTGTAGGTGACGTCACTCTCTTCTCAACGAGACCGAACGCGACAAAAGATAACGCGACATCATACAATGTACATTATTTACAGCTTATTGAGGACAAACTAATTTATCGCTACAAAATAACTTAAAAAAACTTAATGCAGCATTTTAATAATTTCCTCGCAAACAAATTCACCGGCCGTTCACAAACCTAATAAGCTCTGAATATATCAGCTCACCGGGATTCAATTCAACTCGAATAAGTTTAAAATGATCAACTCACTGAGACTGATTCAACCGTAACTCACACCCTAAATACCTCAAAGCGAGAGCCGCAAAATCGTCGAAGATATTATTTGGGAATGAAATGGAGAATTATCTTTTCAAATATACTTTTAATACTAGCGATGCGCCCCTACTTTACCTTTTAAATAAAGTTACCAGCAAACTTCTCTAGATACCGAACCAACCGATCAATGTTATGTATAATATATTCGGAGAAACATACAAACAATCACACAAAAACTTATAAATACATTTGTATCCGGGTATTTATCACGTAAAGTACCTTATTATTTTACCCGAGACGCAACGTTTCGGCTCGATTGAACCAGCCATGTTCGCGGGAAGTCTTCCCGCGCTGGTGCAATCCAGTCGAAACGTCCGTCGGGCAAAATAATAAGGTACTTTACATGATAAATACCCAACATATTATACAAATGTATTTATAATGTGTTCTGATCGCGAAAGTTTAAAAAAAACACAAAAATTTCGCATGCCACTGAAATCTTTGTTTGTTTCATAAATTTATCTCACTTATCTCGTATTTATACTCATACTCATATTTACCTCGAAATAAATTTACGTACATTTAGCTAATGAACGTTTTCGTGATATATTTTTTTAGGCGCCTAATATAAATTCTCGTAGAAATTGTTGTATTTCCAAGCAATAAAATTAGATCTTATAAATACATATGTATCCGGGTATTTATCACGTAAAGTACCCTAGTGTTCACAACACTTCAGTCTTCCCGTAAACACGGCTGGTGCAATCCAGTCGAAACTTCGGTCGGGCAAAATAATAAGCAGGGCTATTCTACTAGATGACAACGTCAATCATTTCGCTGCGGTTTGTTTCGATCTCTTAAATGTCAGCCATTTGGTGAATAGTAGAATAGCTTTTCAAAAATTTGTTCTGCCAAAGTCCAAACCTTAGCTAAAACCTCACCACAACTGAGTCGTTTGTCATTAGTAGAATAGGAAACAGTCGAAAATCTAAGGTTTAGTTGAGGTTTTGGTTGTGGCTCATAAAAAGTTTTGTACTAGAATTGCCACCAAGGAACTTTTCGTGATAAATACCCGGATACATATTTATAATGTGTTCTGATCGCGAAAGTATAAAAAAGACAAAAATTAAACTTTTCAAACGATGTTTCAGAGAAATTGGACAAAATATGTTGTGACTGAACTGTACAAACAAACTGGAGTATTTTATTTAAGTGAAAACGTTTGAAAGCGGAGATCGTCATTTTCCATAATAATAAGATATCTGTGAAAAGACATAATGTGACTCAAACTGCACATCATACGCTTGAAAGGTTTATAGCTTATGAGATTCCTGTCGTTGAGTAAATGGAATCGTATTTTATTATAATACATCTAACAAATGTAATACGCCACATTTCTTTGATATAACGGTGTTTTTATTAATTTATAACTGGTTTTCATCGTTAATCCAATAATATAAACAACAATTATTACACATTAGGTCTTTAAAAAGTTTGTTATGTTTTTGCTGGCTATCACTAGCTTTGCTCTATTAGTAGTAAATAAATAAAAGTAGCCCTTAACCTATTCGAAGTAAAGAACTGAATAACTTAAAATACTTAGTTTTATTCGCATCTTTATAGGTTTAAAGACCAGTACCCTGATTCAGACTTCCGAAGTAGCATCCGATTTGATGATTTCAGTCGGAAAAACGTTTTTTCAGCGAAGAAACGTCACTATCCGAATTTGGAGTGCATTCCGAGAAGGTCTGAATGCGCTCTGGTTGGTTAATATAAATAAAAAATAAAAAATCCATTATTAACAGAACATTCAAACTTTCGCATGTATAATACGTAATTATGAGATGTATTTTCGATTCGACATTGCATTAATGGACTTTCCTCATTTCGATGATTAAATGGTGAAATAAATCGTGCGGAAACCCGTAGGAATTGACCATGTTTTTTCCTGTGGATATGGCTGATTACGCTGAGATGGTTTGGGTGATGCCAAATCACTAGATCTCAACAATGCCCCATGCACTACAGGCCTTTTAAGTGTAGTCAGTGCTTCCTCACACTATATCAAAAACGTAGATTTGATATAAAGTCCTGAATTTATTGGCCCTTTTATAAAAACATACGTATCACGGTATTTTTCACGTAAATTACCTTTTTATTTAGCCCGACGTTTAGACTGGATTTGTACCAGCCGTGGTCGCGGGAAGACTGTCTTGAGTGAGGGTCACTTGATCCTTAGATGATCAACATTATGATGGACACGAAGATTTAACGAATGTTTATCAGCCGTAAGTAAGTAAGTTCGTATGAGTAAGTGGCCAACTCTGGTGACGGAGTTATTAGGCCTACTAAAGGCCTCCATCATGGCTTAACGACTGAAGAGCCGGGACCGAGAATTTAACGTGCCCTCCGAAGCACGGAAGCGCTCAGCTCGTAATACCACTTGCGGTCACCCATCCTAAGAGTGGCCCCGCCCCACGTTGCTTAACTTCAACGATCAATCAAGAACGTCTAAGCAAGCCACGAGCGCTTCAGCCGTGCAGCTTGAGTTTGAAAACCTGTTTGTTATTGTATTCAGTGTCTACGTGCCTACACAATCCATAGATAAATCTGCCCGAGTTTACAGAATGTGCGATAATTGAGAATAGTGATTGAAAGCAGTGTTTTTTTTTATTCGGCGAAGATGTGGCCTTATCCAATGATTTCTCGTAATTAATCATAAGAAAATAATCCGGAAGCAAGCTTAATTTGAAGTTTTTGTCTAATATTATACCACTTTTTACCAGAACTGCTGTTAGTAATCTTTCAACCATTCAAAGTCAATTTTTATAGCGCCATCGCGTTATCAAAACATCACTTCCTATAACTTTATTATAAAAGGGCCGAAGTCTGTTTATAAAGGGTCATAACACCGAAAAGGGCCTTTAAGTATACATCTCCAAAACATACAGCGCACAAAGGGTTCGGACAGATTATGAGAAAATGTTTCAAAAATAAAACCACCTCGACCGCTAAAAGTTTTTGTTTGATTCGCGTAATTTCCCGAGGCCGTGCCGCCTGTTTTCAAGGACTTGTCATCGCTGTTTTACTTTTATTTTTAGTGAGTGAAAATTTTTCAACTGTTACGTGAAAATTGCCTGATTTGCTCTACTGGGTTTTCATATTTTTGTTGTTCTAGATTATTCACAGCATATTAACAGACGACAGACATCGTAGGTCGCGGCCGTTCTCAAACAAAAGACAGAGAGAAAAAGCACGGTCCCGCGATTATCTATTTAAACTGACCGGCAGAAAGCGTAACGTAGCCGCACACAAACGGACAGACATGTACCGCGCAAACAAAATTCTTTGCGCGAATACTGTCTGTCTATGCTACTGTCTGTAATACTGTCTGTGTATGTGCGGTCCATGTCTGTGCGTGTCTGTGCGGCTACGTTTCGTTATATATAAATACGTTCATACAAACTGCATAGAATTATTATTATGTCTGCTACGCTACGTGTCTGTCACGCTTAATGTCTGTAGGTATAAACAGTCCTTAAATTGTGAATGCCTGGATCAATTTAATGAAAGACATGAGCTTTAATTTTTTTAAACTAAAATCACGCCTCTCGATCGACAATAATCGATCACAGGGGTGGGTAGAGACCACGGATTTCCACTTTCTACAATCCTGACACACCTCTTTCGCCTCAATTACTCTCATCAGATTTCTCATACAAGCGCGCCGGTTTAAGGTACTGACCTGGCCTTTCTCCAAAATATCATCAATTTGATCCAGGTTCGCCTATAAAATATGATCTTATGCTTCGGCTATACACTTGTAACTTGGCACGTGTGGTATGCGAAATGTAGACTTGCTCCAAATATAACGTGTCTCTAATATAACATCTTACAAGTTATTATTGTCCTGAATGCCTATATAAAGAACATTTACCGCGCCTTCGGAAATGAGTCGTTAACCGATTAGTTTTTCCGTTTTTTCATTTTTTGAAACTATAGATTTATATCCAAGAATCAAATATTAAATCTTAATTCAAAATGAAAATAATAGTTTAAAAACAAAAAAACACGGTTTTGTAGCAACTTGAGCAAAAAATATTTCTTTTAAAATTTTGTTAATTAAGTACTTACCTAACTTTTTATTTATTAAATAATTGTATTGTCTACTTACTTACTTTAAATTAATGATTTAAGGAAAAAAAAAAACGACCACACGACTGAAGTAAAACTTCCGTTCGCCTCGCCCGATCACACTTTTCGTAACTCTCGTCACGCTTTCACCAGCTTACTCCCCAAGTCAAGCGTAAGGAAGTTTTACTTAAAAAAACTAATCAAACCAGTATTTATAAATAATATTAATGTAACTGATATTGCTTACTCGGTAGCCGGAACATTATGACGGGTATTGTCGTATTTCAACAGTAGTCGCGTTTCCGCCATTGTTTATAGTTCCATGGAAAGTTAACTTCAGTACGGCTCGGCCACTCTTAATGCATCATTTGGAAGCGCAGTAAAGCTTGACCAAAGTAAACATGAATGCGTTGTGTTATGAGCTCGCTTAAGGCGCTAACATGAGCTAAACACTGAATTTTCCTATCTATCTCCTCGATAAATAAAGTATGTTGAAAGTAACTGAAAAGCCAACTTGTATCTTTAACATTTTATCTTCGAATTTAACATGGTATATACTTGATCATAAATCAACGAAAAAACTACAAAAATTAGATAAATCTTAAACTTCTTCTAAAGTTGATGTAGGTACTTTATGTTTTTGGATTACACCATTGGATAGGTAAATTAATAATTGACATATTGTACTTTTACTTTTTCGATTGGTTGTTATTGTGATGAGAAATCTCCAATCTCCATTCAAACGCATTCTAAATTCATCTTTATTTTAACAAAGCTAAATAAAATATTTGAAGTTGCACTCATCAATGTGCTAATTTTATGTCCTGTATGCGCCTTAATCGTTTTTGATAGATTGTGAAAATCGTCATGGTCACAAAACGGATGAGTTATCACTCGGAGCATTAACTCCGTTGAGGATTGTCGTAATCCTGTTTCATATGACTTGACTTGTGGTCACGGTCACCCATCAAAATTTGATGGGTGACTGCACGTCAAGTAAATAGTGACCGCTCAGAACTTCGCTTCACTAGTTAGTAAGTTCGTATGAGCAAGTGGCCAACTCTGGTGACGGAGTTCTTAGGCCGCCGAAAGGCTTCATGGCTTAACGACTTAAAAGCCTCCCGGCTTTTCACGTGCCCTCCGTAGCACGGCAGCGCTCAGCTTGAATACCATTTGCGGTCACCCATCCAAATAACTTCGCTTAACTTAAACGACCTATTAAGAACGTAAGCCAGCTACGTCACGAGCGCTTCAATATAGCACACGGAAATTACTCACGTAGAATATTGTCTATTTAGATACCGACAATGTTTTCATTAATCTGGTTAAGAGAGAATTGCGTCTCGAGAGAGATGCGGGGCTAAAAAGATCGTTATAGCAGAATCATATGATTCATAGCGTATCATTGACAGTTTTGTGGAGAATCGTAAATTGGTCGTACTTTTGATTGACCTGTCAAAACTGTCGGAAAGATGAATTGTAGATAGGTACGAATCACTATAGGAATTGACAATTTTGTGATTTCTAATACGAGAATCTCACTATGAATCATAATAAAGGATTAAACGAACTTACCTGAAGTGAAGTTCTATCCATATTATTTAAAAACTTATTCTGGAATATAACTGTGTAGTACTCGATACTTCCTTGCTATATTTCGCGTGTCAAAAGTTTATGTTGCACTGCAACATAGCTAAAAATTTTTTAGATACCTGTAACATAACCAATTCATATCATTACGTTCAGAGATCAAATCAAAAGACCAAAGGGAAAAAGCTATTAGCCTATAGCTTTGGGATGGGTAGGGAAATTCTTATTCCAGAATAAGTTTTTAAATAATATGGATAGAACTTCACTTCAGGTAAGTTCGTTTAATCCTTTATTATTTTTCAAACTTATTCTGGAATATAACTGTGTAGATGTTTAGAGTTAAACATAAAAACCCATTCAATGTACCTTACTAACATAATTTTTATTCAAAATTAAAGTTTGTCTTAAGTTATCACAATGAGATCCATTTAATTACTTACTACTTAGAAGTTAGAAGTATATAGATAATATTTAATTATACTTATATATAACAAATCACAGTGGTACACCATTTACTATGGTTTATTAATTAGAGACACCACATATTGCCTTAGCAAACGAAACTTGAGCATCTTCAGTATTTTGAAGGGGTCGATTATAATGTTTTGCAAATGTCATTGACCTAGACGACCACCCTACTGCCTTCAAAATGCTATCCACAGTGAGGCCTTGTCTGCAAGCTTGAGATGATGATGCATGCCGAGTGGAATGTGAGGAGTAAATAGATATATCTATTCCACTATCCTTCATAACTTGCCTTAACCATCTACTGATAGACTGTGATGTGGCTCTTCTATGAGGTCTCTTAAAAGTTATAAATAAATAATCAGATGTTTCATCATCATCTCTTAGCTGTTTAGACCTTTCCAAATAATGTAAAAGACATTTTACCGGGCAAATATCTGGCTTATCAAGATATGGCAGGGATATTTTAGACATGCATTTGCCCGGAGCAGATGTTTTTAAAATATCTGACAAAACAATAACCACTCCGTTGTCATTTACTCTAATATTTTTACATCTAATAGTATTTAGTGTCTGAACTCTCTGTCCTGTTGTAAGGGCCAAGAGCATAGCAGTCTTTTTTGTTAATTTTTCTAAATCTAAATCCTCAAGAGGATGCCACTGTCTTAAAAATGACAAAACAATATTTGGATCCCAAGTGGATGTATACTTTGGTGCAAATGGTCTTAATTTAAAAACTCCTTTGAACCAACGCTTAATGCGATCATCTGTGCCAATATGATTACCTATTATAAGGGACAAAGCTGAACGATGGCAGTTTAATGTTTGATAAGAAGCACCTTTATCAAAAATGGTTGTTAAATAAGCTAATATTTTGGGTACTGAAGCACAAAATAAATCCTGATTACATAACTTACAATACTGCCACCATTTTCTAATACAAGAATCATATTGTTTAAGGCTATTTTTTGATAAAGATTTTATCATTATTTCTATAGCACTATCTCCTACCATTCTCCTCTTCATAGATTGCCTGATAATACACATGCCCCCAGGGTAAGATGCCGATGTAACGGATGATGAACTCTGGAATAAGAAGTTAATAGATTTTCAGAAGGTCCAAAAATTAATACTTCTGAAATTGCCATAGTCTTTATCCATGGATACCATGCCTGAGTAGGCCAAATTGGGAACACTAAAATACCTACTGCCTTATCTATTTTAATCTTTTGAATCACTTTTAAAATTAAAGAAAATGGAGGAAAAGCATAAAAGAAAAAGTTATTCCATTCAATTGTAAAAGCATCCACATTCCAAGCGAAAGGGTCTCTATGCCAAGATACATATTTATCACATTTTTTATTTAAACGTGAAGCAAACAAATCAATGTCTGGAGCACCAAATGTCTCCCTAATCTTAACAAACATGTCCTGGCTTAGTTCCCATTCTGTATCTTGAATAGAGTTGCGAGATTCAAAATCCGCTTCTGTATTATCTCTAGACTTAATATAAGATGCAAAAATCCATAAATCCCTTGCTTCACACCATTGCCAAATGTGTTTAGCGAGGTCATTAAGCTGAGGAAATTGAACTGAACCCATTCTGTTTATATAAGATAAGGCTGTGGTATTGTCAATTCTTAATAATATTTCACAACACCTCAAATTGTTTGCAAAACATTTCAATGCGAAAAATGCCGCTAATAGTTCCAAGTAATTAATGTGAAATTCTTTTTCTTGAGGAGACCAGCTCCCTCTTGCTTTCTTATTATTGCAAACTGCTCCCCAGCCTGACAGAGAAGCATCTGAGAAAATTTCAGTATGAAATTTATATTGTTTGATCTTATTCGACTTTGTCCTAATGTTTTTCTGCCACCACAATAAATCTAATTTAGCCTCATCTGTTATTTCCATTAAACTATCATAGTCTCCCCCACAACGTCCCAAAGCTAAGAATTTTTCTTTTTCTAAAATTTTTGTATATACAAAACCATAAGAAATAGCCATACACACTGAAACTAGATTTCCTAATAAAGTGGCAAAATCTCTAATACTACAATTATCAATTTTTAAAAACTTATTTACCAGTGTTAATATCTTTTCACGTTTATTAATTGTGGGACTCAGTGTCATATTTGTTGTATTTATTTCAAAACCCAAAAACTCTCTAACATTTGATGGAATGATTTTACTCTTCTCAGTGTTAATCACAAAACCTAAGCATGTTAATGTATTATACACCACCTTAGTATTTCTTGAACATTCATTGTATGAGGATCCAAGGCAAATCAAATCATCCAAATAAATAACTACTCTGATACCTTGTTCTCTCAGATGTTCCATTACAGGCTTCAACAATTTTGTAAATACAAACGGGGATGTATTTAGCCCCATCGGTAAACAATTATATTCGTATAATTTATTATTAAACTCAAATCTTAAATATTTTTTATCGGTTGAATTAATTGGAACTAAATAATATGCATTTTTCAAGTCTATTGTACACATAAAGTCATTTTTTACTAGTAATTTACAAACAGTTCTAATGTCTTCAAGTTTAAAGTGAGAAGTTTCCACAAACTTATTTAAGTTTTTTAAATTTAGAATAAACCTATGAGAACCATCCTTTTTAGGGATACAAAATATACTGGACAAAAATTGATCCAAATCCGCTCTACATTCTGATATGGCACCTAAGTTTAAAAGTTTTGTAATCTCCCTCTCCATTACAATTTTGTCAGTTTTGTTTAATTCAATATTATGTGGCTTATGTGACTGTTCAGGCAAAGAAAGAAAAGGTATTTGATATCCTTTTAACCAAGTCAAGATGGTGTCATCTTGTGTAATTTTTTCCCAGCACACATAATAATAATATAGCCTCCCGGCAAAACATACCTCTACGGATATTTGGCACGGCCTCTGTTGGATGGGCCTGACTGAGGGCGCTTGTCTGAGGCTTTGTATGCCTGCTGGTGGTGATGCTGAGTGCGCTGATGCTGGTGGTAAGCCCCTCGTTTGTTGTGGTTGTTTTGGTACTGACGACGGGGCTGTTGGTAGTTTTTTGGATGTTTTGCAGTATTCATGTTATTATAATTATTATTTCCTGTTTTGTTTCCAGCTGTTGTTTTGGGTTTGATCAAATTTGAAGCCCTCTTTATAGCCGAAAAAGATTTAACAGATTCGTCTAAGTTTGAGTAAAGGTCTTGCCCTCTTTTATTTTCTTTAAGGTTTTCAGTCAAGCTTTTATCCAGAAATGGATTGATCAATTTTCTACGGATATCCGTATATTGATAATGTAAATTACAAATCAATCGAGAAGCTTCTCCCAGCTTCTTTATGACATCGGTCTTTGAAAATTCTTTTTTGGACAAATTTTGAATAGCCTGAGCTATGTTTCCCGCTGACTGTCCTAATTCTTTTTGGCGTTCTAAAAGAAGTTTATCTCTTGTCTTTGCTGCCAGGGTCAGGATACCTGCCAATTCCACATTAAGCTTCGGCGCATCCAACAGCTTGCAATTTCCGGGGACTTTTATTTCTTTAAGTTTCTCTTTTTCGACTTTAGCCAGACCTTTCTCTAAAATTGATTCCATTTGAGACGCTAGGTTAGGATGAATATCCTCACTATAGCCCTCCTCTTTAGGGGGCTCACCCAAGGCTTCTGCTATCAGTGCCTCCTCCGTGTCTGAAGTGTCCTCTGGGATCTCAGGAACACCAGTTTCAAAATTAATTTCTGGATCCACTTCTATGATTGGAGTCAATTCATGTACAGATTCTTCATCTGAAAAATATACCACCTCATGTATGTACTGTTTCAATCTCTCTCCCACGGAGAGAGTGCAAAGTTGCCACGCAAAATTGCAATCATAAGTAAGATTTAAATAAGTTGAATCTCTCTCCCACGGAGAGAGTGCAAAGTTGCCACGCAAAATTGCTATCATGAATAGGATTTCAATAAGTTGGCTCGTTTTGCTTGAACATAACCTCTCCCACGGAGAGGATACACATTGTCACACAATATGTATTCTTTTACGTTTTAGGTAAATAAAATGCAAAATCCCACGGACAAAACTCATGAATAATACTTGGATAAAACATCGAAAATCGCACAACCACAATGTAGTGTAGGTACCTACAGATTAAAAATGGCGCTCGGGCAGGCTTTGCCGGCCATGCTGGCCCGGTCAGTGAATTTGAAAATTCCTTGAGATAAAAACCAACTCTATTATCTCTCTTGTGTATTTTTTGTCACCTATACTTGGTTAAAATAGTCTTACCTTCCATTTCCTTCTTTTCCTTATACTTTTTTAGCTTCTTTTCCAACTTTCGAATTTTTTCATCTGGACTTGATTTACGTTTCGGCATAATTATCCGCTGTATGGTAACTTATTTACCAAGTAATCACTAAAACTATGGTTCTTGACGGTATTCACTTTCAAACACAACTTTTATTTACTTTTATAGTTACTTTCAAAATTTCAGAAAATTTTCATTACGAAACACGACTAGACGCGAAAGAGCGCGAAAGAACGAATGATATGAATTGGTTATGTTACAGGTATCTAAAAAATTTTTAGCTATGTTGCAGTGCAACATAAACTTTTGACACGCGAAATATAGCAAGGAAGTATCGAGTACTACACAGTTATATTCCAGAATAAGTTTGAAAAATAATGATTCTGCTATAACCGCAAAAGAATGTCAAGTACAACCATAGAAGTATTCCGTGATACAACTCATGAAATCAATAATTATGGTAATTATCCCGTTGATAATAATGCTAGTGAACGCCCGCGGCTTCGCCCGCGTGGATTACTACTTTTTATCCTACGAGAAACATGCATTTTTTCGGGATAAAAAGTAACCTATGTCACTCTCCAGCGATCAAAGCGAGTCACGTCAATCCGTCTCTCTGTTTAGACGTGAAAGCAGGACAAACAAACACACTTTTACATTTATAATATGGATATGGAGGTATGGATTTAAACTCATGAAAGTTTGACTTGTATGATGTGTGCGTTGAAATCTAATACCGGGTTTACACGCCCGCGTGCAAACAGACATTCAAGAGACAGATTAATGATTAGAGCCAGCACGAAGTAGCTCTGTCACTCTCAGGTCATGGAAACCGACCACGACAAAAGATAACGTGCTAGTTAAATATCTGTTTGCTCGCAAGCGTGTAAGCGCGCCATAAAGTTTGTGAAATATAGGTAGGGTTGTCTCTAAAATTTGGCAACCAGGACAAGAAGCGTGAAAACCCCGGATTTTAGAGCACAGCCCCTGCATTCTGTAAACTCACTTCGAACGTCGAAGAGCTGAATCCACTGTGAGATTTCAAATTTCGTATTCCTAATTTGAATCTCACCATACATTCTTGTGTATTTAGTGAGCTCGGTCACTTGAATGAGTCAAGTGAGTCTACAGAATGACTCTGCTGAACCCGGACAATCCGGACATGTCAGATTGTCAGGCGAAGTCAAAGTGCGCACTATGGCAACTGCGACGGGAGGGGCGGGGGGACGATGAATTTAGCGAGTCGGTTCGTCGTCGTTTGATCTCGTCGTGCGGTGCGGGCACAGTGCGTGTGTCGCGGGCGGCCTAAGACATTATGGCTGAGACTCCACCAAAGCGGAGATGTGTTTTAAACAACCAATAGAACTTCGTTATTCACACATCTCGTGATGACATTGTCTGAATAACGAAATTCTATTGGTTGTTTAAAACACATCTCACACATCTCCGCTTTGGTGGAGTCTCAGCCTAAAATTTTTAAACCCGGACTACAAATTAAACCCCGCCCGGACGCTCCCCGGACGCCCTCTAAACTAGGACAAATCCGGGATGGATGGCAACCCTAAATATATGAAGTGACCATTCCGTTTCTCACTATTGCTTATTCTGTGACCAGAGCTTAAAGTACCGCGCCAGTTGTAAATCATCGGGTAATGCTTCAGGCTATTGAAATTACCTATTCTAATAATAGGAGTGACTGTTTTACGACTATTTAGCTAATGCGTCCGTATAGTTGTACCCCGAAACCATTAGCTTTAAACTACTACAAAAGCCATGTTGGCTAAGTAGAATAGAATAGATTATTTATATTTAGCCCGATCGACGTTTCGACTGGTTTGCATTAGCCGTGATCGCGGGAAGACTGAAGTGTTGGAGGCACCGCAGCAAAGCGAAGGCGTTTGTTAAACTACCCTATGAACTATCTTTAGTACTTCATACTTATGAAAAATAGCAATGAAAATGGACCAAATGGTTCTTCTGTCGTATTTTTCTGTGGCCTGTAGTATTTTATATATTGAGCTCTGTAAATTAAAAGCCGACAGCCATTAGGGAAAATCATAGCTCAAAGTTGACCATTATCGTCGAAATGTGAACAAGTAAAACCTCTTTGAAACTGTATATTCCTATAGGGTTGAAACTGGTGACTCATTTTGATATTAGTAGGTTCGTATGGCCTCTGGTGACGGAGTTTTTAGCCCGCCTAAATAAATAAATAAATATTGCTGGACATTTCACACAGCTCCATCTAGCCCCAAACTAAGCAAAGCTTGTACTATGGGAACCAGATAACTGATAGAATACTTATTTACTTCTTTTGTTCAGAACAAACATCTATGTTCATCACACAAATGTTTGTCCTGAGTGGGAATCGAACCCACGACCTATAGTGCAGAAGGCAGAGCTAACTACCAACTAAGCTAAGAGGCCAGTTGAGCCAGCTAAGAGGCCTAAAGGCCTCCGTCATAGATTAACGACTTAAAAGCCGGGACCAACAATTTAACGTGCTCTCCGAAGCACGGAAACGCCTAGCTCGTAATGCCGCTTGCCCATCCAACTGAGCTAAGAGGCCTGTCAATATACCATTGTTTTTAATTAGGCCTCTACAAAACCAATGGCTTTATTTATATCCTCGAAATCAGGTAGTCCGCATTTTGTTACGCGAATGCGGCAAATGTTTAACATAATACATGTCATTACCACCATTTGGGTCCGAGGCCAGATTTAAGGGCTCATTTAGGGCCGAGACAAATTGGTTCATTACCTTACGCCGTACACACCTTATTCTAAGCTTAACGCGGTTTTATAAAGCGTAGGAGGAACATTTAGGCTGATACTCCACCAAAGCGGGGACATAAAAGTGAATCTTGCAAAAGCTGCGTATTGTTACATTTAATTAGTGAAAATAACGAGTTACTAACTAAATAAAAACTTTGTGTTACTAAAAAAACTCAATTCTCATTGTTACTACTTATTTAGACTTATCTATTTTTATTGTGCTACGTTTTTAGTTTTGGTAAGGTGCAGCGGGGCAATTCTGTCCGAAAAATTTTAGTCAAAATTTTAAACTTCAATGCTCTCGTTCCTTATTGAGTTACGCTAATTCTGAAAAATTGGTGACCTGTAACCTTTATCTGCCTTTTTCTTTATTGTATTTTTGTTAAAGAAAAAGCATATTTAAATGGTGAAATAACACAATTTTAACTAAAAACTGGAAAATGCCAGAATAGCCCCTCAGCGGGGTAATTCCGTCAGGTGGTGATATTATTCGAACCAATGATGCTATGATACTAAATCCAAGAGCTTTACAAACTAGACAACATAATACACTTGAATTTGAACATTCTGATCTCCTACGATGGTCCAGTTTCTATAAAAAACCTGTTAAAATTTTTGTGGGGTAATTCTGGCATCACTCTTTAGTCTCCCATACATGCTAGTGTTGGGACCCTGACTATCGATAAACGGAGTTTACGCAAAAATCTCGCGCAAAAATTATGTATGAAATGTAGTTTGCCCCGAACTGAGATCTCGCGAACCGTAGATCACTTACATTTGGACTTTCTTCTGATTACCCCTACACTTTCAAGTGCTACTACTGCCAAGTATGTCTATTGCGCTAGCTTGTCATCCTACTAATATTATAAAGGCGAAAGTCCGTGTGTGTGAATGTTTTTTCCCACGTATCTCAATAACTACTAAACCGATTTGGATGAAATTTGGAATGTAGATAGATAATGACCGGGAATAGGACAAAAGCTACTTTTTATCCCGAAAAATGCACGGTTCCCGTGGGATAAAAAAAATAGTAGTGCACGCGGGCGAAGCCGCAGGCGTCCGCTAGTGGTAAATAATACTGGCAAGCATGTAATGCAATACATAATGTTGTGTCTAATATTTATGAATTCTCGTCGTATTTCAAAAAGTATATGTACATCCTAGAATAAAAATGACAACTATTTTGGAATGTACAAATAAAGACCTTTCATGACACCCTACTCAATAAATTTGTTAGTTTTTTTACCCCCTTGGGAACCCAATATTTTGACAACCCCTTCATCGATTAAGCTCATATGCTCCACTATACATTGCCATAGCACAACCTATTGACCTACCAAGTTTCATGAAGATTGGATGAACGGTTCGACAATTATGCGAGAACTAGAATTCATGAAACATACAATCATACAAAGCAAAATCTCCATACTTGCCAGTAAGATCTTCGTTCGCTTCGCTCGCTCGATCGAAAATTTAATGCGTGTCGACTATGGTTTAATTAAGCTCAAATAAAGCCACAAACAAATACTTCTACAAAGAAATGTCGCATTAGTTAACCCCGAGATCTTCACTCGCTCGATTAGTTAAGTATTATTTTTATCGACGTTTACTTCAATGCTGTGGACATCACTGGTTTTTGGCAACTTCATACAAAATCGGTGGGGCAATTATGGCAACCGATTTCGATAAAATTACATAAAATCAACACTTTGTGGGGTAATTATAGCGGATGCAATAACACAGAAGAAACAATGAGTAGAAACGAACTAGTACGATTAAAATAATCTCCAGTCTAAAATACACCTCCTTAGCTTGTTCAATTTTCAATTAAACCGCGAAAACCACTTAATTATTACAAAAACTCGAGGGGCTAATATTTTTACACCCTCCGAAAAATAGGTGACTGTCAAAATGATGCTGTCAATCAGTCAGTTTTTGCGCTAGAAATGCCATCTATCGTTTATGAATGAACAAAACATTTCTCTACGCGTACCTAGATGTCTCTTCGAGGTATAAGTCATAGAACGAGAGATATAACCATGTGACATAATTACCCCGCTGCCAGAATTGCCCCGCTGCACCTTATATCATAAGTGTTCATTAATAATTGACGCATTAAGTGCCCGCGACGCCTTTGCGGAGGGCACGGCAGTGGCTGTCAATTCTACTTTAAATGACACATCTACTTTCCTTATTTTACTTTTCGGTATTAATAGAACAATAAGACTCGTTGATTCTTCACAATCCCCATCCAATATGAGATTTCATTACCGTGTAATTTTGAAAAACTAGAAAAAATGTGCAAAATTGTGCCTTAAATGAAAATGCCAATGTCGCTACGCTTTCCTGAAAATTACTTCTCGCTACGCATCCTTATGACGTACACGAAAATAAAAACAGCCCCATTTCGAAATTACGAAACGACATTACATACTCACTAAAAGCTACGAGTAGGTACCGCTGTGTCGCTCTGTACGCATGTAAAGCGTATTGCACACTGCAAAAGCTTTATCAAACATAGACATAAAGACAGACTTACAGACGACTCGGCACACAATCCTATTAATTTCACTTGATAACACTTGTGTAGGTACTTACTTGAAATTAAGGGCTGATTTTTCAATCGATGAAGAACTTTTATCTGAGGAATAAATCCGTGGCTCGCGTGAATACGTTGATATGTCGAGATGTCAATTTTTTTTTTTATTGGCTTAAACGATATCTACGCCTATGAAGTATCTATAAAAAAATTGACAGCTCCCTAGCTAGACAAGTTTTCGAGTTATGGCCTTGCCAACTCCTCCATTTTTCGTATTTTAGTTGACATAACTACTTGTCAATTTTTCAAGCCACTAACACACACATGTTTTTGTAGATATTTCGATTTATCAACCTACTCATTCGCCAAAATTATATTTGTTACATGATATCTCGACATATACATATGATATTTTTGATTAACTTTTAACAAATTAAAATGTCAGGTTATGGCTAACCAAAGTATTCCGTTTAAATTGTGATACATTGAGTTGTTCAGTTATGCCCGCGCGCTCTCGCGCTGGCATAACCGAACATGTCACTCGTATTGGTAAACAAAACGTCAGTTCAGAAATCTTTTTTTTTTAAGTATTGCTTTTACATGGAAAACTGATAGATTTTAATTATTTGTTAAACTATAATGACATTGCTTGATTTTTACAAGCTTTTATTATTAACTTGCGATTTTTGTTCGGGTCTACTTTTGAAAATTAAATTTGACTGACTTCCCAGTGTCTGATTAAGCTGAAATTTGGAATACCTATAGGTTCTTGGTGACAATGCAATATTATTTTAACAACGAGCTGATCTGATGATGGAGCCAGGAGCTGTTCAACAGAACTCACTTTTTTTTTAGTGAAATGTTGCAAGTTCAATTTGACCCACTTTCCAGTGTTTGATTGAGCTAAAATTTGGCACACATAAAGATTCTAGATAACAATGTAATATTATGTTAACAATAAGCTGATCTGATGCTGGAGTCAGGAGCTGTTCAACAAACCTCAATATTTGTTTGGATTAAATCTTGCAAATTCAATTTGACCCACTTCCCAGCATCTGATTGAGCTGAAATTTGGTACACTTATAGATTCTCGATGATGATGCAATACTATTGTAACAGCGACCTGATCTGATGATGGAGCCAGGAGCTGTTCAACAGAACTCACTTTTTTTTTAGTGAAATCTTGCAAGTTCAATTTGACCCACTTTCCAGTGTTTGATTGAGCTAAAATTTGGCACACTTATAGATTCTAGATAACAATGTAATATTATGTTAACAGTAAGCTGATCTGATGCTGGTGTCAGGAGCTGTTCAACAAAACTCAATATTGTGTTCGGGTCAAATCTTTCAAGTTTAATTTGACCCACTTCCCAGTGTCTGATTGAGCTGAAATTTGGCACACTTATGGATTCTTGGTGACAATGCAATATTATTGTAACAACGAGCTGATCTGATGATGGAGCCAGGACCTGTTCAACAAAACTCATATTTTTTTTAGTGAATTCTTGCAAGTTTAATTTTACCCACTTTCCAGTGTCTCATTGAGCTAAAATTTGGCACACTTATAGATTCTAGATAAGAATGTAATATTATGATAACAACAAGCTGATCTGTTGCTGGAGTCAGGAGTTATTCAACAAAACTCCTCAGTAAATTTTTCGATTGAGGTGAAACTTTGCATTTTTTTCTAGTTCCGAATACATTGTAATAATATGGTGACAATGAGCAGATGTGCTGATAAAATCTGGTTGTATTCCATTCAAATTCTCAGTGATTAACAGTAGAGCATCCGTGTTTGGGCTCATTTAAAATCAGCTTACCCTTACTATGTTAAATCTCATTTCTAAACGGTATGAATGGTTCTGAGTAATAAGTAGGTACTTTAGCAACTCAAAAAACTGGTTTTATAGTCTCTATCTGTTTGTAATCCGATAATATAGCATTGTTTACCTACCAATATTCCATACATTAAAGGTGAATAAGTTGATATCTTTTGCGGCATAACTGGACATCTCGAGACGTAACCTAAATCTCATCAATTTTTTTGTTGACATGTCTTATATCATGGAAACTATGGGGAATTTTGGTTATTTATTGTCATCATTCGAAAGAGGGCATAAAATAACCATAGAAACAATTAACACAAATACTGTAAACGAATTTACCGAGAAACCAGAAGAGGTCAAACTTTCAAACGGCCGCCCTGAAAAGTTGGTGTTTTATACATGTCAACGTATTCACGCGTGCCACGGAAATATGGCGTTATGACATATTTTCAATACAATATCTGTCAAATCGCATATTTATTTCCTCAGATAAAAGTTATCTAGGTATTGAAAAATCAGCCCTTAGTCAATGTCTATGAATTATTTAATCACTGTATGCGCGTTAATCATTTTCTAAGTAATATTTGCTATGGAGCTATTGTTTACATGACAGCAGCGCCATCTAAGCGAATTTTTTTATTCACTGCACCTAATTATATTTACGCCTTCTGACTTTACATTGAAGTTAAATAATAAGACTTATAAAAACATACATCAAGTATACACCCGCCCTATCTTGACACAGTATAAACCCATCAAAGTAAGAGAACTCTCATCAAAGCGTGTGCATAAAACTGCGTATGTACAGAACACAGCGTAATGTACTGAACTGTATTCAATCCATCGTATTACGCTCGCAAAGAATTGCTATGACACTGTAAAGGCAGTTTTGTTTGCTGAACTATGTCGCGGTATCCTTTTTTAAAGTATTTATAAAATCAAAATTAAGGCGTAGCTCATTTAAATTCTAACTATTAAGGGCTCAAAAACACATATTAGTGTTTTCTGACTTTTCTTTACTTGAGCCTTTTAATCCTTGACTACATTTTTTTCACGATCTGTGAATGCAGGTCGAAATATTTTCAAAAGTTAAGGATAGTCTCCTTAGGGACGTTTTCCTGTAGCTACAACGGTTAAGGTAGCTACCCTTACTGTCCCGTCTCAAAAAATCACCCTGTATAGTAATTATAATGCGAATTTGAGTTTGTTTCTTAGGTGGTTAAAATTAAGTTTCAAGATTCCAACCAAACAAACATACTATGCGAGCATATAATAATATTGAGACTGGCCATAATTGGACATGGCTCTTTTGTTTAGAATCTTAGTCAGAACACGTATTGACCATATATTCCTAAGGATAAAGACGATTAAGCTGAGAGTATGGTTTTAGATGCTTATCTATAGTATGAACAATTACTTTGGGAAGGCCGGTTTGACATTTGTCAGCCAATGAAGTCCATACTCATATTATAAATGTGAAAGTGTGTTTGTTTGTCCTGCTTTCACGTCAAAACAGAGACGGATTGACGTGAATTTTTGTGTGGAGATAGTTGGAGGGCTGGAGAGTGACATAGGCTACTTTTTATACCGAAAAAATGTATGTTTCCCGTGGGACAAAAAGTAGTAGTCCACGCGGGTGAAGCCGAAGCTGAAGAATTAACACGGATAAAAATACTATCTTATTATTCTTCGCAAACGATTAAACAAAGAAATTGTATGACCTAGAAACCCATTATTTTCAACCTTCAGTATTTTTTGATTGGGTTCGTAAATTTTCTCTGTAAACGAATATATCACACAATACACAGAGAACAATATGTCCATATATCATTTAAACAAAGGCTTTACGTGCGTATCGGAGTTATAAATTATTATTACGCGTCAAGACAGCCATAAGTTCAAATAGAGACCAAGATTTCACACAACGCAAATATTTACCCTATGACGTATAACCAACAGTGTAGCAGTTTGAAACAGGATAATAAATCTTATTTCACACCGGATAGAGCTGTAAATCCCACTGCAAGGTTATTACACTGCGTTAAATAAATGAATGTTAATTTTGTTGTTTGTACGTGATTGCAAGTTCTGCATAATGTTTGCGCGAGAGCTTTTGCTTGTGATTTTATTTATAAAAATATTGGAAAAGGCGATTTTTGCAGCTGTTTGTCAATATTTATAAAGAAACTTTAAGGGGCCTGCGACAGGTGAATTTCCATATAAACGTAATACCGAAATAATTGAAAATTTAAGCATATTTTTATCAGTTTATGTTGTTAGATTGAGGCAGTAGGTATCTATTTAGGTTCCTGTTACACTTTTGTTTCGAAAAACTTACTTAAAAAATGTAAGCAAATTGAATTGAAATCTTTGTAGGTACACCAAAAATGGCATGTTTTCTTTTCATTTCTTCTATAGTAAGTTTTTTGGAACAAAAGTGTAACAGGAACCTAGCTATATACTGCCTGCCTTTATCCAAATAATAACATAAAGTGATAAAAATATGCTCAAATTTTAAATAAATAAATAAATAATGCTGTAAGTATATGTAATAATAATTCACACAGCATCATGTAGCCCCAAACTAAGCGGGGCTTGTGTTATTTTTAATTTAATTTTTAATGATTTTGTTATTAACGTTTGTATGGACAATTCGTCTGACACCGGCCTCTAAAGTCATGACAGGGATCTTATATAAGGCGACCTAATAATTATATCACTAGAGTTGGCCTTTGCTTACTTTTCCTGACTGAAATCACCGAAATCATCTGTAGTAAGTAAGTAAGTTCGTATGAGAAAGTGGCCAACTCTGGTGACGGAGTATTTAGGCCGCCTAAAGGTCTCCGTCATGCATGACTTAACGACTTAAAAGCCGCGACCGACAATTTATGGTAAGCGTCCACAGGCCCGCATCGCACGCAGCGGACGGATCGCATCAAGCGGATTATCTGTGTAATGCGATGCGTACGATGCGGACAGGTGGACGCACTTATATGAGTTTCTATACAAATAATACTACGATCCGTTGCGTGCGATGCGTCCGAAGCGTACGATACCGACATCTGGACGCTTACCTTTAACGTGCCCTCTGAAACACGGAAGCGCTCAGAGCCTTTAGCAGGAGTATGCACAGAGTCTACTATTCGATCCGTGACAGACAACTCAACTTCTCAAGTTAAATAAACATATGCGAGCACCGGTTTTTAAAAACTCTACGTGGCTGGTGCGGTTGACACCGCAGGAAGTCCGTTTTTTTATTATTTCATGTTGGTATTGTTCACCAGACTGGAGTACTCAATGTCAAAAAGCAAACGTCAACAATCAATATATCTTTCTCTTTCTTTTCTATGAAATAGATAAGGAAAGCGAATGAGGACTTTGAAATCTTTATTTGTCTATGGTAATTAAACCTTTTTGAATGAATGATTGTATAACCCGGCAAAAATGCAAAGTGTTGTGTGTACGGCGTTTTTGTATAAAGTTTAGTACTTCTTAATTTATGGCTATAATATGGTCAACTCAGTCAGCTGTTTTGAGTTGATGATTTATTTGTGAAATGATAATAAAGTTTATTCTTGTACATAATTAAAGAAACTAAACAAGAAAACCGTGCGTGCTTTAATGTGATGGGAGAATTCATGAAGCAGTAAGTGTAGGTACGTACACAAGCATAAAAATTAAACTTAACAATTGTATGGAAAACAAAATCTATTGATTGATACTTAGGTACTATTAACTATCTTTTACACGAGTGGATTACTTTTAATTAGGAATAACATAGTCTCAACCATCTGTCCAACTTATAATTCAAGTTAATCATCATGATATTTTAATGTTTTAGACACGAAGACGACCGCAAACAAGCTGAGGCTCGCCACGGGAGAATGACTAACTTATACCGATGGGCTGATTGTTCAATGCCAATGGGACGTAGAGAAAGGTAGGCATTACTATTTTACTTTTGTTTTCAAAGCAAATATTTTATTACCTACTCGTGACAGTACCTTCACCCACATGCCTAAAGCACCACTTTTGTGGACATAATACTAGCCTTATTTTAAATCTTATAAGGAGCGGCTAGGTTCCATCACTCTAGTACTACTAGATTACTAGAGAAACAACCACCAATCAATATAATTTGTTGGGTAGGTATATAGAAAATATACTTGAAAATCTAGCTACATACATACCATTATCACTATGGCTAAAAAATTTCACATTTACAGAATATTCATTCGACTGAGGAACAAGAACCTCCTTCAGCTGCTGCAGTGATCAAGCAGCAGGCTAAATGCTGATTTTAGTAAGTTTATTGATTAAACTTTAAAAATTAATCAAGTGTTACGATGACACATAAGGTGGAGGTCTATTTTCAGCAGTAGATGTCCTATGGCTAAAATGATGATTTTTATCTGAAATAATGATGAACACTAATTTATCTGATTCAACGTTTTAACACTCTTCCCTAATGTGACCAATGCTTTAAAGTGTTTGATGTTTATTGCAGAAGCAAATTGGAGCCAGCCGAGCACATCAAGCTCAACAATGCTTTCATGGCTGAACATGGCAGAACGGGATCACCAGTCAAGCCCATGAATGTGCATCCAAAATCGCCTGCCCAGCTCACCCTGCCGCCTCGCCGCCCCGCATCATTAAAACTCATCATCCCCCGTGCCCCGCTTCCTCAATGCGCTCAATGTCTTCGGACAGCACTGTGACTTGTTTGCAGGTGGATTGTAGATGTTATTGCTTGCATGTTTAAGGCTCTGTGAGCTACATCATAATACTTTAGTATACCTATATTGTATTATTGTAGGTACATACATGACATTATAATGTAATTACTATTTCTATAATTTAATTTAATTTAAATCTTTCTTTATTTTGTATTAGGTTTAATTATTGATACATTTCAGTTGTAATTACTAAATTGTAAATTTGTAGTGTTTAATATTATTTATTCATAATAATAAGACATGTTTATTTAATTAAAACAATTGGTTTAAACTGGTTTAATTGAATCTATACCTACTAATATACTTACGTTTTCATACATAGTACATTAGATTATAATCAAATATCCTATTCTATTAAACGAGCAATATTTGTTTGATCTTTAAAGTTTGTTTGTATGTACTTCTCGAAAACGGCTCCAACGATTTCGATAAAATTTGCAGTACGGGTGTTTACGGGGGCGAAAAATCGATCTAGCTAGGTCTCATATCTGGGAAAAGCCGTTTTCTTGGCATTTTCACGCAAAAAGGTTTACCAGTGCAATGTGGTTCGTAATTGAACCACTAGATGGCGTTATGCACTCTAAAGAAACTTCATATCCTAGACTAAGTATTTTTATTTTGTGAGATACTTCCTCCTCATGATAGACTTAGGTTATATTTATTTATTAAGGGACAGGCTATTAAATAAAGGCTAGATACGAAACAGAAAACTATGTTTATTAACAAATGTAATAAAGTATAATATCAGATTACAGAATAGTCTTATGTAGTTACACTGAGAATGTAAAACATTGTTTTATATTTAATTTGACAAGCCTTAGTTTTTTAGACAAGTTGACCTGCAAAGCTCTTCCTCTTATAATATCAATACTGGTGGCTTAACACGTTCAATGCCCGCGACGCACTTGCCGAGCCCGAGTAGACAGTCCTTGCCTTCGGAGAGCACCGCAGAGGTGGGACAGGGAATGTGTTAATTGTTTCTTTGCTGCACATACCTAATTTGTCTCACCATCATCTGTAAATAATTATTGTTTGTTAACATAGTGATCTAAATACATTGTATAGGAAGTAGAGAAGGTAATTATATTATGAAAACGATGTGCAGCATTTGTTGTATTTTACAAGTTATTATTTAATTTGCAATGTTTGTTCGGGTTAGATCTTGCAAGTTAAATTTTACCCACTTCCCAGTGCCCGATTGAGCTGAAATTTGGCAAACATAAAGATTCTCGGTGACAATGCAATATTATGGTACCTAGGTACCTAACAGCGAGATGATCTGATGATGGAGTCAGAAGCTGTTCAATGAAATTTCTCAGTGAAAGACAGTAGAACATCCGTATTTGGGCTAATTTGGATTAGCCCACCCTAACCCAATAAAAGCTTGTCTTGAAAAACATTTATTTAATAAAAACTTATTTATACCTCAGCTTCTAAATGTCCTTTTCGCTCTTGTATTGTTCCACGCATCAGTGATATTTTAATTGAAGTCTGAGAAAATACATTAGCTACTCCAGCGACATGTTGGTAATCTCCATGAGTTCAAAAGAAAAGGGCACTCAATACCTGAAAATAATAACCACTTCATTAGGTAATTATTTAAGTACATCTATACCTACCAATAATAAAAGTAAAGTCTTGAGGAAGGTTATAGGCTATTTTTCATCATCAACTTTAACATCACTAGGGGGCAATGTCGCGAGGGCGTTGCTAGTACCTACTAAATAATCAACATCATAAATACACAACATAAAACATTATAAATGTTGTATTGTAAGTATGTAATAGGAAGCACAACCACACATTCCCAAGGTCATTTTCGTTCTTGGAACAATACGTGTTGTAGAAAAACAAAACTTACCTTTGCATCTAGGGTTAGGTAGGTGGGTATTTTTGTGAAGGAAGGTTCCAAGGGCACAATGTACTTTACATTGTTGTTGTACATATTGCACAACTTAGTTTTTTCGCAAGTTTTTGTGAGTAGGTACATTCTTCAAAACTGTGCACTTTTAGTGTTGCTTTCGCCATTTGCCAGGCAAAATCGTGTCAAGCTGACATCATTTTAATATTAGTTATTCACAATTTCACTACACAATACTAAGAAAGCACATTAAATGCTACAAAATCTCTCTAAAGTATCTTGTCACGATGAAAAATGGCCGTGAGTGATTTTACTTGACAAGTTAGGTCATATACTTTATCAAAGCTGTCAAATTGCTACTCGTGCTCGCAAACCGCGGCAAAATGTATGAAGATGTCTATCCAAGTAGAGTATTTTAAAACGCGCACTTGATCGAACGTGACTCCCGAATCTGCCGCTTGGGATTTTAGTTCAGTCAAGTTACCACTGGAGGCGCTGCACCGGATCCCATACATTTGAGAGATTATACTACAGTCACGGATCGAATAGTAGACTTTGTGCATACCGATGCTCGAGGCACAGCTCGCAATGCCACTTGCGGTCACCCATCCCAATGTGACCGCGCACAACGTTGCCTAACTTCAACGATCAATCAAGAACGTCTCAGCAAGCTACGCCACGAGCGCTTCATGTAGTGCAAGGGATCAATGATGATGATAATATGACTTAATATTCCGTTAAGAACACAACAAATTGTTCTGTTGTTGACTGTATTGAAATTAATTGTTTTGTTAAAAAGCATTTGTGCGCAGTATTGAAATACCACGCTGGGTTTGTAAAATTGAAAATCTATTGTAAAATGTCTGTTAATGAAATTCCTGGTATTTCTTTTGTCTGTGTATTTCAAAAGCTCATAATAAAATGCTACGCAGCTTTTCTAGTTTTAAACAATGAGATTTTACCAATAGAGATGTTATGACGACCTCTGTGGCGCAGTGGGCGAAGGCCCGCCTGTGACGCAGGAGGTTGCGGGTTCGATCCCCGCCGCGGGACAAATGTTTGTATAATCTGCAAATATTTGTCTCGGGTCTGGGTGTTTTCTATGTATATTATGTATGTATTTACAAAAAAAAAAATGTATATAAGTAGTATATCAGTCATGTGGTTGCCATAACACAAGCTCTGCTTAGCTTGGGACTACATGATGCTGTGTGAAATGTCCAGCAATATTTATTTATTTATTTATTTATTTATACTCATTAGAAAAAGGTCTAAAACGCGGCGAAATTTTGTTATAGTAAAATATAAGCAGCTTTGTTTAAAAATTATAAATAACAGAAATATATAAAACCCTGTTGTCAGAAAGAGATAAATTATGTGCGTGCTGCGTGCATCGGAGCAAGACAAAGTGCGACTGAGTTGACTCAAGCTAATTAGCTCGACTTTTGTTCGCCACACTGAGCGGGGTACAACGCATCTACCTCAGTTTATATAAAAGATCATTGGTTTTAAATGTATTTATTGAAAAAAGTGCATAGTGAGTTGTTTGGTGTAGAGTTGGACTAGACATTTTAGAATTTTCAATACCTACATTCTACATTGTTTCACCAAACAAAACCGTACGCAATAACCCGCTCTCAGTAATCGGAATTACCTCCGTTTTCAAATCAGTTGACGCATTTCGCGTAATGGCCGGTTTTTAAGCGAGCTGTAACCGTAAACGGGAGCGTGGCGGACGCGCGTGTTGTCGTAAATCTGCGTCGCATGTGTATGTGCCCTTATTGTGAAAACTGTAATGGAACTAGAAGGACATCCTTTCTCTGCGGTGCCGCACGTGTGCACATGCCCTTACTGTGAAAGCTTTACTGAATTAACATGGCATGGAATAGAAGATTTAATTATTACTTGACGTGAAAGCAAGACAAACAAACAAACAAAATGGGTATGGATTTATTGAAAATAATAATTAGAACATAATTAACCTACTTAATCACTTAACAATAATAATTATAAAAAACACTCCCCCTGATAAGTAAACACCATAACTTCTACATATAAGCCATCAGCGATGAATCAAATACCCTTTACAGAATACCGTATCGACATCGGTCGAACGGTTTCGAAGACAAATGGGAACATTAGTTTGCAACAAACAAACTCATACTTCAAAATCATAACCCTTCTCCGTTTCGACGTGAAATACTACGCAGTAATGATATTAAAAAAATTATAGATAGTGTTTTTAGCGCGCGCAAAGTGAAGACTCGAAAATACCCCATTTGGGACGTCTTGTTTTTAATCTGTGTCAAGCAGGAACCGAGATGCTTTTTGTCACGTATAGTGAATTAAAAATACAACAAAAATGCTATTATGTTCTAATATGGTAATGTATCTATTAATTTGCGGAACTTGTCAACATAGGGTGCACTATGTTGTGTGGTGTGTATCGGTGTGTAATCCAGTGCGACCAGATTTTAAACAGGAGTAGAATCACCTAGCTCTTAAGACGTTTCAAAGTTGTACACTACTATGTGATCCTATTGAATAAGTGAATTTGACTTTGACTTTGAAACGTCCTTAGCTATGAACGTAACATATCTAGGTTATAATATCATTGTCCGCAGTATTCAAAATGTGCATGCATCTAAAACGCTACACACGAAATATTCACGAAAATTCCATCCTCCTCGCAATAAAATTATTCATAGGAGTTCATGTTCGGTCTCAAGAGGGCCGAAGCATCGACCTCTTAGGGCTCGTAGATGTGACGTACTGACTTGTTGCAGCGGGTGGTCTCAGAGGCCCCGAGCAAGAGGTGGTTACATGAAACATGAGTGTCGAGGCGTGTTAGAAACTCGATGTTTGCGCGCAAGTGTATTATGGTGGTACTATATCAACGCGTTCAGTGGCTAATATGATGCACAAGTAATGTGTGTCATGCTAAATCTGGAACTACCAGTCGGATCAAAAAAAATCTCCATTTAATAGCTCAGATCTTAAGGAAGGTTGCTATCCGTGCCTCCGTACCCATATTATAAATGTGAAAGTGTGTTTATTTGTCCTGCTTTCACGTCAAAACAGAGCGACGGATTCACGTGATTTTTTGTGTGGAGATAGTTGGAAGGCTGGAGAGTAACTTAGGCTACTTTTTATCCGAGTACCACGCGAACGAAGCCGCGGGCAGCAGCTAGTTTCTTATAAATTGAATGGCGCGTGCAAAAGCCGAGCACTGCTAGTAATTTATATAGCAGCATCTTGAGTAGACATAGGTACCTACAGCTTAGTTACCTATACACCTAACATGTATCATTCTATACTTATTGAAGCAATACCCGGTGCGGTCTCATAGGCCCCAAAGTGGACAAGTAGACTTACATTTAACATGAGTGTCAAACAAGGTTATTAGTAGCTGATATTGTGAGCGTACTATGAGAACTGGTTGTTTAAGTTTTGTTACCTGAAGCATAACATACCTAAAACATACTCAATCTATAAATACGTGAAGAAAAACCACTGTGGAGCCAAAGATGGATGAAGGTTTAAATAATTTATTCTCAAAAACACAAAGTCACTTACATGAGTATACTTATTTAGATTTTTTTGAAAATTTCAAAATATCTAGTACTCCTCCGCCAATCTTATACCAAAAAAGATTCGTCAAAATTTTCACGCTAAAGCCACCCAACCACCCACTTTCCACAGCCTAACCTTACTATGCCAGGCTAGTCAGGGCAAATCTGGGAACAGCACCAGCGCGAAAACAAAAACAAAAACTTGATGGTCTTCGACACGTGTTTCACCCCTCCACGGGGCATCCTCAGGAAATAATTGACTCCCTCTGTGTGCTTACGCTCGAAGCGACAAGACGTCTGCGCAAGCACACAAAGGGAGTCAATTATTTCCTGAGGATGCCCCGTGGAGGGGTGAAACACGTGTCGAAGACCATCAAGTTTTTGTTCTGCAAATGTGGGCATGTACCAAAAATGTAATTTGGACGCGCCTCTAACTACCCCCTTAGACATCTTCAAAGGATCTTAAAATGCCTGAAAGACATCTGATAAAATGTCAACCGAGACTTGGGGTCATGATCATGTTTCGTGTTTCATGTGTTTCGTTTTAAGATTTCAAAGCTTCCATCAAAATTGTTGCCCTGCATCACACCCCGGACACTCGACGAAATCTCTATGCAAAAGCGGCGTCTAACTGCCTATTTACACAGACACTACACAATGTCATTTTTGTACACGCGCAATTGTGTGCGTGAAGTAAGGTGTCACCGTATGAATAATTACAGTACACTGTGGTCTCGGTCTCGTCGTCGCGTCTGCGCACGTGGCGCGTCCTTAGCTGAAAGTCAGCCCCTCAACAGCTCAAATACGCTCGCGGGGTGAGGATGCCCCGATTGGTTGGGGGGGGGGGGGGCAGTGGCCATTCTATACTTAGTATTCTATGCCTGTATCCGAACCTTGTTTATTCATTTATTTATTACTTGAAGTAAGTATCGTCCAGTTCGTAAAACCCAAGTGTATCTGTGTGGATACTAAACCGTTTTGTAAACAAATGTGAACATTTTGTTTACAGCATACAGGACACGTAAAACTGAGTATCGACTTGATAGCTTTTGTTTATGACTTCCTAATGGCTGATATGTCAGAGGGTAAAAAGATTTTTATGTCTTTCAAAACTTTCGTGAGTTGTACTTGACATTATTTAATACACGGGAATTACTCACGTGAAAATATCGTCGATTTAGATACCGACAATGTTTCGATTCATCCGGAGAATCTTCATCTGGGTAAGGAGGGAGTTACGGCAAGGTTATTGTCATTATTGTTATTGTCGGTATCTAAATCGACGATATTTGTACGTGAGTAATTCCCATGTGTTAAATAATGATTTTTATGTGATTCATTTAAGATTTTTCCATTCAAGACCTTTTTGGCTCTCAAAATGAGGGGAGATCTTTGCTCATTTATTATTACCTACTAAGTAGTCCAGCACAACTCTCTTCATCCTTAGAATAAATAGTCCGTAGATCGACCCGTAAAATGCTAATGATTGTCTCTTTGTTTCAGGTAAGAACATTTTCATTACAACTTCGCTGCACGAAAGCGTCCGACTGGCTGACAGACGAAGAAATATGAATACTGGATAAGTCTTTACTTTTTATTTTAATTTATTTTCAGCGCTTTGAGTCTACATTTTTCATACCCACAGCGAAAATGTTGAACTCCTTGCCGGGGTCTGTATTTCCAGGGTGTCTTCATATCGAGAGTCAATAGGTTCCTTCTAGGAAAGCGTACTTCATCTTAGACCGCACTGTTGCTTTTCATTTGACAGGGTGTGGACAAACGCAACCCTATTTTAGATAAAAAATAAAAAAAAAAGTTGTGACCTACGACATAAAAATCCAGTCGATATAAAAACAAACTGTGTAGTTAAAAGTGTTTGAAAAATGTTGTTCAAAACAAGTCTCGCTCGTACTGTACCTATATTTTAAAGTGTTTTTTGGCGATTGATTTTATTACACATTCTGATAGAGCTCTCATGTAGACAAGTTAAAATCTAAAAAAATCGATTAAAAAAGTCGCATCCAGTAACATCGCTTCTTCGACATTACAGTTCAGTTCCACTACAAATCTTCTCGTCAGATTTACTCGCCGCTTGTTGGCAAAGTGTAGTCTGTGAAGTTGTACCGCAGAACCAGGGCTCTTTTAGTTTAGCATCTTCAAGCGCAGAATAAATAATAGTAGTACGGATAGAAGGCTCACTTCGCGAAAAAAAAAAAATAGCGACTCTTGCTGCGACGCAACAAAGTGCAATTCAGCTCGCGTAAGCGCTTAGTGCCTAGCGAGATATTCACCTAAATATTGGTGCTCTTTTTAACGCATAACCACAGAATAGGTAAAGAAGGCACTCCGCACTCTCGGTGCAAAGCTACAAGTACATTGGCGGGCCCGCCCGGCCGGGTCTTGGCAGGTAGGGTTCACACTGGTCGCACGGCTTGGCAGTTTTATTGGCTTATTTGACTACGGTCTTAAGTTTTGAAATTTAAAAAGATTTCTTAAACCAACTTATTTATTAAATTACTAGCAGCGCCCTCACGGCGTTTTTAATCTAGATAGATAGACCTTTGTTTAGCCACAATCTCACCTGATAGTAAGCGATGATGTAGCTGACGATGGATCACAAAGGTCTAAGACACCAATTCACTCTTGACTTGAAGAGACCCAGGTTATAGTTTCCGGGGAAAACAGAATAATAATAATAAAAGTATTTATTTTCAAAAAGGTTTGACAAAGGTATCACTTATACTATATTGGTATAGAAATATATTTTTATGTGGCTACCTACGACCTACTTTCGTCCGAGATTGGTATAGAAAGGAAAGAAAGTTGTCACGATAGCGCTAGTGAAACGTGCTACGTACAGCATTTTGTGTCAAAAATGTTTGGTATGCACGTCACTCCGTCTGCGAATATTGTTGGATTTCTCGCTGACATCTAAAGAAATACGAAAAATGTACCAGAGACTAACATAAGATTTATAAAGTAAAGTAGAAGAAGTAGAGCAAATAAGCGCTCTGGAAAATTTGCAAAATATTTATTCAGTTTTGCGTGTGAGCTTTGTATAGAAATGCGAATGAGGAAAGAAAATATTAACTTTATTCTATGTTACAAATTAAATGTGATGTACTGTAGAGCATTTTTAACCGACTTCAAAAAAGGAGGAGGTTCTCAAGTCGTCGGAATCTTTTTTTTTTGTTTGTGCTTTTTTTATGTATGTTCACCCATTACTCGGTGACGCCTGTAGGCCTACTCCCAGCACTAAAAACGATATATCGTGCCAATTATCGTAGTTCAGCCTAAGTTGGTGGAAGCCTAATTCGGAACATTAGACCAATATAAACTGAACTACGAATATTTGGCACGATATCACACGAATCGAAACATCATGACTAAACTAGTCATCATACGTATGTATTTACAAAAAAAGTATGTAAGTAGTACCTATATCAGTCATGTGGTTCCCATAGCACAAGCTCTGCTTACTTTGGGGCTACATGATGCGGTATTAAATGTAAAAAAAAATAACTCAATAGGTATTTACTTTCACTTAAAATACAAATTGACTTTTAAATTCATTTCTAAAGCTACTCTTTGACAGCAAAATTGGTTTCATAATTTGCAACAACCCTTTCTCAAATATGCCAAAGACTTCGTTAACTCGAAAGCAACATTTATTGCATCAAGTCCCAACTTTCTATAATGAATCCTAACTCGTTCGCTGAAGACTGTTTTTTGTAAATCGGAACTGCAGCGCTAAGTTGCAAAGTCGTTAAATTTATTTGAACAAAATACAGTGAGCAACGAAACATGATGGAAATTCTAAGTGTTAGTTATTACGTTTAAAATTGAGTGGTGTGACGGAGTTGAAGCCTTTGTCTATCATGCCTGTGTATATACTGTTTATATATCTGAGAAATTACCCTGTGGATAATCATGTTTAGGCAGTTGTCCGACCGCCGACGATGAACGAGAAACGAGTAGAACTAGAAACTATAAACGAGTTGGCGAGAAGCGAGTGTGTAGTTCCGATAGATTTGTCGATGGGCTATCGCTTATGGCGACGTGCGACGCGCACTGTGCAAAAATGACTGCTACTTAGCCTCTTGTCGAGTTCAGCTAGCATCGCTGAGCGAGTATTATCTTAGATAGCTCTTGTCGCCCAGAGACAAACTAGTGAAGAGAGTCCTCGCCGGAAATGTGAACAGTCAGCGATCAACTATTAATATATGTATCTCTTTTGTTTATACGGAATGTATATCTATTGTACGTTTCTTATGCGATAAAAGAGCCGATAGTTAGTCGTTTCCCCGCTCGCGGTGAGACAACTGCCTTATGCTGAGAGGAATGTTGGTGGTGGTGTACAAGTTTGCTCTGTTGACAATTAAAGTAGAGGCACGTCCAAATAGGTAGGTAGATATATACATATTTGGTACATGCCAACTTTTTGCAGAATTTGTGACTCCTCTGGTGTTGCAGGCTACGGTAACTGCTTACCACCAGGTGAGCTGTATGCTTGCCTGCTACATTATAGTATAAAAAACGAAACAAATCCATTGATACACGGCCAGGATTCGAACTCACGACCTTCGGATCGAAACCCGCACACTACACTTTACTTTTTAAATGTGACACAATAAAACTGGAATTGTTATCCAACTTTTGCTGCCGACTGTACATCTGTTAAGAAAAGTTGCTCGGAGCTTTACGAGCAACTTTTCTCGACGCTTGTAGTTACAAATTGGGTAAAAGTATTTTATAAAACTTTAAATCACTCGCTTTGCTTAGGATAAATTAAAACTTAGGCCGTGGTTACATAGGTAAGATGATGTTGACGCGACAGCGATAAAGACAAACTCCTAGAAATTAATTGGACGATTATAAGAAATGCTGGACATTTATATAACATCAAGTAGCCCCAAAGAAAGTTATGGGAAATGACTGATACAATTTTTTTTATAAAATAGAATATAAATAAATAGATTTTATAAAATAAGAATAGCCTATGTGTTATTCCAGAACCTAAACTATCTACTTTCCAAACCGGTTTAGTAGTTATGGGGATACGTGGTAACAAACATACACACACACAGTCTTTTACAGCTTTCGGCTAAGTTTAGAAAAAAACCGGAAGTTGTAAGTACTTTTAATTCTATCACGTCAAAAAAATCTTTATCTAAGTATTACAAACTTATATTTCCATGCTTAAAAGATAAGTAGGATAGCCAAATCTAGGCCTGCGACAGGCGAATTCCATGAAAACGTAATACCGAAATCATTTAAAATTAAAGCATATTTTTATCAGTTTATGTTGTTAGATTAAGAGAGTAGGTATTTATCTAGGTTCCTGTTACACTTTTGTTCCGAAAAACTTACCTAAAAAGAAATGTAAGCAAATTGAATTGAAATCTTTGTAGGTAGGTACACCAAAAATGGCATTTTTTTCTTTTCATTTGTTCTATAGTAAGTTTTTCGGAACAAAAGTGTAACAGGAACCTAGATAAATACTGCCTTTATCCAAATAATAACATAAAGTGATAAAAATATGCTCAAATTTTAAATTACTTTGGTATTACGTTCCTAGGTTCTTAGGTACGTTCGCCGGTCCCTTAGTTGGTATACCTTTATAATTGTAATACGGAAATCCCTTTCACAAACTCAGTTCTCAATAAATTGGTCATTCGATTAACCAGTTCAAATGTCTGGTTACCATTACGTGAATCAAATATGACGCGGGGGCATCAAACCCTGTTTTTACGAGCTCGCCAAATTAATTTGATTGTAAATGGATAGGTTTACGTTTATATTTATTTTGTACGCAAATACGTGGAAGATCAAACGGATACCTGATGCTGTTTGTTTGTATGTGATTAATTGGAAATGTTTCGTACTTTGAACTTTATTTCGTTGCGTAATTGGAATGTGAAAAGCGAAAAAGTTTGTTGTTTTTGTAATTACTTCATGGATATTTTTGCCAAGGGACATCAGTTTCAAAGTCAGCTTAAGGTCAACGTCGTTTATTTATAACTAGCGCGCGCTCGCGACTTCATTTGCGTACCTAATTACTTTTAACTTCCGAAAACATTGTACTCGTACATGTTTGTTCACCGATTACTCAAAGACGCCGGACCGATTTGGAAAATTATTTTTTGTTTGAAAGGGTAGATAGGTACTTATACTTTCCGATTGGTGCCACAAAAATTTGGTGAGATCTGTCGAAGATCTTCGGACTTATGAACAGAAATGCACCTCGAGAGTGCAGAAAATTGCTCAGCTTGTAACATTGAAGTCGGTGTTTTTTAATTTTTAGCCACTTGTTTTTCATTTCATTTCAAAATCCTAGTTTTCAATAAAACGAACACTAACTTATACGTCATAACAAACTTAACAACCATGTCACAAAAACGTTTCATAATGAGCTGAATATCTCGCTATTGTGTAGCGTGGTAGCAGCGCCACACAATTTGACGTCGCTACGCTCGCTCGGTTAATAAGTACGTTGACAAGTTGTCGCGCGCTGTACTTATTACTCGTTCACGCCCCGATAGCTGAATTTACTATACTTAGGTGTTTACATCTTTAGATGTTGATTTATCTTTACTAAATGTTTTTTTAATGTAGTTAAAGTGTATGAGACGAATGGGGTGTTTCAGTATCGTAGTGAATGGAAATCCGTGATCTCTGCCTTTTCTTTGAGAAAGAGGTGTGATATTATGTGTGAATGATGATTTATACGGTATCAAGAGGTAATGTTAGCCTTCATTTAACGAGACACTGTAGTGCCTGAGACATTGTTGAGATGGAGCACGCTTGCTCATCACCTAAACCATCCTCTCAGCTAAATCGGCCACATCCACAGAAAAAATCATGGGCAATACGTGGCCTCACGATGTTTTCTTTCACCATTTAAAGCTTGTGTCAAAGTGCATGTTAATTTTTCTAAATGAAAAAACCATCACACGGCTGGAATTCGAATTCACATCCTTCGGATAAAAAGTAAATAGTAAACTCGACTTAACAACCAAAACAAGCTTAACACAGGGTGTAAATAAATATATATATGTATGTCGCAGCCAACTGGTTGAATTAGCCATTCAATTAAATGCCTAGCCATTTCATTGAGTGCCGCCATTCAATTAAATGGCTAGGCATTTAATTGAATGGCTAATTCAACCAGTTGGTTGCGAGGAATCATTGAAGCGTTTGAAACGTTCAACACTCTGCCTGATTGAAAGGCCGCCATTTCATTGAATTAGTATGTTTTCTGCCACCGCGGCGCTACTTTCGCTTTGTTCACAAGATGGCATCTACAGCTGGTGTTTCTTGTATGTTGTGTGTTGTTTTGTCATGAAAAATAAACAAAATAAGTTCCCAGTGTTATTCGTATGCCACAAAATAATGGATTTACTTTCGAGCAGCCTTTCTGGTGTGTGATACGCGTGCTATAAAAAAAAAACCAAAACCTACTTACTTTTTCTGTGTGCAAGTGAACCGCCTAGCCATTTCATTGAGTGCCGCCATTCAATTGAATGGCGGCGCTCAATGAAATGGCTAGGCATTTAATTAAAGCTTGTTTTAGCATGCGGTATTCGTTCATTAAAAAATGACATTGTAATTAACTATTGCAAGCTCGGTGGTTTTGTTAACGAGATCTGGTTGCGCTGAGTTTTTTTTTTTAAGTTGGTAAGGTTTTTCAAATACTTTTAACCCCGACGGAAAAGTGGGGTGTTTTTATTAACATAAGCTTATCTTGTGTCACTAACGAGTATCAGGGAAAAAAAAAGTTTTTACTATGTCAACGTAAGGTTTGGTCGTCCTGTTAAAATTAAATAAATAATAAAATACTAAAACGAAAGCTGAAACGCTACTCAAATATTTGAGGCGTATTTATTTATTTGAGATGTTCAATTGTTCATACTCTTCAGAATCGTATTAAAAACGACAGTTAATATCAAAGTTAAGCACCACTTAAACTAAGTACTTAACGTTTAAATATTCGGTTGTAAGCCCTGTATCTAATATTTAACCTTATAGTTCAAAAGTTTATTAATACTCACTAAGGTTTATTACGATTCACGAACATGAATTTAATTTATTATATTCCACCCTAAAAACTTTGTAACCTTTGTGTTCAGGTTCTTGGGCACATTTGCACCAAACTGGGTTAAAGTTGTCAGTTAAGTTAAACCTCTGTTATGTCCCAACTCAATCTAGCCTTTGCCTCATCGAAAACCGATCAATCGTTCCAAATTCAAAATTTCCTGACGAAGTTCGCGACGTCACATCGGAAGTTTCACTGTTCCGCTCAAGTTCGCAATTAATATTATATTGTCTTACATTGTACACTAGTTTGCAGCTGCGGGTTTACTTGATTTACTGAGAGAATATAGTTTTTTTCAGAAACTAAACTACTGCCTACATACATTAC
This sequence comes from Camptogramma bilineatum, assembly GCA_958496255.1. NCBI lineage: Eukaryota > Metazoa > Arthropoda > Insecta > Lepidoptera > Geometridae > Camptogramma > Camptogramma bilineatum. Next base: position 15,484,515 of record OY292453.1, read on the forward strand.
TTTATAAAATACAATAAGAACCAGTTGAAACACCTTAGGATCGTTGAAAATGATCTATAGGTAGCTCCACTGATCCAAGCCACTGCCAGTCGGAAGCGTGCCCAAGGCACTGGCAGCATTACCGCGCTGTATGGGGTTTATTACAAATCATATTCTCGTTTTTAATATTTTTTTCTTTTAAAATAAGTAATTACTTACTAATATTATTTTGAAAGTTTGCGAGCATATTTGGAGCATAGTTGTTTAAATCACACCTCAACCAGCGTAGATAGAATTGGTTGGTACGTACCTAGGTATTTACAAAAAGTATACCTAAAAGTAGTATCAGTTATTTAGTTCCCATAACACAATCTCTACTTACTTTGGGACTAGATGATGCTATGTTATGTGTTATTTATTATTTACTAGCTGCTGCCTGCGGATTCGCTCACGTGGTACTCGGATAAAACGTAGCCTATGTTACTCTCCAATCCTCCTGTCCACACTAAAAATCACGTCAATCCTTCGCTCTGTTTTGACGTGAAAGCAGGACAAATAAACAAACAAATAAACACACTTTCACATTTAAAATATGGGTACGGATTTTAAATTCAGTGACTGTTATTCAGAGTTTGTAATGCACAAGTGAAAACATGGCGAGTTTTATAATAAAGGAGAAATCATACAAACATTTAAAAGACATAAAAGTATATGTAGAGATTTAGGTATTCGAGCACCAATCATGTTATATCTTTGGAATTGCTCACCGGCTTGTGTTGGCTTACCGAATTCTGCGTATCAATCGCCTCAGATAGTATTAAAAGCATTAAAAGCTTCACATCCACGTCATGATTTAAATCAGGTACGAAGAATTTTAATTCAAATCCGGTGTTACAATTGCTGAGGAATGTTGCATCGGATATTGGTTGTTTAGGTATTTATGGCGAAATGACGCGTTATCTAAAGACCTATTCATATGTAAGCGTTTTCCGCTATTGCTTTGAGTAGCGAAAATCGAGTTAATATGATGTTTCGCTGACGACGCGACGCTGGCTCTGTTTCATGCAAAAAGATTCTGATAAGGAAATTACGGTTATAATTATAAGATTTATTTTTGGCATACGTCCATACGTATTGAATTGATCTAAATCAATGCACTTTTAAATGCTGAAAGATTTTTTTAAATATGCAGTGGTTCTACAGATAACCCTTCACATTCACATAGCCTCATAAAATCTCACACAAACAAAACAAATGTGTTCTTTTTTATGATAGATATCTGTTCAGTATTGATGCCCAAATAGACAGGGGCCCTAGCCATATTACACGATCTATCGTCGCTGTAGAACGATCTATCGCCGCTGTAGAATAGAATACTTCAAAATGTATAGGAATTGACGTTCTGACCACGTGACTCATCTACTTGAAACGTCAAATCCTATACATTTTGAAGTGTTTCTATTCTACAGCGACGATAGATAGTGTAATATGGCTAGGGGGGCAGATTCGATGGTCAAGTGATGTTCAGATTATGCCGTGAAAGCAGGACCTGCTGAAATAAAGGCCTATGACCCAGTGGGTGCAACCGGGTTGAATAAATAGATAAAATAAAAATATGCGAGAATTCCGCAAGAAAATAGACATGATTTTAGAATACACAAAGTTTAATTTTAAGGGTTCATCGCATGCCTATACCCAGCTCTAATCGAATCGCGCCACCGCATTACGGCACAAAATAATAGTTTAAACAACGCTTTCGACAGTGTTAATGAAAATTCGCGGGTTAACAGCTGTTAATTCGCACGTCTGCGCCTAGCTTTACAAAATCGGCGTGTTTAATAAGCTTTTGTTTTAATGAATACTTAAATTACTTTTGTTAACATCCTGTTTGAATAAAGTTTTTTGGAGAAAATGATGTTCGCTCTGAAAAAGTTTTCCCATTTAGTATTTAGGTAATAAGGTTCTTTTAGATTTAGATAGTAAAGTGTCTTTAAAAATCTTATTAAAATTATACTAACAATGCTTTTTTATGAAACAGAAATATGAAATAAAGAACTACGATTCTAGTTCTTAAGACGTGTCAAAGTGATCTTATTGAAAAAAATATTTTTACGTGATAACGTCTTATAAATCGATGAACGCTGGCTGCATGCACGAAAAAGTGTCACGTTCCGCCTGAGCCGAGCGTGCAAGCGAGAGCGCGGAACAAGTGATAGAGAGGCACGATCGTTCATCAATGTTTTCTTAAGACGTTATCACGTAAAGGTATCGTCCATAAACCGACTTTACAGACAACTATTATTATTATTATTTTAACGTAAAATCCTCAACCAAATTAACTTCATGAAGAAACAAGTACACTCGCGAACTAAAACACATCTTTTAAGTTACACACACGCGGTAAACTTCAAAGCAACCGTTCGCGTTGCCTTTGAGCGAAACTAGCTCCAGAAGTCCAGACGCGTGTTTCCTGCGAACCACTCTGTCTAGTGTAGGAGATAGAGAGAGCTCACTCCAAAAAAACCTCACTTCACATATTATACGAAAGAAAGAAAGAAAATACATTTATTTGTTGCAATGCAAGTGTAGATGTTCACAAACCACATAAAAAGGTGCACAGAAATTAAATATTAGGTGTTTTTTTCCGAAGTGTGCTTCTCCCGGTGTTGACCATCTACACATCTACATTGCCATACGAGGATTCTTCTTGCAAAAATATCGCCTATTTAGATACCGACAATGATTCCTCGAATCTTTATCCGGGTGGAAGGGTTTCGCGTTCGCATCTCATACCTATCGCGTCCGCATCTAATACTTTATGAGCCATATATTGTACACACCGTAACATAATTATGTTGCTTGTTACGTTTTTAAATTATCATTGTTAATCCACTTTTAAAAGTCAGAATCCACAATCAAACTTGCACGAAGAATGGAAGCGCTTAGTTTTGAGTGTTGCTAATGTCCAAGCATTTTTTTTAATGGCGAACCATTCATTTTAACTATCAAGAACGACTAAGTAAGCTACACCGCGCTTCATATACGTTTATTTGTCTTGATAAGGTACAAACTTGAGATGATACCTCAAATTTCAGAAGCTCACGAGCTTATAATATTTGGAAATAAAATAAAAATATAAAACCTAATAGTAATCTTAGCATAGTTTCATAACTAGCACATTTAAGTGTGCACCTTTAAGTGTAGTGAGCTAGCCACCTCTCAAAAATGCAGTGAAAGATAACCACATCTGTGTCCTGTTGTGGGCACCACATCCGTAAGCGAAATCCGATCTAGACTTGCACTTGTTCATTCATTATGGACTAGTGTATCTACGAAATTTGTATGTATGTGCAATATCACGAGTTGTACCCTTTTACCTTAGACTTAATTTAATTTAAGCTTTCCCTATCCTCAAAGGTTTGCCGGAAGAAAACTCTTGTTAGGGTGTACCTACATGTAATTTGGTTAAGTTTTTCTGTATGTATTTTTGTGTACAATAAAGAATAACGATACATTTTTCGATTTCTTTTATTACCTTGATTGAAACCATTTTAATCTCAAATTTTCAGTCTCACAGAATCTTTTTAACATGGCTCAAGGCACGACTATGCCTGCTTAACAGATCCACGTCTTAATTTATATATTCAAAATATTTCTGAAATTTTACTTTGTAATAAAAAAACTTATTTCAGAAGAACGCTGAATACTTGTGAAGTTAATAATAAATCTACAACGTTTATGACTACAAGTAATTTACAAAAACCTAATAAAATATACACCAACCATTCCAATTAAATTACAATTTGTAAAATTGCGCCCCGACGAACCGAAGAGCACTCGTAACATTTTTATTAAAGTTGAAGGTACTTAATCCCGAATAACTGCCGATGTCAAAAGCACTTTTGTAACTAGACGTGGTTAGTGAATTGACGTGTCGAGTCACGACATTGTATAATTTCTAAAATGAAACAAAAATGAAATATAAACAAATAAATAAATATTGCTGGACATTTTGACACAGCGCCATCTAGCCCCAAACTAAGCAAAGCTTGTACTATGGGAACCAGATAACTCATAGAATACTTAAATATTTTGTAAATAATTATACATATACTTATAATACTTTATAACACCCAGACACAGAACAAACACCTGTGTTCATCACACAAATGTTTGTCCTGGGTGGGAATCGAACCCACAACCTACAGCGCGGAAGGCAAACCTACCAACTGAGCTAAGAGGCCAGTCAATAAGATCACAACTGTATACGTACATTCTCTCAGATCTTTTTAGGCATTTTAAGATCCTTTGAAGATGTCTAAGGCTGTAGTCAGAGGTATGTCCAAATACATATTTGGTACTGCCCACCTTTTTGCAGAAGTTAGCATTCCATACACTTTTATTATTTAAATATACAATTGCCTTTTAGTATTAAAATCCAATACCCGCACTCGGTCTCGCCATATTCTTTTATTTATGTCTGAACTCTCTAGTCCAGTTACATTATTGAATCCCTCAGAATATTTAACCTGATCCTCAATGGGCTTCTATTTCCCTCCAAAAACCTTGTTTATTTCTCTATTCCGTGGAACTGATTCATAGCTAAGATAAGTTAGCTGGATCAGTCGTATAATAGTTTATTTTACCATGTGTAAATTGATTTTTATTACAAAGACAATACCATTAAAACCATTTTTTTTTAACTAAAAGTCTCTCGAGCTGCATTTCTGTTCATAACTCTGAAGATCCTCGACATATCCTCACCAATTTTTGTGGCACCAATCAAGATTAGTATACCATTTCAAACAAAACAAGAATTTTCCAAATCGGTCCGTCTTCAGGCGTCTTCGAGCAATCGGTGGACATACATTAAAACAATAATAACATTTATAGAAAAAAAGATTCTGACGTATTGGGAACCTACTCCATTTTTAAAAGTCGGTTAAAAACTGCAGTTTCCTGGCAACAGATAGTGTTGATAGCAATTCGTTTAAACTAGGTTTCAATGGAGTTCAAGAGCTGTCAGTGTCATTTTTTGCCATGAAAAATTGGTAACTCGATTATTATTACTTTTTGCACAAGTGTAAGTTTTCATCCAGTGATCTAGCTGTTTCAATCTCCATGTAATTTCCCTTTGATATCCAATGCGAATCCTTTCGGGTAACCCGAACATTTGGCCGGTACATATTTCAGTCGCTATTGCAAAGCGAATTCCATTAGTATGCCTCTGATTTTTGTAGTTGTAATAAGTTTGATGGAGTTAGCTTTGCGGTATTCGTCTAAAAGATATTGAGACATATAGAAATCACATTGGTATTATAAATTCGAAAATGTCTGTAAGAGGTCACGCTGAAATGGCTGAGCAGATAGATGTATATATAAATGTTGATGCACGCCCGGTTTCGAACCTGTGACCTTCGGATTCTAAGTCGAGGCACTAACCCACTCGGCCAACACGGCTATACTCGGCCAACACGGCTATATTCGGCCAACACGGTTATATTCGGCCAACACGGTTATATTCAGCCAACACGGCTATAGCCATCCGAAGCACGATTCCAAACTTCGGTGACTTAGTATTTTGACTTTTAAAAGCATCAGCTAATGGTCCATTTTACTTATAGATTTTATGAAAGCTTATTTGTGAAATTTTGTCGATTTCAGGTAAGTGCTCCGAAAGCGTTGTGTAACGGAAAGGTTCCGATTGCTTCCCGCTGTTCAAACCAATTTGCAGTAAGTGACAAAGACATGTACAGTACATTCGCCTTAAGTATATAAACTTTAGTAAAGCTTTAAGCGCATTTCAGACTACGCTATAATATAATAGCATATAGTTCATAGCACATCAATATCGCGTACTATGACGACCATACATTATTATGGACACGTTCATACTTTACTGTACGATATATTATTGGCTTACTATAATAATGTAGGTACTCGTATGGTGCGCGGTATTGTTTTGCTATGAACTATTTCAGGTATGGGCAACCTTTAAAAGTTGCGGGCCAAACTTTAGGATGTTGAAGAAGTCGCGGGCCATAGATATAAAATAGCGTAGATATTAAAAAAAACCGGTTATTTTTTATATTTCACACACATTCGTTTTATAGGTGCTCTTAGATATGCAAACAAATCATTTTCTTTGCAAATGCTCTTAGTTGCGGATACTTTTCTTCCGCAAGGTTTGATCTGTAGAAGTCACTTAGCTCTACGTCTTCTGACTTTACGCGGGATGGATCAAAAGTCGGGGCGGGCCGCATCCGGCCCGCGGGCCGAGGGTTGCCCACCTATGAACTATATGCTATATATTACAGCGTAGTCTGAAATGCGATTTAGTTTACAAAGCATTGTTGGGTATACTCGTATCACTATGCTGATATTTCTTAGATTGTCTATTATTCACAGGGTTGTCTGGTAGAGATCGATATTTAGGCTTAGTAATTTAAAAATCTAGGTTTAATACTAAAAAAGCCTTACCTCAAATTCCCTTAGTGAGTTTTTTTTCTATAGGGACTAATCTAAAATTATAAACGTTAAATATTTTATGAACTTTGCCGATGTCATTCTCTTTCGAGCCAACCTGTACCTCGGATTTGAACTGTCAAAATGGGTGTCACGAGCACAGAAATGTAAGTGACAACAGTATCCCATCACTCCTCACGCTTGGCAGCTTTCCATAACTTTTTTATAACAACCAGAATCACAATATTCTACCCTATAACTTGTGGATAGAGATGAAAATTCTTTGACAGTTGTAACTTCCTCTGATATGTGAGCCGAGGATCATATTGACTTCCCGATATTTATTATAAAATATTGGTGACGCGTACTGTATCAGCAGTATCTTTACAGCTACATATAACGTTGCTAATATTGGAATAGGGAAAGAAAATAAGAAATAAGCCACACACCAGTAATATAGATTATGATAGATATAGGACCCAGAATACTACCCCGTTGTACCCAGAAAAAATTAACCTTAAAAATTAGCAAGGTTTTTTATCACTTTGATGTCAATAGAAAAAGATGACAATAGATTTAGCAGCCGTATCAACCTGATACCCTGGTTCACGACGCAGACCGAAAGTATTATGGCACTTGTAATCATAATCATAATCAAAAGCTTTATTCACTTCAAAAAAAAGTACAACACAAGCAGAAACAATAAACTAATAAAATTGCGACAGTGGAAATGGTCGTCACTCAGCATAATGCAATAGATGAGCGGGTATGTCACCATTACGCTGGTATTATGTGACGCCAGAGTATGCAACGCAGTAGTTGTAGTAAACTAACTTTGACTTGTACAAAACTAAATGACTTTACCAAGAAACACATAACGTAAGCATAGAAACTGCTTTCTGCTTAAACGTATCATTAAGCTATACTTACTGAATTTCTCCGTATTTGTGCAACAAGTACAATAAACTAAATCTGTAGTTGCTATGTCGTGAACGTGTGAGCATAGTTTAGGTGCGACAGCTTGGGGCATTTTGGCAAGTGCTAAACAGGGTGTTGGCCTAGTAAAATGTACTCTCAACTTTCAATTCGAATGTTGCGAGTCCAAAATGTTCAGAAAATTCATATTTTGTAAGTAAATTCGTATGAGCAAGTGGCCAACTCTGGTGACTTAGTTTTTAGGCCAACTAAAGGCCTCTGTCATGGCCTAACAACTTAAAAGCCTGGATCGATAATATAACGTGCCCTTCGAAGCACAGAAGCGCTCAGCTCGTTCTCAGCTCCGTTAAGGCGTAACAACTTAAAGGCCTGGATCGATAATGTAACGTGCCCTCCGAAGCAGGGAAGCGCTCAGCTCGTAATACCACTTGCAGGTCCATCCAAATTGTGACCGCGCGCAACGCTGCTTAACTTCAACGATCAATCAAGAACGTCTAAGCAAGCTAAGCCACGAGCGCTTCAGTTTGCGCATTAACAAGAGCTCTCTAGTAACTTAAGTACTTACTTACTAACACGAGCTCTGAATAGAAACATCGAGAAAAACCCCACAGCTTTGTCAGATCTTCACGTTTTGACTGCCTTACCTGCTAAAGGGGCTGGTTTAGTTGAGAGGATGGTTTCGGTGCTGGGCAAGCAAGCATGGAGTACCTATGCTTGCCCAGTTCCGAAACCGTGTAAGCATACTAGTTTTGAAAGATTTCGTGCTCTTTCAAAAGTCTGTGGTACAGTCAGCAAAAAAAATCTATGAACATTTTGAGATATCTTTTTTTATATATCTACTGAACACGTGGAGTTGTAATCAAAATTATTCGCTAATGCTTTGCCCTCCTCTATTACTAATTTTAAACAAAAGTTACCATCACGTTAAGAAAAAAAGACTTGAAAAACTCAAAATGTTCATCGATTTTGTCGCTGACCGTACACGGTACACATTCGCAATGACTTCAGATTCAAACCGCGAAACAAAGTTTATTACGTCATAAACTAAGTTTCCAGCCACAATTCCTAAGCTCCTGATAGCGATGCTATCTTCAGATCCATCTTGTCCGCTGCAGTCCTAGTTTACGAGTTACTGTTGCTAGTAAATTGTTATTTCTTGGTTTCGCCTAAGGCACCTAAGGTAAACCAGTAAATCGGTGAAAATTTAATATCTATTTTTAAGCAAATTGAGCTTAAAATGGAGTCAGGAGCTGTTCAATCGAATACCTCAGAGAACAGTACCTACCTGTATTTCAGTACAGTATCATAGAAAGCGCTCGTGGCGTAGCTTGCTGAGACGTTCTTGATTGATCGTTGAAGTTAAGCAGCGCTGTGCGCGGTCACAATTTGGATGGTTGACCGCAAGTGGCATTACGAACTGAGCGCTTCCGTGCTTCGGAGGGCACGTTAAATTGTCGGTCCCGGCTTTTAAGTTGTTAAGCCATAACAGAGGCCTTTAGACGGCCTAAAAACTCCGTCGCCAAAGTTGGCCATTTGTTCATACGAACTTACTTCTTTTAGTATCATTTGAATCAGTTCATGGTTATTTTTTCGCACCTTGGGCATATAGTCGTGGGCATGTTTTTTTTTAAACTTATTACCCCCGGAAACTACTTTTAGGTACCATTTTACTCGAACATCAAAGTTCATCCACTATTTGTCCACGCCCGGTGTGTTGTGTGCGCGGCGAGGTTTGAGCAAACAAACTGCCAATCAGAATCACGTTGTACACACATTTAGTGAAAATGATTTTGCGACAAGCATTGCCAAGAAAAAGTAAAGGATTTTGTGATGGATCAGACTGATACGAAAGTTTTGAATGGAACAAAACTATGACAGGACCTTAGATAAATACTGCATTGATTTAAACCATATCATCATTATCCTCACACTGTAATATTATAAAAGCGAAAGTTTGGATGTTTGGATGTATGTATGTTCCTCTAAAACTCGACAATCACCGAACCGATTTGGCTAAAATTTAAAATATAGATAGATGATGACCGAGAAAAATTTGCTTAAATATTAAATGATTTTGGAATTACGTTTGTATGGAAATTCGTAAGTCGCGGGCCTCTTAATCACAAGGCTTAAATAGTATTTGCTACAAAGAAACATATCACTTATAGTTTTGTTTTCTGTGAGATCAATAAAAACGTTATTATTTTATATATATCCTTTCTTATATAATATATCGCTATAGTAAACAGAAATGAAGGCTTTGCCACATGTCAATACACTCCTAAATTACGGAACGCTCGACATTGCGACGCGCGGCACGATCTGCCAAATATATTACCACAAAATCGGTGATGAAACTCCATTCGTATTCAGCATACGTTTTGTTTACCTTTCAGCAACAATTTGGCTGGAATTAAACATACCTGAGTTAAGTTTCCGGGGTGTAAAGCATTTAATTGCAATTATGTTGAGTTGGAGCATATTCACATGAGTCAGGAGGTATAAAGTTACGAAGGTACGAAGTGTGCGAGGAAAATACGAGGATGTGTGCCAACTTGCATAAGATTGGGGTAAAGGTGGGAGAGATCGCGATGAGTCTGAAAAATTTTTGTTTAGGTACTTATTTCAATGGGCCAAAATCCGTGCGCAAAAAAATGTGTAAGTATACATACTTACTAAATTTTTTTTCTTGAAATTCCAAATTTAAACTTTCTTAGAACTCGATTCTGAATTTGCGACGACGCAACGATATTTCCGCATTTTAAATTTAATGGAATTACAATTAATATGATCTTGAATACTTACAAACTTATGTTTTTCGAAAAAGTAAATTTTGGCTTTTTCCCACTCAACTGAACTTAAGATGAAATCCAAAACTGTTTATTTTAGTTACGTTACGTTAGTTAGACAAGTTACGTTTGAAATCTCTTTAAAATAGTTGAACTTTAAAACTTGATAAATAATCTCGAAGAATCCTTTCAACGTTCAAGATGAAAAATCCATCATAACTGTCATGTGAAGAATCCATGCATGCTTAATAAAACCAAGCTCAGCTCGGAATGTTCAATTTGAAGCTACATGATAGCTCGGGCCCATCAATCTTCACAGTGTATCGGGTAACACACCGAAAAATGGCTAGGGCATAACGAAGAGAAATCGCTTTCCATATCATAAATCAAACGGTATTGAATTACTGACCAAGGGCCGTACTATGGAAATGGTCTTTACACGGACACGCTTTTGCAGGAAAACGAAACAAAGCATTTGAATACGCGGTGTGTGTCGCGGGTGAGTGCGGTCGGGGAAAAAAATTGGTAGCACAAATTGTAAGCTTGTTTTTTTTATTCTAAAAGCAAATTATAACATTTGTTTTAGAATAAGAGATCGTCTGAGCATTTAAAAAAATATCTAACGATTGTTTCTTGATTGTGGTGTTGAGTTTCTGCTTAAATCTTCATAGCATACTGAATATTTGAAGATGTGAAGCATAGCAAGCAACTACAACAGCGCGCCCCCCACTACTCCCTCCGCGACCCTCGTCCCGCGCCGAGCGTTACATTGCTCGCAGTGTGAGACGCGACCGCGAGGAGTAACCTTGCCGCAACTCCCTCCTTACCCAGATGAAGATTCTCCGGATGAATCGAAACATTGTCGGTATCTAAATCGACGATAATTTTACGTGAGTAATTCCCGTGTGTCAAATAATGTGAAGCATATTTTCTTTTGAATGATGTTTTGTAAATTAATATTCATGAATAATCCGCGAGCTTACTTTTTTTTCTATATTCATCATCATCAGCCTATAGCAGTCCACTGCTGGACATAGGCCTCCCCTAATGAGCGCCAGCGCGCCCTGTCTTCAGCTTGAAGCATCCAACTTGTGCCGGCAGCCTTTCGCAAATCGTCACTCCACCTGGCAGGAGGCTTTTCTATATTAAACGTTTCTAATAATGTTGTGCGCTGCAAATAGCTTTTCGCGTTTTTTATGCGTACGACAATAGCGTGAATGTGCGTCCGTGTAAAGATAGATATCGAATGCGATGGCACGCGGAAAAGTGTTTTCTTTTGTGGAGTCGCATTCCTCTTTGTGCGAAAGGACATTTTCTACGGTTATTAATAGTTTTTATAAGTACTTTCAAAAGAAAAATATATTGATATGACTTTTCATAAAAATGTTAAAGGTAATATTGCCGTTATAACGGTAAATTAAACAAGCTTTTATTATTAATTTAAATAAAAAATCTGACTGCGGGTATGAAAGATTCAAAAGCAAAAACAAAATTTTACCCTCCCCCTCACTATTTTGTCGAAGTTTTAATAGCCTATAGCACTCCCACAATCAACCTAAATCTAATGATACCTCATACGTTAAAATCCATCGACATTACTTACATACACCTCTTTTCTGCGAGCAGTGGAGTAAAAAATATATGAAGGCCTAAGCATAGAAGATCTCAAATACCTTCTGGCATTCAGATCGGCTGTCGTTAAGCCATGATGGAGGTCTTTACGCGGCCTAAAAACTCCGTCAGTTGGCTACTAGCTCATACATACAAAAGCGTTTCAGATTCCATGAATCATTGTGAGAGTAGTTACAGGTAAAATGTCAATCCAGAAAAGTAGTAAAGAAGCAAACAATTCGACAACATGAAGTAGGGCTCTCCTCTTGTCGACAGATAGGTCCATTCACTCCAACGTGCAATATTCGCTGTGTATCGGGTGGTCATCGATATTGCTGCGTGATACGAGTTATTCGTGATAAAACCGGTGGGCAGAAGTCGTCACACAATGCCTGCTGCAGAGTCATTCTGTAAACTCACTTCGAACGTTGAAGAGCTGAATCCGCTGTTTTCAAATTTCGTATTCGAAATTTGTATCTCACAATACATTCTTGTGTATTTAGTGAGCTCGGTCACTTGAGTGAATTCGAAGTGAGTCTACAGAATGACTGTAGATAGGTGGTAGATAGAGGTGACGATCTCGATACCTTTCGGGAAGGCTGGTGGGAAGTGGCGGGTGATTGCCAGTATTAAAAGAAAATGGGGGAGACCTTTAAGGCTGCCGCACACTTATCCAAGCCGAATGAATCGAATTTTAGAATTCTTTATATGAAATCGTATGAAACCTCGCACATCTGCCCGCGTTCGCGATTCGACGAATCTCGAAGTACTTCGAGAATTCCGCGCAGATGTGCGATCAGTCTTACCCAGGAGTGGGTTGAAATAGTTAATTACAAAAAAAAATTGTGATCAAATTCTAAGAAAAATATTGGGAAAATAAACAGCGAATTCGCTGAAAGGAAATTGATTAGCGCAGGTAACAAAATAAACTTCCTGCAGAGAAACCGACAGAAAAACAATTATCGTCTAATGAATGTCTATCAAACACTGAATAGACAGAGTTTATTGATTTGCGATTGTGTACTCTAAGCTCGCTGAGTAAGGGCTGGTATTCCGAGTTTCTGTTGGAATTGCACATTAGTGTATATCTATTGGCTATTGGCGGGAATACAACGTCAGATACGATTGCCTGTACGATATTTGTGTCCTATTTTACTAGGAATATGATAATAGAATGAATAAGGCAAAAATGGTGTGTCAAGATTATATCAAAATATCTGGGCGACTGAGCTATGCTCGGGTGCAAATAGAGAAAAAATAAACAAGAAAAAAACATAAACTTTCACTGGCTGAGATTTGAACTCGAAGCCTACGGCTGAAAGGCGGACACCCAATCCACTCGGCCACTTTAATCTCAACAAATACTGTGAAATTACGAACCACATTAAATGGTAAATCTTTTTGCATGAAAATGCCGAGAAAACGAATTTTCCCAGATACGAGATCGATTTCGATCGCTAGATCGATTTTTCACCCCCTTAACCCCCGTACCGCAAATTTCATCAAAATCGTTAGAGCCGTTTTCGAGAACGTGAGTACAGACAAACAAACAAACAAATAAATATTGTTCGTTTAATAGAATAGGACATAGTAATTAGGTACTGCCGCAGCCCGCAAGTGCAGCTGGGCGAGTATGCGGGCCGAAGCGCCGATGTAGATGCCTGGACAGATTTGGAAAATTCTTTTTGTTTTAAAAGGGTATACTTTCCGATTGGTGCCACAAAAGGTATGGATCTGTCGAGGCTCTTCAATTTGGGTGTCTTCAAATCGAGAGTCAATAGGTTCCTTCTAGGTAAGCGTGCTCCATCTTAGACCACACTGTTGCTTTACATCAGGCAGGGTGTGGTCATGTGAACCTATTTTAGTAAAAAAAAATCTTTAAAGTTATGAACAGAAATGCACCTCAAGAGTGCAGACTCAGCTTACAACAGGGAAGTCGGTTTTTTTAAACGACCGCGCACAACGTTGCCTAACTTCAACGATCATTCAAGAAAGTCTCAGTAACGCGAGCGCTTCAAATGCTGATATCAATTTGTAATATCTTCGTGTATAAAGCGCCTTAGTCACGTCTGCACACGAAGCTAGTCAATATCCGCTCAGCTCGGTCCAAAGTTATGACTTAACCTTTATATCTGTGACTGTATCGTGTATTGCTTTGTTTTCAGTTGAATATTACATGTGGCATCGGAACTTTGGTCAAAATACAGCTGAGAGAAGATCCAACATTTCTCTTAGCTGTATCTGTTGTGTACCTATTGAATTTGTGGGTTGGGTTCATATGGACTAGATTGAATATGGCCTTTATTGGAAAACTAGCTTTCGCTGGCGGTTTCGCTCGCTTGGTACCCGGGTAAAGAGACTGTCCGATTCCAGGTCATTATCTATCTATAATTGAAATTTCAGCCAAATCGGTTCAGTGGTTGTCGAGTTATAGAGGAACAAACATACATGCATCCATCCAAACATCCAAACTTTCGCATTTATAATAGTGTAATGTGATAAGTAGTGTGAAATGATTGTCTAGATTTTTAAATGATGAACAAAATGTATTATTTTACGTTCTTGGCACCAATTTCTAAACGAGAATATTGTGTTTCTGCAAAAAGAAAGCTGTACAGTCAACGAAATTTCCTTTTTCATCAAAGATAAAAAATACAATAAGATTTGTCTCATTGTAAAGAAACATGAAAAGTTTTGTCGATGTAGCACTGACAATGTTCGATTGTATAGAATCTTCATCTGGGTGAGAGTGGCAAATCAGCCCATCTTGTGTTGCCACAATACGCGGTGTTTTTTTTTTTTTTTTTGTAGGTAACCTTAAAACGGCTTTTGTTTTTATTAATAAGGCTAGATTCGACCAAAAGTCATCTTACTCCAGAGTAACTAGCCGACATAATTCGAAATACAATTGTTTACAAAGCGCAACCGATCATTATTATGTGTGTACCTACATTATCCTGGTTATAAGGTGTCAACTTTACAATGTCAAAATATTCAAACAAACAGCAGTTTAATCTGTGGTTTGATCTCGAGATAAAACTTAATCCAGTTTGGTAAAATCCAGCCCTAGACGTATTTGTATCGTTGGTTTAATTTTGAATGAAGTAAGTATAGTATTTCAAATAAAACTGAAAAGTGGTAAATATTGAATATATAGATAGATAGATAGATAGATAGATAAAGCGTTTATTTGTAACAAGTCTTCTTAAAATACACAAAATTAAAATTAAAACAAAGGAGTGAAGAAATTTACTGTTACAAAAAGTATCACACTAATATTATTGATGCGAAAGTTAGGATGGATGGATGGATGGATGGATGTTTGTTCCTCTATGACTTGTCAACCACTGAACCGATTTAACTGAAATTTAAAATATAGATAGATAATGACCGGAAATAGGACATAGGCTACTTTTTATTCGGGTACCACACGAGCAAAGCCGCGGGCGGAAGCTTAATAATACATAATTATTATCATATCACTCATTTAAAATAAACTAATTTGAATTTGAATTTGAATTTGAATTTGAATTCGTCTGTATGTCATTGCCTCGAAATCCACTGTACGTGCCTCACCAACACCTAACCGGATTAAATTTACAACAATTAATGGCTTTACATCCTACGATAATCTGGTGCTTAAGCGAGATAGGAAATGTAACTCATGCCTGTTTATCCGTCTCCGCACAATTTAAGGGACCGACGAACGTACCTACGTACCTAGGAACATAATGCCAAAATAATTTAAAATTTGAGCATATTTTTATCACTTTATGTTATTTTTTGGATAAAGGCAGTTTAGGTTCCTGTTACACTTTTGTTCCAAAAAACTTAATAGAGATCAAATGAAAAGAAAAAATGCCATTTTTGGTGTACCTACAAAGATTTCAATTCAATTTGCTTACATTTCTTTTCAGGTAAGGTTTTCGGAACAAAGGTGTAACAGGAACCTAGATAAATACCTACTCTCTTAATCTTAATAGACTGATAAAAATATGCTTATATTTTAAATGATTTCGGTATTACGTTTTTATGGAAATTCGCCTGTCGCAGGCCTCTTAAGCGAGATAGGAAGTGTAACTCACGCCTTTATCCGTCTCCGCACAATTTAATGTCGAATGTACAAAGAGAATGAAAGGTTACGCAATACTTCCAGTTTACATCAAAACAGATGGACGTATCCGCCGTTTGAATGGTTCGATCACAGGGTAGAATGAAACAGTAGATGAAAATCTTATCAACGATTCCGACGGGATTCAATCCCGCATTGATACAAGCGATCCCCCTCAAGCAGGAGTGCCTTAACCAACTAGGCCACGGAATCCACTAGGGTCGAAAATTTACACACACACAGAATTTACACAGCAATTAAATTTTCCTTCATGCTAGAACTTGCACAATAAAATAAGTAAGCAAAAAGAATCTTAAATCTTAAAGCGCGTTTTCGCAATTAGTTTTGAAAGAAAATCAACGCTTTTTCCTTTAAACAGAAATCATTCTTATATTTCTCCAATCTTAATTAAATTACTTTCGGTTCGTTAAGACGCGGGACATACAGAAAAGACGTAAGACGAGGACGCGTCGCAAACATATGTCTCTTCCGCGTCCCTTTCATAGAAAATGTATAGAAGCGTCGCGCCGCAAAACATAACACAGAAAACAGAAGAGACGGAGCGCCGTCACATTTTGTATGAAAGAGACGCGGAAGAGACAAATATCTGCGCCCGTCTCTTCATCTGGCCTGCGCCTAAGAAAAACAAAATTATTAGAATTTTTTTTTTTCCGGTAATTAACCGAGAAAGCGTAGTAAATGTACTGTTAAGGGTTATCTACTGCGGCGGTATGATTCAAACGAACGAAAATAAAGCATTTAGTGCAGATACACTGCCGCTAAATTAACCATAGCGTCTCTTTTAGGTCGGCAGACGTCTTCATTATTTGAGGTATGCTTATTAATAACGAGTGCTTTTGCAATTTGTGTAAATTTTTTATACTTACTGTACTTTTGACTGACTCTAACTAAAATAATTTTAGTAAGTATGCATATAGCGATATAAGATAATTAATTTTAAGTTTTTTCATACAATGTATATCAAGGTAATTGTTGCACACAATTCATTTTTGTGACAAGAAAATCGCGATTAACATTGTTTGATTATTAACGTTACACACCGTTTCGTTTAATTATTGACAACTTTGTTTTTTCAATAAACGAATTTCATTTCATTTCATTTTCATTTCAAGTGTCTAAATCAGTGTTCCGCAAACTTTTTGTGTTCAAGGTACATCTAGGAATCGGGTACACCATAAATGAAAAATCATTTTCCTATGCGAAAAATGAGCTTGTTTAGTTGAGCATATGCTGTCCAAATGTAGAGTAGCTTAACTGGATAGGTAACCTTATTTTTCCGAGGCACACCAACTAATGACCACGGCACACCAGTGTCACGCGGTACACCCTTTGCGGAACACTGTTCTAAATTAAAAATTTAAAAAACCGACCTCAATTTTATAAGCTGAGCAATTTTGTGCCCTCTCGCGGTCCATTTTTGTTCGTACCTCCGAAGATCCTCGACAGATCCTAACCAAATTTTTGTGGCACCAATCGGAAGGGTAAACACCCTATCAAACAAAAAAGTAATTTTACAAATCGGTCCAGGCGTCTGTGAGTAATCGGTGAACATACATAAAAAAGCACATAGATTCTGACGACTTGAGAACCTCCTCCTTTTTTTGAAGTTGGTTTTATTATAATATTCTTATAATAACAATCGAACCCGCAACCTTCAGTTTAAGGCGGGCCTTCGCCTTCCGCGTCATGGATTTCGTCATTTTATTTTTATTTTTATCAAGTTGTTACCATCCCAATAAAAATAGATGCCTACATCGAAAAGGTTCCAATTCAATACAGACTATTCAGAAATCAAAGCTTTGTCAGATAAATTGAATACTTTTCATTTACAAAATGTATTTGTAAAATCTAGACCTAAATTGGTGCCTTTGTAGAGAGGAAATTAAACGAAATCTTAAATTAGGATTTCCAGAACTGTCTATTAATTACGATTGATCTCAGAGGGTTTTCAGGCAGCCTATGAATCGAAAATCAAGGCCAATAACAATATTGAAACGAATTTGTATAAACGAAAAAGACTTAGGCTATCCTATCCCACGATTATAAAGGCGAAAGTTCCGTGTGTGTGTGTGCATGTTTATTACCACGTAACCCTCATAACTGCTAAATCGATTTTGATGAAATTTGGAATGTGGTTAGTTTAGGTTCTGGAATAACACATAGGCAACTTTTAATCCCGGGAAAATGTATGGTTCCCATGGGATAAAAAAATTGTAGTCTACGCGGGGAAGCCCCGGACGTTCGCTCGTTCATTCATATTTCATCTAATCTTTACTGTAGGTATCAATAAGAGTTATATGACTATATTTACTAGATTTGGGACATGAAATAGCGTAGGCTTTTCTGGCACCTAATAAACTTGATCTCAGCTAAATCAGCCTATCCATAAGAAATGTAGGTAGTGAATTCGCATGGAGCTAAGCTGAGGTATTTTTATCTAATCCTTTTTAATTCAATTTAACTACAGTAAGCAAAACTACTATTTTAAATGTACCTATATTATTTTTTAATTAATAAATTATTATTAAGTAGGTACTTATTATTTACAATGACATAACTAAAGGACATGGCCGATTCCTAGAACAATTTTGCCCCACAGATGCCCACAGGAAAGAATGCTTGCGTCATGATCAAATTGGGATTTTTGGGTTTGTTTTTTTATTTTATAGTGAGACTCCATTCATCTTCTTCCTTTTTAAAGTGGGATTTAAAAGATAATCTAATTTAAAGCAGCAGGCTGTGACGCCCAGCATGAACGGATGAACCTAGGAAACTATATTTTTTAGGTTATTATAGTAAAAGCTTTGCTTACTTTGGGGATAGATGGCGCTGTGTGTAATGTCCAACAATAATTATTTAGTAAGTATTATTATGGACTGGCAGAATTTTAAGTGAACTAGGGTATGGAAAATAAATAAAATAATAAATTAAAATAAAAATTCTTTATTTCAGACTTTCATCCATATATTATTTAACACACGGGAATTTTCACGTGAAAATATTATCATTCATTTATATTATGTTAGTATTAGTAGGTAGGCAAAAATCGGTGGCACATTTGAGTGGTAAGTAGGTACAACCGGACAGTCAATGGCAAGTATAGGTTGCCAAGATGGCATGCCTTGACTCCCAAGACTGAATAAGATAAAAGTCAGGCCTGTCGGCTATCGCCTGAAGGAGGCTGTTGCAGCTTGGCGCACACAGCTGCTCCCAGTACCTACAATTTAAAGTAAAAAAAGAAAAGTACTTAGGAAAAATTGGGAATTTCATCAATAAAATTATCTACACTCATGTGCAGTGATTCTGTACTTACCACCTAAAATAAAATATGATATAAATAAATCAAATAAAAAGCCTTTTATTTCTCTATAATTAACATTTTTTTCTTATCACTAATGCTTATAATCTAAGTAGGTACTAGAGAACCCCTAAGGTGAAGGCCTCCTCCAAAGCCAGCCATCAGTCCCTGTCTTGTGCTACTCGGAGCCAGTTTGGTCCAGCAGTTTTCTTGATGTCGTCGTCCCAGCGAGCGTATGGTCTTCCTATGCAGCGTCGACCTCTTGGACCCTCCCAATTTGTCACTCTCCTAGTCCATCTTCCATCTTGTAGACGGGCTACATGTCCAGCCCACTTCCATTTTAGTCAGTATGTATATCCCAAGGCGTCAGTACTTTTTGTAATTTTAAATAAAATATGATAAATCCTCATAAATCACATCACAACACAATCACACAACTGAAACTCAACGAAATTCCTTTTACATCTGTCAAATTCTTGTCCGTCTGTTTTGTTTACTATTTGAGTGTCATGTCAACCGCGAAAAAGAAGGTAGGTCTATCTGATAAAAATATTCTCTGTGATACCTAATAGCCCCTCCAGACTCTCGGCAAGAAACCCCGACAACACCTGAGAAGCGTGAATTTCTCGCCTTCTCTTTCTCGCGCTTCGGTGTCGGTACCTATTTTTGGCCGAGACAAAGGATTTCAAACAGATCACGAGTGAGAAAATTGAGAGTGTGGAGTTGTTTGTTCTTCGAGAAGTGTCGATGAAACTTCTCGCCGTGAGTCTGGAGAGGCATTACGGACTGTAGTACCGGAAGTGACTAAAGTTACTAATAAAATAACATATTATATTCCCACAAGGCACGAGATATCTAAGTATTCTGTATGTACCAGTTAATTTTGTGATATTTTATTTAAATAATATTATTCAGACGCATAGTCTAATTCGATATTCGGCTCTCTGGGGCAGTATTCGGCCAAATCCTTTAAATTACTTTTAAGTACCACATACTGTTAGCTTAGACGTTTTGGGCGCTTTGGTATACCAGTAAGCCCAACTCGTGTGTTTTAAATAAGTAAATACAAAATACAAATACAGAATTGAATATTGAAAGTGGCTGTAAGAAAGACTTCCTTTAATACATACACGGTAAATCTTTTATAGGAAATATCTTATTTTTATAAAACGGCTCAAGCAACAGGTATTATTGTGTCCAACCAGCCGTGGCACCGCTGGTACCTGTAATGAATACAGGGTTGCCAGATGTGTTTGACGACAAATTTCCGGATTTTTCAACAGATATTTCAAATTACAGGTTTTATCTGGATGTTTTCTAGTAGTTAGACACCCCTATCGTTTTACTTGTATTTTAGGTTCAATATTCATAGTTTAGGATGGTAAGAATTCCTTTCAATAAATTAAATATTTTTTTTATAATGTCAATGTATTTTTTAACCTCCGACGGAAAAAAGGTTGTTGTTTAAAGTGTGTATCTGTGGCACTGAAGATCCCAAATATTAAAAGAAATGTAAAAAAAGGCATTTTTACATTTTAATTTTAATTTTATTCATTCTAAAAAGCATTGTAGAAATATCTAACTAGTCTAGAAATAATATAACCAAGTAAAACTTATATTCCAGAACAGTATAATATTCTATGCATTCATTTGTGCAAATTGTATGAGGGCAAGCGAGTTCTGTCTGCATAAATTTTAAATTTGGAGCGTGATTTGTATTTTTTAAAGATTCTTTTTTCAAACCAACCAACCCGAATGCGATTATACCTGTCATGGCGGTCAGGGATTGCTGCGTCAACGAATTTTAAAAGGATTATTCAAAAATGTGGGTTCTATTTTTATTTGCTGATGTGAAAACAACAACACTAGATTAATAGAATTTTAAATAGAATTTAAAATAAAAAAAAGAATTCAAAAAGTGGAATAAAAATTAAATAATGATTACGACTGCATTGTACGGTAGACATCTGCATATTAAGGATATATTAGGGAAATTCAAGATTATTTTTGGAAGTGCTTATGATGTAGCTTCACTCTCTGTTCATCGTTTCCTCTTTGCTGAGGGTCGTCAGCTCTCATTAACATTTTCTCTGACACTAGGGTTTTCCATCTCGTCCGATCCGTTGCGACATGGATGGCGTCGTGGATCTGAGTGTCGAGTATGGTACGGATTTGGTCAGTCCAGCGCAGGTGTAGCTTGCTTAGACGGTTATTGATGGTCGTTGAAGTTAAGCGTCGACGTTCTGACCTGTTATTTGGATGGGTGACCGCAAGTGGCATTAACATCTGAGTGCTTCCGTGCTTCGTAGGTCAGGTTAAATTTGTCGGTCCCGGCTTTCAATGCGTAAAGTGACGGAGGCCTTTAGGCAGCCTAAAAACTGCCAGCCACTAGGTCATACAAACATACATACATAATATTCATCTTGCTCGAATATTCCAAAATAAACACAAAAGCAATACATTCAGTAAACAGTATTACACGGCTCATGACACATCAAAGATGGAGTTGTCCCATTGAAACGAACCACAGAAAAACAAAACAAATCATGACTGTTTACTGAAGGTGCGGAAAACATTTTGCTCAAATATTCAGGCATTCAAAATCCTTTGTAGATTTTTAATTTTTTAACCAACTTCCAAAAAGGAGGAGGTTGTTTTGATGTTGAAGTCGGTGTTAAGTAAAACAATGACTATATTTTATGCACACCGATTTCAACATTATAACAAATACATAATAAAAAAATTATATAAATCTGTTTGTATTCTTATTTTTCGCTATTTAGTGCAAGTATTTTATGAAGTCGGTTTTATTATTTTTTGAATTTTTTTTATATACTTAGGTATATAAAAAAAGGTAACTCATTTCTCATGCCAGCAAAATTCTGCTCCACATAATTAACAATAGAATCAGACATTACCTCGACTGGCAAATCCCGCAAGAGCAGGCGGGTTTCGTCAAAGGGAAAGGGACACGCGAGCAGATACTAAACGTCAGGCAACTAGTTGAAAAAGCCAACGAATTCAACATACCGTTCTTAATGTGCTTCATCGACTACAGTAAGGCCTTCGATTGTGTGGACTGGAATCAGCTTTGGAAGATCCTCCAGGAGATGGGAGTCCCTTCACACCTTATAAGACTGTTACAAGGCCTCTACGTCAACAGTCAGGGAGCAGTTAGAATCGACAAGTCGACCTCCAAGCCCTTCGCCTTCGGCAAGGGAGTACGTCAAGGTTGTATACTGTCCCCTGTGCTGTTCAACATTTATGGAGAACACATTATAAGGAAGACTTGCGAAGAGTGGAATGGCGGTATTAACATAAATGGCACTAAAATTAACAACCTGCGATATGCCGACGACACCATCCTTTTCGCAGCAGACGAGTCCGAAATGTACTCCTTAATGGACAGAATGGAGCATTACCTACAGTAGTGAGGTGGGACTGGCCATAAACAGGTCTAAAACCAAGATCATGATAGTTGACCGCGCTTCCAAACTAGAACTCAGAGGAACATTAAATTTGGAAATTGTAGATAACTTTATTTACCTGGGTTCTAGTATTAGCAATAACGGTTCCTGTGAAAGCGAGATCCGCAGACGTACTGGAATGGCCAAGAGCGCCATGTCTCAGCTTGAGAGAATATGGAAGGACCGTTACATAAGTAATAAGACGAAAACCACCTTAGTCAACACGTTAGTCTTCTCCATATTCCTATACGGGGCTGAGACGTGGACTTTGAAAACGAGAGACCGCCAACGTGTAGATGCATTCGAGATGTGGTGCTGGAGGAAAATGTTGCGCATTCCTTGGACTGCGCACAGAACCAACCAATCGGTGCTCAAAGAACTCAAGCTAGATAAAAAACCACGCCTATCAACTATATGTCTCCGCAGGATCCTTGAGTTCTTTGGCCATATAGCTCGTAAACCCGGAGACAATCTCCAAAAACTAATAGTCACGGGGAAAGTGGAGGGAAAAAGGCCGAGAGGAAGGAGCCCGATGCGTTGGTCAGACCAGATCCGCAACACACTCGACCTCAGCATGCCAGAGGCTGTGCATGTCGCTGAAAGCCGGAGCAGATGGCGCAACATCGTGCGGGAGAAGATGCTTTCGTGATGGGTCACGACCCCCAGCATTGGGGAAACGACGCAAGGAGGAGGATATACTTAGGTAGTAAATAGGCACACTTTCTTCAAGACCTAATGCGCATGTCAATTTTTCGAAAAAGAAAAATCCGTAGATGCACGGCTGGGATTCGAATCTACGACCATCGTATCGACAGTCGAGGAACGATCCCCCTCGGCCAACACGACCCTCAGAAAAAAGCAGCTAAAACTTTTTACAGAGCAATCGGAGCGTATTTAAAGAAAAATATTTTCCCTTTGAGAAATGTCTTTTAGAATTTGTTCTACCATCGAGAAAATGATTAATTACGTTCTAATTAATTTTACTCGGTAAGTGGAACTAATATCTGCTATAAATATGTAATTGTTATTGGTCAGATGTTGTCGAATGTTTGAAATATGGTTAATTTATGGAATTGATAAGTATTATAAATAAATACTCGAGTGGAGGCCACGGACCAGCAAGGGTAGCGTTGGACGTCCACCGACAAGATGGATAGATGACCTTGTAAAACTACAGGTCGGCGGTGGATGCAGGCCGCTTCCAACCGCAACACACGGAAATTTTTGAGGGAGGCCTATGTCCAACAGTGGACGCCCAACTACTGAGATGATGACGATGATGATGATGTATTGTATTTTTTTTTTTCATAAGCCGAAAAAGTATCACTTCTTCTGTCTAAACTGTGACCAAACAGTACTTTTGACTGAACGTAATCGAAAAGCGACAGAATGGGGCAGAAACAGTTTGTTTGAAGAGGGTTCAAGAAATCACGCATTAATATATCTTAGAAAGATATCATGGCCTTATAAGTCTGAAAAAGTATTGGCCTAGTGAAATTTATTCACGGCTTTCAATCTGATGCCTTTGGTTTGAATCAAAACCGTGTATCAATGAATTATTTTGTTTCGGAAAATGTATATTGTACATCCTGCCAATCTTATAAATGCGAAAGTTTGTGAGGATGTATGGATATCTGGATGTATATGTATGTATGGATGTTTGTTACTATGTCACGTTAAAAGTACTAAACGGATTTTAATGAAACCTGGAATATACATAGTTTATGACCTGGCCCCAATGCAATATACATTACAAATTGTAAAATACAATTAATTGTAACGGCTACAATTGTACAAGTTTCTGTTTAATTAAAAATACAATTTACATATTTGTTTAGGTGGAAAATTTACAAAATTGTAAAATTGTACCTACAATTCTACATATTTCAGTTGAAAAAACTTTTTCTCCCTACAGGCGATATTTTACTTATTTGTAGGAAAAATCGTTTTATTGAACACCAATTGTACTTACAAGTTTACATATCTACAAAATTGTAGTACAATTCTGACAGGCGAGCTCACCCTGTGTAGAAACTCTACAATTCTAATTCAATACAAAAAAATGATGCTAACAAGTATCTTAACTGATCGGCAATCTCTTTCCACTTATTTATATTCTTGTTGTGAGTAATATTTTGACTGAATCAACCAAATAAATAGTAGATATGTAGATAGATAGATTAACACTTTATTGTACACCACATGAACATTAAAACAAATTACAGACACACAGAACATAAGGAGCGAAGTACAATGGGCGGTCTTATCGCTATGAGCGATTTCTTCCAAACAACCTTAGAATTAGTAGATTGTTAAACAAAGGTTGAAAGTAACCTATTCAGGCACGAGATGTTTTGGCGGACGAGCGTAGCGAGGGCGCTAATAGTTTGAGTGCCTAAATAGGTCTTTCACCCGTCGTAAACATTCTGCTTTTCATTTCAAATATGAGAAAAGTAATTAACTTTGTAAGAGATGGTAAGTAATAAATAACACGCTGAGATGCCATTTCAACACGAACTGTTTGGCCACGTGGCCGGCGACGTGGCCAAACAGTTCGTAATAAAATATATGACAGATAACTCACTTGGCTACGGTCTGGCGTCATGATCCTAATCCCGTGATCCTGACCTAGTGATCCTACGTAATCCTGATTCCGTGATCCTGATCTGTGATCCTGTGATCCTGATCCTACGTGATCCTAATCCCATGATCCTTATCCTACGTGATCCTAATCTTGTGATCCTGAACCCGTGATCCTGATCCTGTAATACTGATCCTGTGATCCTGATCCTACGTGATCCTAATCCCGTGATCCTGATCTAGTGACACAGATCCAGGTGATCATAGAATCAGGATCATGGGATCAGGATTACGCAGGATCACGGGATTAGGATCACGTAGAATCAGGATCATAGATCAGGATCACGGAATCAGGATTACGCAGGATCACTGGATCAGGATCACG
This sequence comes from Camptogramma bilineatum, assembly GCA_958496255.1. Lineage (NCBI taxonomy): Eukaryota > Metazoa > Arthropoda > Insecta > Lepidoptera > Geometridae > Camptogramma > Camptogramma bilineatum. The sequence goes on from OY292453.1 coordinate 15,510,157, forward strand.
GGATTAGGATCACCTAGGATCAGGATCACAGGATCAGGAAATTGACGCCAGACCGTAGTCAAGTGAGTTATCTGTTACACATTTCAATACAAACTGTTTGGCCACGTCGCTGGCCACGTGCCCAAACAGTTCGGATTGAAATGGCGTCTCAGCGTGTTCTAAAACTCTTACTTTGTTAATTACTTTCCTCATATTCGAAATGAAAAGCAGAGTGTTTACCTCTGGTGAAAGACCTATTAAGGCACTCGAACTATTGCCTCAATAACTCGTGCCTCAATAGCATTATCTATTCTATGTCAATAGGTTACTTTCAACCTTTGTGCAACAATCTACTATCAAAAACGAACTTACATTTTATGTAAATTGTAACTTACTGCTACATATTTGTAAGAACAATATTGTCAGCAACATCTACAGGCGTTTTTTATAATCATGTAATCTATATATAGTACAAGCTTTGCTTAGTTTGGGTTTAGATGGCGCTGTGTGAAAAATGTCCACCAATATTTATTTATTTGTTTATTTAAGTATTTATTTATATTTAACGAATTTTTGGGCGTTACAATTGTATGAAATATACTTGTAGATTTTTTACATAATTGTAGGTTTTATTATACAGCACTTGTAGAAAATTCGACAAAATTGTCACTTTTCTACAAATTTGTAGACTTGTAACGTTTATTATATACGGGCCTGGAATAAGAGATGACCATGTGTAAAATTTCAAGCATTATTTACCTAATTAATCCCATAGTACAAGCTTTGCTTAGTTTGGGGCTAGATGGCGCTGTGTCAAATGTCCAGCAATATTTATTATTATTTTTTATACCTGTTCCATTTTTACTTATAAGCAGTAGTCACATTTACTGTTTTGAATACCTTAAGAAATCGAAACATGTAAACAACATCTCGGTTACATTTTAAGCCCGCGCACGTTGTGACGTCACTCATTGCTGTCAGTCTGCAGATCCAGGTCAACCCCTTTTAAAATGCGGTAATCCCCGGCTTTTCATACGAACCTTTGGAAGGTGACGAGAATTATCCTGCGAACTGAGGCAATCACGTGCGGAGGGGGGAAGGCTTTGCGGGTAAAGGGGGGAGGGGGAAGGTTTGGAACGATTAAGCTTGTCACTTTCTAACACTTGGCTATAATTTTTTTTTATAGTGTTAAAAAACACAGGTTTCATTGAAAATCGAAAATCTTATCAAAATTGACGATTCCGACGGAACTCGAACCCGCACTGATACAAGCGATCCTCCTGAAGCCGGATTGACTTTACCAACTCGGCCACGGAATCCTTATTCGTCGGGTCGAAAATCTTGATTAATGACATTCCACGTTGTCAACACGGATCCACAAGTAATAAGAATATAAAAATCATGATGTAGTTGTGTGTATGTGTGTACGTATGGACTCAGACACAGTGTGACCGATTTTGATAAAGTTTCAGACAGTCTTGAGTAGTGTTACCAGGTGTCCCGAATTTCGCGGGACGTCCCGCTTTTCAGGGGTCTAGGGACGCGTCCCGCGCGACCCTTGCGCGGGACGCCAAATGTCCCGCTTTTTGGGAATCAAAAAATCACCGCACTAGTTTACACGTTTGAACACAGTACAAGCAGAACGCAGAGTTATAATACGAGACAAACAAGTTGTTCGTGACGTATGGCTCTATCTCGCTCTTTGGCCTATGAATTGCGTATTGAGCATCCTTTTCACGTGGTTCGCTAAGAGGACAACTTGTTTCTTGAGTACTATTATGTAGCAGTCACAGGGCGATAGAGAGAGAGCTATAAAGCTGTACTGTTTCACGCGCGCTCACTTGCTTTGCCATGCCAGTTTCTTCTCAGAATCAATTTCTGAGAAGAAACTGGCATGGCCCTTATCATCCACACTATATGGATGGTATAATAAAACAGATTTTTTTTATTTTTACTATTCAACAGATTCGATTCCTGGCCACAAAAATGATTATTTTCAAAATCTAATGATGCAGTTTTACTTATTATTAAAATTGGTTAAGAGACTCCTGTGAGTGTTTTTCGCTATCGCTAGTAGTTTCTGAGTTGGCCCTAGAGGCACTCTTGAAAAACTCACCCTGTATAACTCGGTTCTGACTGAGTGTAGAGGTATACTGTGCTTACAAACACTGTTTTTTATACTCCTAAAAGTTTATATTTTGATGTTTGGTTGATGGCAGCGCGATATAAAAAAGGCACCACTTTCCGGCATAGGCTTTTACAAAAACTATTTGCTTTCATGGCATCCATACCAGTATCAAATGCTGCCACAGAGAGGATATTGAAAAAGGGTAAATACTTTTGTATTAAACTTTTTAACGCGTTGTCCTATTTACTTGAAACTTTGTTTAGATATGTAAAATCAAAAATGATTGAATACGTGTTTCAGGATTTTTCAAAATAACTCTCAAAAAGGGGTAAAATGGGGTGTCAAAGATTGTATGGGAACTTTTTAACAAGTGGTGCGGTTGGCTCGAAACTTGATTAGAATTCTTTAAATACAAAATAAATTAACACTTATTTCAGGGTTTTTCAAATTAACCCTCGAAAAGGGGTAAAATGGTGTGACAAAGTGACTCGCTTCGCTCGCATATTAGGTTTATGAGTATTTTGCGAGCAAAATAATTCAAAGTTAGGAACCGATAACCATCCATCTTTTTCTTAGAGCACCGTTAGCAAAATAAAGTGTCACGTGTTAAATTTGTCTAAAAAATTTCCGCTCGCTTCGCTCGCATATTACTTTCATGAGTATTTTATGAGCAAATTAATTTACTGTTAGGAACCGACAACCATCCATCTTTTTCTTAGAGAACCGTTAGCAAAATCAAGTGTAACATGTTGTATTTGTCTTAAAAATTTCCGCTCGCTTCGCTCGCATATTACTTTCATGAGTATTTTACGAGCAAATTAATTTACAATTATGAACCGATAACCATCCATCTTTTTCTTAGAGCACCGTTAGCAAAATCAAGTGTCGCGTGTTAAATTTGTGTAAAAAATTTCCGCTCGCTTCGCTCGCATTTTACTTACATGAGTATTTTACGAGAAAATTAATTTACTGTTAGGAACCGACAACCATCCATCTTTTTCTTAGAGAACCGTTAGCAAAATCAAGTGTAACATGTTGTATTTGTCTTAAAAATTTCCGCTCGCTTCGCTCGCATATTACTTGCATGAGTATTTTGCGAGAAAAAGAATTTAATGTTAGGAACCGACAAACATCCATCTTTTTCTTAGAGCACCGTTATCAAAATCAAGTGTCGCATGTTGCATTTCTCAAAAAAAAAAATCAGCTCCCACCGCGGGTAACATCGCGGGGCACAGCTAGTAAACCAATAATTTCTTAGGAACAAAACTTTCTAACTACAAGAAAAATGGTAGCTACCCTGATATGCCCAAAAATTTGTTACACCCTTTATAATTTTCCAGATAGGTAGGTACTTATTACATAAATATTAAACTTTGATTATACAAAGCTTGTTTTTTTTTGTCGTCCCGAATTATAGCACTAAGTCCCGCTTTTTGGAACCTGCTGTCCCGAAATATGGCATAACACACCTGGCAACACTAGTCTTGAGGTTAGCTCAACGAGTGATTTTGTGTAGTTTGGTAGAGATCGGATCAACAGAAACTCCGTGCAAAGCCGGGGTGGGTCGCAAGCAATACATAATCCTACTAATATGATAAAGGCGAAAGTCCGTGTGTGTGTGTGTGTGTGTGGGTGTGTGCGTGTGTGTGTGTGTGTGTGTGTGTATGTAACACCGCGGGGCGCAACTAGTATTATAATAGACGTTCATTTACAGATTGTGTAGAAAATTTGTAGTACCTAGTCATCTCAATGGAATCACGTCACGAACCAACGACCGCTTTGATTTATGTTATTTTAAAAAGTTTTTTTTTTGCTTTGGACAGAGATCAACTCTTACAACCGGCCTTATTTTCATAGAAAGCTTAATTTATACTGGCGAAGGAATGCAATTGCAAGGAACATAGTGGAATAGTTCCCCAAAGGCAGAGTAGGTGGTTGTCTGCAACGGGCCGGCCCATCTGGCCCACTTGCTCGTGGTCTTTCGACCGACAGACAGTTGTTGTTGTTTGATCCTAGATATGTCTATCGCCGCTGAAAACTTCGCTTGCGAGTTCTAAACATATGCGGTTGTGTCGCCATCTATTCCGAAACTCTAGCGCGTAGCATGTGTATGTAGTTCATCTAGCGACAGGTAGATGTCACTACATGCAACATTAATCTATCTCTCTCTCTCGTCGTCTCATGTCTGAGGATCGTGGTCAGCTTCGGGTTTGCCTCTGGAATGGATGATCTGCCTCCACCGGTTTCTGTTTAGCTCGTCGTACAACCTAAAAAGCTATTTGTAAGAAAGCTAAAATTATGGCTTCTTGACAGAGCCTTTTATAGTGTAGACGATTTTTTTAAATAACTGACGATTAAGAATATTTTGTGACATGCCTTTTACGTTTAATATTTTACAATTAAGTAACTTTTTTTGACATTACTTAACATACTTTGCATATCAATATTAAATTAGTGAAATTATGTGGACTTATATTATTGACTTTACAACTGTACTTACCATATTTCTAGCGAATAAACTAGGTATTTAATTTCATTTAATTTCATTTCAACCGTGTAAAATTTTGAAGAATGAGTCTCACTTGATTGACCCATCTTGTTGGTAAACAGCCACGTAATCAATTTCCTTCAGTGTTCCCAACTACGATCACTTTTTCTAGACTTCGCCTCTGCGCACCACGTGGCCGTGTTCGTGTCAATCAATCCATAAAAATCAATGGGTGTATTGTATGTGTGTATGTTCCTTAAGGACTCCAAAACGGCGTGACTGATTTTGATGAAATTTTCAAGCAATCTTTAGATTATCCCAGCGGATGTTCCTCTGAAGTTTGGTAGCGATCGGATAACAGAAACCCAAAGATTTAAACAAGATTAACAATATACATAGATTGACGAATAAGATACACAGATTTTATTAGGATATAAGAACTCAAAAAAAGATTTAACTTAAACAGAAATACGAGTATGACAAACATAATGTAACGTTGGCAAATGGTGCTAAATATGTATAAATATGTATTTGGACTTACCTCTGACTACCCCCTAGACATCTTTAAAGGCATAAAAAAAGATCTGAGATTCTCTCAGTCTACCGTGCCTTGGGATACAGTCGTGATCATATTTAATTTCATTTCTTTTTCTCATTTCATTTCATTTCAAATGGCGCTAGTTACCGGCTTTCTGTATATATTTAGATGATCATGCATGTACACCGTGAGCGTATCACGTGAAACTAACGTTGATGACGTAGTCGCTACGTGTATAATAGACGGATTTTATAGTCGCACGGAATGCAAGCTGAATTTTTACGTTTATGTTATTATTTGAAAGAATTAGGTCATGATCAACAATTGATAGTTTTTTATCAAAATGTAAACAGGAGACTATAGCTATGCATAGTAGACATAATAGTAATTAAAAAAAACTTCCATGAACAATTTTCTGCACTCTCGAGGAGCATTTCTGTTTATAAATCCCGAAAAATCTCGTTTAAAATATGTAAGTAAGCGTGGGTAGGGTAAGTACTCGTTTCCCGCATTCTATTATCGGGTTTCTGTAGTCTGTCCCCGCGAATTCCGTGACCATTACAAAAGCAAGTGTAGTTTTAAATATGTGAAATAAGCTAACATTTTTATATATTCGTATAGTTTGTTACAAAGTTGTGCTCCTTCAAATTATCTTCTTTCCGTAGTTAGTTCTGACCTTGGGAAAAACAATAAAACTTGCACGGCAATACTATTTTAAATGTTTAATACATAGGTTCTCAACGTGGGCGATAACGCCCCCTTGTGGGCGTTTGAGACTTTCAGGGGGGCAGTAGAAGACCCAGAGAAAATTGGGGGGCGTTGAGATGAAGCAGAGGGGGCGATATGGTAGTCTAAAATAGACAAAAAAAAACACCCTAATACAGAGGTCGTCAAAGTGTGGCCCGCGGATGGTATTGGTGCAGCCCGCGGCCAAGCAAACAATTTTGATAGATAATAGATAATGATGATAGATAATGATGCTACCACGTTAGAGAAAATGTTGTGCCGACCCAACCTAGTTGGAAAAGGGCAAGGGAATGATGATGATGAATGATACTACCTACGTTGCTACAATAATAATTATAATTGATTATAAAATTTCAAGATAGGGAAGGTCCCTTTGTTTGCTTGGTTTGGAGCTCGCTTTTCTCGCATCTAGCTTCATGAGTAAGCAAAGTGAGTTATGTCTGACCACAGAATAGAAACCGACAAGCAGCGAGCCTTTCTATGAGCACCGAAAACAAAATCAAGTGTTGCATGTTACATTTGTCTTAAAAAATTTGGCTCGCTGCGCTCGCTTTTAACTTTATAAATAAGGTATATTGTGAATAAAGTAAGTTAAGTCTAACCACAGAATATAAACCGATAAGCAGCGACTTTTTCTTTTGAACACCGCAAACAAAATCAAGTGTTACATGTTGCATTTGTCTTGAAAAATTCGGATCGCTTTGTTCACATTTAATTTTATGAGTGGGTAAAGTATATTGCGAGTAAAGAGCGTAAAGTCTGACCACAGACTAGGAACCAATAAGCAGCGATTTTTTCTTTGACCACCGCAAACAAAATCAAGTGTCACAATGTTGCATTTGTCTTAAAAAATTCGGCTCGCTTCGCTCGCATTTAACTTCATAGGTAAGGTATATTGTGAGTAAAGGGAGTACAGTCTAACCACAGAAAAAGAACCGATAAGCAGCGAGTTTTTTTTTTGATCACCGCAAACAAAATCAAGTGTCACAATGATGCATTTGTGTTCAAAAATTGGGCTCGCTTCGCTCGCATTTCACTTCATAAGGTATATTGCGAGTAAAGTGAGTAAAGTCTAACCACAGAATATGAACCAATAAACTAGCTTTTCTTTGAAAACCGCAAAAAAAAATCAAGTGTCACATATTGTATTTGACTTACAAAAATTTGGCTTGCTTTGCTCGCTTGGTTTGAAACTCAATTCGCTCGCATTTTAACTTCATGAGTAGTTATATTGCGAGCAATGTGAGTTATGTCAGACCGCAGAATAGGAGCTGATAAGCACCGAGTCTTCGAGCCCCGTAAACTTATGTTAGGTTTCAAGTTCGTTAGTACCTACCTAGGATTTTAACCCCTTTAGGAATTTCGAAAAATCGTCAACTAAATAATACAAGAATGTGCGGCCCGCAGTGCTATCTCACAATGTCGTATGCGGCCCTTGACCAGAAAAGTGTGACGACACATGCCCTAATCACTATCACTATAGTACCTAAAGTTAAAATTAAAACAGGAAAACCACATACTGTTGGGGAAGATTTAATTTTAACTGCAGTTAAAGAAGTAATAGCCACTGGGCTCCAAAAAGGTGTTTAAAATTCGCGACAAATGGTAAGAAAAATAAAAAGTAGGTAAGATATGGAGGGGGGCGCTAGAAAAAAAAATATTTACAAAGTGGGCGGTGGGGAAAATAAGGTTGAGAATCTATGGTTTAATACATAACCATAAACATTTAAATAGTGCAATGTACTTTACTATTATATAAATCTGTACTTTGTAATAACAAAGCAATGAAAAGAAAGCACGAGTTTTCCAACATTTTGTATGTAGACAATCTCCGGAACGACTGCACATATTTGAAAAAAACTTTTGCCATTTACAAGGATCATTATTCCAGATGAATATAGGCTATACAGGGTGTGGCAATTTTTTGGGCATATCAGGGTAGCTAGTAGGCTAGGGTAGAAAATGTATGAAATGTGTTTTTTTTTAATTATTGCAAAAACTTACGATTTGATGTGGTAAGTTACTTTGGGAAAAATGTTCCTGGTGGGAAATAGAGTCGATTCAGATAAACTGGTTTTTTTGGACAAAAGTAATTTTTCAAAAAACCAGTTTATCTGCCAACTGTAGGTAATTACCTTTTTTCAAAAATCCAAAAATGCAATTAGGTTTTTCTTAAAAATAAACCTATAGTTTCCTAAGAACAAAACTTTATAACTACAAAAGATAAGGTAGCCTAAAGTGCCTAAAATTTTGCCATACCCTGTATATTAATTCAGGCGAATGCTAGAATAGACATAAATTAATTAATTTGTGAAACGAATTAACACCGTTTATAGTTTCCGAACTTTTCATATTTATTATTGTCATTTTCCGACAACTTCATTAAATTTTGCGAAAGGTTTCCATAACTTCCATGAAATTATCATTAAAACAGTATAATTATATTTGACAAATGAACCCGGTCAGACAATGGATCATTACAACGTGGCTTTTGTGTTAAAAGTAATTATAATGAAAATTATTGCTTTACTGATTCAAAATCTGCCAGAGCTACGGTTTTTTGTTATGTAAATACCAAATTGATTAAAATTCAGATATATTATACAGGGTGTGGCAAATTCTTGGTCACTGAAGGGTAGCTACCTTTTCTCTTGTAGTTAGAAAGTTTTGTTCTTAGGAAACTTCAGTTTTATTTTGAAGAAAAAAATTATTGCATTTTTAGATTTTTGAAAAAAAGTACAGTTAGCCTAAAAAAGGACATTTGTCAAAAAAAACAAGTTGGTCTTAATCGACTCTATTTCCCACCAGGAACACTTCTCCCAAAGTAACTTATTAAATCAAATCGTAAGTTTTGGCAATAATTAAAAAAAACACATCCCATACATTTTTTATGAAATAAGTAGTTGTAAACATTTTAATGCCACTTATTCGATCGTTCTTAATTTAATTTCATAACGGATCCGGCAAGCTGGGAGGCTATTGTAAAGCGCGTATTTAAATTTAGAACAAAGTGCTTCCCTGCAGATGTACTAATGGTATCCTCCATGCATACCATTCTCTCTTGCGGCTCTGTCTTGGGCGCCTAAGGCTTTACAATAGCCTCCCAGCATGCCGAAGCAGTTACGAATTTAAATTAATAACCATCGAATAAGTAGCATTATAATGTTTACAACTACTAATTTCATAGAAAATGTATGGGATGTGTTTTTTTGAATTATTGCAAAAACTTACGATTTGATTTGATAAGTTACTTTGGGAGAATTGTTCCTGGTGGGAAATAGGGTCGATTAAGACCAACTTGTTTTTTTTGACAAATGTAATTTTTTAGGCTAACTGTACTTTTTTTCAAAAATCTAAAAATGCAATTATTTTTTTCTTCAAAATAAAACTGAAGTTTTCTAAGAACAAAACTTTCTAACTACAAGAGAAAAGGTAGCTACCCTTCAGTGACCAAGAATTTGCCACACCCTGTATAATGTACAATGAACCCCGCACTATATTATGTATAAATGTTTTTCGTTTGTGTTATTTTCAGAAATACGTATAGGTGTGGTAAAGTATAAACCGCTGTAACCTTTGATTGTAGGTCCATCTTGTATGCTAATGAACTCGCCTAGACAATAGCGAAAACGCGTCTATTTTCAGCTTTTCAGCACCATTCACGAAATTGTGGTTCGAGAGCTGACGCAGCCAGACAACTGATGTGACGGCACATGGCGTGAACTGAACGAAGATTAGAATTGTGTATTTTTGTTGGCTAGCGCGTTTTTTCTAAATAGTTAGCCTTGAGTTGTCTATTTTGCTTTACGGTAAAATAAAACAGGAAATTAAAGACATTATTGAAGTCATAAATAATACCGATATAGCATACTTCAGTATTTATAAATATTGTGATTAGTGAAGGTGTTTTTATTATTTATTTTATTCTAGTTAATGCAAGCAGTGTGTATGAGCTATGCTATGCTAGTGACGGAGTTTTTAGGCCGCTTGAAAGTCTCCGTCATATCTTAACTTACTTTATAGCTTGTTACCTATCTTTACTTCTTTATCTTTATCTTTACTAATCTTTATCTTTACTAATTATATAAAGCGGAAGAGTTTTTTTGTTTGAACGCGCTAATCTCAGGAACTACCAGTCCGATTTGAATTTTTTTTTCTGCATTTGATAGCTAAACTCTTCAAGAAGGTTATAAGCGACTTTTCATCATCATCATCACCATATACCATCACTACAGGGGCAATGGCGCGAGGGCGCTGCTAGTGAATATAATAAATGTGATTCTAGCTAGATTCATCATCATCATCATCCGCAGCCTGATCTCTCCCACTGCTGGGTATAGGCCTCCCTTTGTTTTTGCCATTCTTCCCGGCCCTGCGCCTGCCTGATCCACTGCCGGCCCGCGACGCTAACAATGTCGTCGACCCATCGTGCCGCCGGGCGTCCGACGCTTCTTTTACCAGATCCAGATCCTGCCGGACGCTGTGAGGGACGCGGTGCGTCAAATGAAGCGTGGAAAGTCCCCGGGTCATGACGGTCTCAGTATCGAGCACATTCTATGGGGAAGCGACAAATTACTAGAATATTTATGTACTTTTTATAACCTGTGTATTAAGTATAGCTATCTACCGAAAAAGCTGATGAAAACAACAGTAATTCCTATTGTTAAAAATAAAACCGGCGATCTCAGCTCTTCCTCTAACTACCGCCCTATCTCTTTAGGTACAGTTGTGGGTAAAGTGTTGGAGCGACTTATTTATCCAGAACTTAGGAAAAGTTTGAGTATTGATGATGCGCAGTTTGGTTTCTGTCCCGGGCTCTCAACAGATTCAGCAATCATGAGTCTAAAAAGTACTGTAAGCTACTATACCTCACAGAATACCTCAGTCTACGCATGCTTTCTAGACCTCAGCCGCGCATTTGATCTAGTGAATTATAAAATTCTCTGGTCAAAAATGATTGAAGCGAAAGTCCCAAGTTACGTGGTGAATCTGTTGAGATACTGGTATGGGAACCAAACTAACAATGTTAGATGGGGTGACACGATCTCTAGTGATTTTATACTAGAGTGCGGTGTTCGCCAAGGGGGGTTGACCTCTCCGGACCTGTTTAACCTATATGTCAACAGCCTGATAGGGGAGCTGCGGAGTGCCAAAGTAGGCTGTTATATGGGTAACGTTTGCGTTAATAACCTGAGTTATGCTGATGATATGGTGCTCCTCAGCCCCTCAATCAAAGGGCTCCGAAAGCTAGTCTTAATCTGTGAGAAATATGCTATTTCTCATGGATTAAAATATAATGTAAAGAAGACGGAAATGATGGTATTCAGGTCTGGAAGAGGTCCCGAGATGGTGCCCGAGGTCCGTATGAGTGGCTCAACCATTAAAATGGTAAAGCAGTTCCGGTACCTCGGCCACTTGTTGACTGACAAGCTGAGGGATGATGATGACATCGAAAGGGAACGGAGAGCTCTCGCGGTCCGGAGTAACATGATCGCTCGCCGCTTCAACAACTGCAGTAAGGACGTAAAGAACACACTATTTAGAGCATACTGTCTCAGCATGTATACCTGCCAACTTTGGTCGAACTACACAAGAAAGGCTATCAACACCATAAGAGTCCAGTATAATGATGCATACCGTATTCTTATGAAGTTGCCGAGATACTGCAGCGCGTCGACCATGTTCTCCGAGGCGAGGATCCCCGATTTTTATGCCATCATCCGAACTCGTATAGCGTCCTTCTGGAGTAGGCTGCATCGCTCCAACAACAGCATACTGAGGGCTGTCTCTGACTATGTAGGCAATCCTATTTACAGGCATTGGATAGCCGTCCATGTAGACGGTAACAAAAAGTGACTATACTTATTGTACCTATGTTCTTTTGAACTTTTAATTTTAATTGTCTTTTTATGTCTTTTTGTGTGTGATATGGGTCCAAAAGTGCTCGAAATAAACAAATTTTATTTTATTTTATTTATTTATTTATTTTACCAGTCCTCGGCCACCATTCCGTCAACGCTTTACACCACCTGTCATCACCACGTCTCGCCAGGTGTCCCGCCCAACTCCATTTGAGTTCCATGACCCGAATACCGACATCTTTGACCTTGGTTCGTCTTCGGATCTCGGTATTGGGAACTCGGTCTAAAAGCTTGATGCCGAGCATGGCACGCTCCATGGCCCTCTGTGCAACCCTCATTTTGTACACAGCCTCCTGCGTAAGGGTCCATGTCTCGGCACCGTACGTCATGGTGGGCAAAACACACTGGTTAAATAGACGGGTCTTCAAACACTGTGGTACGTTGACGGATTTTAAAATGTCATCGAATTTTCCAAATGCAGCCCACCCAAGCTGTATTCGCCTTTCGATCTCCTTTTTCTGATGTTCTTTGCCAAAAGATAGGGTATGTCCAAGATAAATGTATTTTTCCACCATCTCCAACCTCACATTTCCAACTGTAACAGCAGGAACTATGGTGCTGGAGAGGTTTCCCATTACTTTCGTCTTGGACATATTCATCCTCAGCCCTACTTTCAAAGACGCATCGTGCAGATGTTGTAGCATAACCTGGAGATCTTCGAAGCTCTCCGCAAAAATAACGAGATCATCCGCGAATCGTAAGTGCGACAGAGGGACACCATTGATGTTTATACCAACTAGATTATACTAGCTAGATTATTATGATCTATTTCTGAAAACTAATTAAAAAGATATCTAAAAAGAAATAAGATTATGTTAAACTAGCTGAACCCTGAACTTTGTACCGCTTTGGAATTCGAGATATTACAAAAACCGTCACTCACGGAACGTATGAAAATAAATAATTTTCTTCGTATTTAATTGTAAATTTTTCAGATGTTTTAATAGTTATGCTATTTGCGGCGGAGACAAATCTTACAAATCAAATATCATTAAAAACGGTCCAGCCGTTTTTGAGTTAAAAGTGGTGTAATTAACTGACTTTGTTTTTAATATTTAGATGAGAAAACACACCATTGGCCCTTACCGAATCTTTTAATGTCATAGCGGGCATAAGTAAAGGCATGAATTTGATCAGAAAAAAAAAAATTGTGACAGGTTGCAAGCCCAAAATATCCATACCAGAAAATAATATTGAAGGCTTAATTTTAAGACAAAGCAATAAAGTTTTTTGCTATAGGTAGTATCAGATGATTTAATCTAAAATGCATTAAAATCGTAGCTAACCGCTACGATAGGAACTCCGTAGCAGTGCTACGCCAGACCGCTACGACACGTGTCGCGTCCTTGAAGTTGATTGTTTTGATTGTCGATTTTATTTTTTACCAAAATGCCGTGTCGGGCAAGTGGGAGTAGACTTGACTTTCGATTCAAAAGTCGTAGAGGTTCGAATCCTGGTTGCGCATTAACGGATTCAACGATTCGATCAATTTATATCCGCGTAGCAGGAAAATCAGTTATTTTCTTATAGCGTCAATAGGTTTGCCATCTTTTACTGTTCTGCAAAATGTATGCATGTACCAAATATGTATTTGGACATACCTCTGACTACCCCTTCAGACGTCTTCCACGGACCTCAAATGCCTAAAGGCCCCAACTCCTCTTTTTTACAACGTCAGCCATTCAAGTATCATTGCCGCTGCGTTTTGTTTCGTTCTCCAAAATGACAGTAATTTGCTAAACCTCATTGGTAATTTGTTTGAAAACGTCATCACAACAAAGTAACGGAACCTCAATAGCCGGATCCACACCGGACGATCCAAAGCGCTCCGATTGCGCGCGGCATGGATCGCGCTCCACGGAGCGTAAAGTGTAGATGTGCCGCGCACATGGATCACGCACATAGATCGTGCGCGGCACGTCTACACTATACGCTCCGTGGAGCGCGCTCCATGCCGCGCGCAATCGGAGCGCTTTGGATCGTCCGATGTGGATCCGGCTATTGATCTTTAGTAAATTAAGAAACAAAACTAAATAGTAGACTTTTTGCTTTAGTTGATAAAAAGTTTTTAGTAGAATCGAGGGGCAGAGAGGATGTCTACTTCACCTTAGGAACACAGTCGTGTTCGTATTTTTTTTTTTTAATCTTTATTGAAACCGCGACAGTAACATTTCGTTTTTGAGAACCACACAATACTAAAGATAAAACGGTTATGAAACCTCAAAAGCTGCTACAACCAGACATAATTTATAGTTTTCTTGTGTACAAATATGACAGGTTGATTTATTCGCGTACTGACAATGTGACCGAAATAACTTATTAGAACATACGATAGTTGAAACTGCAGTTTCAACTATTTGGGTCAAATTCTATGTACGATTTTAGCCCTTGTGACTGTTTTTAGGTTATTTCTCAAAATAACGGTAACTCGCTAACAAGATACTTGCGATGTATGGACCAAATGTGCGTTTGGACTTACCTCTGATTACCCCTTAAAATTCTTTATACCAATTTTTTAGGCGAAAAGTTTATTTGTTTGAATGTGCTAATCTCATTAACGACCGGTCTGTAAAATTATTTTTGATAGCTAAACTAAAAAAAGCTAAACTGAGAAAGATTCATCATCATCATCATCTGCGTTTGATAACAGAAGTTTTGAGGAAGGTTGCTAATTTTCATCATCATCACCATACCATCACTAGGGGGGCAACGCCGCGAGGGCGCTGCTAGTCTAAAAACAAGTCTAACGTTAAGAATATTATGTGACCCTATTTACATTTTTAGTACAGCCATACAAAATAACAATTCATTATTTCGTATCTAGACCATCAAACACACACCAACTAAAATACCCGTATGATTTATTCAGAGAGCCAGTTCGCAACAGCGCTATAAAACCTTCAACTTCATATAAAAAGGTGCGCAGACTTTTATAAATCGGCCTTATTATCATACACCGTTTTAGGGATAATAAAAAGCCGTCTCCTTCACGCTTGACTGATTGTGTATTTGCGTCTCACTCTTCTCCATTATTGTAGGGTTGTCATTTACGCATCGGTGGGTACTGCACGCTCAAATGAATGATGAAATATGTTTATGTTTTTTGTTAATTTCTAGTAATTTATTTTGTCTAGTAATTATTTACTTTAATACATAACGAGTATTATTAATTCTTACTACTAAAAAAGGTCTACAGAAAACTCTGTCTGATTCAAAAGAAAGATACAATTACATTCATCCAATTACATTTCCAAAAAACTACAATATTTTTTTTAATCACTCTTTTCGATGGGCTTAGGTAAAAAAAAGTGTACAAACTTGTATAAACACTTAATTCATGCAAAGAAAAAAAATATATAATTTACATTCCTTGTTTTAGTACATACTTACCTTAATTTTACTTAAATCTATTTATTTTTGATCATGCCCGATTGGAAATTAGACGATCAGGAAGGGCCAAGGCTCCATTTTCATTTATTTTAGCATACATAAAATCACGCCTTTTTCCCACAAGGGTAGGCAGAGACCACGGATTTCCACTTGCTACGATCCTGACACGTCTTTCGCCTTATTTACTCTCATCACATTTTTCATACAAGCTTGCCGGTTTAGGGTACTTTTGACCTGGCCTTTCTCCAAAACATCACCGGTTTGTTAAGATGTTACATCTATATTATATTATAGGTATGTATAAGTATATATATATATATATTGTATATATACCTATATATTAGGTAAGTATGTTATAGATTGGTTTTAGAATTTCTTTTAAACAAATTTTCTGAAAGGATGACATAAATACATATTCTGTTCACATAACCATTGCTTTCAGCCAACCGGTTCGGCTTTTGCATTACAATATCTGTCACTCTGTCAATCTGTCATGGCGTCTCATTACAAAAACAAACGACAG
This sequence comes from Camptogramma bilineatum, assembly GCA_958496255.1. Classification (NCBI taxonomy): domain Eukaryota; kingdom Metazoa; phylum Arthropoda; class Insecta; order Lepidoptera; family Geometridae; genus Camptogramma; species Camptogramma bilineatum. The sequence goes on from OY292453.1 coordinate 15,525,871, forward strand.
CCATTTTGTATACGCGTTGAGTCACTCATTACCTCATTATTCATGACGTCATGTGTGGATTCGTGACGTCACCCAGCCAATATCGCGGTTTTATGAACGCGGATGAAAAATATGATGACGTTATGATGATTACATTGTTTTTAAAATAGGTTTTTTTCTCAGTTTGTTGCCTGTTAATAACTATTCAATAGTTTAAACCTGTAAATAATAAATAATGATAAATTGTAGACTAAATTTGATCCTTAATTTAAATTTAAATTATTGGAAAAAGGCCAGGCTAAAGTACCTTAAACCGACGAGCTTGCATGAAGAATGTGCTGAGAGTGAATGGAGCGAAAGAAGTGTGTCAGGACCGTAGCAAATGGAGATCTGTGGTCTATGCCTACCCCTGTGATGGGACACAGGCATGATTTTATGTATGTATTTGATCCGATGTTTAAAATGCATCCCAAAACAATTATAAATTTATAAGTAATTCGTTGAAAATACCTAAGTCCTAATGACATTATTAACCAGAGCGAGCTGATCCGATTATAAAGGTAAGAGACAGATTTGATAAAAGGTTTCAATGGAAAAGCTTAGGCTTGTTCGTGATGATTTATTCAAGGTAAGATGATAATAATCTGTACCATTTACGTAAAACAAAATTTATACCAAAGTTTGCTAAAAATATTTTCAATCCTCATAACCTAATCGGCCATAATTAATGTTGTAAGATAAAAAATATGAAAGGTTTATCTACTGAAAAAAGATTAGTATGTACATAATGTAGAAACCGCACAAGATCGCGATGAGTGGAAGGTAACGTGTGAGGCCTTTGTCCAGCAGTGGGACAGTTTAGGCTAGTTAAAAAAAAATATGTACATAATAATATTAATATTGTTTTAATCGCCTTTAGCGGTTTTTCGACAAACATTTGAGTCTTGACAATGAAGTGAAATTTTGCATAGACTGCTGTCGGTACCATTACTAGTAATCTCTGATTCCCTTGTACACTGACTAATTTAATTAAAACTAAAACAGATAGCTCTTATTTCGTTCACGCTAAAGACCAAAACAAAACGACAGCCTGAGTTTCTAAAGTTATTATAATTTAGTAAAAATTAAATATTCCTTAGTATTAATTATTGTTTATGGGTAGAATTAGTCGAGACCAGTTTCAGATTCTGAATAAAACTACCTTTGATCGAATAAAACGACGCAAAACAAGGTACTTGTACTGTTACATTCAATGTCATTCTGATTACCATTGATCTTTAGCGTGAACAAAATAAAAGCTATCGATTTTAGTGATCATTTAATAAGTCAGTACAAAGGAATCACTAGCATAATCGTAATCAACGAATTCAGAAGCTGAATTGAAAATCCATCACATTAATAATGATTGGAAGTTAAATAAGCAAGTTTTCGTTTGACTCGTCTTAGGGCAAGTTTTAATTGAATCGAGCTACCTTCAGTCCATACGAACTTCTTTAATAATTACTAACCGTGGTTCAAGTCATAAGATATTAGCGGCCTTTACACGTAAAGTTTAACCGCGGGAAATAGCACGCGCCATTCCATCCTTCGCTCCAAAACCTTACGTGTAGATGCGCGAGGCCTGACAGTTCGATCTGGCATGTCGACAGACAGTTTTTGTGAGAGTTTTTTGCACACATCACCGTTCATAATCTTACCACGCGCCAGTCTAAACTGTGACAGTAATTAGCACGACAGTTTTATCCGCGGTACGGAACGCAGTCCAGATGCGCGGTTAAAACTCTACCGTGTAAAGGCCGCTATTGAGCTGAAAGCTTCCATGATTCGGAGAGCGTGTGAATTTGTCGGTCCGTAAGCGCGTCCTATCCGTAGCCGAGTCGACTCCCTGAGCTGCTGATCCGCTTTGGTTACGTGCTTGTGTTAGGTTGACGCCTGGTTGACAGTGAAACGCAAAGGCGATACGGTGACGATCCCTTTCCGAGTAGACATGTGTGCTATGACCTTGACTTTGAAAATGACTAACCCCATTGTCGTCTTTTTTTGTCACTCTCATGTCAACGAAAAGAGATGGCAATAAATTCAGCAGTCATTCAGGATCATGACAAAAAGGGGTGATCAGTTACTCCTAGTTCCTAAATAACCTACCTTATGGCTTATGATGTAGTAGTCAAATGTACGAATAGCGTTTTTTTTTTTCAAAATCCTTTGATTCCAGAATTCGAACCTAGGGTCTTTGGATCGAAAATGGAGGCGCTATCGCTTAGACCTTATCGCTGAAAACCCATTGTTACACTTTTTTTTATTAAGGCTTATTTAATTTTTGTACGAGTATTCCTTTTATGGTGTAGGTACAATAAAGTTATATTCTATTCTATCCTGAGTATAAAAATAAGTAGGCCTTCAAGTTTTTGTCACGGATGAAGTCAAGTTGATCAATCAATCAATCATTTATTTCCTCTCTGATCATTTGTAAGAGGAAGTTTGAAAGTGGCGCCTGTTATTGAAAAGGTGAGGAGTGCTAGGTTAGCTTGGTATGAACATGCTATGAGGGATGAAAACCATATCACCAAGAGAGTAATGACTATGACTGGGAACGCAAGTAGAGGAAGGCCGAAGAAGAAGTGCTTGGATTGTGTGAAAGAGGATATGAATGTGAGAGGAGTGGATTCTGAGTTGACGAATGATAGAGGTGAGTGGAAGAGGAAAACATATTGTGCCGACAACACTTAGCGTGGGGAAAGGAGAGGAGAATGAAGATGAAGTCAAGTTGATCAAAAAGCAAGCTACACTATCATCGTTTAGAATCGCTTTCTGATTGTACCAAACTTTCTCCCGCGCGGGTAAGGCGATATCCCACCAAGCTTGAACACCAATTAAATTCTTCTCCTATCGGTGTCTCGGTCTACTTATTTTAAAGTCGCTAAATATCTGAAGTTTTTCTTCCAGTAACAAATCTACTTACAATGAGACTGGTAACCTAAGGCTGCAATCTTAGCGATGCTTTGTTTGAATTTTGTTTAGAGAATTGCATTTGTAGGCATTTTTATTGTGAGATGAGACGCTAGCTTTCAACGAACGTACCGAAATGTTAACGTGGAAGAGTGAGCTCACACTCACACATCAAAAAATACTTTATAGGCCTACACAAAATATATTTTATGAAAATTTATTTATTACTAGCTGCTGCCCGTGGCTTCGCTCGCGTGGTAGGTACCCGGTTAAAAAGTAGCATATGTTACTCTCCAGCCTTCCAACTATCTCCACACAAAAAAATCACGTCAATCCGTCGCTCTGTTTTGACGTGTAAGCAGGACAAATAAACAAACAAATAAACACACTTTCACATTTATAATATGGGTACGGAGGTATGGATGTCAATTGCGCTACGTCTAATACAGATTTGATAAAACTTGAGATTTTACGTACCGCGTGCACGCGTAGCCGTGAGAAGCAAGAAAACTAGATTACGACAGTATCCCTAAGGTACGGTAGAACTTCTCTCAGATTTTCTGTTAAACAAGACTTGCTTACTAAACAAAACCTAATTATAACTATACCTCCCAAGACAATCATATCAGATATTAAATTTATATTAAATTAAATTGTCGGTCCCGGCTTTTGAGTCGTGCAAGCAATGACGGATTCCTTCAGGCGGCCTAAAACTGCGAAAAATCAAACGAAATGACTCCAGAATATTCAAGACTTGAAATTGTAGAGTTTGTCAGAGACACGTCCAATCCAAATGTACATAATAGCAGAACTTAACATTCCACATTGACAGGTGGCAAAATCATTGTTTTTTTTTTTTCAATTCATTTATTTCATGTCATTAAGTATATTAATTCATAGTTTACACAATTAAAAAACAAAGGATCTAAAAATGCCTAAAAATCTGAAAGAATATGTCTACCGCACCTTGAGAATACAGTCGTGATTATATTACATTTTTTTGACGTGTTAACGTCTTATAAATCGATGAACGCCGGCTGCACGCACAAAAAAGTGTCAATTTCAATTTCAATTTCAATTTCTTTATTTGTGATACACAGGTGGTTACATGTTTATAAATATTTAAAGTGCACTGTGATCTGCCACTAGGCGTACAAATCTTGTTATTTAAAGTAAGTAGGTCAACGTTCACGTGTCACGTTCCGCCTTAGCCGAGCGGGCAAGCGAGAGCGCGGAACAAGCGATAGAGAGGCACGATCGGCCTAAGCTTTTGGCAATTCATAAAAGTATGCAATTTTTCTATGACGTTAACACGTAAAATTATAGTCCGTAAACCGACTTTACAGACAAACACTTTTTGCACTTTCATAGTATAGAACAACCATAATGAATTTAAATAGAAATACAAAAAAAAAACCAGGAACCGACCAAAAAGTAAAAAATAACTTGCCAAGCTGATTTCACATCTTGACTTTACTGAATGTGGATCCATAATTTAAATCCCCCAAGGTTTGTTTGATATCATACTCGTAGCAGCTTATCTAATCATGTCGCATTCAGATTCCTTTCAACTGATTGAAGACCTTATATTATGCTAATGAAGGCCTCCTTTCCTTTGTAGTTCCTGTTCATTACATTTCTTCTGAAGGCAAATTAGGGGGCGCATTTGTCCAATTCTACTTCCTAGTGAAAATCTTCATCACACTAATATTATAAATGTGAATGTTTGGATGGAAGAACGGATGGATGTATGTTTGTTCCTCTATAACGACAACCACTGAACCGATTAGCCTGAAATTTAAAATAAAGATAGATAATGACGGGGAATAGGACATGGGCTACTTTTTATCCGTGTAACACGCGACTGAAGCCGCGGGCGGAAGCTAGTAATAGTATAAATGTGAAAGTTTGTTCGTGTTGGTCTCTCTATGGTTCAAAATGTTTTTTTTTTCTAACTTATATCGGCCCAGTGCTGCCATCTCTTACGTGGTTTACAATAGCAAAATAATGGCATTAAAAGTTAATTTAAAGGTTAGTAACTGCTAGAAACTGCTAGAACTTCGAAAGATCTAGTACAACACACGAAAGTTTTGAAAGTAAAACCACTAGTGTTATCGAAACGTCAAGTTAGAAGTTACCAGCTGCATTATTCTAGTTGACTGTACCAATTTAAAATAATTTGAAGTCATGAAAACGGGTATCGTTTATAGTATTAACGAATAAAGGTAGTCGTTTACGGCGGGTACAGATCTTCGGGTATAGATTACAGATACTCTATTAAGAAATGTCAAAATTTACTTTTTTGTTTGCCTGAAAAAGAGAGTTTTTGAACTTTTTTAGTTCTATGCTAGATAATAAATAGAAAATGGATAATGACTTTGTGCCCAAACTCCGAAAACTCACCCTGTAATTATCGCGAGCGAAGTCGGGACGGGCCGCTAACGTAAAATAAAATTGATTGCTTTCGTTTTGTAAAACGTTCCCGGTTTTTTGGCTCTCTGTTTTTCTGCATTTCTAAGTTGTTTTTAAAGGAATTTTCAGCAGTTATTTGCAATTGTGGCTTAAAACTGCGGTTGGCTAAATAAAAGAGAAAATATAAATTTCCATGTAGATGGGTTTCGTTTAAAAAAAAATAACGTTGTGATTTTAATTTTGCTATAGGCCTTTCTCGGTATTATCTTATACATTTGAATTTGACTCGCTTTAAATTAAAGAAACCTCACCTTAGGAATCTATATACGTACTATCTTTTATGAATGAAAAAAAAATTACAAACAGTTTTTTCTTTCGATGTAAGTACCTTTAAAATTGGATACAGATGATAGAAAAAAACTAACTCCAATCAAAAATAATCATAAAACTATTCATAAGTCAACAAATCAATAAAATAAATATTGCCATTATTACTGCAATAAAGATTACATACCGTTCTGATAAATATTTCAAACTAATAAAATACCCAATAAAAGCGATAACTTAATCTTCTTAGATTAATGAAAGTCCCTGAAAACTACACATCCTTATAATAATTTATTTCAAAAAAACATTGTAACATACATACATAGGACAAACATAGACTGGTCCACCAGTTGTCACCGCAGCGCTTCCTCACAGAACACTGGCAACCTTACTCACCGCAGGAACACAACACCATTCGAGAAGAATGATGTTATTTGGCTGCGATATTCTGTAGGGCAGAAGTACTTCCGTAGTCGGGCTGCTCGAATATAGAGTGAGAAAAACCCACTATACCCTTCCTCTCTTAAATTAATAATAGTACTAGCCCAGACTGGCCCACTGTTGGGCGAAGGCCTCCCCCCACTTTTACGAGTCACTATGATCCGTCGTCTGCCAGCCCCTCTCGTATGCAAAAGTCGGGGCAGTCCACTGGTATCTGTAAAAGCGAACTTCCCTGATAAATACCTTCAAAGCCGTCGTGAAACCAGCTGGATATTTAATTAATGCTAATTCTATGTTGATTTTATTCCTGTGACGTCATAGTTTCCGAGTTATTACGCAAATGTGATGTACAGGGATTTTATTGTGCGATTGTTCTCGTTCTGATTTGATGGTAGTAAAATGTTAAGGATGTTTTGTTTAAAAAGATTTATATGTTTTTACCCGACTGTCAAGTCACAGGGTTGTTTTGTCAACTTTGTCAACTTTTTTTTTAATATTTTGCGAGGGTTTCTTCTTTTGTGTCATTGTTACAACCTATAGGGACTTTGACCAGTATGTAGCTACATCTACCTATGGCATTATCTGATCAGGATATGAGATCAACCATAGTGCATGAGTTGGGGCAGGAGGGACACACAAGTACGTGTGACATCGACTGCACCTGGGCACCACAATGACACTGTGTGTCGCTATCCCCGACCATGCCCCACTTGCTGAGGTTACTTCTACATTGACCGACTTGGGTTCGCAGTCTATTTAGGCACTTCCATACTGGCTACGGGAGTTCATGACCGGAGGGTAGTTTTTCTGTAGAAGTGATATAATCCGGGGGGGAGAGTGATTTGCAGTCTATAAGGCAAGTCGCGAAGTTTGCAACGTTGAAGCGCTCCTGGTATAGTTTACTTAGACGTTCTTGTTAGATTGTTGAAGTTAAGCGATGTTCTGAGCGGTCACAAGTTAGATGGGTGACCGCAAGTGGTATTAACAGTTGAGCGCTTCCATGCTTCGGAGAGCACGATAAATTGTCGGTCTCGGCTTTTAAGAGGGCTGCGACCGGCGAATTTCCATAAAAACGTAATACCGAAATCATTTAAAATGTAAGCATGTTTATATCAGTTTATGTTGTTAGATTAGGAGAGTAGGTATTTATCTAGGTTCCTGTTAAACTTTTGTTCCGATAAACTTACCTAAAAAGAAATGTAAGCCAATTGAATTGAAATCTTTGTAGGTACACCAAAAATGGCATTTTTTCTTTTCATTTGTTCTATAGTAAGTTTTTTGAAACAAAAGTTTAACAGGAACCTAGATAAATACTACCTTTATCCAAATAATAACGTAAAGTGATAAAAATATGCTCAAATTTTAAATTATTTTGGTATTACGTTCCTAGGTAAGTAGATACGTTCGCCGAGCCCTTAAGTCGTTAAGCCATTAAGGAGGCCGTTGGCGGCCTAAAAACTCCGTCACCAGAGATGACCACTAGCTCATAAGAATATACTAATTGGGCTTATTAGAGCGAAATTTAAGTAATAACATTGACAAGTGCTCCTCGAAGGTCAGTAGTCTCAGGTTTTTAGACATTTAAGATTTTTTGAAGAATAAGATAAGATGAAGATACTTACTAATAAAATAAGATACAGATTATTAATCCATTAAGATGCTTTACTTATAACATTATTTATGTAAACTGTTTTTTTTTTATTTTTTTTTTATTCCCGGTTAATTTAAGGCAAATCCAAACAAAGAATTAGAAAATGCTTACTTTTGCAAGTTGTTTAGCACCTTTACAGGTAAAAAACTATAAATATTAATTATTTTATAATAACATGAATCAGATGTTCTAAATTTTATGATAGCCATCTTCATTATCGCCATTTGGCATTGCATTGTTATGTATTTTACCAGTAGATCAAGCACGAGTCACTTTAGACGTCATAATAGACAGATTTCATATTCAAAGTCTTTGTTTTTGAAAATTCAATAATTCCAACTTTTCTTCTTCAATTTGACTTTTTAAAAAGACGATATATTTAAATACATTTGATACGCTTTGGAATTTTGTCAGTCATACAAAAAAGACCATAGAGTACCCTTCATCAAGAATAAGATAAATATTAAATTCCGCTCTAGGTACTATAGAATACTGTTAAAATTGAAACACCGTTAAAACAATTCTTTTTTGTTAGATATTATCAAATAGTGACAGGGCATTTCTTGAGTATTATTTAACCAGTGTTTAAGTTTATAAGTAAGGCCTATGCAAGATAATAGTAAGAATAATAAGATATATGTAGTATATATATATAATAAGAATTCACTATGCCGCTCAAATTTCAACTCAGGCGCGAACTCTGGTGCCCTCAGATAAACAATTCTTAGCGAGAGAAATAAAATGTGCGTTGAATGAATAAGATGACTGATAGATAATGCTTCAGCATTTAGTCCTCCTTGCACAATTTGTTAAGTGTGAAAGTATTTAATAAACAAATAAATAAATGAAGTAACGTAGATCAATGGTAGTAAAGTTAATATTCTACATCTACATATAGTAGGCCATCTATTTCAACAATGTATCAGGCATTACAGCGTTAAGTGTAGGCATAGCTTGCCTCCTGACACTGTATAAATCATCTAGTAAGGCCTAAGTTTTACATAAAAAAAATAAAAAAAAGATTCGAATTGTCGAACGAAACGAACTGAGAACCTCATCCTTTTTAGAAGTCGGTTAAAAACGGCTCATATTTGTTTGTATTCTTGACATGATGAATTGCGTGCTCATGCTAAGCTAACTGAAAGATCTGGCAATGAAATGTTACTATTATTCTTGTAATTACTATTTATCGCGCCAATTAAACTAATTGTTTGGTTTATTGTTCGACTCGACCGTGGTAACGAGTAAAATTAACTCTGCCAAGAAAAAACGAGCGATCTTTTGTTAGATAACCGGGTAGCTTATTGTTTGATTTTTTGTTGCTTTTTAGGGTTCCTTATATGTTTAGGAATTGAAACTCTTGAAATACAACAACAATAATTCACTTTCAAAACTTAACGCAGGTCCATTCAGAGGAGGCAAAAAGGATATTAACCCAAGCAAAAAGGTTTCATAAAGGTTATACAACTTAGGGTGATTTATTTTTTGAAGTTCATATTTTAAACAAGATTGTTATTTTTCCCATTTTCGCGTTGGTTGCAAAAAGAAAATAAATTAAGTATTTTAAAAAAAACATGGTTAGGGGCCTAGTTTTTTTTTCGGTGATCCATCCTCTTATATCTAAATAGTCAAGCACCAGTGGAGAGCAGTTGAACAAAGTGAGGCTAATTATAGCATGTAGCATTTAGGTAAAAGTAAGTTTAATCCCATCAAAAACATAACATGTACAAAAATGCGCAAGTCTCGCAACGCAGTTCTTCTGCCGTAAAAAGTTGTGAAATCTAATGTAAACCAAGTCGGTATAGAGTAACTTGGCAATCACACACAGCAAGCTCGTAAACGTTTTATGTAGATTATTTTGCCGTGTGCGATTGCCAAGTTACTCTATACCGACTTGGTTTACATTAGATTTCACAACTTTTTACGGCAGAAGAACTGCGTTGCGAGACTTGCGCATTTTTGTACATGTTATGTTTTTGATGGGATCTCACTTCTTTTTGTAGGTAGTCCTCCTTTTTTTCTTTTACCTATTATATCTTGTGCCTTAGCTGAGGGCTTTCTCATAGCCCACTCCCTGTCTCTGTGGGCTTTTCTCAGAGGCTTTTATGTATTGATTTTTGACAAGTCTGGACGGTAAATGCATCTAGTCTATTATATTCAGAGCAGACTCCTGCGCTTTAATAGAACCAAAGTTGACACTGATTAGATGTAAACCGCCTAGACTTGTCACTCTCGAAAGTGCCACATACGCTTGACCGCATATAAATACTGACGAACCAATGTCCATCAATGCACAACGACTTGAGCGCCCATACAAATACAGAGGCATGTTTCCCGGATAGTTGAGCGCCCCGTACAACTAGAGTTAGGTACATATTTTTTCATTTCTCGTACACGGAAAGTACGCTTGAAGTTACCTGAACATAGCGATGAAAGTAGTACTTTTCGTCCCTAGGGAGAATTGCTTCCGGAACTAGGATCACGTAGGATCAGGATCACAGGATCCGGATTTTGCAGGATCACGGAATAAGGGTCACGTAGGATCAGGATCACAGGATCAGGATCACGGGATTAGGATCACGTAGGATCAGGATCACGGGGTCAATATCGTGGGATTAGGATCACGTAGGATCAGGATAACAGGATCAGGATCACGGGATCAGGATTACGCAGGATCACTGGATCAGAATCACAGGATCACGGGATTAGGATCACGTAGGATCAGTATCACAGGATCACAGATCAGGATCACAGAATCGGGATTACGGGATCAGGATTACGCAGGATCACAGGATTAGGATCACGGGATTATAAAAGGCTATAGAGAGGCAATGCGAGCCTGGGCCAGCGTGTATTCGCGCCTTTAATGACTAAGGATTCGTAGTTCACAACACACATCGAGGGCGGTTGACTAATCTAAGTTTCTCACTATTTTTGCGGACAACCACAAGATTCGAAATTAAATTTTTAAAATAACTACAATGTTATGTCCAGTGGGTATTTATATAAATAGTGTAGATTAATAAAGGTTTCGGTTTACTAAATGCTTACATACATTTTTTTTAGTAGTTACCTACTTATTTGACTTCGATACTGTGTATTTCGATACTGTATCGATACAAAATATCGTATCCAATCCCCTGGATCGATACCTGTATCGATACAATGCATTACGATCCATTGCGATCCGTTAGACCACAGAAATGAGGGGATTCTTCTAATACAGGTTTCATAAAAAAACATAAATGAAGAGATCCCAACCCATGTACAGTACAACTTGTTTTCAATGAACAAATAATTATTTTTTTAAATGAAATACCGATACCTACCTACAATCCGAAATATCGAACATCCCTACACTGCGGAACATCATACTCAACTCAACACTAACTGCCATACGAAACGTCACGCGCGCGCTCCGCGCGACACAGAGCAATGGCGGCGCAGCTCCTTGCACAAGCAAATTATAACCTAAAGTAACATTACTTAATTAAAATCGGGACTATTAATTCGGAATGTCAGAGTTTTTCCTTGCTATACACACTAAACTATACATGTGTGCCTAATTTGGAGTTTGTGGGTCTGCTAGAAGTAGGCTTTTAATTTTGATGATCGGTGAGTCAGTCAGTGAGTCACTTACAAAACTAGGAATTTTGACTTGCAATAATTCTGAAACTACTGGTTCAAATTTAATGTAATTTGGAAATATATGTCGCTATGTGATGCCCTCTTGGTCACTGAAAATTTAGGCTTCTAGTCTTTTCCACAACGAAGTTACGAGGGGTCGAAAATGGCCCGAATGGCTTCGAGAAAAGGATGGTACGGCCTGCTCGACTTGGCGGTGCACTGCCGTGCACCCAGATTAATTTTGACAAAATATAAAATTCTGTACGGAACTCTCGGGGCGCAAGTCTGGTACGGTTTCGTTTCTTTTTATTCAATTAGTCAAACACTATTTAGTTCAAAAACAGTTTTTTCTGGTAACGTTACTAAAATAATTTAATTAATACAAGAATTTTTAATTTTAAATAAATTATGAGGTCGTGGATTCGAATCCTAGTCTTGAATTAGTGAAATGTTCATTTCGGATTATTTTACGCTCTGTGACATGAGCAAACGGTGATGGTAAACATCGTGAGGAAACCACAGCTAGTCATAGGATGAAACCAATTAGTTTAAAAACAAGCAAATTAATTTAGATTAGAAAATTAATCTAAAACCACGTTTTTTTTTAATATGCATTGTCATCAAGTTGACAGCTACCCTTAAAGTTTTAGCCGGACAGCTAATCGGAAAGTGCTTGAAATTTGAGTTGCAAGATTCCACCCGGAACGACAGACAGACAGACAAGAAAATGACTTAATAAAAACTTGGTAATATTTGATGTGATTATGAAGATATTTTACCTACTGTTCTTCATTTATAATTTTTTTTTTGTTTGTTTCAGGTAGGTATGAACATTGTCGTTATGAGCAGTAGGTACGAGTACAAATAATAAAAGAAGTTTGTATGAATATGTTAAAATGATCCGTGTTGGCCGAGTGGGTTAGTTCCTTCACTTTTAATCCCATGATCGTAAAATCCTACTAATATTATAAATGCGAAAGGTTGTGAGGATTTATGGATCAAATGGATTTATGGATCAAAAAAATTAGGCCTTTACATCTTTACTAGATGATTTATACAGTGTCAGGAGGCAATCTTTACCTACACTTATCGGGATGTAGTGCCTAAGACATTGTTGAAATGGAGTAGGCTTGCCCAGCATCTACACCTTCTCTCAGCTTAACCGGCCATATCCACAGGAAAGACATGGTCAATACGTGTGAGGCTGACTAAGCCGCGGGTTTCTGCTGACTAAGCCGTGGATGCACGGCCAAGATTCAAACCCACGACCTTCGGATCGAAAGTCGAGATAGATAAATAGAGATAGATGTCAACGCTTCAGAAAACTAACTGGTTCCCTCACGATGTGTTTCTTCATTGGTTAGAGCTTGTGGTAATGCGAATATAAATTTTCCGAAATGTAAAATCCTCTGATGCACGGCCGGATTCGAACCTACGACTTGATTTTTATAAACCCACTCGGCTAGCACGACTCTGAAATACGTAGGTTTTTTATTTATACTTTCTGTAATTGTCGTGAATACAAGTAATTTTTAGAAAAGTAACCGTGTACTAGTTAAAAACAATTCAGCATAAAATCAAATATAACCCTACCATTATTTATTTGATTGTTATGCTAATTAGACAACCTTAACTCATTTACATAAGCGTGTAACAAGTAGTACAAGTAGTAGTAACAAATGGTGAAAACTTTTCCTATTAATATAAAACTAAACGTACACGTAAACGTAAGAAACGTAAACATGCTGACGACTATATCCCCAAAGACGATAGCAACCAAATCTTTGGGCATTCAAAATCCTTTGAAGATGTCTAATGCCCAAATACTGAAACGCTTCTTAATTATTTGAGACGTTCTTACTCTTCAAAATCGTATTCAAAAATGACAGTTAATGTCAATGATGAGCACCAATTAAGTGAAGTAGCGTTTTAGTATTCGGATGTAAGAGGTCAAATGGCATCCAAATATTTTCAGCATATTTTTTGCAAGTAGTATCTACAAGACAGATTCCATCGCCCTCTTTTTAAATAATAATTAATTTTCCTCACGATCTTTTCCAGAGCTATTTAGAGCTCATTATGAAAAATCAAGGTATTTAAAAATATGTTAAACTGATAACAAAAGACACGATTAAAGCTGTAAAAGTTCAAAAAAACTGTCTGTCAGTGTGAACGCCACCTCCTTGACTTGATCTTCCTTTGCATCGAAAGTCCAAGCACAATTCCGCTGAAACACAGAAACACTAACTGGTTTCCTCACGATGTTTTCTTTCACCGTTTGGAGCTCCATGTTGAGCCATATCTATACTAATATAATAAAGCAGAAGAGTTTGTTTGTTTGTTTAATTGTTTGTTTCTTTGTTTGTTTGTTTCAACGCGCTAATCTCAAGAACTACCAGTCGGATTTGAAAAATCTTTTGGCATTTGATAGCTAAACCCTTGATGATGTCTATGCTACTTTTCATCATTATCATCATCATCATCGCCGTATACGGTGGCCCTCGTAGCGGTGACAAAGAGGGCAACGCCGTGAGGGCGCTACTAGTAAATTTTTAATCTTATATGATTAATGCACTTTTCGAATCTACGACCTACGGATAGAAAACCGAATCATAATTCCACTCAACCAGCATAGCACTTAGCTACACGCCATTTACAAAACCCTTACAGAACTTTGGGTATAATTAGACTGGACGTTGTTGGTTGGTGATTAATTGAGGGCCTTTTAAGATCGCAGCCAAACCAAGTGTAGCAAGTAGACTTAAGAAAACACAAAGGGGGTTAGAACTATGCTTTCTGGTGGTAATGAAGTACTTTTTCTTCAGTTTAAGGGATTGCCCCTTGTCGGCATAACTGATGCCTTTTTCTCCACGAAGCTCTTTCCAGGGCAGCCTGTTTTTAGCCGACTCCAAAAAAAGGAGGAGGTTCTCAATTCGTCGGAATTTTTTTTTTATTGAAGTCGGTTTATTTACTTTTTTTAATAGCCACTTTTTATATAAGTACAACTTATAAGTGGCTAAATAAAAAAAACGACTTCAATTTTTCAATTTTGCAAGATTTTGCACTCTCGAGGTGCATTTCTGTTCATAACTCCGAAGATCCGCGACAGATCCTCATCAAATTTTTATGACACCAAGCAGAAAGTATACCTACCCTTTAAAACCAAAAAAAAATTTCCAAATTGTTCCAGGCGTCTTCGAGTAATCGATGAAAAAAAAAGATTAAAATACAGTTTTATTTGATCTGAAATAAAACCAAACATGATCACGGCTCTGTTCTCAAGACGCGGTTCTATCTCAGATTTTTAGGTATATCAGATTCAAGAATTTTTTACACTACTAAGGTAGCAGACAAGCATACGGCCCACCTGATGGTAAGCGGTTACCGTAGCTTATGAACTCCTGTGACACCAGAGAAGCCACACTCGCGCTGCTGACCCTTTAAAAGAGGAATCACTGCGCCGACAACGCAATAGACAAGACTGGTTCACCAGTTGTCGCTACAGCGCTTCCTGGTATTCCTGTTTTATAGTAATGTCACTTTGAATATCATTTTGGTCTTTAACGTGAACAAAACATGAACTTTTGTATTTAGTGATAATTTAGTTAGTCAGTTTACAACAGAAATAGCACCACTCTATATCTATCTATCTAAGCAGCCTGTAACACCCACTGCTGGGTAAAGGCTTCTTCTTTATCACGCCACTCCTGGCAGTTTTGCGCCAGCCGGATCCATTGCTCTCCTACCACCGCCTTCACAATGTCGTCTGACCATCGGGCAGGTGGTCCGCCTCGAGGCACTACTGTGCCTACTGTGTCTGTGTACTACGCACCACTACCTACTTATATTGTTTAAAAATTAATACTGCTAGTTCACATTTTTTTTAATCTTGTTCATCAAACCTTCGTATATTTCGAACATTTTCAAAACCGATTAACAAAGAATAAACACGCGAGCGTAAAGATAAATGGAAAGCCTATCCATTAACTTTCGCTGTTAACCAAAACACTTCCGCGGTATCAACTCAGGTCAGTAGGGGGAAAAGTGGGTGGAAGGGGGTGAAACGGGGGTGAAAAAGGGGATTAACATAATGTTACCATTAATCCATGCCAGGATTTTTCACGGCACGCAGAGCCTGTGCGTTGGAAATGGTACGGTGTATGTTTGTATGGTTACACGAGATGGTTATAAGAACCAGATTGGCCAAATCCCAATTTGGATCTTTCGATTATCGCCTTTGACGTGAAGGCATTAAGTAATCTTTTGAGATGATAAGGCTATCAGGCCAAGTCAAAGTTTAGAGTTTCTTTTTTATGTTACCTTTTGCCTGCAGTTTCACTCGTTATCGCTTTTTTTTGTCACAGCATCAGAAGAATCAGAACTGGCACGCTACGTGTCTGTTACGCTCAATGTTTGTATAAAGAGAATTTGATTTTCCTTAATTTAATATTTCATTGGTTTTACCCTAACCTAAAAACTTCGCCGGCATCATAATTCAACAAAAGGACTTTAACGACATAAATGTATTCATACAAAGGCTTCTTTCATACAGTTTTACGAGCGCAACCTTCGAACACCTTCAAGCGAGGTTATAATGAAACTGATTTGAATAAGCAGGAAATGTTGCTGTGATTAGCATCTAAAGGATTAAAGTTGTGAAGGAAAACATCGCGAGGAAATGGGAATCTAGACAATAAAATATTAGGTTATATTTTGAATGGCTTTACAGCTCAGTTGGTAGTAATTTTTGTTTTATTTAGCAATCGTGGCTTCGATTCCCACTGAAAGCAAATATTTATGTAACGCACATAGATGCTGGTTTGGAGGATCATAAACTATTTAACATACTTACATACAATACATACATAAAATCACGCCTCTTTCCCATAGGAGTAGGCTGACACGCCTCATACACACTTCTCCAGTGTAGGGTAGATAGATAGATAGATAAATTATCACTTTAATGTACACCATAAACATACAGCACTACTTTAAGGTACTTTTGACCTACTTTATAAAATACGTATTTCCAAAATATCCTGTAGGTACCACTGTACTAGGCAAGCGCAGTGTTGGACGTCCACTGACAAGATGGACAGACGACCTTGTAAAAACTGCAGGTCGGCGGTGAATGCAGGCCACTTCCAACCGCAACACATGGAAATCTTTGAGGCCGTCCAACAGTGAACATCCAACGGCTGAGATAATGGTGATGCCTGTACTTGGCCCTCTATTATTCTTATTTTATTTCCGCAGTCGGGTTTTTTGTTTCAATTAATACTTTTTGCTTGGTTTTTGGTCTACCTCTTCCATTACACAAATTATATTATTACTAGCTTCCGCCCGCGGCTTCGCTCGCGTGGTACCCGTATAAAAAGTACGTGTGTGTGTGTGTGTAGTCTATGTCCTGTTCCCGGTCATTATCGATCTATATTTTAAATTTCAGCTAAATCGGTTCAGTGGTTGTCGAGTTATAGAGGAACAAACATACATCCATCCATCCAAACATCCAAATTTTCGCATTTAGAATATTAGTGTGATGTAAAAATGACAGTAATCGTGTGCTTGTCATTATCCTCAAGTGACTAGTTATGTCGAATCCACAAAAACGTGTTAAAACAGTATTTACATACCTATTACCAAGTAATCGCTAAATTAATATTAGCTTATATCCTGTTTACATTGCTAACATTATATTTTTAGTACTTTTTACCTTTGACCTCAATTCTACTTATCAATAAAACTATTATTGTTATTATTATTGTCAACCTATGCTGACACACTGTTGGGCTCTTGCACTTATATTATTATTATTATTAGGGATTTCCTTGACTTTTTATACTAATAAATCTTTCTTATCTTATCATAATCTTATTTCAAACCTTAATATTTGGGTAGGGCCTCGAATATGCTAGCGTTATTCGAGGCGCTCCAGAAGCGCGAACTAATTCACTTTGCAAATGCGCGGAGCATATTTGGTGCGCGAAAGCAAACATAGTGGATACAGCCATAGAATAGATATTAATACTACGTATAGAATGGCCACTGTCCCCCCCCCCCCCCCCTCCCACCAATCGGGGGCATAATATAAGCAAGATAATCCAAGACCGGATTTATTAATATTGTACATTAAGCATACAAATCTGCACAAACCCGTCTAAAATCAGTAGATACAAAAATTATGCTAATGATTATCGTAAATATTCTGACTTTTTTGAATATTCATCAGCCTTGACTTAAAAAATAAAATCGGAGTCACGTCAGACCTCACACAATAGAACGGTTATTACTGCGCACGAGATGAGCGATAAGCGAAGCGTCTAATTGCTTCATAATGATGAACTGTTCAGATTACTTGTGACGTGAAAAGATCATTGTGTAAATGACTCTAAGGTCTAACATATCCTAATCTATGTATTATTTTACCTACTTGCTCATTTCAATCAGTCTCTTAAGTTCAACATTATTTACTTCTCGTAGTAAAACTATAGCTTTGAACATAACACTCATCTAGATTTTATTTAGACGTAGGTTGGTAGAAGGTTGCCTTCCCCTATGATGGGAAACAGACGTGATTTTATGGATGTATGTATTGTATGTATGGTAGAAGATAGAGAAATGTGGAAGGATACATGCCATGCCGACCCTTAAAGCAGGAATATGATGATGATGAGAACGTGATGGATGACTGTCTTTTTAAAGTTAAGTAGGTACCTATAGTTTACACCAGGCCAACGCTTACCACCAGTCTTACTGGCAGCCAGCGCTGGCTTGGTATTTGCCTTGTGTAAACAGTTTTTCAAGCGGAGGCGGTGGTCACTGGCTTAAAAAATAGACGGGCGCTCTATTCTTGCTAGCAGCGCTGGCAGCCAGCGCTGGCCTGGTGTAAACTGTACTTTAAGTTAAGGATGTCTGTCTTTTTTAACTTAGTTCAAGCATTCCTAAAACTAAAAACGATATGTCGTGCCAATTTCCATCTTTTGGCCTGTGTTGCTCAAATGTTTAGAACTTCTACCAACAAAACCATGAAAATTGTCCACAATATCGACTATCGTATGTATAATGAAAGTCCCTATACCTTGCGTGTCTAGTAACTGTTAGTCTCAACCGTTTTACTAGCGATCTTTTACGAGCGCGCCAGTATTGCGATCCCTGTCGCCTGAATACTCGAATTACCCTCTAAGGCTCTAAGCTCGCTCACGCGCCGACCATGAATTATCCGCTACGCTTATCGCTCAGCATTATTCACTTGCACACCTCAAAAATGCCCTTGACCTGTTTCTAACATGCTATTATTATAATAGTACGAAGTTTTGGCAGAATGTATGTGAAGAGGGAATGCTAGGGCGCGAATCGATCCACTTGAGTGGGGTTGAATTTAGGGCAATCGACCTGCAATTTAGGGAGTGTCCACATTGCGTTTTTTGCAGCGCGTTTGTATCGATACAAACGCGATTCGAACGCGATGCGAACGCGCAGCCCCCCGCGCAGCCCCTCCCGGTTCGCTTTTGTATGGAAAAATACGCGTTGCGAACGCGCGTTTGTATCGATACAAACGCGCAGCTCAAAAACGCGCTGCAGAAAACGCAATGTGGACACTCCCTTACGCGTTTGAACTTAACTGCCGTAAAATTGTATGTTTTCGGTAATATTTCATAAGGGATATTTTGTATTGAATTAAGTTATTAGTTGACATTTTTGGATCAGCCATGATTGTTCAAACGGTCATGGGTTCAAACTCGGCCGTGTATCAATGGATTTTTCGTTCCGAAAAATTTAAATGCGCTTTAACACGAGCTCTAAACGGTAAAGGAAAATATCGTGAGGAAACCAATTTGCTTTCTAGTAGCGTTGATGAGTTTGCAACCTGTCACGTATGGAATGTTAACTTCTGCAAAATGTGGGAATATACCAAATGTGTTTGGACATACCCCTAGCTACCTTAGATATCTTCAAAGGATTTAAAAATGCCTAAATATCTGAAAGAATATGTCTACCGCACCTTGGGAATACAGTAGTGATCATTTACATTTTTACATGTATGTTTGAGCTTGAGAAGTTTTTGATTTCAAATACTTGTTTACTATGCTAGTAACAGATAGATATTTTAATTCTTATTGTAATAATGAATTTTGTGATATAGGTCCCGGTTGTTTAGAGATTTGTGACTTTAGACAAGATGTATCCACCCATACCCATATTATAAATGTGAAAGTGTGTTTGTTTGTTTGTCCTGCTTTCACGTCAAAACAGAGAGACGGATTGATGTGATTTTTTGTGTGGAGATAGTTAGAGAGCTGGAGAGTGACACAAGCTACTTTTTATCTCGAAAAAATGCATGTTTCCCGTGGGATAAAAAAGTAGTAGTTCACGCGGACGAAGCCGCGGGCGTCCGCTTGTACATAATAAAGACAAGATTTGAACCCACGAAATCAGCCTTCCGTGGTCACTGCTCTACCAACTAAACTGAGCTATAAATATTTTTTGGGATATTTTTAGATTTTTTATGCGTAAAGTTAACACTACATGAAGCCTGCATGAATAATGTCCACCATTTTGAAATTAAAATGGCGGTTGACAAAATGGGTTAAAATATTGTCCTTTGAAGCTTGCTATTGTAGGAAAGGGGTACACTAAGAAAGGATTCTAGAGAATTTCCCTCGAGAGAATTTGAGAACGAGTTTCGCAGGAATTCACTGGATATCTTATAAAAGTCGGAATTCCGCGGGTCTAGCAAGAACTTATAAACCATTGACTACCGATTTTGACCTCCTTTGCCATAGTTTAATGACTTTCCCCCTTACTTATGAAATAAGTTTAAAGTTGAACACTGGTTAAACAACGTCCTGTCTCTATTCGTCACCATCCACAAATAAAGACAGGACGTTGTTTAACCAGTGTTCAACTTTAAATATCTTTTATAAGTAAGACCTTTTGTTTTAAGCCATGACGGAGGCCTTCAGGCGGCCTAAAAACTCCGTCACCAGAGTTAGCCACTAGCTCATACGAACATACAATAACGACGTTGAAGCACAGAAGCACTTACTTGTTGAAACTATTAAACGGACTCCTCTCATAATCGTGATCACATACTCACATGTGTTAAATTTTAAGGAAGGAATAAATTAAAAATAAAAAAACCGACTTCAATTTTATAACCTGGCAATTTTCTGCATTCTTGAGGTGCATATCTGTTCGACAGATCCTCACTAAATTGTGGCACCAATAGAAAAGTATAATATCCTTTCAAAAAAAAAAAAAAGAATTTTCCGAATCTAGGTCTAGGCGTCTTTGAGTAATCGGTGAACATCCTATCCTACTTCCTACTAATATTATAAAGGCGAAAGTCCGTGTGTGTGTGTGAATGTTTGTTTCCACGTAACTCCATAACTACTGAACCGATTTTGATGAAATTTGGAATGTAGATAGATAATAACCGGGAATATGACATATGCATTTTTTATCCCGAAAAATTGCAGGGTTCCCGTGGGATAAGAAAAATAGTAGTTCACGCGGGCGAAGCCGCGGGCGTCCGCTAGTACATTAAAAATACTAAAAAAAAATCCGACGAATTCAGAACCTTCTCCTTATTTGGAAGTCGGTAGGTTAAAAACGGATAATCCATTAATGTTCGGCCGGGATTCAACCTTCAATCGACAGTTACGGTCCTGGCCCATCTGGCCAACACGGCTTGCTGGTTCCCCTTCCATAAAGAACATTGTCAAAATGTACCAAGCGCTTCAAATTTGCACCTCTCGCCTTTATACTTAAAACACAATGAATATTTCCTTAGCATTGTGAGATTCTAAATATTGTCGTTCATTTCGGTAAGTAGGGTAGAGTGGGGTTTGTTTGGCGACTCCACAAAGACTCCAAGATTAAAACTGATGTTGGCGCCTGTTGGTGTTTGTTTGCTGACGTTCAATTTTGACGACCTCCCCGCTTGGCCTGGTCGAGAAATGAAGGCTGTTATATTGGGATGTTTCTTTACAAAACTCTGTTTTTCGAGCAAATGTACAAAGTTATGGGCATACTTTCTACATAATTAAGTGGATTGTGTCTTATGAATTAAAGTTGTGTCTTAGGTATTAAAGAGTTACATACATTATGTAATACTAGCTGCTGCCAGGGGCTTCGCTCACATGACCTGTTTAAAACGCAGGGATCATGTAAATTCCTTGAAGTTAAACAAATCAGAAATGAAAAAATGGTTGTCTGTAAAGTTGGTTTACGGACGATAATTTTACGTGATAACGTCATAAGAAAACATTGATGAACGATCGTGCCTCTCTATGGCTTGCACGCTCAGCTCAGGCGGAACGTGACACTTTTTTGTGCGTGCAGCCGGCGTTCATCGATTTATAAGATGTTATCACGTCAAAAAAACCAGTCCTAAGCCCAAACGTCAAAAGAGTATTCCCAAGCCTATCGACGCTATAAGGTTTCCTCACGAAGTTTTTCTTTACCGTTAAGAGATCGTCCTTTCATCCTTGAAAACGGCATACAATTTATAAAAATACTTTGGAAAAATTATTACAATTAACTATTTACTTTTACTTTATTCAACCTTTAAATGTTAAAAAGTTTTACTAATTCAATAGAAAAGTTTCAACTGCGTCATACATTAAAAACAATAATGCTTTACTTTTCACATTTGGTAGGTTTCTGCTTTTAGTTAAAATCTATTTGTAGTAGTTTACTTCGAAAAATCCACATAGAAATTTTGAACACATAACCGAGTTCGATAATCTAACTTTTTTGACAGAAATATTCCTAATTTAGACTGACTAAGGCAGTGTTCAGCAAACTTTTTGTGTTCAAGGTACTCGTACATCTAGGAAATCGGAAAACTTCGGAGGTACACCATAAATGAAAAAAATCATTTTTTATGCGAAACATGAGCTTGTTTAGTTGAGCATTTGCGGTCCTTTGGAGTAGCTTAACTGAGATAGGTAACCTTATTTTTCTGAGGCACACCAACTAATGACCACGGTACACCATTATGCCGCGGCACACCCTTTGCGGAACACTGGACTAAGGAATAAAATCTGTCAATTTAGAACATTTCTGTCCAAACAGTTAGATTATCGAACTACCAGTAGGACTGGATGGAATAAACGGAAATTTTGCTATATTTCGGAACAGAAAACCTTTCGCACAACCAGATTTCTAAGTCACGACCTTCGGAACTAAAGGTTCTTCCATTGGGTCAACATCTTACGCACGTACGATTACCAATGAGATCTCGTAAAGGGCGCGAAACGTGCACCAATATATTTTCTCTATGAAATATCTTTGTTGTTTACATTACTTGGACAGAGATGTATATTTTTAGTTATTTATTAAAGGTCTACCAACAGTTGTAACAACAGTACAAGTAGGTACGTACCTAATTAACCTTACATTACGTACTTGTAGGTGTACATTCTGGCTTAAGATTTTTATTTCTCATAAGAATAAATTCACTTACATGATAAAAATAACAATTAACTTTAAGTACTTATAGTGGAACAAAATCGTAATATTTGAGTAATAATGAAATACTTATCACTTACCCCTTTCAAAATTTTACTGGTTTCGGTGGACCCCCTGCTGCTACATTTCTACCATATTCACAAAATTTCTCGCCAACGTGGACCCCTTTCGAGTCTCCCGTGGACCCCTGGGGGTCCACCTGGCCCACTTTGGGAATCACTGACTTAGAACATGCGTGTGCAAGGATTGACTACTGAGATGACGAGTGATAGGAGGGAATGGAAGAGAACACGTTGTGCCGACCCCACCTAGTGGGATAAGGGCAAGGAGATAATGATGATGAATGAAATACCTACTTATCATTAATTTAAAATTTAGCACTGTTAAAAACTAAATACCTCCTCCTGGTCCCGTGCCAGCCTCATCCATGGTCCGACCACACCGACGATGTCTTCCGATCAACTGGCTGTAAGTGTCCCATTTTACAAAAAAATATGCTCTACAGCTACGTTAAATTCAAAATTGCCGGCACGAGCACTTAACACGTTCAGTGCGGTACAGGACATATATGGGTTGTACGCGACTTTCTTCTGGTGCGGAAGGTAGAATTGTAGTTTTACCGCTGGTGCGGGGGCTATTTCTATACGAAATCCTTTATGTAAAAAAGAGTCAAGTATACTTTTCTGTAGCTTATTAAAAATATAAGCAAAATTTGCCATAAAATTGTACAGGACACATATGGGTAGTACGCACTTAAAAACAATTTTCGTAATTCTGTGCGTTACCATACATATATGTCCTGTATCCGCAGACCCGGTGTCGCGCTGATTTTTACAGTAGTGCGGAGCAATCCATATCTTATTAGCACGTCATTTGTCGATTATTACATTAACGCCAAAATTAAGTGATCTCATAAAATGTTATCGATGGTCGCAATTTAATTGAGGATTGAAAATCATCAACATCCTAACCCAGTTATTAAAAAAATCAATTGGCGCATGTATGTTCCCGCATTGCTTGAGAACGGCTTGACTGATTTGACTGATTCCTTTTTTGTTTTGTTTGTAATTGTACGGACAAGGTTTTTATAAATTAAAAATTTGTAAGTATGCGGTAGAGGTCTGCGCCGAACAAAATTGACCAAGGATGCACCAAAAATGAGTCCTGCATATACTTCCACCAGGACCATAAATCCATGCCGGGGTGTTTAACTTAGCTTGTAATTTAAGTAAATGAAGTTTTGTTCATATTCAGAGAAATAAATGCTCCTTATCGATATCGATTGTTCAAAATACGGTTAAAACATCACTAAACTTGTGTAAAGGACAAACGTTTTGACCCTATTTTCAGTGCGGTACAGGACAATTCTGGTGGGTATTTAGTTTTAGGTATAGCTTCTAAAGTATTCACCAGATCCCCATCCTGGCTTACCATATGTTAGATAAGGTTATAATCTACCCAAATAATTAAAAAAACAACATTAAATTACGAAATTCATTAAATTATAGGCATTTCAAAAAAAACATAATACAGGACATATATGTCATGTACCGCACCAGGAGTAACTCTCGTACCTACCATAAATGTCCTGTATCGCACTGTCTGAAAGTCTTGCAAATACGGTCCCGCACCGAACGTGTTAAAGCATCGAAAAATTCGGCTTTTACGCGCCGCTCTTCGCGCCATTTTGTCTAATGGAATTCCAGTGCTGCAGACAATGTGTCAGTGCTCATCGCGTTTGAACGAGGTTTCTGTGTGAACTATGTGAATATGGCTGAATGTGTTTCAAATGTGAAATGAAAAAAAAATTAAAAAAAAAATGATTACTTACTTTATCAAGACACGGTGAGTTTGTATTTTTTAAACTTTCGCGATCAGTGAAAAGAGACGGAATATAGTGCAATTCCTTTTGTTATTCTTCTGTAACGGCCTTTTTAGCCCCGCTGGAGACATTATAAATACATAAAGATAAGATAAGATAAGATAACATTTATTTGGTAGGTACAACACTGGGTACAACACACACACAGGAAAATTAGCTGCAGTAGGTAATATTGAAAAGTTTTATGGACACGTTTTATAAAACTTATATAAAATATACCTAATATATAAGTTTTATAAAACTTTTCAATATGAATAGTGATCGCGAAAGTTTAAAAAAGACTAGCTGCAGTAATACTTAAAACAAACAGAAGACGCATGCATCCGCGTATTTATCACGTAAATTACCTTTTTACTTAGCCCGATCGTTCACCAATATTTTATTTATAAAATTTTTCATTGTGCTACCTATGTGTGGTTTAACACATAAAAATGTCCAGTCTTATAATAATAGTAACACGTTTCTAGTCACACTAGTAAAAAAATGTGACACATTTAATCGAATAATATACACGCATCGTGAAACAGGTCATTATAAATAGAACAACAATAGAATAGCCATGAAGTAAATCTCATACTAACTGTGACGTAATCTGCGCGACGCGTCGTACTAACTGTTTATTATTCCCGGGCATTTGCATAGTAGATATTGTGCAATCTGTGGCAGCGAATTCGTTCCGTGTTGGCAGACAACCAGTATTCTTACAATTAACAAATAATAGTTCGAATTAAACCTAATGGTTTCGAATAGCATTCTTTTATTTAAAATAGACAAATGAGAACATGTTGAGAATTTACAGCAAGAATCACTTTATAATTTTGGAATCAGCAAAAGATAATCAGATCGACGTACGAGCCTATACCGCAGTTTTAAAGAACGTCGGTTTTACTCGTAGCTCGTTGGTGCTGATCGACTAGCGAGTGAAACAGTCGTATTGTAGTCGAATTCAGGTTTAGAATTTAGAATTTGATTGAGCTGAGTAAAAAATGAAGCAAACATGACGAGCCGCGAGCCAGGCTCGTCAACTCACAAAACCGTGGTATTGCAATGATACACCGGCGAGCTTTACCGACGAGCCATAAGACTGCGGTTTTGCTCGCTCGTCGATCAGGGCCTTAAAGTTAACACTTTGAGTGACACTGTACATGATGTATGCAGGCGGTGCTGCAGCCCTATAGAAGGCAGAGACGTGGTAGTAAACGCGTTAAGTTGTTTTGACTTTGACTCTAAATAAGAGATCATTACACGAAAATCACGTAGGTACACCTACACATCACAATCACGTACGTACACAATGTAGGCACCTATGTATACATTACACATAGGTGCCTATACAGGTACATTATGAGTTATTGTATGTAGAGCTTAATTGAGTTCGCATTGAACATAACTTGTTAGTTACTTCAATATCAACTGATTAAACATTAGTTTAGAGTAAGCACATTAATTCCGTTCAAATATACCGAATGGTTACCACATTATTATACAATCATTCAATAGTTGAGGGCCATTTAGCAGAGCATCTCAATATCATTAAAGGCTTCGCCAAACAGAAAGTATTTAGTACGCGTCAGGCAGATAGCTATCTACGCGTCAGGCAGATGACGGTAGATAGCTATCTACCGTCATAGTCCAACACAACTCGATGCTGTTTGACAGCTGTCAAACAGAGCACCAGCGTTGCGTAGCGTCTAGCGCCGGTGCTTCTATTTCTTTTCTTCTGGTGTATTTAATATCACTTCTCTCTAGCCTCGAAGGGTTTGCTGGAAGAGAACTCTTCATATAGTTAAGCTCGCTTTTGTACATGTCCTTACTTTATGTCTTTGTTCTACGCGTTTTAATTGTACAAAAAAGAATTGAGAATTAGGGTTATCTGTGTAGTGTAGGCTTTTTTTTTCAAACAAAATATTCGAGAGTAGCACCAGAAATACTGGATTGCACACTAAATATCATTTACAATGTCATTTAGTTTTTCATTCAGTATTTTTGGTGCTCAAGTTAGTATTTTAGATAATCAATTAGTTTATTTGTGGAGTTACTTAGTGGGCTTAAATGTATACTAATACTAATATTAATAAAGCGGAAGAGTTTGTTTGTTTGTTTGAACGCGCTAATCTCAGGAGCTATCAGTCGGATTTGAAAAATTATTTCTGCATGTGATAACTCTTGAGGAAGGTTATAGGCTACTTTTTATCATCATCATCGAAAACCATCACTACGTGGGCAACGCCGCGAGGGCGCTACTAGTTTTAAATAAAGGTCCTGTTAAACGTTCCACTTTTTATATAAATGGTTTTAAATTAAATTGTTGGTTGAAAGGTTGACTACTCAGGCATTATTACAATGTATTGAAAGTTGTAACTAATCAAATTTGGCCACAATAGGAAACCTTTTGTCGTTGGTTGTCAAAAGGGCGTATTTGTATACTAACAGGTATTTATAGAAATTGAACGACCTCCATGGTAACTATTTTACTTATGAAAGATGTATATATATAAAGATAGATGAAGGTACTTATAGACGAATTGGTAGACCTAATGCGTACTGCGTAGTACTATTATTTATTTTGTGCCTAATGTAAGGATTTTCAGAGGGACTAGGCAAAATTGATCTTAGAAATTGTTATGTCATTATAATGAGAAATTAAGAAGATTATCTCCTTAATTTCACATTATATTGACATAAGTACATACGGAGATTTGAAATATTTATATTCGAAATAAAAAATAAAAAAATCCGAGCCAGATATAGCAGTGGTTCTGTTACGTTTATGGTTTTGTTGTTCTTTAATTACTTACCATTTTTCTTACAAAAATGATAAGCTCTTAGGTGAAGGAAAACGTAATGTAATGTGAAAATGTAATGTGTAACCAGCGGTTTAGTCAGCCCCAAATGTATTGCGATGTCTTTCCTTCGGATTGAAGAAGTTATTATGTACTTTAAAAAAAAAATGTAAATGTATGAGGCGAGTGTGAATGGAACAGCTGGAAAGGGAAGACCTAGGTGAACATACCTGGATCGAATTGGTGACATTTTAGAGAAAGACCAGGTCATAAGTAGTCTAAGCCGGCGAGCTTGTATGAAGATTGTGATGAGAGTGAATGAGGCGAAAGAGGTGTGTCAGGATCGTAGCAAGTGGAAGTCCGTGGTTTCTGCCTACCCATGTGGGAAAGAGGGTTATTTTATATATGTATGTATGTTAAATATTAAACGGTGTTATCACTAAGTCTAAAAAAAATCAGTTTTAAAGATTGATAGGTACAGAACCCTCCGTATGCGAGTCCGACTCGCACTTGGTTACGTTTTGTATAAAAGCCCGTGTAACATATTGGCACCAAAATTGAGTGTCTCAGACGCGATGTGACAGTTGAGTGATGTCGTCTTGCTCTAATTCTGATTGAAGGAGGGAGACCCACTTACATTTACGGATTTTATTCTGTCATAAGAATTTTCTATCTACCATACAAAAAATATGGAAAAGGTATAATTCGCGTCATGTAAAAAGAACGCTGGCTGTCAAGCTGTGCAGTAAGCAATTTATAAAAAGTAGGCAAATTAATATCATCGCGCAAAAAAGTTTTTAATTACGAAATGGTTTTCCACAGACAAAAGAAAAGGTTAAAAAAAACAATGGTCTAGTACTTTCGTGTGCAAGTGTACCCATGCGCAAACTTACCCCCTCCAATGTCTTCCAGCGTTCTTTTTATGTGACGCGAACTATACCTTACGCTTTCTCTATAATTTTTTGTAGTGACACATTTATTCAAATTGAAAATTTTTATGGACACGGGATTTTATCGCGTAATTTACCTTATTTATCCCGACGTTCAATATGAATAGGGATCGCAAAAATTTAAAAAAGACATTTATTCTAAATATTACTAAATCATTGCGATATTTATTTTTACCTCGTTTAATATACGCGTAGTACATTTAATTTATTCACCCTTAGCACACTTCTTTTATTGCGCTATACATAATGACTGGCAGGTATTGTTGACTCAGTAGTTGCAATAATTTTGCAAAATCTTTAAAAATTAAAAAAAAAATCCTAAATATAGAAAAGCGAAGACGATGTTGATTGAAATTATATTAAACTAGCTGCTGCCCGCGGCTTCACTCGGTTGGTACCCGGATAAAAAGTAGCCTATGTAAGCAGCCCTCCAACTATCTCCACACAAAAAATCACGTCAATCCGTCGCTCTGTTTTGACGTGAAAGCAGGACAAATAAACAAACAAATAAACATTTATAATATGGGTACGGATTTGGTTAGGAATATGGCTAGGTTAGCTTGGTATGGACACGTTATGAGGAGGGATGAAATCCATGTTACAAAAAAAGTGATGAGTATGAGTGTGACAGGGTATACAAGTAGAGGAAGGCCGAAGAAGAGGTGGTTGGATTGTGTGAAAGAGGATATGAATGTGAGAGGAGTGGATTCAGAGTTGACGAATGATAGAGGTGAGTGGAAGAGAAAAACATGTTGTGCCGACCCCACTTAGCGTGGGATAAGGGCAGGAGAATGATGAATATGGGTACGGATATAATGTAATTTGTTAATGCTTTAGTCTGTAAAGTGGCCACACCGTCCAATGGCAACATTTTACCATTGACTGAAAAATCAGGGACATAGAATAAATTTTGTCAATTTTGATTGAATTTAAGGAACAATTTGGCATATCCCCCATAGGCTGACCGTTTCCAGCCTTAATTTATGCAAAATATAAAACGAAACTTAATACCGTTGTGTGGCCTCTACATAACTTTCTTCTTCCGAATAAATTAATATGAAATAAAAAAAAAGGAACTTACAATAGATTTTTTAGCTCTTAAGAAATATCGTAGTTAAATATATTTAGTTAGCGCTATTCCTTCTGTGTCACTGGCGAGAATGTCACACTGCTTCGCTCCTCGCGAACAAAAGGCATAACTCGCGGCATTGTCCTAGTCTTCATAATGCAAAATACATAGCATAGCTATTCATTCCTCGCTTTGTAATAACGCGCCCCTTTTCCTGAAAACTGCTTTACCCCCGAGGTGGATATAGCACGTGTGCATGTTTCTCTCTCGCTCTAGCAGGTTTTCAGACAGCTGCCGTCCTTGTCGGGCATCGAGGAGCGCACGCATTGCAGGTGAATCCGTGAATTCGCAGCCAGTCGTGTCTGCGTCGCTGCGTGGGTGGGACGCATTTCGGTCGCTCCGTTTGCCGCGAAAATTACGTACGAGTTTTCTTGAAATTTTTTTTTGTGTAATATTTTCTTGTTGATGTTGATGTGTGACGTTAATTAATATTTTACTTCGGTGTTGTTTGAAATTTTGTGATTTAAAAGCCGGAAAGAAGTAACGTTGTCACGGATTTTGTGTACTTTTTATCGGGTATATGATATCTTAATACGGTGAGTTTTATGATATTTCCACGTATTTCTGTGACTGATTCTAAATATTTTTATTAAGTTTTAGTTTCTTCAAAAATAATGTTCTTAAACATTAGCTCTGTTACATCATATTATCTAGCGTTAACTACAGCCCTATGTTTGCCCACTGCTGGGAATAAGTTTCTTTATTTCGTAAATTTTTACACGTTCTTACGTAAGGAAAATAATGATGTAAGTATTTATAAACATTAGACGAAATACCTAAGTCTTTATATTTACGAGTATTGTTCTATAAAATACAGAATAGCTTGTTTCATTTCAAACAACATTCCATTGCCACTAGCTCAGTGAAACTGAAGAGATTTTGGAATTACAAAAAGTCCTACTGTTTGCAACTTTTCTATGTGTTCCTATTAAATAAATGCTTTACTTTCATAAATACTTTGACTGAGACAAAGAGGGTTAAAAACGTATGTCGTGATTGTGTAGGTACTACTTTACGTATTATAGTATAAATCTGTTAAACTTTTTTGTAGAAAAAATACAATATTTAATTAGGCATCTAATAAGACAGTGAAATGTGCTACTTCACTAGCTTGCGAATAAAAGAAAAATATTTTTAAAAAAATAATACCGTAACAGACCTAACTTCTTGTAAATCCGGAAATAAAAACACAATTTCGGCAGTATGCCGTTTTATCTTATAAAAACATTTTAATCAACTTTGACCCAAAACTTTTTCGGCCCTCACATCGTTTGAGAAACAAATTTCACCCGCCCCGAGTGTCCGAAACGTAAATATTTTATGAAAACTTTGGGGTCCATTGATAAAATATTCCAAAGATAGACTGATGAAGCGTATTCAGGGAATTTCGTCTTGTAGTTTGATTATTAAAATTGTTGATATTTTTAGGGCATCTTAATTGTATTTAAGCTACATTGCCGCGCTATCGAAGACAACAGTAAGTCAGTTTTTGTCAAAAATGAGTTTAATACAGATTCGGGATGAGCTGAACGAGATCTATCATTCAATATTCTTCGATAGCGCGGCAATACACAACAGCCACATTCCTAATTGTAAGTATATAAACAAGCCTAAACGTAATTTTTGTATGTGTTTAATGCGTTCAGGTTAGCTAATTACAATTAAGAATCGTGGTGCAAGTGTCTGGTAGTAGGATAATCGATTTTTTATACCATAATAAAACGCAATAATTTATCTGATTATATTTATAAAAAAAAATATAAGCCAATTTTATTGTTCGATTTTATTCAAATTCAAATATAATTTATTCAGTAAGACCGCTATGACCACTTTGAAACGTCTTAAGAGCTAGGTGATTCTACTCCTGTTCTTTCGCGACCAACACCGTGAAGAATCAGGGCATTAAACACGGGTATGGGGCCTAGCTTTCTTTTCGGTGATCCATCCGGTTAATTCTAAATAGTCAAGCTCCAGTGGGGAGCCAGTTTGTTTGTTTGTCCTGCTTTCACGTGAAAACAGAGCGACGGATTGACGTGATTTTGTGTGGAGATAGTTGGAGGGCTGGAGAGTAACATAGGCTACATTTTATCCGGGTACCATGTGAGCGAAGCCGCGGGCAGCAGCTAGTTAAATATAAATTAAACTTGATAAAATGAGAAAACACACCCTTAACCCTATCCGGATCCGCTAATGTCAAAGTAAACATGCCCAAAAACATGAAGAAGTTGGGTAAATATTGAAAAAAATAATATTGAATTAATGTTTAATATTGAAAAACCGGATGCTCTCCGAAGCCGGATACATCCGTAGCTTTGATTTGTTAGTTGTTTTAAAATAGAGTTATTAACCGTGGTGACCAAGTGGGTACCTTGACTTTCAATCCGAAGGTCGCGGGTTTGAACCCGGCCGTGCAGCAATGGATTTTTCGTTTTAACAGACTCAATTTGCTCTACGTGGTGAAGGAAAACGTCGTAAAGAAACCAGTTAGCTTTCATATAGCGTCGATGGGCTTGCAACCTGTCACGTATGGAAGCTAACTTCTGCAAACCGTGGGTGTGTACCGAATGTGTATTTGAACATACCTCTGAATACCCCCTTAGACAACTTTGAAGGATCTTGAATGCCTTTTGATCTGAGAGAATGTTTACCGCGCATAAGGGAAGTCGTGGTCATTATTTAGTTTTTTTTTCGAATGGATAGGCAGAAAACACAGACTTCCATTTATTACGATCAATCCTCTCATCAGTCTTAACCAAGATATGGAATAAGAAGTAAATAAATAAATAATAAATAAATATTGCTGGACATTTCACACAGCGCCATCTAGCCCCAAACTAAGCAAAGCTTGTAATATGGGAACCAGATAACTGAAAGAATACATATGTATTTACTTTTTTTTTAAATACAAACATAGATACTTTAGAACACCCAGACACAGAACAAACATCTATGTTCATTACACAAATGTTTGTCCTGGATGGGAATCGAACCCACGACCTGCACAGAAGGCAGAGCTACTACCAACTGAGCTAAGAGGCCAGTCATAAATACAAATATTGGTTTAGTCTACAACTGTACCGATGGATATAATTTTAGAATTGTATTCTAGAAATGCACATGAACGAGTTTCGTCCGGAACCAAGCTTCGAAATGCATTCTCTATTCATATTCCGGCGACATCTGGCATCGTTATTCAGACGCATCATCTATTTAGAAATCGTAGTTTCATTGTATTACGTGGTATTACTACGTTTTTCTGTGACTCACTGGATTTTATTTGAAGAAGCGCTTCTGCTAGTCATCCTTGATAAGTTTTGATTTAGGGCCAAATGATTTGTAAATTAACAGTATTTTTTATTCTAGAGTGTATGTCTACTAGGTATTCATTGAAAATGAAAGGTCTTATCAAAATTTTCGATTCCGACGGGATTCGAACCCGCATTGATACAAGCGATCCTGCTCAAGCCGGAGTGTTTTAACCAACTCGGCTACGGAATCCATAGTCGGGTCAAAAATCTTGATAAGCTCATTTGTCTGTTATAGCACCGATTAGCGCCATCTACAGATACTCTAGGTGAAATCCGAATCAATGCGGGTTCGAATCCCGTCGAAATCGAAAATTTTGATAAAACTTTTAATTTTAACAGTATTTTCTTATCTTGGTTATCTTGTGGTCAGGATGCATAAGTTATAACGTTAATGATGTCATGTCGAAGTATCAATTAGAATCTAATTATGTTATTCTAAAGACACATGAATTATTGATGAATCAGGTTTATTTTTTAAATTACTCCTCCTAAGCTTTTTTTAGGTTTTGCTCATACCTAATACATAAAGTCACAGAATTATTATTTTTTTCAATAAATAGTAGCAATTCTTGGGTTTTATTGATACTTTTAAGATAGTGTATTAATTTATTTTGGTTTTAAAGTTTTGTAAGAAAGTACTGTATTCGTACAACAAATAAAATATTTAAAAAGCCTCTATTCTTAGTTTTTCCGGACTAGAATGCAGTGAGCACTGATTGGACACGGCGAGAAGCCATTGCAGATATAACGACCTTGGTTTTAATCTGTTTGCCATAGGCACAGTTAACTTTGAACCCTTATATTGTTAGAATAAAGTCCTAATGAGGTTAAAGTTATTGTTTATGTGAGTTAAATAGATTTATTTATAACTCATAAAGGGCTTCGTACATTTTTACATAGAAGCTGGCAAAGCCACCTGCCTGCAATGGAATGCGTATACACACGTATAGTCGAATTGCTCATTGTACGAACTAAAAATATATGAAAAATTACATTTTGACCGTCAATTTTAGTGCGTATAAGTAATTAGAAATACGATTAGAGTAGGGAATATGCGTCTGATACAAAAAAGGGTTAAAACTTTTTCTATGAACATCGTTGCTTTAGAATTATGTAGGTATTGTAATTTTTTTAATATTATTTCTTTTTTGTTAAGAAAATAATAATTAAAAAGTGCAGAAAAATAGTGGGAAACATCCTTGGGAAGGCAGATTTTGTGATCAAGTGACTTGTTGTGGCTTACGGGATATTAGAGGGACACCCTAAACTAAAGAAAGGACAAGGTCGTATAAAGGTCCTTTGTGTGACACTGCTATTTGATACAGGCAATAAATTCTAGCGCTACTACGGTTAAAGCTATCAAATTCACTTTATTTTACATCACTATCTCTTAATTTAAATTTATTTTAGGACATGCTACTTAAATTCAAATGGTAATAAAATTAATGAGACTTATATTACCTAAAAATAAAGGTGTCAACGTATATATTTCATCGATCGTAAACTAAATAATAAACATAAACTAGGCTTAGGTTAATATTTCATAGCTATTATTTCGAGATAATGATGAGCGAGATATAATTGACGCAGGAGATATGATTTATTAGTCTAATAAGAAAATTATGAATAGAATAGAATATTTCAACAACAAAAAGTACATTTTCTATAGTGCTTAAACTAGAGGTAATTAAAGGAAAGATAAACAGCCACATCATCGCTTACCATCAGGTGAGATTGTGGCTAAACAGAGGTCTATCTAGAAAAAAAAAAAAAAAAAAAACTTTACAAAGCTAAGGGAAACAAATCTAGATTAACACCATGGAGCTTCAGAAATACTTCCCGTGCTAATAAAAACTGTGTTACGGCAAAGTAGCTCTTCCTCCCATTTGGGCCAAAACCAAGATGATTATCATTTTGTAGGAAAAATACTGAAAAATCATACTTTTAAGAATCAACAATAGAGATGCAATAAAAATAGCAGAAGATACGAAATAAGACGACGACGTCTCACCAGGAAACCGGCACGAAAATAGAACCATGGAAACAAAAAGGCCGAACAGAAACGTAGATGCAAACGATTGTCACTTTGACTGATAAAGCCGAAGAACCGTTCTATTTAAATCTAGCCCGCGACACATAGTTGGCGGACGCCCGGTCGCTCCGTTTATTTATTTTCGTAAAAAAATATACAATCGCCCGAACCTTTTGTTTCGCAATACACGTGTTTGAAAAAAAATTAAATGTGCTTGTGTTGCCAACTAATGATTTGAGATTGTTTTCTCGGAGATTTATTTTATGAATGGGCTTTGCGCGCGACTTTGCTCAAATAATTTACCGAGAGTCATTTTATAAAATCAGTCATAATTTTTATAAAAGAATAAAAACTTATCAAAAAAGTAATGATAACGTGATAAAGATAAAAAATATAGGTTTTGAATATTTAAGCTAGTTTTACCTTATTTTTTTCTGATTACAAACTTTTCACCTTAGTATTTTACTGCTATCTTTTAGAATACGTTAAATTATTATAAAACACTTTTTTATTATACAGCCAATTACACTGACTACGAAATATTGAGAATTGAACAGAAACATACAACCGTCTTTGAGAAATAGCTTTTCCAAAAAAAAATGTTTTATCTCTTCACTACGTTATGAGGGTATTGACACAGTTACATTTTATATTTTTATTGAACTAAAAATATATACAAGACAAATATCTCTACAAAATGCAGTGTAATAGACAGACAAACATTACTTATCGTAATTTAATATTACTTACGAAGATTTGCGTTCTGCGCAGCTGCTCTATATTGTCTCAAAATTCACGTACTGTGTCGTTGACTACAAATAATGTTAAGTGTGACTATAATAGAGACTATTTTGGAAAGACGAAGGAATCATCGAAACCAGTTAGCATCTAGTCATTAGACGTAGGTATGTGGATCACCAGTCTCAAGTGGAGATGGGCGGGACACTTGGCCAGAAGGAATGACGGAAGATGGACAACAGCTGTATCGGTATGGTGGCCGAGAGACGCCCGACGAGCGCGAGGCAGACCGCCCGCTCGTTGGTCCGATGACATCGTGAACGTGGCTGGGCAGCAATGGATGAGACTGGCAAGAGATCGCAGAGAATGGCGGAGTAGAGAGGAGGCCTATACCCAGCAGTGGGTGCATACAGGCTGAATAGACAGATAGATAGTTAGCATTCTTACAAGCGACACACTACTTAACACATAGAATATATAGTTTTAAACTGTCGCAACCATTTATAAATACATAAACACGGGATTTTATCGCGTTATTTACCTTATTTACCCGACTTTTCGTTTATGCTACAAAAGCCAAAAATCCCAACAAAAGTCACTTTTTTCTGTTGAATGAAGTGTGTAGGTAATTTTGAAAACTAAAAACTTTTAAAATGTTGTCACCTCAATCAACTGAATACCCGTTAGAAATAGCAACCTAATGCTCCGTAGTTAAAAAAAAAGGTTAAATAAAAAGCTCATTTTTAACATATAGGTAGTAAATCAGACGGACTAATGTTTTTTTTAACATTGTTGATTTTCAATTAGGTTAGGCGTGATTTGGACAAATATAAACAAATGATTCTTTGACGTCATAAAAATTGTGTGAAACTTTTAACCTAGAACATTTAAAAATGATATTTGATCCGCAAAATACATTACAATGTACATCCAAAGGTTCCAGGCAAACCACAATGTCTTGTCAAAAAACCGAATCAAAATTAATTCTTCGTTTAGTTTTAGTTTCGCTCGAAATAATTCTAGAATTTCATCTAGTCTGTATTTTGAAAGTAATTCGATTGAATATTAACTTTGAAGAATGGCCGTGGTATAACTTGCCTAGACGTTGAAAGATTAATTAAGTCAGAAACTTCAAAGAGGTCATTGGTATTAGGTGACCGAGATACTAACTATCTGACAATACAGTAACCTCAGTAATTTTTAAACTTTCGCGATCACTATTCAAATTGAAAATTATATGGACATGGGATTTTATCGCGTAATTTACCTTATTTATCCCGACGTTTCGGCTAGGTTACAACAGCCATGGTCGCAGGCAGACTCATGGCTGTTGTAACGTAGCCGCATTCGTAAAATTAGCCGTTTCGATGCGCAGTAGAAAATGTTGTATGAAAAAGTTGCACTGCGCATCGAAATGGCTAACTTCACGAAAGCCAAGATCCATTGGAAGAAGTGCACATATACTAACTAAGTACTGGTTGCCCCGGCGAACTTTATACCGCCTCCATTCGATATCATCAAAAAATCCGTTTCCAAAAAAATGTACCTACTTATAAGAAATTGAATTCTCTTCATATTTCTGTCAGGCTGATCATTTCACTAAACACCAGAGGACTCACAACAGTGTGTCTAAGTCGCACCATGGAATACTTTGACCACATCGCGAGGCGGAACCCGGATAGCATGGAAAGACTGACCATCATTGAAAAAATAGAAGGACGAAGGCCGAGAGGTCGCAGCCCCATGCGCTGGACTGACCAAATCCGTACCATACTCGACACTCAGCTCCACGAC
Organism: Camptogramma bilineatum; assembly: GCA_958496255.1. NCBI lineage: Eukaryota > Metazoa > Arthropoda > Insecta > Lepidoptera > Geometridae > Camptogramma > Camptogramma bilineatum. The sequence goes on from OY292453.1 coordinate 15,563,348, forward strand.
GCTATCCATGCCGGAACGGATCGGACGAGATGGAAAACCCTATCCTGTGAAATGTCTAGCAATATTTATCTTCCGTCTTCCCGCCTAGCCAAATGCCCAGCCCATCTCCACTTCAGCTGGTTGATCCGCTTACCCACGTCTACCCAAGTGTCGGAAATTTTTTTTATGAGAGCTCACGACCCTCAGCAATGAGGAAACGATGAACAGAGAGAGATGATTTCACTAAACAAAGTATAGTTACAATCAGTCTAGTAATTGGATACAATTAGGACAAGACCTCACCAGATTCACCAAAACTCCGGATGCTTCAACTCTACAAACGTCAAAACATTTTTGCAAGTCTCAAACAATTTACCTCAATTCCCATTGATCTCGTACATAAAGTTTAGTGTCTACATACATGACAGATGGAAGTAGACAGAGCCCGTGTTTGAAGTGTCATGTTTGTAGACATTTGAATGACAATCCATAAACTTGGAATGGCATTTATGAAATGTCATTACAGACGTTGTTTCGTATTCGTGTGTGTTAAAATTACTTCGTCTCTGTTTGAGTAAAATAATATTTGATTGAGTAAGTGACAGTCTTAGAAAAAGATGATGCGACAATCTGGATTCATTTGAATCACAATGGCCTATTTGACAGCCATGGACCTAGTATAGATATGGACTGCTGGACACGTTCCTTCTCACTCACACAAAACAAAGAAGGATATTTACAAAATTCTTGTGAAAAAAGATACGGAGCATAATATCTTTGGTACCTCATCGCGTGCCGGCTCTTTGTAGATAGAGAACTTATAAGTTCTATAGTTTTGTACTAATATGGACCTTATGTGTACTACGAAACAATGGATTCACTTCATTTTTTGTCCCTTTCGGCGGCACGCTAACTGGTAGTCCATATCTATACTAGGTCCATGTTGATACCACTTCTATTGTATGTACCTGTAACTTCTTATTTTTCTTCTATGTGTGTGTTGTGAGCCGTGTTGGCCGAGGGGTAGTACCACGACTTTCGATCCGAAGGTCGTGGTCTCGAATCCTGACCGTGCATCCATGGATTTTTCGTTTCGAAAAATGTATATGCGCATTAACACGAGCTCTAAACGGTTAAGAAAAACATCGTGAGGAAACCCGCGGCTTAGTCACCCCATTATATTGTCTATTATCTCCCGATACAGGATAATAGAAATGTGGTCTTAGTTTGCTTCATTAATATTCAAGAATAGTTTTTTACACACTGTAAAAAACTCGACATTTAAAACAAAGACAAATAAGCAAAGAGACAAAATCTACACAAAATCTTTGTACAGATCTAAAGAAAAATAAGATACATAATGTCTATTAAGTACAACAATTTTAGTCTTCTTTTATAGGCTATGAGAAATACGGTTTGATTGTTTTCATAAGACTCATAGCAAAATACGAAGAGCCAGTGGTATTTTTCTCACGTCATACCAAGTATTTCACTTTCTAAACTTTCGGGACTCGAAGGTACCTACTTGACATTATAATAACACACGAGAGAGTGAGAAGCGTCCGTGAAGAATGACCGTACCAAGAATCTCTCCTCCTCTTCTTGTCAAGAGATTTTCCTTATGAATCGAAACGTTGTTGGTATCTATCTAAATCGACGATAGTGTTACGTGAATAATTTCCGTGTATTAAAATGTCATACTAAGTAGAATAATGTTTATACGTGCCAATTCGTGTTCTTAACGATCATGAGTTTGTTTGTGGAGCGGAGAAGTGTTGTTTTCAGCAGCGCATATTGATGTGAGGGGCTTAACCACTAGCTCCGGCTCTACATCTATAAACAAAGGCTTTGTTTACACGATCGATCTATAACATTCTGTAAACTGATGTTCGGATGTTCATTTACGATTGTATGTTTATCAAATATGCTGTCTTTGTTTTCAGTTTTATTACCATTTATTCGTTTGGAATTATTTTTATACAATGAGAAAGTTTTCCTTTGATTTTTGTAAGAAAAAAGTTCAAAGTGATCTCATAAATTTAAAACAGGAAAAAATTTAATAAAAGTTAACTACACGATAAAATCCTGTTTTAAAGTATTTTCATAATGTTTTTTGTCGCATAACACCAATTCGAGCTACAAGAACCCTATAAGTAAATTATGAGAAACTAAATATAATACTTATCATGATAATTCAGGAAGTTATCAACTTGTCATTAACTCGTCATGACGATTTATGGAAACAACAGAACAGTGTTTCAACAATAATGTATTTTTTGCAGATTTTTTAATTCTCTAGCTATTTTAAGTATCTAGTCGTAAAAACGCAAATGACGTTCAAAGTCAATATGCGGGTGCAAAAACAACTTCCTTAATTATACTTCAAAGTTTGCATAATTGTATGTAATTCTGTGACTAGCTGACGCGCGCAGCTTTGCATAAAATAAATAGAGAATGATGCTAACGTGAATTTAAACAAAATTTAAACAAAAATTAGCCTATTGTTAACATAGACGAATACTTCTTCTGCAATTTAAGAGATTGCCCCTTGTCGGCATAACTGATGCGTCTTACTCCACGAAGCTCTTTCCAGGGCAGCTTCCTTGACCTCCTTATACGACATCACAGCAACCTTCTCCTTCACTTGGCTCATGTAGCCTATCCTCGGTCTTCCTCTTTCTCTCCTTCCTTCCACTTTTCCTTCAATGATGTTCTTAATGAAACTGTCATGTCGTATAAGATGCCCTATCATCTTCCCTCTTCTATTCTCCACTCGCAACGACGAATACTAGACAGAGGAAAAGTTTACTTAACAGATTCCCTGCATATGTGCGTCATGGGCACTGAACGGGTTAATTCTAGGAGATAATCTTCAAAACTACAGAAACAAATTATAAAATAAACATTTTATAGGTGGAAAACTACAATAATCCTGAGTGTTATAAAGCTGCAAGCTGAGAAAAAAACAAATTAATAAATTAATTGCATAATTTATATATGATATTGATCAGAAAAATCATGCGTTTCTTTGGTGTTCTTTTGTGAATATTGAAAAGGTCATCAACTTCTAATGTTGTACAAGGCTAAAAAGTCGCGAACTCTAGGTCACAAATTAATATCACTCACAGCTAAAGTTTATCAAAATACCGTCAGCCGTTGCAGCATGTTTGAAATAATATATATTTAGACAAATTAAATGTAGATTTGAACTCATTAATATTACGAGTATTTAAAAAAAAAATCAAATATCATTTATTCAGTAGGACCGCTATGACCACTTTGAATCGTCTTAAGAGCTAGGTGATTCTACTCCTGGTCTTTCGCGACCAACACCATGAAGAATCAGGGCAACAAACACGGCATGGGGCCTAGCTTTCTTTTCGGTGATCCATCCGCTTAAATCTAAATAGTCATGTTCCAGTGGGGAGCCAGTCAAACAATATGAGTCTCGTCTAAGTCGTCAAAAGAAAAAAAGAGGATTAATACCTCAACAAAAAATTCGCCTGGCATCACACGCTACACTTGGCTAACTTAGTGGTTGTTAATGGTTTGTTAGGCGTTGTCTTGCCATATACATTTCACAGTCAATTTTTATGGTAATTAAGAACCATCCACGTGACCCATACGTACCAACAATATTTTTTTTTTCTATAAAAATATTTTTCAACTCACAAGCTTTTTGTAGGCAACCGTGAGCTGATTTAAATGAGTCTAAACACGGGTATTTTAATGTTATTCACTGAGGAGTTCCGTTGAGCAGCTCCTGATTTTATCATCAGATCAGCTCGCTGTTACCATAATATTGCATTGTCATCGAAGATAAGCAAGTATACCAAATTTGAGTCTAATCGAACGTCAGGAAGTGGTTCTAATTTAGCTTCCAAGATTAGACCCAAACTAACAAAGGTACTAACTAACACCAAGTTTAAAAAAAAACGTATTAAAAAAAAAACAAGGAAATAATTATGAACATACACGTACACCGGATTTTTATAAATAAATATAATAATACTAACCACATACTTGAATATGCTAATGTTAATTTTAAAAATATTGAAATAATGAAAACCAACAAACTTTATGCACATTTATTAGTAGTTATAGTATAGTAAAAAATGTGGAAAATCCGACTTCAAAATAACAATGTGTCGTTGATGTTACGACCTTGGTGCGATCTTGAAGTAATGTTTTTCACACGATAACACCAGTAACGTGTCATGCCACTATTATTGACGTTTTTTCAGTTGCGGTAACTATTCTTATACTAGCGCTTTAGATGACAATTTATCTGCGCATTATAAACATAAAAACGACGATTTAAACACAGGACAAGTAATACGACGGATCAGAAATATTTGTGTTTAAAATATACCTATCAGTTTTTTTACGTTTTAGCGTAATCTTTATGCCTTTTCTCATATTTAAATGATATAGTCTTGAATTCTAATAGCTATCTAAATAATTTCTACCAGAGTGGCATGATTAGATTGTTTTAAATACAAGTCTCAGTGAAGTGTTTATTTCTGTTCCTTTCCATTCCACGACTATTCAGAGCTTCGCTCCACTACGATGATAACGCACCCTAATACGAGCGTTATTTATTGAGGAGTGTCTATTAGCTACTGAATGCTTACTATTTTGGTCAAATTGCATTATCATTCAAAAATAGCTGTACTGCGTCAGATAAGACTTGCTAACTTCTGCGAAATAAATGTGCTAAAAATGTATTTGAGCTACCTCTTACCACCTTAGACACCTTCAAATTAACTTGAATGTCTTAAAGGTCCTGAGAATATCTACCTTGACTTGAAGATTTAGTAACTCTGTCACTCCTAAATTAGTAGCCGTATGTTTTTAACAACCAGCCCTGCAGAATCATAAATTCCTTTATTGCGACAAAATAAACGAGCTAGTAAAATAGAAACAACAGCTTGGCCATTACGAGTTTGCGCAGGTCAGTTAAGGTGACTCCTAGGGTCAATAATGGTGATAAATGAACTCGTAAAACAATTGAACGAGAGAACTGCGCGGCGCAGTCGTATGTAAGAGCGTAATGAGGGCAATTGAAATCTGTTCAACAGTGAATAGTTTTGGATTGTGAATATTGTATAAAAACGCATATACCTACTACACAATACAGAAGATATTATTTAAGAGTTATAGAGAGAGTATTTCAAAACTAGTTTTCAACCACTGATTTACTCGTGGGGCCTTTTTAACAAAATTTATTATATCTTTTCACAATCAATAAATTATTATTGCATTTGCCATACAATATAATTAAATTGAAAGAAACGGTAAAAAAAAAAACAAAATACTATATTGTAATAAATTTTGTATCCTTCAAACATTAATTAATAGCTATATCTTCAACTAAAAGTACACTATACTTAGTTCTTTTTTTCAAAATATTTCATCCCACTGTTGGGCAAAGGTCTCCTCTATAACCATCTCTATCCTTTGAGATTTCTCAACACTCTCTGTCCAAAGCTACACTATACTAGTTTTCTAAAAATAAAGTTAAAAATCTAAAATTCCAAATAGGCGACAGACTTTGTCGTTTCTTATTTTACACTTTTTCATTCTATTTCGGACTCGCGCCATTCCTTGTTAAATAAACATGGACATAAACTATTTTTTTAAATTTACATTGAGTAACAAATTCAATACATTATTGTTCAGTCAATTGGTACTTTCACACCTATTCTGCGCTTAAGGGCCACTTCGCACTGTCGACTGGTCGCCGCAACTCAGTTAAGAGCGACCGTCACTACCAGTAGTTTTTTTTTTTCTCTATCTCTCTCTCTGTGTGTGGTCAACTCTTCATGTCTGAAGATCGTGATCACTGGTCGTCTTCGTGATAGTGTGGACAGCTTGCCTCCAACGAGTTCTATTAGTGGCTAGGTGGACCACATCGTAGAACCTGGTTTTCTTCTCCTGGAGCTGGTCCGTCGAGTTGGGGACCAGTAGTTTTAACTGACTTTTAAAAAAAGAGGAGGTTCTCAATTCGTCGGAATCTTTTTACCCGACTGCGCAAAGCAAAGGAAGGGTAATGTGTTTATCAGTCTATGTATATATGTTTGGATGTTTCTATGTGGCATTCTAGAGGCCAAACGCGTGGACCGATTTTGATGATTCTTACGTCAATTGATTCGTCTGAACCTTGGGAGTGTTAATAAGGCATGACGGTAATCAAAATTCACCAGTGCCACCACCAGACGCCTTAATGTCAAAATTAAAAAAATCAAAATCGTCACACCATGTCAAGTGGGGTATCGTTGAATAGGTATTTCAAAATCAACTTTATGTTTCTTTTACCATTTTTCATTTTAAGTAATAGTTTAGGAAAAATAACGGTTTAAAGTTGATTAATAATTATTCTCGCTATGGATGTTTCTATGTGGCACTCTAGAGGCCAAACGCGTGGACCGATTTTGATGATTCTTACGTCAATCGATTTGTCTCAACCTTGGGAGTGTCACTAAAGATATGACAGTAATCAAAATTCACCTGGGCTACAACCAGACGCCATATTGTCAAAATTAAAAGAATCAAAATCGTCACTCTATATCAAGTGGGGTATCGTTGAATAGGTATTTTAAAATCAACTTTATCATAACTAAAAAGTGTTAAATAAAAAAATATTTTAAAAAAACAAAAACCCGACTGCGTCAAAACTAAAAAGAAAAAAACAAGCCTGCAAAGAATTACTCACAGTCGGGACCCATAACATTGGGAAGATTTGATTGGTAATAAAATGAATGGGTACCGACTGTGAGTAATTCTTTGCAGGCTTGTTTTTTTCTTTTTAGTTTTGACGCAGTCGGGTTTTTGTTTTTTTAAAATATTTTTTCTATGTGATTTTTTATGTAAGTTCACCGATTACTCGAAGCCACCTCGACCGATTTGAAAAAATATTTTTTGTTATCAAGAGCTTACTTATTCTGATTGGTGTCATAAAAATTTAGTGTTCAAGGATCTTCGTAGTTAAGAACAGAAATGCACCTCGAAAGTGCCAAAAAATTGCTTAGCTAACATTGAAGTCGCTTTTTTTATTTTTTATTTAGCCACTTGTTAAAGAAGACGAGAAAGCCGGCCACCTAAGCGACTTTGCATATAATTTTAGTCGCCGTCGACCGAATTGCCGGCGCCCAGTCGGCAGTGCGTAATAGCTCTAAAAGAACGAATGATTTTTGTCGTTTTGTATCGTTTTCTAAAAATACTTTTGCGATGGCATCCTAATCGTCCTCTGGCGGCATCTAAAGAATATTTTATCTTGGGCATTAAGAAGCACTAATTGGTCTATGGGCGCATACCATATGCCTATGGCTTGTTAATGGCTGTACAATGGTCAATAAATTAGTTTTGAGGAATCCGTGACTGTCGGCCATCGGGAATGAGAATAGCATTTTGGAATGGGTTGTTTCTAGCTTTGGTCTACGACTTGGGTGTGTTGCTTGGCCATTATGAGGCCATTAGCTTGATCATTACGAGTGCTGTGTGCATATAAATAAACTAGCTTATGCCCGCGGTGTTGCCCGCGAGGTACCTTTATAACATACACCCTATAATAATAATAATAATAATATATTTATTTATTTTTCTCTCAAAAACGGTTACAAAAACTTAAGCTTATCTAAGCTATCTATAACTAAGTTTTAATCATAGTTTAAGTGGTACCTACTTAGGCTAACTTCTAACCCGTTTATGAGAGACTGGTGCCAGTGGTAGGCTGTTGCCTGTATTACTGGTCGCCAGGCCCCACTCCACGGTAGACATTAACACATGAGGGAAACTACTTTACGGTGGTGGTGTCAGAGAGGTGTACAAAACAAGGTAAAATTAAACTTAACTAAGGATACAAAATGAAGTAGGGGATCAAATAGAAGTTAACAGAAGTTTTATATCGTGCTATGCATATAATTATACAGGTAGGTAGAAGATTGAATGGGAATTTTATAATAGATAAGTGTGAGCATTATGTGCAAGAGGTGTGTAATAATGATAGTATCGCGAGCGAGTGAGTGAGTGTAAAGTGTGAGTGAGTGTAAAGTATGAGTGAGGGAAAGTGTGTGTGAGTGGGTGTAAAGTGTGAGTGAGTGTAAGCAGTCAACCATGACGAGGGTTATAACGTGGTTTGTGAATAGATCCACAAGGAGGTGTATGAATAAACAGAACAAAGAGGTCTAAATTCAAAGTTCAAATATCATTTATTCAGTAGGACTGTTATGACCCTTGTGAATAATACTTATAATAGTAGAGATATTTAAGTAGGTAGTGAGTCAGTTCGTACGATAAACCTTAGATTTTCGACTGATTCCCATTCTACTAATGACAAACGACTCAGTTGTGATACAATGCTAGTTAGGTAGGTACTTCGAGTAGGTTCTCAGTTTGAAGATAAGTGAGAGACATGAGCCATTTTTCTACAGCAAATTTACATTTATATTTAGTCATGGGATAAATTAAAAGAAGTTTGTTGGCTTTGCTGTAGATGAAGTCACCAAGGAAGCAGAAGAAGTTGTGTGGGAGACTGGTTTTAAAAAGTCTACAGGAACAGATAATACTATTCCTACGCCTGTTCTTTTCCAGCTCAGGGTCATACTCCAGCTGGGAATGCTTTTTGAGTATAATTTGGAGGATAAAGAGTTGTCTGATCGTTAGGACTTCCCAGCTGCTGTATAGATCCGTAGTCGGGAATCTGTAGGGAAGACCAGCTCCCACTTTTAAAATGGCTCTTTGAGCTCTTTCAAGGACGATTAGGTGGGTTTTTGCCGCACCTCCCCAAACAGAGATGCAGTAGCCAAGTATTGATTGACAAAGTGCGTAGTAGACCATCTTAATCGTACTCCTATCCGCGGCATGTCTCAGAGACTTGAAGATGTAAATTAGTTTTCTGATTCTGGAGGCCTGGACGGTTATGTGGTGTTTGAAGGTGAGGGTTTCGTCAAGATATACGCCGAGGTATTTCACTGTATCTACTCTGTTCAGGTGAGGGCAACTACAGAGGGTGGTTGTTGAAGTACAACTGTGCGCAGAGATATTAAGAGCTGTCGTAGGTAGGGAATCCTTCCTCAGAGCAAAGGTCACGTAGTTCGATTTAGATACATTGAGTGTTAAGAGGTTAGTTCTGAGCCAATTACACACTCTGTCAAAGCCACTCTGTGCCGAATCGAAGACCTCAGGCCAGGATTTACCTGAGAAGAGCAGAGCCGTGTCGTCAGCAAAGGTTATTATTTTACCGTGTTGCAGGTCCATGTTGCATAGGTCGTTTAAATAAATGAGGAACAAAGTAGGCCCTAAAATGCTTCCCTGTGGCACGCCATATTCCACAGGGGACTCCTCACTTACAAGATGGTCTATTTTAACGCGTTGATGTCTATTTGTTAGGTAATTCTGGAACAGCTTAAGTTGGAGTCCTCTAACCCCAATAAACTCAAGTTTAGAGACAAGCAAGGGGATCGAGACCGTGTCAAAAGCCTTGGCACGGTCCAACCCTATGTTCATCCTGAAAGTTTATTCTAAATGCTGGTGAAAGAATTTTTGAAATCGGATGAGTAGTTTCGAAGATTACCTCCTACATACAAACAAAGTTTACCTCTTTATAATATTAGTATAGACTAGCTGTACCCGGCATGCGTTGCAATGCCACGTGAAGTGAAGTAAAAAAGTGTTTGGTTTTGTATTCTGTACATAAACAGATTTTTTTGGATTTTAAATTAAATAAGTTTGTGTCATGTATCCCCGTCCCGTCCCGTCCCGTCCCGTCCCGTCCCGTCCTGTCCCGTCCCGTCCCGTCCCGTCCCGTCCCGTCCCGTCCCGTCCCGTCCCGTCCCGTCCCGTCCCGTCCCGTCCCGTCCCGTCCCGTCCCGTCCCGTCCCGTCCCGTCCCGTCCTGTCCCGTCCCGTCCCGTCCCCGTCCCCGTCCCCGTCCCCGTCCCCATCTCCTCCTCCCCCTCTCCCCCTTCCCCTTCAGCTCGATGTCACCCACCATATCATTACATTATATTGGAAACTTGACAGATATGCTAAGTTCCGAGTTTCAAATCAATCGGCATATTTACTGAGGAGTTATGTTGAACAGCTCCTGACTCCATCCTCAGATCAGCTCACTGTCACCATATTATTACATTGTACCTAGTTGAAACTTGACAGGTTTGCCGAGTTTCAACTCAATCGGCCTATTTACTGAGGGGTTCTGTAAAACAGCTCCAGGATTCCATTATCAGATCCTGACCTGATCTGACCAAGACACCACCTTTCAATCAAAAAAATAATGTTCCAAATCGGTCCAGGCATCTTCGAGTAATAAATAATCGAGTACCTCCTTTATTTTGAAGTCGGTTTAATAAAAACGTTTTAGATCACGCGTAGACTAATAAGTGACTGCCGCGTGTTTTCATCAGCGCGATTCAGAAAATGGTCATTTTTAGTCCCGCCATCTAGTTTTGATTTTTTTCAAATTTAACTGGTACGTCCAGAGATTAGCGCGATCAAACAATCAAACAAACTCTTCCGCTTTATTATATTAGTATAGATTAAAGATAAAGATAAGTATAGATTATTTCCAACTTTTCAGATCACCGGGTTTTTTAATTTTTTATTAATATTTTTTTTTGGAGACACACAGCGCCATCTAGCCCTAAACTAAGCAAAGCTTGTAGCTACTATGGGAACCAGATATCACAATCTGGTTTCAGCTAGCTCCAATAGATGTCTCTATGTCCTTTGTTCTCGAAAAAAGTTTAAATTTAATGATTGAAGTTGTCGTATTTAATTACTTACTTGTGATAAGAGTTTTTTAATAATATTGAAACTCATGCAAAAAGTTCATTGTAACTTGGATATGCTGGGTAACTGTGGGACTTTAGTTCAGAACAGAACTATGCTGGGTAATATATGACTCATCTCAGAAATGACTTTACCAATTTTTATGCAGTTTTCACTGTTGTATTGTGGTAAGCCTGGGTCATTTTTTAGTGTTAGTTTCATCAAAATCCGTTCACAAATAAAAAAGATACATCCTTTTTTATATTATTTTTTACTAAAGTCACAGTACATTCTTTAAATGCACATATCTTTTTTATTTGTGAACCGATTTTGATGAAACTAACACTAATAAAAGGTCCAGACTTACCACAATACATCAGTGAACACTGCATCCAATTCGGTTAAGCCATTTCTGAGATCAGCGCGAACAGCGAACAGAGAACTAAAGTCACAGATTACAGCACTTTTTGCGCTCTAGATCGCGCTTACGAAGTGTTTTGAGGCTCTAGGGTTATATAGATCAAAAACTGACTTCACTTAATTGAATACTTATAAGTTTGGACTTAGACTTCATTCTTATTATAAGTATAGATAATGAAAAATCCATTGAAGCACGGCCGGAATTCGAACCCAACACCTTCGGATCGACCTAAGCACTATACTTGGCCAACATTTCTACTAGCGAGGCTATATTATAAATCTCCTTTACAATTTGAATTTTTTATACCTAGTGTTAAAAAGTAAAGTATTCGCTACCTTAATCGATAAATGAGCTTATCAAGATTTTCAACCCGACGAATATGGATTCCGTGGCCAAGTTGGTAAAGGTACTCCGGCTTAAGGAGGATCGCTTGTATCATTGCGGGTTCGAATCCCGTCGGAATTGAAAATATTGATAAGACTTTTCATTCTCCTTTACAACTTGTTGATCGAAGTTTACAACCAAATCTTGTGGGATTTTAAGTAGTTAAAAACTGTCCACAAATCATTTCACCATCAGTGTTTCATTCACAAAATTATAATGATGATCTCAGAACATAATATTTTCACTTCATGAATTTGATACCACTCGTAAAGTTATGAAATTCACAGTTTTTATGTACGTTTTTATTGTGTAGGGTATTTTTACGATAAATGTAGGCACAATTGGCAGTCAGCCCACCCTACCGTTGGTAATTAATGGTTCTAGCACACGTATCGTTGCAATGCGATCGCGATAGGTACCGGTGCTTACGTCACATATTGAAAAATAGATAGGAAGTACCTGGATGACCTAGTTAGCACAGATTTGTAATTTAAATGTTGTTTTGTTCTTCTAATCCTTTTCTAATAAGCATTATTCACTTACACTCACACGGAAGCGCTTGTGGCGTAGCTTGCTTGGACGTTCTTGATTGATCGTTGAAGTTAAGCAGCGTTGTGCGCGGTCACTCTTGGGATGGGTGACCGCAAGTGGTATTACGAGGGCACGTAAAATGTCAATCCCGGCTTTTAAGTCGCTAAGCCATGACGGAGGCCTTCAGGCCTAAAAACTCCGTCATCAGAGTTGGCCACTTGCTCATACGAACTTACGAGTATTATTCACTTCTGTAAATATACCTAAGTACTTCATTGATATTAGGATGTGCCTCTGACTACACCCTAGCCTAGATATCGACAGAAGATCTTAAATAAAAGTTTCAATTGAAAATGAAAAGTCTTAATAAAATTTTAGATTCCGACGGGATTCGAACCCGCATTGATACAAGCGGTCCTCACCAACTCGAGGAGATTTTCTGGAGGCAGTCGTTTATTAAAATATTATACAATAAATAAATAACCTCTACTTGCTTTAAGCGTTGTGTGTAAAAACATGCGTTTACCATCTAAGTAAAACTAGTCTAATAACTTTTTTAATTAATATGTAAAATATATCGTTTATAGAGCAATTTTCTTGTGCCAATCTTTTATTACATAAACAGTAATAAAATAATGATATTATCTCGTCTCAGCAGTCTAACGGACAGTTTTCTTAACGTTGGTTTAAGGCCCTACCCTGAGCTAAACACTGTATTTCCCTGTCTATACCCTCGTTAAATAAAATAAGTGGAAAGTAACTGAAAAGCCAACATGTATCTTTAACATTTTATCTTCTAATAAGACAAATTTTCATTTTCTTCTAAAGTTGATTTTATTTATGTTTTCTAATTGCACCATTGGATGGACCAATGAATAGGTCATTTAATAATTGACATAATGTCCGATTACTTTTTCTATTCGATATTATAGTGATGAGAAATCTCCAAAAAACTCCATTTTTGTCGTGTTTCGAAGCGAGCGGCTGCCGTAAGCGCCGCGACTGAACGCATTCTAAATTCATCTTTATTTTAAGGTTGCTAAGACAAATATTTGAAGTTACGCTCATTGATATGCTAACTTTAGCTCGGGGTAGTGCCTTAAGCCTATGTGGGTTGACACCATTGAACAGAGGGGGCAAGACCTGGATGAGATTAGCTCGTAATAGAAACGAATGGCATAGAATGGATACTCGCTAAGCATAACGATGATGATATAAATTTATTTATTGAATGGTTTCCGCTTACGATTTCTCTTGTGGTCTCTAAAATATGTAAAAACTAGCTTCTGCCCGCGGCTTCGTCCTATTCTAGTAGCCTATGTCCTATTCTCGGTCATTATCTATCTATATTTTAAATTTCAGCTAAATCGGTTCAGTGGTTGACGAGTTATAGAGGAGAACAAACATATATCCATCCATCCAAACATCGAAACTTTCTCATTTATAATATTAGTGTGATGAAAAAAAATATTTCAAATTTTATTTATTTACTAAACCCCTACCTACCTACCTAATTTACAATCGCATTGTAATATAAATTTGATATGTCATGAAAATAGAAGAGTTTGAGCTTTTTTACCCAGAAATCACATCACACTAAAATTATAAATAATAACAGCAAAAGTACAGAAGCAAAACAAAATATACCTGCGGAAAGCCTGAAATATGACGAATTTGAGTACATCAAAGTAACTGTACTCAATTAAAGTACAAATAGTACCTACATAAAAAGTTTAAAAAAAAACGAGTGTGCTTTAGACCACACGAGTGAAGTAAAACTTCCGTTCGCCGATCGATCACATTTTTCGTAACGCTCTCGTCACCTATTCACCAGCTTACAAGTCTCAGAGAAGTTTACTTCAAAATAAACAATGAATATACATAGGTACATACATACATAAAATCACGCCTCTTTCCCACAGGGGTAGGCAGAGACCACGGATTTCCACTTGCTACGATCCTGACACACCTCTTTCGCCTCATTCACTCTCACCACATTTTTCATACAAGCTCGCCGGTTTAGGGTACTTTTGACCTGGCCTTTCTCTAAAACATCACCAATCTGATCTAATATTTACTTATACAATGAATATGCTCCTTTAAACTCACTATCGTGGTCTTCTGGACCGGTTGTGACAATTTACATAATCGATATGCAAGCAAGTCAATGTGGCGTCTTTAAATCATTGGCTAATTATACGCGATATCAAGGTTTTATTGAGTAATATAAAACATACTGTTTTGTTTACTAAATCAAAGATGGGTGGTATTATACAGTAATTATTTTTCTTAGTAAAACCACGGGGTCCACAAGACCACATGTTTGGCTTTTATGTGTAGATAATTTTGCTAAAATATAGCGATGTCCCGTTTTACGGCGAAGTATATCTAGTAGTAAAAACGAAATAGATAGCTTAATAGTAAAGTGTTGTATTTTAGTATTTAATAGATAAGGTAATCTCAGAAGCTGCCTTAAACATTGTGTATGCAATCTTGATAACTGTTTAATATTATAAACAAGTGGATGCCCGCGGCTTCGACCGCGTGGACTACTATTTTTTTATCCGTTGGAAGTAGTACTAAAACAACAAAAAAATCTATTGAATAAAATAAATCAATGATACCCCCAAGGTCAATAATGTTGTCCCGAAAATGGGAACTAAAAAAGTAATAAAACAATTTATTCGAATATCCCAATTATCAATTAAGCACACTACGAAATTACGGAGCGGCAACAAGGCATAGGGTACATCGTGACGTGGCGTTGGCTTTTTATCGCCGCATCAAAAGAAATCGCTGGGGTTACCAGCGACTACAAAACTAAACACGCTTAAATCTGTAGTCTGTATAATCTATCTAATCTATCTAGACATTTCATATTTGATTTTCGAACTATTGAATAAAACAATTCATTAACAAACTTAGTAAGATGAAGATGATAATATTATATATATTTATTATAACATAACATCCCAAAAGTTTTATTTACATGTCTAGGTGGAACAATAAAATTGGGTGAAAACGTATTAACCTGTTTTGTGAGAGACCGGTGCCTGAGATATGTAGGTTAAAAACCTGTGTTACAGGACACCAGGTGCTCCACTCCACAGACTTGGTACATTTAAAAAACAAAATCGAGAAAAACTAACCAAAACAATACGACTTTTTGTACCTACCCTCATTTTTGCAATTCAAATTTTGAGCACTTCCCGATTGGGTATCTGGCTGAAACCTTCAGGGTAGCTAAACTACTCGAAGACAATGCATTTAAAAAAAATGTAGTTTTTAGATTGATTTTTAACCTACATTTAACTAAGAATTACACTAATAAGGTGTTTTTTTTACAATTAATGTTTCGAAAAACGGTTAAATAACTAGATAAATACCTTTTCATGTATTTCTATACTTAATTTATATATGACGCATTATTTTTTTATCTTTAAGGATAAAGGAATGCCTGCCTATGATAAACAATTTCTGTTTAACATAAACATTTTAATTTTTTTTTTTTTTTTTTTTTTTAATAAATAAATAAATAATTTATTCATAAAGTTGATTGCATAAATTTACAAGTTTTCTAATTTTACATAAAGGTAGAAATAACATACGAGCCTGAACTAGGTAATCCTGTGTTTCAGGCGAGAGAGAGCACAATATAATTATAAAATTATCAAATTACTAAAAATTACATAATATCAAACTATAACATTGTAAACAAGTTCTATAAATTAAAACTTAACTTAAAAAAAAAAACTAATAATCATAATAATTAATTCTAACAGAAAGTCACTCTATTACAACTAACAAATTCTCTGTATCATCGTAAGACAAGGTTAGTAGGGCATCCTTAATGGTTGCCTTACACTTATTGTAATTTAGGGGATAAATATTTACTAATGCATTTAATCTATTGTATGTAATTAATTAAATGTTTTTATTTGTAATAATAAGAGAGGGAAGGAAGCTTTTATCCTAACAAAATAATTAAACGCAAAATCCTAAAAAGTAGGCAAATAAAAGTTAATGGTAACCCCAGCATGCCTCGATTCGGTAATTAAAACATTTTCTTTCATGTTCGGTTTACTGCGGACGTATGTTAAAATAGTAAAAAACTACAGTCACGCCTGTTATAAAGGTGGGTGATTAATCAGACCTCATTATTCCTGACCGCATGGGTACTGTACCGACTTCGTGGTCGGCAGATGGCCTTGTGGGACTAGACCACCAATAATGTCCCATTAAAACATGAAACATGGAAGCATTCATCATTATCATCCACAGCTCATATGTACCCTCTGCTGGGCCGCTCTGCAGGCCTCCTTTTGTAACTACCACATAATCCGGTCCTGCGCTGTGCCAAGCCAAGAATTGCCTGCAACGTGTCTAATGTCGTCAACCCACCACACCATCGGACGACCACGACTTTTTAGGACTGTCCTCTTCGGCCACCATTCGGTCAAAACTTTATCTTCGGCATAGTGTGTTTGGGCAGATATTTATTTACTTATTTGTTGGATCAAGACGTATTTGGAAAACAGAGTATAATGCGTCGAAGTAAATAATTTAAATATTTAAAAGGAACTGACATCTTTTAGATCTACATAATAATGTAATAAATTTGGCGTGCCGCAGGGGAGCGAGCGTCTTAGGACCACTTCTTTTCTTATTAGACATTAGCAATCTCCTGAAAATTACTGACAAACCTTGTATACTATTTGATATTTCCTATTTACCTATTTTAATTTTTCGACAAAAGTAAATAGCTTTACTTACTAATATTTTTTTCTTTTTACAGGTACGCATTAACCACTCTACCATTGGCCCTAGTTTCACCAGTACAGTCAAAGATGAAAGTTGATTATCAATTTAAATTATCAGAATTAATAGCTCAGTAACATCAGTTTAAATTGACATCTGTTATAGTGATCACATAGATAAAACACTTTTATAGTAATAGAAAAATTGTGATCAAAAAATAAATACCAGTTTCAAAATTAATTATGAAGCTTGAAATGTTCATCATGTTTTAAACTTGAAATGTTCATCAACTTTTGTAGTTGACTGCACGGGATATAATGTGGTAAGTTTTTTACCATAGACACTTTGCATTTTGAGGAATGGGAAATTGTATCTTAACTATAAAATTCTGGCGAGTGTGATGTGTTTATATAAGCATTATTTTAAAACTACACAGAAATATGCCGTTTCTACAGAATGAATGCTATGCCTAAAAGCATACGTCTCAGTAAAAATGCAAGCACTCAAAACAGTTTACGACTGTGGCCACTTGGAAACATAAAACTTTCGACAACTCACCCGACAAAAATAGCACAGTTGACGAGCGTAGCTATTGTTACCAAGTATATAATACATAATACAAGATGTAAGAGAAGCACTCCCGAAAACTCGGGAGATTCAGCGGGCTAATTGTCTAACTTGTCTCAAGCCTCAAATTGGTCTCAAACTATTAAAACGATCGCGTAGGTATCTTTTGTTGCGTTCGGTCTCGTTGAGATGAGAGTCACAGAGCTTCTTGCGTGGTCACTAAACTTTCAATCAAGAAAACTAAAAAAAGCAGAAATTTATAAAACCCCGCTGTCAGAAAAAGATAAATGATATGCGTGCTGCGTGTAAATGCATGTAACAACGGAGCAAGAAAAAGTGCGACTGAGTTGACTCAAGCTAATTAGCTTGACCTTTGTTCGCCACGCAGTGGTACAACGCATCTACTTCAGTTTATATAAAAGATCATTGGCATGCCCACATTATGCACAAATTAGAATCCAATCGTGACAGTTCTGTCCTCTTACACCCTGTATTAAATAAATATATAATGGGCATTTTAAATCTAGTTTCTGCGGACAGACCGATAAATCCAGTAGAGGATTTAGACACGCGATAAATATTAGTCGTTTTCGCTAAGAAACAACGGTCGATTACGTTTTATTTATTGTTTGGATAATGTAATTTTGAGCCAAAGGGATTAAGGTCGCGTGGTCAATTGCTAGTAATTTTCAGTTAATATGTCAATAGTAATATTGGAACGAGCTTCTTGTGAATAACAATTCAGATGCCAGCATGTTCATCGTCATCATCATCACCATACGCTGCTGGACACAGGCAATCCTACTAATATTATTAAGTCGAAAATCCGTGTATGCGTGTATGTGAATGTTTGTTACCACTAGGTATCTCTATAACTACTTAACCGATTTTGATGAAATTTGGAATGCAGATAGTTTGGGTTCTGGAATAACACATAGGTTGCCTATTTGTATTTTTATCACCAAAAAATATATGGTTCCCGTGGGAGAAACAAAAAGAAGTCCACGCGGGCGAAGCCTCGAGGCTTCGCGCTTCGTGTTCACTAGTACTACAATATTAAACAAACAACATCATTCTTCTCGAATAGTGTTGTGTTGCTGCGGTAATGTTGCCTGAGCTTTGCGTAGAAGTGCTGCGGTGACAACTGGTGGACCAGTCTTGTCCATTGTGTTGTCGGCGCAGTGATTCCTTTTTTAAATTCCAATCTGATAATATTACATCACACATTATCAGAAACACTCTAGAATATTATTAAATATTGATTAAAAATAATAGCTGTACCAGCCAGTTCCACTCTCCACTTAATTTTGTCTTGTATAGCCTAACAAACATAATATTCAAATGCAGAAACAATTTTTAAAATCCGACTGCTAGTTCCAGAGATTAGCGCGTTAAAACAAACAAACTTTTCCGCTTTATTTATTTTGTATTATGTTTCTTTATTTTATGACATTTCAATAATATTTTTTCATAATTATGACATGTTTATTTAATTAATGAAATGAATGACTAACATTTATTTACAGAAACTTATACATAAGTAGTTACATGACTTTATAAAATACAACAAGAACCAGTTGAGCTTTTGTCAAATATTGGTCTCGGATTTGGGTGTTTTCTATGTATATGTATCTTATTATATCTTCTTCTATATCTATCTTATCTATATCTTATTCATATATCTATCTATATCTATATTTTATTATCTCTATCTTATTATCTTATATATATCCATCTTCTATGTATATGAGTATCTTTTTTTGTAAATACATGACATGTATTTACAAAAAAGTATTTACAAAAAAAGTATGTAAGTAGTAAATCAGTCATGTGGTTCTCAAGCTTTGCTTACTTTGGGGCTACACAATGCTGTGCGACGTTCATCATTATCATTATTATTAGTATACATATTAGTCGCATGTTTTGTTCTAAACATTCACCGATATTTCTGTGTCTCTAGAGAACGCGGTGCTCTTCTTATATTTTCGCAACACTAGCCTTGAACCGAACCGTCTAGGAAGCCGCCATTATTATACGTACATATTATACTGCATGCCATGTGTCGCCACGAGTAGGTACACTAACTCACATCTACTATTTTAATACTAAAGTGAACCGTGTACGTTCAATCAGCAATATACAAAAAAACTCAGGCCTTTACATCTTTACTAGATGATTTATACAGTGTCAAGAGGCAATCTTTGCCTACACTCATCGGGACACTGTAGTGCCTGGGACATTGTTGAGATGGAGTAGGCTTGCCCAGCACCTACACCATCCTCTCAGCTTCATCATCACCAATATAAAACAAGTGGCTAAATTGTAAATTAAAAAAAAAAACTTCAATGTCAAGCTGAGAAGTTTTCAGCACTGTCGAGGTGCATTTCTGTTCATAGAAACAACATTAACACAAAATGATATTGGACGGTACCTACCTACCTACAACAAAATACGCAAGTATACCAAAGAGCCCAATCGAACGTCAGGAAGTGGTTCTAAGTTAGCTTCCAAGTTTTGACCCAAACTAACAAAGACACAGGAAGTAGTGAAATTCCTTCTTTACATTTACTCTGTAGCTTTATCAACGAAAATCAATATTTCGTAGTAGTAATAATGTACTACAAAATGTTGATTTTTGTTGAAAACCTAGACTTTGATTGATTTTTATGATGATTGATGCATAAACATCTGTCAGTTATTAACAGTTGATATTTCTAAATAAAAAAATTGTTTTGATCAACATCACTAACCTTTGGACCTAGTAATAAAAAATCTCATAAGACGATTCAAAGTGATCATACTGGTCCTACTGAATAAATTATTTTTGAATACAGAGTTCATATTTAATTTTCTTTGTGGGAATCACCAAGGGAATGAAACGAAGGGACGCAAATAGTCAATTACGAGTATAACAGAATGCATTAACGTCACAAGGCATAAGTCGCGTGTCAAATGTGGGGCAAAGCTAATTACTGTGCCGTGACTTGGTAGCGTTGATTGTGTTACATTATAGATTTGTCTAAGGTCTGTAATTAGTTTTACTGTTAAACTCCACCTTGCAGAATATCGCAGCCAATTATCATCATTCATTTTCATCCATCGTCGCCCGTGACAAATTGCAAACCTATCGTAGAAGTCAAAAAAATATAGTTGGCTTTTTTCACTTTATATTCGAGCAGCCCAACTGGGGAAGTAGCTCTGCCCTACAGAATATCGCAGCCAAATAACATCATTCTTCTCGAACAGTGTTCTGTTCCTGCGGTGAGTAAGGTTGCCAGAGCTCTGCGAGGAAGCGCCGCGGTGACAACTGGTGGACCAGTCTGGTCCATTGTGTTGTCGGCGCAGTGATTACTCTTTTAAAGGGTCAGCAGCGCGAGTGTGACTCTTCTGTTGTCACAGGGCTAGGTAACCCCTTACCATTAGGTGCGCCGTATGCTTGTCTGCTACCCTTAGAGGTCATCGCTTTTATAATTCTAGGAATTATTCAAGTATTTTCACCAGATTCTAGAAAGCTATATTTAGTAGCGCCATCTAGTTGTGAACTCAGAACTATCATTTAAATCTTCCAAAGCTATTCGACAGCAAAGGTGGTACTGCGTTACAAATAAATCAAAGATCAAAGTCACGATTCACTGTACTATTTCTTCGACGTGACGTTTCGATGACGTCAGCGCATCTCACGCGATAGAAAACGTTAATGGTGGCCTTGCGTTTGTGCTTTTGTCTAGACTTAGGCATACATGATTATTTTAGTTACTGGCTGAACGCTACTATAAATAGGAAGGAACGAAATAGGCGAATTTTTCAATAGCAGAAAAACACATAATTTTGGTTAGAATTTAACCCTACTGAGTACTTACTTATAAGGGAGTATAAGGGAATATCAAAGAGTATAAGGTAGTGGCACAAAATAACAGAGACCTATATAGCCAGCAGTAGGTTAAAGTCAGGCCGGGGATAATGATGATGATGATGATGTGTCATTATTGTCTTGTCTTTTCAATAGTCATTTGACCTTCGCGGTTTCAGTATAAATAGTGAATTACAAGACTTCTCGCTACCTATTATTCTTTACTACGATAATTGTAGTAATTTAATTTCCATAATGTTTTACTTGCTTTATTAAGTCATTATTTTAAAGATAATCACTTAATTATAGCAAAAAGCTTCACAAAAGATGTATTAACCAAACCACAGATAAACGAGGAGCAGATGAACAAAAAGGGACAAATCGACTTTTTACAATTTCCGTTTTTTTTTTTTCTTATCGGACACAAAATGCTGGATTACATTGTTTCCACACCTCGAAACCAGCAAAAAGTGAATAAATCATCATGATTTTTGAACTTGAAAGTAGCTTGTTCTAACAAAAAGGACAAATCCAAGAAAATGTCCATGTGCGTTTGTATCTCCTGTTGGAGGTACTGAGTTTTTTTTTTTTCTTTTTTTATACTACTAAAGTAGCAGACAAGCATACGGCCCATCTCATGGTAAGAGGTTACCGTAGCCTATGGACGCTTGTGACACCAGAGGAGTCACACGCGCTGTTGATTGGACAAGACTTGTCCACCATTGGTGACAACTGGTGGTAGCGCTTCCTCACAGAGCTCTGGCAACCTTACTCATCGCAGGAACACAACACCATTCGGGAAGAATGATGTTATTTTGCTGCGATATTCTGAAGGGCAGAGGTACTTCCCCAGCCAGGGTGCTCGAATATATAGGGAGAAAAACCCACTATGCCCTTAATTTTTGACTTCTACGATAGGTTTTTAAATTTGTCACGGACAAAAAAAAACAGTTTAAATATTACTTTATTATTATTTACTTCAATCCGATTTTTTGGCTTTTATACAAGTAAACCGGTATGCAAGCAATGTTTATAAGTGCAGTTTACCACAGTATAATGCGTTTCTATAAATACTCGTTGCAAAATTAACTATACAGGTGTGGTGAGGTACTTATGATGTGGTTTTTAAAGTAGGTACTGTTGATATTATTATTACCAATATCAACTTATGGATATTGGAAATGGAGTCGCATTGGTTTCCAAAAATGAATATTATGCTTTATAACAACATACACACAGCGCACAGCAGCTTTAAACTGATATGAAACAAAATATCGTCATGAAACACATAGCTTAGTCAGCTCCACACGTATTGACCATGTCTTTCCTGTCGATATGGCTGGTTAGAAGGAGAGGATGGTTTAGGTGCTGGGCAAGCCTACTCCATCTCAACAATTTCCCAGGCACTACAGCGTCCCGTTAAGTGTAGGCAAAGATAGCTTCCTGACACTGTAAATCATTTATCAAAGATGTAAAGGCCTACTTATGGTATACTAGTGGACGCCCGCGCCTTCGCCCGCGTGGACAGCGGGAGTGGAGTTCCCTATTTTTTCCCACGGTCCCACGGGAATCATGCATTTTTAATTCATCATCATCATCATCATCAGTCCTTCTCATCCCACTGCTGGGCATTTTTAATTAAAATAATAAAATAAAATAATTAAAATAATGCCGATCTGAATGCCTTTAACATGGCGTGGGTCCAAATGGCACAGGATCGTGATGTTTGGAAGGATCAAGGGGAGGCCTTTGCCCAGCAGTGGGACACAATGGGCTAACTATAATAATAATTAAAATAATAAAATCGAAATTGAAACAAATTGAAAAAAGTAATTAATTAAAATTGAACTTTTAACAAGGATATTTTTACATTATTTCTTAACAATATTTCCACATAATTGAAAAATATAATACGTTTTCAAACTGATCGCAAACATTTTTGACGTGTGTATACAGGTTGCCTCACATTACATAAGTCATCTAAAACATAAAAATACAGACAAAATATAAATATTAAAGACAGCCATTGTCATAAGTAATTATTTATTTAAGCGAACAATACCTTTTTGTGTAATTATCATGAAGTTATAGTCATACTAACTTGAACAATAATTGTGTTTTTCCATTGTACTGAAAATTACATATTTTTAATATCTTTTAATTATAGTTTCCATTGCAGTCGGTGGGTATAAGTTTATGTTGAAAAAAATAGTTTTCAACAATTTAGAAAACTTGATTTAGCTAGTAGCTTAAAATTATATTAACACAGGAGAATAAATAAAGTTATTATAAAGTCATGTAAAACATAAGAAAGTTTTAAAGGTGAAACAATAACAAAAATTAAATATTAGGGAAGTTGGGGTAATTTAGATATTTTGAAAGGGATTTCTTATTTTATGATTACTTATTATATTTAAACGTTTAAAAAAATGCTCAAGACACATGATCGGACAGGTTCTTCTTTACATATTGTAGAAGCGACATGGGATTACGTAAGCAAGGTGTAACCACCCCGTGCTGCGCCAGTGACCCATATTGTGACATTAGCAGCATTTACACGCAGAGATCGGCCCGCGGAAAATAGCATGCGCCATTCCAACCTTTGCTAAAAACCTTACGTGTAGATCCGCGACGATCTGTATAGATATATCTATACAGATATATCTGTCCGGTTCGGAACGCAGTCCAGATGCGTGGTAAAAACTCTACCATGTAAAGACCGCTATTATCGTACCACGCGCCAGTCCAAAACTGTGACAGTAATTAACACGACAGTTTTAACCGTGGTTATCTGTACAGACATCTGTGCGGTTCATATCTGTACAGATATCTGTACCGTGTAAAGGCCGCTATTGCCGCGAAAGGTTTAAATACTACCTTTAAAGATGGCTTGGAGTTTATAAGCATTTTTACTAAAAATAAGGCAAATAAGACTGCTTGTCGCGTCACTGAATCTTTTTTGTCAAGGTCAATGACCGTTTCATGATATCTAGTGTGCAATGATTTTTTAAAACGTAAAGTTAAAATTAAAATCCAGTAATAATCTTATGTCTACAAATGCATTCTGAAAACACAAAATTAAATCGAATGTTCAACGAAAGTACTTAAATAAAATTGAAATGATTCTGATTTATTTGCCAATGGAATTCAAAATAAATCCAAACAAATGAATTTTAAATTGAGAGAGCTTGTAAAAATATCGAATGAACTGTGGAACTTTTAAATGTAAAATAGTATAACTAAGACATTTTTTAAACTATAATTTACAGTATTATGATTCACCAATCATAATTAATCCCACACGGATAAAAAATGAATTTGTTAGAATAGAATTTAACGCCGCTGTAAAATAAATGAAAAAAATGAAATATGATGACGACTGTATAGGCACGGTAGACATTCTCTCAGATCTTTTTAAGGAATTTAAAGATCCTTTGAAGATGTCTAAGCGGGTAGTCAGAGGTATGTCCAAATACATATTTGGTACATGCCCACATTTTGCAGAAGTTAGCATTCCATACGTGACAAGTTGCAAGTCCATCTACGCTATTAGCTAACTGGTTTCCTCACGATGTTTTCCTTCACCGTTTAGAGCTCGTGTTAATGCGCATATACATTTTTCGAAACGAAAAATATATTGATACACAGCCAGGTTTCGAACCCACGACCTTCGGATCGAAAGTCGAGGTACTAATCCCGGCCAACACGGCTCATAAAATAAAGATACAGTCCAAAAATACGTTCTCCGATTGAGATTTCCGTTCCAATCAACGAGCTCGGCCAACTTCAAAGGAGGAGACAAATTTCCGCAATTCTGCTATTTTGCAAGCTTTTATATAACTAGCCGTGTTTGTATGTATGTTAGTTTGTTTGGGTGAAATCATTGAAGTTAAATTTGACCTACTTCCCAGTGTCCGATTGAGCTGAAATACATACAAACGTACATAAAATCACGCCTGTTTCCCATCAGAGGGGTAGGCAGTGACCACATATCTCCACTTGCTACGATCCTGACACACTGCTTTCGCTTCATTCACTCTCATCACATTCTTCTTGCAAGCTCGCCGGTTTAGGGTACTAACAAAAACACACTGAAAGAAAACATCGTAAGGAAAACAAGTTGGCTTTTGCCTTAGCAGCGATGGGCTTTGTAACCTGCCACATTATGGAATGCTTTCTACATAATGTAGACTTGTACCAAATATGTATTCGGACTTACCTATGACTGCTACTCAAAATCCGAGAGAATGTGTACTTACCGTGCCTTCAGTCAGATACAGTTGTGATCATGTCGTTTTTGGTTTTGTTTCTAACTATAGTCGAATTGCTCATTGTACGAACTAAAAATATATGAAAAATAATATTTTGATCGTGAATTTTAGTGCGTATAATTAGAAATACGACTATATTTTCTGCAATTCTACAATGTGCGGGCAACTCTTAGCCGCATTATCAATTAGAACAAAGAAGCGAAAATAGCCCAAGTGAGTGACAGCCCGACTAAAGCCGGGAATACACGTGGCATTTACTCTCTCTAGTAACTTGATACCAGCTAATGGTTAAAAATCTAAAAGGCCTGTGAATAGGTAAGTTTGAGAGTTTAAACAATAAAGTTTACTGTTGTCTGTAAAAGGGCTTTTGGTCTTAAGGCATTTCATTGGTCTCGATAAGGCACCCCATTTATTTATTTTTAACGTTTACAATTATAATGTTCATTTATTCAGTTATATCGTTCATTATTTGAATATCTTCTAAATCCGACCTAGTGCTTGTGACATCATGATCATCATCATCTAGCCGTTGAACGTCCACTGTTGGACATAGGCCTCCCTCAAAGATTTCCATGTGTTGCGGTTGGAAATGGCCTGCATCCACCGCTGACCCGGGGTTTTTACAAGGTCGTCTGTCCATCTTGTTGGTGGACGTCCAACACTGCGCTTATGACATGTATCACTCGACAAAAAACTAAATTGAATTTAATAAAACAACGTTACTGACATGCGCTCGTGGCGTAGCTTGCTTGGACGTTCTTGATTGATCGTTGAAGTTAAGCAGCGATGTGCGCGGTCACTTTTAGGATGGGTAATCGCAAGTGGTATTACGAGCTGAGCGCTTCCGTGCTTCGGAGGGCACGTTAATTGTCGATCCCGGCTTTTAAGTCGTTAAACCATGACGGAGGCTTTTAGGCGGCCTTAAAACTCCGTCACCAGAGTTGGCCACTTGCTCATACGAAAGAAGAAAAGACTGACATGCGAGGTACTAACTACTTTGTATTCCCGACTTATTCTAAACGCACAATGATTACAAAACAGGAACACTTGACATAGATACACGAACGTCGCGCTATAATGAGAACAGTAAAAATAACTGCATACAATTGGGCGGCCCTTCCATTCGTGTTACTTCTGTTTTTGATGTTTTGAGATTTAGCTTTTAATTGCGTTTTGACATTAGAAATATCTTTTCGTTCTGTTATAAATTAATTATATTAGTCATAATGCACATTAAGCATTTTACCCCACTCATCAAAAAGTTAATAAAAGGCACGAGCCATGTGGTTTCGCGAGCCAGTCCATTCAGTCAGCTACACTCTTTTCGATCAGAACATTTTAGTTAAATTCATTCAGTAACCTTTCTCTGTAAAAATTGATCCTTGAACTTTAATATACGGTGCTTCAGTAAAAAGTGTTTTTTTTTTAAAAAGGACATACGGACAGCCATCCTAACAAATTGGTGTCAGAAGTGGTATTCCAGGAATTCCCGGATTCTGGATATAAGGTGTAGGTCGCGAAACCCTTCTGTCGTCCTACATCATTTGTTGGCAAGTCCTGAATTCTGAGTGACGTGGTCGACGTTAAGTCTTGGGCCTCCTAGCCTAAGCCCGCGCTGCAACACCTCATTCAGAAGCCTCCGCTGACGAGCGTGAGCCCACCAGAAGAACACCATCATCGTGATCGACGGTCAGCCTCCACTCTCGAGTGTGAGCCCGCATCACAGCACCGAGTTCCTCGTCTCCGTGGTCGACGACAAGCCTCCACCGTCCTTCACTGTCCAGTGCGAGCCCGCACCACAGACGATAGAACCAGGATTCAAGGATTAATCTATCTCCTAACATTCCAGTCATTTCGCCATACACGCCAGCACGCGCCGCTGCAATACGACTCCCTGGGTCGCCACGTCAGCCGGCCGTCGTCGCTGCCATTGACGTCATCGCCACGACATCTTGGGTGAAAATGTACCTTTGTTCTGCAATTTTCATGTGAGTTTTTATTTTTTTTATGTGGTCCCAAAAGTGAAAGTGCTCAGTTAAATTTTGAAGAAACTTTTAAATTACCTATTGACTTTTTACAAACTTTACTTTTACAAATTTTAATTTACAAATTTTATTTTTAAAACTTTTACAAATTTCCATCTTTCATATTTTTTGTACTCTATTTTACTGTATTTTATAATCTGATGGTCTGTACTGCATCTTAAATTTTCAAAGTTTTTAATGTCATTTAAAGCAGAAAAAATCGAAGACGTCTCTTCCGATAATTACTTGTCCGAGGAAGAAGAGTCCCCGATTAAACCAAAATCGAAAATGTCAGACAAGATCACTCTAAACTTTTTAACCAAATTTATAAAACCATACAAAGGTGATCGTGAGTCATTGCCAGCTTTTTTGACAAATTGTGAAAATGCCATTTCACTCAGCAGTACCGATCAACAGAATATTCTGTGCAAATACATTGTTTCGCAACTCGAAGGCAAGGCACAAGTAGCCAGTTCTTTAAAAAAATTTGAATCATGGTCTGAAATAAAGCAATTTCTCAAGTCCACCTTTGGGGAGAAAAAACATTCAACCCATCTATTAGTGGACCTTCAAAACTGCAAACAAATGCCTTCCGAGGATGTGATGCAATACGCACTTCGTGTTGAATCGTGTTTAACAAGACTTCAATCTGACATCCACTACAGTTGCGAAGATCAAAAAGAACTTGTAGGTAGGATTGCCGCTATGGAAGACTTAGCGCTTAACACATTTTTATTGGGCTTGAATACTAACTTTTCCCATATTGTGCGCTGTAGGAATCCTAAATCATTGTCAGACGCAATTTCTCAAGCCACTGAAGAAGAAAAGCTGTTTAACCTATCTAAATTATCAAGCCGTTCTTCTAAACAGTGTTCCATTTGTAATAAAAGTGGTCATTTGGCTAATGAATGCTATAGAAATAAAACAAAGCATTCGACACCTAACTTTCATCATGTGAATAATCCAAGCAATTCTAATAATCATTCATTTAATAAATCCAATTCGCGTTTTGATGCAAACAAATCATGTGCATACTGCAAAAAACAAGGTCACATGATAAATGAATGTCGTAAACTTCAATATAAAAATAATAATTCAAATTCAAGTGTTCCACGGAATAATGCAAGTTCCGATGCGCAAAGCAATTTGCAGAGTAGCATTCCTCGCTCCAATGTACATGTTGTCGATTCCGAGAATAATAACACTAATTCTAACGATTTAAACTAAAATTAGTTTCGGTTTCGTGTCTGCCGGAACAAAATTATCATTTAAATGACACGGATAAAAAATTGAATTTTCAGGAGATTTCTAAATCATTAAATGAGTCTCAGAACCTTTTGCGCTGTGCTCCTAAATTTTCAAAAGCACAGGACAGCCTAAATTCAGACTCACATATGCGTTCTCCTCGCGCTCTTAAATCGTCAAACGAGTCTCAGAACCTTTTGCGCTGTGCTCCTAAGTTATCAAAGGCACAGGTCAGCCTAACTTCAGACTCACATGTGCGTTCTCCTTGTGCTCATAAATTTTCTAAAGCACAGATTAATAAGCACTCAGAACCTTCAAACTGTGTTCTTAAATTTTCTTCAACACAGGTTAGTGCAGATACAGAGCCTTCAAAGAACATTTTGAATTTTAATAATTCGGATTCTAACTTAAATAAAATACATCCGAATCCTGAATCAATTTCAAAACAAGCCCCCTCATCTCGTAAAGATTCGAGTTGTTTTTCTAGGGTTGCCACACGTGAGAAATTATATACCATTAACAACATAAATAATAAAGTTTCTCTTCCTCACGTTTATTTGAAAACGAATTACAATGACAAACCACTGTGTTTTTTGATCGACACTGGTTCTACAATTTCAATTGTCAAGCTTTCAAGTTTATTAAAAAAGCCAGTGCTCGGATCCGATATTGTCAAACTTAAAGGTCTAAGTGACAACGACTCCTATTGTGAATCTTTAGGATCTATTAAACTCAACTTTGAATATCGCATTTCGCCAACTAAAAAAATTTTATTCGATTTTTTGTTTCATGCGATTAACGATGCAGTAAATCTGTATTACGACGGTATAATTGGTAGTGATTTTATTCAACATTTTAAGATCGATGTTCAGTATTCTACCAATAGCCTTAAATTGGAAAAATATTTTATACCCATTTGTTCGAGTCAAACGTCTTATGTCATACCCTCGAGGTCAGAAATGGTCATTGAGTGTCCAGTCTCAAATTTACACGAAATCACTGGTCACCGTGAAGCTTTAATTTTAGATCAAAAGATCTCTGAAGGTGTTTTCTTGGCTAATTGCATAGTAAATTTGAAATCTAACAACAGAGTTAACGTTTCGGTTTTAAATACCACCGAATCTGAAATTAAGATCAATAACTATCAAGTTCAGTTAACTCCTTTCGAACTACCACCTTCAAAGCTGGATGATAACCAACAAGAGCTTATTCATCAGCTTGATTCTTGCAAAAGAGATCGATCACAACAAGTCTTAGATCAAATTCGAAGCTCACATTTAAATCCACAAGAAAAGAAAACTTTATTGAACTGTATTTCAAAGTACACAGACATCTTTCATCTTGATGGAGAATTATTGACTCATACTAATGTTATTAAACACTCAATTAACACGGGCAATGCAGCCCCTATTCATGTAAAATCGTACCGTTTCCCTGAAGTACATAAAGACGAAGTTGAGAAACAAATTAAGAAAATGTTAGAACAAAATATTATTCGCCCTTCAATCTCTCCTTGGAGTGCACCCGTGTGGGTCGTGCCTAAAAAGCTTGATGCTTCCGGCAAACAAAAGTGGCGAATTGTCATTGATTATCGGCGACTTAATGATGTCACAGTTTCAGAGGTCTATCCTCTTCCACTCATCAGTGATATCCTAGATCAATTAGGTCATTCAAAGTATTTTAGCACGCTTGATTTAGCCTCTGGTTTTCATCAGTTGCTCTTAGATCCAAAGGACACTGAGAAAACAGGTTTCAGCGTAATTACTAACGGAATTTCAGGCCAATTCGAATTTTTAAGGATGCCATTTGGTTTAAAAAATGCTCCATCAACGTTTCAGAGAATGATGAACGTTGTCCTTTCAGGATTACAAGGAATTTCTTGCTATATTTACTTAGACGATTGTATCGTATATTCTCACGACCTTGAATCACATATGCAGAAACTAGAATCTGTATTTTCCAAATTTAGAGAGGCCAATTTAAAGCTACAGCCCGACAAATGTGAATTTTTGCGACGTGAAGTTGCTTATCTAGGGCATGTTATCACAGACAACGGTGTTTCGCCTAATCCCGATAAGGTAAAGGCTATTTCTCAATTTCCCACACCGAAAACTCCCAAAGATGTAAAATCCTTTCTTGGATTAACAGGATATTATCGTAGGTTTATAGATAAATTCTCTCACATTACTAAACCTCTCACATCTTTACTGAAAAAGGATGTTGAATTTCATTGGTCACAAGAACAAGAACTAGCTTTTAACACCCTTAAGCAAAAGCTTATTTCAGCTCCTTTGTTGCAATATCCCGATTTTTCTCGACCTTTTGTTGTAACTACGGATGCTTCTAACTACGCTGTAGGCGCAGTTTTATCACAGGGTGAAATCGGCAAAGACAAACCTATCGCTTATGCGTCTCGAACTTTAAATAAACAAGAAGGAAACTACTCTACTACTGAGAAAGAACTTCTCGCTATTATTTTTGCCGTAAATACGTTCAGACCTTATTTGTATGGATATGAATTTAAAATCGTTACTGATCACCGACCTCTTATATGGTTATTTAAAGCGAAAGATCCAGGCGGACGATTACTTAGATGGAGACTTAAATTAGAAGAGTATCAATACGAAATTTGTCATAAGCCCGGACGTATTAATAGTAACGCGGATTCTTTATCACGTTATCCTGTAAATGCTCTCACGAACTCAAACTTAAATAAATCTACCTATGAACAATATTTTAAAAATCAATTTATTAAAACTAGTATCACATGCGATACTAAAATTGAAGAGCATCATCAACCTTTAAATTCATCAAAACAAAAATTAATCGCTTGCCCAGTGTCTCTAGATTTTGACTACTCTATGCCGCATTGCGAGCAATTGTTAACAATGATAAACAACTACTCAGATTTCATTACTGGCGAACGCGAGCTCGAGACAGTACAAGCTGTCGAAGTAAAAAATAAGACGCTTTATTTCTTATACACTAAGGTTCATCATTTTGATGAAACCAGTTACAAGGTTATTTACAATTTATTAATAAAACTTAGAGACAAAATAATTTCTAACGAAAATTATGATAAGGAATTAGCAATTTCTGATTTTTCGGAACCTTTTACGAAATTAATTTACGTAAAGATTTATAACATGATTTCTTACGTTTTTCACGGAACTGATATAAAAATTCATATTTATAAAAATCAGATTAAATACCCAACTCCTGCCGAAATTCCAAACATTCTTAAAGAAAATCACGGGACAACTATATCTGGTCACCCCGGTATTTCCCGTATGTATAGTAGAATCAAAGAATCTTACTTTTGGAAAGGTATGCGTTCAGATATTGAACGATTCGTCAAAGATTGTAAAATGTGCCAAGTAAATAAGCCTTTACGAACTTCTAACAAAGCACCTATGGTGATTACGTCCACGAGTACCAAACCATTTGAACGATTAGCTCTCGATATTGTTGGTACTTTACCCGAAGCTGGTCTTCAAAAATTCAGATATATTTTGACCCTTCAGGACGACTTAACGAAATTTTCATGTGCTTATCCAATGATTACCTGCTCGACAGATGAAGTTGCGCGTAATCTCATTCACTTTTTCTCATTGTTCGGATTTCCAAAAATGCTTCTTACCGATCAAGGTACATGTTTTACGTCAGAGTTGTTTAGACAATTAACAGGAATTCTTAAGGTTAAAAATTTATTTTCTACTCCTTACCACCCTCAAACAAACGGCGCGCTTGAACGTAGCCATGCAACTCTTAAAGAGTATTTAAGATCATTTGTAAATGACAATCAAGACGATTGGCATTGTTATCTTGCAACAGCTATTTTATCATACAATACTACTCCTCATTGTTCTACTGATTTTACGCCTTTTGAGCTTTTATACGGCCATAAGCCTTCTATCCCTAGTAGTGTATATGAATCTAACAATAACACTACCTATCAAGAGTATATTCGAGCTTTACAATATAGAATGAAATATTCTCGTGAAAAAGCTATAGAAAATTTAAATAAAAGTAAAGAGTCCTCTAAACAATATTATGACTCATCGTCTCGAGAAAAGAATTACAAAACTGGTGATTTAGTCTATTTAAAATATCATCATAGACTACGTAAGGCCTTATCCCCTGTGTGGAAAGGACCCTTTAAAATATTAAAAACTCATGGTAAAACCAACGTTACTCTGTGTGTTAATAGAAGACACGTAAAGTATCATGTTAATGAGATAAAACCAGCGTGAATTTTACCATTGTTCCAGATTTCTCATCAGTCCCTGTCTTTCGGTTCCAATTGAGCCTATCGAACATAGCCCAGGCATTTACTTCGACCCTACTTCTATTGGTTATTTCCAAAACGATTTTTGGAAGGTCATAACCCATGTCGAAATTATACCTATTAAGCCTTATATGAATAAGATTCAAAAGTCTATTTCTAATATTTTTAGTTACTGCGAAAAAGCGCATAGTTTAGGTATTTTTAACATAGATTGTAGTGATGTCATTAACCCCTTAAATATATTAATTTACTCTAATGATATTAAATATGAATCACTATCTCATCTCATCTCTACTAACAAACGTAAACGAGCTATTGAATTTGGAGGAGAAATACTTAAATTCTTTTTCGGCACTTTAGACGCCGATGACGCAAGAAAATATGATGAAGCGATTGATACTTGTCAACAGAATGAAAAAGAAATGTTTTCTCTAATGAAAAATAATATTCATGTTGTTCGCTCTACTATAAATAATTTTAATACCTTTCATTAAACCTCTTCAAGGCACAAATTTTTGCATTCGCAGACGACACTGCGATTGTGTTTTATGGAAATACGTGGAGGGACGTTTCACAATCCGCGCAATCTGGCTTATCCCTGATCACTGAATGGCTTCAGCTTAATCTTTTAACATTAAACACAGACAAAACTAAACTCATACCCTTCAGTATCACCAAAAGAAGCTCACCTAAAAATAAATTAAATATACGACTGCATAACAACTCTAATCAAAATATGGTGCATCACGAGAGGTGCAATTGTCCAGTTCTAGAACAAGTCGAAACTGTTAAGTACCTAGGTGTTATTTTAGACAAACACTTATCGTGGACCCACCAGATTGAAGCACTTAGAGGCAGAGTAAGAAAAATTATGTTCATTATTAAACTAATTAAATCAAGCGCGGAACCACATATAATTAAACTAATATATCAGGCATTGTGTCAGTCGGTATTGACATACTGCGTCTCTTCGTGGGGTGCAGCTTGCAAAACCCACTTACTTCAACTTGAGCGAGCTCAACGGGCTGTGCTAAAAATAGCTTACAGGAAGCCATATCGTTACCCCACAAAATCTCTTTACCAAGATGTTGAGCACCCCTCGGTTAGACAACTATATATTTTATATACAACTCTTAAATTTCACAAGACTGCACCTGCAACATTAACCCATGCCTACGGCAATCGTAGGATAACATGGAAGACACCGAAAACAAACACAAAATTCAGGCAACGTAGTTATAGCTTCTTAGGACCTTACTTATACACTAAAATTAATAATATACTGGAAATTTTCAAGTTTACCAGAAAACAATGTATGAAAGTTGTTTCGAAGTGGTTAAAAACTCTAACATACTCAAAAACGGAGGACTTGCTAACTATAATTCATTAATAACTAGATTCACTACTTTCAGCCAAATCGGTCCATCTACCATCCACCAATCCATCCACCCATCCATCCATCCATCCATACCTCATCTATCCATCCAAACATCAAAACTATCTCATTTATAATAATAGTGTGATTAATTTAATTACACATAATATTACATTAATATACTATGTCAATCCCATTTATCATATGTAAATAAGTACTTGTATCTTTAACATTTTTGTATAAGTCATGTACTTTTCCGATTAGATAATAATATAGGTAAATGTAGATCATGCTGGACAAGAAATTCCAGACTGCATAATATACTTATCCAACATAATATATACCTACCTTTTTCTTCATATACTTATAAATTATAAATATATTATATAATTGTATACCTACTTAATATATTATAAACAACTAACTAGGTACCTTAACGACCAACTAACTTAATTAAAATTTACAATAAGAACAGTTGCACCCTCTCAAGGCGTAAGACACATTCACACTCAACACATTGGACGCACTTTACTGCGAAAGAGAACTAGCTACCCACAACACAGGTTCTCCTAGTGTGGGAGCTAGGGCACTCTAACATCGTTAAAATAAGTGTAACCAGTTTCTTATTAGTATAGCATTTACTTACCTGTAATACCTACTTGTTTACTTGTTTTTTATGGAACTTTTTGTAAAAATTTTTGTTACATACCCTCTTTTGTGTAAACGAAAATAAATACTTTCTACTTTCTACTTTACCTCTATTCAAAAACTTAACGAAAATGAAAATAAAATAAAAAACCAAATTGAAAAGCTCAATTACATATTTACACGCAATTCGGAAACTCATGTTCATTTAATGAACTTAGAAAAATTCAATTCCCTGTTTAATATTTTGGAAGGATCATTATTATCTATCTCTAATATTTTAGATACTATTCTAAACTCTATTTTATTTGCCAAAGCTAATATCCTTCATCCCTACATAATTACACCAACAAAATTATATAACGAGCTTACTAAAATTCAACCAAAACATAACTCCGATTTTCCTGTCTCGTTAACATTAGAAAACATACATACTATAATTGATTTGTCCAAACTAATTGTATATTATTATAACAACAAACTCATGTTTGTCATTCAAATACCATTAATAAACCATGTAAAGTTCAACATTTATAAAAGCTTACCATTACCTACTTCATATGAATTAAAAAATTATCAAACTTATATTTTAATACATCCTTCTAAACTGT
Organism: Camptogramma bilineatum; assembly: GCA_958496255.1. NCBI lineage: Eukaryota > Metazoa > Arthropoda > Insecta > Lepidoptera > Geometridae > Camptogramma > Camptogramma bilineatum. The sequence goes on from OY292453.1 coordinate 15,599,066, forward strand.
ATATCGCTGTAACGGATGACAGATTAAGTTATGCATTATTAGATAATATTATTGATTGTAAGCATGTAAGTAATGAGTATATTATGTGTCCAATGCCATCGATTTTATCGACAATTAATAATCCAAGTTGTGAAACAAAATTGTTAACTGAAGTTACATTATCACTTCCTAAAATTTGCGATTCTAAAATTATCCATGGTAATATTAACGTTTGGCAAAAGCTAAATGATGGTAGATATATTTATGTACAGTCTAACCCTAATAAATTAACTATAAAATGTAATAATACTGTTGTTGATTATACTTTACAAGGTACAGGTTTATTGACTCTACAAAATGATTGTGTTGCTTATTTTCAAACATTGCAATTTTATTCACCTCAAAGTTACGAAACTGTTTTACCAAGTCAGCTTTCTATCGATTTCGACATTTCAGAGGATAATTGTTGTAAAATTAATCTAGTAAATGAAACAATACACAGTTTACCTCCTATTACCTTATCTAATATCGACCTTGAGTCTCTAAAACTAGCATCTCATAAATTAGATTATCTAGAAAATCAAATTAATAGCGTTGAAAATAAGTCTCACTTAGAAAAATACGGTCACTATTACTCTGGCTTAACTTATGCATTAAGTACTTTTATAACCTGTTTCATAATTTATAAGATTTATAAAAAATGTTTTCCAAACATTTGTAAGCCTTCTTGCTGCATTCAAATTTACAATCAGTGTTACACAAAAAAGTCTAACCATATCGATTCTAAAGTTAAAACCTCAATCGAATTAACAGATATTTCAGATGACTCATTTGAATACGACAAGAAGTCAATCAAAAGTTTACCAGAAATAGAAATTAATAAAAATAAAAATAAAGTAGCTTTTCGTAAATCTGAAACATCTACATCTAATAGAAACATTAGCAATTATTAATTTTACCTTTAAATTGAAAATTAAATTAATACATTTATTATTTTCTATTTCAGAACTTGTTAAGTAAATGTTTTTCCATTTAAACATTTTAATGTCATTTCAAACTTAAGATTTTAATCTAATAAGTAACTCTTTTGATTTATTTCTAAATTTTGTATTTGAATTTTTATTGTAATGGGGTCTACATCCTTAATGTTTCTTAAGATCTTTCGATTATCTTTTAAGATAATCTCTCTCTAAAAGGGGGAGATGTTATAAATTAATTATATTAGTCATAATGCACATTAAGCATTTTACCCCACTCATCAAAAAGTTAATAAAAGGCACGAGCCATGTGGTTTCGCGAGCCAGTCCATTCAGTCAGCTACACTCTTTTCGATCAGAACATTTTAGTTAAATTCATTCAGTAACCTTTCTCTGTAAAAATTGATCCTTGAACTTTAATATACGGTGCTTCAGTAAAAAGTGTTTTTTTTTTAAAAAGGACATACGGACAGCCATCCTAACAGTTCGCTCCAGTGTAGGCTCCGATTTCACGAAAAAGTGCGATGCCCTTATATCTCAGAGAGTTGTGAAGATATGAAATTTAAAAAAGGCTCAAAAGACGCGTACTTATTCACGAAAGCTGTAAGGTGCAAAAAGAATTAATTGAGAAAGTCAAAAACGAGAAAGTTATGGCCGAAATAGTAAAAAAAAAGATTTTTTATTTTGACGCTCGATATTTTGGAAACGAAGAATGATATCAAAAATTTGAGATAAATCCCTCTGGACAATTTAGTCAGCTACAATGTGAGCCTAAAACAATGATGATTGGGTTAACGGTTTGCCCTGTGGCCTAACCTTTTTGAAAAAATTCAAAAAGTCAGAACGACATTTTTCATTTCGAATTCCGTAGATTCATTTCCAATGTGCTCGATAGTCGTGTGAGGCACGAATCTGTGAATTTTTGCTGAGGAATAAGCTAAATAAAGAATAGGTATATTATTATATTAATAATATATATAATAATAATATTAGTTGTTGCAATATAATCATATATTAGTGGTTGAATGTGATTTCTATAATTTGTTTACTGTAAGTGAATAACCTAATAACTATATTTATGTAAGATTGTTCAGAATAATGAAAAATGATTAAGATTTTTAAAATGGATGCATCTTTACGATCCATAATTATGTGGAGGAGAACACTATAAAATAAATAATATCCATAGATATTTTTTTTTTCTGACCACGTAAGTTTTATTTCTTTTATTATGTTGGTGACAATAACAGCTTAAGCTGAAAGTCACACTTATGTATTTTCGGTGACAATGAAATATTATTGTAGTGAGCTGACCTGATAATGGAGTCAGGAACCGTTGAACAGTAAAATACTTGAGTTCAGGCTCATTTGAATCAGCTTTCGGCTACCTATCAAAAGCTTAAAACCGGAAAAATGCAAAAAACTATATTTTTAGCGTAATTATTTAGTTGTAAACTTGTAACCTTATAAAAATAAAATCCACCTACTTAATTTAAATGAATGCCTAAATTATTTTAGATTTAAATAAAGATTTACACAATTAATAAAATAAATGTAAAATAAATGAAATTTTGATGAAATTAAATGAGGTATATTTGAGTATTATCTGAAATATTTGCACAAATGGTTTGTGTAGATGGCTATATTACTATATAAAACATTGATTTTACTAACATTAGATTTAAGGCATTGTGTGTTACTAACCAAATGGATCTTGTTGTCTGAATAAACAATTATATTATTATATTTTACGTTCAGTTTCCTTGTTATTGAAATAAATATGTTGTTTCCGCTTATAATATAAAAATACTTTGTATTTTAGCCTGGTTTACCTTATGTTTAGCCAAGCAAACACACACACATACACTATGACGTAAGTTTCCCAATCAGGAGTCACAAGCGTTTACTTATATGTGTGTGTGCGCTTACTTTGACAAACATTGTTTATACTAGTAGGTATCTACGCGTAGTTTCTTCTCTTATAGCAACATTTGCCGAAAATGAAATTCACAACTTTCACTGTAATATTTTTGATATATTTTTCATTACTCAGTTATGGTGGTGGTAGCCCGGAATTATCCCTAAAACCTGTTAGAACCCCATTATACCTCGGAGGTTTTAATTAAAAATATCGTTCGAGTTTGCATTTGTTGTCCCTCCTCTGGCACGAATTTATGTTAATAAACAAAATGGTTCATCCGAGTTCTGGAACATGCCTTTTGGGGTTAGAACAAAGAAGCATTCTATCCGCTTGCTAGAGGTGACATTTTTAATAAACAATAAATAGTAAACGGACACGAATTATTACCTGCCCCCTGATTGTCTATCTTTGATAGCGACCAAAATCGGTTGCAAACTGTCAAATATGACATTTCAGTGACCATGCAAGTAGTTCTGTCACTCTCATCTCTACAAGACCGAACGCGACAAAGATACTTACGCGATCGTTTTGACAGTTTGAGACCAATTTGAGGTTTGAGACAAATAGACAAATAGACAATCAGCCTGCTGAGATCAATATAAAGTATCAGTATCTGAAATGATAGATGTCAAGCTCAAACGTTAGGTCTTACTAAAAACGTAAATAAGCTATGATAAAGATCTTCTAAAATTAATGATTTTCCCCACAAAGCAACGGAAAAAAATATATGGATTGTATGTGTGAGTTGTGGTTTTGTAAGTACTAACTTAATTATAGTGTTAGTTGTGGGTTTTTTTAAGTACAGTACATGGTTCATTATTCAGTTTTTTATTCACACACATGAAATAAATGCGCACTATAAAATAGATTGCAATGATGTAACAGTCTGTCTACTATAAGGCAGAATCTTAAACTAAACAATGTTACTCTTTTTTTTCTTCGCTTTCCGTCTATTGTATCTACTAATTTAACTAATTTTGTATCCTGCTTACATGCAATAAAGTGTTCATTCATTTATTCTTTTCAATATACATCGGTAATAATGTTCATCATCATCATCATCATCAGCCATTTTGAACCCACTGCTGGGCATAGACCTCCCTTCGTGTCTGCCATTCGCCTCGATCCTGCGCTAGCCTCAGCCACGTACGTCGTACAACCCACGGTCTTGCGGATGTCATCGACCCATCGTGCCGGTGGACGTCCCCTATTTCAGTTTCCTTGTTTAATCAGATACATAATCTTTATCTTTATCTTTATCCTTGTCTCGGCCACCACTCGGTCAACTTCTTGGTCCATCTGTCATCGCTCCGTCTCGCCAGGTGACCTGCCCAACTCCACTTAAGTCCCAAAATAATGTTCAAACGAATAAAATACCAAGCAATGATAAAAAATTATAATAAAAAACATCACGAATCACCTCATTACCTCTCCCATCAGATAATACCGGCAAGTAAAGCATGATTATGACATTCCCACCAATTGTTTGCTTGACATCATCGTGTAACATTTCCTTTCTGGAACACGCGATATTCCTATTAGGTAATGCGTCAATAACTTAAATTATGCCCTGCTTTTTGCCTGCCGTGAGTTCAAAAATTGTTTTTTGTATTTATACTAGCTATTGCGGCTTGGATCACTTGTTTACTTACAGTTTTATATTGGACTAAACATCCAGACATTCTCATAGTGTTTCACACTCTAAATGTTCAAACTCAAATGTTGGTTTTGTTAACTTAGTTTTCATTTCACCGAAAATAAAAAAAATTGATTCTGACGGGATTTGAACCCGCATTGATCAAACCGATCTTCCTTCAGCCGGAGTGCTCGAACTTAGCCACAAAACCTTATGACCTCGGCGCGAAAATCTAGACAAGTTAATATTTTGTCGGTTGAGCACCGATGTATATTTTTCATTCAAAATATGAAGACACGGAAATTTATCGCTGTATTTACTTTAAATATCCCGACTTTTCAACAATATTACAACAGCCGTGGTCTTTGACAAAATTAATATTTAACTTAGTGATGATATGTATATTGTGATGATAATGATAATGAAAAGTAGCCTATAACCATTCTCAAGAGTTTAGCTATCAAATGCTGAAATAATTTTTCAAATCCGACTGGCAGTTACTGAGATTAGCGCGTTCAAACAAACAAACTCATCAAATAGAGAGAATAAATAGTGGAGAAGGATATAGAGATGGGGCACAAATATTGTGAAATTTGTCCTAAATCTATTTAGCTAGTACCCATTTGTTTAATTTGTATAAAAAAACCTATGTTAAAATATTAAACAAACTTACGAACATTTTGAATTCATATTATTAGCAGAATGATTGTAGTAAAATGACTACAAAAGAGCCGATAAGTACTTAAAAGTTTTTGCGGTCATATTGTAAGCATTATTATATAATCTTGATAAATATGTTTCTTGTTGATTTTACGCAATAAAAAAATTAAACTCGATAAATTTATATTTCATGAATAGGTGCGTTTTTGTCGTTGAAAATATCGGCTCAAAATCTTTTTATCATCATATCGTTTAAATAAAAAAAGACTTTGTTCTTAGGACATAGAGTATGAATTACTTCGTGAAAAATCGGAACAGCTTATCCAAAACAAAATAATAACATCCTTGAGGATAATAAAATCATATCTGTTCCCTAAAATATTCTTTACAGCCCCGCAGGGACTGACTTGAAATTAATTCTATATCTCCGAATAGAATATTTTTTTTGGAAAAATAATACTCTGATCTTTTTTAATTAAATGTATCAAATATTTCGTTTATATTTGACTTCAAGAAGTGACTAGTGGAACGCCCGCAACTTTGTTCGTGATAGGTAAGTACCTAGGTGCTATTTTTCCGGATTAAAAATATCTATCTGTGTACGAAATTGTACCAACATCAGCAACGTGATTCAGATTTCCGAATTAGCTTCCAATTCGATGATTTCAGTCGGAAAGTTGACGTTTTTTCATTGAAGAAACGTCATTTTCCGAATTTGAAATGCATTCCTTTTTTGATTTCATTGTTTTGTGCATCTGCCTCGCTTTAAGGTTCTCATTGTTAAAGCTTTTGATAAATCTAGTTAGGGTTTTCACGACACAGGCTAGACCTAGTGCGGCACCCAATGTGAAATCTGTTTATTTAAGATTGGACCTTATGAAAATAAACATTTAGGTATTTATTTATTTATTCCGAGAAGGTCTGAATCACGCCTCTGATCAGTCAGCTATTAAAAAGTTATTATTTCCTTTGTAAAAATCATTCACTAACTGATTTCTTCGGAATCATAGCACTAAATTCAGAACAAACAATATCAATAGATTTTTTAGTTTTTTTAAGTAATTTTTAAACTTTTGTTATTTTAGTAAAGAAATGTGAGAAATATAAATACCAGTGTATTTAGATGCCACGACCGTATTTAAATGAAAATGCTCATTATTCAATAGCTTTTACAGTTCAAAGGAAATTTATAGTTCTATTTAGAACGGTATGCTATTAGACTATTCATATGCGGCTATAAAAATCTCTGTAAGATTGGTAAGCTACCTTGATTTGGCAGTACGTTTGGAAATCGGTAAATACAGTAGGTATCAATCGAAAACAAACTAAGAAATCGTGCCAGAAGATACATATTTTTTTTTTAATAAAATTCTTATTCCACTGTTGAACAAAAGTTACTCCATCTTCAAACTAAATGATAGCTTAGAACATAGATGTGTATCTATACTTATGTATATTATGAATATTCAACCCTATTTTAATGAGATTATCATTAACACACTAATTATTATAAATGCAAAAGTTTGGTTGGATGTATATTTGTTCCTCTGTAACTCGACAACCAATGAACCCATTTGACTAAAATTTGAAATATAAATAGATAATGACTGAGAATTAGGACATAGGCTACTTTTTATCCTCGACAGATCCTCACCAATTTTTTGTGGCACCAATCGGAAAGTGGCACCCTTTCAACCAAAACAGAATTTTCCAAATCGGTCCAGGCGTCTTTGAGTAATCGGCGAACATACATAAAAAAAAGCACAAAAAAATGATTTCGACGAATTGAAAACCTCCTTTTGAAGTCGGTTAAAAATAGCATTGAATAAAATCTATTTTATTCCTTAGTTTTAAAAAGTAATTTACTCTTGATTGTACCACGTGAACCATAGGAAAAGTACTCAGCTAAAGGTCTTCAATACTGTATTATGAAATCAATCTTCCAAGAATTTCCAATTCGCTTCGTTGTTCAAACTCGAATTGAATTCTCCTTGAAACAATTTAGAGTGGTTAATAGACAATGTCCGTGATTTCGTACAAGAGTTCAAATCATTTGATTTACGACGCACGGGTATAGGTAATGTTGCTCCAAAGTTTCCGAGCGTTTTAAATAGGTGCTGCCCTATTTTTGTGTAATTCTATATGTCAGTGTGATTTGAATAGTTTTCATGGAATCGCACATGTGAAATCAATGAATAATAGAACAGAAATAGGTTAATTCGTTAATTCTTAAGAGACTATAGATATCTGCTCCAATTTTCAGACATTCTAGATTCTTTGAAAGATGTCATAATTGACATCTTTCAATAAATCTAGAATGTCTGTCTTAGCACCTAATGGTGCTAAGAGGCACTTGTATGAATATACTAGCGGACGCCCGTTGACTACTACTTTTTTATCCCACGGGAAACATGCATTTTTTTTCGGGATAAAAAGTAGCCTATGTCACTCTCCAGCCCTCCAACTATCTCCACACAAAAAATCACGTCAATCCGTCTCTCCGTTTTGACGTGAAAGCAGAACAAACAAACAAACACACTTTCACATTTAAAAATTGGTATAGATGTGAAATATGATCATGACTGTATCCCCGAGGTGCGGTAGACAAATTCGTTCAGATCTTTAGACATTTTTAGATCATTTGAAGAGGTCTAAGGTAGTCAGTGGTACGTCCAAAAACATTTAATTTTTGAAACAAGTTCAACTGGACTGAAATCTTAAGCCAAACCATAACAAGCTAATGATGCTCAACACGGACATAAAATTCATGTTTTTAAATCTGTTACAATTTATAAAAAACATATTCGTTTATTTCAGAGCAATAAAACAAATCCCTTCAAAATAATGTGAAAGGTATTTAAACAAATATAAAACATCAAAGCTGTTACTATGTTAAATAGAGCCATTACAATTTGTTACATCTATATCTATACTATTATAATAAAGCGGAAGAGTTTGTTTGTTTGTTTGTTTGTTTGTTTGTTTGTTTGTTTGAACGCGCTAATCTCTGAAAGTACCAGTCGGATTTGAAAAATTCTTTCTGTATTGGATAGCTAATTTATTGAGGAAGGCTATAGGCTATTCAACATCACGAAAAGACCCTCAGAAGCCATACAAAATGAAAGAAAGCCTGAATCGTGCTGACGAAAACATGCGGTTAACAGATGATCACAGAAAACTATTACCATAGAATATAACAAGCGGATACGATTGCAATCTCCATACAAAAGAAAGCGTAAACCGGTTTTTTTGTATGGAGCTGGCATTCTGATGTGTTCTGAGGTTGACAAAATTATGTTTTTTTTTTTTTTTTTTTCTTCTTTATTTTGGCTTCGCAAAAATTATGTTCTCTTCATATTCTTCTGATTCATATTTTCTTCTAAATGTATACAATATTTGACACTGACATTTGGAAAGGATTGAACATTCAGAAATCAGACATCTGTTTATTAATAGAATGCTATTTGACTTTAACACAAATTCAAATCCACAAAAAAGGTTTAGGTAAGTAACTGTAACTAAAACGTGAATCCATAGATAAAGAATCGTCGTCGTTCCTCCTGTGTGAATCACGGTCTTCATAATAGTTTCTACGCGCATCTATGCGTGATTCTTTTTAATAAACCGACTTAAAAAAAAGGAGGTGTAGGTTCTCAGATTCGATTCAACGGAATCTTTTTTTTACTATGTGATTATAACTCGAAGATGTCTGAACCGATTTGGAAAATTATAAATCAATAAATCAATCAATCAATCAATACTTTTAATAAAACTGTAACAGGTCATATTCTGTCCATACATTGAAGATATTTTGAAATTTTTTTTTTGGAGGGCTCTCTATAATCGATACTGAAGCCAAAACTGTAATTTTATCATTCATGTCTGTCTGTCTGTCTGTGTGTATCTTGGCCGCGCATCACGTCGAAACTACTGGATGGATTTAAATGAAACTTGGTATTATTTGAGTGCATACTACGAGGTATATAGGCCTTGGGAGAGGGGATGAAAGTCAAAATGAGTATCTGGTTGTAATTCATTAACGCGTAGTCCGATTTCATTGATTCTTTTTTGTTAGAAAGTAGGTAGGTAGGTACTTTAAATATTGTCCGGTAAAAATTTCAAGGTCATGATCTGATGGAGTCAGGACCTGTTCCATGAAACTTTTTAGTGATATGGGTATCAAATGAAAGAGCTTGATGAGTGAAACACAATTCTGTTATGATGATGGAGTCAGGACCTTCATGGAACTTTTTGGTGATATGGGTATGGGTATGAGTTTTCTCTCTTTCTCGCTTCTCTGCTTCTCTTTATACATGCTTCTCTCCATTTATGCTTGAAGCAATACGAAGTTTGCCGGGTCAGCTAGTTTAAATATAAACATTAATTTTCATAATGTGTTGAGTTCGTAATTCCTAAACGACATGACCGATTTTGATTATTTTTTGTTCATAAGGAGTCACCTGGAAGATTCTTAGCTATAGTTTGATTGCTCCTTGTTTTCAACGTTTTTTATAGTGAATTTATTTTGTGTATTTTAATTTTGATTTCATCATCTTCCTGCCCTTTTCCCACTTACGTGGGGTCGGCACAACATGTATCCTTCCATTTCCCTCTATCAGCCGTCATCTCAGCATTCACCCCTTTCTTACTCATGTCAACTTTCACACAATCCATCCATCTTTTTTTTGGTCTCCTCTACTCATATATCCGTCCACTTTCATATCAAGCACTCTTCTCGTAACATGACATTCGTCGTGTATTTTAATTTTGATTTCTGAAATTAAAAATGCATTTACAAAGTCTGTGGCAGATCTTTTGCCAACGGCTTGCAAGTGGAAGAATAAAAATAAATTATTGCCGATGAGTGCGGCAGCCTTGTATATAAACGACGTTTGATTCGGCTGGATCAAGCGACTTCAACTATTTTGAAACGATAAGAAAATGAAATAGCTGACGTTCCTAAACATAGTAGATAGGTATCTGTGTAGATCTTCAATATGAAATAGTTTGAAAATATCTTTGCAGTAGTTCGAGGTAGGCTTAAATAAACATAAGAAACGTGCAACGTGCAAAGAAGTTTCAATATTTGTAAAGTAGTTAGGCATAAAAGTTTACTGATATCGTAAGAAAATCAGTTACATAGACCTGTCACGAATTTAAACTAAAAATTAGGCTTAAATTAGGCAAATGCTACCAGCTGCCCTAGCCAAATTACTTATCTACGATCGCTAACGCTATAGATAGCAGAGAAAATGTATGGGGATTGTAATTCAATGGTGATAAGTCACGTGGTCGGAAGTGTCAGAACAAAGAATTAGCGATGATAGAGATTCAAAACGAAGCGCTTGTAATTTGGCTAGGGCAGTAGATGAAATTTCTTTGGGGTTATAGCCGTTTACAATTCACCTCATCAAAACTTCTAACGCTAATTAATAATGCATTTTTAAATTGTAGACGAGATCTTCATCGTGTAATGAAATCATTTGATTTACCTCGACGTTTTGAAATATATTTCAGCCATCATCATGAGTAGACTCGATTAAGTCCTTCATATAAATGCTATATACATATTATATAATTTAAATATCTTTATAAGTCGCTAAAAGTTGAAAATATCAATAAAACTTATTATAGTCCAATAAACATAAAACTTCTAGTCCAATAAATCATTCGCCTGTGACTTGCGCATAACCTAGATCTCAATGTCAGGTTACGTAGTATTACAACATGCGCGTGCGCCGATGCGCATTTCTCCGGCAGGTTGCGCGGACCACTTTCGCTCATTCTTGAGGCTACTCGTACGCTCGTTTGTATAGACAATGGAAGAGACAGCCTTTCAGTAATAAAAAAAAAATTGAATTGAAGAGAAATGTTTTTTTTTTCTACAGTGAGACGTGTTGGCTGAATGGGATAGTGCACTCAGTTTCGATCCGAAAGGTCGTGGGTTCGAATCCCGACCACTCAATGGATTTTTCGTTTAAAAAAATTATATGCGGATTAGCTCTAAACGGCGAAGGAAAACATCGTGAGGAAACCCGTTCAAACGTTTTGTTTTTATCCCTCATATCTTATTAATGTTAGTAAAAAAATTCAATTGAAATTGTCTCTTCACCTGTCTAAACAAAACGTTTGTTGTAAGTTTGATTGAACTGTAACATTACGTTTTGCGGATTTACGCGTTACGAACAATCGAACATCCGTATAAAACCGATTTTATCTATAACCGAGACCAACCAATAAATTAAGCCTAGTAATAAAATCCGTTTTAAACGATGCTCTTTGATCAATAATGAATCGGAATTAAAACTTTCAAATGATTACAATGACCCCATTTATATAGCTGTAGTTTTTATTGATTTACGACTGTAAATTGCGAGTTTAATTTTAAACTGAAGTCGAGTCAATAGATTTTTCAATACAAACTTGAACTCTATTCTTTATAAGTAAAATGTCAAATGAAAACGTTTAAACTTAGGCCGGACTTACACTAGTGAGTTTTTACGTAAATTTTACTCACGCAAATGACAATGCAAAGAAAAAGCTACTTTATCTCCTTTTCATTGTCACTTGCGTGAGTAAAACTTACGTAAAAACTCACTAGTGTAAGTCTGGCCTTACTAGCTACTTAGCTACTAACTGATTCTGGAGTTTTAAGCCTCTTAACGACATAAAAGCCAGGACCAACAATTCAATTAATTTATTTCAATAACAATTTTATTCATTTCTTTCAATTCAACCTGCCCTCCGAAGCAAAAGCGCTCAGCTGTTAATGTCGCTGGTAATAACGGTCGCTTAACTTCAAAGAGATATAAAGATCGTCTAAGCAAGCTGCACCAAGACCACACAGTCAAGTCACTCGTGTCACTTCCAGTTTAAGCTTGATAGTCCAGTCAGCTTAGCATAAAAATGGTCTAAACCTCGGAATGACAGATAATAAGCTGAATTTTCGTATGTAGCTTCATTTAGGCGTCCTAAAAGTTGTCTCAAAAGTCTCATAAAATCTCGTGTCTGCGTCTTAAGTTATTCAAGGTCAAAGGTAAAAAAAATAGTTTTTCGCGAATATCTCGGTTGCTATTGGTCCAATGATGTTAACATCTATTATAAAGTTGTAGAGCATACAATTTGCGACAAATTTTGTTTAAAACATTTTTTCATGCGCTCAACCGTTTTCGCGATAGAGGAGGGTGAGTGAGCAGCGCTCAACCATACGCGTAGGTACTGTAACGGAAAGTCAAACGTGAATATCTGTGAATACCTTGAATTTTGAATAATTTGTTTTATTTATCAGTTAATTATCGACCAAGCGAGCAAAGCGAGCTAAGATCTTACGATTTTGCTTTGTATGTTTGTATGTGTAATTTTTATGTTATCGCATAACTATCGAACCGTTAATCCAATCTGCATGAAACTTGGTAGATAACTAGGTTGTGCTATGGAAATTTGATATATGACATATGAGCGTAATCGATGGAGGGGTTGTAAAGATATTGGGATCTAAAGGGGGTGAAAAAGATAAAAGTTACACAGATATATTGAGTGGGGTGTCATATGAAAGGACTTAATTTGTACATTCCGAAATAGTTTTTATTTTTGTTCTAGGAAGTATAGTTTTTGAAATACACATACTGAACGCTTTGCGCTCACGGCCCTGTATCGCAAAAACGGTTGAGCGCATGGAATTTTTTTTTCAATGAATTGGTCGCAAATTTTAAGCTCTACAACTTCATAATAGATGTTAACATTACTGGACCAATAGCAACCGAGATATTCGCGAAAAACTTTTTTTTTTACCTTTGACCTTGAATAACTTAAGACGCAGACACGAGATTTTATGAGACTTTTGAGACAACTTTTAGGGCGCCTAAATGAAGGTATATACGAAAATTCAGCTTATTATCTCTCATTCCGAGGTTAATTCCTAATTTGACTGGGCTATGATGTCGTTGAACTTGCCAGGTGACCCACTGGTACGCGAGGTCAAGTGAAATGTGTCAAACATGCCTCGTGAACTACCCGCAGTTGCAATTATCGTCTTACATGAGGCGAAGGGCTTGTACTTGTGTCACGTGAAACGCTTTTGCAATATTATGCTTGGGCGAGACGATTGTTGGCCGAGGAGGCACCTCGATTTTTGATCCGAAGGTCATGGGCTCGAATTCTGGCCGTGCATCAATGGATTTTTCTTTTCGAAAAATTAAATGTGCATTAACACGATCTCTAAACGGTGAAGAAAAACATCGTGAGGAATCCCTTGGCTTAGTCAGCCCCACACGTATTGACCATGTCTTTCCTGTGGATATGGCCAGTTAAGCTAAGAGGATGGCTTCGGTGCAACTCCATCACAACATTGTCCCAGGCACAACAGAGTTCCGTTAAGTGTAGACAATTTGCAAAGTGTAGGCATATAGCAATCATGCCTGTAACTTGCCTTTTCTTTCTTTACGTCGATTTCACTTTTCTGAGGGTCGGGACCTCATTAAAATTTTCGGCGCTGCTAGTTGTCAAATCGCACCAACACAGCGCAACGCTCTAGCCAACACACATCTCTGCTCCAGTCTAGCCAGCACGTATACAGAGCTTCGGTGGAAACACTCTAGCTGAAAAATATCTCGTCTCCTCCTTGGACATCTCTGCACATCTTCGCATTGGTCGAGCCTCAGCCTTAGGTCTGGTTTTTAACCGACTTCAATAAAGGAGAAGCTTTTCAATTCGTCGGAATATTTTTTTTCTATGTATGTTCACCGATTACTCAAAGAATCCTCGACCGATTTGGAAAATTCTTTTTTTGTTTGTAAGGGTATACTTTTCGATTATTGCCACAAAACTTTGGTGAGGATCTGTCGAGGATCTTCGGAGTTATGAACAGAAATGCACCTCGAGAGTGCAGAAAATTGCTTTTTATAACATTGAAGTCGGTTTTTTTTAATTTTTAATTTAGCCACTTGTAATATGACATTACAAGTCTAAATAACTGTACAACAGTAGTCCAGTAATCTTGCCATGTTCCTTTTTGTCACCCACCGGATACACAACCATTCTGCATCCAAACAAGTCCAACTAGAATTCAATTAAAACTGTATTTAAAAACAGCCAATACAAGTTATCGATCCGGTTTGTGGACTTTGTATGTATTTATAAATTATAGTGAAACACCATTATGCCATTTTTAATTTCATTAAACACTGGGCAACCGTAGCGTGAGAGCTAGGCTTTGTGGGACAAGTTAAGAAATAAAGTTAAAAAATTGTGATGAAAAACATCAGAAAGAAATTAGTTATTTAGGCAGAAGCAAATAAGGTCTATGCAACCGGCTGCGCGGCGATAGACTTCCAACGCTCATAAAAATTAATAAAAAATAATGCTGAACATCATTTAGCCCCAAAGTAAGCAGAGCTTGTGTTATTAACTACATGGCTGAAATACTTAAAAATACTATTTTTTTGTAAAAACATAAATACCTATTATTCAAAGAAAAGCACCCAGATCGAGACAAATATTTGCAGATCACACAAACCACGCGGCGAGAATCTAACCCTTAGCCTTCAGTATTTTAGGCGAACCTTCGCCCACTACGCCACAGAGGTCGTCAACACTGCTATGTATGTGAATGAAAAATTAGGTTATACATTAGGCGAGTGTGAATGGGACCGTCGGAAGGGGAAGACCTAGGCGCACATTCCTGGACCAAATATGCGAATTATTGGAAAAAGGCCAGGTCAAGAGTACCCTAAACCGACGAGCTTGCATGAAGAATGTGATGAGAGTGAATGAAGCCAAAGAAGAAGTGTCAGGATCAAGTAGTGCCAGAGAAGTAGTGTTTGCAAGTGGAGATCTATGGTCTCTGCCTACCCATATGATGGGAAACAGGCGTGAGTTTATGTATTTATGTAAAGATTAGGTAAAGAATCAAAATCGCTTCAAGCTTCAAAACTGCGCCATCGTAAAAGAGTTAATAAACTAGCCACGATCAGGTTTTCATCACGAACATCTGTTCGATTGTTTGATGGCTGCAACTCCTCAAGTTAAACTGACTGGTGAAGCAACCTAAATGATTCTACTGGTCCTTTCTTTATTTTGTTAACCGACTTCCAAAAATGGAGGAGGTTCTATGTTCGGCTGTATGTACCTATTCTTTTTTTTCTTAATGTCAAATTACTTTATAATTGAAAAGTAGGAGCTGTGTTGGCCTAGTGGTCCTTCCTCGGTTTTAGGGTTAGTCGTGGGTTCGAATTCCGGTTGTGCATCAATGGATTTTTCGGTTTGGCCGAGTCCTCCCTCGATTTTAGGTCTGAATGTCATGGGTTGGAATCCCTGTCGTACATCAATGGATTTTTCGGTAATTTATGTACATTTAATTTTAAAGTAGAGCTCTAGAAGGTGAAGGAAAACCTTGTGAGGAAACCTGCGGTTTAGTCACTCCTACATGCTAAATGAAAATTCCTATCTAAATTTCCGGACTGGATTCGAACCCGCATTGATCAAACCGAACCTTGCTTTAACCAACTCAGCCACGGAACCCTAAGATCAATAGCAATACAAAGATACAGTTTTTTTCTAACAAAAAATGCAAAGGCCTAAGTTCAAACTATTTTATCGCGTTAACAAAAAATATCACTTAATGCATTACTCACGTGAGGTGAACTAAGTTAAGCTTTGGTAAAGTTATGTCACCTTCATCTAGGTCAATGCCCTAAGTTACTCTAAGTTGCTTTAAGGTCGTCAGTTCAATTATGCTTACTCGCAATCTGAGTGACCTTTATTGAGACTTAATATTGGGCTTAGAACGATTTTTATCGTTGAAGTATTTTTATAGATGAATAAAGTTATACAGGGTGTAATAAGTCAACTTTTTTAGCATGACAACTGTGTTGTAAACCGTTTTTTTTTCCTTTCGAGTAAGTATATTTTTATTACATCCAGTACTGGGCCCCAATTCATCAATTTTACAACGTCAATCATTCAGGTATCATTGCCGTTGCGTTTTGTTTCGTTCTCCAAGATTATAGTAATTTGCAAAACCTCATCGGTAATTTGTTTGAAAACGTCATCACAACAGAGTAACCTAACCTTATTCTTAAGTTGCCTGAAATAAAGTTTATATTATTATTATTATTGGTCACTAGTGAACGCCCTCGGCTTCGCCCGCGTGGACTACTATTTTTGTATCCGACGGGAGCCATACATTTTTACCGGGATAAAAATTAGCCTATGAGTAATTCCAAAACCTAAACTATCTACGTTCAAAATTTCATCAAATTCGGTTGAGTAGTTGTGGAGATACGTGGTAACAAATATTCACACACACACACATACGGACTTTTGCCTTTATTATAATTAGTAGGATAAAGTTATACAGGGTGTAATAAGTCAACTTTTTTAATAAGGCAACTGGTTGTGAACCAGTTTTTTCGTTTCGTGAATAATTTTATTACATCTCATACTGACTTCGTATCGGTAAAGTTTTATCTGCTGATTAATGAGTATGGTTCTGTATTACCACTCGATTCCTTCTTGAGTGGCCAGATGTGTAATAACATTAAGTTTGATGAAGAGTGAATTATTCATTTCAAAAAACATTGTAACAGAGAAATTCTACTGTAGAAGACGTTCTCTATGATTTTCTGGCACTCAAGATTCTCTGAAGATGTCCAGAGGAACAGTCAGAGGTAAAACCAAATACGCGATTGGCACAACCTACATTTGGTAAATAGTCGGCATTCTACCAAAAAATGTTGCGCTGATTGCAATCAGCGCAACATTTTTTCAAACGCCACTTGCATTTCTTCAATAAAAAAAACTTAGGCCTTTACATCAAAAGTCAAAGTCAAAGTATATTTATTGCATAATTACATGTCTAAAGAGGTGTTACAGATTTTCTTGTTTCAATGTAATCTACCCTTTATGGGCGTGCAATTATTTAAACTTTACAATAATATAACAATAATTATAATAATAATAATTCCGTCACACATGAAAATAATAATATTATAATACTTATAGGAAAAAAAAAGAGAAAATTAAATAGTCAATAAATTAAAAATAACATACACAGATGAAAGCAAATTAATAAAAATGTCACATACCTACGTTACGTAGTCTAGTCAATGATAATAATTAATTAAATTAGGAATTTCATTACTTTTTCATGGTGTCAATAGAATTATCGGTCATATACTCATCTATTGTATATACTCATCATCTTTACAAGATGATTTATACAGTATCAGGAGGCAATCTTTGCCTACACTTAACGGGACACTGTAGTGCCTGGGACATTGTTTGAGATGGAATAGGCTTGCCCAGCACCTAAACCATCCTCTCAGCTTAACCGGCCAAATCCACAGGAAAGACATGGTCAATACGTGTGGCGCCGCGGGTTTCGTCACAATGTTTTCCTTCACCGTTTAGTGCTCGTGTTAATGAGCGTATAAATTTTCCGAAACGAAAAATCCATTGATACACGGCCAAGTTTCGAACCCACGACCTTCGGATCGAAAGTTGAGGTACTATCCTCCTTGGCCAACCCGGCTCGACATTTCTTCTACAAGAAGATCAAAATCATAGATATTTATGGATCATAGATAATTTTGTAATATGATTTTGACATTCCAGTTTTAAAGAGACAATTTCTTCAATTTGTTATTGGCAAGATCACTCAAAGAGTAAAGATTACAAAATCTTGCCAAGATGAGAAAGGTCAAGACTTTCAACTCATAATTGAAGTGGCACTGGAGACTTTAACTTCGCCTATCTGGGGAATGAACCCTGTACAGTACTTCTAGATAAATAATGGGCATCGGTTAATTTCGTGTTTTCCGAATATGACCGACAACATCTAGGTAGTGTTGATAATCTCTGTATGATTCCACAAAACAGAATGTGACAGAAGTGCACGTCGTTAGCTGCTCAGCTCGCACGGCTTGCAACTACATACTTTGCTTTTCTTAAAAATGACATTGATATTTATTTGTTTGCGATAAAGTTAAAATTATGAATAATTTGCATTTCCAAATTACTTTTTGTCAATCGTTTTTGTAATTTTATGCGATTGTTTCCGATGTTTTCCGATATCCATTATTTATCTGGTAGTTCTGTACACAACAGTCTATATTCGGTCTGAATATTCGAGTTTTGTATTGATCAAACAGCTAACACTTTGTAAGCTTAGCTTTGTTTTAGAGGCGATGGGCTTGCCACCTGTCACTTGAAACATGCTGACTTCTGCAAAATATAGGCATGTATGTATGAGCCGTGTTAGACGAGTGGAATGTCCGTCCTTGTATTTCAATTCGATTGTCGTGGGCTCGAATCCTGGCCAGGCATCAATGAATTTTTCGTTTTGATTTTTTATTTTTATTTATTCAACATCGTGAGTAAATCCGCGGCTTAGTCAGCTCTACATGTATTGACCATGTCTTTCTGTGGATATGGCCGGTTAAGCTGAGAGGATGGTGTAAGTGCAAGCCCACTCCATCTCAACATTGTCCCAGGCAACACAGTGTAGGCATAGATTGCCCCATAACACTGTAAATCATCTAGTAAAAATGTAAAGGGATGTATGACTGTAATGATAATTATTATTACGGGATTTTATCGCGTACCTTTTATTTATTTTGTTTCCCGACGTTTCGAACACGTTGCAGCGTTCGTGGTCACGGGATGACTGAAGTACTGGAGCTACCGCCGAGAATTGAGATAAAATCCCGTAATAATAATTATCATTATGTTAACAAATCGCGAAAGTTTAACAAGTTATATGTATGACTTTGTTCCACTGTTATTGGCTTCAGTTCCCGTCCTTTCATCAATATTTTTTTTAAGCTCGTTTTAAGCGGTGAAAGAAAATTAAAGATCTTAAATAAACTAAAAAGTTGAAAATTGGGAACAATTGTTTGAAAGTTTATTTTTGTTCCAAATTGAATCTTAAACAGTCGGGATAGAACTCAAATTAAGCTGAGCAGAGAGGGTAGAGTGTTGTGGTACATCAGTACCAAGTAATTTTCCCTGTAAACATCTTAAAGATTTGAATGTTGGGTGAGACAATTTCGTTTTATTACAAATTGAATCTTTAGCAAACGGGATAGAGCTCAAATTAAACTTGATTTCCAGAGAGGTGTAATCTTAGAAACGTGGAGCAAGAATTCCTGAGTCTTTAATTATGAAGAGTGGAAGCTCTTCGATGTGTAATCTGAAAAAAAAAAACAATAAAATATCCTACCTATAATGTCTCCAATCAATATAATATACCTATGATAGATATTTACTAAGACCGTTTAGATATTCAAGTCTAGTCAGAGATACCTCCAAAATCAAATATGCATACTTACATGAAAATTCCTCTTCTTTAACTCTCAATTCCATTTACAAATCAAATCAACATTCGAAATTAGAATCAGAAAAAATTATTTGATAACTATTTAAACCTCACTGAGCATGATCATAATGCATAAATAATACGAGTACAATATTCACCTGAACAAAATGCTTCTAGATATTTTAATCATTTACCAAGAACATTTTTTTATCAGACAGAATTTGTTTTGCGTCAATTTTAGCACCACTGGACAGATATACCACACAAAAAGTAATTGTGGTTTGTTCAAATATTGTTACATCTGAACAAATTATTACTACTATGTCTGAAGATAATCCTCCGTTTGAAGTACTTTAGTATTACAAGTTTTTAATACTAAAGTACTTTATACATCTTACTAAAGATGAAAAATGTCCTATTTTTATTGGTAGAGATACATTTTTACGACGCTAACGTAATATCCTTTGGCTTTTATCTACGGGTCCTCCTACCCTGACCCAGATGGTTTGACCTCGGAGCGGTTAGCGCACTTGTATGCTTAACGTCAAAAGTAGAAATGTTGTGTCAAACCTGTTTTATGACTTCGCACACCCAGATCAACACTGCACTAAGTCAAAACAGCACTCCTCTCAGAATCGACGAAAAACTCCTCTTGTATCAAAGTTAATAAGGTCTTTAATAATTCACAATGTAACACACAATAAACTACATGAATTATTATAGACCTTGGCAATAACTTTGATACAAGAGGAGTTTTTCGTCGATTCTGAGAGGAGTGCTGTTTTGACTTAGTGCAGTGTTGATCTGGGTGTGCGACTTGTCTTGTATAAACTTTCGCGATCTGCGGACCTATAAAGGTCGCTAAAACTGAATTACAATATGAAATGAACTATAATGCCGTCTCTTTTCACTCTCAGTCAATGAAAAGAGATGGCAATAGTTCAATTCCTATAATGCGATTCTGCAATAGCGACCTTTTTAGATCCACAGAACACATACATTAATCCATACGTATGCCGTACTAGTCGGAACCGGCCCTTATAGTCATTTCTGAGGATATGGCCAAAACTAGTTATAATTGTATTTTTTTTTTTTTACTTAAGTATAAAAAAATAAGATTGAAGGTAAGTACGGATTTTTATAAAATACTTAGCTGGCGCGGTACCCGAATAATAATAAAAAGTAAAAGTCCTATTCCCGGTCATTATCTCTCTATATTTTAAATTTCAGTCAAATCGGTTCAGTGGTTGTCGAGTTATAGAGGAACAAACATAGCGTCCTTCCATCCAAACTACCAAACTTTCGCATTTATAATATTAGTGTGATATATATTTTATAGCCTTTAGTTATAGGCAATAGATTATAGTCTATTGCGTTAATAATTCAAAAATAGAATCAGGCAAAGGAGCAAAAATATCTGATCAACTTTTGTAGACGATTGTACCGTGTGAGCTTTTCAATGTCCTTTTACTTAATGGTTATACTGAGGATGTTGTTAAAGTTACGAGTAAATTTAATAACAGAAAACAGATAACAAAATTAAATAGGTAGGTATAGTCGTGCAAAAAATAATAGACATAAATGGGGGCGCCACTGTGCAAGCTAAATACGCGAAATAGATAAATTCTCTTTTAGAAGGAAATAATTACTTCTGACTGACGTCTTCGGTACCTGTACCATAGACAAGAAACCTGTACTTTACCATAGATTAGTAGAGAAAGGGTTTCCAAAGTAATGCAATTTTAGTTGCCGTTTCTACCTGCTTTTGCCAGACTATACTTTAGTTTACAAGTGGCAAAATTAAGATCCATTTAATCTTCAAAAATATTTATATCTCTACGTGTACCTACTATATGAACTTACTAGCGAACGCCCGCGGCTTCGCCCGCGTGGACTACTATTTTGTTATCCCACGGGAACCACACATTTTTACGGGATAAAAAGTAGCCTGTGTGTTATTCCAGAACCTAAACTATCAACATTCCAAATTTCATCAAAATCGGTTTAGTAGTTAAGGGGATACGTGGTAACAAATATTCACGTACACACACACGGGCTTTCGCCTTTATATTATTAGTAGGATAAGATGATAGTTTCAAAGAACACAATTCATTTGTCAAAAAATACGTGGTAACAAACATTCACACACACACACACACACAAGGACTTTCGCCTTTATAATACTAGTAGTTCGCCCCGAACTGAGATCTCGCGCACCGTTGTGTTGATAGCCTAGATTTGGACTTGTTTCTGACTACCCCTATACCTACGTTAAGTGCTCCTTCTAGTGTTTACCACACAATGATATCTAATGCACTACCTCAGTATGGTAAAGATTATAGGCATGCATGCAATACATTAAGTCTTGTCGTGTTTAAATTCAATAGTTGACCCCGCGAACTTCGTACCACGCCTCAGGGAAGGCCTCTTAGTTCGAGAAATTATTAAAATAGCAGTTCAATACAAAATGTATGAGAAAATCAATTCCCTCCCCCTCCCTCTTCACCTCCCTCCCCACCCCTCCCCTCCCCCTCCCCTCCCCCCTCCCCCTCCCCTCCCCCTCCCCCTCCCCTCCCCCTCCCCCTCCCCTCCCTCTCCCGCTCCTCCTCCCCCTCCGTCTCCCTCTATAATTTTGGTACATGCCCACTATGCCCAGCCCACTATTTGCAGGAGTTAGCATTTGCATACGTGACAGGTTGCAAGCCCATCGCCGCTATTAGAACGTTAACTGGTTTCCTCACGATGTTTTCTTTCACCGTTTAGAGCTAGTGTTAATGCGCATTTAAATTTTTCTAATCGAAAAATCCATTAATAAGCACGGCCAGGGTTCGAACTTACGACCTATGAATCGAAAATCGAGCACGCTTCCACTCGGCCAACACGGCTTTTATTTTCAATCTCAAGGAAAACTATCAAGAAGCAACTAAAATCATTGCAAACCAAACCACAACGATGCCACACTCTTTGTCTGTTAACCAGACCTACGAATACATCGAAACTATATGAAACGGGAGCTCTCTCCATACATCCGTTAATTGGTTTTCATTATTTTTATTTATCTCTGTATTTCAAAAACTATAGAACCTAGAAGAAAACTAAAAACCATTTTGGAATGTATAAATTGAGTACTTTCATATGACACCCCACTCAATATATTTGGGTAACTTTGAAAAAAATTTACCCCCTTGGGAACCCCATATCTTTACAACCCCTTCATCGATTACGCTCATACGCTCCACAGCAAATTTCCATAGCACAATCTATTGACCTATCAAGTTTCATACAGATTGGATAAGCGGTTCGATAGTTATGCGAGAACATAAAAATGAAACATACAAACATACAAACATACAAACATACAAACATACAAAGCAAAATCGCCTAACTTGCCACTAAGATCTTCGCTCGCTTCGCTCGCTCGATCGATTAGTAGGATGATAGTTTCAAAGAATACAATTCATTTGTCAAAAAATTACTTTAGGACTAAAAATGAAAAAAATTAACCAATTTCACACATTTTCATACAATTCAATGTAAAATTGTAAACCAACCTATAATTTGCTTCAAAATCACGTTTACCGGGCGGAAATGTACGCGCTCGTTTCACAAATATTGTCATAATCACTTATTATTCATGACCACGTGGCTCCAAGGTCGACATCTTTCTAAAGAGCGGCAGAAGTTTACAAAACACATCTTGCTAAGATACGGTGACCGTCACCTTGTTAGTTACACGAAATAAAAACTTAGGCCTTTACATCATTACTAGATGATTTATACAGTGTCAGGAGGCAATATTTGCCTACACTTATCGGGAAACTAGTGCCTGGGACAATGTTGAGATGGAGTAGGCTTGCACCTACACCATCCTCTCAGCTTAACCGGCGATATCCACAGGAAAGACATGGTCAATACGTGTGGGACTGAATAAGCCGCGGGTTTCCTCACGATGTTTTCCTTCACCGTTTAGTGCTCGTGTTACTACGCGTGTGCTCGTGAAACGAGAGAAAAAGAAATGAATTATCAAGGTGAAGTCTAAAAACATCTTAAGGCTACTGCATTAATTCCTGTAATAAATGAAAAATAAATAAATGCTTAAAACCAAGTGGTTAACTTAACATATTTCAAGCCCATGGCCTACCGCGACTCCCATTTTCATTGAATACAATAGATCTTAGTTTTAAAAATAAAGAAGTGAACATCTCACCTTCGAGTCTCGAAAGATAAAGAGCCCAATCAAACGGATCTCATCCATCACCTCCTCTTATTATACTGTCCGTGGAAGGAATTTTAAAAACCTCATGAGTTGGGGCTTCGTTAGATAGTACATGGCAATTTTATACAATGCCAATGGCAAAATAGTAGGGCTTTTATACGCACTCTTTTAAAGTAGTTTTAATAAATAAAATAAATAAGAAAGCCTGTTTATTCCGTTGTTCGTGGACAGTCAAGAATCAGGGCAACATACCGTTGACTATCATACCGTGTAGGTATGATAGTCAACCTCCAGTGTGGAGCCAGTCAAACAAAGTGAGGCTCGTCAAAATTGTCAAAGAAAACACAAGGATTAATTCCTTAGCAAAAATTCACCTTTTTTTTTCGCGTTGCATCGTTGCACCGACAAGAGCTTAGCTTAAAAAAGGTGTACTTATAGTTATCTTGTTCTGAGGCATAGCACGGTACATAGCAGTTTTGTACCGACGCCCTACTACTACTACTCCGCTGGCTCAGTAACCCGAAGTGAGTCTTGGCCTCCGACAAAAGAAGACGCCATCTACTCCTATCTTGATCTAGTTCGCGCCAATCCCCATTGTAGAGAGCTTGTAGGTCTCTATCATGTCCCTCCAGCGATATCGGGGACATCCAACGGGGCGGCGCCTTATAGAACAGCCAAGATATGCTCTCCGCACCATGCGATCTTCCCCCATCCTTTCCAGATGGCCAAGCCACGAAGTCGGTGAGCTTTAGTTTCACCAAGGATGTTGTGTTTGTAGCGACGTGACGACTCAAAATAAGCAGCGATGCAATGGTTCTTTTAGTACTTAGTACGTGAAAGTTACTTCAAGTTTTAATAAGATTTCATCACTTTAAAGTTACTTATCAGACTTTGGTGTCAGCGCCTGTTAAAGTTCAACAAAACTAATAGAACCGAAAACACGAGGTCAATGTCCTATCTGTGTTAATCTTGACCCTTAAAACATATAAAAAAAAAACAAATGCTATTTTTAAGTGGTTCTAATTAATTTTAAATCACCGCGCCCGCTCCCTATTGTTTAGCCAGAGCTTTAATAAAGAAAAATTGTACTGACATAATAACTAATGCCTGAATATTGAAACGCTACTTAAATATTTGAGACGTACTTATCTAATTGAGACTTTTTTTACTCTTCAGAATCGTGTATAAAAATGACGGTACTACGATGACCGCTCCATCAGGTGAGCCGTAGCTTGTCTGCTTCCCTAGTAGTATAAAAAAAAATGCACGAAATATTTTTATCTATCGAAAAAGTATTATTTTAAAGCCATGCAATACAGCCAAGTATAATTACCATTCTCAAAATATGTGGTAAAAAATTGCGCATCTAGGAAAGAAATAGGAGCGTGATAGAGCAATACCTAAGCTACATTCCTTCAACGGTCTGCCCCATGGGCCGTAAAAGTCCCAAATGAATCCACTAAGGCCGTACGAATGTACAGCTTGGCTCAATGTGGAAGTTACTCCACGTTTGTCTCTAATACTAAATATAAAAAAGTGGAAGAGCTTGTTTGTTTTTGGGAACGCGCTAATATCTGTTTTTTTTTTTTTTTTACTCAAATAGGTTAGCGTTTGGCCAGAATAGTAGATTCATCAGTGACATTTTAAAACAAAATAAATATTAAAAAATATATGATCACTACCGTATCCCCAAGGCGGGGTAGATATTCTATCAGATCTCTTTTAGGCGTTTTAATCCTTTGAAGATGTCTAAAGGTAAGTTCAGAGGTATGTCCAAATACATTTTCGTACATGCCCACATTTTGCAAAAGTTAGCATTCCATACGATTAAAATTCGAACTGTAAACACGCATAATCGCTTTTCCGAACATTGCCTATGACACATCTTAGTTGTGTTTCAGTGTACGACCCGAGAACCGCATTAGTGTGGAAATGTATCGGCCTCTGTCCCTCATACGGAACACCTGCTACTACGATTTAAGGGGAAAGGGAACAGATTGTTTCATTCATCAAAACAGTTCTTGGAAAATTCTCACGGTTGTCATAACAAATCATGAAAGACATCGTTTCTCTCTCACACACACACACACACACATTGATGTCACAGATGATAGTATCAGTGATTAAAAGCAATCATTAAAACATGTTTTCGAATGTGAAGAGTGTGAAGAGGTGAGCTGGAATGGTAAAACAGAATTCTGGAACTCACTGCCGGTTTCTGTTTTCTCTTTTCATTAAAATTAGTACATTTTGGAGAAAGGTCAAATAAAAAGCTTGTATGCATGAGGCGAAATAGTGTATAAGGATGTCAGCAAGTGAAAACCGGTGGTCTCTGCCTACCCCTACGGGAAAGATCCAAAATTCTATGCTTGTAGAAAAATAACCAAATATTCACCCTGTTGAGATTTGAACTAGCAACCTCGGCCCCACCATGACCTCGCTCTAGCTAATTAAGTTACCAGCCAATCGACGTCAAGGTTGAAGTTTTATGGGAGCATATTCTTTACAGCTTTTCGGCGTATGAAAGTTTATGTTTTTCGCTTCTTTACATGCTTGAATCTTTAACAGACATCTTTGAATATCTAAAAAGTACTACTATCTTGCTTCAGCGAGCTTTACCTTTGAGTAGTTTCATTTACATGAAATATGACTACTCACGGATTACTACGGATTAGCACGTTGAAGTGGCAATGGGCAGGCCATATAGCACGCAGAATAGATGGCCGATGAGGCCGAAAAGTTCTCGAGTGGAGGCCACGGACCGGCAAGCGCAGTGTTGGACGTCCACCGACAAGATGGACAGACGACTTTGAATAAAGTGCAGGTCGGCGGTGGATGCAAGCCGCTGCCAACCGCATTTTTAAAATTTTTAAAATTATTATTATCGGGACTTAATCGCGTAATGAAATCGTTTTATTTACCTCGACGTTTCGGCGACATTACAGTCGCCGTGGTCACGAGTAGACTGGCGGCCGTTGTTTGCTCGCACCTTTGACTGATGAGGTTAGAACTACCCTCATTCAGTCAACACAAATCACTATTAGGGTTGCGACACACCACACTGACAATGTCCGGCGATATACTAGACGGCTTTTTACGACACGAACACTTCTTAATAACTGGATCCCACGTTGATGACAACTTGTAACCACATTCCCGGTTGAAATTTTTATGTTTCTTTATTTCAACAGCTTCACGCACAATTCTACTATAGTAATGGCGATCATTGGAAAGGATTAATGGTTTATGTAACTCTATTGGAAATTTTTGAGCATTATTTGCAATCGACTTTAAAACAAAAGAAGTTCTCAATTCGATTGTATTTTTGATTGTTACTTCAGCAAGTAATTTTTTTGTGAACCTATTGTGTCCTACTGCTGGACAAAGGTCTTTCTCAAAATTTTCCCATTATCCCTTCTTTGGCGATCTCCCATCACTCCTTTTCAAACCCGTCAAGATCGCCTTCTCGGCCGGCCGTCGCTTTCCGTTCTCGG
The DNA here is from genome assembly GCA_958496255.1 of Camptogramma bilineatum. Classification (NCBI taxonomy): domain Eukaryota; kingdom Metazoa; phylum Arthropoda; class Insecta; order Lepidoptera; family Geometridae; genus Camptogramma; species Camptogramma bilineatum. Next base: position 15,626,263 of record OY292453.1, read on the forward strand.
GCACCCAAGAAGTGTATTTGCCCCCTTTTCGGATTGCATCTGCCTAACATGGCCTGCCCAGTCCCACTTGAGCATAACTGTTTTGTTCTCATCATCGGTAATACCAGCCATCGAACGCAGCTTTGTATTACGCACGCGATCTGCGCTTTAAGCCCAAAATGCTGCGTTGCATTGCCATCTGGCAAATCTTGAGTTTGGCTTTCTGACACTCGGTCAGTGATCCATGAGGTATTAAGGAAACTCAAACTGTATAGTCATTATTCCCGTGTGTTAATAAAAATGTCTAGTACAAATCATGAAAGTTTAGAAAGTACTTCAAATCTTATTGTCTTTTCAACGAATATAACCCTTTAATTTTAAACTTGGCGTCGTGAAAATCCGTATAGTGACAGAATTTATTTTAAGAAACAGAATGGTGTGGTGGCCTTCCTCAGACTTTGACAAACGACGCATAGACACGTCTGCCACAATATAATTAAGGGAGTGCTAGCTCACTTTATTATTGGTCACTGAAATCTGAGGGCGTTGTGACAGTGCTATTGGCACACTTGCCCTATTATTCTAAATTGACTTTAAATATTGCAGAATGGCTGTTTAATCTGTAACTTAATTTTTAAATCTAATAAAATGAAACAACACTTTCATTTGATCTTATGACAAAGAAAAAGCACTCTAATTATGATCGAAACCACAAAAAAGAACCGTGTTGGTTTGGTTCGTGTTTAATGTCGTTTAGAAGTTGTGGGCTCGAATCCTGGCCTTAGCATATTTTCGTGTACCCTTAATTTAGTGAGGATCAGACTGTAGTACACTCAGTCTTTGGAGGTGGGCGTTGATATCAGTTACGATAACTAATACCGCAGGCATCATCGTTATTTTCCCAATTATGATTCCTTATTTCTATGTTCCGAAATAAATAAACATTATTAAATTTTTACTGATAAAAATAAAGAGATATATTTTTCATAGTCATAGAGCGTATGATTTTAATTTTTGATCATCCTATTCTATTAAACGAGCAATATTTGTTTGTTTGTATTCACGTTCTCGAAAACGGCTCTAAGGATTTCGATTAAATTTGCGGTACGGGTTTTACTGGGGCGAAAATTCGATCTAGCTAGGTCTCATATCTGGGAAAATTCGTTTTCTTGACATTTTCACGCAAAAAGATTTACCAGTGTAAAGTGGTTCGTAATTTCACTGATACTAGAGTGACTAAGCGGTAGGGTGTCCGCCTTCTAGCCGACGGCTGCGAGTTCGAATCTCAGTCAATGAAAGTTTTATTGTTCATTTTTCTTTTTTAATTTTTCCTCTATTTGTCTCCAAGATATTGATACTTTATAAGAGAGCAACTGTTTGTAAAATCTTCATTATTAGTTCGAAACACATGCTTAATAATAAGCATGTTCATATAATTTTGAAATGTAAATTATTGTGAAGATTATGTTACGTAATTTATTTGATAGAAATGATGGGTATTATAAATAGTAAGTCAAGGCTTTTTGTTGAGACTTGAATAACAGTAATTGCAAATTAATTATATTACGCAAAGTACAGCGCCGTTCATGTTTGGATGAGATACTGATTGCGTCATTTTATAATACTTTTTATAATATATTTTAATACGTAGTTTAAGAAATTGACTCTTACATTCTAGTTTATAAATTTCACTAGGTACTTTAAAAGCAGATAAATACTGCAATTTAAATAATAACATAAACTGATAAAAATATGCTTAAATTTTAAATAATTTTGGTAACTATTATGTTTGTTTGGATATTCGTCTGTCGCAGGCCCCTTTATATACAGGTGTGAACAAATTTTTGGGCACTTCAGGGAAGCTACCTTTTCTTTTGGAGTTGGGAAGTTTTGTTCTTAGGAAACTATTGGTTTATTTTGAAGAAAAAAGTAATTGAATTTTAAGATTTTTGAAAAAAGTACCTACAGCTAGCCTAAAAAATTATATTTGTCAAAAAAAAAAACAAGTTGATCTTAATCGACTCTATTTCTCACCAGGACCACTTTTCCCAAAGTAACTTATCTAATCAAATCGTAAGTTTTTGCAATAATTCAAAAAACATGATCCTATAAGTGCCCTTATGGGATGTGTTTGAGTACTTACCCCAAAAATTTGCCACACCCTGTATAGGTACCTAAATTCATCGTTATATAGTTTATAGTGTTCATAATTAGTGCGCTTATTATGAACTCTACATAAATACTTTTATTACAAGTTCAAAATCAAGTTCTCCCGTGGAAGTTGTCATTTCTTTTTATAGTAAATGCCCTGGCTATAATTTCCATACTAATCTACATACTCTTGAAGTTAACTTGTTATTTAAGTTCCCTGGGAATTTTAGTATTTGAATGTAATGTGCATGTTTCAAGAACGTTTTAAGATAAGGATAAGCTCCTGACTTTTACTTTTGCTAAAACATGGATTAGATTATTTTAAGTGCAAGTTGTAGGAAAGTAAGGAGGCACTAGTGTATGCGGAATATGAGATGAAAATAAAGAAAAAAACTGGTCGTCTGTAAAGTCGGTTTAGGGACGATAATTTTACGTGTTAACGCTATAAGAAAACATTGATGAAAAATTGCATACTTTTATGAATTGCCGAACGCTTTAGCCGATCGTGTCTCTCTATCGCTTGTTGCGCGCTCTCGCTTGCACGCTCGGCTCGGGCGGAACTCGAAACTATTTCATCGATTTATAAGACGTTAACACGTAAAAAATAAATTTGATCACGGTAGTGTTCCCAAGGTTGCTATAACGGTCATTTTAGCCCCGCTGGGCAAGATGTTTCAACATTGACACAAAATTATCGTTTCTAAGATCTATGGATAGGTTGATGACTCACGCTGTAGTCTAGATTTCTAGAATATCATCAAAAGCCTAAATTTATTAACGATACAGTTTTATCGCGTTATTCCCACGACTTTATCGCATGTTTCTCGGGTAACAAAACGTAATCCACAGAGTGATGAGCTCACCAAAACACGACCTTTCAAACTGACAACTGTGTAAAGACTTGCAATAAACATGGCCATTCGAAGTCAAATGAGATCGTGTGTCCGTCCGACTTTATGGCGGACACTATTTTATACCCTCGTTTCTCTGAGTTTACGAATATGTTTATATCCTTGAGAATGTACTTAACATTCCACGCTTCATACATTTCAATTGAATTTTAAACAAAAACGCAATATCTAAAAATAAATAGTGCCGTATTGGCCGGGGGGATTAGTACCTCAACTTTCGATAAAGACGTGGGTTCGAACCCTGACCGTGCATCAATGGATTTTTCGTCAAGGCATTGGGCGCGAAAGAACAGGAATAGAATCACCTAGCACTTATGTATGTATGTTCGTATGAGCTAGTGGCCATTCTGGTGACGGAGCTTTTAGGCCGCCTAAAGGCCTCCATCATGGCTTAACGACTTCAAAGCCGGGACCGACAATTTAACGTGCCCTCCGAAGCACGGAAGCGCTCAGCTCGTAATTCCACTTGCGGACACCCATCCAAATTCTGACCGCGCACAACGCTGCTTAACTTCAACGATCAATCAAGAACGTCTAAGCAAGCTACTCTACGAGCGCTTCATACATACATACCTAGCTCTTATGACGTATCAAAGTGATGTACATGATCTCATAGATCAATGCTTTTTAATTTTAAATGCTATATTAGAAACGATTACACTATCATTACACTAGCAGACTCCCTGATCGGAAGTTGAAGTACCTACCAGGTAATGTTGAGTATGACAAGATTTTAAATTGACTTTTGTAAGAGTAGGTTCATTTTCATTTTGAGCCGGTACCGTGAGCCGGTTCGTTTGAGCCGGTCATTTTCAATTGACTGTTCATTATTTTGGCGGACTACTCACTCATTCTCATATGACAATCTAACGAAGTGATTGAAGATTGAATGAACCTTGAGGAAAGAGCAACGTCATTTTCTGATTTTGTCATAGTTTGTCATAGTTGTGTACGGTCACATGACATTTGAATTGAAGCATGACATTTGTAGAAGTTGAGCCGATCACACAAAGTTGCATTTTGTACGGGACAAAAGAGCCGCGTCAGTCATATCATACTCAACACTACTACCAGGGCTTAGTAAGCAATTCATATTTATTATTAGCCATTGCACTGTGTTATAAATCGTATACCGTGATGGTAGACAATTTGCCACAGAGCTAGCTCAGTTTGTGGAATATTTAGAGTTCCGTGCCAAGTTTCATATATTGTGCGATTTTATTACAATAAACTTTTTGTTTGATCCCTTTATTTTATTGGAATGACAATCGCTAATTGTCTAAGTTTGAATTGAAATGGTGATATTTATTTCATAATGGCTCGATGAAGTATTTAAATAATAGTTATTATTATCAGGTTTTTGTATTAAATTTAAAAAACGGTTTCTTGTAAAGCTTGAAACTGTCTATAACAATATAATAAAGTGGAAGACTTTGTTTGTTTGGACGCGCTAATCTCTGGAACTACCTCTTGGATTTGAAAAATTCTTTCTGCATTTGATAGCTTAATTCTTTAGGAAGATTATTACATCTTTATCATCATGATAATTATTATTACGGGATTTTATCGCGTACCTTTTATTAAAATATAAAATCCCGTAATAATAATTATAATTATCATTATGTTAACAAATCGCGAAAGTTTAACAAGTTATATCTTTATCATCATCACCATATATACCATCACTACGTAGGCATCGCCACGAGGGCGCAGCTAGTTTATTTTTCAACAAAAACTGTTGAAATAAACCACACAGACTTTTATATAGGTAACTATAGATCTACGTAAATGATAGATAACATAATTTATAATACTGAATTTAGAATAGCAAAATCCCCTTGATACGAGCAAAATTCTGGCATATAATGATGATGAAGCATACTTATTTTAGATTAAAGTTTCATATTAAGAATGCTCGCAGTATCCTATCTGAAAGCTTCACTTTGTTTATCTGGAACCCAAAAAAAAAACTTGGGCCGTGACATCGTTACTAGATGATTTACACAGTGTGAAGCAGTCTTTGCCTACACTTAACGGGACACTGTAGTGCCTGGGACAATGTTGAGATGAAGTAGGCTTGCCGAGCACCTAAACCATCCTCTCAGCTCAGCTTAACCGGCCATCCACAGTAAAGACATGGTCAGGTCAATACGTGTGGAACCCAACAGCCTCAAAACCTCTCGAACTTTTTTCGCTATAGTTGACCGGTAATATTTATCAAACGTTTTTTCTTCCAGGTAAGTCTAATGTAACCCGACCGACTGGATCCAGTCTTGCAGCTGTTGTGAAGGTATTTCTTAATCTTCGCGAATTAATTGTATGGCTTTTTATCTGGGATTTTTTTCTTTTTTGTATATTTTTAGAGCTTAGGCTTTTTTCAACAATGTTTAAATATGCATAGACAGAGTCTTCCCACGACCATTGCTGGTGCAATCCAGTCGAAACGTCGGGCTAAATATTAAGGTAAATTACGTGATAAATACCCGGATACTATTTAAAAAATGTTTAAATACGTTATTAGAGTTGTAAACTCAACATATTCCCTGCCACGGCTCGACTCGAGCACCAACGGACATGTGCGGCACTGAACGCGTTAATACGTTGAGTGCCACTGACACACATGTTTTATCTGAGCTGGTTGCGCTGCGACCCCTAGGCTATAGAGGGCAAATACTCTTGGCAGTGAATGCATTATTAAAAAAGTTCCCAAACTTATCAAACAATTATCATCATGATCATCAATCTATAGAAGTCCATAGCATTACCTAACCTCGCTATAACACATTAATGACGCACAATGTCCCGCGTCCATCCACTGATCACCTTCAATTTACTGTAATTATTTTTACCCAATTAAACAAGGTCCCCGAAGACATTAAATTTTGCTAACATAAATTGAACTGTCTGCGATAACAAATTAGGTACACAGAAATAACTATCGCGAACAAAGCCAAAGAATTCCTCTATAGACATCGTAATCGATTGATAAACAACGTTCGCAACTTTGTATAGAATTGCAAGGAACTTTTCGTGATTAGAAAAAAGAAGATAGATGTATAGATTTGTGGCGAGTGGAAATAGCTGTGAAATACAAAGTAGTAATAATGGCACTAGTTTTGTTGGAATCCAAACGTGTTTACGATGCTGTTATTCAGTAATAATTCAGGTTTAAAGCTTAGAGATCTATTCATATGAGGTGCGTAAGTTATGTGTATCGAACCGTTCTGAAAGATATAATTCAAAACTGTGTATATTGTACCATAGTTGTAGTTAATCCCAGTAGCATGCGTACAAAGATGCTTACTTATTGTACCACTGAACTTATTACTTTGTAGCTCCAACGGAATAATCTCGATAAATGACTGGGAAGAAGATAGCTACAGAAATGCTTGGATGAAAATAAGACTTGCTGACGTTTCGGACAAAATATCTTGGGACACAGTATCCCAAATGACACTTTTGATTTTAATATTTTTGTTGTTTAGCACCCGTATTTATAAACAAGTAAAAGTGATTTCTTTAGTAAAAGTAATTTACTCTAGTAATGATTTTTATTCTATAATTAGTAATTGCTTGAATTATCCAAAGTTAGAATTCATTGCCATTTAATGTTCACCATTTTTATTACTTGAGCATTCAAAACTCGACCATATTGCGTTTGATTTCGCCATACATTACTCGGCTATAGAATAAGATTTTATAGTCGAGCAATTACTTGCTGCTAAGTAATTTATATAAATACGGGTGTATGAGCAGTTCTATTTACAATAACCTATCACTTTTCTCACGTGAAGAATGTTTATGACGAAACAATTAAAAAAAATCAGTTTATCTCAGATGTGGGTTTATTTGTGCTGTGTGTGTACGATAATATTTATTTGCTCTGTTTATTTGGATAAAAGACTAAAAAAATAATAATTTAAATAAAAAATTATGTAAAATAAAATTTATTAAAAATTACTTTACTCCCAAAATCTGATTTCAAAATTTATATTATACAAATAAAAGGCAGACCAACTATTGAAACGTCTATTACTTGCTAACTTTTATTCCCCTTTGCACTCGTTAGGGGTTGAATTTCAGTAATTTCTTTGGCATCCCCTTGGGCACTTTACGAAAATCTTGTTAGCTTCGGACTATCAGATACATTAGCGTTAGGCAGACACAAATTGTAAATAGGCTCACGCTGTGTAATGACAACATAAAAACTTTCAACAACAAAAGTCGATCAATTAATATTTCATTTATTATTCACCATAACGTTATATTTGTCTAAAAAATTCATAATTTTGCATGAATTCAGGTTACCTATAATAACATACTTATATTAATCAATTGTTGTTATTAAATTTAATTACACTTTTATTATTTAAATCAATCGGAAAATGAACAACTCATGAATGAACTCGTCTGTATTATAAAATGGGTGACATTGTAAGAACAGCTTCATTGTTTTTTTTTAATTGATCTAAGGGTATCTGGGTTATTTCTGAAGGTATATATGGCGAGCTTAATTGATATATAGTTTCATTATAAAAATACTAGGACTATTAGTAGACTATAGTAACGCTATAAAAGTGGCTTATAGTTAACAATGCAAGCTTTTTCAAAAGGCTTTGTGTATTTCGGAACCAGTTTGTTCGTTCATTAGTGTTATGCAATGCAACGCAACAAAAAACGTATCGTTAAAGCTTTTTTGGTATGACTGATTGATTGTAATTGATTTGGGGTCAATGCACTCGAAATAGTTTTGGATTTTATTGAAGGTTAATTTCATGCGTATTTTCAACAACTTTGTTTATTTTTGAACATTACTCGTATTATCCTCTTCATTAGTATTGTTTCTTGTTTGATTTCGCTTATTTCATTATGTTTATTAGCTTTGGCTGGAACTTTTCTTTCTTCTTTAAAATTTAGGATAAAAAGTAGCTCTTGATGTACTATTCATGTCACGTACTAAACATATATTCTAAGTTTCGTCCGAATCTTTTTCTGTGGTAGCGTGAATGGGTAACAAAGACATCCTATCTTTAATGTGATTCAAATCGCAATCCCTTAACAATTTGAGTGCCAGGGACGCACATAGTAATCAGGCTGCAGGTGGTACTACGGCCGTATTCTTCAGAGGGCTCTTGCAAAGGATGGCAGTAAAACCGTTAAAAGAGATGGCCGATTCCTTGAATAAATTTGCCCCACAGATGCCAACCGGAAAGAATGCTTGCGTCATGACCAAATTGGGATTTTTGGGTTTGTTTTTTTATTTTATAATGAGAGTCCATTCATCTTCTTCCTCTAAAAAGTGGGATTTAAAAGTTATTCTAATATAAAGCAGCAGGCTATGACGCCCAGCATGAACGGAGAACCTAGGAAACTACATTTTTAAGGTTCATATAGTAAAAGCTTTGCTTACGTTGGGGATAGATGGCGCTGTGTGAACATTTACTTTTTCATTATTATAATTAGGACTAGCAGAATTTTAAGTGAAGTAGGTATAGAAAATAAATGACGCACACAAGTGCTCCCAGTACCTACAATTTCAAGTAAAAAAGAAAAGTACTTAGGAAAAATTGGGAATTTCATCAATAAAATTATCTACATCGTCGTGTGCAGTGATTCTGTACTTACAGCCTAAAATAAAATATGATATAAAAAATAAAATAAAAAGCCTTTTATTTCTCTATAATAAACATTTTTTTCTTATCACTAATGCTTATAATCTAAGTAGGTACTAGAGAACCCCTAAGGTGAAGGCCTCCTCCAAAGCCAGCCATCTGACCCTGTCTTGTGCTACTTGGAGCCAGTTTGATCCAGCAGTTTTCTTGATGTCGTCGTCCCAGCGAGCGTATAGTCTTCCTATGCAGCGTCGACCTCTTGGACCCTCCCAATTTGTCACTCTCCTAGTCCATCTTCCATCTTGTAGACGGGCTACATGTCCAGCCCACTTCCATTTTAGTCTGTATGCATATCCCAAGGCGTCAGTACTTTTTGTAATTTTAAATAAAATATGATAAATCCTCTTATATCACTCATCACAACACAATCACACAACTGAAACTCAACGAAATTCCTTTTACATCTGTCAAATTCTTGTCCGTCTGTTTTGTTTACTATTTGAGTGTCATGTCAACCGCGAAAAAGAAGGTAGGTCTATCTGATAAAAATATTCTCTGTGATACCTAATAGCCCCTCCAGACTCTCGGCAAGAAACCCCGACAACACCCGAGAAGCGTGAATGTGAGGAGTTTCTCGCCTTCTTGTTCTCGCGCTTCGGTGTCGGTACCTATTTTTGGCCGAGACAAAGGATTTCAAACAGATCACGAGTGAGAAAATTGAGAGTGTGGATAATTTGTTTGTTCTTCGAGAAGTCTCGGTGAAACTTCTCGCCGTGAGTCTGGAGAGGCATTACGGACTGTAGTACCGGAAGTGACTAAAGTTACTAATAAAATAACATAATTATATTCCCACAGGGCACGAGATATCTAAGTATTCTGTATGTACCAGTTAATTTTGTGATATTTTATTTAAATAATATTATTCAGACGCATAGTCTAATTCGATATTCGGCTCTGGGGCAGGATCCGGCCAAATTCTTTGCAGTAAATAAAATCTGAAATTCAAACATTTCTCCGATCTCAGATGCATACGCTTTAAATTTTCGAAAACAATAAAAGGAGCAGTGTGTTGAAATATTCAGGTTTTTTACTCAGATGAACCGAACAAAAGGGTGTAATAAAAATAGATCCTATCCTATTAAGATAGAACAATAAACATTGAAGATCTTTTGAGCCGAGTATCTCTGATTTACAATTCAAATGGAATCCATTCTATCAGAAGCCCTCCATCACTTCCAATGGCCTTCAATCTAAAATAGACTCCATCAGGATTATTTTAGAACAACAATTGAATGCAATAAATTCTTCTGTTTTACCAAGGTAAGTGACCTGTCTAATCAGCTCACATTTTACACTAAGCTTGCATTTTTTTTTCAATCAAATCTTAGAGATGTTTTGTGAAGTTAAGATGCTTGAAAAATCTGATGACCAGACACAGTAATGATAATCGTGTCATCAAAGTTATCACAGGGGCATAAAAGAAAATAATGTACTTATATAATTTCGAAAAATCAATCAAAATGAATTAAAAAAAATGTATTCATATTTGGATAGTACGAATTTTGTAGTATGCCTTTTGGCCTCGCTGTAGCTGCGATGGAAACAACTGAAAATAACAAACGGTCACAATATTGCATCATATTTGGTGCTTTTGGAAGATACTTTTTGATCTTTAGGACCTAGCAATCATAAAGTTTTTAAAAATATATCATGAGAGTATTGGTCACATTCCCTGCACAAAATTATGTTTAAAGCAATTCCTTGCTAGTAGGTACTCGTATAATATTGTCGCATGATCATTTTATTGGTTTTAAAAAACAGACTATAAAAACAACTGTATTTTAAAGACACTGAAGATTTTATGAAGTTATCTACGAGCGTAGTCACGTCCAAATGGACGTGAAACACTTTAGTATCACTTTATTTAGAGATTTTTTCTTATTTTTCTTTTATTTCTTCAATCATTTTTTAATCGTAGAATATTGTAATACGTTATTACTATTGTAACTAAGATATGGTCGTGTTGTCTTTCTTCAGTGAAACATCTCCAAGTTCCATCTATTGCTAATTCTGTGACGTCTGCTTCGATAGCTTGGTTTGCTTTATCAATTGGTTTCGCCTTTTGAGGGCGAATAGTCTCTTGGGGTTGAGTGTTGTAATATCTGAAACGGATATTAAGAAACATGGCGTGTTTACTTTCATTGGGAGTAGACTTAATAAAAGGAAAATATAAATTCTCTATACCTACGTTTCTTAATAAAAAGAGTAAAAATACGTACTTATTTTGGATCTGGGTGGTGTAATTGTGTGCGTTGGGATAGCGTCAGGATTGTGTACATGATTGCTAAGTCTTATGTGTGCTATTTAATCGTCAGAAGTTCGATGTCTGCAAACACAATGTTTTTTGTAGGTAAATCTAAATTACAACTTAAGAAAACTTTTAATTTATTTATTTATTTATTATTCAGTACTTACAAACTAACAGCTACAGACAAAACGTTTGCAAGCCACTGACATAACCAATCGGAAATGCAGTCAAGGTTTATTTAGTTTCTATGTGTAAGAAAAAGTTAAAAACTATTATTAATTTCCATCTTATAATATCATTTATGCCATCTCATAATTACTTAAAGATGACAAAAGTTACATCTAGCAATTAAATATCACTTGGTTGTCGCAACTGAAACCATCGGCCGGATATCTCGAAATGCCGTCGTTTAACTTAAACCACAGTTAAGATGGTCATGGCTTGGTAATTTACTTCCTCTGTCCAATGCAATATTGCCACCGATGTCACTGGTCATCATCATCATCATCATCATCATCCGCAACCTGACTTCACCCACTGCTGGGTATAGGCCTCTGTTTTGTTGTGGCACTCCTCGCGGTCTCGTGCTAGCCTCACCTATCATGTAACTTTGTATATATCTAGTAGTAATCTAAAGATAGTAAGTAAATAAGAATTTCTCAATTATAAGTATTTATTTACTTCACTTGGGAATTTGCTTCCTCTGTTCAATTGTACGAAACTAATTAAAATATCTTAAACATAATTAACTACCCTCATCTGGCTTTTTCTTTCTTCTTTCTTATCTTTTATTTTATATTCATGAAGATCTGAATAGATGTCGACCGTATCTAGACTTTCTAGTGAGTAAAAAATGGAAAAGAATAATCTTTATTTTTAAAGTTATTGTGACAAGGACAGTTTGCGTCCAATTTACTTTGAAGTTGAGCATTTTCGAAGTTTTTATCATTGACACCTGGTCAGTACCTATATACTTAAATGGTTAAATGAACCAGCTGCTAAGCCCCAGGCTGTACGTAACCTTGGTTACAAACGGTGCCTTAATGATCCCCGGCTTACCAGCTTATGCACTAAAATTACCGGTAAATGACCACTTTTAAGACTCTTTATACGCTAAATTGGTAAGGAGGGAGTCTGCATCGGATTATATGGAAGGGGCAAGAGCCTTGGGGGTTCTCATGAGGTTTGTGCTATCGGTAGCTTCTGGCGTTTTTGAATCGTAAATACGTGCAAGCGTTATACCTAAAAAGATAATATGACTAAAAGGCTGAAGATTCGTATGAGCTTCTAATAGTAGTAGTAGTTCGGGTTTCTTCTAGGTAAGCGTGCTCCCTCTTAGACCACACTGTTGCTTTACATCAGGCAGGGTGTGGTCAAACGCGAATCTATTTCAGTTAAAAAAAAGCTAGTGACCCACTCTTGTGACGAAGTTTAAGACCCTCCTGAAGAACTTCGTCATGGCTTAGTGATTTTAGAGACGGGGTATTAAACATACCTACAAAACATAGAATCACACAATTATCAATACCATCAAAACCCTATAGGCGTCGTCCTAATTGGCTATCGATCGTACGACCGAATGATGCGATTTCGTCGCACTACGAGATTTACACCCCTTTCTTGATGGTCGCATCGCTTGCTCGCACGATGATCGCGTAGTCGCGTTTTATTAGGACGAGGCCTTAGTGTCCTTACTTTTACCAAATACAAATTTCCATCGTGCGATGAAATCAAATCGTTTGATAGTACGATCGATAGCCAATTAATACGACACGTTGAACTTAACATGATTCTATCATAATTTCTATGTCTTCATTTCTAGTCAAACGCACGTGATAGACGCATTTTTCAACGAATCTCACAGACTTTTTTTCCTCTATGTATGAGACCTCAAAAACCAGTCAAACCGGTTTACAAGTAACGAGCAATCACGTAAAGTCAATACGAGCAATGACTTTCAATGGCACGCTATTGGTTGCCGCATAATCACTGTAATTTAACTAAAATTTGTATTGGTATAGATAAACCTACAGATATTTATTAATATAATAAAGCGGAAGAGTTTGTTTGTTTGAACGCGCTAATCTCAGGCACTACCAGTCCGATTTGAAAAAATATTTCTGCATTTCAAAGCTAAACTCTTGAGAAAGGGTATTATAACAGGCTACTTTTCATCATCATCACCATCATTCTACCGTCACTACGGTGCAACGCCGTGAGGGCGCTGCTAGTACTTTAGATGTCGTTTGTAAGGTAGTAATCTGTAGTGATAATAAAAATAAAATAAAAAAGCCTTTATTCATACTGCTCTACAGATCAATTATTAACTAATTACTTAAACTATCCACGTTTTCAGCAATAGTCACCTCCACGGCGTAGGCCTCCCCTAAATCTCTCTATTCGTCCCTCTCCCTAATCTTTAGTGATAGTAATTATCATACTACTAGCCCATACTGTCCTATTATTGGGCAAAAGGGGGCGAAAATGCCCCCCCACCCCCATTTTCCCCAGTCACTACGATCCAGTGTCTTCGTCTTCCAGTCCTTCTCGTAGGAGTCTAGCACGTCCCGCCTTCGTTTTCGTGAAAGTTTCGAAGAAATTGGGACAACTAGCAACAATTCTTGATGACGACCTCTGTGGCGCAGTGGGTGAAGGCCCGCCTGTGACGCAAGAGGTTGCGGGTTCGATCCCCGCCGCGGGACAAATGTTTGTATGATCTGCAAATATTTGTCTCGGGTCTGGGTGTTTTCTATGTATATTATGTATGTATTTACAAAAAAAAATGTATATAAGTAGTATATCAGTCATGTGGTTGCCATAACACAAGCTCTGCTTAGCTTGGGACTACATGATGCTGTGTGAAATGTCCAGCAATATTTATTTTATTTATTTATTTATTTATTCTCTCAGCATCATTTGACCCCAAATACCCCACATTTTTGTAATAGTATTTGCTAGTATGTGTGTGTCAGGGTGATACACACACACTAGCGTGTGTATCATCCTTACCCAAATTATAATCCCGAACATCTAAAATTATGAACCGCGAAATTACTTTTCCCAAAATAAAAGCGTAATAGGTTTTGTATATCGGTGAAATCTTGCGTGTAATTTTGTAATGTTTATTTTTGGTAAATATGTTGCTGACCTCATTCAAAAAGCAATCTCTGAACTTTAGATAGGTATATTTTGAATGGGATACTGTATACAGTTCTTTCTATACCTTACAAATATGATTTTATATTTAAACACTTGCACCATAGTTAATTTGTATAGGTACCTACATCTTTTCTCTGTTATTTTTTCTTTATTGTTTCATTCCATCTTAAAGAGGTTTAGAAGCGATCGTTTTTTAGCAATTCTACTAACTGTATAATTTTGCACCGGTTCTCTAGTTACTTTTTTCTTTATTAAAATAGCATTCTCATTCATTTACTCTTTCACACCTTAAAAATCGTGGACATCCATATTCTCTTGCATCTCAACCACACGCAAGAGATCATCTAGAGTACTTTTTCTTAATCCGTACCAAGGTCAATTTGCACCGAAACTTGACCCTCAATTCAAAGGTGGTTAAAACCTTCGTCTCAGTAATTACCGGTTGCACCGCGAGCCTTGCCGAAACATGCTATACATGTTGTACAGACGGACTGATTCACACCCAATCTGATTGGGCATAGTACTTAAACTGTTGCATTACTTTGTTCGCGTATAAGTTATTATGTAACATGTCATGAGTGTTTTTTTTATTAAAAGTAATTTTTTTTTATTAGGTATGAATAAAAAAACTTTTTATCACTACATTGCAAAGTAAGCATTAATTCTAAATTAGAAATAAATAATAGTATAAAATAAATAAATAAATGACTAATCGCCTCCTAAGTCCTAAGTCGCCTGAAGGTTTCCGTCATGGCTTAGCGACTTAAAACTCTGGACCTACAAGTCAACGTGCCCTCCGAAGCGCTCATCTGTTCATACCACTAGAGGTTACCCAATCCAAATTGTGACCCCTTAAGAACGTCGCTTTACTTCAACGATCCATGAAAAACGTCTAAGCAAGCTACCTCTTCAACATGCTGATTCAGACTTCCGAATTAGCATCCGATTCAATTAATAAAAGATACTACTAATGCTGCTGAGTTTTTAGGTCACCTGAAGGCCACGGCTTAGCGACTTAAAAGCCGACATACAAGTTAATGTGTCCTCCGAAGCTCTCAGCTGTTCATAGTGTTCATACCACTAGAGGTTACCCATATCCATATTCTGACCCTTTTAGAACGTCGCTTTACTTCAACTATCTATGAAAAACGTCTAAGCAAGCTACACTACCAGCTCTTGAGAGCAGAGATCGTGCCTTAAATTGGGCAGTATGTACAGCCTTATTGTGAACGACCAACAGCATTCTCGCATCATGTTTTTGCCTCCTAATTATTTGTGGTACAAATTACACGTTAGTCCACATTATGTGCTGTGAAATGAAAATTTCCGTTTCGTGTTTTGAGGAATTGTGTTTTTTGGTTGAGAAAAAACTTCAAGGAAATGAAGTGCCTCTAAGTAGTTAAATAAAAACTACCACGATGATTGAATCAGCGGATGATTCTTAACGGAAAGTCGAAGATTTTGGTAGTCAAAATAGAATAAACAAAACACTGCAAGGAAACCTGTCGATATTTTAATGAGCGATAAGCTTGCTTTGCGATTGTGACTGTATGGTTTCGTCTTCTTTTTTCTATGTCTATGATGATACGTGGCCGAGTCTCACATTTTGAAAGTGTAACTTTAAATAATTTAGTAATAAGGTCACGGCCAAAATTTCTTCTTATCTCCAAAATCTTTGAAGTTCCTACGAGGTTTGACAGAGCCACGACCTAGTTTATCACAAGGTTACTACACATAGGTCTTTACTTCTCTTATATTAGGTAACTTGAAAGATCTATTTGTGGGGTCGGGCAAACTGACCTCGCCTTTAGCTTCCACAGATAACTAAACAGTTACTACGTAACTTCTGCTATTCATTTGGCATCATTAATTGCAACTGGTTTTGTTGAATTTTGTTTTAGTAATTTTTTGCTATACTTAATTTATGTTATTCATATTATTAGTTTTTTGTTTTTGTCCGTTATAATTTATATCGGCTAAAATGTTAATTATATAAGGTGAGATTATATTTACATATATAGGAAAGGTGAGAATTCAAATCAAATGTATTGAGGAACAGTTACAGTGGCTGACAATATAATAGAAACAGAAGCAGAAGTTTATAAAAACACTGTCGCAAACATCAAATTCCAAATTTGTAAATTAGTTCCATTCAATGTGAAATGTCTTAAAATAATAAACATCTAAGTACTACTAAAAGAAAAACAAATAAGATTAAAAATTGGGAGATAGGTGGAAGAACTTGAGAGAGACCTTTACCTAGCAATGTGAAGAGAACTATAAGTAACAACCAAAGCTTCAATTTTTGTTTCTAAAAGCTCTTAAAAATGTATCCTAAAATCATTTTTCTCGAACAGTATTCAAGTTAATTATAAAAGTATAAAAAGCTGTACAAGTTTAAATGAAACAGCAACTTTGTCGCCGTAAATATTGCAAAAAAAATATAGTAAATAAATTACTCAAAGTTACGTTAAGGCCGAGATTTCATGGTCCACTTTTTAAGAAGATTCCAAAGTTAGAGGACAGTTAAAAACTTAAGCTCGTATAAGTCTTGGGAAAAGTTCTTTTAAATTGCGTTTATGCCTCTTTTATGGGAAGAGGCGATTTAGAATTTAACCAAATTGCCAACAATGCCAACGTTTTTGTACAGACATGGTCAATTCGTGGGAAGCTAAATAAGCCGCGGGTATCCTTGCGATGTTATCCCTCGCCATTAAGAGCTCGTGTATTGCTCTAATCATATTCCGAAACAGAAAATGTCTTCTTTTAAGCAGTATCATATCATCATTATTTGTAATGTTCTATCGAATTCTTGTTTCATCAAGAAAAATCCTGTGTCAATTTATCAGACCAATTTACTGAAGCCTCGTATTAGGGAATCCTTATAAGCTTTCATTTTGTTGAATCATTGCTTTTCGCAGATGACTTTTGTCAATCTTCCGGGTAGATTATTGAGTTGGTAAAATATTTTCATTCGTATCAGCTTTTTCATTATCTTTACAAATAGCAATGGCTTTGACGTAGATGGATGATTGCTTAGAAGCATCAACAACTGAGCACTTCTGTTTTTTGGTAAGCACTTTAAGATTAATTATAGATTTTATTTTGTAGGATATTTAAGATTTTTAATAACAATTGGAACCAGTTAGTATCATTGTTTTAAATTTTATTGAAACTAACATTTTTACAAATTTGTCGATTAGGTATATAGACTTTTCACAAATTAGTCGATTATAGATATACCTAATTATGATAGTTCTCATTGCTTCCAACAGAATGTGAATGTAATTTTTATTTGTTATACTTATATTGATTTTAGTATTTTTTATGCCTATTTACGGTCTGGAAACAATTTAGCTCTCAAAGATTCAACATTTTAAATGAATGTTTTAAATTCTAAAGAACAAACCGGAAAGTTTTTGTGATTCCTTATTCAAAGATGAATTTTACTTGCAAAAGTTTTATAGTTCTGCGACGGATTGCACCTTGATTTATTAACGTTTCTTTTACTTTCGCTAGTAGTTTCAAATGTTTTATTTGTTGCTGCGTTTTTATCTTTGTTTTACATTCCGTTATTTTATTGGACAATATTACTACTTTAGTTTTGAAGTTTATGCATCGCTTTTATTTGAGCTACCAGATGATCAACATCGTGATTAAAAGACGATGAAAGTACGTTTTAAAAAAATATTGTTTGGGTTACTTTTACTGTTGAGTAACACAATTTAAAAATTACTTTGTACCGCGTAGTTGTTTCATCAAAAGCGATGTTGGCCAAGTGGCACAAGTCAGAATCAGAAAAACATTTATTTGCAACTAAGTAAAAACAACAAAAACATAAGCTAAGACTAAATAAATTGTTGGTTTAGCTGCAAAAAGGCTCCAACTCAGCGTTTGCAAGTATAAATACCTGCAAGTCTCGATTCGGACGTAGTGAGTTGGAATCCCGGTCGTGCATCATTGGATTTTTTGTTTCGAAAACCTTAGAAATAGCTTTAAACGGCTTAAACATCGTGAGGAAGCCAGTTAGACTGTATCCCCAAGGCGTAGTAGACATTCTCTCAGATGTCTATTAATTTCAGATCTTTTGATCTTTCATCTTTTTTCTAAGAGAGTTGTCACGAGACGTCCAAATACATATTTCAGACATGCTCACATTTTGCAAAAGTTAGGCGGTTCTCACACTGGCAACGCATCCCGCTGCGTTGTGAAGCTCTACAGATTTATCATTGTAAATCACGCACGTCTATAGATGCGTTGTCAGTGTGTAGTACTATGCGTGTTTTCTATACAAATTGAGATACTTGCATACAATATTAAAGTCTGCAGCGACGCACAACACAGGGATGCGTTGCAGTGTGAGATCCGCCTTATTGTTTCAACATGATAGGTTGCAAGCCCGCCGCCTATTAGGATACTAATAGCTTGATAATCCAAAACTTGTATTTGAATTCACCTCAATCAACCCAAACCTGGTTAAATCATCCTTCATTGATATGAGGGTTTCAATTCCATTGAACGGTTTATTTGTTGTAAGGGTATATGGTGGTATAGCCCCGCCACCTACTAGGTTACGTGGGGTGACTATGAAATTTGAACCTTACCCGACGGACGCTTAACGTTAATATCGGGCATAAATCGGCTCGTGTTTTGAATTCAGTTCTCCAGTTAAATATAGCTATTAATTTTGAATTTAATCTAAATGAAAAGAACGTTTGATCTAAAATTATATTGAGAAAGTATTTTTTTTTTTTTCAAAATGTGTTTAGACTTGCCTCTGACTACCTCCTAGATATCCATTAAAGAAACTTAAAAGCCTGTAGTTCTGGATAGATTTCATCTGTATATGGAGTTACAGTCATGAACTTTTGGACTTCTGCTGATGAGAATGATCATGTGCCTGTTGGTTTTATCTGCAAAACAAATGTCTTTAATTAATCATTTACAATTTTATGTAAAGTTCAAAACAAACACCTTGAACTTTACATCGTTGAGATAATTCACTAGTTACACAAAGAAAGCATAAAATAAATCTATGACAAAAAAGATAAGGGTCCTGGCATCAAGCCCTGAGGCATCCTTGTAATCTCCCTATAAATACAAGACATTCGCACTCAAAGCCTAACTCTCCAAGTAAACTATCTATCAATCTGTGACAAGGCGGTGTTCACCATTTGAATAATTAATGGCAAAAACATGTTAATAACAATCGTTATCGATGCGACGGACACATCCTGTGTATGAGTGGTTTATCTCCGTTTTTTCAAGTCGATGCACCTTTAGGTGAATTAATTATTCATCTTTTAATTGTACTATGAGAAGGACACTAATTAAGGATGTATAAATAGTTTATTATAGGTATTTTTTTCTTGGTTTTAAAGTCTAAGATAGCCTGGAAGATTTGAAATATCTTTCAGGCTATCTTAGACTTTAAAATCAAGAAATAACTTAAAAAAAATCTTTAACGCTATATACATATAGCGTTAAAGATGAAATAGTAACATTTATTTATCGAAACGAAGCAAAAACACTCAGTAACATATTAACACTTCTCAACTAACTTATTTAGCGTTAAAAACGTATTTCTCTTCACAAAATAATGTAAACTAGTGCTATAGGTAGGTTCATCTTATTTCTATAATTTTATGTCTACTGCTAAAAGGCATTAAATTATGCAACGAATTAAAAAGAAACTTACTCGTAATTCTTTTAAGAACTTCCTTTTTCCCACAGGATGACACTGATGGGTAATCAATCATTCATACTTTATCTAATTAAACATAAGTTATTTTTATTTAAAATCAGGTTTCTAAACGAAGAAACCAAAGGAAACACAAATTAAATGTGTTGGTAATATTCATTATTCGTAGCTTCTGTTAACCATTAAGGCTACCCTAGACGATCAATTTTTATTTTCAAATTCATTAATTTCAGTCACTGGATAGTAAATTTTCATAGCTTTTTAAAGAAAATTGTTTTTGTGGTACTTCAATTTTAACTATTCATTGCTAAGTGTGATTAGCTATCGAGAAAATTATAAGCAAGTCCTTGTATAACGAAATTTCATTGCGTAATACTTAGATAATGTACAACATGGGATATTGTGCAGTAAGCTTCATGATTTTAAATCCTGTTTACTACTCTAGAATGCTACAATTTTCTCAATAAGTATTTTTTATGCAAGCGTCACAGAGTTACCTATAGTTAGATGGTCAAATGATGTTGTAAAGGAGATTTGAAAGCTTTGGAATTCGAATGACACGTATCGGCAAAAGCGGAGTCAAAATGAATAGGCCCAAACTCAGAAGTAGGTAAATATAAGCTGATAAGATAGATTTTTACCTCTCTCACTTTTACTTTATTTCAGTTTCATGCGTAAAGCAACAGCAGCATTACATTCAAAGTTTCAAATTGCGTCCAAACTACTCCCATAAAGTTTGATAGTGTAGGGGAGGCCTAATCTTTGTTAGAAGATTAATGGTCTAGCATTTAGTTTCGCATTTACTTTGTGACTAATGTGTTTGCTGTTTCGCTTATTTTCAATGCGCTAAGTTAAATTGCTGAGATACTTGGATAATTTGTTAATTGCCCGTTTTGAAACATGAAATTTAAATTATATCTGCGTAAATTTAATTATGGTGCTAGTAATGTGAATTGTGCTTCTAGTGTTTGCAAATTACAAGGTTTTCAGATTTAGTTCTTTTTAATATGACTTGTAATTATCATTATGATAAACAAAACTACTTTACTGATTAAAAATAATAAAACTAGCGAATCATCAATACCATGAGGATAACTTAATTTGACAAGCTTGACGACGAGCTTGCATGAAAAATGTTATGAGAGTGAATGAAGCGAAAGTGTGTCAGGATCGTAGCAAATGGAGATCTGTGGTCTCTGCCTACCCCTATGATGGTAAACAGGCGTGATTTTATGTATGTATGTAACTTAATTTCTACAGAGCAATGACAAAAATACTTGAGCCTATCCCGGTCCCTTATTTTGAGCACTATCTTTCATATTTTGAGCACTATCTTTCATATTTTGAGCACTATCTTTCATATTTTGAGCACTATCTTTCATATTTTATACAAATGTTTTCCATTTAGCATGAAAAAACATTAATAAGCATAGAATATCATCCTACACTTTCGGGGTATCCATGAGAACATGAGTGAACGGTAGGTATTCGTGAGAACGTGAGAACATGAGTGAAATTAAGGTGGAATCAGATGGTTCACTTTGTTCACACACACTCGTTCTTTTCTGTTCATCATTCGGCATCTTCCACTCAAAGTGTCTAAACATATCTAAGTATCTAAACATAAAATGAAAGAAAAGTGTCATAGAAAACCCCGGCTTTCATTCGAGTGTTCTTCCACTTGAGTGAACCGTCTGATTTCACCCAGACTCAAATATGCGTGAGACACAATACCGAAAATTCACAATATGATTTTATGCACTAGTTGGATTTGACATTGAATGTCTTTGACCTCTGCGCAAGAGTTCTTCTCTTGTCACCCGCGATACCAATTGTCGTCAATAAATTCATCGGTACTCGTATCGGGGTCGGCAGTTTATTGTATAAATAGACGCGAATGCAGGACGGGAGATGATCTGTCGAGATTTTATACTAGATTCTTGGAACGCTTTATTCTTCTTTGTGGAACTTTGAGTGTGCAGATGGGAAAGGTTTTTGAACACTTGCCCCATTATTCATAGTCAAATGTCATTTTAGCAAGGCGAGAGTTTTTCTTGTCACTCATTTGTTATTGAAAAGATATCAAGAATTTGCAGCCGTTCGAGCTCTATAAGTTCAGCCAACAACCGAATAAGGACCAATAAACCAAATATAAATAATGGGGTTAGTTTATTTTTAATGGCCCATTTTATAATGTGATGACTGACCAACCAGTGAATTAGATTGAAATAATTGATAATGCGTTTCAAACTATTACTTTGACGAGCTTCACTTTGTTCGATAAACTTCTTACTGGCGCTTGACTATTTAGATTTAAAATGGTATCAATAATAATATAGGTACCTATTCTATCAGCTAACTGGTTTCCATAGTACAAGCTTTGCTTGTTTAGGGCTAGATGGCGGTGTGTGAAAAATGTCCAATAATTTTTTTTTTATTTCACCAAAAAGAAAACTAGGCTCCGAACTTTGTTGCCCTGATATTGTTTTTTTTTCTTTTAAGATTCGTATTAAAATACTGGCAATATTCTGAAAAAACAAACTTGTTTTGATAACTCTCGCTTTTAAAAACAATTAACTGCAAAATTACTGTGTATAAAAATACTACCAAATCTTGATCAAAAAAACGGAATATATCCTAAGGATAAACAATGGGTTAGTCTGAATTATAATTTCAAATCAGAGCTGCAGTGGTTAATAAACGTGTATTTTAGTTTTTACAAATCTTGCGCATGCATCGGTGATCACATTTACAATGTACAATCGCGGGGATTATCTTACCATTTGGTTTATAGCTTTTTATAAATGAACTGATACAAATTAAGTAACTAAAATAAAAATTTAAAAATACTGACTTTAATGAAAGCTGAGCAGTTTTCAGCACTCTCAAGATGCATTTCTGTTTATAACTCCGAAGATCCTAGACAGATCCTCACCAAATTTGTATGACCCAATCGGAAAGCATACGCATTTCAAGCAAAAAAAGAATTTTCCAAATCGGGCCAGACGTCTTCGAGTAATCGGTGAACATAAAAAATTTGGTCTCTTCTTAACTTCATAAGAAGAAGAATTGTTCGTTGATCATCATTACACATGTTTTTAGCGCGATCGAGAAATTTCTCATATTTATTCGCCCCATCTAGATATTTTACAATTACTTGATTATCAAAATCTATTCTCGCTATATTCACCTTGGCTGTACATTGATAGGCATCTAATCCTGGTTCAATTCCAAGGCTTGTGATTCTCATCTGTCTATTGTATTGTCTTCGGAGACTCAGCCGAGTAATTCATAGATGCCGTGATAACTGAAATATTGTTCTTGTGCATTTGTTTTATATGCTGACGATGGATTGAA
This sequence comes from Camptogramma bilineatum, assembly GCA_958496255.1. Classification (NCBI taxonomy): domain Eukaryota; kingdom Metazoa; phylum Arthropoda; class Insecta; order Lepidoptera; family Geometridae; genus Camptogramma; species Camptogramma bilineatum. The sequence continues at coordinate 15,649,441 of OY292453.1, forward strand.
GGTCGATGGATTTTAAGGTTTGAAATCTTTAACTTTTTCAACGATATTTTTTCTTTAGATGCTCATATATTTTTCAGACTACTTATTTCTTTTAATTTTTAACATACCTTCTGAAAAGAATTTGATTAGATACCTATATAATTACATAGTGGACAGGGTATTTATAGGACAATGTACATTTATATTTTCTCTAAGTAAGTACATTGATTTCTCTCCGAAGTAAAAGTTATAGAACGAGAGATATAACCATGTGCCAGGCCACCCCTCCAGAACTGCCCCGCTCCACTTTACTAGTTCTTATTAAGCCGCTAATACACGTTGGCGCCAATGCCAACGTGTGGACAGCACCATTTGCTTTACCTTGCCATCGCTTGCCTAGCTGGCCGAGTAAATACAAGCGCCAATTGGCAGTAGTTTGCATAGACTCGTTTTACGTCTGGACAGTAGCACTCGCCTTGCATCAATTTGCCTTCGCTTGCGCTGGCTTAGGCTCGCCCAACAGGCATTAAACCAAGTGATTGTGGAATGATAGTCGTCCAGGGTCTTAGGGCCCTCGCAGACTGCAGACTTTTCATCGGCCGATTGTTTGGTTGGGCTCATAATCAGTATGAAGATGTATGCAAGTGCGCACACTACAACGATTCAGAATCGGCATGCACTATCTGCCCAACCCGACCAAACTATAGGCCAATAGAAAAAAAAAACATTTAATTAGGTACATTTTTACCACTTTATAGATGAAGGCAATATTTATCTAGGTCCCTAGTTACACCTTTTTTTTTCAAAAAACTTATAGAACAATTGAAAAGAAAACAGGACATTTTGCTGTAAAAAGGTTAAAAATTCAATTTGCTTGCATTTCATTTTAGGCATGTATTATATTATAATTACATAAAGTGATAAAATTATGCTATTACATGAATATTAAATAAATATTAAATGATTTTGATATTACGTTTATTTGGACATTCGTCTGTCGCCGGCCTCTTCAAATCAAACTTTAAAAGTACGAGAGGTATTCGCTCGTGCATCGGCAATTAATTAAATGAATTAATGAACTCGTTAATGCGATCAGTTGCAATTAAAAGTTGCCAAGAGCGACCTAAATTAACGATGCCAGGATTTATACCGTTTAATTGTAGGAATATAATACTTTACAGGCCGATTTATCGAGACTCGATGACTATTGCTCCCTTAACAAACTTGACCTCAACCCCTCTAAGTGTTCCGTGGTCACCTTCACCCGAAAACTAAAACCTGTGCCCTCATCTTACATGCTCAAACACCAGCCTTTAAATAAATGCAGCGTTATTAGGGATCTTGGTGTACTGCAGGACTCAAAGTTATTATTCGACAAGCATATTGAATCAATAGTATCAAAAGCTTCTAGAACCCTGGGTTTTGTCATGAGGAGTTCAGCCAATTTTAGTCGAGCTAAAACATTTAAAATACTCTATTGTACCTACGTTCGTAGTACACTCGAATATGCATCGCAAATATGGAACCCCTGTTATGACACTTACATCAATAGAATCGAACGAATTCAAACCAAATTTATAAAGTACCTTTGTTATCGACTAAAAATTCAGTACAGGTCGAATGACTATCTCGCTCTGTGTAAAAAATTTCATCTTCTCCCTCTTTCGAAACGACGTGAAATCGCAGACCTATCTTTCTTATTAAAAATTACCTCAAACAATATTAACAGTCCCGAATTACTTAATTTGATCAACATTAACGTTCCTTTTAAAATAACTAGGTTTAATCCTCCAATTTTCACTCCAATAGTTGGAACAAATTATCGCCAAAATTCATTTATATGGCGAGCTAGTAATAATTTCAATAGGCTGAGCAAGAGTATGGTTGACTTAGATCTATTCTGTACGAGTGTGCAGTCAGCGAGACGGCGGCTGAGCAGAGTATTCTTTGTTGGTAATTCACTTTTGTAAGCATTCATTATTACTTTTTTTAAATAATGTTTATTATTTTTAATACCATGTAGTAACTTGCGAGACTCTGTCTATATAAATTACCTATATACATTATTTTGCATTGCGTAACGTGTCGGCAATGTGTTCGCACTTCACTATTTTTTCTATGTAAATTTTCTACTCGTGAAAACCTTTAATTAGCTTTCTGTTGCTATCTAGCTAATCTCTAAGTAATTTTCTGCTGTTGGTTTTCCTACAAATAAATAAATAAATAAATAAATAAATAAATAAAAAATAAAGCTCGTGAAAGACCTAAGCCGTTCTTGATAATTAATCCTCGATCACAAATTAGATGGGTGACCGCATTAACTGCTTAGAAAGCAGGTTCAATCATTATTATTATCGTCAACATCTGGTCTGGGTGTTTTCGTGAGTGTTAATGGGAATTTCATAAGAAAACGCAATGCTATTGGTCAGATAGACTATGACGTAAAACTCTATGTTACAATATAGTGTGACGTCACGAGTGTTTATAGTGCCCATAGCTTTTGGTAACTTTGAACATTTTTTTGGTTACAAAATTTTATTTTTTTTTTTGTGCTGGATATTTTTTGAGGTTATATAACTTTCGTATAAAAATATAAACTAAACACTGGTCGGACACTTTTCCGAATTTTAATGTGTCAGCGACCCGGGTCAGCTATGTTTGTTAGCCTATGTTTGTTTATATTTAGGTATTGTGTAAAAACGTGGGCAGAAGCTTATTTGTATTATAAAGACTAAGGGTAAAACGTGGGACGAAATGCCTTAGCGCCCACGACACTCACTACAAAATTGTAATAAACCACAGGATATGTTTTCAGGTAATCCTTTGATACTTTACATGAATTCTTTTTTGCTGATGTTCTATTTATTACTCTTTTAAAACTTTTACTATTAATATGCATTAAAATAATAAAATATGGGAATCATTCACATAAGTATCTACCTAGGTAATATCGTCAAAAAATCCTATTCATTTTTTTCATAGTATTTTAATAATTAAATGTGTATCACTATCACTAAATTCTTGACATTTTAAAAAGGGTTATGTCAATTTACGCCGATTTATGATTGACATAAAAAAGCTTGCATTGAACTTCTCTATTAATAATTACACTCAAAAGACATTTTAGATGAATTTTGGGGAATATCACCCCAAAATGTGCCAGCCAATTAATAAAGCGTATAATAATCGATGAGCAATCGTTAGTTACATAACTACCTGCACGTACGATTTCATTTGTTTTTATTTTATTTCGACGTGATCCGTTGAACTCTAGTCGCTAGGGTTGTCAGACGTGACAAGAATAATACATTTTTATGTTGATTATTTTAACTGTGTGTGGGCATTTGTGATTAAATTTAATTCCCTTGTTTATTTTGTCTTCGTGATAATTGGTTGATATTTTTATCTATGTATTTAAAATTGTCACGAATCGGACGTGGACTTTGTTAAACAATATCTCAATTAAATTTAACGACCATCAGTGTCTTTTCTAATGTGCTCTGGTAGTAGAAATTATCATAAAATTTTAAACAATGCCATTGGTTTGTATATTAAATTGTTCGTAAAAAAATGTGTTAGTATTTATCTTTGAAGCTGCTTTCCGCTGATAGATCAAATAATTGAATAATAAAATAAAACGTAATAATAAAATTATAACATAAACAGCATCACGACTGTATCCACAGAGAGACGGTAAAAATCCGCTCAGACCTTCAAAATCCTTTGAAAATGTCTAAGAGAGTAATCAGAGGCACTTCCTCATTAACATTTCACACATTGTTATTCTCCTAAAGCCTTGCTAAATTGACAAATTGTTTTGAATAATGGGGCCAGTGTTTAAAAACACCGTTGTCGACAACCCTAAAGTTAGCTCCAATAATGTAATTAGCATCATATCACGGCTAACAATAGCGATGCAAAAAATAAAATCTTCGATACACACTCGATAATAATTCAATTCGATAAGGTACAGTCGGCGACGTTGTATCCGACGACCTCTGTGGCGCAGTAGGTGGAAGCCCGCCGCAAAAACAGAAGGTTGTGGGTTCGATTCCCGCCGCGAGACAAAGGTCTGGGTGTTTTTTAAACGGTTTTATTTGGCTTGACTTTGGAGGGTCAAATCTAGTAATTTATATCTATAATGTAATACGTATGTACTTATTTATAAAAAAAGTATATCAGTTGCTTTGAACTATTCGAACAGATCCATACTTCACTGTGCAGTCATTCCTGACTGCTTCAAGCTGCCCGTGTATGCTCGCCCTAAATGACACTTACATTCACCCATTTTGTAGTTATTGAAAACAATTCGTAGATTTAACTAGGCAGGTTTATTATAAATAGTGAGTAATATAGCTGACTGTACTCATTTGGCTACACTGTGGTGGGTTTATTAGCTTTTTGTTAAGCTTTTTAAGTAATATGATTTTTTATCGCATCGATATTGAGAATTGTACTTTTTTGCTGCAGACAATCAAAACTTTTTGTTTTTCACTCGCATGTACTTTTTAATAACTATTTCATTTGATGAAATGATGACTTACTGCCTTATATTTGAAGTTAGGGGGCGTCCATTAATTACGTTAGGTGATTTTTGCAATTTTTAACCAATCCAACAATGTTGCATCGGTTTATTCGCATCTTTCACTCGCACTCCGAATGAACGAAAAATGAACCGTCTGAACACGAAAGAGAACGCTCACTCGCAAGACGCACGAATCAGAATCAGAATTTTTATTGCACAGAATACCATGTATAAAGGGTTTTATAACTTAATAGGTATCAATGTATTCTGCCTTTTCGGGCGTGCAAAGCTTTCGGTCACAATGCTAATTTATATCTACTTATTGATTAAAAATATTTGAATTTAAAATAAAAAAATAGTAACAATTGAAATAGCAATAAAAATCACGACTTCACTTCACACATCATCGTCGATCACATTTAAAAGAATAGAACAGCGAATGTTCTTTTCTTTATCATTCCGTCTAAGGCTGGATTCGACCAAAAGTCATCTTACTCCCAGAGTAGTTATTCTAGTTAGCCGACATAATTCGAAATGCAGTTGTTTAGAAAGCGCAACCGAAAATTATTATGTACATAACAAGTATGCTGGTTATAAGGTGCCAACTTTACAATGTCAAAATATTCAAACAAACAGCAGTTTACTCTCCAGAAAAATCTTTAAAATCCAGTTTGGTCGAATCCAGCCTTAGCCATGTGAACATAGAATGAAAGAAAAATGAATCATTCACTCCAGTAAACATTCATCCGAGTGAACCGTCTGATATAACGTTAACAAGTCTATCCTTCTAAGAATATCATATTTCCTTTGCGTTTTAAGTTTCATTTCTAAATGTAGTATTTTCTTGTCGCTTTTAACTCGAAATAAATTCTAATAATGTCCTTCTTTATTTGCAGGTAAGTACTCAAATGAGTACGACACAGAATCCTCGCGTCATCTCTAAAGTTTCCTGGGTACAGTCAACAACACGTGTGCGTGAAAACGTAAATAGGCCCACGACTGTAATCTCAGGTATGATAGACAATGTTTCTATACATGATTATTTTAAATGTCTCTTCAATTCAAGAGTGAATAAGTGTATTCTATACCTTTGTGATCCATCGTCAGCCACATCGTCGCTTACCATCAGGTGAGATTGTGGCTAAACAAAGGTCTATCTAGCTAGATTATAAAAAAAACCGGCTACGCGCAGTGTATTTTGTTGTTTATTGTAACGGGCTACTACGGTTCCGTAGTAGCCCGTTACAATAAACAACTACTTCATCTTAGTCACTTTAAAGGATTTATTCTAAGGATTTTGTATTTGGTACAAAATTATCCAACACCCAAGTTCCACGACTAATAAATAAAGTTATCTTAACCGCTATACTGCCACCAGCCCGATGGACTGATGATATAGTGAAGATAGCGGGGAAGCATTGGATTAGACTGGCTCAGGACCGAGACAAGTGGCGTGAAAATGAGGAGGCCTATACTAGGCAGTGGGTGGATGTGGGCTGATTAGATAGATAGATAGAACCGCTATAATTTTCATTTATAGTTCATGAAATGCACTATCATCATGATTTTTTCCAGATTTTTCAGGCCTTGATATACACAACACCCTACCCCTACAAAATTACAGCTTTCAAGAGGTTATTAGTTTAGCAGTAGACATTGAACTATTACTGCGCGTGCTACACTGCGCGTGGCCCGACACGCGCAGTTATTTATTTAAGATTACAGCATATCCAACAGTTACTATGAACTTTTTGCGTTTCTAGATCGCGCTTACGATGTTTTTGGACGCTTTAGGGTTATATGGATCAAAAACTGACTTCACTTAATTGAATACTTATAAGTTTGTGCTTAGACTTCATTCTTATTATAAGTATAGATAGGTTAGCTCTTGACTTCTTGACTTTAAAATTGACTGTACTCAAGTATTGACTGTGCATCATCATAGATTATCGTGTGTACGATTCTAGTTCGCTCGTTGCGACTCATTACGAGATTACGAGCAAGACGCTAAGTGGTATCGCTCTGGGAAAATCAAATTGTAAAATATAGTTATGAATTTTATCCTCGGGCCTATAATAACTTAAGAGCGTATTTTTTTAGTACTAGTGAATGCCCGCGGCTTCGCTCGCGTGGACTACTATTTTTTACACGGGAACCATACATTTTTCGGGATAAAAAGTAGCTTGTGTTATTCCATAACCTAAACTATCTACATTTCAAATTTCATCAAAATCGGTTTAGTGGTTATAGGGATACGTGGTAACAAACATTCACGCACACACGGACTTTCGCTTTTATAATAGTAGTAGGATAGGATAGAAAACGAGTTAAGAAACGATAGGCTTACCTACATCCTGTCATGGAATGCCACTTTATAGTGTCGGCATGTGCCAAACGAGTTTAGACTTACCTCTGACTACCCCATAGACACCTTCAAAGCATCTTAAATGCCTTAAATGACTAATCTAATCTAACAACATAAACTGATAAAATATGCTTAAATTTTAAATGATTTAGGTATTACGTTCTTATGGAAATTCGCCTGTCGCAGGCCCCTTAAGGATAAACAATTTGTTTTTATTATTCTAATCTTAGAAATGAAGACAGGATAATATTTATTTATGGTATTTTTATTATAATTAGTGCATCAATATGTATAACATATAAATAATAATACGTTGCGTGTATAAAAGCTGGTTTGATTTTAATTACGTACGCTGGTAATATCTCGTTCTTCGATATATTTATTTTACAACTTTAAACATACATAATTCAATGTGAAGGTTACGATTTACATTTATTTCTACTTGTAAGTTTAATATTTATGTTCAACTTCCAGGTGCATCTAAGATAGTTAAAATGTGAATAAGTAAATAATTTATTATTTGCACAGTGAGGTCATTCTCTTTTCAAATATATATTTACTAGCTGACCTGACAAAACAAAAATATATCTTGGAATTTTTAAGTTTGATTTATATTTCGAAATCTGAGGTGGTACAAAGTTGCCAGCCCCCCTAGCGAAGTGGCATGAATCGATTCTATTTCTACAATACGCTAACTCTCGCCGATGTTTCATTGGTAAACAAAGTAATGATCACGTGACCTTACGGCCGACCGATGAAACGTCTCGTTCGAGTGTAAGCGAATAATAGAAATAGAATCGGTTACCACTTGGCTAGGGGGGCTGGCAACTTTGTACCACATCAGAATTCGAAATATCATCAAAAAAAACCTCTCGGTACAAAGTTAAAAATGCCAAGATTTATATTTTCATATAAAATTACCTAGAAAATTACTATTAAAACGCACACCTTTAAATAAATTGTCCTCTTAGCTTTAAATTCCTCAAAAGTCATAACAGACACGCGGACTGACAGACACGACATACCGACCCTCGTTTACAAGAATAAAGACGAAATCAGCAAATAAGCCACAACTTTGGTCAAGCTTAGCGATTAGCGATTAGCGATTAGCAATTAGCGATTACGTGTGTTCGTATGAGCTAGTGGCTTTGGCCGATGGCCTCAGTCATGGCTTAAAGACTTAAAATTCGGCACCCACAATTTGATAGCAATTCAATTTGATTCAGAAAGCTGAAAACTTTCATTACGACATACCTATACATTATAATGTATCTATTGTTACTAAACCTTGTGTTCGAAAATGTCGATTTCGAAAAAAAGATTCCGAGAAATTGTAAACCTCCTCCTTTTTTTGAAGTCGGTTAAAAAAATAGGAAATGCGCGTGGCTGCAGTCGCGCGGCTAAGCGCTCCAGTGGAAATGAGGTCTTAATGACATTCGATTTTAATACACCGCTAAGCTTATTTCTATCTTAAGCCTTTGTAGCCGCCATACACAAGAATAGACTTAAAATCACCCACTTAAGATTAAGTAGATGCATAATCGCATTTTAATTGACGTAGGCCACAATTCACCAATATCTTAACCGATGGTTATTGTAACCTGTCAAAAAATGACCGAAGAAACACAGTATACGTCGTTTCGGATGTTTTTTTAAAAAGGTAAATTGTTTGTAATCACTTCCGAACTGATTTTTTTGGAAAGCAATAGAAAAAATGTATGCAGTTTGGTAGCACGTATCTCCGTGATTTATCCTGCCTATGTTTCGTAATATTATTAATTGCAAAAAAATAGATCTCATATATATCATTATTTTTTAGTAAGGTTATCGATATAGATTACGTAGGCGCCGGCTTTAAACTGACCAAAAATAAACGGTGTATAACATGTTTTTTCATTTGTACATTACATTTATCAATGTCCGCTACGAATTTGATACATGATTTACATAAATTAATTGAAATTAATTTTAGGGCATAATACTAGGATTGCAATGTGTATGTTTCAATACAAATTGCAATTAAATTAATTCAGTTATTTATTTTTATCTCAGTATAAATAAAGCCTAGATTACTTTGGATATCAGGATTATATACTTGCAATTATCATTTTACTCTGAGCTTCTACGTCTGAGCAAATAATTAGGTATAATGTAAACAAGTGTAAATAGTGATGGAACTCTGATAAAGACATACTGTGATGCAGCTGGATCATTTCTATATATTTAAAAATCTAACAAATTTTGTTTTCTTCATTTCCTATGATAATTCTCCTAGAATGAGTATTTAGCCGAATGCTATATTTCAGGAAAAATGTAACTGTTTGAAGTACATAATGATAATTATTATTACGGGATTTTATCGCGTACCTTTTATTTATTTTGTTTCCCGACGTTTCGAACACGTTACAGCGTTCGTGGTCACGGGATGACTGAAGTACTGGAGTGTTTGAAGTAGTCACGCAGTAAAGCTCTCTCAAGTTTTACTGAGTGACTTTTTCGTAGGATGCACGTTTTCGAAGTTATATGCCAAAACCAACAAACGCTCACTTATCCAAAAAACCTCATTGGTTTTAAATTTACCTTTTTGAGAATTCCAATTTGTGATCCTGTAATTCAAAATAAAGCAGATAACTCCGCAAAAATGGACAATACAAGATCTGTCGGGTGAGCTAGTACTAAGTATTTAAATGTGTATTATTATTATTTTATTTAATTTACATTACTATTTAATTTAGTGTCTGGGTGTTATAAAGTATTCTATGTATGTATTTGCAAAAAAAAAAAGTATATAAGTAGTATTCTATCAGTTATCTGGTTCCCATAGTACAAGCTTTACTTAGTTTGGGGCTAGATGGCGCTGTGTGAAATGTCCAGCAATATTTATTTATTATTTGAACCGGCTGTTGTGATAAAGACTGTTGCAAAAAGCTGTTTCAGAATGTTAATTGCGCTGAGTTTCTCAAACCCATTCGTATTTACATTGGTATCAAAGTTGCCGGTGTTTAGATAGTTCTGTTTAGTGCAGCGAGTTTTGAACTAAAGTTGGTTGAATATCTTAGTAATGAGAAAATTACTGAACTAGACTTCGCACGGTTAATATGTATTCGTGTTCGCCATCTTATTTTTCAAAATGGCGGACACTGATGGACATGGCTTTTTAAGTATTTTTTTTAATAAAACTCATTTTAGGCACAAATTTGCGGGTTTGAAAAAAAAGACACCCTAATCGATAACAAATATCTACTCGTGATGATCATATTGATTTGACCGAATGATCATATTATTTGACGTAATGATCATTATAGACGCGCTAAAAACATTTGAATAATTATTTATTCTTGTGTATGTTAATGTTCAATCTGAACATAAGCATATAAACAACATCCATTTAAGTTATCAAAAGGTTTAAGTGACTGATAGTTGCATATTATAAATAACTCGTAGCATAAAATCAATTGCCAATTGTAATAAAAATAATAATGATGATTTCATGGCAATGTAAGGACTACGCCACACTGTTTTCTCAACATGTTTTCATTAACTTTAAACTCTTCATACTCCGTATTGTATAATAGTATGTATAACTAGTATACCAATGCTCGTAGGTGGCAATATCACGTTTCACAGTGTATGTAAGTACCCCTTTTGGTCAAAATTTATGTTTTTCATATAAACTTAGAAAATGCTATAGAAACTAAGACATTTACAGTTCTTTTTGAAAGTGCATACTTACGCGAACATTTTACAAAAATGCTCCATGTTGAAAAATAAACAAAAAAGTATTTTTATCGACACCCATGAATTTCCATAAATACAAAAATATTTTGATATTTTAATTTAATTTGTAGAAACTTTTATGATAAAATAATCATAAAAACCTTGAAAGCACATCAACCGTGCGTAACCCTTAAAAACAGAATTAACAATCCGTATCCTTAACCAGTTATCGGATTTTTTATAAAGTGACTATGCCTTTATAAGGATTAGCTCATCTTCAATAATAGTTAATTTACTATTCTCGGTTCTAGGAAAATAATGATGCTACTGTTTATCATTAAACGCTGTTTTTCCTATTTTAGTCATTCAGTCGTGATTATAGAATCGTTTTTACACGAACATATTTTATTACTGTACTTTAACTAACTAGCACACGATTACGCTGAGATAGGCTGGTTGCAAAGCCATCTCATAATGTCCCAGGTCACATGGTCACAGGTGCGTGTCATCCATTTTCGTCCGACCACACTAACGATGTTCTACGAACTACGACCACACTAACGATTAGCGATGGGCGAGTCGAGTTGGCTGATTCGAATAACTCGAATCAGAGTCTAAGCGAGTTGATTCGAATCAAGTTCATTCGCAACTCGAATCAACTCGCTTACCTATTCGCAACTCGAATCAACTCGCTTACCTACCTATCTACTAGAATGCGGATAACGAATGCGAATTATGCGAATGCGAGTGCACGCGAGGTCGCGAGTCAGCGATTCGCCAACTCGAAACCGAAACTCGACTCAAGAATAAGAATACGAATACGGTGCATTCGACTCGACTCGCCGCGCCCGCCGATCCGTTTGGCTGCTGCCGCGAAGCAGATCCCATCCGGTTGATGCGAGTCGAGTCAACTCGCGTTGCGATTCGAGTTAGCGGCCAAGTCAACTCGAGTTATCCGAGTTGGAATAAAATCAACTCGTAACATCGCTACTAACGATGTTCTACGAACTACGACCACACTGACGATGTTGTACGACCACACTGACGATATTGTACGACCACGCTGAATGTTCTCCGAGAAACAGGCTAGTGGTCTACCCCATTGTCGATGCTAAATTGTCGATTCTAAGTTTATGAAATATTATGATCAAGACTGTATCCCCAAGGTGCTGTAGACACTCTCTCAGTGGGTCTAAAGGCGCGTTCACACGCCCGCTTGCAAACAGATATTCAACAAGCACATTATCTTCTGTCGCGTTCGGTCTCCTTGAAATGAGAGTGACAGAGCTACTTCGTGCTCGCTCTGATCATATCCTCCTCCATGCATCGTTCTCCTCCTTTCTCTTCAGTTCTGAGGGTTGTGACCTCCTCCATGGAAAACATTTTCGCAAATGGTTCTTTTCCAGCCAGCCCGATCTCTTGCGGCTTCAATGGCATCATGATCTAGATGGAGAGAGACTTCCGAACCTGGTCGGACTATCGTGTTAATGTCTGATCATATCAATCTCGTTAAATTTCTGTTTGCACGCGAGCGTGTAAACGCGGTATCAAAACGATGGCGTAGGTTTCCTTTGTCGTGTTCGATCTCATTGAGATGATAGTGACAGAGCTATTTGCGTGGTCACTGAACTGTCATATTTGACAGTTTGAGACCGAGTTTTGTCTTTGATCGCTATCAAAGATAGACAAGATCAAAGACAATCAGGGGGTTGATCTTTTTAGTTATTTAAAATTCTTTGAAGATTCTAATCTCTAAAAAATAGTAAAATGTAGGACTAGAAGTTTCGTTGTCTGTATATACATACAGTATGAGGTAAATAGGCATGATGTCATCCCTACTTCTTGTTAAAACAAATGAGTAATTGCATACAATCTTACATTATCATGGCATGATCTTGTGGTTTTAATAATTTGAGTTTATATCATACGATTGAGTCTTTATAAAGATTGCCCGATACAAAGTCGTTAAGCCATGAAGCCATGATGTAGGCCTTAAGGTGGCCTAAAATTCCGTCACCAGATTTTACCATTAGCTCCACTATCCTATATTTATATGTCGGTGGCAGGGTCCTGGGCGTGCAGTCTGGATGGTCCGATATGGTCAAAAACAACAGCAAACTGATTTGTTGCACGCTTGATTACCTAACTTTCGATTTCAACTAGAATAATAACGGAAACGCGGTGAGTTCAACCCAAAGAGACAAAGCTACCCACAGAACACTAATACTCTCCAGGAGCGACCGCTCCGCTCTGAAGCCAGAACCAAAGTGGTCACGACGCTCGCCACCCGCCCGAGGGAAGCGAACTGTCAAACAACAAAACTGACATTTGCCCTCTGCCTACTTTGTGTCGACCACACCCAAGTGACAATGACAGTTGTCTACTTGACGTTTCCATTATTAGTCCACAGATGGCGTTGTTAACAGGATGTAGTGCAGAACGAAGTATGAAATCAATTAGCAGTCCTTTTTCTAGCTCCGTTTCCGACATATAAATATAAATTACCTATATATACCTATTACTTCCTATAGTATATAAAGTAGTTTTACCTTTGGATCGAAAGTCGAGGCACAAACTCACTCGGCCAACACGGCTCTTTCAAGTTTCTAATACGAGTAAGTACCTATACATTTTCATTGATATCTATTAATTTCCCTAACCTTGCAAATTTAGACAATTATGAAATCGTACACTTGACAAAACACGCATTTAGGTAAGTACTTATCAAATTGACGACACATCTACATTTTCTGATGATTATTATGGTAATATGAGGACGGATAATTTCGTGTCCTTATGTGAACCTATCATTATTTTCCTTTCATATATTGATGATTGCGAAATGGTTGTTTAGACATTTTAGACCGTCAATGGCCTCAATTTTGCGCTCATGGTATAGCTTGCAAAGTCGTTCGTAACTAGGTTATTGGGCGTTTTTCCACTAGCCGGCACGGCACCGGCACCAGCACCGGTACCGGCACCGGCGCCGGGCCGGTGCCGGGGAAGCAAAAATGTATGAAAGTGTACGGCTCGCCTTTCCACTTATCGTCGCCGGCACCGGTCCAGCGTTATGAGATTTTCATACATTTTTGCATCCCCGGCGCCGGTACCGGTGCTGGTGCCGGTGCCGTGCCGGCTAATGGAAAAACGGGCATTGACGCAGCGATTCGTTTCGTGTCGATTCGTGGATTAGAATCCGGGCCAGAATCAATGAATTTTTAATTTCAAAAAATTTTATAAGCTTTAACACTAGCTAAGGGAGTCTATATAAAGATGTATATATAAAAATAATGTCATATTTGGACATACCTACCTCTGCATATCGCATCTTTAAAATGATCATAAACGCATACCGCGCCTTCAGGATACAGACTTGATCACATTTCATTTTACCTATGCTAAAAATATAGTAGTCTATCTAGTTTTATCAACAACATTCACACAATTCTGTTTGCTTTTTGCATTCTCCTTAAACAACCATCGGTATTTTGAAAGGCAAGACTGCTTAAACATTTAATTATTGAATTTTTATGCACAATTTTCGCGTCCACTAGAGTGACACTGGGACGTTTTAATGGCCCTCATTAAGCAGTGCGTCCACCGCACCTATATTCCGTGTCTGTAATTGAATACTATGTACTGAGTATAGTTATTAGCCCATTGTTAATTGTGATTTGCTTTTTGGGACAGTGAACGGACAAGTGTGTAGCTGAGCTGAATCAACTGGTTCAATTTCGTAAGTTTGACTCTTTTGAATGAATGAATGAATAAAACACTTTATTATACTCAAATAAAAGTAGAGTACAACAACTGAATAAAGTCTAAATTAGCATAATGGGCGGCCTTATCAGAGAGAGATTTCTTAGAGGCAACTCTTTTGATTCTATAATAAAAATAAATACCATTTTGAAATTTTCTTATGACATCTGACTCAATATATTTGTAAAAGTATCTTATATTTTTCTGTTTATATCGTCAAACGCTGATTATTCACTGATCTGACCAGACCATATCATGGGCAGTGGGTGTTTTCCATATTATGAAATACAACCAATTGTCGGCCACATCATGAACTAATAAACTCTAAGATCTGCTCCTTGATTGTCTTTCTTTGATAGCGACCAAAATCGGTCTCAAACTCTCAAATATGACAGTTCAAGTGACCGCGCAAGTAGCTCAATCACTCTCATCTCAACGCGACGAAAGATACCTACGCGATCGTTTTGACAGTTTGAGACCAATTTGAGGTTTGAGACAAGTTAGACAATCGGCCTGCTTGTCTCACCACCTATACTTTTATATTTTTCTTTTTCTCATAAATACGAACAGTCATTCTTCTTCTTATAGTGCCTCTCCAGTTATTAAAGGTCGGCTGTTATCCTCTTAAACTCTTCCTTGTTTTGGGCTATTTTAAATCGGTCTTCAGCTTTTTGATGCCTGTCCACTGCCTTTTATTTCGCAGCCAGGATAGTTTTCTCCTACCAACAGATCTTTTGCCTTGTATCTTCCCCATCATGATGATTTGCAGCAGTTGATAAAGGTCATGTCGTACGAGTAGTCGTTCGAACAGTCATTAGAAATTAGAAAATAAAATAGATTACATTTATATGTTTTCGCTATTTATTGTATTTCCGAAGGCTCATAATTGATTATTTAATTAAGTGAACAAGCCTTCCCCATGTTGCTGCAGTTTTATCGTAGCAATTGTATTTGTCAATATAATTGCGTCATAATTTAAAAGAAGGCGGTCCGATAACTTTTATAGATCGTTTTGGATTGTACTCGCATTATTGTTGAAAAGAGAACAAGATGCCTGATGCATCAGTAATGATGCAGATAATTCGCCTGAGGATACTTTTTTAATGGCTCCACGTTTATCTAAGAAAGTATTGCACTTAAGAGGATTGCTCGTGACGTAGCTTGCTTAGACGTTGTTCACTTTCTTGATAGATCGTAGAAGTAAAGTGACGTTCAGAACAGTCACAGTTTGGATGGGTGATTGCAATTTTGAAGGTCTCCACACGAGAACTCGTTCACCTCAACGGTTGTCGGTTCTTTAGCAGATATGGCCAGACACTGGATGCTATCTTAGGATACTATCAGAATAATAATTTTAAAAGCCTATGGTAAAAAAACACTCTGTACACCACGGTTAGGCCAGATTCGAATCTTCAATCTTATCTCAGAATAAAAAATGGGAAATGTATAAAATACAGGATATCGCAGCCAAATCATTCTTCTTGAATTCGAAGTTTGCCAGAGCTCTGCGAGGAAGCGCTGCGGTGACAACTGGTGGACCAGTCTTGTCCATTGTGTTGTCGGCGCAGTGATTCCTCTTTGACGGGTCAGCAGCGCGAGTGTAACTCCTCTGGTGTCATAGGCGTCCATATTCTACGGTAACCGCTTACCATCAGGTGGGCCGTATGCTTGTCTGCTACCTTAGTTTAGAAATCCTTTTAACAAAAAATGTTCGTATATTATGAAAATTTTACAAAACCAGATAGTATCGACCAGAACTAGTTCGAATGAACGCTGATCTGGGTTTAGCCGTGTGGTATCGGATATAAGGATTAGGCTAAGCTGTAACACATAGCTTCACAATAAGGCTAGTACAAAACAACAGCAGTGGTTTTTTGTTACCATCCCTTTAATCTACACCAAATAGTTCTTTATAACTCAACTAGCAGCGCACTCGCGGCGTTGCCCCCGTAGTGATGGTATATGGTGATGATGATGATGATGAAAAGTAGCCTATAACCTTCCTCAAGAGTTAAGCTCAAATGCAGAAAGAATTTTTCAAATCCGACTCGTAGTTCCTGAGATTAGCGCGTTCAAACAAACAACTCTTCCGCTTTATATAATTACTAGATGGCGCTACAGGTAAAATTATAACGCGATATCGTTGCGTTTTGTCCAATGCGCCGGGCGGCCGGTTCGTCTCTATCGCAAACAACAAAAGCAAAGGACAAATTCCTTTAAAATAAATTGTTTACTTTTATTCCTATTTTTGAAGAGCTACTTATAATGCCCTAATTTATTTAAGTATAGACGATACCAATAATAATAAAGCGGAAGAGTTTGTTTTTTTTTTGTTTGTTTGAAGTCGCAGAACTACCAGTCGGATTTTAAATAGTAGATTGTTGCACGAGGGTTGAAAGTAACCTATTGCGGCACGAGATGGTTTGGCGCCTGAGCGTAGCGAGGGCGCTAATAGTTCGAGTGCCGTAATAGGTATTTCACCCGAGGTAAACACTCTGCTTTTCATTTCGAATATTAGGAAAGTAAATAAAAACCTGATTAGCTCATTTTATAAAAATCTCTGCTCTCGATCGACAAAACAGATAAAAATTGAATTGGTGCTTTAAAAAAAATACTGGCTGAAATACTTGCCACTGAAAAAAAAAAAGGCGCCCACCTTTTTTTTTCAGCCAGTATTTTTTGTCATTGAAGATGGTAAATATTTCAAGCTCAAAATCTTGTTTAAATAATAATAATTTAGTGAAAAGTAATTATTAATAACAATACTCATGTAATAAATTGTTGAAAATATTTTTTACAGCAATTCTCAATAAAAAGGTAAAATAGAAATGTCAAATATTACTTTTGTTGTGTAAAAAGTTTCAACATGACTCAATAGAAATGTCAAAATAGAATGATTTTTTTTTAATTTGACAGCAGGGAAAATTGCTTCCCAGGGCGGAAAAGTGCTACTTTCATCCCTCTGTTCAGGTAACTTCAAGCGTACTTTCCGTGTATGAGAAATGAAAAAAATATTTCTGCATTTGATAGCTTAATTCTCGAGGAAGGCTTTATTCTACTTTTTTTTACTTTCTAATAGCATCTTGCAACCTGTCAGGTATGGAATGTTAACTTCAGTAAAATGTGGGCATGTACCAAATAT
The DNA here is from genome assembly GCA_958496255.1 of Camptogramma bilineatum. Taxonomy (NCBI): domain Eukaryota; kingdom Metazoa; phylum Arthropoda; class Insecta; order Lepidoptera; family Geometridae; genus Camptogramma; species Camptogramma bilineatum. Next base: position 15,666,928 of record OY292453.1, read on the forward strand.
GTATTTGGACATAGGTACCTTATCTTCAAAGGATCTAAAAAATATTAAAGACCTGAATGAGTTTGTCTGTCTGGATCTTTGGAACAAAGTCGATATCATGGTTATTTTTTTCATTTTTAAGAGAGGGACTGATGATGAAGATTTTAGGAAACCAGTCTAATTCGAAATTTTCCATAATTTTCGCAAATTCTTCGATAAAATTCATTGAATTTTGTTCCTAATCTAATTGACATTGTAAAATTGTTATCAAAATGTCGGCGTTTTCATTCCTTGATGTGAAATTATCTTAAACTTCGGGAATCGGTTATCTTTTATTTATGACCGAGCTTAAATAATTTTATAACGCGAAAAAGCAATTTTAAACTCTACTCCCTTGTAATAAAAGCCAGAGTGTGGCTATTGAAGTGTGATAGGTTTGACTTTGGTGTTCAATTTTAGTTGTTTATTTTAGCGTCGGATGTTATTATCGATAAAGTAAGTTTAATGAGTTCTGCACAAACATTGACTGTAAATGTTTTAATTAAAACATAAAAATATTCAGACCAGATTTGGTGGAAATCTCGTTTTGTGATGATATACAGGGTGTGCCAGAAAACAGTGTCTAGAAAGGTTTCATAGATGGCTGTTCGAAGTAGGTACTTCTTCTTCTTCTTTCGGAGCAAGTGGCCAACTCTGGTGATGGAGTTTTTAGGCCGCCTAGAGGCCTCCGCCATGGCTTAACGACTTAAAAGCCGGGACCGACAATTAACATAACGAAGTAGGTAAGTACTCAAATCAAGTTATTTAATTTTTTTCTTATATTAACTTTTTTCTAAATCAAACTATCTCTGCATTTGTTTTTGAATTATTTTGTTTCTTGGGTAAGTAAAGTACTAAGTGATCCTATTTGAAGCATGTTTTTTTTTTCATTACAAAAGTGGGACATAATATACCCCTCCTTCAAGTATGTGTCCCATATTTGTCACCACCGATCAGTGGCGGATTATCCCTAAGGCAAACTAGGCAACTGCCTAGGGGCGCGAGGTTACAGAGGGGCGCGCAAAGAAGTTTTTAAGAAAAAAAATATATAAGTAGGTAGGTACTTAGTTGCATAGTTACAAAGCGCCAGGTAGGTAGGTACTTCCATAGCGCTTCCGAAGTGCGTACCGTCTTCTTGATTACTCTGGGCGCGGACAGGGCGCCAGCGAACAGCGTCGCGCCCGCGCCCCGTCTCTTCTGTATGTTTTGCGTCGCGACGCTTCTATACATTTTGTATGAAAGGGACGCGGAAGAGACAAATGTCCGCGCCCCGTCTGCGTCTTACGTTTTTTCTGTGTTTCCATTCCAGCGCCCTACGTCACGCGATTCGATTTAAATAAGACAGAAAATTTACGATATTGGAGGTGCGGGCCGCGGGGTCGCCCTGTATGGTGGCGGTCGGGGCGGCGCGGCGGCGGCGCGGAGGGCGCGGGTCGGTCGTGAGCCGTGCGACAGGGATGATAAACGCGTCGCGATCATAGACGTACGATCTGGCGATTTTTTTGATTGATCTTCCAGCGGATCGATTGAATTTAATCAGATATCGCTGGATAGAAATAAACCGACAAGCACTGAGCCTTTTCTTTGAGCACCGCAAACAAAATCAAGTGTCACCATGTTGCAATTGTCTTAAAAAAAATCTGCTCGCTTCGCTCGCATTTAACTTCATAATTAAGTATGTTGCGAATAAGGTGAGTTATGTCTGACCACAGATTGAGAACCAACAAGCATCGAGCCTTATCTTTGATCACCGCAAACAAAATCAAATGCCATAATATGTTACATTTATCTTTAAAAAAATCTGCTCGCTTCGCTCGCATTTAACTTCATAAGTAGGTATGTTGCGAATAAGGTGAGTTATGTCTGACCACAGATTGAGAACCAACAAGCATCGAGCCTTATCTTTGATCACCGCAAACAAAATCAAATGCCATAATATGTTACATTTATCTTTAAAAAAATTTGCTTGCTTCGCTCGCATTTAACTTCATATTGTAAGTAGATATACTGTGAGTTATGTCTGACCACAGAATAAGAACCGACAAAGAACTTATTAGACATTCTAGAGCAGTGGTCGTCAAAGTGCGGCCCGCGGGCCGCATGCGGCCCGCGGGCGATATTTGTGCGGCCCGCGGACGATATTGGCCCGCGACCAAGCAAACAATTTCAGTAGATAATGATTCTACCACGTTAGAGGAGAACATGTTGTGCCGACACCCAACCTAGTGGGAAAAAGGCAAGGATATAATGATGATGAATGATGCTACCTACGTTACTACAATAATAATTGTAATTGAATTAAAAACTTCGAGATAAGGAAGCTTGCTTTGTTTGCTTGTTTTGGAGCTCGCTTTGCTCGCATTTTAGTTTCATGAGTTGAGTAGGTATAATGAGAGCAAAGTGATTTATGTCTGACCACAAAATAGGAACCGACAAGCAGCGAGCCTTTCTATGAGCACCGCAAACAAATTCAAGTGTCAGATGTTGTAGTTGTCTTAAAAAATTTGACACGCTTCGCTCGCATTTATCTTCATAAGTAAGGTATATTGCGAATAAAGTGAGTTAAGTCTAACCACAGAATAAGAACCGATAAGCAGCGAGTTTGTTCTTTGATCATCGCAAACAAAATCGAGTGTCACAATATTGCATTTGTCTAACAAAATTCGGCTCGCTTCGCTCGCATATAACTTTATGAGGAAGATACTTTGCGAGAAAAGTTAGTAAAGTCTAAGTAAAGTATAAGAACCTATAAGCAGTGAGTTTTTTCTTTGATCACCGCAAACAAAATCAAGTGTCACAATATGTTGCATTTGTCTTAAAAAATTCGGCTCGCTTCGCTCGCATTTAACTTCTAGTAAAGTATAAAAACCTATAAGCAGCGAGTTTTTTCTTTGACCACCGCAAACAAAATCAGGTGTCACATGTTGCATTTGTCCTAAAAAATTCGGCTCGCTTCGCTCGCATTTAACTTCATGAGTAAGATATATATTGCGAAAAAAGTGAGTAGTCTAACCACAGAATAAGAACCTATAAGCAGTGAGTTTTTTCTTTGATCACCGCAAACAAAATAAAGTGTCACAATATGTTGCATTTGTCTTACAAAATTTGGCTCGCTTCGCTCGCATTTAACTTCATGAGTAAGTTATATATTGCGAGTAAAATGAGTGGTCTAACCACAGAATAAGAACCGATAAACAGCGAGTTTTTTCTTTGATCACCGCAAAAAAAAATAAGGTGTCACATATTGCATTTGACTTGCAGAAATTCGGCTCGCTTCGCTCGCTTGGCTTAGAGCTCTATTCGCTCGCATTATAACTTCATGAGTAGGTATATCACGACGAGCAAAGTGAGTTATGTCAGACCATAGAATAGAAATTAATAAGCTGCGAGTATTTGAGCACCGCAAAATTATGCTAAGTTTCAAGTTCGTTAGTAGGTAGTTAAGTAGGTACCTACTAGGATTTTACCCCATATGTATAGAAATTTCGAAAAATCGTCAAATAAATAATTCAAGAATGTGCGGCCCGCAGTGATACCTCACATTGTCCTATGCGGCCCTTGGCCAGAAAAGTGTGACGACCACTGTTCTAGAGCCATTGCAAATGTCTCCTTAGGTGGTCAGAGCAGAGCTAGGTACCCCCTTGGGTAGTCAGAGGCTTGTCCAAATATGGTATTTGATGGTTTGTTATCAAAGGGGCGCCAGGAGGAGATTGCCTAGGGCGCTCTTGAAGCTTAATCCGCCCCTGCCACCGATAGTGTAAAAAAATAGCATCTCGATAACTACACTTCTTCCAACGGATCTTGGCATTCGTGAAGCTAGCCGTTTCGATGCGCAGTGTAACTTTTTCAAACAAAATTTTCTACTGCGCAGCGAAAAGCCTAACTTCACGAATGCCTAGATCCATTGTGTGTGACAATGTACTTACATTTGCAGAATATACTAGTACCTAGTACGAGTATATGGGATCATTAATAAAACCTTGAAGGCCTTACTTATAAACTTGAACATTGGTTAAATAATGCTCAAGATTCGCCCTGTTTCTATTTGACACTATCTAAAGGTGGAATCAGACGTTTCAGTGTGAAAGATCACTCGAATGAATGCTGGGGTTTTCTATGACACTTTTCTGTCATTTTATGTTCAGAAGTGTCACTTTGAGTGAAATATGCAAAATGAACGACGGAAATGAACAAAAACTGAACCGTCTGGTTCGACCTTAACAAAAAAGTATGGCAATTGTTGAAACGGTATTTCAATTTTAACAGAATTTTATAAGAAGAGGGGTAAAAGATTAACTTTCATTTATTTTCTGGGACACCCAGTGTTTTTATGGTGGTCCGAACGACCCTTACAAATCGTTTATTTTCACCGCTGAGAGGGAATAAAATCCTTTCCAATGGATTTCGGAGGATTATTCCTAAAATAATTTCGGCAAGGACAGCTTTATTTGCACTTCCATCAGCTTTTGAAAGCGAAATTGATTTCTGATTAGACGTAATAAAAATGAAAGAATTCTCATAAAAACTAGCTGCCTGCCACAACTTCGCCTGCGTTATATAGTCTATGTTCATTTGAGCCGTGTTGGCCGAGGGGGATACTACCTCTACTTTCGATTCGAAGGTCGTGGGTCCAAACCTTAGCCGTGCATCAATGGATTTTTCGTTTCGAAAAATTTATATGCGCATTAACACGAGCTCTAAACGGTGAAGGAAACATCGTGAGGAAACCCGCGGCTTAGTCAGCCCCATACGTATTGACCATGTCTTTCCCGTGGATATGGCCGGTTAAGCTGAGAGGATGGTGTAGGTGCTGGGCAAGCCTACTCCATGTCAAACAATGTCCCAGGCAGGCACGCAGTGTTCCGTTAAGTGTAAGCAAAGATTGCCTCCCGACACTGTATAAATCATCTAGTAAAGATGTAAAGGCCTAACTTTTATTATCTATTCTATTCTATGAGACTAGAGAGCAGTGATATTAAATACTTTGTGTTATTACTAGTAGTTCGCCCCGAACTGAGATCTCGCGCACCGTTGTGTTGATAGCCTAGATTTGGACTTGTTTCTGACTACCCCTATACCTACGTTAAGTGCTCCTTCTAGTGTTTACCACACAATGATATCTAATGCGCTACCTCAGTATGGTAAAGATTATAGGCATGCATGCAATACATTAAGTCGTGTCGTGTTTATATTCAATAGTTGACCCCGCGAACTTCGTACCGCGCCTCAGGGAAGGCCTCTTAGTTCGAGAAATTATTAAAATAGCAGTTCAATACAAAATGTATGAGAAAATCAATTCCCTTCCCCTCCCCTCCCCCTCCCCTCCCCCTCCCCCTCCCCTCCCCTCCCCCCAACCCCCTCCCCTCCCCCATCCCTCCCCCCCCTCCCCCTCCCCTCCGCCTCCCCTCCCCCTCCCCTCCCCCTCCCCTCCCCCTCCCCGTCTCTCTCTCTCCCCTCCCCTCCCCCCTCCCCCTGCCCCTCCCCTTCCCCACCCCCTCCCCCTCCCCCTACCCCTCCCCGTCCCCCTCCGTCTCCCTCTATAATTTTGGTACATGCCCAGCCCACTATTTGCAGGAGTTAGCATTTGCATACGTGACAGGTTGCAAGCCCATCGCCGCTATTAGAACGTTAACTGGTTTCCTCACGATGTTTTCTTTCACCGTTTAGAGCTCGTGTTAATGCGCATTAAAATTTTTCTAATCGAAAAATCCATTGATGAGCACGGCCAGGGTTCGAACTTACGACCTATGAATCGAAAATCGAGCACTCTTCCACTCGGCCAACACGGCTTTTATTTTCAATCTCAAGAAAAAATATCAAGAAGCAACTAAAATCATTGCAAACCAAACCACAACGATGCCACACTCCTTGTCTGTTAACCAGACCTACGAATACATCGAAACTCTATGAAACGGGAGCTCTTTCCATACATCCGTTAATTGGTTTTCATCATTTTTATTTTTCTCTGTATTTCAAAAACTATAGAACCTAGAAGAAAACTAAAAACCATTTTGGAATGTATAAATTGAGTACTTTCATATGACACCCCACTCAATATATTTGGGTACCTTTGAAAAAAATTTACCCCCTTGGGAACCCCATATCTTTACAACCCCTTCATCGATTACGCTCATACGCTCCACAGCAAATTTCCATAGCACAACCTATTGACCTTTCAAGTTTCATACAGATTGGATAAGCGGTTCGATAGTTATGCGAGAACATAAAAATGAAACATACAAACATACAAAGCAAAATCGCCTAACTTGCCACTAAGATCTTCGTTCGCTTCGCTCGCTCGATCGATAATTTGCTTTTCTTAAAAACGACATTGATATTTTATTTGTTTGCGATAAAGTTGAAATTGTGAGTAATTAGCATTTCCAAATTACTTTTCGTCAATCGTTTTTGTAATTTTATGCGATTGCTTTCGATGTTTTCCAAAACGTAATCTGGTTTTACTGTACGTTATTATAAATAGGGCAATGACTTGCTTCTCCAGTTTTAGGGTTCTCCAAACACTCGTTTAATATTTGGGACTCAACAAAGCGTGTTTCCATCAAGCCGATGCCGAATTTATGTTCCACTAATCAGAATACCATTAATTTCGCTCCGGATGTTTACGTCTAAAAGAACCTTTTACACTTGACTTGTTTACGCAGTATCGTAAAACAATCAACTGTTAACTCAAAACAAAAAGTTGATTGATACGAAAATAAAACTGTCTAAACAAAAACGTAGTGTCTTTAATGAAGCAGAAATTATATTATAATGATAAAAAGAGCGATTATTGTGAGTTTGTGTGTGTCCTTTCAATGTGAAAAAACTTTTTATTCTAGAATGTAGATGGTAAATGGTAAATAAAATAAATGGTACATAAATATGTCCATCTAGAATCTTAGGCAGGATAATAATTAAGCCGGATAAAGTCGAAGTAGGATAGTTTAATGTAACAGTGGAAAAATTATTAATAAACAGTACACTATACATCAGTTCTCTGTCCTTATTAATTGGTTCGACACGTATTACAAAACATTACCTTTATTCGCAGTCGAGTAAAAATACAAGAATGTAGCCATGTGATATTAAAAATGTTTATTTAAGTAACTTTATCTGACAAACAGATCAAGCCATTGCAGGCTATATGATAATAAGGCTAGATGATACTAGCAATATTACGTGTAAGTTTGTGTGTCATTCTGTATGTTTGTTACTATACTTTGAAATGGCTAAAAGATTTGAATATAAAATAATGAACATAGCTTACACCCTGGATTTACAGTCTACTTTGTATTGAGTGTGGATGAGAGGAAATCTATCAGTTCTCGAGATGTGACAGACTTGAGAAAAAGACACAAAAATCATCAAGATTACTAAATATCATCCGCGTAAAATGACTTTGACTTCAACATTTGCAATTACAAACATACTTAAAATCACTCTTCTTTCTGGGGTAGGCAGCACCAATGATTTTTTAATCATCATCATTATCATCAGCCCTTCTCTTCCCACTGCTGGTCATAGGCCTCTCTTCGCTTTTGCCACTCGCTTCCTATCCTGCGATTATATTGGTTTTTAAATAATATTTTTAAAACTTACTCTATTGTTTAAAATATTTGTCAATTTAGGACGTCTTTAAAAATTGTTTTTTTTCTTGTCACTCTTATAACAGCGAAAAAAGACGGAAAAAGATTAAGCAGCTATAACAGCCTTAGGAAGCTTGTAAGTCTAATATGGGGTTAACGTCTAAACGCGGGCAATACCACAGGACGTAACTACTACGATATATTTTCGATATAGAGTTTTTATCTCTGTTTATTTCTGTAACACCATACGTTTCTTGTTACCTTGCTAGTTTAATTTTCATTTTATTTCTTAGCGGAGTTTACTACCTAATTAATGCAAGTTCCAGCAGGTGCAGTTGTACATACTTTGGCTCTTTGAACAGTGAATTTATAAGCAATTTTGTTTAAATGTAAATGAGTAAAAAAGGACAAGGATAAATGAATCCAACTTTTTACCGGATGCGTAGATATTTCTGTAATTATCTGCACATAATAATGTTTTATCTAATTTATGTAGGTAAATATATTACAGAACTTAAATAAAAATAACTTTACCAATCCGTCAATTTGTAACCAGTGTGCAAGCACCTTCGAAACGAGCAAACGTCAAACACAAAATTTATTTTTAAAAAGTATTCGTAATTTATTGTACGAATTGTTCAAAAAAGTTGGGTCTTCGCAATTTGCAAGTATTATGCATTGCCTGTTCCGATTTACGATGCTGATTTTATTTTATTTTTTACCATTGTGTTGCCAAATTAGCTGGAAAGGATTTGCACGGGATTGTTGAGCCACATCCCCATTAGAGACACGAGGTTTCAACCGATGTGGTCAAAACTTGATCACGTATATCATAGAGGCTTTTCAAATGTACCGTGCCATTGGGTACCTAACGGCCGTGAGGGAGCGGCCGTCACCTAATTACCATTCAATTTAAATGCATTATTTTGACCTAATTACCTAATGATAATTTTAAAATGAACTAATTAAATTTTCTAGACTGTATACTTAATCCTTATACAAATACACTGATAAATACCTAGATAGCCTAAAAGGCAGGCGTAATATATGTAGGTAATTCAGGTGCTACGAAATTATTTTTGTTTTTTACATTTTTAAGATACCATTTGTAATCCTATTCTACTTAATATTAGAAATGCGAAAGTTTGTGAGGATGTATGGATGTCTGGAGGTCAGAATATATATGTTTTATAAGGATGTTTGACAGATAGCAAGCTCGTCAATGCCTGTATACGAAAGCTAACTGGTTACTAGCAGTTTTACCTATTCACGTCGAATTTATATCCAACATTATCACGCGGCTCCGTGCATTGAAGGGCACATTAAATTGTCGAGTCAATAAGACATGACATTTCACCAGAGTTCATACAAACATACATACGCTGACGGCCGTCCGTTAACGGCCGCTGACCAAGCCTATAGACGAAAACGAACTAATAGGATGCGTTCCCACGAATTTTAATTTAAAAGATCGGTTTATGCCCCTATTGTATTCGATGGGTGGGTCGGTAATAAAGTACGGTTGGATAATCACCAGCATTTGTATCGATCGATTGATATTGATCTGTGTTGATTGTTGATTTTTTATTGAGCAGTGGTTACTATAAGTACATGGAATGTAGTTGTCTAATCTTTATGAGGAGTTATCGGGTGTAACTCTTTTGATACGAAAGAAGAGTTCAAATCTTTAAATTGCTGGATTTTTTGTAGAGCCTGGTGTGAATAAACCTTAAAGTATGAGCCGTGTTGATCTAGTGGAAAAGTGCCTGGACTTTCAGCAATGGATTTTTCGATTCGCGTAAAAATCGTAGATTTGCAGTGTACATAAATAGTGATGGGCCATGAATATGCAATCAAAAAATTCGAATTTAGAACATTAATTCGGTATCGTTCAAAACGTATTCAATCAATCGAGTAGGCTTAACATCAATAATGATTGCCGGATTGATTCGAGAATGAATGGTGATTCATTAAACCGTTAATTTTTGTACAGTCGAGTCATGTTTTGTCAAAAACTGTAATAAAATATAAATAGAAATTATTATATTGCAAGGAGCGTTATCTATTAGATTAAATTTAAATGGCGGTTTTAGGTTACATAAATTTCATTTTATTGTGAGGATTAACGAGTATTTTATCTTTACGTTAGCTAGTAGCTTTGCCTGCTCAGATAAAAGTATGCATTAAAATGAAAGTTATGCAACTAAAATTAGATTATACGCAGATGGAAATACATTAAAATTTATATAACAAAGTATACATTTACACTTTACTATAAATAATAATTTAATTTGTTTTTAATGTTAAAGTACTAAACTTTTTACATCAGAGCGAATTTCTGTTCGTTGCATTATAATGATGTAATATTTTTTAATACCTCTAAGTCGCTTTATGTTTTTTTAATTTCATATTTTCCGTAATAACTTTTCAGTTTCGTTGAAAATAGTTATTATTAGGTAAAAATTCAAGTTAGTTAATTATTTATTGGTATTATTTGTAGACCATTTGCTAGGTTTGGTTTAATCCATACCGTGATCTACTCGGATGAATCTGTAATTCACACATTAGCATGAACTATAGACGGCTAACGACCGCCATACACGTTCCAATCGGCATGATCATACAAAATAGATTTTTCGTCCAATCGAACGGTCATGCCGATCCACGTCCACACACAATCCATTCGGCTAGATCAAACTGGTAGTATCCAATCGATTGGACCATATAATTGATCGTCGGTGACCGGCATACGGCAATCATTTTAAGGAAACATTCTAATATGCAATCAAGTGAAAATTGTATAAATACTTTATTTTAACTACTTACAGAATATGGTATACGCTACATACCTAGATGCCCTTCCTGAGATATCTTGAAATACCCTTTCTCAAAATGTCAACCATGCCAAAAAATTCTCTTTCTGTTCTCAAAGCCGTACAATATCCATTCTTTTCACTGACTATATACTTATAAATTATTATAGCCATAGCCATAACCCATCCCTACTAGCATGATATCATTTCAACTTTAATGCATATTAATTCGGATATTCTTAAATTATTATTGCCTTAGCCCATCTCTAGTGGCATGACAGGCTGTCCGGCCGAATAAACCGCCTATTGTCCCGCTAATTGTTCGATCGATTTGTGAACTGAACTATGGCCGCTGCGGGACATTTGTCCCAACTCTATTCGTGCATATGCGTAGCGGTGAGCGGTAGCGGACTGAAATACAATAAACTAGACGAGTATTTGTAGTACATGTTATAAAATCAATAGCTGGAAGCATGATCGTCATGAGAACATCTCGAGATATTTAGCTGACTTTTGTTTGTTTTCGTAATTGATAGGTTATGGGCCTCAATTCCTCTATTTTACAACGTCAACCATTCAAGTATCATTGCCGCTGCGTTTTGTTTCCTTCTCCAAAGTGTTCTCCTTTTCTCTCTCTTCGGCTATAAACTTAATCCAGTTTGGTCGAATCTAGACTAAAACGTTCACATTTAAATTAGTGAGATGTCCATTCAGTTTGTGAATAACATACATATACCGCTTCTCTTATCGCTACGCTTTTGAATGCATACGACCGTGAGTCTAATGGCCCGATACGTTTTTTAAACCTTTTATAAGGTCCCCATTGTTAATTTGGGATTCATTAGTAGTATTTTGAATCGAACTCGGATGTTATGGTTTGTCGTGGCACAGAATATAGAATAGAAGGTATTAAATTACATCACTTTCACATTTTTTTGTAATATTTTAATTTTACCATCGGTACATCGTAACTTACGTACTACTAGCTTCTGCCCGTGGCTTCGCTCGCGTGGTACCCAGATAAAAAGTAGCCTATGTCTTTTTCCGGGTCATTACGGGTAGCTAATTTTTTGAGGAGGGTTATAGGCTATTCAACATCACGAAAAGACCAGTAGAAGCGTGCAAAATGAAAGAAAGCCAAAGAAAACGCTTGGTTTTGCAAACCGGGAATACAATTACACCGCTAAATGACAACGAATCATACAAATACTTAGGATACTATCAGTCTAAACTAATTCTATACAAAGAAACAAAAAATAAACTAATTTCAAATTTTAAACAGAATAAATTCAATTTTAAAGACACAGCTCTGCGCCAAAAACTTAACTACGGCTATAAATTCCTATGCAATACCTATTTTAACCTCTCCTTTGGAATCATTAGTTGGACAAAGAAAGAACTGAAAGACCTGCAACGGATTATCAACGTTTCTATGACAAAGAACCGAAAACACCATCCACGATCATGCGTTCAACGACAGATCTTACCACGGTCCGAGGGAGGCAGAGGAATTATTGATATAACAAATCTACAGAACAAACAGATAGCATCAGTAAGGGTATATTTCCAGTCAAAAGTATAATCATCAGCACTCCATAAATTAATTGTTCAAAATGATAGTAAACTAACTCCACTTAACCTAAAAGACCCAACAAAACAAAAGAACGAAGAACTAACAGACAGACAGACATTAATTAACGAATGGACCCTTAAATCTCTACATGGTCGACATCGCCATAATCTGAGCCAGCCTAACGTCGACAAAGATGCGTCGAACGAGTGGCTCAGACTTGGGGAACTCTTCCCAGAGACTGAGGGTTTCATGGTTGCTATTCAAGATCAAGTCATTGAGACCCGCAATTATCAGAAATACATCATGAAAATCCGTAACCTAACAACTGACTTGTGCCGTAGATGCAACAGCTCATCGGAAACTATTCAACATATAACAGGAGCCTGTAAAATGATAGCACAAACGGATTACAAGTTTAGACATGATCAAGTTGCAAATATTATACACCAGCGATTAGCTGAAAAATATAATCTCGTTGAAGCATCTACACACCACGACCTACACCATATTATAAGTACAATCCCGAAACCATTCTAGAAAACTCGACGCATAAATTATATTTTGACAGAGCCATCCTAACTGACAAAACAATACACTACAATAGACCAGATTTAACCCTAATAGATAAGACGAACAAAACTGCACTACTCATAGACATAGCCGTGCCTAACACACACAACATATAAAGTACCATATCTGAGAAAATTTCGAAGTACGTGGATTTAAAAGATGAAATAATTCGCATGTGGAGGTTAGAGAAAGTCTCAATTATCCCGATCGTGTTATCCTCTACAGGCGTCATACCTATTCAACTTTTTCAATCTCTTACTTTATTAGGGTTACCAAAACATACATTTGTTCTCCTCCAAAAAGCTGTAGTTCTCAATACTTGTAGAATTGTTCGAAAATTTTTACAGGCTGAATCTCGTACAGAAAGGGATTTAACCAATTTAACCGCGCATACTGATGTGCACTTGGCTTAGGCCCGTGCACAACAGCTATTAACCGACTCCCGTGAGTCGAGCAGATCAGATCACATAATAATAATAATAATAATTTAAATAATAATTTTACAGAAAGTCTGTCTGTATCAAATGATAGTATTTAAAGAGAGGAAGGAAATGTAAGATGTTGTAAAACTGTGAGACTTTTAGTGCCTGTAATTTCAAAATGTTTCATGATCAAAGACATGTTGTTATACAATAAATTTTGTAATATAATAAATGTGTAGGATGTAATATATTAAGCTCAGTTGTGTTGTATTTCATTATACGATTTTTGTACTTCCGTGTGAACATTTTATTGCACTTTAATTTAGGTAAAGAAATATGAATTTGCACTTCAGTTATTTTTGCAAAGTCAGTGAAATTTTGTGGAAATCACACTAATATTATAAATTCGAAAGTTTGGATGGATGGATGTATGTTTGTTCCTCTATAACTCGACAACCACTGAACCGATTTGGCTGAAATTTGAAATATAGCTAGATAATGACCGGGAATAGTAGTAACTTTTTATACGGGTACCACGAGTGTGAGTGACACTAGGCAAGATTTGGTGATGGCAGGTGGAGTAAGGCCTTAACAGAATGGTGGCCCCGGGGATTTACTAGACCTCTTGGCAGACCACCTGCCAGATGGATGGACGATATAGTTGCCGTACAGGGTAAGACCTGGATGCAAAAGGCCCAGAATTGAACGTTTTGGCGGGTAGGGAAGGAGGCTTATGCCCAGCAGTGGGTCGTTAAAAGCTGATGATGATGATGATGATGACCACGAGTGTGAAGCCGCGGGCGGAAGCTCGTAATTTCATAAAACGTCACTTACTAAAAATAACAAATTTGAAATTGCGAATGTTTTAAATACACTACGTCTTATTTTAAGGAAAATAGTACAAGAATACATTACAGATAAACAATTTTTGTATCGCAAACTTAATACACCCCCAATTCCGTATAGACCAGGAGCCCAGGGTTAGCATCCGTACAAGCTCGGGTCTCGTTTTTATATTATAATATTGTTTGAATGAAATGGATGTAAATCAGATTTTCAACTCAAAAATTCGACTGAAGGAATGGTTTAATTTAGGGATTTAGTGTCGTAGTGAAAAATACTCGGACTAGCTCCCCTACATTGACAATACTTACATTTTTTATCGTTGGTCGTCACTTACTTAATATTTTTTCGCACATTTTGGTTACTTACATTGGTCGCTTTGAAAGCTGGAAATTACGCGATGAATTACTTATTCAATAAACATGCTTCCTGATCAGAAAGTCTAATTTCCAAAATGCCTAGGAAGTAAAATGCCTAAAGTATAAAATGAACTATAACTGCGTTTAAGAAAGTTAAAAAATAATTGTATAGCCGCTATTTTAGACCCTAGCTCTTGCTCTACCTTTGCCGTTCTGGCGGCCCCGTATACGGTGATGTTATTCAAATGAGCTCCTAATCTAGTTTCTGGTGATACTTCACTCTATATAAGAACTGGATAGAGTGGTGTACACTGAGCCGTATAAAAAGTACTGTAAATTACAATGCTTTACATATTTTATACTTTCTCAGTGGGAAACTGGCCAATGGTACGCCATGGTATTTAATCTGTGGTCTAACTCAGTTTCTTAAAACTTCATTTTTTTCATTTTTTTATGCGAAACATGAGCTTATTTAGTTGAGGTTATGCGGTCCAAATTTGGAGTAGCTTAATTGAGATAGGTAACCTTATTTATCCGAGGCACACCAACTAAAGACCACGGTACACCAGTGTGCCGCGGCACACCCTTTGCAGAACACTGTCTAACTTATGGATGTTTGCAGGTGTTGAGGCATCACCTGGGCTTAGATTAGAGTCGATTCAAATATTAATTTGATTTATTTTTTTCGCATAACTGACAACTAGTAACAAATGAGACAGAGCAAAACAATCGAGTGCTATTTGGCTTCGCAGGGCACGATAAATTGTCGCTCCTTATAAAGATATTAAAGTATGACCCCCGGGGTTGCTAGCTTATTGAAAGAAACTTTTAGAAATTCGTAAAATGCGAGACAGCTATATAGCTATATAGCGTTAGATCAGTAGAGAGGTATCCATAATTTTTGATGCTACTATAACGTCAAAAGTACCTTAAACCGGCGAGCTTTAAATGTGATGAGAGTGAATGAGGCGAAAGAGGTGTGTCAGGATCGTAGCAAGTGGAAATCCGTGGTCTCTGCTTACCACTGTGGGAAAGAGGCGTGATGTTACGTGTGTATGTACTAGAAATAATGTAAAATCTGAAGTGGAGTTCCTACGATTTCAAACAAGGTAAATGACAGTAGTTGACCCCAAGTACTTCTTGGCGCGGGACATACAGAAAAGACGTAGGACGAGGACTCGTCGCAGACACATGTCTCTTCCGCGTCCCTTTCATAGAAAATGTATAGAAGCGTCGCGCCGCAAAACATACAGAAGAGACGGGGTGCCGTCACATTTTGTATGAAAGGCACGCGGAAGAGACAAATGTCTGCGCCCCATCTCTTCTATCTGGCCTGCGCCTTACTGGACTTCTGGCAACTGCACAAACACAACTAAAATCCTCTCATCCAACGAACATTAAATCTCTTTGACACATTTTAGTAGCATTAAAATACGATTGTCCCAGACATTTTTTTGTGTGTCGCGACAGTAAGTATTCCAAGGTCGAATTATCTTTGTTTTCAGTGTGTCGCTGGCATTTGCGATATGCAAATATGCAGAGGAAATAGTTGGGCACTAGTATAGTTGAAGATTAAAATACGTGACTGAGAATATGAAATAAGACGTTATAATTACTTTAATGCTCAAACGCATAATAGCTTCAACTGAAAGCTGACATGAACACGCTTCTGCACATACCAATATTTTAAATAACCTTTAAGCTATTCCGGGTTGCTATCTATATCTAATACAAGTTTCATCCAAATCAATTTAGTCATACATACCTTGTCGTACATAGGCACAATTCATGGCTAATTTCAGAAAAGGCACATTTTTATCTAAAATTTTGCTCAAATTGTTTCTTGTGTCTTTTTTGTGATGGACACTTGTCCTTGTTTTCTACTTTTACGAGACAAAAAACGCTGAAGTACATCGCGTAATTTACCCTATTTTATGACCCACGTCGGGTCATAAAATAAGGTAAATTACACGATTTCGAATTCACCTATGTTACAACGTTTTCCTTTTATTCTGAGGTCTTATCAGCCATGCTAGACTTTGTATGAGCTAGTGACCAAATCTGGTGAGTCGAGGCCGAAAAAAAAATCCATCATGGCTTACAGACCTCGTAGCCGGGAAGTACAATCTAATGCCTGTAGCACACCTCCGCTGCGAAACTCAAAGGGCGAAACCGCAATAGTTTCGCAGTGAGTTGTGAGTTCTTTGACGGCGAAACAGTAGCGAAATTCCCTGCTCTAACGTACAAAAGTGACTATGATGTTGTCTCTTTCTAACATGATTTCGCTCATTTGCTCAGGCGCCTACTACATCTCCGCCCGTTGTCCGCTATTTACCGAAGTACTGTTGCCCAGCGAAACTCGCTCAGCGGTTTCGCAGTTGTTGTTTCGCAGCGGAGGTGTGCTACAGGCATAACGGTCCTCCGAAGCACGGAGGCACTTGCTAATGCCACTAGCACACACACATTAATTTTGTTATCACTCGTCATCATTCGTAGCACAACAAAAAGATAATGTAGCAGTTTACTCTAGTTTCTTCATAGGTGACGTGATATTACTCTGCCGAATACTTTGAAGAACGAAGGCCGAATATGATATTCCTCTGCCGAATATTGGTTCGAACTTTCCCACAGATTACATGAAAGAAAATCGTTCCCGTGTCAAAATTTTCAATTAGATATTTAATAATTAGCACCGAGATAGTTTTGAACTTGACACACATTATGAACCAGTTAGTACTAACCTCGTCACAGATGGTGTGATAGTTAGTACCGCATTTTGTTAAAGATTATTCAAATAACAGATGGTCCCGAGTTTATCTGTTTTCTTATGTTTTCCGCTCCAATAAATGTTCGCGCGCCCTTTGATCTATTCAGCGAAATAATAAGAATTGTAGTGTTGACTGGTTTTTTTTTTATGATTTGAAATGTTTTTTTTTTATTATTTAAGTACTTATTACATTTCCAATTATCAAACTTTTTAATATCAATAGCTGTTATCAATATTATTTAAAATTACAATACTATAAAAATAAACAACAAAGATGAACAACATCATCTTCCCTCTTCTATTCTCGACAATTTGCAACAGCAATCAAAATGTGCTATATACTTAAATAAAAAGATTCCGACGACTTGAGATCCTCCTCCTTTTTTTGAAGTCGACTAAGAAAATGACCAGACTCCTCTTGTCCCCAGGTACATGTGAATAGTGCATCAACCGTGCGGTTGTGGTGTGTTGTGTTGATGTGGATGCGCTAATCGAGCTGGCGTGGTACGGCGGGGGGGCGATGCAGGCGGGCGGGGGGTGGTTCGTGCCCTGGACTATGGGGGGCATGGGCATGCAGAAGTTTGCAGTGGCCCTGCCGATGGGGGGCGTGATGCCCCTGGTGCCACAGATGCTGGCAGCGCTGCCGCCGCAGCCGCCGCCTTTGAGGCTGATAGCGCCGCCGCCGATGCCCCACCCTGGACGGAAGGTAGGTTCTAGAAGAACCTTTAATATACAAAACGAGATGATGCGTCTGCATCCTTAGGGAGTGGGTTTTTTAAAGCGCGTTTGTATCGATTCAAACGCTATGCGATCGCGCTGTTTAAAAATGCGCTTCAAAAAACGCAGTGTGCCCACTCGCGGTTCGCCTTTGTATGGATAAAACGCGCGTTTGAATCGATACAGACGCGCTGCGAACACGCTGCTCAAAAACGCGCTTCAGAAAACGCCATGTGCCCCTTCCCTAAGATGTTCCCTAAGATGTTTCCCTAAGACGCTAGATATTCTAGAGAATTTCAACTTTATAACTCAATCGCATTTTAGATCTGATTCTGCCCCTTGATTATCTATCTTTGATAGCGACCAAAATCAGTCTTAAACTATCAAATATGCAGTTCTATAATAATCTCAAGGTTCAGTGACCACGCAAGTAGCTCTGCCACTCTCATCTCAACGAGACCGAACGCGACAAAAGATACCTACGCGATCGTTTTGACAGTTCGTGAGGTTTGAGACAAGTTAGACAATCAGCCAGCGGGTAGAAGATTTTCGATTGCGATTTTCGATTTGCGATTTTCTAAGGTAAGTGGCAAATGTGCAACAAAAAATTCAAAATTCAAATATCGTTTATTCAGTAGGACCGCTATGACCACTTTGAAACGTCTTAAGAGCTAGGTGATTCTACTCCTGTTCTTTCGCGACCAACACCACTTGCCCACATTTTATAGGTAGCTAGCATTCCACCAAGTTTATTTTTCTAGTTATACTGAAATAATAAATAGGATAGTATAAAAGGCAACTGACAAGGGTCCCCTATCTATTACGGGGGGTAATTTGGGGAAGATGCCATTGGCTCACTCATTTGTACGATGTCATTCAGGTTTTACGGCCCTCCGTCCTATTGCCCTGGTAACCTTTTTATTTGTTTATCTTTGTGATGCGCATTGTCTTCTTATCTTATTTTGTGAAGCTGTTTATGAATGAATTCAGCTAAAATTCAATTCTGAATTCATAGTACGAGAGCCGACCGCAAAAAACCAACGTCACTTGATACTAAGATAAGCTCCATGGCACACGCTCAGAAAAGTGGTGCTAAGCTTGGATCAATTAGTCAAAAGGCTCCGATTTGGCCGGAAGCACAAAAAAAGGGGCTACTTCCGGTGAAAAAAAACGTGTCAATTTACGTCATTTGATACTAATGGCAGACTTATGGCAGCAGTTACTAATTTATATGCAGTGACAGATAAATCTAGTCTGCCAGTTCCTGTATGGCCGGAAGTACTTGGCAGACTGTCTCAAAGCTGACGATTCGGACCCCTAATTTACGTCATCTGATACTAAGTTGAAAATAGTGGCAGATGTTAGATATCAACCCTACGTTTCAGTATAAATTAGTCTGCCAAGGCTATTTTGGCCGGAACATCTTCAAAATGTCAATTTAGTGATGATACTAAGAAGAAAAATTTTCGTTTTTTTTTGGTTTATCAATGTTTAGACATTAGAATGAAATAATATTATGTATTTATTCATGTTAATATTATTATTATAACCTACTAGAAGCTGCCCGTGGCTTCGCTCACGTGGTACCCGGATAAAAAGTAACCTATGTCACTCTCTAGCCCTCCAACTATCTCCACACAAAAAATCACGTCAATCCGTCGCTCTGTTTTGACGTGAAAGCAGGACAAATAAACAAACAAATAAACACACTTTCACATTTATAATATGGGTAGTAGACATGTGCGCCGCGCTGAAAATTGTCGGCGGCGGCGCGCTGCAGTTTTTCGTCCGGTGGCGGCGCGGCGCCGGTGGCGTGGCTTTTTTTTTAAATAAAAATACACTAATAAAATCGATCTCTAACGTTTCACTACAACACAAATGACTAGGTACTTACGGATAATTATTATGTTAACAAATCGCAAAAGTTTAACAAGTTATAGGTACATACATAAAATCACGCCTCTTTCCCACAGGGGTAGGCAGAGACCACGAACTTCCACTTGCTACGATCCTGACACACCTCTTTCGCCTCATTCACTTATACTTATAGGTACTTACTGTTCAATAATACTCTAATCATAATCCATGATATCCAGACTAGATCTCTTACAACAACTTTACGATAAGCTGGGATCGTCTGAAGGGCAGAGGCTCGTCTACAAGGTAGCACGTTTAAGGGTCAGAGCGGCATAGGCTTAGACATTTCTAGGATGAAAGGTCTAAGGGCACTGGATATTTCCAAGTGCCCCTGTGTAAAAGACCCCCGGGGAAATCTATTGAGTATGCGAGGACATTGCGGTGAAAGAGAGATGGTTTTCGTACTTCCACGACCTGCTGAACAAGTAGCATAGAGAGGTATCGCCACCGGACCTCCCTTTAAATCAAGGACTAGTATTGCCAAAAACGCCTGAAGAAGTAGAAAAAGCTCTTCGCCGCATGAAAAATCGGAAGCCGTCAGAATCGATCCCCATCGAGTCTCCATCGAGGCCACGCATGTTATCCACTACGAAGTCAAGCCAGCACTTCTTGGGTCCACCCCTTCTACCGGGGCCTGGCGGAGCCAACATAGCTGAGCATTTGTTCCCCACGTAGCTTGCCGGTTTCCGTAAGACGTGTCCGTGCCAACGTAGGTGGCAGTCCTGCAATTTATCTGCTATATCACGAACATGGAGGCTGCCACGAATGCGATAGTTCCTGACGCGGTCCTTCCGCGTAACCCTACACATCCAGCGCGGCATATTCATCTCAGTGACCAGCAGTTCTTGCTTGTGCTGCTCAAGTACCGACCACGCTTCACTGCCATATCCTTTCAACTTAACTGGCATCTTGGGCTCACAGATACAGAATAGAATATTTTAACTGATTCGTGCGCTCGACCATGTCTTCTTCTAAGCGTACGGATGTGGGATCTGCTTTATTGCAAGCCAAGTACTCGGTCTTCGCCACGCCACGTTGAGTTTCAGACCACCGTTCTCAAGCGATTCCTGTCACGCATTCACACGTCTTACCAGAAGTCCTCTGTCCGTATCTGCCAGCGCGATATCGTCAGCATACATGAGTAACCAAGCCTCTCATGTCTGTCCCTGATACTGTCCGACACTACGTCTAATATCCCGCTGAACAAGAATGGGCTAAGGACGGTTCCCTGGTGTACTCCAACAGTGATGGGGAAGGGTTTGGTGTCACCAACAGCGGTCCTAACCACAGAATCGGAATCATGGTAGGTTCATGTCTCGGATGGTGTCAATATAAACCTCTGGTACACCTTTGGACCGTAATGCCCACTAGATCATCGCACGAGGAACACAGTCGAAGGTCTTCTCCATGTTCAAAAACAGGAAATATAGAGGTGTATTCTTCGTCCTGTATTTCTCCATGACGGTCCGTAGGGCAAAGACTGGATCTATGGTTCCGTGGCCAAGGCGAAAACCATATTGACACTCCGAGACCGCACACTCTAGTCGGATCCGAGAGTCTCCTATCCGCTCAAAGAGTTTCATGGTGTGGGACATGATCTTTATACCGCGGTAGCTGTCACACTCTTGATAGATCCCTTGCCTTTGAAAACCGGAGTCATAGCACTTAGTCTTCTCTGGCGAGGGATCCCTCCAGTGTGCAGTATGTCAATCAATCAATCACAAACATCTACTTGCATGCGGTTGTAAAGATTTGTTAAGATGCCCACACCACACCACGAGGGCCCATTGCCTTCCAGGCCTCGATGGGGACTCGATGGGGATCGATTCTGACGGCTTCCGATTTTTCATGCGGCGAAGAGCTTTTTCTACTTCTTCAGGCGTTTTTGGCAGTACTAGTCCTTGATTGGGAGGTCCGGTGGCTATACCTCTCTATGCTGCTTGTTCAGCAGGTCGTGAAAGTACGAACGCCATCTCTCTTTCACCGCAAGGTATTACATACTTAATAGATTTCCACGGGGGTCTTTTACACAGGGGCACTTGGAAATATCCAGTGCCCTTAGACCTTTCATCCTAGAAATGTCTAAGCCTATGTGTTCAACCACGTTGACTCGCGGGCGCGGTGGCGGGCGCGGTGACGAAATATCAAACAGTGATTCCAAGTGTTCACGTACAAAACGCACGTGCGGTCTAACTAGTTTCCCGCGCCCGCACCCGCGCCCGCGCCCGCGCGTACCTACGTGAACAAGCACTATTCCGCTTTGACCCTTAAACGTGCTACCTTGTAGACGAGCTTCTGCCCTTCAGACGATCCCAGCTTATCGTAAAGTTGTTGTAAAAGATCTAGGCTGGATATCATGGATTATGCTTAGAGTATTATTGAACAGTAAGTACCTATAAGTATAAGTGAATGAGGCGAAAGAGGTGTGTCAGGATCGTAGCAAGTGGAAGTTCGTGGTCTCTGCCTACCCCTGTGGGAAAGAGGCGTGATTTTATGTATGTACCTATAACTTGTTAAACTTTCGCGATTTGTTAACATAATAATTATCCGTAAGTACCTAGTCATTTGTGTTGTAGTGAAACGTTAGAGATTGATTTTATTAGTGTATTTTTATCGATCGAGCGAGCGAAGCGAGCGAAGATCTTAGTGGCAAGTTAGGCGATTTTGCTTTGTATGTTTGTATGTTTGTATGTTTCATTTTTATGTTCTCGCATAACTATCGAACCGCTTATCCAATCTGTATGAAACTTGATAGGTCAATAGGTTGTGCTATGGTTGCTGTGGAGCGTATGAGCGTAATCGATGAAGGGGTTGTAAAGATATGGGGTTCCCAAGGGGGTAAATTTTTTTTAAAGTTACCCAAATATATTGAGTGGGGTGTCATACGAAAGGGCTTCTTTTGTACATTCCAAAATGGTTTTTATTTCTAATCTAGGATGTATAGTTTTTGAAATACGACCAAAGAACAAAAACTACGAAACCAGAGCTGCAAGAGCTCCCGTTTCATAGAGTTTCGATGTCTTCATAGCTCATTGACTGGTCGGTCTTAAAAAGAGAGTGGCATCGTTGCGGTTTGGTTTGCAATGATTTTAGATGCTACTTGATTTATTTTCATGATAAAAAAAATTTTGATAAAGAATGAAAATAATTGGGGTAAAAAAAGTTAAATAAACAAATATATTGAGTGGGGTGTCAAATGAAAGGTCTTAATTTGTACATTCCCAAATAGTTATTATTTTGATTCTAGGACGTATACTTTTAGAAATACGACGAGAATTCATAAATATGAAATAAATGAAAAATTAGACACGACATTATGTATTGCATGCATGCTAGTATTTTTTACCATGAAGAGCTAGCGCAATAGGCATACTCAGCGGTAGTAGCACTTGAAATTATAGGGGTAGTCAGAAGAAAGTCCAAATGTAAGCCATCTACGGTGCGCGAGATCTCAGTTCGGGGCGAACTACTAGTTTAAAAAAAAAGCCACGCCACCGGCGCCGCGCCGCCACCGGACGAAAAACTGCAGCGCGCCGCCGCCGACAATTTTCAGCGCGGCGCACATGTCTACTACCCATATTATAAATGTGAAAGTGTGTTTATTTGTTTGTTTATTTGTCCTGCTTTCACGTCAAAACAGAGCGACGGATTGACGTGATTTTTTGTGTGGAGATAGTTGGAGGGCTAGAGAGTGACATAGGTTACTTTTTATCCGGGTACCACGTGAGCGAAGCCACGGGCAGCTTCTAGTAGGTTATAATAATAATATTAACATGAATAAATACATAATATTATTTCATTCTAATGTCTAAACATTGATAAACCAAAAAAAAACGAAAATTTTTCTTCTTAGTATCATCACTAAATTGACATTTTGAAGATGTTCCGGCCAAAATAGCCTTGGCAGACTAATTTATACTGAAACGTAGGGTTGATATCTAACATCTGCCACTATTTTCAACTTAGTATCAGATGACGTAAATTAGGGGTCCGAATCGTCAGCTTTGAGACAGTCTGCCAAGTACTTCCGGCCATACAGGAACTGGCAGACTAGATTTATCTGTCACTGCATATAAATTAGTAACTGCTGCCATAAGTCTGCCATTAGTATCAAATGACGTAAATTGACACGTTTTTTTTCACCGGAAGTAGCCCCTTTTTTTGTGCTTCCGGCCAAATCGGAGCCTTTTGACTAATTGATCCAAGCTTAGCACCACTTTTTTGAGCGTGTGCCATGGAGCTTATCTTAGTATCAAGTGACGTTGGTTTTTTGCGGTCGGCTCTCGTACTATCAGGTTAACAATGAATCTGAATTGCCGTTCAATTAATAGAAGCAATTTTGGTTCACTTTTGTTTTTTTTTTGTCTCGGCTCTTTCTTTATGCTCTAGAATTAATGCATCACGATAAAAAAAAAATTACAAGACAAGAAATATTGTGTTCATTTGGTGAGAATATGGGAATTAATCCGTGTCCACAATCTAGTTTGTTATTGTCACTTGATTCCCATACATGCTATAAAAAGGGAAAACCTGTACAGATAATCGTTTCTGCGATCGTAAACGCTAATCGAAAGTTATTTGTCTATGCCTCTCTTATCCACGTTATATCTCAACATTTTTTCTCCGAAGAGTCTTAGGACAAGATGTTTTTCTATATTAGATTATAACATTAATTGTGTCTATTATTGCGGGATATGACTTATTTCCAAGATTATGGGTTCGAATCTCTAGCTGGCAATGTATTCGGACCTTAGGCTTCAAATCTATATATATCTACTGATAGGCTTCCAATTACAATAAAAAAACTCTCTCTTAGTTAACAGGTGAATAATGTTGATAATTTATAATTTCTAAGCTAAAAAAATATATATATTTTTATACTTACTGCTTCTTCTTCTTCTTCTTATCGTGTCGATGCCACACGGTTAAATTTTGAGTAAAAGGATAGGGACGGTTGGAAGAGTTTGGGGGAGATCTTTGCCCAGCAGTGGGACGAAATAGTTTAAAAAAAAAATACGTTGCCACCTCAACTGCACTTTCTGTGGCACCGTTGAGGTATTCTTTATTTTTTACTTACTGCTAAAAATCACATTGTTCAGAAAAATAATTCCGCCTTTGACATACCTTTGCATAATATCGTCCAGGCTGAGAAGGTAGTAAAGGTTCTTGTAAAACTTTTTTTTTTTCAAATTGCGTGTCGTCTCTTCAAAAAAAAACATTAGTATTCACCCACAAAGGAGAGAATTTATAATGATTTAGTGTGAGAATCTGTTTTTAAAGACATTTTAAAAACGATTGTAAATATAAATCCATGGCGCTCAATTAAAATCAATACACGTGCAATCGTTAATTTAGTTTTACGATAGTTTATATTAATGGCATCGTAACAAGAGTTGGACGAACTAAACACAAAACCTTAGGCTGGTTTTAGTGTCACGCGTACCGTCGGCGCTGATAGGCGAGTGATCTTTATTACAATGAAACAAGGATACTGATTGTTTAGCAAAAATGGCAACGCTGATTGCACTCGTCAGTGCTGAACAATCAGTATCCCTATTTCATTGTAATAAAGATCACTCGCCTATCAGCGCCGACGGTACGCGTGACACTAAGGCTGGTTTTAGTGTCACGCGTACCGTCGGCGCTGATAGGCGAGTGATCTTTATTACAATGAAACAAGGATACTGATTGTTTAGCAAAAATGGCAACGCTGATTGCACTCGTCAGTGCTGAACAATCAGTATCCCTATTTCATTGTAATAAAGATCACTCGCCTATCAGCGCCGACGGTACGCGTGACACTAAGGCTGGTTTTAGTGTCACGCGTACCGTCGGCGCTGATAGGCGAGTGATCTTTATTACAATGAAACAAGGATACTGATTGTTTAGCAAAAATGGCAACACTGATTGTACTCGTCAGTGCTGAACAATCAGTATCCCTATTTCATTGTAATAAAGATCACTCGCCTATCAGCGCCGACGGTACGCGTGACACTAAAACCAGCCTTATAGTTGTCAGCATAATATGGAAGTTTAAAGCTGACGCCGCCGTCTCTTTCTTTCTATCGGTGTCTCGCTCTCGCATCAGTGTCATGTTTACTCGCTATTATTAACGTAGGATCTGGGACCAGTTTAACTTGTACTGAAATTAGTTTGGTCCAAGTTATGAGGTGAAACGATTTTATAAAAGGACATGAACATTCCGCTGCATGGTGCATGCAACTGTGCCTAAATATCGGGAACCTCTAAAATCTACGAATCATCATAATTTTCCGTATGCTTGTAATTCATAACCATGATAGTTTCAAAAGCTAGCGGCATATTTCTAACAACCCTTCATAAAGGAATTAGAAATAGATAACGTAAAAGGTCTAGGTTGTCTGAAGATCCGTTCTGTCTGCTCTTAGAGCAATATCAAAGAAACATTATTTTGACATTGCTCTAAGAGCTATGGCCCCAGGATGTCTACTGGTGCAACCGGAGTACTGTTGTTTTTAATATTTTTTCTGTGTAGAACTTTAGGTTAGTGTACTTGCGTGACTAACTCTGGTGACGGATATTTTAGGTGACCTAAAGACTATCATTGCTTAACGACTTGAAATCTTGGATCGACAATTTAAGGATGCGCTCAGTTGTTGCCACTATCGGCCAGCCTTCTAAATTGTGAGCGCTCAGAACGTCGCTTACTTTCAACGATTTATCAAAAACGTCTAAGAAAGCGACACCACGAGCGCTTTAAGCTTTATGTGAATCATAAGCTCTCTTTTTACCTGACTGGCCTCTTAGCTCAGTTGGTAGTAGCTCTGCCTTCTGCGCTGTAGGTCATGGGTTCGATTCCCATACATGACAAACATTGCGATGAACATAGATGTTTGTTCTGTGTCTAGGTGTTATAAGTGTTCTAAGTAAGTATGTATTTTCAAAAAAAAAGTATTAAAGTATTCTATCAGTTATCCGGTTCCCATAGTACAAGTTTTGCTTAGTTTGAGGCTAGATGACGCTGTGTGAAATGTCCATTGTTGGACATTATTTATTTTGTTTTATTTGTTTTTGTTTATTTATTTATTTAAGCTCAGTTGCTACAACCCGCTATTGCTTGATCCTTAAACCGCTAGCTAAGTAATTGGTTAGTCTTGGGTCGTGTAGGACGTTTAATAGACGCCGTGTCATCGGATTAACTGCGTTCGCTCTTCGTTTGCGTAGCCTGTGATGGAGTAGGGCCAAGGATACAATCTACATCATCATCACCCAATGTGTAGAAATCGATCTTCTTTTTCCTGTGCGCTTAAAAAGGTCGCAGGAAAAAAATAGCAGAATCTCAATAGGAATGTAACTGTAAGCCGTCTCTTTTCACTCTCAATCAATGAAAAAAGACGGTCTATAGTTCTACTATAGCGACCTTTTTAAGCCCGCAGTTCTTGATTCGTGGCTATAGTTGTGTAGTTTCCTTGCAATATTTTTTTCATCGTCTTTACTTTCTTATTTTGTAACTCCTCCTTTTTTTGAAGTCGGTTAAAAAAAGCCCTCGTGGAGTACAGTACGCGTAATGGATCTAGGCATTCGTGAAGTTAGCCGTTTCGATGCGCAGTGTAGCTTTTTCATACAAAACTTTCTGCTGTGCAGCGAAACGGCTATCTTCACGAATGCCTAGATCCATTGTGAGAAGTGTACCTACCTCATTTACACATCATCGCTTTTGATTCACAAAAAGCTTGAAGCGTTCGTGGTGTAGTTTTATTTAGGTAAATCGTTGAAGTTACACAACGTTACGTACATATATTTTTCATAACAAGAAATCTGTTCAGACGAGATTCTACCCAAAGAAGCGAGAATCCAACATGACTAAAGCTTCTGAATTAATTCGTTGCTATCAATCTTCCTTACTGCCGACCCCTTCTTTAATTTCGCCGATTCTCGCCAATCATTGTATTAGATTAATCCCAGCGAAATTAACATGTTAGTCGGTACACTCTGCAACAAAATAGCTTGTAAGAAAAATACCAGACTCCCATACATTCGTAGTTGTTGATAAAGTTCGTAACTTTTACCGTACCGTAGGTGACGCACAAAATCTTGTAAAAATCAGGTAGTGTAAATTTGGTCATTATGGAATTACTGAGCCCTTGAAACTGTAGTTTTATAAGCCTTTGTTGCATGTCTTAAAAGTAATTACAATTACTGTTTTTTGTCTTTTATAGACAGTTATCTATTGACCTATTGATGTACTTACCTATTACCTAAACTAAAAACATAATTTGCGTGTCGAGTAGGTACCTACTTAATTGTTATAAAACGGTAAAATTTGTTATGACACTACAAAATCGGCTCCATTTAATACCTTTTTATTTTCCTTTCTCTTATCATCAGCATAATCTGATCATCCCACATTGAGCATAGGACTTTATTTTGTATCAACCTCATCAGCACATCGTGTGAAAGACGATGTACAATAAATTATTTTAATTTATTTCATTTTTACATGTTGGTTCAAAATAAATCAACTTCATAATAAATATATTATAAAGGAATGTGGGTGTCCGTCCAGTAGCCTAATCATAAATCAAAACGTAATTGCCACTATGGGTGCCGGTCATTAGCTAACTCAGCCGCGAATTAGTGCTTTAGGCGTTTTGTTGCCGACTGTACATCCAGCTACAGAAGTTGATAATCATTTTAAACTAAAAAAACTCGAGTAACTTTGGAAATTGCTACAGATGTTTATGAAGAGTTTAGGATGTATGTTTGTTTCCCTATAACTCAACAACCATTTAACCGATTTGCCTGAAATTTAAAACATAGATAGATAATGACCGGAAATATGACATAGGCTAGAAAAATCCACGGTTCCCGTGGGATAAAAAAATAGTAGTCTACGCGGGCGAAGCCGCTAGTAAATATAATGTCAGTCCCGGCTTTTAAATCATTAAGCCCTGACGGAGGCCTACCGGCGGCCGAAAGACTCCGTAACCCATTTTAGCCACTAGCTCATACAACCGTAGCCATACCGACAACCCAAGACTAACAATGTCCATCGGTACCATAAGTACACTTATTCATAGTTTTCAAAAACAACATCGTCTAGAAAATCGTGTGTCTTTAGCGTAAAATTGCTCCTTTAAAATAAAACTACGCGTAGTTCGCTCACGGATT
This sequence comes from Camptogramma bilineatum, assembly GCA_958496255.1. NCBI lineage: Eukaryota > Metazoa > Arthropoda > Insecta > Lepidoptera > Geometridae > Camptogramma > Camptogramma bilineatum. The sequence continues at coordinate 15,695,663 of OY292453.1, forward strand.
ACGCGTGGCAATTACCGATCGGATTAAAAATAAATCGGTTAAGTGAGAAATGTGTTTGCGCAATCGGGGTTCAGTAGAGCTTTATGCTCTTAACGTTATAACGTCCCGTGTAAACACAACCGTTTCTGTAAAAAACATAGTTTTAAGCATTTTTATTAAAAAAAACAGTTCATCTAATTAAAAAAAGTAATTAAATTAAAAATTTAAATAAAAGTAAGATTTTAATTTAAAATATAAAGATCCAACTACTACTACTATAAGGAGCGATATATTTGGTTTTGTTTAATCAAATGCAAATAAACAAACTACGAATTGGCAAAGGAAAACCTAAAAAACCTTTTGATTTACTTTCGACTAATTGAAAACTGAGGTACTTTTAACCTTTAGTCGGTCGGGATTCCAGACACAATAGAAAATCAATTGTGTCTCGACCAGATCTGTGCTCCGGTAGACAACCGGTTAATACAGGTCATTTTTTAAGTAGGTACGTAGAAAAACCCAAAATTTTAGAAAAGTTACGTTAACCCTTAATTCGCCGTGCACGGTCTAAAATTCCGCCTGAAATTAATTGGAACAAGAACTGGCTGTGGATCAAAATAATTATTCATCTGTCTAAATTCATGTAATTTTGGTATTACAGAGTATTAATCAGGGATACAAATGAAACAAAAGCGAGTACCTACATTTAATATAACATAAACCCAACAAGGTTATCTTCGTTTTTAATTTAAACCCCCGACGAAAAAGAGGGGTGTTATAAGTTTGTAATGTGTATCTGTGTTTCTGTGTTTCTGGGTCCCTGAGTATCTGTGTATCTGTGTGTCTGACTGTAGCATCATAACTCCTGAACGGATGAACCGATTTTAACTATTATTTTTTGTTTTAAATGTGTCTTTGTCGAGAGTGTTCTTAGCTATGTTTCATGAAAATCTGTTCAGCAGTTTAAAGACCATCAGCTCTTTTCTATTTTAGGAATGGATTTTTCGGGGGTATTTTGACTAAATTTTTAATTTATTTTAATACTACTGTGATTGTCAGATTCATAAAAATTTTTTTTTTTTTGAATTAAAATAAAATAATTCAAAATTACGTGATAAATACCCGGATAATTTTGTATTTACATTATAATGTGTTTAAAAAAGACAAAAGATTCTTATAGGTATTTAAAAAGGGTTCTATTTTCTTAAGTAGCAACAGAACTCCTAGAAATTTAAAAAAAGAGTACATTAACCCTTAATTCGCAGTGCACGGTCTAAATGACCGGCTGGAATTAATTGGGGCAAGAACGCCTCATGAAATCGAAAGCTCGCGTTAGCTCGAGTTTTTGCTTAGTAAGATGTTCTTAGAATAAATTGACTTAAAATTACCGTTTTGCAGAAGCGAACATTTTCATCGCGTTTCTTTGCTGTCGTTCTGATGACCAGTTATAAAAACTGGTACCTTTTATAAAATCTTCGAAAAAACTAAAATTGAAAAAAAAATACATTTATTTTTCAATTTTTGCTCTTAATATAAAAAAAATCTGACTTTCCTCTGTCTACCAACATACTATTTCTGTCAGCCATTACTATCCCATTGCTTGACAAAGGCCCTCCCTCCCACTCTCTCCAAACATCACAGCCCTAAAATCTTCGGCAACAGCGTCAAAAATTGGTCAAATTAGTAAAGCCATCGCTTTTTCGGTCAAAGAGATAAAAATAGATCTATTTTTAAAAGCCTTTTCACTGTGTCAAGCTACCATATGGGCTACTTTGCTCTGAGCTAATTTGGCATGCCGCATGCACCTACATTTAGATTTTCAAAAATGTTGACTACAGTCGTGTAGCTGATTTCTTTGATCCTGATCAATCCTGCCTGCCTGGTCATTATCGTTATAAGTATTGCTGTAATTCTGTATTTTTCTTTTAAGTAGGTACCTATTCAGTACAATAAAGTGTTTCTATTCTATTCACTCGCAATGCTTGCAGATGTAATGGGCTATGACACAATGTCAACATATCAAGACCACTAACGTATGTTTTGTGGCTATTTATTGATTGCTTGAGGCTTACAATGTCACCTTATGTGTCATGACTTTAGCGTTTTTCATTTCATTCTGAATTCATTAACACGAACCTATTGTGAGGTCATAGATACCTATTGGTGGTTAGAAATTAACCTATTTATCCATAGGTACTATTATAATAATGTGGAAGAGTTTGTTTGTTTGAACGCGCTAATCTCAGGAACTAACAGTCGGATTTGAAAAAATATTTCTGCATTTGATAGCTAAACTATTGGGGAAGGTTATATAGACTTCTTTTTATCATCATCATCATCATCAATATTTGCCATCACTACGGGGGCAACGCCGCGAGGGCGCTGCTAGTATTTATCTCAACTTTAAATAGTATAGAATAGTAAGAAATTGTTTCACCACCTCTGAAGATCATCATTATCATTGTCCCGCCTTTATCCCACGCTAAGTGGGAAAAATATAGGTACTAGATGCAATGATTTTTCAATCTGATCATGCGGTTGGACGTTTTTTCAAAGCATGCAAGTGTAATCTTCTTCTTCTTCTTCGTCGTGTCGATAATACAAATATCACAGCTTCCGCTCCCAATACTTTGCCACACCTATAGCTTTGTCAGTGGCCGTGCAGAGATCCCTCATAGTGCAGGTGTTCGGGCACAGTGGGCAGGCCAGCAAATGTGGCATGGACTGGGGATCAGTGCCACATTCACAGCGCGTCGTTGACTCCTTGCTAAACCCCCACTTGCTCAAATTAAGCTTGCAGCAAATACAAATATTTGCAGATCATACAAACATTTGTCCCGCGGCGGCGATCGAACCCGCCACCTCTTGAGTCACAGGCGGGCCTTCATCCACTGCGCCACAGAGGTCGTCAAATATTACTATGTATTAGATGCATCATCATAACTTACAGAATACTAATTCAACTTCATGATATGAAAATAAAATGCCATCGATTTATAAAAAAAACGATAATACTATAGTCGTATTGCTCATTATACGGACTAAAATTGAAGGAAAAAATGTAATTTTTCCTTCAATTTTGATTAGTTTTGATACGTTTTATGTCAAAATTGAAGGAAAAATGACATTTTTTCCTTCACTTTTAGTCCGTATAATGAGCAATACGACTATACTTCAATTTCATATAAAATAAAATGCATTTTATTTACGGCATGTTACATGAGATGATTGATCAGCTCTATGTTTTCTTGACAAAGAAAAATGTACTAGATATCTTGTTTGAAAACTCCTAGACTAAACTATACGGGACATAAGCTATTAATATTAAACGGGTACTTAATCCACTCGATCATATGAAAAAAAACAGTGGCGTTCTCACAGTGCCCTGTCTAGCCTACTCTATTTTTTCTATGTGACATGATCTTGATGGACTTTATGATGAAGGTGGTAGGTTTCAAAATTAAAATAGTATCTACGAGAATTATCTGGATATAATATTTTTCTTGGAGTATTCATTATCCATGTCTACTAGTCCCTGTGTAAAGATATTGCAGAAGCTATTTTAAATTTAATTTAGAGCCGTGTTGGCCGAGGGGTATAGTACCTCGACTTTTGATCCGAAGGTCGTGGGTTCGAATCCTGGCCGTGCATCAATGGATTTTTCGTTACGAAAAATTTATATGCGCATTAATACGAGCTCTAAACGGTGAAGGAAAACATCGTAAGGAAACCCGCGGCTTATCAGCCCCACACGTATTGACACTGTCTTTTCTGTGGATATGGCCGGTTAAGCTGAGAGGATGATGTAGGTTCTGGGCAAGCCTACTCCATCTCAACAATGTCCCAGGCACTACAGTGTCCCGTTAAGTGTAGGCAAAGATTGCCTCCTCACACTGTATAAATCATCTAGTAAAGATGTAAAGGCCTAGGTTATTTTAAATTACATTTTTTCAAGACTTGGTCCAGAGAGTTGAATTTTCAATTCTAGTTTAATTTACTCTCAATTAAAAATCTAGAGTAACTTTATGAAATCTACAAAGAGTAATTACAATTCTTCGAACTATTTCTTTGTCGAAGATCAAAGAATTATTTCGTCTCAGCTGTCGCATTAAAAATGTTAAGACTCTTTTGAACCAGAAAAAAACGTGTTTCAGAATAAAAATATGTTATATTATTTCACAGTATTTAAGACAACAAGAACCAAAAACTGATACTTAGTTGTTTTTTTTTTTTAATTCATCTTGCTGTCAGATTTTGAAGCCGTGAATTCCTAGTTCATTAGTTTATGGATGTATATTGTTTGAATGCACTATTGTATTCTTAAGGGAGTGTCCACATTGCGTTTTTTGCAGCGCGTTTGTATCGATACAAACGCGATTCGAACGCGATGCGAACGCGCAGCCCCCCGCGCAGCCCCTCCCGGTTCGCTTTTGTATGGAAAAATACGCGTTGCGAACGCGCGTTTGTATCGATACAAACGCGCGTTCGCAACGCGTAGCAAAAACGCGCTTCAGAAAACGCAATGTGGACACTCCCTAAATTGTTAACTATCTGTGTAAAACTCATTTGGCCTTATTCTATTGGTTATTAAGTTTTATATTTCCTGTAACGCTTGTTTTACCTCAGTAAAATAAAATAAAAATGACAGAAATCCAAACTCCATCTTTAAGAGTTATCGACAATCATTTGCACACTTACGCTAAAGATCATAGTTCAAATCACTGTTTTCTTCTGAAAAAACAAAAGTTGCTGTAACATTTTCTTCATAATTTTTTTACACAATTTTTCACAATTTCTTTTTTAATAACCGTAACCTTTAGAGTTGCGAATAAAATACATTAGAAAGTTGCCTTTTTATAAAAATTAGTAATTTTGTGATTTAACAAAATATGGAAAATCAAAATGTTATTTATCATCATCATCATCATTGTAACCCACTTCTGGGCATAAGCCTCCCTAACCACCAAATAGCTTCTCTGGACTTTCTTTCAGATTCGGTTTTTTTTTACATCAGTATAATTATGTATAACCTAGTCCATCCAGTATGCTTAGATAAAGTATAGATGTTAATTATAATATCATCCGCTATCAGGATGCGCCGGCGCTTCGCGTGTGGTTCATTAATCGCTTCATTGATTTTCTAAGGCGTTTTTTGCGAGCTAATATGACGCTAAGACCGGTGGGACTTGAATTTATGTTTTTGCCCTATTTTTAACCGACTTCCAAAAAGGAGGAGGTTCTCAAGTCGACTGTATGTTTTTCGAATACACTAGTTTGTCACGGTCTACTTAGTAATTACTTGAATATCAACAACTTTGTAGTGCAAGAACTTGTTATTTTCTCGTTGTTTTAAAGCCCATAATTGTATATCACAATCTGCAGACTTCCGAAAATGCATCCGAATCGATTATTTTTTTCGGAAAGTTGACGTTTTTTCAGCGAAGAAACGTCACATTCCGAATTCGGAATACATTCCGAGAAGGTCTGAATCGCACTGTCTGTACATGTCAAGTGAAGAATGTATTGCACTTCCATATGCACGTTTAATATGCACCTTATAGAGATCTGATCTAACCCAACCACTTTTATTATTTACGAGCAGCGCCCTCGCGGCGTTGCTCCCGTAGTGATGGTATATGGTGATGATGATGAAAAGTAGCCTATAACCTTCCTCAACAGTTTAGCTATCAAATGCAGAAATAATTTTTCAAATCGGACTGGCTGTTCCTGAGGTTAGCGCGTTCAAACAAACAAACAAACTCTTCCGCTGTATGATATTAGTAAAGATTTATTATTCCTAACTTGTTTTCCACTGCATGGAAAGGTTTCCCTATCTCCCTTCTACCTTTCTCAGTTTAATGGAGGAACCAATCCTCCATGAATGAGTCCAATGCACGAAACACTACTTAAATATTTGAGACGAATTTATCTATTGAGACGTTCTTACTTTTCAGCATCGTATACAAAAATGACAGTTAATGTAAATGATAAGCACCACTTAAACTAAGTAGCGTTTCAGTAGGTGTTAGTAATCCTGGGCCTGTCGCGACGTCATCATCCGCCATTAAGGGTCCAACCATTTTTTATTTTTTATTAACCTATCATGATGTCCCACTGCTGGGCAAACGTCTCCCCCTTCAACTCCCATTCATCACGCTCCAAGGCCACCGATTGCCAGTCTGGCTCGAATGTATCCAGATGGTCTCGCCATCTTTTCTTGGGTCTGCTGCGTGGTCTCCCACTGTCTTCTGGCACCCATCGGATGACGAGCTTCGCTCCGCGTTTTGGATGCATTCGAGCAAACCATTATTATATTAGAAAATAAACATTGCATTTTAAAAGTGAGTATTCTAAATACCTCTCTATTTTATTTTTAATCATAAATATTCTTTTTACAAAAAAAAAGAAAAACCAAATGTTTCGTTAACCTTTAAAAACTGATTTACATTTATTGTTTTGTTTTGCTAACGAGAATTCGCTTAATTTCACCAGCAAATCTAAATACTAAAGCGCACGTCAGCACAGCGCTCGATTGCCGCGCAAATTGCTAGCCTGTTTACACATCGATACCTATCTCGATTATATCGATACCTATCTCGATTATCGAATCGCTAAAGCGATTCTCACGGAATACGAGCTGTTAAACGATTGTCCTGACTTGCGCGTGTCGAATATAAAACTGGTTTGCTTTTAAGACTTTGTAGCGGCTTATTGATTTTTTTATTTTATTTGTAATTAAGTTCACGACTGTCTATGTAGATATTGTTACATTCTCCAAGGTCTTTCTTCTAGCACTTAAGTTCGCAAAGACGATCCCTGACGATCCCGTCCCGTCATCTAGCGCCGAAAAACGTCTAAAAAGTAATTTATTTTTTCTAATTGTTTCAATCCACCCTTAATTGCGAGAAAATTTTTAATAAGGCCTTTGGGTACGTTAGATTTGAAAGAGTAAATTGACGCTTGTAGACAAACAGGAATAACCCCAATTTATTTACTAAAAGTGCGTTTTATAAATCATTGTTCGCCCACCATTAGTTACTTAGTAGCAAAATATGTAATCAAAACAACGTCACGACTCCCTACAGCTTCCTACACGCATGATAGACTCTTCAAATATATTGTAATCTGTCATTACATCTCATTGAAACCTGGCCTATTCCGTGTCCAGTCAACCTAACTCAACCACAACCAATCTAGCGAACTAAGGTGTACAAAATAGGGTTTGGAATCGCTTGGAGTTTTTTAGACGAATGCAAGCCTGATTGTTCGATACAAATCACGGGAAGCATTCAACAGAGTCGTGTGCTTGGAAACCAATTTCCTGTTCCTTTCATATTGAAATGTAAGTGGCGCCCTCTCTGATCGGTGGTCGAGATATTTACGATTTACAAGTTCATCTAGTTTGCGTTTTGAGTTTGGGTATTTTATTTAAGATGTTGGTATATATTTAGATCCCGCACTGACTTGGCCCGGGTATATCTATCACGGGTAATCTATCTATATCCGGGTATATTGACATATCTATCTAAAATAATGTACCTATATTTCAAATGTTTTTTGTTTTATTATTTTGTATTAGGTAGGTACCTATATCTGATGTCGTTTTTTATGATTTGTGATAAATAAAAGCAATAAACTTGTTTATTGAATATAGAGATTTTAAATTAATAATTTGGTCGTAGAATATGCTATTACAATAGTTGATAATGTCATGTTTTATTCTTAATCCTTTCCTCTTATGTTCTTAAATGAATGAATGAAAATAATTCGCAGAGAAACTTAAGAAAGAACTAGTTAATCTGAAGCATATTTCATATTGTTCAAGTTGATATTGGACTTCTCTTTCTCTTATGAAATTATTAATTTCTCACTTTTCATTCGGCTGGTAAGAGACCCCAGACGGAATGTCCTTACAAACGTTATACCAAAATCATTTATTTGAGCATATTTTTATCACGTTATGTTATTATTTAGCTAAATGCATTATTTATCTAGGTTCCTGTTTCACTTTTGTTCTAAACAACAGAACAAATGAAAGAAAACATGTCATTTTTGATGTAAAAAGGTTAATAATTCAATTTGCTTACAATTCAATTTACTTTGCGTTTTTGGTAAGTTTTTAGGAACAAAAGTGTAACGGGAACCTAGATAAATACTACCTTATTGAAAAGTTTTATAGACACGGTATTTTATTATATTTATTATATTTGACTTTCCGGTGTCAAGATACGGTTAGTGTAGTGTGTTGCGGTGTAAATGCAGCCGATCCGGAATCTGAAGATCAGTGAGGGTAGTTTTGGATAATACCGCCGATTCACAATGGACCTTGAAAACATACTCCAGTCTGCCCGCGACCACGGCTATTGCAACATAGCCGAAACGTCGGGAAAAATAAGGTAAATTACGCGATAAAATCCCGTGTCTATAAAACTTTTCAATATGAATAGTGATCGCGAAAGTTTAAAAAAGACTAAATACTACCTTAATCTAAATAATAACATAAAGTGATAAAATATGCTTGAATTTCGAATGATTTTGGTATTAAGTTTGCATGGACATTCATCTGTCGCCGACCTCTAGTTGACATTAGAGTGATGATGACAAAACATTTCCAATTTTTATAAACGGACAAGCGTAAATGGTTAGTGTTTAATTATAGGATTCACTATTAAAAGAAGCAATCTTGGTACCCAAGACTTATAGCTAAGCCTATGCATTACGTTGGTTAGTCACGCAACGATTTTATATAAATAAATGTCCGTGCTCGTTTGTTTGTGAATACATTTACTCTGAAGTATTTTACTCGAGTTCTGGTTTATGGGTCAGCAGTTTTTTACGGTAACTGTTCAGGTAACTTCAAAACTTGTCATCCAAGTTCAAATGTAGTAATCTCAAACGATGTTTCATTTTGGTCCACCATGCAAGATAATCCACTATCACACTAATTTCATAAATGTGATAGTTTGAATGTTTAGATGGATGGATATATGTTTGTTCCTCTGTAACTCGACAACCACTGAACCGATTTGGCTGAAATTTAAAATATAGATAGACAATGACCAGGAATAGGACATTTTTATCCGGGTAACACGTGATTTTTATCCGGGTAACACGCGGGCGGAAGCTAGTAAAAGATAATTTGTTTCATATAAACATTGTTAAGATTACCTAAGACAAATTATAAAATAAATCTAGACAGACTCCTGACTGTCCTCTTAGACATATCCAAAAGATTTAAGAATGCCTAAAAAATCTGAAAGAATATGTCTACCGCACCTTGGGACCGTCGTAATTATAATATTAATACTTATTTTTTTTTAATACTTTAAAAACTAGTAAGTAATTCTGTTCTTATTCCAAAAAAGCTTTGTATAGTTGGAATCGTCTATAAATTCTTGTCCCTAAATCCGTTCTATTTCTGTTAGCGTCAGTTTATGCGAGGGTCACTTCTGTAATTGTTTTTCAGGTAAAAGTAAAAATGTCTGTCTTGTAGTCGGAATTCCCCTGTCAAGTTTATTCCAAGTTCGGGAAAGGTTGAATCAACCAAAGTTTGGCTAATGGATCCTATTTTCGTCGGACTTTGATGGTATACCTGTAGTTACACTATAAATAGGTAATCCTATACATAGGTTTGTAAGGTTACGAAAGTGTATTAACTATTCAGCTGCCCTAGCCAAGTAACTTTTCTAAATCGCCAACGCTATAGACTGAGAAAAAGTATGGGAATTGTAATTCAGTGACGATAAGTCACGTTGTCAGAAGCGGCAGAAGCGCTCGTGGCGTAGCTTGCTGAGACGTTCTTGATTGATCGTTGAAGTTAAGCAGCGTTGTGCGCGGTCACAATTTGAATGGATGACCGCAAGTGGCATTACGAGCTGAGCGCTTCCGTGCTTCGGAGTGCACGATAAATTGTCGGTCCCGGCTTTTAAGTTAAGACATGACGGAGGCCTTAGCCCTTTTACTTTTTTTTAGCGAAGAAACGTCACATTCCGGAAATCGTCGTCATAGTTGACATTTTGTGAGAGTACCTACTTGGTACCTACTAACATACCTACATAACAGCTTTTTGCCGTATGCGCCATATATGTATGCTGACCTATTTTGCAAATACATATCTGGCATTAATATTTAAGTATATAAATCAACTCCAATTAATGTAAAAAAAAACTAAATTAAGAATATTGCACATCAAATGGGTGACCAGTAGAGGTATGAACAACAGAGCGCTTTTGGGCATGATAAATAATAATTTATAATCGATATAATTATCGGTCCTGGCTATAAAGACATTAAGCCACGACGGAGGCCTTCAGGCGGTCTATTATATCATACGAACTTACTTTATTGCATATTAGGTCCTTGATTCTGCTTTAATCATCAGATCCAGGGCCTTTAGTCTACAAATCGACAATCGATAATATCGGGCCAATCATCAAATTACACTAATATGGATGGATGGATGTAGGTTTGTTCCTCTATAACTCGACAACCACTGAACCGATTTGGCTGAAATTTAAAATATAAATAGATAATGACTGGGAATAAAAAATGAAAATACCACCCGAGCAAAGCCGCGGGTGAAAGCTCGTAGTATAAATGGGAAAGTTTACTTTTTCATGTACAAACTACTAAACGGATTTTAATGTAACTTGGAATATACACAGTTTATGACCTGGAAAAACACAGGCTATTTTTATCCGGGTAGGTTTAACGCGAGCAAAGCCGCGGGCGGAACCTAGTGAAAAATGTAAAGGCCTGAGTTACGCGTTTAACAACACCATATTTAAAGACCACCAAGTAGGTCTCATATCTCATACATTAATATACCAACTCCGTCCCCTGCTGTGTAGTTTCCAAATTAGATATACAAGATTTTTCTTCAGTCAGACAACAAAGGGACAAATCTCCACATCTAACCTTGAGCCTCCGCGTCTTTACAATACCTGAACCATGGCTGATGAAGGAAATAGCTGGTACACTCAATTTCACTTTCAACACCTTCGTGAGTTGTACTAGACATTATACATTGTTACATAGCTTGCAGTGTGAGACGCGACCGCGAGGAGTAACCTTGCCGCAACTCCCTCCTTACCCAGATGATGATTCTCCAGATGAATCGAAACATTGTCGGTATCTAAATCGACGATATTTTTACGAGAGTAATTCCCGTGTGTTCAATAATGTCTGGTACACTCAATATCTAGACATTATTCAACACACGGGAATTACTCACGTGAAAATATCATCGATTTAGATACCGACAATGTTGTTTCTTGAAAGTGAAACACTCAATGTCTGTATATACTTAGGCCTTTTCTTTACTAGATGATTTGTACAGTGTCAGGAGCTAATCTTTGCCTATACTTAACAGGACACAGTAGTGCCTTGGACATTGTTTTGAGATGGAGTAGGCTTGCCCAGCACCTAAACCACACATCATTTCAACCAGGATACCCAGGTCTAAAATAGAGTGTACTAGCTGTATCAGTAGATGCTATAACCAAAAAATATTAAAAACAAGTCGTGTCACGACAGCGAGCCGTTTTTAACTTAAAAGGGTCAAGCGAGTCGCCCTTAGTTTTTTGTCCTTTTCTAATTTGGGCAAAAGGAGGAGGACGGTGAATTTCTTTGAAGCAACGCGGTCTTTTTGTGGGTCCCTTTCGCAAGTATTTGGAGCACATAAATTAAGTTTTAATTTGAAAAATTTTGAAACTGCTTTTTCAAATAAAAAGTAGTGTGTAATCGAAATGAACTTAGAAAAGTTGTTTCTCATTATAATTTGTGGGTCAGAATAATTGTATTTGTCAATTTAAAAAGCCTTTTGGATATTTTGATTCTTTTCACTCTCATGATAAAGCTTTCCTTTGTAGATTTGTGGAACAATTACATTTAAAGAGAGGTTTTCCAGCTAAACGTTTATTATTTAAAAGATATACCATCTGTAAAAATTCAAACAAAAAGGCGGTGCCCAAAAGAGGTCCAACAATTACCGAACGATTAAATTAATGAATTCGATTAATTTGTTCTCTCGAAGTTATTCGAATACCATGTAATCGATTACGCTTTTTGTTGAGTATCGATTGCTTAGGAATGTTGTTTCTGTTCTTCTCTTAATATTTGACTTTGAGTCTGAGGTGCAATGAAATTAGCGAGACAATTTTTATCGATTTTGAAAAGGCTTGTGTTTGATATCAAGCTGTAGTTTCTTGGAGTTGATTTTCATTATATTCGCGTGTTGTCCGCATAAAAAGTAGCCTTTATAATATTCGAAGGTATTTATGCGTACCTAATCCATTTTTTTTTATGTGAAACATCTAATGCATCAAGTTGTTGATTGTTGGCGGAGCGACGCCACGCTATTTGATAGTATGAAACATCTTGTACGGTGATTAATTAAATTAATTTTTAATGATAATTATTATGTTAACAAATCGCGAAAGTTTAACAAGTTAAATTAATTTTTATTATATCATTATCATCATAAGCAGTCAAAGTCAAAATCTATTTGTACAAAATAATTTAGATGTTTCCACAGCTGCCAAGCGACCCGCGGCGGCCCACTTTTTTATGCTTTTCATCGCTTTTCCGCACGATTCGATGACACACCGAAAACAGATTGATCGCACGTTCGTACAAACAAAGTTCACGCGAATAATTTTTCAACCATTTTAGTAGAGCGATCGATTCGCTCGAACATCAATAAGGACACCTATTCAACATCAATATTATCGCGCAATCGTACGAGTAAAATTCGCGTGAACTGGCGATGATCGCGCGATCGCGTTCTATTAGGACGAGGCCCTAAACTCAAAAGTTACGTCACTAATCTCCATTTTCCCTTGAACTGAAGAGCACAATTGTGGCGTGCAAGGGACGTGAATACTCATATAACAAGGGCTGACCACACGGCCATTACAAACCCTAACCTACAGTCGGCGACATAACTGAATTAAGATGGATGCAAAATTTGTATGAAAGTAGTCTTAACTTTCTGTAATGATCACCCCTTTGTAAACGGACATGAAACTTGACGACCCCTGTGGCGCAGTGGGTGAAGGCCCGCCTGTGACGCAAGAGGTTGCGGGTTCGATTCCCGCCGCGGGACAAATGTTTGTATGATCTGCAAATGTTTGTCTCGGGTCTGGGTGTTTTCTATGTATATTATGTATGTATTTACAAAAAAAATGTATATAAGTAGTATATTAGTCATGTGGTTGCCATAACACGAGCTCTGCTTAGCTTGGGACTACATGATGCTGTGTGAAATGTCCAGTAATATTTATTTATTTATTTATTTATTTATTTATTTATTGTAACTTTTATCTTGGACTGTTTCTTTTTGAAACCACGAGCAGTGATGATTTTTATTGTGGGTAAATTTTTTTTTAATATTTTTACAATAAGTTTGGTTAACGCGTTTAGTGCCTATGAGGCACATGTGCTCTGGATGCACGCCGTGTCCTCTTCATCATTAAATAGTAAAAACATTTGGGTAGGACATTTGGTAAGACGAAGTGATGGCATGTGGTGTAAGGCCGACCGAGTGAAGGAAGACCGAGTTAAGAAAGACCGAGTGAAGGAAGACCGAGTGAAGGATGACCGAGTGAAGGGAAGACCGAGTAAAGGAAGACCGAGTGAAGGAAAACCGAGTGATGGCCATGAATCCGACATAGAAATCGAACTCGTCCAACTGCGCGATGGGTCGACGACATCAAAGAATATCATAGATTCTGTTTGTGTACCGGAATGAATGGCGTAAACAGAGGAAGGCCTACACCCAGCAGTGGGATATTATTGGCTGTGGATGATGATGATGATAAACATTTTGATTTGTTAAGTCATGGGTCCATGTATCTTTGAATATCGGACCGAGTAGTTTTAAGTAACTCGTGTCTTTTTTATTTTTTTAAGATAAGTTAACTTTTGACTTCGCTCCTTGCCAAGGATGAAGTCGAAGATGGAGCAAGCTTCCCTAGAATTCTTATTAACGCTCTTAGGTGCAGGCCAGATAGAAGAAACAGGGCGCAGACATTTGTCTCTTCCGTGTCCCTTTCATACAAAATGTGACGGCGCCCCGTCTCTTCTGTATGTTTTGCGGCGCGACGCTTCTATACATTTTCTATGAAAGGGACGCGGAAGAGACATATGTCTGCGACGCGTCCTCGTCTTACGTCTTTTCTGTATGTCCCGCGCCTTACAGATTTCTACCAGTCGTGTCTCAATATATTTGTTGGGAATTAATCTACTTTTCTTGCTGGCAGTCCCTTTGGGGTACCATTCCGTTGGCTTGCACGTTTCATCACTCATTTATGAGAACGAAAGCTAAAACTAATTAAAACTTTAATCGAATCGGTGTCACAATCAAGGTTTGTTGTTTTAGGCTGCTCTGTGTTGGATAACACCATCCATAATGCCGTGTGTTAATTTTGAAGCCATGTTTTGAATTCGCATGCATATTTTAGTTATTACATTACTGTTCGTGCTGGCAAATTATTCTATTAATTTGCCAGCACCAACTAATTTGATATTCCCTAAACAAATCAGTAGAGTTTGAAACTGCATGATCCTTGATTACACAGCATAATGCATTATTTGAAATTTGGAATCCACACAAACTCTAATTCAAACAATATTTTGTGGTGCAATCCAAAGGCTTTTGTTTCTTGTTAAAGCCTGGCCGCATACGAGCCACAAAACGCCGCTACCGACCTATTTTCTACGTGTAACCGGTGGCGGCCACTCGCTACAGCTACAAAATATTATGAAAAGTCGCTGTCACTGGCGTTTAAAACTAATCTAACCTAACCCAATTTTGTCCTTAGAAGTGTCGCATCAGAATAATAGTTTTTTAACATGTTGAGTGCCACTGCAGGGCAAAGGCCTCCCTTCCTTCCTTCCACTCATCTCTATTGTACGCTGTTGTGGTCCATTGTGGACAGTATGAGTCAAGTTAATCTCTCCACCGCCGGCGCTTCCGCGGTCTACCGCGTAGTCGTTTTCTGACCCGTGGGACCCACTCTGTGCAATTGCATTGAACTCATTAAGAAAAGCCAATTTGGCAGAGCTTTGAAACAATTTATTTTACTCTAACTATCTCGTCCTACTACTGGGCAAAGGTATCCCTCTAGTTCCTCTATTTATCTTCTACTTCACCACTCTCGAAGGCGTTGATATCGACTTTCAAAAACTAGAACTACATACTTTTATCATCTGTATATTTAGAACTATAATAACTTTGTAAAAAGGAGCTTGACCGTCATATCGGACCAGTAACAAAGTAATCCTGTCACAGAAACAACGGGACATGTAAAATATAGGAGCTGACACAAAGAAACATCCATTAAATTAAGATAAGTAGTCTTGCAAAGTTCCGAAGCAGAATTACGTAAGTACCTCCGAGACTAGAGGTGGGGGACTCTAGTCGGGTAAAGACTGAGATCCCACTGAGTAGAGCACAAAGTAATTTTCTCAATCACTGAAAAAAATCTGTTTTTTTTTTTTGTTTTTTTCAGTCTATCCCAAATCCAAAAAAAAACCGGTCAAGTGCGAGTCGAACTCGTACGCCGAGGGTTCCGTACCTAGCCAATTAAGCTAGTCCGCTTAATTGTATGAGCGCCCATACAACTCGGAGGACAATTTTAATTGGCGTCAACTATGTATGTTTGGGAACACCCTTTAATTTTCAACTTTTTTAACTTTTTGCAATTTTTCCTTTATTTGTGCTATAAGACCTTGCTTTTTGCCAAATTTCGTTATTCTAGGTCAACGGGAACTACCATTTAGGTTTTCGACCCAAAACCTCTAGGGTACTTCCGGTTGACCTAGAATTGTCAATTTTGGTTACAAGCAAGGTCTTCCAGCACAAGTAAAGGGAAAATTCCGAAAAATAAAAAAAGTTGATAATTAAGGCAAGTTTTGGTACTCACAAGTTTTCACGAAAACCTAAATTTGCCTATATCTTTTTATAGTGTTGACTCAGGACCTTGATTTTTATACTCACAATAGGGACTATAGACCTCATTATATGGTATAAATTTCAACTTGCTAGCTCCACCCGTTCCTGAGATAATCAATGGTGACACACGGACAGACAGACAGACAGACAGACAGACAGACGGACAAGAAAGTGATCTTATAAGGGTTCCTTTTTTTACCTTTTAAGGTACGAAACCCTAAAAAAAACTTAAATATGGGACCACTAACTATTAGCCCAGTCAAATTAGGAATTAACCTCGGAATGAGAGATAATAAGCTGAATTTTCGTATATACCTTCATTTAGGCGCCCTAAAAGTTGTCTCAAAAGTCTCATAAAATCTCGTGTCTGCGTCTTAAGTTATTCAAGGTCAAAGGTAAAAAAAAATAGTTTTTCGCGAATATCTCGGTTGCTATTGGTCCAGTGATGTTAACATCTATTTTGAAGTTAAAGCTTAAAATTTGCGACCAATTCATTGAAAAAAAAATTCCATGCGCTCTACCGTTTTTGCGATACAGGGCCGTGAGCGCAAAGCGTTCAGTATGTGTATTTCAAAAACTATACTTCCTAGAACAAAAATAAAAACTATTTCGGAATGTACAAATTAAGTCCTTTCATATGACACCCCACTCAATATATCTGTGTAACTTTTATCTTTTTCATCCCCTTTAGATCCCAATATCTTTACAACCCCTCCATCGATTACGCTCATATGTCATATATCAAATTTCCATAGCACAACCTAGTTATCTACCAAGTTTCATGCAGATTGGATTAACGGTTCGATAGTTATGCGATAACATAAAAATTACACATACAAACATACAAAGCAAAATCGTAAGATCTTAGCTCGCTTTGCTCGCTTGGTCGATAATTAACTGATAAATAAAACAAATTATTCAAAATTCAAGGTATTCACAGATATTCACGTTTGACTTTCCGTTACAGTAGGTACCTACGCGTATGGTTGAGCGCTGCTCACTCACCCTCCTCTATCGCGAAAACGGTTGAGCGCATGAAAAAATGTTTTAAACAAAATTTGTCGCAAATTGTATGCTCTACAACTTTATAATAGATGTTAACATCATTGGACCAATAGCAACCGAGATATTCGCGAAAAACTATTTTTTTTACCTTTGACCTTGAATAACTTAAGACGCAGACACGAGATTTTATGAGACTTTTGAGACAACTTTTAGGACGCCTAAATGAAGCTACATACGAAAATTCAGCTTATTATCTGTCATTCCGAGGTTTAGACCATTTTTATGCTAAGCTGACTGGACTATATACCTATACATCATCATCTCAGCCGTTGGACGTCTACTGCTGGACATAGGCCTCCCTTAAAAACCTCCATGTGTTGCGGTTGGAAGCGGCCTGCACCCACCTCCGACCTGCGGTTTTTACAAGGTCGTCTATCCATCTGGTCGGTGGACGTCCACCACAGTCCGTGGCCTCCACTCGAGAGCTTTCCACTCGGCCCCATCGGCCATCTTGCTATATGGTCTGCCCATTGCCACTTCAACGTGCTAATCCGATTGGCTATGTCGGTGATCTGAGTTCTTCTACGTATCTCCTTATTTCTGATTCGATTCCATAGAGAAACCCCGAGCATAGCCCTCTCCATAGCTCTCCGAGCTTATTCAATAACTATACCTATCAATCCCAGAGGAAGTAAAATAAATATAAAAATATGGAAAAAGGGGAATACTATATTAGATAAGGTATATACCCTCTCACCTGCGTTACCGCTTCAAAATTTAGATACATAAATTTGTTGCACCTTGTACTTAAAACTAAAAACTTAAATATGTTTTAAGAACACCTCTAAAGACTTTCAGTAAGGACTAAAATGTAATGATTCTAGTTTTGAGGAGTACAGTATACGGTATGCAAAGGTTATGCAAAGTAATAAGTCATAAGGGTTTTCTCCCCAAAATGACCGGCTACATCACCTTTATGTTCTTTTCCTCATCCCCGGACATCCCTACCCCGGGACTGGGGTAAACACCCGTGAAACGGGTTCGGGGCCGTTAACGCCACGTAGACCATGACCGCCAAAAATATACGTGGTGTCTGCTGAACGGATATTCTTGCGAGTTTCTTTTGCTTTGAGATAATGTACATTATGTACAGTGTACAGTACATCAGGAACGGAACTAATTTATTGGCAAAGGCCGTTCGGAAGGGCTGTTAAAAGTATCCCTATTGGTAAGGATGGTCTAGGGCAGGGGTGCCCAAACAGTCGATCGCGATCGACCGGTCGATCACGAAGCTTTTCGAGTCGATCGCCATCAATATGAAAATTACGCGGATACCTACCTATATTCAATTTAAAAGTGCAGTAAAACGATATTTAAAAAAAAATGTTTAAGTACCTACCTTACCTACCTACATAGTATGTAGTTTAGTCGATCCTTTGCTTTCAAAATATTTTCTGGTCGATCGCCGACACTATAAGTATGGGCACCCCTGGTCTAGGGCCTGTTATTTTGCTGATTTTTAGGTGTTCATACGTAAAATTCAATATGGTGTACGAATACAAATATAAGAAATGTAATGTGTTTGTAACACATGTTAAAATTTTAATTTATACAAATGTAACGGATAAAAACTGAACCAGTGTGCGAGCTCGATTCAACGTACTTACGTATACGCACGTTGCAAAATCGGATGCAAAGCGGGTGGCCTGAAAACTCTCCTAAAAACTCCGTCACCAAAGTTGGCCACATACGAACTTACTTAGGGCCTTTAAATGAGTTAATAGTTTTAATATTTACAGTTTTGTCTAAGAGCCAGTACGCAACAAGCCTGTCCCATTTCTCAGTAGTCGGCCGCCTTTGTCTGAGGCATTCGGCTCAGCCTTATTTTAATTCCATTCGCCGTCACCGCTCAGCTTTAGAAGCCTTTTTGCGAAGTCGAGTCGAGAAAGTATTATACTTGTTTACATTCTTTCGGGAAATTGAATAAAGTATTTGTGCTTGTAGCAATTTATTTTAATTATAAATAAATATAAATATTGCTGGACATTTCACACAGCCCCAAACTTAGCAAAGCTTTTACTATGGGAACCGAAATATAAAAATACTTTTTGTAAATACATACTTATTATACTTTATAACACCCAGACACAGAATAAACATCTATGTTCATCACATAATGTTTGTCTTGGGTGGGAATCGAACCTACGACCTACAGCGCAGAAGGCAGAGCTACTACCAACTGAGCTAAGAGGCCAGTCGCCAATTAAACTTCGTACTTTATCTTTCGATTAGTAACTTGTAAGAGAATCGATTAGTATGATGTTACCTTATACTACCTACGTAACGCCTACGTGACACCACTGGTTACTAATATCAGACGAAGCACTTGTACTTCAAGCTTTATAATTGACCTCGGTTACTTAGGTGTTTTCCGAATATGTCCGACAGCAGTGTATGATTCCACAAAACAGAATGCAACAGAAGTGCATGTCATTATCAGCGCTGCTCGCACGGCTAATTTGCTTTTCTTAAAAATGACATTGATATTTATTTGTTTGCGATAACGTTGAAACCATGAGTAACTTTCATTTCCAAATGACTTTTCGTCAATCGTTTTTGTAATTTTATGCAATTGTTTCCGATGTTTACCGAAACGCATTATTTTTCTGATTTTACTGTATAATGATAGAACTTTACTTAAGGTAACTAAGTTTGTTTAATCGTCAATTAAATTAAATCTGTATATTCTGCCTCATCATCATCATAATACTATTTTTATAAAATACATGTGTTTTTATTCTTCCTAGCTAGACGACTTGACTGATTTTATTACAAAAGCCCACACCAGAACACAAATATCTCCAAAAAACTTCCAATAGAGCAGTTTCTTGCTGCCAATTGTTTTAGTAAACTGAACAAAAATGGATTCTACTTTTTTTTAAAGTCTAATCCAGTGGTTCCTAACCTTTTCAACTTTGTTACCCCTATGACATGTCAATGAAACAGGTTTTACCCCCGTTTTACTTTCAGCGACAGCACATTGTTTTCGCTGTTTTTTGTGAAAAAAAAACTAGAAGAGACACAGTTATTGCATGTTTAGTGCTATTACTTTCTCATCCATAACAAATTATAAGCATCTATAAATTATTCACAACAGTAAAATCCATATCAACAATTTTGAATTATTCTATACAGGGTGTGGCAAATTCTTGGTCACTGAAGGGTAGCTACCTTTTCTCTTGTAGTTAGAAAGTTTTGTTCTAAGAAAACTTCGGTTTTATTTTGAAGAAAAAAATAATTGCATTTTTAGATTTTTGAAAAAAAGTACAGTTAGCCTAAAAAATTACATTTGTCAAAAAAAAACAAGTTGATCTTAATCAACTCTATTTCCCACCAGGAACACTTCTCCCAAAGTAACTTATCAAATCAAATCGTAAGTTTTTGCAATAATTCAAAAAAACACGTCCCATACATTTTCTATGAAATTAGGAGTTGTAAACATTACAGTGCCACTTATTCTATCGTTCGTAATTTAATTTCATAACTGCTCCGGCAAGCTGGGAGGCTATTGTAAAGCGCGTATTTAAATTTAGAACAAAGTGCTTGCCTGCAGATGTACAAATGGTATGCTCCATGCATACCATTCTCTCTTGCGGCTCTGTCTGAGGCGCCTAAGGCTTTACAATAGCCTCCCAGCATGCCGAAGCAGTTACGAATTTAAATTAATAACCATCGAATAAGTGGCACTATAATGTTTACAACTACTAATTTCATAGAAAATGATTGGGATGTGTTTTTTTGAATTATTGCAAAAACTTACGATTTGATTTGATAAGTTACTTTGGGAGAAGTGTTCCTGGTGGGAAATAGAGTCAATTAAGACCAACTTGTTTTTTTTGACAAATGTAATTTTTTAGGCTAACTGTACTTTTTTTCAAAAATCTAAAAATGCAATTATTTTTTTCTTCAAAATAAAACCGAAGTTTCCTAAGAACAAAACTTTCTAACTACAAGAGAAAAGGTAGCTACCCTTCAGTGACCAAGAATTTGCCACACCCTGTATAGTGAATTAATCAGCCTCACATTTAATAATTTAGGCGCAATTTTATAAAGGAATCAGCGATTTAAGCTCTGAATTACGGATAGTTATTGGCTTATGCTCGTAATTGTAAAGTGGTTTATTTCGGGTCTGGGTGTTATGTATGTATAATAATCATGTATATATTTAAAAAAATGTATATTAAGTAGTTTAACAGTCATGTAGCTCTAGTGTTGCCAGGTGTGTTATGCCATATTTCGGGACAGCAGGTTCCAAAAAGCGGGACTTTGTGCTATAATTCGGGACGACAAAAAAAAACAAGCGTTGTATAGGTAATCAAAGTTTAATATTTATGTAATAAGTACCTATCTGGAAAATTATAAAGGGTGTAACAAATTTTTGGGCATTTTTGGGCAAAAGCTACCTTTTTTCTTGTAGTTAGAAAGTTTTGTTCCTAAGAAATGATTGGTTTACTAGCTGTGCCCCGCGGTGTTACCCGCGGTGGGAGCTGATTTTTTTTTTGAGAAATGCAACATGCGACACTTGGTTTTGATAACGGTGCTCTAAGAAAAAGATGGATGTTTGTCGGTTCCTAACATTAAATTCTTTTTCTCGCAAAATACTCATGCAAGTAATATGCGAGCGAAGCGAGCGGAAATTGTTCAGACAAATTTAACACGTGACACTTGATTTTGCTAACGGTTCTCTAAGAAAAAGATGGATGGTTGTCGGTTCCTAACAGTAAATTAATTTGCTCGTAAAATATTCATGAAAGTAATACGCGAGCGAAGCGAGCGGAAATTTTTCAGACAAATTTAACACGTGACACTTGATTTTGCTAACGGTGCTCTAAGAAAAAGATAGATGGTTGTCGATTCCTAACATTGAATTATTTTGCTCACAAAATACTCATGAAAGTAATATGCGAGCGAAGCGAGTTTCCCCTGCTCGCGAAGCGAGTGGAATTTTTTTAGACAAATTTAACACGTGACACTTGATTTTGCTAACGGTGCTCTAAGAAAAAGATGGATGGTTGTCGGTTCCTAACAGTAAATTAATTTGCTCGCAAAATATTCATGAAAGTAATACGCGAGCGAAGCGAGCGGAAATTTTTCAGACAAAGAACGTTGCGACATTTTGGGCCCCCCTGTCCAACAGTGATGAAACATATGTCATATGAAAGCTCTTGGAGTGTACTTTATTTCATTCTATCACAGCTAAGTTGAAATCGAGCGCGAACATGGTGTTTTGGTGCAAAAATGGCGCGAAATGGTGGTTTCTTTGAACGAAACTAGAAAGCTGAAACTTGGAAGGTAGCTTTCTTTTCTAGTAAAACCACCCACTAAGTCATTTTATTTTCGAATTTGAACCCCTAATGAGGTGAAAAGTAGTGAAAAAGTTTGTATGAAACTTTTTAACCCATAGTATGATTTGCTTGAAACTCGGTTCGCATACTCGAAACGCAAAATAAATGGACACGTATTTCAGGATTATCCAAAACAACCCTTAAAAAGGAGTGAAATGAGGTGTCAAAGTTTTTACTTTTTTATAGGTATTGTGATTTGCTTGAATCTGGGTTTGAATACTATTGATGACAAATAAATGAACACATATTTCAGGACTTTTCGAAACAACCCTTAAAAAGGGGTGAAATGGGGTGTCGAAGTTTGTTTTGGAACTTTTTAAGGACAGGGCAGGCAAGTACCGGCGTAATTTACATACACTTCGCCACCGGCTACCCGGCACTGAATACCCGGTCCTTTGGTCCATTTTCGTAACTATTTTTCACAACCAGTTACGAAAGAAGATTTTTTTTTCACTGATTCTTAACTGGTTATTAAGGAATTAAAAAGGAATATTTATTTTATGTACGTAACCATGTTTCATAGCCAGCTACGAATATTTTTTTTTTCATGTTTTGGTTTTGTAATTTTAACAGCTGTCATTGAAAATGTAGATCTCTTGAATAGCTTTCATTTGAACTAAGAACGGAGAGCCACAAACGAGAAGTTGCCGAGATATGGCCGTTTAAAGTTTGACAGCTGTCATTGAAAATATAGAGCTTGGTTATAGCTTTCAACTGAGTTTAGAAAGAAAAGTCTAGGATGAGTAGTATTTGAGATATGGCCGATAATAAAATAATAATAATGATAATGTCTCAAAATGACATAATCTGTCAATTTGACATCTGCTATCAATCATCAGTAAACTTTATACAGTACTTCCAGATAAATAATGGGTCTCGTAAAACATCAGAAACAATCGCATAATCGGCCATTATTCGGAAACACGAAATTAGCCAATGCCTATTATTTATCTGGAAGTAGTAGGTACATTATTTATTTTATTTTATTTTTTCAATTTTAGGAAAACTTACAGCTAGACAACAGATTAAAAGAAGATATATAGATACTTAAGGCTAATAACAAGTTTCCACATATAATTATTTGAATAGTATAAACAAACAGTCCTATTATCGTAGACGGTGACCGAGTAAAGAAAAAAAAACAAAATATAATTATATTGGTACATTTAGTACCTACTAATAGATACAGTTCAACATCGACATAATAATATCAATCGTCCTAAATGTTATAAAAAGAAGAAAACAAGCTTCCATTTTCATAGCTAGTTACGAAAAATGAAAAAAAAAATCTATTTTCGTCACTGGTTACCAAAACATGAAAAAAAATTCGTAGCTGGCTATGAAACATGGTTACGTACATGGAATAAATATTCCTTTTTAATAACCAGTTAAGAATCAGTGAAAAAAAATCTTCTTTCGTAACTGGTTGTGAAAAATAGTTACGAAAATGGACCAAAGGACAGGGTAATCAGTGCTGGGTAGCCGGTGGCGAAGTGTATGTAAATTACGCCGATACTTGCCTGCCCTGTCCTTAAAAAGTTCCAAAACAAACTTCGACACCCCATTTCACCCCTTTTTAAGGGTTGTTTCGAAAAGTCCTGAAATATGTGTTCATTTATTTGTCATCAAAGTATTCAAACCCAGATTCAAGCAAATCACACTACCTATTAAAAAGTACCCATAAAAACTTTGACACCCCATTTCACTCTTTTTTAAGGGTTGTTTTGAATAATCCTGAAATACGTGTCCATTTATTTTGCATTTCGAGTATGCGAACCGAGTTTCAAGCAAATCATACTACGGGTTAAAAAGTTTCATACAAACTTTTTCATTACTTTTCACCCCATTAGAGGTTGAAATTCGAAAATAAAATGACTTATTAGGTGGTTTTACTAGAAAAGAAAGCTACCTTCCAAGTTTCAGCTTTCTAGTTTCGTTCAAAGAAACCACCACTATCGCGCCATTTTTGCACCAAAACACCATGTTCGCACTCGATTTGAACTTAGCTGTGATAGAATGAAATAAAGTACACTCCAAGAGCTTTCATATGACATATGTGTCATCGCTGTTGGATGAAGCGGGTCCAGCGTTCAAGCAATGATGCCCATGGTTCTTTAACACGTGACACTTGATTTTGCTAACGGTGCTCTAAGAAAAAGATGGATGGTTGTCGGTTCATAACAGTAAATTAATTTGCTCGTAAAATATTCATGAAAGTAATACGCGAGCGAAGCGAGCGGAAATTTTTTAGACAAATTTAACACGTGACACTTGACTTTGCTAACGGTGCTATAAGAAAAAGATGGATGGTTGTCGGTTCATAATAGTAAATTAATTTACTCGTAAAATACTTATGAAAGTAATATGCAAGTGAAGCGAGCGGAAATGTTTTAGACAAATTTAACATGTGACACTTGATTTTGCTAACGGTGCTCTAAGAAAAAGATAGATGGTTGTCGGTTCCTAACATTGAATTATTTTGCTCGCAAAATACTCATGAAAGTAATATGCGAGCGAAGCGAGTTTCCCCTGCTCGCGAAGCGAGTGGAATTCTTTTAGACAAATTTAACACGTGACACTTGATTTTGCTAACGGTGCTATAAGAAAAAGATTGATGGTTGTCGGTTCCTAACAGTAAATTAATTTGCTTAGTAAAAATATGCTTAAAAAAATCTGTTTTATTATACCATCCATATAGTGTGGATAATAAGGATCAATTTCTGAGAAGAAACTGGCATGGCAAAGCAAGTGAGCGCGCGTGAAACAGGACAGCTTTATAGCTCTCTCTCTATCGCCCTGTGACTGCGACATATAGTACTCAAGAAACAAGTTGTCCTCTTAGCGAACCACGTGAAAAGGATGCTCAATACGCAATTCATAGGCCAAAGAGCGAGATAGAGCCATACGTCACGAACAACTTGTTTGTCTCGTATTATAACTCTGCGTACTGCTTGTACTGTGTTCAAACGTGTAAACTAGCTCGGTGATTTTTTGATTCCCAAAAAGCGGGACATTTGGCGTCCCGCGCAAGGGTCGCGCGGGACGCGTCCCTAGACCCCTGAAATGCGGGACGTCCCGCGAAATTCGGGACACCTGGTAACACTATGTAGCTCCCATAACACAAGCTCTGCTAAGCTTGGGGCTACATGATGCTGTGTGAAATGTCCAGCATTATTTATTTATTTAAACATTTACCGCTCTACATGGAAAATTCTGTTAAAATTGAAACACCGTTTAAACATTTGCCATCATTTTTTGTTAGATAGTGTCAAACAGTGACAGGGTAAATCTTGAGCATTATTTAACCAGTGTTCAAGTTAATAAGAGTTATAGTACAAACAAACAGACAAACACACTTTCACATTTATAATATGGGTATGGATAGTCCGGTGAAGTTGCAAAGGTCGTCACGAGACCATAGAACATAAAAGTCAATCTAAAAAAAAAATCCAACCTTCCCAATGGGGATATATTAGTAAAAATGTATAGAACGGGGGCAATATACATAAAGACATGAAAGTAAGTACCCTGTACCGTACATTTTGTTCTGTCACGGCTTGGCTAATGCGAAATCGACTTTTTTCCTCCGAAATATCGACGTTTGTTTTTGGTCGCTTTTTGCTTTCTTTGTTCAGAAATTCGACGAAGGTTTTTTACGACCCATAAAGTGGCACGAAGTTGCGGGAATTTAATGGGGTCTCCACGTGAGGTTTGTTATGGTACTAGCAAACATTTTTAGTGAAAAATTGCTTAAATTATAAACAATGTTGAAGAACAATGTTTTTATGAGCTACTAGCGCTTCCCCGCGTGTACTACTACTTTTTTATCCCACGGGAACCACGCATTTTTTTTTGATAAAAAGTAGCCTAGGTCACTCCCTAGCCCTCCAACTATCTCCACACAAAAAATCACGTCAATCCGTTGCTCTGTTTTGACGGGAAAGCAGGACAAACAAACAAACAAATTTTGACGTGAAAGCAGGACAAACAAACAAACAAACACAATTTCACATTTATAATATGGGTATGGATTTTTAGTGTCCTTAGTGACTAGATTTAGTCGACTTTGATGCATATTTGTGGGCATTTTACGCAGCTAAACCAGCCAGGCATAGCTTGTACAAGACGAAATTAATTAGGCCTACAAGTGGAAATAGGTAACAATCTAACGTTATACAGGGCGTCCCACGGCTATGCCACATGGAGAGAAAGTATCTTAAATAATGTAGATAGAAAGTTTTCCTGAAAGAAGACTTTATTCTGATTTAAAAAAAAATTTAACTGCATTCAAATAATTTTGAATAACTGCCTGTCTGTATCCGCCAATTATAAAACAAAACACGTGTAATTTTATGATACCGATCAAAAGGTTCAATCGTAAGGATTATTTTATACACCCTGTATATTTATTTTATAACCGGGCACAGATAAAATTTTTATCTATCACTCAAACATTTGTCCTACATGGAAATAAAAAACCCTTTATCGTAAAAAAAAAAAATATTATCAACAGAACTAAGAGACTGAGAGCTAAGTTTGTGTGCATAATACTCATGAACTTATTTCAAAATCCGTTCCTTCGAACCCATGTGATAAATGTGAAAGTGTGTTTATTTGTTTGTTTACTTGTCCTGCTTTCACGTCAAAACAGAGCGACGGATTGACGTGATTTTTTGTGTGGAGTTGGAGGGCTGGAGAGTAACATAGGCTACTTTTTATCCGGGTACCACGCGAGCGAAGCCGCGGGCAGCAGCTAGTAATAAATAAACTTCAGTGAATTCCGATTTCTTACAAAGACGATTGTGCTCTGCATAGAGTAGTAGAATCAATAATTACAAGAAAAATAATTAAAATTCTATTCTTTCAATTCTATTCTTTCTCCGACATGAAACAATAGAAACAAGAGCGTAGGTACCTTTAAACTGAACAATATTGTAATGAGGTCTGCGGTAAAAAGGACAAATCCTTTGCGGTTATATTTTATACTTTCGCTTTATGTTTCTTTGAAGCAAATAGTGATTTTTTGAGTTATCACCCTTTGTTTAAGAGCACCACAAAAACTCATTCAATTTATTTACCACGAACTATATATTTTACTTTGAAACCGAGTCCCTCTTACCCAAATGAAGATTCACCGGATGAATTAAAACATTTTCGGTACCTACTTAATTCGACTTTTATATATTTTTACTATGGTAATTCCCGTGTGTTATCTTCTTCTTCTTCTTCTTTCGTGTCAAAGGCTTGACCTCATATATTCCTTGCCCAATATTCGGCAACTCTTACGCCCCTTTCCGTAGCCTGGTTCAAAAAGTGTCACGTTCCGCCTGAGCCGAGCGTGCAAGCGAGAGCGCGGAGAGAGAGGCACGATCGTTCATCAATGTTTCCTTATGAAGTTTTCACGTAAAAATATTGTCCGTAAACCGACTTTACAGACAACAATTTTTTTTTTTCAATCTAAACTAAAATTTTTTAAATTTAAATTGACGATCTCTGTGGCGCAGTGGGTGAAGGCCCGCCTGTGACGCAGGAGGTTGCGGGTTCGATCCCCGCCGCGGGACCAATGTTTGTAAGATCTGCAAATATTTATCTCGGGTCTGGGTGTTTTCTATGTATATTATGTATGTATTTACAAAAAAAAATGTATTTAAGTAATGTATCAGTCATGCGGTTCCCTAAGCTAAGCTCTGCTTAGCTTGGAGCTACAGTTTGCTGTGTGAAATGTCCAGCATTATTTATTATTATTTATTTATAAACATTAAATTCTTCACACCCACACAATTTACCTACTGTCACTCACGCACTTGACACAGACCATCGCTATGTTTCGGTACGTTTTTATTATATTAATCTGACCTAGTTCATGATTTGATTTATTTATATTCTAAACCTAATTAAACAAAATTGTGACTATCATTACAATAATGTATAGTAGCTTACGCTCAAGGCTTCGCTTACATTGTAAAGTGTTCAGTGTCAACAATAACACTATCTTAGTGTACGTGATAAATAGTCATGGTCTAAAAGTCAACTTATTGTCTGACAATAAACCAGTGGTTAAACAGTACTTAATGATTCCATTTAATATCTCATTGTTCCTTACATAGTGTGCCCTTAGCTTGTTTATATTCAAACGAGACGAGGACGGGACGATGCCGTGACGACTTAAGGTCGCTACATACGTAACGTGATTTTCCTCGTCCCGGACGGAACGTGACGATTTCTTGACATCGTTTCATATAAAAATATAGTAACAAAATACACGTAACGAGAAATGGGACGGGACGGGACGGGACGGCAGGTGAAAAAATATCGTTAAGGACCTTAGTGTTCTGTGTTAAGGACGATGTTATGAACGATGCACGTCACGTCTCCGTCCAGTCCGAGGTTTTATCCCGTTACGTATGCAGCGACCTTTAACTAAAAATAACAGTCACATTAGTCTATAATCACAATATAGTCTGTAATGTAGTTTCGTTCATTCTTTCATTCACTCGTTCCGTCGATCTTTGAATGAACGTTTTACAGGTTATAAGTTTAAGGTGAACATTTGTCTTCTCGAATCTTCCGAAACGGTGCGAGATGGCGGATTGAATTGGTGATTATGTCGATAATAAATTTTTATCGCGCTCTCAAGTGGTTAATTTTAAATTCAATGTTTTATTGGTGATCGTTTCAGGTCGATTTTTGTTGCGAGTTGTTGAGGCAACTCGTTTGGTAGATTGTTATTGTGTGGTGTCAATTCCTATTAAATATTTATGTAGGTCTACTTCGGATTACTTCGGATTTTTTACGATGAATACTTTGAAATTGTAGAAGATGGTTGAAAAAAGTGATAGATATTGTGTAACATATTCAAAGTAGTTCTGCATTCTAAAACTTTCATATTGTTCGTAAAAAACAATTTGTAGGAAGAAATCCGAGTTAGCGACTTTAAGTGTGAAACAAAATAGCCCTGCAGGT
The DNA here is from genome assembly GCA_958496255.1 of Camptogramma bilineatum. Classification (NCBI taxonomy): domain Eukaryota; kingdom Metazoa; phylum Arthropoda; class Insecta; order Lepidoptera; family Geometridae; genus Camptogramma; species Camptogramma bilineatum. The sequence goes on from OY292453.1 coordinate 15,724,970, forward strand.
CCGCAATTTTTTTTTTATTAATCAGACTGTTAAAGATCAGCAGTTTGAATCAGACCAGATCTTCACGGAATGTATTCCGAATTCGGAAAGTGACGTTTCTTCGCTAAAAAAAATCAACTTTCCGATGAAAATCATCGAATTGGATGCATTTTCGGAAGTCTGAATCGCACTGCAGCGTAGCTAAAAAGGTCGTTAATGCAGATTCACAAATGATTTGCGTCGAGATTCTCGTATTAGAAATCACAAAGTTGACAATTCCGTACCGGCAATATCATCTTATTGTTTGACAGTTTTGTGGAGAATCGTAAAATAAAATGGCCATCTATGAATTGGAATTGCACTAAGTGTCAATCAAATATGATTTATGTTTAATAGTGATAATAAAACATACTAAATACTTACCTAAAAACCAAATACTTATTTACAGAGTATTAGTAGTAATAATACGATTCAATATTCAATGAAAACCAACCGGGTTATTTTTTTTCGTGTGGCAATTTAAGGCCTAGCATGTGATTCTGCTGTGAATTGAATTGCGTGAATTGCGTACAATTCAGCTAACATTTGACGGTAATTAAAGATGAATTGCTTTAGCAATATCAATACAAATCACCCGTGAATCATATTAATGTGAATCTGCATTAGCGACCATTTTAGCTCTGCAGGTCAAGACAAATTGTGCTTTATTTCAAGTAAGCGAAAAATAACCTACACCTTATACAAATAGAGACCAAATTGATTTATTACATATTCCGACTTTAAACCCTTCTAGAGACCACCCATTAAACAGTAAAACATTATAAATAATATTTGCTCATTTTTACCTTTCAAAGTATTTTATGGTCGTAATATCTGGTCTCTGTATGAATGAATACAATGAGTAAATGGCAATATTCATTGAGGTCTTACTATAAGCCACTTGATGTGATTTTTATTGTGTATGTTAAAAGAGTTACTTTTCAAGTACACGTGTGAAACTCGTATTAAAGTAACCTTACATAATTAAGTGATATATTTTCAAAGTTATTTCAATTTAGTGTACCCGTTGGGATCGAGACACCAACAAACAAATATTGTCTCAAACTTTTATGTACATAAAAAAAAAGTATTAAGTCAAGCCGAAAAAATACTAACGCACACCAGCAGTTCGATTCAGACTTACGAAAATGCATGCGATTCGATGATTTTCTTCGGAAAGTTGACTTTTTTCAGCGAAAAACGTCAGTTTCCGAATTCGGAATACATTCCACTCAACTCTGGGTCTATTGCATCCAGCTTTATCTTATAACTCAGTTCACATCAATTTGATAGACACTATTGCAGCACATCAATGCATACTCGCGTACTTTGGTCACGTAGTAAGGAAAGGCGATGACAGCTTGGAGAAACTCATCGTGGTTGGGAACACAGACGGAAAACGCTCGCGTGGTCGATCCCCAACTCGATGGACGGATCAAAGATCAAAGGATCAAAGAGTCGTCAGCCATCAAGTTCCACAACGTTGTGAGAGATGCGATGAACAGAAGTCGATGGAGACAGATCATCCAATCTAGATGCAGCCACCCAATGATGACCACGATCCTCGGTCATGAGGGGCCGACTACAGAGGGAGAGATTGCAGCACTATTATAGTACATTGATGTTTTCCTAAAATGATGTGTGATTATTACTTACCTCAAAGCAGCAATGTACTGCATAGTGCCTATCAAGTTGATGTAAACTGAGTTAAGAAATACGGCAACAGATCTTACACAGTACGACAACTATGCCGTCCACCCATCTAGTAGGTGGTCTGCCAAGAGGTCTAGTGAATGAATGAATGAATGAATGAAAATACTTTATTGTACACAATTACAACAGAAACTTATGAACTAGTAAACCTTAGCAATAAATTTTACAATGAAACCCCGACTATACATTATTTTTATTGAAACTTAAACTAAGCTCGTATATAGTGAAAGAAAGGCAGTATAATCTTGTTCCTTTTGATTATATAAACCTTTATATGAATAAAGCCGACAATTTTCTTCTAAAACCCCATTTATTTTTAATTAAGATCCCATCTCTGCTACCAACGGTCGCCGACTTCATTATTTCTAATATTTTACACTTTATAACCTATAAAAGTCAGGAATTCCAGAAAATTTACATAGAAAATGTATATTTTCTACGTTAAATGTACAGAGTTCAATTTCATCAGGCTCATAATGTATTAAATTAAACACGCTACCGGTGATCCGATCTATGGAAATTAAATTATAATATAACATAAGATTTGTAAAGTTCAATTTATAATAATGATATCATTATAATTGAAATAAAATTTAGCTTTTACCAAGCATCAATAAATTGGTAAAAGCAAAGTTAGGGGATTAGTAAAGTGCTCGGGACGGCATGGCAAAGGATTTAAATTTTTATCAATAGACATTAAAATATATAGAAATAGAAATACGATATAAATTCATATGCTTATCGGACATGTCACGGAACCTTTGCGAAAAATCAGAAAATAGACATTCGCAGTTGTTCTATACCCAAGAACCACGAAACGGTCGCGAAAGAAAAATTCGTATTTGTTCCATCATGGAACTATTTAATGGCACTACGGCATAAACGCTGTACATTTCACACGGCATCATCTAGCCCCAAAGTGTATGAAAGTGCAGAGCTTGTGCTATGGGAACTACAAGACTGATAACCTACTTATATACCTTTTTTTGTAGATACAACCATATTATAGGTACACAGAAAACACCCAGACTCGAGACAATACAAAGTATACTGTTATTTTAATCATGACATTTTATTCGGACCACGTGCCGATATTGACGACGACAAATCGCAGATCCATCGTCGCTGGCTCACGTTGCCAATTGACTTTTGCTAGAGTCAACAGCTGATCTATACTTAAGAGTCTAAAGTATAGATCAGCTAAAGTTTCTAAAGTTTAGACCAAGGCTGTTCAACCCTATGCCCGCGGGCCACATTGTGGCTCACTGACCATTTTTAAATGGCCCGCGCAAGCCTGAAAACACCCGTCAAGTTGAGAGTCCGTGTACGATGTTCGCCTTCGGCTTGGCGCATCCAGCTTCCGTTGGCGACCTTCCGCACATTATCACTCCACCTAGCTAGAGGGCGTCCTACTTTATTACATAAGTCTTAAGGCTGAATTACACCGGGGTAACAACGTGCGACAGTGCCGCATGCTACACATTGTGACATGTGGTATCTTGTGGCATGCTACAAATAGAAAGCATTTGCCGTATTAGTGGCATGCGGCAGCCTATTTTACGCCGAGGCAATATCGTGCTTGGGTCAGTCTGCCACATGACGCAAGGTGTTGCCATGCATGTCGCACGGTTCTTGCCACAAGGTGCGACATTTTTATTCTGTAGCATGCGGCCTTGTGGCATGCCGCAATGCCGCACAGTGTTGCCCCCCGGTGTAATTCAGCCTTTATTAATAAGTAACTAAAATAGTAACCATCAGTGGCCCGCCAGAAATATCTGAATTGTCCGTTCGGCCCGACTGATAAAAAAGTTGAGCAGCCTTGCTTTAGTTTAGACTGTTGCTAGGGTGATCGCTAGAGGAACGAAGAGCGCTTGTTTGATTCTGAGGACACGTTCAATTTTTAGATCAAAGAAAATTAAAAGTGCCGTTAAACGTGTATAAGTAATGGGGTTATATCGATGGCAGCAAAGTAGAAACGGACATCTGCATTTTTGCGAAAATGCTTTTTTTACAAAAATGAGCTTATTTTAACCTTATCTACAAGTCTGCATTAAAATAATTTCGAATTTCAAAATAATGAAGAAAATCTGGCACGTATAAAAAGACATCTACACACGAATTTTAAAAAACGTCGCAGTAGAAACGGACATTTACATTTGACCGCCTTTACTTCGGAGCTTCGACAGGTGGCCCAAAAATGTGTACGACGTAAGCACGGACATCTGCCACTTATCCGTTTATCCGTCGTACTTTTTGCTTATATCCCAATCTAATTAATTTACTATTCTGTGTTTTATAAGGAAATTCATTAATTTTTCTGTAGATACACTATTTTACACATTGGTTTTATCAAATTCTTTGTTTTATTTTCAAATTAAGATGCAGAAAATGAATTAATTCAGCTAATTGATCTACAAGCAGACACGGCAATTAAGACACCTATATGTTTAGAGGGTCTTTTCATAAAAGCAGGTTAATACCATTTATTAAAACTACTTTAAAAAATATTTAGAATGTTCTTCGACTACATCTTCAGGTTTACAACAAATAAATTAAATTCGTGTAGAACCTTGCCATCTTTACACCATTGTCTGTGGCGTTTATTAGGTCCTCCATTAATATTTTCACATATCGCCGTCCCCGGGGAACAAAATGATAACTGCCATTATCTTAGTTTTAGTGTTATGCCATATTTGTAATCTTTGGGTGCTAATACATCTGCTCAATTTTTTTCGTAACTTTCATACAGTTATTCGCGAAGTTACAAAATATTACAATACTATTCCACGATTCGACCCATGCCTGAAGTTACAAGAATAAAGTTGTACTATAATCTTATCAAATTGTATTTACACCTGTTAATATGACAAACAATCATTATCATTATTTGACATCTTAAAATTTGACATCTTGATTTAATTCTAGCTTGACATTGTTTAATTTTATTATTATTATGTACTTATTAGGATAAATTATGATAATTACGACATTTTTATTAGTTAATGTGTACCTACTTATTGCCTCTTTCATAATATGTTTATTTAATTAATGTAATTGGTGTAAGCCGTATTAGTTAAATTAAAAAAAATAAATAAATAAATAAATAAATTATGTTCTCGTGAAAAATATTCGTCTAGATAATGATAACCGCATGTTATCATTTTATTCTCGTCAAAACTCGTCCTTGCATTTCGTATAATACACTATTATCATAATCGCTTCCACCCTGGTAAAGCGTCGAATAACATGATAGAACAGTGGTACAATATTAGGTTTTGCCTAGAAAATACGAGGAATAAAATGATAATCGACATTATAGAACTTAGATGGTGATTGATTTTGGATAACTTCTTATTTTTTAAATATCTCTATTTTGGCATTTCTTACGTGTGTGTCATTAAAACATTCCGAATGCATAAAAAATCAGCATTGCTTAAAATTAAAAATCATCTGTCTACGTCCAGTATTTGTGGAGTTATTAACGAAAACATGTTTTTTGCTTCTCCTGAAAAGTTACGTTTTTGTAGTTATCATTTTGTTCTCCGGGGACGGCGATATTTCCTCTACATCAAACCACTAGGTACTTAATAGTATTTCTTAAACTTTCGCGATCACTATTCATATTGAAATTTTTATGGACACGGGATTTTATCACGTAATTTACCTTATTTACGCGATAAAATCCCGTGTCCATAAAATTTTTAATATGGCTAGGTACATAAGTTAATATTATTTACAGCTTACTGATCTTAGGAAATGACACACTTGAACATCGTTTGATTGATGATAAAGAGCGTTATCACTTACAACCTTTGCTAAAATACATTATAAGCCAAATGCTAGTCTAGCCAATTTAACTGTTTGCCCTCAATCACGCGCAATAACACCTATACCTCATGGGTTTATTTCATTTGAAACAGAATCGCATTTGCTGGAACTTATTGCTGAGGATGATCATTTACGTTCTTTCAATCTACAAATCACTTTACCATACATTTTAATCACTGATTCTAGTGCAACATCATCAGCAATGGTGCTTCTAGTGGGGGGGACGTTAGGAAGTAAAGCAGAAAATGCAGAAAAGAGAATTCGATCGATACCAGAAGATAATTTTTCTTAATATTGATAAAAAAATAAAAAGATAATTTAAACGAACTATCGGGACTTAATCGCGTTATTACCTTTGTTTATTATTTCCCGACGTTTCGAGTGCGTTACAGCTCTCGTGGTCACGGGTAGACTGATGTACTGGAGTCACCGTCGCTAATTGAAACGTCGGGAAATAATAAACAAAGGTAATAACGCGATAAAGTCCCGTTAGTTCGTTTAAATTATGTCTACAGATCGCGAAAGTTTAAAATAAAAAGATGTGCAGCTCCCCATGCGAAAACTGTAAAAATTAGTGACGAAGTAACGCGAAGTAGGTAAGTAGGTATTTGATTTATTTTTAAGGTTTGGGTAATGATGATAAACAATGGGAATTACTAATAAATTCCCATGTACCTATTGGCCAATAAGGCCTATAATTAATTGACTAACTAACTTTCTAAGACTGATTTTTTAAGAAAGAGAGACGTTAGAATTTGATGGGTATTTGATATTTTTTTTGTTTTAGTTGATAGTTACTGGTATCTAGTGTAATACCTACTTAATAATAAATTTCATGATGTTTTCTTAAAAAAAGGTATAAATACCTATACTAATTTGTGAGTTTTGGGAACTAAATGAGTTTAACTGATAGACGTAGATGAAGTTTAGTGAAATGTTAAATGCAAAGTAAATGAAGACATCTACAAAATTTGGTCAAAAAAGGAGAATACTATTTGCATGGTGCTTAGATTTTCTTTAAATATCATTAAAAATATTACCGTATGCTCATTATCTTAGTTTATTAGATATTTTAGGTGGAATGAACGCTTTTTTTATCACAACGTATAAACGGATATCAGGCAAATGTCTTCTTCTACGTCGAAGTTTTTTCAGAGTAAAAAAGGACATCTACATTATTTCAGTAAAACAGTGATATATCAAAAAAATCTGTTATACAATCAATAAAGAAGGTTATTTTAATGCACCTCAGAAAATTTCATGTTAATCGGTTCATTACTCTCAAAAAGGCAACAAGTTTTTACTAAATGTGCTCTCCTGTAAAGTAGCGTTTTTGTAGATGTCCGCATCTACTTTGCTGCCATCGATATAAGCCTTCACGCACGTGTCAATCTAGCAAGGCCTTAGAGAATATTATTTTTAACCCTCTCATCTCATACCAAGATAGCTCTGTACAGGTAAGTTGAAGTAGTATGATCGAAGAGACGTGTAAACACAACCAAAGAAAACGTGTCAAAACCATTTTACGTTAGCTACGATTTAAATATTTTGATATAAGTATGTAAAATAAAAAAATATGATCACGACGGTATTCGCTAGGTGCGGACATATTTTTTCTTATCTTTAGGCATTTTTAGATCCATTGAAGATGTCTAGGGTGTAGTCCGAGGTATGTCCAAACACATTTGGTACATTCCCACATTTTGCAGAAGATAACATTCCATACTTGACAGGTTGCAAGCCCATAGACGCTATTAGAAAACTAAATGGTTTCCTTAAGATGTTTTCCTTCGCCGTTTAGAGCTCGTGTTAAAGCGCATTTACATTTTTCGAAACGAAAAATCCATTGATGCACGGCCGGGCTCGAACCCACGACCTTCGGATTGAAAGTCGATGCACTAACCCACTCGGCCAACACTAAATGAGTTACAATGTAATTGTAACAATCAACGTCTAAAACATCTTCATTGGTAGGTGGTGACAAAATATACTACCAGCCCTTTTTGGCAGGATGATACGTAGGTACTGTTGGCAATAGATAAACAACCAGATTTTCAATTTGTCTTAAAAAATATCTTAGGCCATAAGACTTATTGCTTTTTTAAGCGACTACATAAATAGTAGAAGAACTCAATGTTGCTTTGTTTTTAAACGACTTCAAAAAAAGGAAGAGGTTCTCAAGTCGTCGGAATCTTTTTTTTAAGTAAGTTCTCAAGCTAATTAGCTTGACTTTTGTTCGCAACGCAGAGCGGGGTACAACGCATCTACCTCAGTTTATATAGAAGATCATTGTTTGCAAGCCCATTTCGCTGGCCAAAAATGCCAAACAAAATGTTTGTAACTTTTGCCGATAAGCATTGCTGTGGCGACAGCTTTAATCGTAGAAGCACCCTAATTAAATTAAAAGTAAAACTATAAAATGCATTGGCGTCCGTCCAATCTGGTAGGTCAGGTGTGCATTGTTTGTTTTGTCGTAAGTCTGTCTAGACCTTTATATGAGACAATAGAATTGAACGCTACACAGATTTCTTAGTTAGCTAATATATTTCTTTGACAAGTAATTATATTCTAGATTTGATAGGTAACAAATGTCAAAACCCGTAATAGCACTGCGCCCCCAAACAATAAATATTACTAATTGTAAAATACAAAACAAGTTTCTGTTTAATAAAAATTGCTATTGATATTTAACATAGCTGCTTATATTCTACCTAAGCAGCGATAACAAATGCCGCGTTTTAGAGCTTTTTCTAATGAGTATAACGTCTCTATTAGTAAAATATCATTGTTTTAATCAAAATTGTAGGATATGTTCAAACACTTAGGTGATTGTTCGAGAAAAGCAATCCTAAATTTTGTTTCTTAGAAATCTATAATTATTTTATATAAAATAACGCTGTTGTAAAATATTTTTCAAATAACAGCTTCTATTAGGTAGGTAGGTAATTGCGAGCTAATGAGCCCAAACACGGATATTTTACAGTTATTCACTGAGGAGTTCCGTTTAACAGCTCCTGACTCCATCATCAGATCAGTTTGTAACCAACCTAACGGAATTCCATTTTAATTATTATTCTTAGGCTGGATTCGACCAAACTGGATTAAGTTTTCTAGAGAGTAAACTACTGTTTGTTTGAATATTTTGATATAAAGTTGACACCTTATAACCAAGATCATTTGTATATTGATAATGCTCGGTTGCGCTTTCTAAACAATTTTATTTCGAATTATGTCGGCTCTGTCTCCACTCTCCACTCTCCAAAACTCATCTTACTCTGGAGTAAGATGAGTTTTGGTCGAATCCAGCTTTAGTAAGTGGATTCCTATTCTTGCGTAATTAAATGGGCTAGATTTATCTCAAATCTGTCATTGGTGAAATTTACTCGTAAATTTAGATCAAACCTTTATTTACGTTCGACATCGCGAGCCGAATGCTGGGTATCTGGGGCATTGGATTCCTGAGGCTCACTGCCGCACAATACATCAGAGAAGACAGAACACATTCGCTCCTGCATACCTGGTTGGCTAGCACTAGTTACACTCAGTGCCGCAACTAATAATGATCGAAGTCTAATTCTAAATTTATTTATTCAGTACTAGCTTCCATCCGTGGCTTCGCTCGCTTGATACCTAGATAAAATAGCTTATGTCCTATTCCCGGTCATTATCTATCTTTATTTAGAATTTCAGCCAAATCTGTTGTGGTTGTCGAGTTATAGAGGAACGAACATACATCCAAACTGTCGCATCACACTATAATAATATAAATGCGAAAGTTTGAATGTTTGGATGTTTGATAAATTAATGACAAGGTTTGAAGGAGCGAATTGCTGTTATTTATGTCAATAGTGATAAATGGACATTATTTCACCTTATTATTGAAATGTGTCAAACCGATCTTTTTATCGTGTTTCGACATAGAGAGAGCTAGAGAGATCTATACTGGTGCCAACCAAATCGATAGAACGCATTGGTCTTCGCCGTGGCATTTAGATTTCTAACTAGCATGCTGATTGATTTCTCGTCCGGACTCGGGGCGCGACCTGTCCCACACTGTTCTTAACGAAGCTATTTCCGCTATGCAACTACATTGTAACCACTTTAAATAATATACAGGGTGAACTTTTGAGATGGGTCAGTAAGGGCCTTAACCCTTGTTGCTACAGGAAAACGTTCTTAGGAAACTATCACTAACTTTTGAAGATATTTCGACCTGCATTCACAAATTTTGAAAAAAATGTTAATCAGCGTGTACACAAAAACTTTTTTTGATGCCAATCGATCCTGTTTCAATATGGATTACCAACTCGCTTGCTAAATAAAAATATTTCTATGATAGACAGAGACAATTTTCTTTTGCGGCAATATTCATGAAAAAGATTCAAATCAAAATAACTTTCACTTTTCGAATTTCGATTTAAGTAACTTCGATTAAGATTATTTAAATATATCAAAGGAGTTAGTGTCAGTTTCACGGAACTGATCGTGGTTAGCACATCTAAACTGCATTCAAGAGTGTCAATGTCATAATTCCTATGAAAAATCTACTCTTGAACTCGGTTTAGAGTATCGATCGCGTTCAATTGCAACGGTGAAATCGGCCCTTAGTCAGAAGTATATCCATATTTTCCTATAAATCAATTAAGTAGGTACATAAAACAAACAAAAGTAATACTTTAGCTTAATAGCATGGCTCTAAAGGCATGTCCACATAAGGCATTCGTGACGATTGCGCCCATAAATTTCTTGGATGGCTTTATTTCTATGAAGCGGAGTTGGATTACCTGAACGCCCAAAATTGCTCGCATCCGATGTAGGAATCGACTGTTTCTGTATTAAATGAGCCCACGTCACGGCCGTATCTTGGCTTGGTGTAAGTGAAAGGAGATGATTATTAATTTAAAAGTGTCACCATTTTTTTAAATTTTTTTATTAACGATTTACAATTTTATAAAAAGAAAAAATTATAATAATAATCTTAGCAATTAAAAACACTATGACCTCTATTAATAAACTCCGCTCAACTTGTGTCTAAGTTGCACCACGGATTTAACTATTGCCATCCTTATTTGTCACTGTCTAACAAAAAAAGATGGAGTTTATTAATAGAGGCCTAAAGGTTTAAACTATTGCTAGTATAATCTACAACGAACAATGGTAATAGATAGGTACCTAGGTATATGTTATTACTTAAGCTTATGTTATTATTATTACATAAGGGTCAGAAGCTAATTAAATAAACAAAAGTGAAATAAAATCTTTATAGAACAGTTATCCATTAGGAACCAGGTATGTTCATAATTTATTTTATTTCTTTTCATTCGGAAAACGAAACAGTGATACCAAAACTGTGTTACTAACGTTAATATTAAACTAAACACCGATTAAATGTTTTCACATAATAACTGAGATTCAAGAAAAAACAATCTTTATTTATTTCTTTATTTACCAAACAAAATCCACAGCTCTTAGTAGTAACAAATCGACTTATTTATGTTTCTTACAGCCAATAACGGATTAACATTTTTTAGAATAAGACTTACATTACGACAGTCACTTAGTAGTAAGTATCTTGGAAATCAGTTTATCTATGAAGTTTCTTAAAGGGGTTTTAATCAAAGGGAAACCCAAACACTCTTCATTCTTCTGAAATTATTATTGTCTTTAATCGCTCCCGCTTTGACACTGTACCAAACACTGAGTTACTGATACCCACACTTAAGGGTGCCTAGTCACGCAATTTTGTGTGATGAGGTGTCTTTGAACTATTGCAGAACATGCTTATAGACAGTGTCAGGGCTAAACATAATTGCTTCTACGAATAAGCTCAATTTGACATTATAATAAGTCAAATAGACTAGACATTGACAACACAAGGGAATTAAAAAATATCGTCGATTTAGATACCGACAATTTTTCGATTCAGCCGGAGAATCTTCATTTGGGACTCTTTCTGTTACGTCTCATACTGACTGATGTCTAGTATAGTCCGGCAAGAACGGGTAGACACGGCAACTAAAATTTCTGTACTTTGGAAACCCTTTCTCTACTAATCTATGGTAAAGTACAGCCCCCCTAGCCATATTACACTATCTATCGTCGCTGTAGAATAGAAACACTTCAAAATGTATAGGATTTGACGTTTCAAGTAGATGAGTCACGTGGTCAGAACGTCAATTCCTATACATTTTGAAGTGTTCTATTCTACAGCGACGATAGATCGTGTAATATGGCTAGGGCCCCAGGTTTCTTGTCTATGGTACAGGTGCCGAATACGTCAGTCAGAAGTAATTATTACTTCTAAAAGAGAATTTATCTATTTCGCGTATTTAGCTTGCACAGTGGCGCCCCCATTTATTTCTATTATTTTGTGTCGGACTATAACTCATGAAACTACTTTTGTACTTTTTTTTGTAAATAAATAAAATAGGTAAGTACCTACCTTTTTTTTGTAAAATATGTACATATTATATATTTAAAACACCCAGACTCGAGACAAATATTTGCAGATCATACAAACATTTATCTCACGGCGGGGATCGAACCCGCAACCTCCTGCGTCTCAGACGGGCCTTCTAGGCTATGAACCATCCATCCCCAAAAAAAAGAATATTTTTCCTGACACTCATTCACATTATATAAAAAGATAAAATAACTTGCCTTCTAATGCAATCAATTGTTTAGAATACTAATCGCAAGTAAGTGAGGTCTCGACACAACGTTATGTTGTTGCCTAGTTCTTTTAGGTCAAGAACTTAGTTCTATTCATTGCATGCAGTTAATACTAGTTATTTAAATAGTGACACTCAAGTCGCGTGCATTATTTTAATATTATAACTACTTTATTCAGATAAGATATTCAATACTTACCTATTATATCCTTTTATTATCTGTGTAGTGTCACAGATAATATAATACTGTAGTGTGAAGTAAAATCATACAAGTACGCTTCGAAAATCTGACTGACCTCTTAGCTCAGTTGGTATTAGCTCTGCCTTCTGTGCTGTAGGTCGTGGGTTCGATTCCCATCCAGGACAAACATTTGTATGATGAACATGGATGTTTGTTCTGTGTCCGGTCTGGGTGTTATAAAGTTTTATAAGTATGTATTTACAAAAAAAAGTATATAAGTATTCTATCAGTTATCTGGTTCCCATAGTACAAGCTTTGCTTAGTTTGGGGTTAGATGGTGCTGTGTGAAAGGTCCAGCAATATTTACTTTAATTTAATTAATTTAATAGGTAAGTACTTACTTCTTTCACACACATACATCCACCCAAATAACGATTTAACTAATGCAAAATAATTTGATGTAGACATTTTTACTCGGATAATCATCTACTCGTATTATGATTTCTGTGACTCGCAAATAAAAAACTACTACATAATAAAATAAAATAATAATCGTAACACGTGCTAAAGAGTAGTGGTTCTTTTGCTCTTAATTAATAATCATAATTTATGTTAGGACATAAAACTAATTTAATGTTTCAATCTTAAAAACGTTACATCGAAATGTCAAACCTGTTTTTAATTAAAGAACTGTAAAACTACGTCATTGTCACAAATATGATACTTAGGGTCATAGCACACAAGAAAATTCATTGACGATAACACATCGATGATCTAAATCAGTGTTCCGCAACTTTTTGTGTTCAAGGTACATCTAGTAAATCGGAAAATTTTTGAGGTACACCATAAATGAAAAATCAATTTTTTTATGTGAAACATGAGCTTGTTTAGTTGAGCATATGCGGTCCAAATTTGGAGTAGCTTAACTGAGATAGGCAGCCTTATTTTTTCGAGGCACACCAACTAATGACCACGGTACACCAGTGTGCCGCGGCACACCCTTTGCGAAACACTGATCTAAATGACGTATTAGATTAGACAATACATCTTCAAATAATCTTGAAAGCCTCAATAATCCGATAGAATGTCTCCCGAACCTGTAAGTGTATTGATCTGGTTTAGTTCTTTTTTACCCGGCTGACTGTCAAGTCACCGGGTTATGTAGATCGCGCGTTTCTATGTATGTGGGTGGGTATGTAAGTAATATTCTTTATTACCACGTTTCTCCTAAACGGCTGGATGGATTTTGATGAATGAGGTATCGTTAGAATCGTCTCTATCTCGATTGTGCTCTAGGATACTTTTAATTTCGATAAATCAAATAGTGCGGCTAGAAAATGCAACAATGTGTGAATTTTGGAAATAAAAATCACGCCATCATATCAAAATCCATGTCAAAATCAAGAAGTTGGTAGACTGATATCAAATATTTTTTTTTTTTTAAATCTAACATAACATCTTCGAAGACTAAATCGAGTCTCAAAATTTTTGAAAATCTGTTTTTCGCCCTCAATGAAATTGCTAAACAAAACGCATACTAAAACTTTCTATTTAGTCACACGCAGCGCTTAGAACAAACTGCATCGAAATTGGTTAAGCCATTTAGGGGATATCTCATATTTAAGAAATAACTTACGCATTTAATTTTCATACAGAGCCATCTGTGTGTCAACTGTGACAACAAAGTTTAGGAAAAAGCGCACGGCATCGAACCCCTAATAATAAAATTGTAATTTAATTTTGTGATTGATAAGATAATGCTGTTTCCAACTTTTCAGTTCAGCCGGGTTTTTTTTATTTTTGAATGAATTGCTTGTATAGAGAATGATTTCGCATTATTAACGCCAAATAGCCCAGGTGAAAATTACCTACATTGGAATTACTTAAATAAATGGAGTAGGTAAAGTTATATCTTGAGTTCCGCTTTGCTATTTTTAAATAATATGTCAAGGTTGTTTACAGACATTTTGATTTTTTACAAAAACAGATGTGAGCTCTAGTAATAAGAGCAGATAGATAATATTTTAATTGTGTAGGTATTAATTAATTGATTTTTATTCTTAGAGAGAAATCGAAATGACAAACAAACAAATAGGTATGTCTAAATTATTGATACTTACCTACCTATATTTTATTTCTGTGAGTAGTAAATTACCTATCAAAACCTTTAATAATTTTACCTTACATCAGAACTTATAAATCACTTTCTTGCAAAGACCTTTCTTGTAATTTTATGCTCATCTTGTTATTTGATGGTGTTAAAATATGCTAAAACCGATTTCGTTACTTTAGTTTTCATTCAAGCATTTTTTGTACTACGAGTAGATAAGTGTTCCTTATGAAATTAGCATAGCAAGCAACCTTGGATCGTTAAATCGCTTCGATTCTATCAGGCGCTGATTAATTACCTTGATGTAAACTTCAGAATCAGAATCAGAATCAGAAATCAAGAAATTTAATCATCTCCTTTGATTCTTGTTTACATGAATTTTATCCTGATTTATCAATAACAGAAGATTATACTTTTAGGAACAGAAGTAGAATTTAATTAAAAAAAACATAAAAGTACAACTGACATCAGTTTACTCCAATTTTACACAAACAATGATCAAAATAACAAAGGAAACAAACAAAGAACCGTTACTTTCAAATATTAACCACTCAATTAACCATCAAAATTAACCATCAAAAATAATAATCTGACTTACTGCAAATTGCACCGACACCGAACCAGACAACCTTTCTCTACGACGTCCACCGAATAAATGACTTCGGAAGCGCTGGTCGGCCGTATTTATACAAGTCGGTCGGATGACGCAACAATTTGCATTGAGTCAAAAAGAACACGCTAATACGGCCTCTCCTGACCATGCGCCGTCCTCGGACGCATTTGCGAGAACCCTTGAAGTCAGCAGGTGCTAGAGGAAGACCCGGCGCGGCGATGCTGTCGTCATCTTCGTTGTCAGCATCTGTTGATGAGAGACAAGGCCAGAGGAAGGCCCGTCGATACCATCGTCACCTTCGTTGTCAGTATCTGTTGATGAGAGACAAATTAAGTCATAAAATCAACAGAAATTGCCTTGGTCTTTCATCCATCACTCATACAAGGCCCTCTTTCAGAAACACAACACACTCAACTACCTATTTGTTAACCTTTACGAGCACTCTTCACATCAACATACATCATCTGACACGTGTCACATAAACTCATTCATTCTCACACCTGTACGTACAGATCGATCGATCGAATAAAACCCCTACACGTTACCACACTGAAGGATTCTTAAGTCGACGACTTTTATTCCTCGTAGCGAGCTCTTTATACGTACATCAGCATCTGTAACAAATTCAGGCGGTAGGCGTCCCTACTACCTGAAGTAGACGAAGGGACTCCACAGAGTTCAAACGTCTATTATTAAACCAATGACGGAGGCATCGCTGAATCGCACGTCATATCCCCAAGGACGGAGGCATCGCTGAATCGCACGTCCGTTAGATGGAGGCCTCTCGATAGGCACATCTGAATAGCTCCCACCAGGTGGAGGCATCACTGAATCGCACACCTGTGAGCTATGTAGACGGAGGCATCGCTGAATCGCGCGTCTACGTAACAAGGACAGACGACGTCTTCCCTCGATGTGCAGCGCCCTGGCGTCAGGGAAGCAGCTCGAACGATGTCCCGCACAGTTGCGCGAGCAACGGCTCACACGGCTGCACAAGGCCCGCCCGACGGCGCGAACGTCGGCTCGCATGGCTGCACGAGCGACGGCTGGCCCGACGGCGCGAACGACGGCTCGCACGGCTGCACGAGCGATGGCTCGCCCAACAGCGCAAGCGATGGCTCGCCCGACAGCGCGAAGCAAATCACTCGCCTCACGCAGCCACCACGCACACACACACGCCATGACACGTCACGCATGTGTGATCCAAGTAAGTAACTGTTAACATAAGAAATTACGTTAAAAAAAATGCGGCACCTCACATTAGATCACAGGTCACACAAAAATCACAGACCACAGATCTTACCAACCGTACCTTTTATCTTAATCCGTCCATCACCCACGAAACTATCAACTATCCACTAACCTATCGTCATAAACCCCAAGACTACACGTGTGTGTGTGTGTATGTGTGTGTGTGTGTGTGTGTGTGTGTGTGTGTGTGTGTTTGTGTGTGTGTGTGTGTGTGTGTTTGTGTGTGTGTGTGTGTGTGTGTGTGTGTGTGTGTGTGTGTGTGTGTGTGTGTGTGTGTGTGTGTGTGTGTTACATGTGTCTATGATTGCGAAACGTATGTGAATTTAGTTAAATTTTCAGAGACGTAGGCAATGTTATGCCGGATTAGGACAAAATAGTCAAAAACTCGTGCCGAAGATCGCGGCACACGTCCACATCCAGCGGCACTCCCTGCATGCCTGGCGTCTCGCCGTCGCACGACAGCACCTGCGTGGGCGTGCGTGTAGGCGTGCGTCTACAGCAGCCGCCAGCGCACCCGCGCCGCCACCAACTGCAACACGCGCATCGGCCACTGTGCTACTGCCTGCGCCAGTATGCCGAACACCTTGTTGTAAAGGACACGCGTTGAACTTCACTGTACACAGAGAAAACCTTATTAAAAATGTGAGATCACCAAGCGCAAACTTTATTTCCCATATTCATCACTAGTTGCAAGTTTACGCATGACCTCAGACCACGACGAACCTGTACGGTTTGCCTCGATGCAAATCATTATTTTAAACGCTTCTTACCATTCTAGGGCTCGGCTTCACCTGACCTAGACTTACTACTCTGAAAAAATATCCAACCTCGACAAGTTAGGTACGTCTACGCAGGTTAAAAAACCCAGCTCCAGTGTGCATGTCACTCGATGGAGTGCTCGATACCTTTATGAACAATCAAAAGCAAAACAAAACCTCTTACAATTACTCAACTCGCTATTTACATCTTAATTCAGAGAATGACTTTGAAGGAGTGACAGGAACCAAGTAAAATTATTTTCGTTTCTTACACGTTCTAGATGGAAGCGAGTTGGAAGATCGTTGAAGCTAAGCAACGTTCTCAGCGGTCACTATTAGGATGGGTGACCGCCAGCGGAATCTACAGATAACCGCTTCGTACTACTACGTCAAACGATCGGTCCAGGCCTTTAAGTCGCTAAGCCATTCAAAAACCCCGCCGCGATCAGATCTAGCCTAGCTCATACGAACATACATACCTACATACGTATACAGTAAAACTAGAAAAGAATACGTTTCGTAGAACATCGGATACAATCGCATAAAATTACAAAAACGATTGACGTAAAGTCATTTGGAAATGAAAATTACTTACAGTTTCAACTTTATCGCAAACAAACAATCATCAATGCCACTTTTAAGAAAAGCAAACTAAGTAGTTGCAAGCCGTGCGAGCTGCGCTGATAATGACGCGCACCTCTGTCGCACTCCGCTCTGCGGAATCACACACTGCTGTCGGACATTCGGAAAACATGAAAATAACCGATGTCCATTCCAAAGCTTGAAGTACTGTACATGAGTTTTCTTGGAACAATTGCTACGTAAGTACTTACATGACCTTTCTTTTTACAAGTGTAGCAAATTTGATCATCATAACTACCAGGCTTACCATGAAGTCGTTTCTGTGGGGTAGCTTGAAGGCGCTTATGAAATCAGCTTGGACTACAAGTGGACTGATAATAAGTTTCTTGTTGAAAATATTATCCAACACATTAGCACCACAGTTTAGCAGGCAACCCTTCAAAATTAGGTTACAAGATTGTACTCGAACAACACACAGCAAGATAAATAAAAGCTTGTAATAATGACATAAGTAGAATGAAGTAAAGATGAAGCGCTGGTGGCGTAGCCTGCCTGCCCTGGCGCACTCGATTGACTATCGAAGCCAAGCAACGCCGTGCGCGGTCACAATTTGGATGGGTGACCGCAAGCGGCACTACCAGCTGAGCACCTCGGAGGGCACGCCAAACCGTCGGACCAGACCTCCAAGTCATCAAGCCATGACGAAGGCCCTTAGGAGGCCCAAAAAACTTCGCCACTAGAGTCGGCCACCTGCTCATACGAACTTACTTTTTATGACACAAGTTTGTCAGATGTTAATTCCGCATTAGCAGTGGCTGCACTTATTTAAGCGCTATTGATAGGTACCTCATATCACGAGAAGTGTCCTCAGCTCCTTAGGTACTCACTCCCGTAACTACTCTAAGACGTAACAACCTATTTAACATACGTAGCATACCTATCAGACAAGATTTTTCATTGTCTCCAATAATGTGTTAGCTAGTTCAACTTACCGAGACACAGCGAGCGGCACGAACTCTTAGTCAAAGCCTGACCACGTGTGATCGTTCGTGACCCACTCGGCAACCATACCTTGATATCCCCTTTGAGATATTTAACCACTCGTGACAAACATTAATGATTGCTTTAATTGTTTTAGACTTTAGCAAGATCCACTTCCTCTCACTACGGGTCAGTCAATGTTGTGAAGCATCGTGTCAAAATGAGAAACAAAGTAGGTAGGTAGTTAAGTGACTTACCTTTACCATTATTCATAGCCTCAAGAAGAGCTTGATCTAAAGTGAACGCCTCGGATAGAACGCTGCACTAACTCGAAAGACTGACTGCAAACCTTTTGAACTACCGAACGTGCCGGTGGTGTCATTTTATAGTTAGGAAAGATGTTTGCGACCTACCCTCATTAGGATCACTGTGATGTAGTTCATCAAATATAGTCCGGGAGCCGGGGACTGATCGGAGACATGATGGCATTATCGGCAGTGCCGATCGACACCTCAAGTTTACCCCCGATTACAGTGCGATCAGCGAGAACGCGACCAACGATAATAATGACGGTAAACTTTTGATGAACTAGATCGAGATCTATAATGCGAGGGTACCTTAGCCCTATGATTGCACCGTGACGTTTTATACCTGGACTCGCTGCGCGAACGAGGTCGTAGCCTACTACGACGTGAACGCGAGCGAGGTAGATGGTCGTGTCGGTGCGATTTGCTATGGCTACGCCTTGCCCTACGGCGAGGCGGCTCAACTAACCTCTCTCGTGAACGAGATGAACGTGGCATCACAGATTTGAAATAACGGCTGTTTGTTTTTAATCCAATAAGAATTTAACCGAGAAAAATGATAAATGTGGGCTTAGGCCTATCCCGACTTCTGATTTTAGGAACAGAAGTAGAATTTAATTAAAAAAAACATAAAAGTACAACTGACATCAGTTTACTCCAATTTTACACAAACAATGATCAAAATAACAAAGGAAACAAACAAAGAACCGTTACTTTCAAATATTAACCACTCAATTAACCATCAAAATTAACCATCAAAAATAATAATCTGACTTACTGCAAATTGCACCGACACCGAACCAGACAACCTTTCTCTACGACGTCCACCGAATAAATGACTTCGGAAGCGCTGGTCGGCCGTATTTATACAAGTCGGTCGGATGACGCAACAATTTGCATTGAGTCAAAAAGAACACGCTAATAATACCCTATCAACATTTCGGAACAGTTTTGGGTCTCTTTCAATTAAAACTTTGAACAAATTGATGATGTTTTTGATTGTTTTAGAAGAGAATTCTGTTTTGTGAATATTTAAGTATTTGCAAGAGTTTTTTGCGATTATTTGTCTATTCTGTTTTCAAATTTTCTTTTTCCACTTTTTTTTTTTTTTTTGACCTTTGCCACTTTGAAGTTTGATACAAGACAGTATGAATTTTAACAAAATCCACGATCTTTATAATAACATTACTTTTCACAAATCTAATGAGAACTCTAAATTTGAAACTATAAGTACTTTAGTTTTCTAGTAAAATAATTGCATAGGTCACTAACCCCCAAGTACTGGGGATGTTACATAAACGCCAAACACATCCTTGTAAACAAAATGAACTACGAGTTGGTATGTAGATAATAATAGCGGTCTATGCCACTTGAAAAATAGCGGTATATATATGCCACTTGATTACAACCTTTTTGACAGTTGGTCATAGACGCGATAAAGCACAGTCAGTACGAGGTCTTCGTAGCACGCTACGCCGTAGCGTGTCGTAGCACATCGATCGTAGCAATAACGTGCTAGGTAACTTGTTATAACAACTTAAATACCTACATCTAATTGCAACAAATGTAATAAAATGAAATAATAATCCCAAATGTAAGCCTAATCTCTCTGATAAGAATGGAGAGAATGTTTACTAAATGTTTTTGTTTTTTTTAATATTGGAGGATATTGACTGGCCTCTTAGCTCAGTTGGTAGTAGCTCGGCAGAGCTATCGAACTATCGAGCTATCGAACCCACGACCTACAGCGCAGAAGTGTAGGTCGTGGGTTCGATTCTCACCCAGGATAAATATTTGTGTGATGAACATAAATGTTTGTTCTGTGTTTGGGTGTTGTAAAGTATAATAAGTATGTATTTACAAAAAGTATATAAGTATTCTATCAGTTATCTGGTTCCCATAGTAAAGCTTTGCTTAGTTTGGGGCTAAATCGCGTTGTGTGAAAAGTCCAGCATTATTTATTTATTTATTTCACATATCGCAATTTAATCCCGAACTAAGCAAAATGTGTGGATAAAATAAAAATATGAAAAAACAAAAACGAAACATCATCTTTAGACAAAATATGAGACAAAAAAAAATAGTAAGTAATGGTTTAAGTTCTAACAATAATTTCATACACTTATTTTCAATTTTATAAAAGTTATTCGTTCTTGAAAGTATTTTAAACACGTGCATTCGATAAAACTCAATTTAAAGCACGCTTAGTATGCAGCACGTGTGTTGGCAAATATGCACAAAATTCGTTAAAGGATGGATTTCGAACCCACGACCTTTTGTTTGTTTTGGATTTCTATTATTCAGTCGAGGGGATGCAATCACTGAAATAACAAGACCAAAGTTTTATGCAATCTTTGACTTTATCGCTATGTGATAGAGTTTAAAATTGCATATCCTACAATTTGTTTTTAGTTTATTTAGTCGCAGTTTTCACACGTATTCGGATCACACGTGCTAGAGTTTAAATTCCAGTTACATATTTTTTATCATTTTCTATCCACGTGTCCACCTTTATAACCAAGATTTAGAGTTCAAAATTGCGTGATTTTATAGATTTTTAGTGATTTGGGTGACAATAGTCACTACAATTTTGTAACGAAACTGTCGATCAGTATGTCACTTGTATTTTTAGGTTCTTTTATTTATGCATTCAGTCAGTTCTCTTGTTTCTTTTGTATATAAAATATATTTACATACAAAATAGTTGTACATACACTTTTCTATTTCAACGTAGGTACTTTTTAACCGACTTCATAAAAAAGTTTCGCAGATTCACACTAAGTTCACTAGTTAAGTATAAATCGGAGTTCTATCTAATTTTGTCTTTCTCTAATTGTTACAGGGTGAAAAAGACAACAGCAAGAACTGTATACTGTCGTGTGAGAAAAGGAAAGCGGACGACACTGATGTTAATAAGGATTTGAAAAAGGTAAGCGTGAATAACTTATTATTGAGACCATTTAAAAAAGAGACAGTGTAGAGCCGTGTTGGCAGAGGGGGATGATACCACGACTTTCAATCCGAAGGTTTGAATCCTGGCCGTGCCTCAATGGATTTTTTGTTTCGAAATTTATATGGGCATTAACACGAGCTATAAACGGCGAAGGAAGAAGGAAAACATCGTGAGGAAACTCGCGGCTTAGTCAGTCCCACGCGTATTGACCATGTCTTTCCTATAGATATGGCCGATTAAGCTGAGAGGATTTTTTTAGGTGCTGGGCAAGCCTACTTCATCTCAAACAAGACACTCCCAGGCACTACGTGTCCCGTTAAGTTCAAGCAAAGATTACCTCCTGACACTGTATAAATCATCTAGTAAAGATGTAACGGCCTAAGTTTTTTTTAAAGAGTCAGACCCCCAGATAAACACGTTAAACACTCCTCTTTTTGCGTCAGGGGTTCAAAAAGGTTACTTCACTATCTGACGTTTGTACTCTTGTCATAACAAGCCACTCTACAAAATGCACGTAGCTATTTCGTTTATTTTTAATATCTATAGACCTAGCCGGGCTAGGTCGTTCCGTTTTCATTACAGCACTCGGCCATCGCATGGCTGCGAATATTTACTGCCACTCCAGACTTTAGACTAGAGATGCTACGGATATCCGTTTACTATCCGGTATCCGGTCTAGCCGGACATTTTATAGCTATCCTAAAGCTGTGAATGCTATAAATAAATAAATATTGCTGTAAATTTTACACAGCGCCATCTAGCCCCAATCTAAGCAAAGCTGTACTATGGTTATCAGATAACTGATAGAATATTTTATATATTTGTAAATATATACTTTTAATACTTTGTAACACCCAGACAGAACAAACATCTATGTATGTTCATCACGCAAATGTTTATCCTGGGTGGGAATCGAACCCACGACCTACACTGCAGAAGGCAGAGCTACTACCAACTGAGCTTAGAGGCCAGTCTATATAGAAGCGCTCGCGGCGTATCATATTCACACGTTCTTGATAGATCTTTGAAGTTAAGCGTCGTTCTGAGCGGTTGGATGGATGACCACAAGGAGCATTAACAGCTAAGCGCTTCCAAGCTTCGGAGGGCACGTTAAATTGACGGTCCTAGGTCTTAAGGTTGCATGCTCTAATTTTAATAAACGCACAAACATGATTTTTATTTGTATAGTTTTACCACAGAATAAATAATAGTACTCCATACAGAAGGCTCACTTCGCGAAAAATTATATAAAAAGTGAGACCCTCCTGGTTTTACGCCAGATATCCGGCCGTCAGGTATAAACTTTTGCCGGTTATCCGGTATCCGGCCATACCACTAACCGTTACATCACTACTTTGGACCCTAATTTAAATACATTACTTGTCTTGGCGACTTGACTTGCCGCTTACCGAAATTCAGGGTTCGGAATTTGTGTGGGTTTTTGTGATATCGTAAACACAGCCCTTTATAATGCCTTTGGGAAATAACCAATTAATATAATGTAAACAGGCTAACGGTTTTATCCACAAAGATAGTCGTCTACTAAAGTCTTCTCCTTTAAAAAAAAAAACAAAATTGAATGGCTACTGTGTAGACATGTCGCTCATTAAATTCAAAAGGGTCATATTTCGAAAAAACTCAAAATCGTTTTTATTGCAAAAATCGCATCTAAATTGCATAAATTTTTATATTCGAAGAAGACACCCATTGATTTAGCGTTTAAAATGGTCCAAATACACAACTGCCCTTTTTGAATTTTGACACATTGACCACTAATTTCAGAACAAAACGGCCATCTTGTCAATTACGACCCGGCGATAAGCGTAATCGCACGTAATCTTTGTTAAAAAGGGCCACATTCCGAAAATCAACTGAATTCGAAGTAGTAAATTATCGTAAAAAGTGCCATATTTTGAAATGTCACCGTATTGAATATAGAAAACACGCGGAATACAATATTATTTATAAGCAAAGGAGCCATGTTTTGAAATACGTTTCTTTTGAATTAAAATTCAATAAGTTTGGTAATTATTTATTGAAACAAAAAGTACAGTTCTTGGAATATGTCTGTTTTGCATTTAAACAAAATATGCTATGTTTGTTAAATGGCTGTTTTGATGTTCGTGAACTATGCTATAATGTTTAAAAATTATGTTTATGTAGTATTTTATTTATCATCATGATCATCTCAGCCATTGGACGTCCACTATTGGACATAGGCAGGCTTCCCTCAGTGATTTCATTGTGTTGCGGTTGGAAGCGGCTTGCATCCACCACGACCTGCTTTTTTTTAAAGGTTGTCTGTTCAGCTTGTTGGTGGATGTCGAACGCTGAACTTGCTGATCCGTGGCCTCCACTCGAGAACTTTTACATTTAGAGAATAGTAAAGGTCCACGTCTCGGTTCCATTATGCCATCACGGTAACACACACTGATTTAAGACTTTTGTCTTATGGCACTGATGTAATTATAGACGAGAAGATGTTGTGAAATTTCCCGAATTCTGCCCATCCAAATTGGATTCGATGATTTACCTCTTTCTTAAAGTTGGACCTACCTAATTTGACTGTTTGTTCAAACTAAAAAATGATTATAACAAAATTATTTAAATTGAACAGTTAGTTTATTAAAGGAAAGGGTCTTTGCCTGTTTTTGTGTAAGTCAGCTACTACCTAATAGGCATTTTCTTAACTTGCTTTTTGTGGTTTAGGTACAGTGACAATTTTAGACATTCACTTAGCGAAAACTTTATAGTCACAGTCTACGACTTACAAGCGGTGATGACTTGCCCACAAGGTGAGGTAAATTTATGTTAGCAATGTACTAATACGCCATAAATGATTTTTTAAAACTTAACTTTAACCCATAAATTCTTAATCAAGGGGCACACAAACCCAAAATGAGGGTGACGCTGTGCACTCCATCATACAGAAGAACATCTCAACAATTCTTAAGAAAAGAAAGAATGCTTAAGAAAGCTGCTCAGTAGGTACATCGCATTAATAAAAACTGGAAAAAAGAAGGGGGAGGTATTTTAAAAACCTGTTGACTGTTTTGTTGTCTCTTTTCTTAGTTATTTTAATGTGAGATCCTCCTCCTCCTTAGTCGATTCCTTATTGTTGAGTGAGGATCGTTACTCCTTCCTATAATCCTGTGGATGGTTGATCTTCATTTGGAGTGATCCGTGGCTTGATGCAGTGCTTTGTTCATCAGCAATTCTAGTTGCGCCGATACCTGGTCAGACCAGCGTTTGGGGCTACATTCTCTCGGTCTTTTGCCCTCTATCTTGCCTGTCACAATAAGTATCTCGATACTATCGGTGCTCCTGTGGGCAATGTGGCCAAAGTATTTTAAGATTCTGTACAAGCAAGTGATTGACAGACGCTTTTGGTGCTTTAGCTTCAGTTGTTTTAAAATTTAAAAATTAGTTTTGTAGGCTGTCCATGGGATTCTCAAAAGGCGTTGCCGAAACCACATCTCAAACCCGTCTATCCTCTGCCTATCGGTGGCTTTGAGGGTCCAAATAGGGTTTCTTTTCACATTTACCAAAACAATGAAGTAAAACTTATAATTAAACTATTTTTTTGTATGATTTGTGGCCTTTTGTTTAGTAAATTCATTTAACATTGCGACCATTTTTATAAATAAAAGGGACTTTTGTGACTTTGTACGTTTCTGGATGAAAGTTACAGTAAATGTTATTTTATAGTAAATAACAGCTTAAAATACGCATCGAATGATATATGACACATGTATATACAAGATACTATTTACAAAATAATACTAAAAAACGACGACCAAAACTTAAATAGGCTCCCCTGTAAAAAATGTAGTTTTTGAAATATGACCCTTTTGAATTTAATGAGCGATGTGTACGCGTCCAAACCAAATAAAACAATTTATTTATAGGTAGTAAGCCATATATTCAGAACAGTGGGCCGAGGTTGATATTTTCACAAAACGCAATGATAGCGCGATCTAGAATTTACGGAAGTAACGCCATCTAGTTGTTTAAACTAATTAACTTAAAATAACACTGAACATGCCGCCCACCAAGAACGGACATTGAACGTTCTTCATCAAAACCGCCCACCATGAACACTGTAAGACAGTTGAAAACATAAACTTAACTTAGAACTTCAAACACAACCTTAACAATAAACTTACAGACCTGACAACAATTAAAGTGCTTAATAGCAATGTAAACTTATAAAATACCACAGATTAACAAAAGTAGACAATACTTGTATCAAAAATCATTCTGTGGCAGAACTTAACACAGCTTTGAGATTGACCACTATCAAAATAAACCAACAACACTCTAAACCAACCTGCTTTACATTTTACAAGCTGAAAGGATAATGCTAGTTATCTTATTGAATCACCCCAGCCAGAACACTCCACAACATGTTATCAATTTTAGCTTCAAATGATCTTGACTTATTCAGCTTTCTAAAATTGACTAGTTCTGGACTGGAAAGCTAACTCTTTTTCAAAAGCTTATCTGGCGGCTTATCATGTATTCCGGTCAACCATGACTTTCTTAGCTTCTTCAATATTCTCCTTTTCCTTCTTTTCTTTTTCTTAATCTCACTTTGACTCTCTTTCACATCTCTATTATGACACTTCTTACTATCATCTCTTGAGTTTCCCTGTTTAGGAAACGTAGTATGCATCATACGCACATTTTGATGAATTGTCTGGCTATAAAACTCCTTGCAATGCTCTTCTTCCTTTAACTTCTTATCGTTGAAGAAGGCCTCATCTGTTTTCTCCAACAATTTATTGATGCGTGAATGCAAACTTACTACATTATGATGGCAATGCTGCTTGTCAATACCTTTATCCATATTGTGTGTGGGCCCTGACAAAATCCATCCTAGAGCCGTACGCTGAGCCATTGGTGTACCTTTGGGACCCCTGATAAGTCCTTCTCTAAGAATCTCACCGTACACGTCAGCTCCAAGCAACAGATCTATCTTGCTTGGCGTATGGAACTGAGGATCAGCTAGAGCTAAATTGGCCAACTCTGGCCACTCCACATACTCAATTTTCTCCGTTGGGAGGAAACTTGTGACTTCATCTAACACATTAGCACATACATTCAGTTGAAAGTTGGGATCGTAGCAAGACTGAATGTTCATCTCAACGAAGTACTTGGAAGCTAAATTGCTTTTATCTCCGCCCAATCCAGTGATGCTAGTCTTATTAGGAATCATCGGAAGTCCCAACATTCGTACTGCTGATTTTGTTACGAATGACGTTTGCGAGCCTTGATCCACAAGTGCCCGGAGCAGGTGAATGTATCCATTTGCTTGAGCTCCAACAACCGCCGTCGCTAATAGAACTTGATTATTCATTCCCTGTTTCTGGGAATAATGTGCAGACACTTTCGTTATTGATTTGTCCTCAGACTCTTCAATATTTGCTGACTTGACCTCTACCTCTACGTCTGGTTTGGCTAAAACTAATAACTGCGATGTTGAATTCTGACCAGGGTGAAGCAACGAGTGATGCTTATGCTTGCATATGTGACACCTTGATGCCGTTTGACATATGTAGGCAGAGTGGTTCCTACCTAAGCAATTGAAGCAAAGGTTGTTCATTCGAACGAAGTTGTGCTTTTGATCGTAATCAATCTTACTAAAATCTTTACAGTTACTTATTTCGTGATCGTGTTCTTTGCAGTATGGACAATTGGACTGGTTCGCATCGGAACTAATTGACATTGCATGAAATACTTCGCTGGTTTGGACGGAAGAATTTGGCTTTGACATTTCTTGGGGATCTAAAAACTCGAGAGAACGGAAACGTGCCTCCAGAAACTCTCGCAATTGGTTCAAAGTTGGCAGTTCATCAGACGCACTTATTTTAATCTCCCACTCTCTACGCGATTCAGAATCCATCTTTGAACAAATTATGTAAATGACAATCGTATCCCACGTGCTTACATTTACTCCCAAATTCTTCAAGCCGTGCAATGTCTCATTCATAATATCCAACAAATTTTTGATGGCACTGCTTGACTCTTTGTTTATGTTGGGTTGATTCATGAAACGCCTCAACAGACAGTTAGCTAAATACTTTTTGTTGTTGTACCTACTGCTGAGTGTAGACCATGCTTCTTCATAACTAGCAGCTGATATCGGAACATGCCGTAACAACTGCTCTGCTTCTCCCGATAGATGCCCCTTCAAATAATGCATCTTCTGCACCTCATCGATTGAAGAGTTGTTGTGAATCAACGAAACATATAAATCCCTAAAAGTTATCCATTCTGCATAAGAACCTGAAAATGTGGGAATGGAAATTTTGGGCAATTTTACATTGGATTCAACCATGTGCGAGTTAGAATGTGCTGTAGGCTTCAACATACTTAAAGCTTCTTTCAGGTCTGACTTATAATCTATGTACAATTCTTCTACAGCTTGATACACATTCTCTTTCATGTATTTGGTTGCATCTATCTCTTCTACGCCTAACAGTCTGTTATGTGTATCCGCAAAAACCTTCCACTTTTCTTCTAACAAATCTATTCGCGTTGCTAGGTAAGACTCTTTACGGAGTTTATCCTGTGGCGACTTTTTAAATGTCTTGTAAGCCGTGTCAATTAATGACATGAAACCAAGAAGATTCTAAACTACGTAACTGGAGTTCTAACTGACATTTAATGTACAAAGGATTTTGAACCTTATCACGACTACACAACGATCTATTATCATTTAATCTTGGTTATAAGGATTGTTGGTCTTGTTGAGAGGCTTTCTTGGGTGCTTTGTCTCTTTCACACTCGTTGTTGGATTAGTAGTGTGCCCATGTCATTTAAATTTCAGGATATTTTTACCTTATCGCGCTCGACAAAATCAGCGCTTGATTTCGATCCATGGTTTCGATCCTTGAATTAGATCCTTGAATTAGATCCTTGATTTTGATCCTTGATTTTGATTTCGATCCTTGATTTCGATCCTTGGTTTCGATCTTGGATTTCGATCCTGGATTTCAATCCTTGATTCTTGAATTTTGAACTTTGAATCTGAAATCTTGAATCTTGAATCTTTGAAGTGACAGCTGTCAAACTTCAAACAGCCATATCTCGAAAACTACTTGTCCTAGACTCCCCGTTCTCAGTTCAAATGAAAGCTATAACCAAGATCTTCATTTGAAGTGACAGCTGTCAAACTTCAAATGGCCATATCTCGGGAACTACTCGTCCTAGACTCCCCGTTCTCAGTTCAAATGAAAGCTATGACCAAGATCTTCATTTGAAGTGACAGCTGTCAAACTTCAAACGGCCATATCTTGGAAACTACTCGTCCTAGACTCCCCGTTCCCAGTTCAAATGAAAGCTAAGACCAAGATCTTCATTTGAAGTGACAGCTGTCAAACTTCAAATGGCCATATCTCGGGAACTACTCGTCCTAGACTCCTCGTTCTCAGTTCAAATGAAAGCTATGACCAAGACCTACATTTCAGATGACAGATGTCATTTTGACAGCTGTTATTGAAAATGAAGATCTTGGTCATAGCTTTCATTTGAACTGGGAACGGGGAGTCTAGGACGAGTAGTTTCCAAGATATGGCCGTTTGAAGTTTGACAGCTGTCACTTCAAATGAAATCTTGGTCATAGCTTTCATTTGAACTGAGAACGGGGAGTCTAGGACGAGTAGTTTCCGAGATATGGCCATTTGAAGTTTGACAGCTATCACTTCAAATAAAGATCTTGGTCTTAGCTTTCATTTGAACTGAGAACGGGGAGTCTAGGACGAGTAGTTCCCGAGATACGGCGGTTTTAAGTTTGAAAGCTGTCACTTCAAAGATTCAAGATTCAAAATTTCAGTTTTCAGATTCA
Organism: Camptogramma bilineatum; assembly: GCA_958496255.1. Lineage (NCBI taxonomy): Eukaryota > Metazoa > Arthropoda > Insecta > Lepidoptera > Geometridae > Camptogramma > Camptogramma bilineatum. The sequence continues at coordinate 15,754,783 of OY292453.1, forward strand.
AGAATCAAGATTCAAGATTCAAGAATCAAAATGGAGGATCAAAATTGTATCAGTATTTTAATTCAAAAATCATGCCCTGAAACATCACGTAAATCAGAAAATGATGGAAAAGGCCCCTTAGGGACTAGGAATGTTTAGTTTATGGTCACCCTTTAGAAAGAGACACGCCGCCCAAGTTTTATCTCTCAAGCGGACCTTGTTTTCTGTCTCAGTCAGCATTCCAGGTACGTAGTATAGAAATTCCTTGCATGAAACCTAACTGACTTTTAATCAGAGCTGTCAACGAAGACATCTTGTCTGACTCTAAACCAAATACAAGAAATAAAAACTCCAAATTATTCTAAGTCCCAAAAAAATCCTAAAAAATTACAAGTCTTTGAGATTCATTCCAAAATCCGGCATAGGTTCCCCGTCGGTTCACTTTTTCTAAAACTATTCTAAGTCCAAAGCTACCGCGCACAAATCTTCTAAGTCCGAATCTTGAAACTCTTCACAAATTAAACTCAATTTTACGTTCCACGAAATAGATCACAAAATGTACTCACGATTTTCACTGGCAAACCACTCTTGTCACTGAAACTCCTTTTGAATGTGACGTTGCTTACGTCACCTGCGCGCGCTGCTCTCTCTTCACTGACATCCTCCGTCTCCGTCACGGCTATGACGTCAGGACTCGCGCTTCAGCTCCCTGCTGGCCTGCAGCCACCACTTCAGCTCCTCGGTTGCTCGACTGGCGCCTCACGCCACCCGCAATCAACCACCCGATGCAGCTTCCTCTTCACAGGAACTGCCCGGTGCGCACCTTCAGTGGACTCCCCACTGTCTTCTAGTGCGTAGCAAAAATGATGTCAGCCAACATCCGGCTCGATAAGGACCATGTACGCGTCCAAACCAAATAAAACAATTTATTTATAGGTAGTAAGCCATATATTCAGAACAGTGGGCCGAGGTTGATATTTTCACAAAACGCAATGATAGCGCGATCTAGAATTTACGGAAGTAACGCCATCTAGTTGTTTAAACTAATTAACTTAAAATAACACTGAACAACATGTTCACAGATTTTGTGGGAAATTTAAGGTTTTATAATATCTAAGGGCACGTCCCCAAGTACCTACATCTTATTTATTATAAGAGTATAAAACAAAGTCGGGTCTGTTACACCATTTATAACTAAAGAACGGCAGACCCAATTTTTATGATTTTTAAAATATTGGATTTGTCGCAGCCCCGAATAGAAGAATAACTATTAAAACATCGGAATACTTCACGAAAAAAAATATTAAGTAAGTACTTATTAAGAAAATTTATTTTCTCATTCATTTTGTATGAAACTTTTTTTGATATCTCGAGCTGCAGAGTCATTCTGTAAACTCACTTCGAACGTCGAAAAGCTGAATCCGCTGTGAGATTTCTAATTCTAAATTCAAATTCAATTTTTTTTGTTTTTAACGAATAGGCTCCGAAACTACTGGACCGATTTCAAAAAATATTTCACCAATAGAAAGCTACATTATCAGGGATTATCATAGGCTATAATCAATACTTTTAATAATCTAAAATATACCCGGTGGGTCGCTAGTTATTATATAAAATTGAAACTAGCCGTAATTCTGTTGACTAGTTGTATAGGTATGCTTTCTTCGTTCATATGTCCTACAAGTAGGTACTAGAGCTCACAAGCTCAATTTCCTGAGTAGGTCCGACTACTAATTTATAACCTTGCTGACAGATATATGAGTTGGCACGACTCCAGGCTCTACGTAAGCTCCTGCAATGATTGTAATATTTACATCTGAATAATTATGATAATTGAAAAGATTGATGCCGTCTACGTCTGCTGTCTACATACATTCATAAAATTACGCTTCACATTCATACGTTCATAAAATAACGCTTCTTTTACGTATTTGTACACAGACACTACACGTTTTCACAAAGTTACTGAGTCTGAATTTCTGACTAACCTCTTTTATTTCATGTGCATAATTCTAGTTTATAATCTTGTTTTCACTATTTGTCTCATTTAGTTGATCATCTTTTTTCTACTTTTGCATGCTGTGTTTATCTTTAACTGGTTGTGCAATTAGTTAAAATACCTAAGTAATAGTTATTACTGTTTCTATGTAATGTTGTAACAATCGTTGATAAACCATAATAAATAAAATAAAAATAAAATAAAATAAAATGACGTCTTTCTGATAATTTTATTGAACGTTTCTATTCAGTGGGGTCGTTGGGACAAAAAAATCCTAGGACCCCCCTGGTGGGGTCGGCCAGTACGACGAATCAGATTAATTTATATTTTACTTAGACTTTATCCTATCTATACAAAATATTTGTAAAAGCTTCAAGTTGTCAAAAATATTCAAAAGTATTTTTCCTGGAATTTTCTTTAAAATTTTATGGAAATATTTTTTGGAGTATGAAAAAAATTTATAAAATTCGAAAATGCTGGGATACAAGAAATCCATAGACACGAAAAAAAATGAATTTTTATTTCGTTCCATTTTTAATTTACGCAACGAGCACCATTCAGCCACCGACCATCTGCCGCGCGAATTTTAATCACGGTGTTGCCATTTCAATCATTTTGATATTTCATTTTCGTCGGAAACGCGGTGAGCTTCATTTCAGTAGATTTCAGCGGCTTTCGACAAATTAATATTGCTCTGAAGCTTTGGAACGTGTTCATGTAACTATGATTGGATTGAACTTTAAAACTGAACAGTGGATTTGAAAAATTATCATTTCTCATTGCGCTTTTCATTTGTTATTTTCGCCTGCTTTCAGTTATATTTTGTGGCAATATAAGTTCTAGATAAATCCATAGACTGCTTTGAAAATATAGCTTTATTAAGTTTAGCGTAGTTTTGGATACAGGGTGTAGGTAATAAGAAATTTTCCTATAATTATATTTCCTTTTACTGAGGCAAATCGTTTTATTCACCTACTACTTTTATACTACTTATTTAATAGTTTTATATTATCCTAGACGTAAAAAGCCTGTCTGTTTGGCCTCAGCAAATCTCGAATGCCTGAAAACCCAATAATGTCTGCCGTACCTTGAGAATACAGTTGTTATCGGCCTCAGAAGACCCTGCCAAAGTTTCATCACAATCTGAACAATGCTTTAGGAACGCATAGAGCACAAACATACAAACATTCATTTTTATTTAAGTACATTTTTTTTCTAATACTTTGCCCACTACTGGGCAAAAGTCTCCCCCAAAATTTTCCAACCGTCTCTCTCCTGCGCCGAGTCCCACCACCCTTCGTCGAAGGTGACAAGATCGTCCATATGCATTTTATAATTATTTATTTTGATTTTATCTCTATGTAGATTTTATCAATTCGAATCGACATCGTCCCTAACGTGTGCTAGCCTACAGATTGTTTCGTTTTAAAAACTTTTCTCATTTTGCTGCCGGGCTAGTACCTATGTATTTGATAAGCCGCCCGAGGGATGCCCGCTGTCCAGGCATGTCCGGTTTTAGATTAAAAAAAAACATCTTCAATTTTTAAACACCTATGTATTTATCACCCATCTCCATTTTGTGATTGGTGATAAATACATAGGTAAAAAATCAAAGATCTTGAGAGTTTGAGACAGTAGTCAGAAGTTTAAATTATATTGTCATGTACAGAAACTAACGAATTACGTATTTTCTCGGTTTAGGTATTGTGTAGGGAAACTAGCAGTTTACTTTATTATATTTTAGGGATATAAAAAATAGTGCGATTTCGATAAAAAGATAAAAAAAAACAATTCCAACATTTTTTGGTATTGAAGTTAATACCTACGTTAAAATAATACTTTTAATTCATCCGGTTATTCATAACAAATTATTTTTCACGTTGGCAACACTAACTACCGTCTGCGTCCCTTTAGACCGAACTTTTTATGAGCACAATTCTGTAAACAATTTCACAGAATATTCTGTCAATCCACTATTGTTTCCGAGAGCCGATTGGTTTTCTGTGGAAAAAGTTTGTTGTTAAGTATTATGGATTGCGAATGGACATTTTGTATAATAAAACCGTGTTGTTTGAGTTTATATTTTGTGGATTTCGTGAACAATACAGTTTTCGATTGTTTTTTACATTGAATGGGACGGGGATGATCAACAAAATATGAATATTAAAATTATTATTTAAGCTAGAAATATTTTGTGTAATTAATACAAAGTCTTTTTCGTACGATTTTATTATATTTTGCCTGTAAATAAGTCTTTTTTACTTAAATATTTTTTTCTGAAAGTTTTCTTCTTATTAGAAAATGACATCCCTAAAGGTACACAAAATAGGTACCCACAATCATCAAAAGACAACACATACACACACACAGTTAAAATACATAATAGTAAGAGACACAGAGAGTTACAAAAACAAAAGACAGATAAAAACAAATTCTTAATTATTATTTACATAAGAATTATCTAAAACAAATTAATAATAATTAATTAGTAACGGATTATAAATAATCAGGCAATGGTGGGTAATAAACCTGGTATAGCTTCCTAGCTTCCTCTGATCGATAACCTAGAAGGCTGTTTTCTTGTTAAGTCGTCGAAGTTAAGCGATGTTCCTAAACGATTACAATATTAATCGATAACCGCTAGTGGTATTTACTTCCACTACGCCTCCGTAATTAGCAGGACACTTTAAAGGGTCCGCCCCGTCTATTCAGGCAAACAAAATACCTCTAAGCACTTTTTCGCCACCCGCGCTGGCAACACCACTTGGCCGTGTGATGCGCGAACGACGCCGACGACACAAGGGTTTTTTGGCGGGAAAGTCATGTTTTCGTTTTTGTTTTTTTTTCAAAACTTGTGTTTCTTCGAATATTAATGTGTAATAATGGTGGATTATTAACCGTTAAGTGGTCGTGAATGTGCATAAGTATGGGAAAATGAAACAAAATTGGATAGCATTGCATTTCGAGTTTTCCCAAAAAGTCCGTGTAGGTGTTTCAGTAAAGCCCCACATCTTTCCTGAGACACAAGGGGAGGGGTGGGACGTTATACTTATGTAATCTAATATGTGTTTGTTTAACTTGTATGACTGTATACTTGACACTGGCTGAATGCACAAGCCGTGCGAAGCCAAAATAAGGAAGAAAAAAAATACCCCTAAGCATTTTTTCGCCACCCGCGCTGGCAACACCACTTGGTCGTGTGACGCGCGAACGACGACAAAATAATTTTACCGTTGATTTATTTTAATATTACAAAACTACATTGTAAACCAATCAATAAACGTATTATTGGAGTATTTGGAGTTCCTGTACCTACCCATATTCCCAACATCGACTATAAAACTTTTAAGCCATGACGGAGGCCTTTACGTGGCTTTAAGACTTCATTAATAGAAGTTACTTAATTTCCTCGACTTTGCCAATATTGTTTTAATTCAATCCGTTCGTTTGTTTCAGGCAAAATTGGAAACAAAAGCACTAAAAGCGAAGAGGCCGGGGTTTACTGACGACAGGTACAATGAGACGTCGTATTATATGGAAAATGGTGAGTAAAGTTGAACGCACATATAGCGGAGCCGAACACACCGAAATAATTTTAGAATTCTTTATAATGAAATCGTATGAGACCTCGCACGAATCGTCTGATTCGTCTGGCATGTGTGCGGGGTTTCATGCGACTATCATCCTAATAATCCTAATAATATTATAAAGGCGAAAGTGTGTGTATGTGTGTGTGTGTGTGTGTGTGTGTGTGAATGTTTGTTACCACGTATCTCCATAACTATTTAACCGATTTTGAGAAAATTTGGAATGTAGATAGTTTAGGTTCTGGAATAACACATAGGCTAATTTTTATCCCGGAAAAATGTTCCCGTGGGATAAAAAAATAGTAGTCCACGTGGGCGAAGCGTTCACTAGTAAATAATAAACTTACTCCGTTACTCACAAATATCTGTTGCCCTATACAGGGTGAATTTTTGAGATGGGGCAGTAAGGGCAGCTACCTTAACCGTTGTAGCTAGAGGAAAACGTTCTTAGGAGACCATCCTTAATTTTTGAAAACATTTCGACCTGCATTCACAGATTTTGAAAAATATGTACAGTCAGCGAGAAAATGGGCCATTTACACAAAAACTTTTTTTGATGCCAATCGATCCTGTTTCATCTAAGGATAAAAAGGCTCTTTCAGACCAACTGAGGTTAGAGTACTAGAAAAGTCAGAAATCGCTAAAATGTATTTCTGAGACAAGACAGTAAGGGCTACCTTAACCGTTGTAGCTAGAGGAAAACGTTTTTAGGAGACTACCCTTAACTTTTGAAGATATTTCAACCTACATTCACAGATTCTGAAAAAAATGTACAGTCAGCGAGAAAATGGGCAATTTACATAAAAGCTTTTTTTGATGCCAGTCGATCCTGTTTCATCTAAGGATTAAAAGACTCTATCGGACCAACTGAGGCAAGAGTACTAGAAAAGTCATAAAAAACACTCACAATTTCAATTTGTCCGTCATATTCGGAAAACACGAAATTAGCCGATGCGCATTATTTATCTTCAAGTACCTACTGTACTCGTACAATCCAGATTGTCTGTCTACTAAATTGAATGTACTCGGAAACGAGCGAACATGACCAATTTATTCGTTTCTAGCCGCATGGTAGCTTAGTGTGTTATAATCCTTGGCGGCAATGCGGTGGATGACTCACCCTTTTTGATCATAATGAAACACCTTGTACAGGGTGGCACTGGACTGCTAAAGTAACAGTTCGATTGGCACCCTGCTGAGGCTAAGATAGATCGCCGAAAGAAAACTAGGCTACAACTTTTTGTTGTTCTATCGCAACAAAAACCGTAGTGTATCACGTAGTTTTAAGGCGATTTATAGGGGTCACCTATTTTGCAACTCAGCAGAGGCACTTTCGTTCTTCGGAGGGCTTGTTTAATTGCAATGTCTGCATCATTTAATTTCTGAAACATGCTTTATATGCAATTTGTCATACATTTATGATGAGCTTTTGAGCCCACTCGAAAACTGCCATCATCAAAAATTAATAGGAATTAAAAAAAAAAATTAAAAAGTTTTTGGGAATCATGAATGTGTGGAGTGACAAGAATGGATGAGATTAGGAATGAGTACATCAGAAGAAGTTTGAAAGTAGCGCCAAAAAAATAGGAGTAATAGGTTAGCGTGGTATGGGCATGTTATGCGGAGAGAAGAAAGTCGTATTACACGGAAAGTGTTGGATATTAATGTAGAAGGATACATAAGTAGAGGAGGCCTTAAGGCGGCCTAAAATCTCCGTCACCAGAGTTGACACTTGCTCATACGAAAAAAGAAGAAGAAGAAGGTAGAGAACGGCCAAAGAAAAGATTGCTGGATTGTGTGAGAAAAGACATGCGTGCGAAAGCAGTGACTACTGAGATGACGAGTGATAGGATGGAATGGAAGAGGAGAACATGTTGTGCCGACCCCGCCTAGTGGGAAAAGGGTAAGAAAATGATTATGATGAAGTTATAGTTTTTAGCAATAAATATTAAGTGAAGTGGCTTACTTCACCCTGTACCTGATATTCATAGATCGGCCTTACCTATAACTGTATGGGAGGGCCCTAATATGACTGTAATAGTTTAGGCAAGTATAGGTAGTTCATCATTTAGGCCACGACAGCGGTAATGGATTATGAACCACTACATTATGCAGTCTAAACAGATTTCGCCTAAACTGATGCCTTATTATTACATTAAAAAGAGAGAGAAAGCCTACTTTAAAGTTTAAAGGATGAGGGAAAATACATTTATATTTCTCTGTTTAAATAAAAATCAATTGCCGCTTGTATGTTCCCGCATCGGTTGAGAACGGCTTGACCGTTTCGGCTGATTCTTTTTTGTTGTGTTTGTAATTGTCAGGACAAAGTTTGTATGAAAGAATTGTTTTATAAATTGTAGGGAAAAGTGAAAAATTTGGGTTTAAAAACTCTCTATACAAAAAAGTGAGTGAGGCAGAAGTCAGTATCAAAGAGCAGATTAGAGAAAGATCTTCAAACATATTAGCAGCATTTACACGCAGAGGTATCTGTACAGATATCTGTACAGTCCAGATGCCGCGGGAAATAGCACGCGCCATTCCAACCTTTGACAGTTTTATCCGCGGTTATCTGTACAGATATCTGTACAGTCCAGATCCGTGGTAAAAACTCTACCGTGTAAAGGCCGCTATTGTCAGAATTGATAGATTGACGTTCAGCTGTTCAGTTTCTAAAGCGCACCACACACACAGCAGATAATACAGGGTGAATTTTTGAGATGGGGCAGTAAGGGCAGCTACATTAACTAGCTTGTACTAGTTACTAACTAGTTGTAGCTAGAGGAAAACGTTCTTAGGAGACCATCCTTAATTTTTGAAAATATTTTGACCTGCATTCACAGATTTTGAAAAAAATGTACAGTCAGCGAGAAAATGGGCCATTTACACAAAAACTTTTTTTGATGCCAATCGATCCTGTTTCATCTAAGGATAAAAAGGCTCTTTCAGACCAACTGAGGTTAGAGTACTAGAAAAGTCAGGAATCGCTAAAATGTATTTCTTAGACAAGACAATAAGGGCTACCTTAACCGTTGTAGCTACAGGAAAACGTTTTTAGGAGACTACCCTGAACTTTTGAAGATATTTCAGCCTGCATTCACAGATTTTGAAAAAAATGTACAGTCAGCGGGAAAATGGGCAATTTACATAAAAACTTTTTTTGATGCCAGTCGATCCTGTTTCATCTAAGGATTAAAAGGCTCTTTCCGACCAACTGAGGTAAGAGTACTAGAAAAGTCAGAAATTGCTAAAATGTATTTTTGAGACGGAGCAGTAAAGGCAGCTACTTTAACCGTTGTAGCTACAGGAAAACGTTCTTAGGAGACTACCCTTACTTTTGAAGATATTTCGACAAAATGATGAAAAATTATGACAAATGACAAAATGATTTCGTACGAAATGTATAATCAAAGTTATTTGCGTTTTCTGACTTTTCTAGTACTCTTGCCTCAGTTGGTCCGATAGAGTCTTTTAATCCTTAGATGAAACAGGATCGACTGGCATCAAAAAAAGTTTTTATGTAAATGGTCCATTTTCTCGCTGACTGTACATTTTTTTTTAAATCTGTGAATGCAGGCTGAAATATCTTCAAAAGTTAAGGGTAGTCTTCTAAAAACGTTTTCCTGTAGCTACAACGGTTAAGGTAGCCCTTGCTATCTTGTCTCAGAAATACATTTTAGCAATTCCTGACTTTTCTAGTACTCTAACCTCAGTTGGTCTGAAAGAGCCTTTTTATCCTTAGATGAAACAGGATCGATTGGCATCAAAAAAAGTTTTTGTGTAAATGGCCCATTTTCTCGCTGACTGTACATTTTTTTCAAAATCTGTGAATGCAGGTCAAAATATTTTCAAAAATTAAGGATGGTCTCCTAAGAACGTTTTCCTCTAGCTACAACGGTTAAGGTAGCTGCCCTTACTGCCCCGTCTCAAAAATTCACCCTGTATATTATTTTATGAAATATTAATCTTGACAAACGCTCCAAATATATTTTGTAATTCATATTCGTTGTGTGTAGTCCTCCACAGAATTTGTGTGGGCGCGATCTCAAAATCTATATTTCATAAGATATATTATCTGCTGTGTGTGTGATGGGCTTTACAGTTTTAGCTTCGTTGTTTTGGTTGTTCAAATCACTCAATTGACTTCAGTCTTGGTTTATTTTATTGTTACAAAATCAGACAAAGCAAGAAAAACATTTTCCTAAAATGTATGTTCTTTCCAGGCCTCAGAAAAGTATACCCCTACTACTTCACATTCACAACCTTCACCAAAGGCAGGTGGGTCGGTGAGAAGATCCTCGATGTCTTTGCTCGTGAGTTCAGAGCTCATCCAGCCGCTGAGTACGAGAGATGCATCAGAGCTGGTACCCTCACGGTGAACTACGATAGAGTAGACCCAGACTACCGACTCAAGCATAATGACCTGCTCGCGAATGTCGTTCATAGGTAAGAATCGTCTTAAACTTTCGCGATCAGAACACATTATAAATATGTATCCGGGTATTTATCATGTTAATTACCTTTTTATTTAGCCCGACGTTTCGACTGGATTGCACCAGCCGCGCGAATACTGCAGTGTTGGAGGCACCGCAGCAAAGCGAAGGCGTTTGTTGAACTACCCTCACTTTATCCTCAGAAATGACTATAAGAGCCGGTTCCCACGGCTGGTGCAATCAAATCGAAACGTCGGGCTAAATAAAAAGGTAATTTACGTGATAAATACCCGGATACATAAGTATCAACAAGTAAGGGATGATGTGTGGAGATCATGATTAAAAGATATAAACACATTTGTTTAGTAATTGTTAATAGTTAGGAAAATTCGAAGAATGACTATAATTATTACTAAATTAGTTAACTTTGTAAGGAAAAAACAAGTTAACACGTAATTAATCTAAAATTTACCAATGCTTAAATCGCCATCTCTTTTTATTGTATGGTGATACATGTAGAGTGGTGAAAGGTAATGTGGGTGAATAGTATCGCTTTTAGTATCGGCACTTTAAAATACACAAAACAGTCATAAAACACAATACACGAACAGATTGTATAAATAACAAATTCTTCCTTCTCGCCTTTCTATTGTGTACGTATTACTAAGTTACACTACTGAACGCACATAGGATACTGTGAGACTTTTCGCGTGATTTTTGTTGATGATTGTCGATAAATGTAGCCGGACTATAAACGAAAAATAATTTTGTATCCAGATTTTTTTTATCATTAATTTTATTGACTGTGTATTTACTTCCTTTTGTGGGTATTTATTTCAATAAAGTTACATTCTATTCTATTCTTTATTATATTGTAGCTTATTGATTGTTATGCGTGCTTGATTCAACCATGATTTTAGTAGTTTCTGAGCCTCGATATTTTGATATATCGATTCTACTCCGCATTTGGAGGTCAGTAGCATAATTAGACTATTTTTATTATCGCTGTACTGGTAACTGGGCAATTATAATACAATCAAGATGTCTGAAAACCAATTGACAAAGCGGTAAAATCGATCGCCTTGTCTGACCGGAGTCTACCGCGGGCAACTTTTTATCGCTCGACTTAAACCCAATGAGTGAGTGAAAATGTGTGAAAAGTGAATGAGTCCTAGAGATCCTTCTGAATTTGATTAACATAAATTGCCCTCGTCTGTATTTCTGTCTTCTTATTACCCGAATACCTTTAAAAAGAGAGTTAATAGGCATTTTCTAGGGAAGCTCATTCGATTTGATCCTTGCTTTGGCAAGGAGCGAAGTCAAGAACTAACCTATCTTAATTTTTTTTTTTAAGAATGAAAAGTACTTTAATTTTTCACAGTAACCCATGTGTGTTCAGCCTACTACGCCAAATGCTCTTAAAATGGAGCAAGCTTGTTTGTATTCCAGGTCTAATGTATTTAGTCCACTGTAACATCGAGTAATAAAGCCTGGGTTTCTAAAGCTACTACATATCTCCCTGTTAACGGCGATTTAACACTGGCGTCGACAAGTCCCTTAAAATCGGGCTCATATTTTAATAATAACAAATTAAACTTTATTTCCTCTATTAATAAACTCGTATTAACTTCTGCCAAAGTTCCGCCACGGATTAAACTATTGCCATCCTTATTTGTCACTGTCTAACAAAAAAGGATGGCATAGTTAAATCCGTGGCGCAACTTTGACAGAAGTTAATACGAGTTTATTAATAGAGGTCTATTTGTTTAAATATAATAATACGTAATAACGATTTTTGATTAACTTATTATTGTGTCGGGTTTTGTCGGGGTGCGGCAGACACCATTTGACTCATAAAAGCTTTTCTAGAGTTTTTATTTATTTTCAATGAAAATAATCGTCAACAGATTTACCTTTTTGATCTATATCAAGCCTATAACTGTAGGTCTTTACCTAGTACGCCACTACGCCACTAAAATAATATATAGATGCTCATGATGATTTAGGCTCTGAAAACCCCTTCTATGCCAATAAAGCCACAAGTAGGGAGGTGTGTAGAGACTTCAAGAATGTGACGTCCATTGTGTGACATCAGAAACCTCGGCTTAATAGACCACGAATGGGCATGCGAGTGCACTGTTATATTAATTGAACAAGTTTACTCTTGGAAGGAGATAGGGTTATACCGTGGCTAAGTTTGTGTTGGAAAATTAAGGCATAACTTGTAATAATAGTTGTAACGTTTAAATAAATAAAAAAATAAAATAAAAAAATTGAGTTCAGAGCTCGAACCAAAGAGAGACTCAACATTGTCTAAAATAGTCGCTAAGCAATTCTTTATGTGATTCAAACAAAGTAAGAAAAATTGTCTCACTGTATTCCCATAATATAGAGATTCTGTATCCTTCTAAAACTTAGGCATTTATATCTTCTAGATGAATTATACAGCGTCAGGAGGTAATTTATGCCTACAATTAACGGGACATTAGTGCCTGGTACAATGTTCAGATGAAGTAGGCTTGCCAAGGACCTAAACCACCCTCTCAGCTAGATCGATCTTATCCGTGTGGGGCCGAAAGCCGCAGATTTACTCACGATGTTTTCATCCGCTGTTTTAAAAAAAAAAATTCTATGAACCAACACTACATTAATAGCGTAACGTCATCGGATTGCCGCATCGTAAGCTGTCAAGGAGTTGATGTATATATGTATAGTCGGATTACTCATTATAGGTACGCACTAAAATTGACGGTCAAAATGTCATTTTTCATATATTTTTAGTTCGTACAATGAGCAATTCGACTATAGTGAGCGTTGGTTCATAGAATTCCATACAAAGAATACCTACTACGGTGCTCGTACCGAATTGATCTAAACAGCTTTGACCTTTAATCAAAGGAAAGTATTGTCAAAGATTAAGTATCGTGGTCTAAATACAATTAGGCCACATTTCGCAAGTATTTAGTATTCTACGAGGCAGTCATGTTATTAAATCATTTGTCAATCCACGTGACAGTCATTCGTGACAGCTATCGTATGAAAGGAATGGCGTCGCGCCCATTTTACTGCACGTATTCGTATCTTTATTTATGGCAATAAACTGTCAGCTTATTCTACCAGTAAGTAAGTAAAGCCGTGTTGGCCGAGGGGTTACCTCGACTTTCGATCCGAAGGTCGTGGGTTCGAATCCTGGCCGTGCATCAATGGATTTTTCGTTTCGAAAAATGCATATGCGCATTAACACAAGCTCTTAAGGGCTCGGCGAACGTATCTACTTACCTAGGAACGTAATACCAAAATAATTTAAAATTTGAGCATATTTTTATCACTTTACGTTATTATTTGGATAAAGGTAGTATTTATCTAGGTTCCTGTTAAACTTTTGTATCAAAAAACTTACTATAGAACAAATGAAAAGAAAAAATGCAATTTTTGGTGTACCTACAAAGATTTCAATTCAATTGGCTTACATTTCTTTTTAGGTAAGTTTTTCGGAACAAAAGTTTAACAGGAACCTAGATAAATACCTATTCTCCTAATCTAACAACATAAACTGATATAAACATGCTTACATTTTAAATGATTTCGGTATTACGTTTTTATGGAAATTCGCCGGTCGCAGCCCTCTTAACATTGTGCGGAAACCCGCGGCTTAGTCAACCCCACACGTATTGACCATGTCTTTCCTGTGGATATGGCCGGTGAAGCTGAGATGATTGTTTAGGTGCTGGGCCAGCCTACTCCATCTCAACATTATCCCAGGCACTACAGTTTCCCGATAAGTGTAGACTGTATAAATCACCTAGTAAAGATGTAAAGGCCTAAGTTTTTTATTTTGCCAGCATCAAGTTAGACAGATTAGGCGAATTATTAAAATCTGTTGTACAAAAGACTTTCAAAAACTAATATTACTAATAAGACATGTGAATAAGTTGCATAATTATTTTAATACCTATCATGTCAATATTGCGACCATAAAAAAAGAGCATAATTTACTGAACCACGTACACGATTTGTCGCTTCCAAAAGTAAATGGAGTAATTTCTGTCGTCATCACATCAGTGTCTCACGCATGTTCATTGGTTGTTTATCTGAAGTCTACCATAAGGATTTGAACCAGATCCTGACCAATACGGCTCTCTTACGTGACCAGGGGAAAAAGGGGAGAGATGTGTAAACTAAATTTTGACAATACTCCAGTTTCAGTATTGTCAAAATTAGGGGGTATAATTTTTCTGTCATTGTCACTTTTATGTAAACGGAAATATATATAAAGAAGAGAACAAGCCCTCAAGCTTTTTATCATTCAATCATTTTGGTATTTCTTTGTAACACATCAGTTCCAATGACACGAACAAGCCATAATGTCGAACCCCTTATGTTATCGATCGTTTACACATCTCACCCCTATACGTAGAATACTATATACCTTGTGCATTTTACCGGAGTGAAAGGTTCACCTGTTGATCTAGTCTTTTTAACGTTTCATTTTTCAAAGGTTCTTTGAAATGAGTGAATGAACTAAAACATTGTGATATTATAGTCACATTTTTTTTTAGTAATTAAACTTACTTTGTGTCTTTGTTACCAATAATTTCAGATCAACCATACTTTTTAACTAACCTCTAATTACATCTATAATTAAAAAAGCTAACGCCTGCAACTCTTGGCATTGCAATGTTTTTTTAATGAAGCAGTCAAGTTCAAATTCTAATATTAACAAAAGTAGCTATAAAATTACAGAAGAATTCCATAGCATAACGTCAGACGGCAAGATAAAATGCACAAGGTACTGTAATACTGTGTTTCTGTAAATTAACTGCCGTACAAACACCGAGCGACGATAAAGCTCCTTGCACACGGTCGCTCGCGGCGCTGCGGAAGCCGACAGCCTACACTCTGCGTCGGCTGACACGTGCCTGAGACACGAGTTGCTCAGTAGCGTGATTATAAACGATGGTTGTATAAATGTTGATTATCGCTCATTTAGTTACCGACACTAATGCATTCTATCAGATAACAGTGTCATAATAATTCTCAGTTATGAACCTGATGTTTTTTTGCTATCGGCTTAACTTCGGAATTTATCATTGAAACGTTTTTGTAGCCGTTTTGGGGGTAAAACATACTATTCTCCTTAAATACGTCGTTTAAATTTCTGTTTTAAAAGTCAATAATGTTTAAAAACTTTACAATGTACTACTTCTTTGGACTTTATTAGCAAAGCAGCGTTTTTTTGCATGTTATTCTAGTTTTTAACAGTACGAAAACAGGGGATCTGCCGCACACATCATTTTCTTTAACACGACATCAATAACCGTTGTAAAGATCGTTGTAACTAGATTTCTAACACGCTATTGAGCAACGCGTGTCCCGCGGCAGGCGGGGACAGAATACGCTGGCTGACGTGTGTATCGTTGCAGGCACGAAGTACCAGTCACCAGCCAACCCATCACCCTCGTACATATCGACGAGGACATTGTGGTTGTCAACAAACCGGCCTCCATCCCTGTAAGTGGCAAATGAGACCGCCATTTTGTGTACGCTTTTCACACTTTGCATGCTGTAGTATAGTTGTAACACTAACATAAAGGGTCGGCCTAAATCTGACGGATACTAGATGCGTCGCGTTCCATCGGTCGTGCCAGCAGTGTAAGTACCGTTCTTATCGATCGCTAAATTTTACATATTAGAATCGAGAAAATTCGATAAAACAACAAGCAGTTAGTGCATGGTGTAATGTCGGCTTAAAACAATTAACCTTACACACTAAACCGATGAGACTTTACAGCAGCGCGCGTACCAAACACGGTACGCCCGACGCATTTTCCGTCAGATGTGGGCCGACCCATAATCTTCGATCAGTTACACTGATGTCGCACGCCGCACTATTTTTTTCAGAATTCTATCTCTCAAAATTAAAAATTTTGGTATTAATGATACACACAGACCAAGTTAGTATCATTTAGGGAGTGTAGCAACTATCTTCTTGCAAAAACTTTCGAACACTTCCACTTCTAGTACTACTTTTAGTATTGCAAGCCTTATTATTATAATTTCTAGCCTCCTTATCCTCATCTTCCCTAGAGAGAGACCTCCATATCCCCGTTCTATCTCTCTCGATCTAACTCTATGGAGAACCTATCCTTAAATGAGTCATCCCGCCACCTCAATCTGGGCCTACCGCGACTTCGTCTTCCTTCATCTTAGGCCCACTTGGACTAAGCACTGCAAAATCAATCTCAAAATTGATTCCGGGACTGGATAGTGCAGAGGTCAAAATGTCTATACGGACCGGCTGTCTATGTGAAAAAAACTATGAACGTCAAAATGCCCCAGTGTCAAAATGTACATATCATCATGCTCACAATGTTATAATGACATACACATCTCAAAATGCAAGTACAACAAAGGGTGTGATAGACAAAATGCTCGATTGACCTACCTTTTGCTTTTGATTCTTGGTAACATTTTTGATTGTATGGACCCATTGTAGTCTGAATAAATAATAATAATAATAAATGGCTTCCTTTCTCATTAGATTAATAAATTGGAATAAGCTTGGCTTGGCCCTCATTATTTTATTCGACCGACTACACGGTCCCGAACACATTTTAACTCCTGTCCATTTTAACCATTGCACATTTTGACGTTTATACTTTTGGCCACAAAGACAGCCGGTCCGTATGGACATTTTGACCTCTGCACTACCCAGTCCCGGAATTTGCAGTGCTTAGTCCAAGTGGGCCTAAAATGAAGGAAGACGATGTCGCGGCAGGTCCAGATTGAGGTGGCGGGATGACTCATTTAAGGATAGGTTCTCCATACATATTTTAAACTTTCGCGACTTGAACACATTGAAATAATTTCATTACGCGATTAAGTCCCGTTAATAATACAATTTTAAAAAAAGATAGGTTCTCCGTAGAGTTAGATCGAGAGAGGTATAACGATAAGACAGCCGGTCTGTATAGACCTTTTGACCCCTGTGAATTCAGACCGATGAACATTTTGTCACGTTAACTACCCAGTCCCGGAATAAAAAAAAATGACATATTTTATAAAGCACTTCGTTATATTAATACTTCGCCTTTTGAGACATAACTAAAAGAAAACTGCTGTACCGACGTATTTTTGCGAAGTTTTAGGTGGAATGCAGCCGGGCGGATGATGCGATACCCTAGTGTAGTTGATCGAAGATGGGACTAAGGGGAGTTATTTACCTACGTAGGAATATAGTCTATTTATTTATTTACTTATCTACAATAATTATTAGTCTTTTTTAAATTACGCGATAAAATCCCGTGTCTATAAAACTTTTCAATACTACAATAATTACTTTTAAATAAAATGAAAATCACCATTTTCATCTTCAATTTACAGCAAGAGTTAGATAAAATCTTATAATATAAAATGGTTGTTTAGATAATTATTCAGTTACTACAGTTTTACTCGTAAAACATGACTCTTTAATTTTTTTACATTTCTCAAATATTTAAAATAAACTGCCTGTTGATCCTAACGATCTTCAATTCAAATATTCCATGAATGAAACATTTAATATTCAACAAGTGACTAAATAAAAATAAAAAGACTTGAATTTTATAAGCTGAGCAATTTTCTGCCTTCTCGAGGTGCATTTCTGCTCATATCTCCGAAGATCCTCAACAAATCCTCACCAAATTTTTTTGGCACTAATCGGAAAGTATATCTTTTCAAAGAAAAAGATTTTTTACAAATTGGTCGAGGCGTCTTCGAGTAATCGGTGAACATACATAACAAAAAAAACCGGTCAAGTGCGAGTCGAACTCGTACGCCGAGGGTTCCGTACCTAGCCATGGTGCCAATTAAGCTTATCCGCTTAATTGTATGAGCGCCCATACAACTCGGAGAACAATTTTAATTGGCGTCAACTATGTATGGGAACACCCTTTAATTTTCAACTTTTTTAACTTTTTGGAATTTTTCCTTTATTTGTGCTATAAGACCTTGCTTTTTCCCAAATTTCGTTATTCTAGGTCAACGGGAACTACCATTTAGGTTTTCGACCCAAAACCTCTAGGGTACTTCCGGTTGACCTAGAATTGTCAATTTTGGTTACAAGCAAGGTCTTCCAGCACAAATAAAGGAAAAATTCCGAAAAATAAAAAATGTTTATAATTAAGGTAAGTTTTGGTACTCACAAGTTTTCACGAAAACCTAAATTTGCCTATATCTTTTTATAGTAACCTCAGGACCTTGATTTTTATACTCACAATAGGGACTATAGACTTTAGTATATGGTATAAATTTCAACTTGCTAGCTCTACCCGTTCCTGAGATAATCGATGGTGACACACGGACAGACAGACGGACAGACGGACAAGAAAGTGATCTTATAAAGGTTCCTTTTTTTATCTTTTAAGGTACGGAACCCTAAAAAGCATCAAAAAATAAAGATTCCTGCGAATTGAGAACTTCCTTCTTTTTTTGAAGCTTTCTATTCGTGAAAGAATTTTTGAAATTGGTCCAGTAGTTTCGGAGCCTATTCGTTACAAACAAAAAAACAAAAAATCTTTCCTCTTTATAATATAAGTGTAGATCATAGGTTCCCAACGTCAGCAATAACGTCCCCTTTTGGGCGTTTGAGACTTTCACGGGGGACCCAGAGAAAATCAGGGGGCATTGAGATGGCGCATTAAATTAGGGGGGGCTCTTAAAAAATAAATATTCTCAAAGCGGTGGGCAAAATAAGGTTGAGAAACTATGGTGTAGATAAAGATAAAAATCCTTAATCCTTACAACATGACGGTACCCAGCTATTCTCCATCGCTGATGCGTGCAAACTAATTTAAAAAC
The DNA here is from genome assembly GCA_958496255.1 of Camptogramma bilineatum. Taxonomy (NCBI): domain Eukaryota; kingdom Metazoa; phylum Arthropoda; class Insecta; order Lepidoptera; family Geometridae; genus Camptogramma; species Camptogramma bilineatum. The sequence goes on from OY292453.1 coordinate 15,773,616, forward strand.
ATGGCGGTGTCCACAACGTCGTCGTTTTGCTCGCGTCCATTTCCCTGGAAGCTTTTGTTTAGCTTTGTTGCAATGTTGTACGGGATGAAAGAGCGTTGGAATCTAGCACCAGTTTTAAAATGAAAATTCTTCCATGCATCGTTTAGAGCCGTGTTGGCCGAGGGGTATAGTACCTCGACTTTCGATCCGAAGGTGGGTTCGAATCCTGGCCGTGCAAAGGCACGGTAGAAATTTTCTCAGATCTTAAGACATTTAAGATCCTTTGATTCGTAAGGACCCGGTATCTGCTATCTGCGGGGTTAAAAAGGCCATAGTAGAATCATATCATGATGTGATCGTAGTTTGATTCGTTAAGTGATTTCAATTCAATCTTTAGTGTTTAAAATCACAAAGTTTTCAGTTTTCACTCGTTCAAAATCTTCCAATATTACATTTCAAAACTGAACTGGTGTTAGTGGTCCTGCATTCTGTAACAGTCTCAAATCGAAAGTAAACACAATTCCTACAGGAACGATTCCGTTTGCAAATCGAACTGAGGGCCGAAGAGCACGTCCCGACTTAATTCGTCCCACGGAGCCCCACGAGCCCGGTATAAATCCACCATGATCTATTATGGGCTGTGGACTACCTACCTCTACAATGGTGTTCCGTAACTACCTATTTTTAACCGACTTCAAAAAGGTTCTAAATTCGTCGGAACCTTTTTTTTTTTTTGCTTTTTTATGTACGCTCACCGATTACTCGAAGACGCCTGGACCGATTTGGAAAATTATTTTTGTCTGAAAGGGTATACTTTCCGATTGGTGCCACAAAAGTTTCGTGAGGATCAGTTGAAAATCTTCAGAGTTATGACAAGAATTGCACCTCGAGAGTGCAGAAAATTGCTCCACTTTGAAGTCAGTTTTTAAAATTGTTAATTTAGCCACATTCTAACATGTCTCACAACTGCCTAATTTTTGAAAGGCATGTCGTTTTTTTACAATGGCGTCGTAATAATGAATTGCATTAAATTAAAATTTTTAATGAAGTAGCTTCCAGGCATAGCAAGCAAGTAGATGACATAAAAAATTCACTTAAAAAAGAAAGTAGGTAACCTAGTTTTCCTTAAAAACGTAGCAAATAGTCGTAGTAATACTATTTTGAATACTAACATATCCAAAAAAAATCCAACAATTTTTCAAGAAGTACGAATGTCAAACCAACTCAAAGATAAAAGAAGTTTAAAGTTTCATATCCCCACATGTCAAGGTAACTTTCACGGAAACTGAGAAACATAACAATTTATAAGTCTCATTTAGCCTAGCACGTGCTTTTAAATTCATTGTTACAAGTTTGATATTTGATTAAATCTGTATTTTCCGGCATAAGGTTCATTCCGTGCTTTCACATGTAGGCGTTTTAGTAGCGCGACTTAAAAGCGCTGCTGTCGCACGGCTGTCATCCAAACGGACATCCATATAGGCGCATGTAGGACCTAAAATTAGCACATTGATGAGTGCAACTTCAAATATTCGATTTAGCTTTCTTAAAATAAAGATGAATTTAGAATGCGTTCAGCCGCGGCGGTTACGACAGCTGCATGCTCCGAAACACGACATAAATGAAGTTTTTTGGAGATTCCTCATCACTATAACAACCAATCGAAAAAGTACATTATTTACATTATGTCAATTATTAAATTACCTATCCAATGGTGTAATCCAAAAACATAAATAACATCAACTTTAGGAGAAGAATAAGATTTATCCAGTTTTATGTGGTTTTTTCGTTGATTTATGATCAAGTAAATACGATGTTAAATAAAAATATTAAATGTGTAATTTGAAGATACATATAATGTTACAGATACAAGTTATCTTTTCAGTTTCTTTCCACATACTTTATATAGCGAGGAGATAGATAGGGAAATGTAGTGTATAGCCCATATTAGCGCCTTTTTTTTCACTAGAATATGTATGTAGTAGGTATTATTATGTCCCTGTTTGTTTTGAGTGACTGAAAAGGATTAGAAAAGGAGTAAGACTAGTTTTCTCTGTTGATGCTCTGACGTTTTGAAATCATAGCGCCACCTAACTCCAGAAAGTAACAACTCCGGCCGCCAAACGCTCAAGGCTATTGGCTTTACTAGTCGTCTTAAGCACGGCTGCAGCGGGACTGTGAAGCGTGAAGGAGTCGCGCAGTTGCTAGGTAATGGCAGCTTCGCGACAAAGCCGCGTCGCTGTCTCTGAAGGGAATGAGCGTTTTTCCACTTGACGGCACGGCAACGGCAACGGCAACGGCAACGGCGACGGCACGGCAATCTGGGACGCAAAAAATCTGAGCCGTACATTTTCATATATTTTTGCGTCCCAGATTGCCGTGCCGTCGCCGTTGCCGTTGCCGTTGCCGTGCCGGCCGTGCCGTCAAGTGGAAAAACGCCCATTCGCTGCTGTAGCGCCACAAACGCCTATATGTGAAAGCGCTCTTAGGATTAAGAGCAGATCCAGTTTCCTTGCACGTACAAGCTGCCCCCGAAAGTTGTATAACTATGTATTTCAGTCGTGAGACGCATAATATAAACCCTTTGTTTTATTTTAATATTGCAAGTTGAACAATAACTGCTTCATACGATGCTCGAAACTTTGCGGAATTCGAAACCACTTTGGAATAATAGATATTTTGAAAACTGGTGTTTTTGTGAGTCATCAGAAAGTCACATTACGGCGAAAGATTAAAAAAAACTGAAACCCGACTTCAAGTCCATTACCTACAGGTATGCAACTATCGTAATGTTATAATAGTTAAAAAGAAAAATATTCAAAAAGAAAAATACATACAGCTGAACAAAGAAGGGCATAAGAAGTCGGTCAAAACACAGATTAATCTCAAAATTTTATGCTAAGATTAATTCTAAAATAAACTCGTACTTGATTATAAAAACATCACTATTACAGGTGCAATGGATCTACCATTGTACTCGATCTTAATCTGGCACTAGAACTTACTAACAATTTTTCTTTAAGATTTATTAACAAGTCTGTTTTTTCTCGTATTTCATTCAAAGGCACTGAACCGTGAAATAGTACAGTCAGCAAAAAAAGTTATTCAGTCTCATGTTTTCATAGCTCTGTCATGTAATGAAATGGTTATTTTTGTTGGCAAATAGTTAAGAGCCAAAGCGTCTCTAAATATTGGCCAAGATTATGATCAAACCAGTTAGATGTAATATCTATTATTTGAGTTATAAAAACTTGAAATGTCAACCATCTTTTTTTGCACTCTGTATATTTGTCGAATTGACTATCTGCCCCTGATTGTCTATCTTTGATAGCGACCTGCATCGGTCTTAAACTGTCAAATAATAACAGTTCAGTGACCACGCAAGTAGCTCTGTCACTCTCATCTCGACGAGACCGATCGCTACAAAAAATACCTACGCGATCGTTTTGACAGTTTGAGATCAACTTGAGGTTTGAGACAAGTTAGACAATCAGCCTGCTGATGATGACTGATGCTTTCACTTTGTCAAATCGCCATTGAATATATCACTGGTCCTTCCAAATACCTATCCATCACTGGTGCTTCCAAATTTAAAGCTTTGTTTGATTACTGAGTGAATTTAAATTGCATTGTTTGTAGCTATAGATACCAGGGCCTCTAGCCAAGTGGCATCAATCGGTTCTATTTCTACAATTCGCTTCGCTTCGCTTACTATCGCCGATGTTTCATTGGTGGATAAATGAAACGAAGACCACGTGACCTTACGTTCGACCAATGAAACGTCACGTTCGAGTGTTAGCGAATTATAAAAATCTAATAGCTTCATAGCGAATGCCAGTTGGCTAGGCTCTCAGTTGATGTTATATTAAAGCTTCAGTAGACATCGTACTTTACATACTAAGTAACTTCTAGTTATAGCAATGTGTTTTTCATTTATACCATCGCTTGTTTAATGTTACATGTTCTTCTTTCTTTGTAATCTTCTTTGTCAAACATACAATCTCTTACACATACTTATTTCTCAAAACAATTTTTTACGATTGTTCTTTTAAACAGTTACTATAACTAGACAATCGCCATTGTAAAAGTAGATAATGTTTTATTATACATCTGTTTATTTTTATGATAGCTTCGCAATTTACGACCTTGTTTGTTACTAATATGTAACTCCAGAGACAATTTCGAAGAATGGTGTCGCAAGCTGCACAATGCTAGTCTAAAATCTTTTTAAAATCGGTCCACAATTCACGGAGAAATCGGTGAACATACATTAAAAAAACATACACATACAGAAAAATTTATATCACGTTTTGGTGACTTGCCGAATAACATTATTTAAGAAGTACATGTTACATGGAGATGACGTAAGAAGTTGTTGGATTAAAATAAAAAAAACTCTAAATACTAATCTAGATGAATAACTAAAGCTATATCTGTTGCATAATTGTTTTTATTGTCTCTAACACAAAAGCTTAGATCTAACTAGACACATTCACTAGCAGCGCCCTCGCGGCGTTGCCCCCGTATTGATGATGATAATGATGATGAAAAGTAGCTTATAACCTTCCTCAAGAGTTTAACTATTGCAGAAAAAAAAACTCTATTCTATTTCTGACTAAGATCCTGCCCCCCTAGCCATATTACACTATCTATCGTCGCGATCGCTGTAGAACACTTCAAAATGTATAGGAATTGACGTTTCAAGGTGATGAGTCACGTGATCAGAACGTCAATTCCTATACATTTTGAAGTATTCTATTCTATCGAGACGGTAGATAGTCTAATATGGCTAGGGGGGCTGGTGACTACAGTACCTACAGTTGGGACTTATACATTCGTCTCGTAAATAACTTCACGGCAATGCTAAACATAATCTTCAAATGATTTTTACTCGTGCCTTCTCTGTAATATGATGTTGTAATTCACTTTGTTGACTTTCTTAAACCTTTTGTTTTAGTTTTCATTTGCAGTTGTTCTTTATAGTTGCTTGAATATGTTTAACAAGTAGAATATAATTATCATTGTTTATGAATAATATTTATGTTGATATACATAGGACTCCTGCAAATGACAGTTGGCGCAATGTTAATTAAATGCGAATAATATCACCAAAGATATCTTGATAATTATGCAAATATATTTATCTACTATAATGTAATTTATTTTGAAAGTAAAGTATAGATTGCACTAAGATAATCATCATATTCATCAATGTGGATTACTAATTTGTCAATGAAGGATATCTAAGCAATATCTTAAACCTAGATACATTAGCAGTACTAACACTTGTAGTACTTAATATTATATGTGAATGTCAAAAAGCTATGTCTGAAATGAATTTAGTTGTCATTATCATTCTTTCAAAAAAATCGATTTGCATATTCACAATAGTGACTACACAACGTCAACCTGCCTACATTTTACTAAGCACGTCAGTTTAAATGTAGAAATGTTAACACAAAGTCAGCTAAAACACAAAAATGACTACATAAAGTCAGTTTGTATGTAGAATTGACTACACAGAGTCAGTTTAAATGTAATAGTGACTACACAAAGTCAATTAGACCACAAAAAAGACTACAAAAAGTCAGTGTAAAGAAGTGACTATAGAAATTTAGTTTCAATGTAGAAGTGATTACATAAAGTCTGTTAGAACACAAAAGTGGCTACACTATGTCAGTTAGAATAAAAAAATGACTACGCAAAGTCAATTAGCCCACAGAAGTGACTACACAAAGTCAGTTACAACATCAAAAAGCTGAGTATACGTACTGATGATGTTATCCGTGGGCCAGGCACGAAACTCCAGTGCTCGCTAGTCACTTGCGCGTCATACATGTGGATGAGGACCTACTTGTGCTAGACAAGCCTTGCTCGCTACCGGTGAGTGACCTTTATATCAGCTGTTGGACTCTGATTGGCTCCCTTCATCCTGTCCATCCCGAATATACGCGCAACTTGGAACGATAAGACTCTGATTTGCTCCCTTGCATTATACGCATATATATCCCAAATACACAACTTGGAACCATGAATTTCCTTACATCACTACGTTGTTTAGCTCGAATTCACACGGAACACCAGAGACAAACTTAGGCCTTTACATCTTTACTAGATGATTTTATACAGTGTCAGGAGGCAATCTTTTGCCTACACTCATCGGGACACTGTAGTGCCTGGGACAATGTTGAGATGGAGTAGGCTTGCCCAGCACCTACACCATCCTCTCAGCTTAACCGGCCATATCCACAGGAAAGACATAGTCAATACGTGTGGGGCTGGCTATGCCGCGGGTTTCCTCACGATGTTTTCCTTCACCGTTTAGAGCTCGTGTTAATGCGCATATAAATTTTTCGAAACGAAAAATCCATTGATGCACGGCCAGGATTCGAACCCACGACCTTCGGAATGAAAGTCGTGGTACTATACCCCTCGGCCAACACGGCTCCTGAGAAACCGCCTTTAGAAAACTAATCTTATGTGTTCAGTTCACATCGCTAGTAAAGTAGCCTTGTGTAGATTGCGAATCAATTCTTGAAGTGGTTATTTATTGTAGTTACGTTACCTACGTTTTGTTTTTTCTTTCTCTAGTCAGTCACAATATAACTTCTCTTTTCTTTAAAGTTTAAAGATGTTGAACTTGAACAGATATACAGGGTGGAAAAAATGAATGGGCCCCGGAGGGAAACTACCTTAAATACTTAAAGATACAGTATTTTACTTAAAAGAAACATTCCTTTATTTTTAAAAAGAAACAACACTGCATTCATAGATTTTCTAAAATTTGCTTGCCTCACCCGGAATCGAACCTGCTAAAAATTAAAAAACAAACCTCGCTCTATTTAATACTACTAATCGATAGGATTAATGTCAGAATAAAACCTTTATAACACACATTTGGTTTTAGAAATAAAAAAGATCATGAAATCGAACATTAATGTTCACAATTTTTTTCAATAATTTTTAGTATTTCACCATTCGCGTCAAAATTTTTCTAGACGGTATATTTGTCTATTTGAGGTGAAATTCAGACTTCCGAAAATCCAGCCGATTCGATGATTTTCTTCGAAAAGTTGACGGTTTTTCAGCGAAGAAACGTTATTTTCCGAATTCAAAATACATTCCTAGAAGGTCTGAATCACACTACTGGATACCTCTCACCATTCCACTGTAGAGCTAAATTGCAATTAAAGCCCTTATGTACTAAATATTAGATTTCATGGATTTTTTGTACGACAGACGAGTGTAAAACCTCATGTTTCTTTGAGAAGTTTTATCTTTAGTATTGAATGTATCGACTAGTGGAATAAATAAAATAGGGAGTGTTTAATTTTTGAATTTTTAGCTGGTTCGATTCCTGGGTGAAGCAAGCGAATTTTAGAAAATCTTCGAATGCAGTTATGTTTCTTTTTAAAAATAAAGGAATGTTTCCTTTAAGTAAAATACTGTATCTTAAGGATTTAAAGTAGTTTCCCTCTAGGTCCCATTCATTTTTTCCACCCTGTATAGATATCAGTCAAATTTTAACACTGTATAAAATTGAGGTTTTCTTAAGTTATGAAAGATGCTTGTTAAAAAGTACCGTTTCGAGATCCGAGCGACATGAAGATTACCTTAATCTAAATTTATAGTCGAAAAGTCCGGGTGATATTTTCTTGTTCAACTTTTTAAATCACAATTCTTTGTGAATTTTATCTGAATTACGACAGCTCCCGGTGGATGTGGAAACTCCAATGAGAAAAGAAAAGTAACAACATTGAACACGGAGATACGCGGTGGCAGCCGCCGTGTTAAATGAAACTTTTTCCTTGTTCTAAACAGGGTTGTAGCTGGCGCTAGAATTTACAAGCAAAGAGGTAGAAATAAAAAATATAAAATGTATAATGAAGAGAAGGTTCTCAAAGAAAATTAAGCTTTTTTCACGCCTGGCATTAAATCAGAAAAAAAGGAGAATACATTAATTGGCTGCCATAACTTTATTTTAAAGCAACAGCTTTGTAAACATTACATATTGGAATATAAAATTATATAAAACACAAAATTTTAGGTGGTTTTGACAGTCACTAAATAGATTACTACAATGACGTGGATTTCATGTAATTGATTCGTATTCTTAACTAGATGTCGACCGTAGCTTCGCCCACGTGGGAACCCTTTATCGCGGAAATGAGGGATTATTTTGGAAAACCCTGAAAGAACCGATCAATTTAAGATATCCAAAGTTTAAAAGCGAACCGCATCACGCATTAAAAAGTTGCCGTACAAACTTAACCACTCAATTTCACCCTTATCTAAGGATAGTTTTACAAAATTTGTTATAAGGGTATTTTATTATTTGCAAAGAGGAATTTATGTTGTTTCAAGTTTGTAAGTTTAAGGAATACGATTTTTCACACAAACATTTTAACCCCTTTTCACCCTTTAGGGGCTTTAATTCGAAAAACCCTTCCTTAACACACCACTATACCAAGACCTACCTACCCTCCAAATTTCACGTCTCTGCGTTCAGCCATTTAGGCTGCGTTTTATATTATGTCAGTGAGTCAGTCAGGACTTTGATTCATATAATATTAGTTATATTAGATACAGTACCTACATCTTTGCTTTTGTTATGTAGATTTATTCACTTTTCAACATTTACATTTAGTTTAACTACTCTAAATATTTTCCTGTCAAAATTTTTGACTACTCAAATCAACATTTTAGATAATTTAATAGTTTTTGTCGTTCATATCTGCCCTGGGTGGCAATTCTAGTACAAAACTTTTATGAACCACAAGCAAAACCTCAACTAAAACTTAGATTTTCGACTGTTTCATATTCTACTAATGACAAACGACTCAGTTGTGGTGACGTTTTAGCTAAGGTTTGGACTTTGGCAGAACAGTTTTTTTAAAAAGCCATTCTACTATTCACCAAATGGCTGACATTTAAGAGATCGAACCAAAACGCAGCGGAATGATTGACGTTGTCATCTAGTAGTATTGCCACCCTGGCTACGGTCCTGAGTTCCAAAGTTTGCCATCGGAGTCCGACAAGATTGTGATCTGCACAGAGTTTAAGACCGTTGCACTTGATACTGAAATATGCGGTCTCGGAATCCCACTTGCAACTGGTTCACTTGAAAATGCGAATCCTTTGTCTTGTTCTATCTCTTTCTTTCTAATGGGTTTACCTTGCCTGCAAACATTTTTGACTAACATTGAATTTTTGATTCTTCTTTTTTTTGTATAAATTTTCTCTTTTTTCTAAGTAATCCAAATAAAATACTGTTCGTTGGTAATCGCATATTTTTGAGAACTGATTGATAACCGATTTGAAAATGAGGGTTTTTTACTAAGATTTATTATTTTGTAATATTCGAAATTTGAGCAAGATAACTTCGATGTAATGGATACTTTATTATATAGGCTTCATTTGTATAATATTCCTTGACTAAAACCATAAAAAAATTCTTACTTTCATTGTAGCGCAACGACGGCGCTGAAACGATACAATGTATTTTATAATATGTCAATACCAATATATTTGATAAATTTTAAAAATAATAAAATCTAAATTTGAATATACCTAAAATATCAAAACGAAAATTTAAAAGACTCAGCTTCACAGACAAATGCAGACGACGATGATGATAAAGCATGTCAATTAACAGACTCATAACTTTAAACGTAATTCATAATTGAAACGTTTACTCGGGTTTTAATAACACTAATTTATCACTTGATTTAGCAAAATGTCGAGAATATATTTCGAATTCAATTCACAAAGTTCTCACTAATGATGAGCTTTACGCGTTAAGTTCGAATTGTTACACAATTCAGGTTTCGAAGTACTTTTGCTAATGTTTCGTACTGTAGCGAAACAAATAAAGGTACAGATTGGATCAGAGAAGAAGTTACGTGGATAGCTAGTAGTAATAGTTCGTTTACAATCATCAATCCTGTCATTGACGGTGATGTCATTAAAGGAGAAGAAGAGAAGAATATTTATTGCCAAAATGATCTTACACTACTTAACAGTTTCGGTGAGGCCGAAACTAGGCATAGAGGCCTGTATCTTTGGTCTCTGGAGCTCGAGTTACTTAGGTTTGAAAATATTTTCTTAACGATTTACTACATCAAGGAAAGTGTTTGAGATGATTGTTCGAATTAGTTGCATAAAAGAACTGTAGGTAATTTGGTAGCTATGCGATTCCTTTAAAACACATTAAAGATATACTTTTTAATTTAAATGTTGTTGCTATAATGACAATTGAAATTGATCAATTATTTATTTTTAGTAATTCATAGAACACTAATTAATCAGTTAAAAATACAGGGTGGAAAAAATTAATGGGCCCTGGAGGGAAACTACCTTAAATCCTTAAGATACAGTATTTTACTTAAAGGAAACATTCCTTTATTTTTAAAAAGAAACATAACTGCATTCAAAGATTTTCTAAAATTCACTTGCTTCACCCAGGAATCGAACCAGCTAAAAATTCAAAAATTAATCATTCCCTATTTTATTCCACTAGTTGATACATTCAATACTAAAGATAAAACTTCTCAAAGAAACATGAGGTCTTACACTCGTCTGTCGTACAAGAAATCTATGAAATCTAATATTTAGTACATACCTAAGGGCTTTAATTGCAATTTAGCTCTACAGTAGAATGGTAAGAGGTATCCAGTAATGTGATTCAGACCTTCTCGGAATGTATTCCGAATTCGAAAAATAACGTTTTTTCGCTGATAAACGGTCAACTTTTCGAAGAAAATCATCGAATCGGATGCATTTTTGGAAGTCTGAATCTCACCTCAGACAGACAAATACCGTCTAGAAAAGTTTTGTCGTAAATGGTAAAATAATAAAAATTAATAAAAAAAAATTGTGAAAATTAATGTTAGATTTCATGACCTTTTTTATTTCTAAAACCAAATGTGTGTTAAAAAGATTTTATCCTGACATTAATCCTATCGATTAGTGGTATTAAATAGAGCGAGGTTTGTTTTTAATTTTTAGCTGGTTCGATTCCGGGTGAGGCAAGCAAATTTTAGAAAATCTATGAATGCAGTTTTGTTTCTTTTTAAAAATAAAGGAATGTTTCCTTTACGTAAAATACTGTATCTTAAGGATTTAAGGTAGTTTCCCTCCAGGGCCCATTCATTTTTTCCACCCTGTATATAGCACAGTCAATCAGAAAAACTAACGAATTTTAATTAGTTACTACATGATTTAAAGGAATCTCTGTAGATATTTTCAATTACAGTGTAATAATTTGAATAACAAACTCAGTTGCGACTCTATTTTGTCTTTAAAATATTGTCGCACACAAATAATAGTATCTAATAATGAAAATTCACTTCGAAGGAAACAGTCACTGGGGACGCACGCGAGCGATATTGAAACATAAATTCAACACGTGACAACTCAATTCCGCTTGAATATAAACTAGACAGAACTTCTTGAATTCAAAGTCTGCGCAATAAAGTTTGAATCATAATATTACTTTAGACCAGTAGTTCCCAAACTTTTTTTTCTCATGGACCCCTTTCAAAATTTTACTGGTTTCGGTGGACCCCCTGCTGCTACATTCCTACCATATTCCCAAAATTTCTCGCCAACGTGGACCCCTTTCGAGTCTCCCGCGGACCCCTGGGGGTCCACCTGGACCACTTTGGGAATCACTGCTTTAGACACTGCCTGGTTATAAATGTTTGCTAACATGGTAACCCCTTTATAAAAAACTATAACTAAAATTCTCTTCACACTATATACTTTAAACTTAAATGCATGAAAATTCTTTGGGTTTTTTTCACCAAGTGTTGGTACAGGTCGGTTGAAAATTTCATTGACTAAAAAATTACCTACATCTATGGCACTTTAAAAGGCTCAAATTATTCAGGATACTTTTATAATTACATTCTTTTGGTTTTGGGTATGAGTGAGAAGGACAAAATGGTTGACTTTTTATAATTACTTTGAAGTGTTTTTCATATTTGCTTGCAACTTCATCACTGCTGTCATGTGTGTCATTGTGTGCGCTTTTTTGCACCTCATTTGTATTTTTTGTTTACTAAGCAATGTAAATATTTTAAAACTTGTATTAAATATAATTACTCGATAAATTATCTTTTAAAATAAGAAGCTATATTACAGATCTTCAAAAATGTTTAATGCAATATAAACAGTAATGGTCCTAGCAAACACCCCTGTTTAACCACATTTTAATGTCTAACAAAAAAGGCGTATTTTCAGGTTCACCCGTGTGGTAGATACAGACACAACACGGTCGTTTTTATACTCGCAAAGGAGTACAACTTGAAAAACTTAAGGACCATTCACAGGCTCGACAGGTTAACGTCAGGTGAGCATAAAAGGCTAAGTGAAATTGTGGAGTATAAAATGAGAAAATTGTACAAGATTTTACCCTTTTAAGTTTTTTTTTGCTTGGCTCTAAGCTTGAAGAATATACTCAAGTTAATAAGGGTGTGCTCGGTGTAGTATAAGCTGTCGCCATTATTTTTAGCTAATATTTCATATGTATTTTTTTTTCTTTCAATTTTATGTCTTAAATGTTTGAAAGTATGTTTGAGTACACTAGAATAGGTACTGAAATAAACTCTATTATCTTACATTCCTAATTTAAATATATTAGCGTTGTCATTAATAAGAAAAACCTATACCTTGTCAGTATAAGCAAGGACAATGTTGATTCATCTAGAATTAAAGAGAAGCTTATTAGATTATTCTTAAATGAGTATTTTGATTTGCTTACTTACGTAACGGAGCTTTGAACCCTTAAAACTGTTAACCTACTTTCGTTGACTACAAACAACGAAACTTAAAGTTAAATAAGAAAACCGTGCTCCTATGTCGCCAGTTCTTGAAAGTTCTTCCAGAATGTTCTAACAGCTTGTTCTTACAATCAGGTCTGCTATTGTTCGGGCGAAGTCCCAAGAAGGCGCGTCAGATGGAACACCAGATTAGGAACAGACAGGTGCAGAAAGAATACGTGTGCAGGGTAGACGGCGTGTTTCCCGAGTAAGCGATTTACATTTAAGATTTTTATTCCAAGTAAACCAAGCTTAGTTAAACCTTAGGGAATTCTTTTACCGCTCCGACATAGGACCTAGCCATATTACACTATCTATCGTCGCTGTAGAATGTATAGGAAAACTATGTATAGGAAAACACTTCAAAATGTATAGGAATTGACGTTTAAAGGTGATGAGTCACGTGGTCAGAACGTCAATTCCTATACATTTTTACGACCTCCGTGGCGCAGTGGGTGAAGGCCCGCCTGTGACACAGGAGGTTGCGGGTTCGATCCCCGCCGCGGGACAAATTTTTGTATGATCTGCAAATATTTGTCTCGGGTCTGGGTGTTTTCTATGTATATTATGTACGTATTTACAAAAAAAAAATGTATTTAAGTAGTATATCAGTCATGTGGTTCCCATAACACAAGCTCTGCTTAGCTTGGGGCTACATGATGCTGTGTGAAATGTCCAGCATTATTTATTTATTTATTTTGAAGTGTTCTATTCTACAGCGACGATACATAGTGTAATATGGCTAGGGCCCCTGCCTCTTGATTGTCTTGTCTATCTTTGATAGCGGTCAAAATCGGTCTCAAACTAACAGTACGCTGTCACTCTAATCTCAACGAACCCGAACACGACAACACTACGCAATCGTTTTGACAGTTTGAGACCAATTTGAGGTTTGGGACGAGTTAGACAATCAGCCTGCTGGTTCCACTTGGTCGTCTTGAATACCCAATAGGGAGTTTAAAACCGTTTAAAAATAAACTTAGATTTTTACTGAAGTGGTATGATGAAATTATGCAAACATATTTATTTAAAGAGCAAGACTCATTTCTGTCGCAAAGATTCATCAATGACCGATCAATATTGACAGTGCAAATATTTGTGTTGCAAATTGCATGTTTGTAAAGATATCTTGAGATGTCATTGCATCTTGCTATTCTGAGCAAGAATTATTCCAACTTAGTAAATAAAAAACATTCAATTGCTACTATAAAATACTTTTTATTCATTTGGTCGATAGAAGATATTTATTGCCCAATGACACTTAGGACATATCAAAGAGAATAGTAACTATACCATACCAACACTCTGGTTTAAATTACGATAGACCAATTATAATAATAAAATAATTTACTTCTGCAAGTATCATCGTTTTTCATGTTATAATGTACAAAAATTTCAAGTCTTCCAAATTTTTTTTTTAACTAGCCTAAACTGTCCCACTGCTGGGCAAAGGCCTCCCCCGCTACCTTCCACTCATCGCGATCTTGTGCGGTTTCTCTCCAAATAAAGATTTTTTTTTTTTTTTAATAAGTAGGCCAATTATTATATTAATGTTCTTTTCTCCAGAGAAGAGATCGAATGCCTAGAGCCCATTGAAGTGGTCAGCTACAAGATAGGCGTTTGCAAGGTGTCCCCCAAAGGCAAAGACTGTTCGACGGTGTTCAAGCGGCTAGGATACAACGCGGTCAGTAATACAAGCGTGGTGCTCTGCAAGCCGAAGACTGGAAGGATGCACCAGATCAGGGTGCATCTTCAGTATTTGGGTGAGTGAATCTTCTTTAGGTTTGAAAATGAAAAATCTTATCAAAATTTTCAATTCGAATTTCGAACCCGCAATGATACAAGCGATCCTCCTTTAGCCGGAGAGCCTTTACCCATTCGGCCACGGAACCTTTGTCGCCAGAGTTGAAAATCATGATAGGACCATACTATCGATTATAGCATCGATAGTATGTATCGATAGTATAGTATGTAGCTTCTTTAGGTTGTTGTTTCCTGAAAACTATAATCAAGGCTAGAGTGAATAGATTTCTTATAGATCGATGTGATCTATCCTCGGCCACACCGTCGCTTAACATCAGGCGAGTTGGTGGCCAAACATAGATCTATTTTCTATTAAAAAAAAAAGGTTACTGGATTTGCAGCAATGCTAACAAAATCGTACAAAATATACTTCTACTACGCTTTTTAGAAATGAGTGGCTAACACTAGTTATTGTTCCTATAAGAAAATAGATGAATTTTTAGAATTGTCAAAAACTTTTGAAGATGGAGATGGAGAAAACGTTTTTGAATTGGCTTATGAGTTCATACTTAATACATTTTGTTCTTTAAATTTTCCTTATGGAAAATGTAAAAACTTTTTACATTTTGATATCATAGAAAATATTTATTAAGTCTGAAATCAACTTGTGTTCGACTTGATTTGCCTTAGCTAAAACTTAATCAGAAAAAAACCTCTTGAACTATTAGGGTAAAACTAACATGAAGACATAGGTCTAAATGCCTATGCCGTGAATTTGCGTGACATCCAGCTTGTTACATATTCTCGACGGTCATGTCGTCAGTGTTTGAGTTCGCAAGGCTGTTTATGTTTGTCTACGAATACGTGTCCAGTCTACCTGTATACGGGTGCCTTGAATAAATATGTACCTAATTCAGTTACGTGACCGTCAACCTACCAAAGATAACACACCTCCAACCAATGTGATAGTGTCTACTAAATTAGAAGCAATGTTTACAATTATTGGTGCCTTTGAGCGGCCTCCATTATTAAAATTATTGAACACTAGCTCACACAAACTTATACAACACAACATTACTTCGGTCACTCATATGCGCGCAAGCCTTTGTATCATATTCTCTATTTTGTAGATTTGGATAAAACTACGTATAGGCATTTTTGATCACCCTACACTTACAGATACTCGTGTGCATGATGTGAGTGGCATCATGCTACTTAAAATACAGTTACCAGATGGGTGAACGTGTAGGTAGAAGCTAGTAATTAATTTAATATCTGGGAACAATATGGCGCGCTGTCAAGTCGAGCGCACGGCCGTACCATCCTTCTCTCGAAGCCACAGGGTATTTTCAACCCATCTGTAACTTTGTTGTGGATAAAGCCTGGGTTTTCAGTTACTATTTTCCTTTATTTCACAGGCTACCCTGTTGTCAATGACCCACTATACAACCACCCGGTATTCGGCCCGCTGAGGGGTAAAGGCGGCGATACGGGGGGTAAAACTGACGAGCAACTTGTCCGCGATCTGATCGCGATACACAATGCAGAGAACTGGCTGGGAGTCGATGCTGCTGATGATGATATGCTGTTCTCTAAGCCGGCTTCTGAAGATAAAGGTAAGCAAATAACTACAATAAATTAACTCCTTTTTGATCTCACTTTAGGGAATAAGTGAAAGAGGGTAGCTTGTTGCTTGTGATATAAATGTAGTTGAACTTCCTTTTCTTGTTGACGCATTTACCCCTTTTAGGCAATGTGACCTACTATGTTTTTTCAAAATAGTTTTTGAAGTACATGGTACAGTCAGCAAAACAAAGTAGTTTAACAATTTCAGATCTTTAACCCAATGTGTTTTCAATAGGAAACGATACTTTTCAAAAATCAATTATGTTTAGTATAGATATTTCAAACTTGGCTAAAATTTGGATTAATTAAAGTCATAAAAACTTACAACAACCCGACGTTTTGACAACTAAGTACCTACTCGTATTTTTTACAATATTACCACAGAATACTAGTACTACGTACAGAAGGGTCACTTCACGAGTAAATTTGTTTAAATAGAGACTCTCGCGACGAAGCTATAAAGTGCAATTCAACTCGCCTATGGGCCTATTACCTATCGAGATATTTGCCTAAACATTCCCATCCTGCTCTAATGCGTAACTGTGTCACTGTCTGGCGCGGTGTGACGCGACTTGTAAGGGTTGTCGAATTTTCGCTTGCGACAACACAAATAAATTAATTTATTTTATCTGTCACAAAAACAGTACCTACTTAAGTTCTAAAATAAGTAGGCCTAAATATAATTTAATCTACCGTTACCACAGAATAAATAGTAGTAAGTAGGTACTACGTATTGTACGTAGGTAGGTGAAGTAGGTAGATACATTATTATCTCGTTCGTTTTGTAAACAATTGCATTTCAAAATATCTATACCTTCATACCTACCTAGACATCGATCAGACACACACAATCATCATCATCACACAACTAGACCGGGAGCCGTTATCCGATAATCACCCTTTTAATGTTAGGTTTGCAATCACATTTGCAATTTAATGCACGGCCAGGACTCGAACCCACGACCTTCGTCTCGAAAGTTGAGGTACTAATCACTTCGACCAACATGGCTCTATAAATGTAATGTAACTTCTAAACACTTACAATTATTATATTAAGTAGGTTAGGTACCTACTTAATGGATAAGTTACTTTTAGGTACATATGTAAATAAACAAAACTGTAGGTACCTACCTACCTACAGTTTTGTAGGTAGGTAGTTTTGTAGGTGTATTATGTTTGTTTATTTGTAAACAGGTACCTATTCAATCAAAAAGGAATCGAATAGGTACCTATAAAATCTCGTTTTCATTATGCACCTACAGTTACAGAGTAAAAGTAAGTACCTACCTAGGTATTTATTGATGATTTATTTAAATAGGTACTTACAACAAATTATAGAAAAGCTTAGTAGGTACCTACCAACCTTTCAATATCTTCCGGAATTTTGTGGAATGTTAATGTCCATTCATTGCTTTTCCTTTTGTTTAGACACCCGTAGACACAGCAGTATCTTTTATACGGATTAGATCGTTTAGTTATCGTGCAAAAATCACAAGAAACGATGTATACGAGATCACGATAATTACGCACAATGCGTCTAGTCCGCAAGCCGAGCGAGCGGCAAGTGGCAACCTATCCGATAAATACCTAAAGTGAGAAGTGAGACAGGCCTGATATTACTATCCAAAAAAATATTTATTTGGCACACAAACACAGATATCGGACTGAAAGTAAACAAACAATCAAACCAAATCAGCTTCGTAGGTACCTACTGTTTTCCCTTACCATTTCTCAATGTAAGGATCCTAAGTAAACCAATATCTCTCTCTAGAGATTATCGCGTCAGTCTCACTTCGAGGGACGATCAACACTTTTTATAGAACTCTAGTGATTGTATCGGATAAAATGTCTATAAGTCTGTGTTGTAGTCGAATGTTTACATTTCAAGCTAAACCCATCGATAGATTGACCGATGTAGAATAAGAGTGACGATTTCATTCAGTAAAAACTTGGAATTGATTTTTCTCGTTACGTGGCATCGATTTCGAGTGATCCCGATTTTGGGGACAAATTCAGTACCTAGTTTGTTTTAGGCTGTTATTCGAACAATTTGGGGTACCTACCTAAGACAGAAACCCTTAATCAACTAAACGTAAATAGGATCACGAGGGTATCAGAACATCAGACATACCTTTGAATAGTCGATAGTCAAAAAATTTTTTCAAGCCCAAGCAATGTTTGGCAATTGACCAGTTTGCCCTTGTTTTGGGGTAATATAGTTTAGTTATGACCCCCATCCCCCATTTTATTCTTCCAGTGGGTGAATATGACTGTGACACGGGACTTGACCAGTTTTCCCTTGTTTTGGGGTAATATAGTTTGGTTATGACCCCCATCCCCCATTTTATTCTTTCAGTGGGTGAATATGACTGTGACACTGGACCCGCTTCACGCGAGTCCTCGCCGCGACTGGAGTCACCCGCCCCAGGACTTACCCCATCAACCGTTATGACCCGTAAGTGTTTACGATAGAGTTTAGTTTTGAATGAACATTGTACCTTACATACAGTGCAGTATTGTATTGTCTTGCAAACATTGTTTATACAGGGTGAATTTTTGAGATGGGGCAGTAAGGGCAGCTACCTTAACCGTTGTAGCTAGAGGAAAACGTTCTTAGGAGACCATCCTTAATTTTTGAAAATATTTTGACCTGCATTCACAGATTTTGAAAAATATGTACAGTCAGCGAGAAAATGGGCCATTTACACAAAAACTTTTTTTTGATGCCAATCGATCCTGTTTCATCTAAGGATTAAAAGGCTCTTTCAGACCAACTGAGGTTAGAGTACTAGAAAAGTCAGAAATCGCTAAAGTGTATTTCTGAGACAAGACAGTAAGGGCTACCTTAACCGTTGTAGCTACAGTAAAACGTTTTTAGGAGGCTGCCCTTAACTTTTGACGATATTTCAACCTGCATTCACAGATTTTGAAAAAAATTTACAGTCAGCGAGAAAATGGGCAATTTACACAAAAACTTTTTTTGATGCCAGTCGATCCTGTTTCATCTAAGGATTAAAAGGCTCTTTCGGACCAACTGAGGTAAGAGTACTAGAAAAGTCAGAAATCGCTAAAATGTATTTTTGAGACGGAGCAGTAAAGGCAGTTTGTTAACCGTTGTAACTACAGGAAAACGTTCTTAGGAGACTACCCTTACTTTTGAAGATATTTCGACAAAATGATGAAAAATTATGACAAATGACAAAATGATTTCGTACGAAATGTATAATCAAAGGTATTTGCGTTTTCTGACTTTTCTAGTACTCTTGCCTCAGTTGGTCCGATAGAGTCTTTTAATCCTTAGATGAAACAGGATCGACTGGCATCAAAAAAAGTGTTTATGTAAATTGCCCATTTTCTCGCTGACTGTACATACTTTTCAAAATCTGTGAATGCAGGTCGACATATTTTCAAAAATTAAGGATGGTCTCCTAAGAACGTTTTCCTCTAGCTACAACGGTTAAGGTAGCTGCCCTTACTGCCCCATCTCAAAAATTCACTCTGTATAGTGCAGTATTATAATATATTGTTTTACTTGCTCTATATACTAGGTATCATTTTTCTACATATTTTTCAATATAAAAAGTTCTCTGTAACCGTAATTTGAACATGATTTTTTCATATATTTCACAAAAAAGTTCGCCCCAACCATGACTTGTCTTTTAATCGTCAATCTTCTGACGAATTCTACTATTACCTACAGTCTTAGTTAATCCAAACACGTCAAAATCACATCGAATCACAGTCTTCTTCTTACAACATCACAGTTTATTTATTTATTACTAGATGACGCCCGCGGCTTCGCCCGCGTGGACTACTATTTTGTTTATGCTACGGGAACCGTGCATTTTTTCGGGATAAAAAGCATATGTCCTATTCCCGGTCATTATCTATGTTTCAAATTTCAGCCAAATCGGTTCAGTGGTTGTTGAGTTAACAAACATACATCTAAACATCCAAACTTTCGCATTTAAAATATTAGTGTGATATGATGTGATTTGATGTGATTAGTAGGATTACAACAAGACATACAATTTAAGGCTGTGTCCCCAGTAGGCAAACTGTGAGCGGCCGCCTGAGTTCGCGGCGTATCGGTTTAGTATACCATTCCATATATTTGAAATGGAGTGTCCACAGTTTGCTAGTTTTGCGCTCACTGTACGCAGTTTGCAGCGTAACGCTGCAAACTAGCAAACTGGACACTCCATTTCAAATATGGAAGAGCGTACTAAACCGATACGCCGCAAACTCAGTCGGCCGCTCACAGTTTGCCTACTGGGGACACAGCCTTAATTGCACTTTTTTTCAAATATTTGCTGTACTTTATATAGATGTCCATATAATTTGTATTTGATTATATTAAGCGACTCTACCGAGTCCGTCAAGCGCGGCCGAGGCTCCAATGGAAGCGTCGGAGTCTCAAACCAGCTCTTCACCGTCACAGCCGTCGCCTGTCGCCTC
Source organism: Camptogramma bilineatum (assembly GCA_958496255.1). Lineage (NCBI taxonomy): Eukaryota > Metazoa > Arthropoda > Insecta > Lepidoptera > Geometridae > Camptogramma > Camptogramma bilineatum. The sequence continues at coordinate 15,794,243 of OY292453.1, forward strand.
GCCATCTCTCAACGATGACTCCAATGATGCCAAGGTAAATAAATAAAATAAAAAAGAGCTTTATTTTCCTTACCAGCTAAGTTACACTAATATACTACTTTCTTAATAACTAATTTATCTATTTAATTATGTCCGGCTCGGTTACCCGGTAAGGACCGCCTATGGCAGTGTAAGCCTCCTCCAAGCTTTTCCATTTCTCTCTATCCTTGGCTATCCTTGGCCACGACCTGCAATTTCTTTTATATCATCGCACCATCTTTTAATTGGTCGACCACGTCTTCTTTTCGTATACGAAAAAAGCCAAGGTAACTATTACTTCATAATCATCATCAGCATCATCATCACCAGCTAGCTGTCTTTTTTAAACTTTCGCGATCAGAACACATTATAAATTAAATATTGTATATGTATCCGGGTATTTATCGTGTAATTTAGCTTTATATTTAGCCCGACGTTTCCGTGATAAATACTAGGATACATATATATTTATAATCATCACCAGCATCATCATCACCATTATTACCATCATCATTATTACCATCGTCGTCATCATCACCGGCCTATTGCTGGACATAGGCCTCTCCAAGAAAAGTTTTCCATAGAAAAAACAAACGATAAAAAAAAACAATAGGCCTAGTACTTTCGTGTGCAAGTGTACCCATGCGCAAACATACCCCCTCCACTATCTTCCAGCGTTCTTTTTACGTGTCGCGAACTATACTTATAACTTTTTTTTTCTGTCTCCACAGTCAGAGAAAGTGACAGTAGCGACGCAGACCGGCTGCTCGCCGGCGGTCGCGGCGGGCGCGGGTGCGGTTGCGGGTGCGGGCGACGCGACCGCGACCGACCCGCATTGCTACGAGTGCCGAGTCAGATACCGCGACCCAAGACCGCGCGATCTCGTCATGTACCTACACGCTTGGAAGTACAAGGTAACAGAAGGCGCACTCCGCACTTTAGGCATAAAATAGATAAGTAATAAAACACGTATAGAATGGCCGAATATGAATATTAATGAATAAAGGAGTATAATTTTATTTTGTTATAGTGTTAATCACACACATTTTTCAGTTTAAAAAGAATAAAGGAGGGTTTCCTTTGGGTAAAATGCTGTATCTTGGGGATTTGAAGTGATTTCCCTCCGGGGCCCATTCATTTTTTCCACCCTGTATATTCAAAATAAAAATAGTTTTAATAATTTAATAGATATTGCATGTGTAATTTAATAATTTCATTTAATATAAATAAATAAGTGTGCATGTAATAATTAAGTATGAGTTGGAAATAAATGGCTATAAATAAATAAATAAAAAAATAGAATGGCCACCCTTCCGCGTCAATCCGCGCCCAAGGAATTTCTATACTACGTACCCGGAACGCTGACTGAGACAGAAAACAAGGTCCGCTTGAAATAAAACTTGGGCGGTGTGTCTCTTTCTTTTTGCAACTGTGTGAAAGAGACAAAGCACCCAAGAAAGCCTCTCAACAAGACCAACAATCCTTATAACCAAGATTAAATGATAATAGATCGTTGTGCAGTCGCGATAAGGTTCAAAATCCTTTGTACATTAAATGTCAGTTCGCACTCCAGTTACGTAGTTTAGAATCTTCTTGTTCGCGCCAAACAGTGATAGAGTTATGCGTAAGAAAGAGAAGATTTGTTTATGTGAATATCTCGCTGGACGCTTGAGTTGGCCATTTGCTCATACGAACTTACTTATAAGTGCTTACGCGAGCTGAAGCGGGGGTTTAGGAGTTCCGGACCCCCCGCCCCCCTTAGCTCATTAAGTTCGGGGGAAACCTAGTCAATCTTTGTATTTTCGAACCCTTGGACCCCTTTAACAAAGATCTTTGTATTTCGGAACCCTTGGACCCCCCATAACAAAGCTATAGCTACGCCCATGACTTTGTTATATAGCAGTTAATTTGAAATTATTTTCCCCAGGGCCCCGGCTGGGAGTACGAGACGGAGCTGCCTCAGTGGGCGAGCGTCGATTGGGAGGAGCAGGACGGCTCATAGTCACAGGACCTTACACCACTACGGATGCGCCTCGACAAACTACACCTCACACCGTAATGATGTATCAAGCTGTCAACGTCTGACAGCTGTCACCGTCTGACAGCTGTCACCGTCTGACAGCTGTCGACAGAGGCGCCTGCGGCCACTTCGGGATTTAGACGAATATTGTGCGTGCTAATGCTTGCTAGGGAGACATTACGGTATGAACCTAGTATAGATATAAACAAAGAAGGATTTAAACAAAATTCTTGTGAAAAAAAGAGACAGCCAAAATAGAAAATCTTTTGTCCCTCGTCGCGTGCCGGCTTTTTGTAAGTAGAAAACTTATACGTTGTATAATTATGTACCTTAAGTGTACCTACCTACTTCGAAACAATGGATTCACTTCATTTTTTGTCCCTTTCGGCGTCACGCTAACTGGTAATCCATCTATACTAGGTCCATCCATGCATTAGGGAGTCGTTGAGAATTCGTGTTCTCTCTGTCTCTGTCTCTCTTAGGAAGAAACATATTTGTCTCTCATTTGTCGTACAATCAAGGATTTTTTATACTAACGTAACTGGATGGTTCACTCGACTTTAATATAAAAGGGATTTAGAACCTTATCATTACTATAGAACTACTTAAATTTCAGGATATTCACTAAGGATTAGGAATAAAACTTTTGAAACTATCATGGTTGCAAACATTGTAAACACTAAAATCCAAAAATCATGGTAAATATCCCGTTAATAGTGTTTACAAGGATTAGGAATGTTTAGTTCATAAATTATGATCGCCCTTTAGAAAGAGACACACCGCCCAAGTTTTATCTTTCAAGCGGACCGCGTTTTCTGTATCAGTGCGCGTTCCAGTTACGTTAGTATAAAAATTCCTTGGGAGTCGGTGAGAATTGATGTTCTCTCTCTGTCTATCATAGGAAGAAACATGTTTGTCTCTCATTTGTCGTACAATGCGAAATTCATCGAGTATTAATAGCATCACACAAATATTCCGCAAAGTCCCGATAATGTGGCTATGTTATAAAATTAAGTGAGATTAAAGCGTCAAATACACGGTTTGAAACCACAGCTTCTACCAAGGTGACCTTGCTAGAATTTCGCATGACATTGGTTGACAGTAAATTTCGCTACAGACGCCATTGGTTGACAGTAAATTTCGATGACGCCATTGGTAGAAAGTGCCAAGGTCACCTTGGTAGAAGCTGTGGTTTCAAACCGTGTAGAACACGCTTTAGATTACGTGTTTTCATCACCTTTAGGTTGGCAGCAGTGTAGAGCTGTCACTTTGACGTTTCTGTCTTGATTTGCTTTGATTCATTTTGTGTTAGACAGGTTAGTGACCTGTCTATCGCGAAAAGCTGTTCTGTTTTTAGTAATTTTAGACTTCTAATTGGTTGAATAATTCTTACTGCAATATCTTCGGTCTTGCAGTAAGTTTTTTTGTTAATAAGTTGATATTTCAGTTCCTATCGGCCTAGAATGTTTTGTCAAGCTTTTTGTAGTAACGTATTTTAGAATATAAAGTTTGTACCTAATAACGGTTATCAATAGATTTGTATATCGCTTGAACGAGGCAGGGTCTGTACCAGAATCATAATTATGAATATTAATAATGATAATCGTTTTTAAAATAGACAAACGGGATAGCTCTTCTGAAAAATTATAATATTCCACAAAAGTTTTCATATTGTTTGGATAATAAAAACATGTTTTCGGACGTAAATAAACTGTAAATAAAATATTGTTTTATCAAAATTTTGGACCAGTATTATACATATTTTCATACTGTCTGATTCATAGGACCACGAAAGAAGAAAGAAGAAAAGCTATCTCTTTTAGATGCAAGTTAATGTAGGTCTGTAATTATATTTACGTGCGCCATTTTTGCTGCGTAGCGTATCGGCTTCCATAGTTTGAAGTAGTGACAGTTAAAAGTAATATTTATTCATGAAATTTTGTACTTTATACATAAAGTAGATTGTATTGTATCTTCGAGGTAACGTAATAGATATATTTGCTGTTCCGACATTCGAGGCCAGTTGTGATACGCATTTAATTTTCTCACTTCAAAAGACAGTTATAGCCAAAGCAATAGTGAAATTCAGATAATCACAAATAACTTTTTATAAAAGATAATCGTTTATAAAAAGTTTATAAACGATTATCTTTTTATAAAAGATAATTTATAAAAAAGTTATCATTGCGGGTCACACAAGCAGCATTAGTAAAGACATGTGTAAAGATTATTCTTGTCTATTTCATAAGTTTTGAGTGTTTAGTCATAAGCTCATGTTTTGTTTCGTTTTGACATTGGAATGTTTTTCAAAAATTAATAAAAATTGTTACACGCTGGTTCGTTATTTATTGTCATGTAGAACGTATGTATACATAATGTAGAATAAAAACAATGGAAAAGACAAGTTTTTGACACTAAAATATTTTCACGAGCTTTTATATAAATTAGTACTAATAATATAATAAATATGTATATTTTTCTTACTTCTAGCGTAGAAGTAGTTGGCAGTAATGTTTTGTTTCACGGGGGCGGATCGGGGAGTTTATAATTAAATAATATGAGTTTTGGTTGAATATCACATCAAAATAATATAATTTAAATGAATTAACCCTGCCCCCGACGCTGTCGACTGTAAATATGGCTTCATTTCAACGTTATCATATCACATTACTTTCATATTTTTTATCATAAATCAAAATAAAATATCATTCTGGCTCTTCATCACCTGTTTTGGGATCAAATTAAATTAATATAATCGGGATTAAATAAACTTTATTGGTACAGAATAAAAAAGAAACAATAAATTACATTTCGTTCAATGATCGATATTCTTTAAAAAAAATAGTGGTTTGTAAATTATAAGCTTGTACAAAATAAGATATTATGACTATTATGTTAATGCTGAATAAAATTTGCCATTTAATTTCAATTTTTTTTATTAATTTTGCAACTAAGATTACCACTTTGATTTTTTAAATATAAATATCATGTTGGTGTAATTTTATACAGCATTCTTATAATATTGTCAAACTCTGTGGCATATCACCTAGGTACCACTGTGAAGCGCGCTTGACACAAGCCAACGCGCTCTCCAAAAATTGTTGTATTTTTATATAGTACGTAAGATCTGTTCATACATTTTGTTACACTTAAGTGCAAAAACGGATCGACTGATTGAGCTTCGACGAAGGCTGGTGATACAATAGCGAGTTTAAGTCTTACAAAAAATGTATGAAGAATTCTTAAATACCAGTCTTTTGATTGAACAATTTACCTACAGACTAGCTCTGAATTTTTTATCCAGCTTTCGGAAATCGGTTCGCTTTTTTTAATAAAAATAACATAAATCGTAAAAAAGACATTTTTGTCACAGTAACTATCGATTTATTCATTTATTTGTAAGTAAATTTTCATGTGCCTTCTCAAAATAATGGTAAAAATATAATGTAAAATATGTTTTAACAGGTTACATGTGATTGTTACACGTTTTAACTTAGGTAGGGTTACATTGGGCACTGTCGAGCTTTTTAATTGTTGACATGTTTAGAGAATGCAAAAACAACTTTCATTTTTATCATAACATCTTATCAACGATGATATTAAATTCTTACCAAAACTAATTATGATAATCGTTTTTAAACAAACTGATTATGATAATCGTTTTTAAATAAGCAGTGTGTAACTAGGCCTTACCTTCAATTTGCATTCTCTATTACAATAAGCTCGTTTTCGGCACAATTTGCAAAGTCTTTTTGTTTTGCATAATTTTTGTACTAATGTTTTACCCGACTATCAAAAGGAGGGCTATGTTTTTGTCGTGCCATAAATGGCCTACGTTCAATGGCATAACTGTTTATATAATTTGAACTATGACATAACGAAAGACATTGTTACTTTGATAAGTATTTCATAATTAAGAATATTATAGTGTTTCCTTCTTTAGATCCATGTTATAAGAATTCATGTTTCCACTTAAATTTAATTAGAATAAAATTCATCATTGAATGTTACTTTGTTTTATTTCTTAAATACTTATTTATATCGTTCCCTACTTATCAAAATCTAGGTATTTTCTTAATAGATTTTATAATAAGGTTTACTTGAAAAATGCCTTTTTTGAGAAAAACTAAAAAAAACTGGTCCAAAAAGCACTTGTTTAAGGAAAGAAAAGTCTCGTGACGAAATATCGTGAAAACAGTTTTAGAAATAGCACAATAAGGTAGGTACCTACTCAGTAGCAGTTAGATTATGTAGGTCGGTACTTACTAAATTTAGTACCTACCTAGGTAGGACCAACTTACACAGTTTTTGTCTTTTAGAAACTTTCGCGATCAGTTTTTTCACCTAAAAACACTTTGCGAATTCGGAATTCATTCCGAGAAGTTCTGAATCGCACTGCTGTGCTGGTCAGGTTATCTTTTGACATAGGCCTCCCCACACAAACCGGTTGCTGAAAAATGTGCATTCACATTATTATTTCTTTATGGGATTAGATTTAGATTAAAAAACTGTATTTTGGTCAAAGAATAAAGGTTTTTATTATATACTAGCTGACGTCCGCGGCTTCGCTCGCGTGGACTACTACCTTTTTATCCCACGGGAAACATGCATTTTTTCGGGATAAAAAGTCGCCTATGCTCCAGCCCTCCAACTATCTCCACACAAAAAATAAAAAAACCGGTCAAGTGCGAGTCGAAGTCGTACGCCGAGGGTTCCGTACCTAGCCATGGTGCCAATTAAGCTAGTCCGCTTAATTGTATGAGCGCCCATACAACTCGGAGGACAATTTTAATTGGCGTCAACTATGTATGTATGGGAACACCCTTTAATTTTCAACTTTTTTAACTTTTTGGAATTTTTCCTTTATTTGTGCTATAAGACCTTGCTTTTTGCCAAATTTCGTTATTCTAGGTCAACGGGAACTACCATTTAGGTTTTCGACCCAAAACCTCTAGGGTACTTCCGGTTGACCTAGAATTGTCAATTTTGGTTACAAGCAAGGTCTTCCAGCACAAGTAAAGGGAAAATTCCGAAAAATAAAAAAAGTTGATAATTAAGGTGAGTTTTGGTACTCACAAGTTTTCACGAAAACCTAAATTTGCCTATATCTTTTTATAGTGTTGACTCAGGACCTTGATTTTTATACTCACAATAGGGACTATAGACCTTAGTATATGGTATAAATTTCAACTTGCTAGCTCTACCCGTTCCTGAGATAATCGATGGTGACACACGGACAGACGGACAGACAGACAGACAGACGGACAAGAAAGTGATCTTATAAGGGTTCCTTTTTTTACCTTTTAAGGTACGGAACCCTAATTACGTCAATCCGTCTCTCTGTTTTGACGTGAAAGCAGGACAAACAAACAAACAAACACACTTTCACATTTATAATATGGGTATGGATAGATTTAAGTACCTATTACTTATATAAAAAAAATCTTTCAAACTTTCGAAGTTCTCAATGTCAGCTAGTAAATAAATAAAACGGTTGCACTAACCCCCAGCCTGTGACAGGGCACATCTGTCTTATTAGCAGCGGATCTCGGGATAATCTCAGCGTCATTAATTGGAATTAGCTCACGGATTGCTGAACCGCATAATTAAGCGATGACAGATTGCACATGTTGATTAGACGTGGATTGGCTTGTAACTAACATCTTAACTAAGTAGGTATATTTATAAGTAGGTAGGTAGGTACTGCAACACTTCGGCGAGCGTTCTATTTGGTAGGTAGTCCGTAAGTTCTTTAAAAAAAAAACGCTTTTTACAGAAGACACGCGTCAAGGATCAGGATCAATTTAAGTAGTACCTACCTAGTCATGTAGTTCCCATAACACAAGCTCTGCTTAGCTTGGGGCTACATGATGCTGTGTGTGAAATGTCCAGCATTATTTATTTACTTATTTATTTAATTATCAAAATAACAGTAGGCACTCGTAAACTACAAAAATCCTTTCATTCCCTGGGTATTCCTTTGAAAACCATCAATAAATCGGCGGCACAAATATGTTATTACAAAATTCGGTTCCGGTATTGGATTGCGCAGCCGAATCGAGAGGACCCCGTGGGAAATACACCATGTATAACGTAGGTACTAAGTTTATACCAATGTCTGTTTCGCTCGCGTAGTTTTATTTTTATGGTTATACAAATCAAAATGTCAGTAACGTTTTGTTTGTATTATATTACCAAGCAATTGATTGAAAACTTCTAAATGATCGAAGATGAAAAGAGACGTCATAAAGAGCAATAGAGCAATTCAGATTACTTATAAAAATAAAAAATGTAATATGGATCACGACTGTATTCCCAAGGTGCGGTAGACATATTCTTTCATATCTTTAGGCATTTTTAGGTCCTTGGAGATGTCTGGGTAGTCAGAGATATGTAATTTGGTGCATTCCCACATTTTGCAGAAGTAACGTTCCATACGTGACAGGTTGTGATTCTGATTAAGTACCTACTTATGTTATGATTCTGCTTTATCGGCCTTTTTAGCCCCGCTGGTACACACTTGGCTCAAGTAGGTACCTATTGAATTTTTAATTCTCCATTTTAAAGTAAAGTTGTTTTAAATCTTCATCTTTTAATTAGGTAGGTAGGTACCTACTATTCAAAATGTTAATTTACATAAAAAAAATATAATTTTATAAATTAAGTAGGTACAGTCAGCGTCATCAATCGGTATCCCCCTATTGATTTTAACAAGGACCCTTTTCATTTCAACTTTGGATTTCAGTCGGATTTGCTAGTATAGGAACTCGAGCGAAATTAGATATCCATAAGTATAGGTACTAGCAAATCCGACTGAAATCCAAAGTTGAAATGAAAAGGGTCCTTGTTAAAATCAATAGGGGGATACCGATTGATGACGCTGACTGTACCTATTTGGTTCTCAAATGCACAATTTGTGCAATGTAGGCTTGATAGTGCATTTCCATCGTATTATAATTATTTATTATATTTAATAGCACACCGGAAGTGCCAGCTGCATGACTTCCGCGCCGGAAGTTGAATCGAATGTTGTCAGCTTAAATGATTTATCTACCTACCAGTTTGTGTTATGGATAATCATGAATCATAGGATAAAAACTGTCAATATTATTCTTCTTTTGACTTTCAACAAAGTACTTACCTACCTACCTAACTATGTGTTTTGCTTGCATTTAAGAAAATTTTTGTTGTAGGTAACAATTTCGAGAACTTAGTGTTTGGTCAAAAAACACTATTAACCTGGGCCCGTACCATGAACTCTTAGAGCAATGTTAAAACAAGCATAAAACAATCCTACTGCTTGAGAAATGACATTCGTTGTCATGTTTCAAGCTTGTTTTAACATTGCTCTAAGAGTTCATGGTACGGCTACAGAACTTAAGTTAGTTTTCTGTGTTTTTTGGAAATAAATGAAAATACTTACTTAAATAAATAATATTTTCAAGCTACATTTCATTATTAAATGCATTTTAATTGTTAAGCAGCGGTTTTCAGGTGATAAGATTTTGTTTCTTTATATACCAGTTTAAGTATTTTATATTTTTATATTTTATTTCTATATTTTCCTACTTTTTTAAAATTCAATATCATTAAGTATAAGTAAGTATTAATTGTATTTTAGATTTAAAGGCTTTTAATTTCCTTATATAAGATTAAAAAGATGCTCGTTTGATAAACGTTTTGACGTTGAAAAATTACTCCAACTTGCATAATAACATCGGTACCGGAAATTAAGCATCAGTGTTGACATCTTATAACTTTGGCTCTCCCGATGACAAGGTAATAAGATTGTCTACGTAATAACAGCCCATCAATCGAAATCATTGCGTTGCCAATGTTGCCATCAATCAAATAAACACCCTCGTTTTGGGGAAAAGTTATATCCGTAGAGGAAATCGTGTTATCTAAACTTTGTAATGACTAACTTCATCGGATATTTGATTTTTTATGTAGGTAGGTAGGTAAGTACTTACTGTGGTACAAATGAACGTGGTCAGTGTTAATCTAAGAATAATCGAAGTGTTACAATCCGTAGGTACCTACTTGTTTACTACTATCGCACCCGTACTAAAAAAAACTTGAAAAAACTTATACCTAGTTGGTATGTATGCAGCTGCATACCAAACTGTTTTATGGAAATTTTATTCCAGGGGTCGACCTAAGTGTTAAGGTGAATGCACACTGGTGCGTATAACCTCTAGAATAAAAATTGCTAGGAAATAAAAATCATACGCGCGGGAACTGATTCAGCGATGCTAACTTTAAGGCAATAATTTAAAAGTCCAAATTCATCAAGCATGCCACATACCTTTGATCAGCGATCTCCACGTAGATGGAAGCGATGCCGCGTTAGGGCTTAAAGCTCGCAGTCTAGACACGACACTACGCTGGCCAGCGGTACACAACACAGTCTAGTCTAGGTAATCCAGATAACACTTGATGTAGGTTCAGTTCAGGGTATAAAGACGAGATGATGCACGTCAGAGCGAAAATGTGGACAAATGCAACAGGCGCGTGCGCACTATTCCACGGGCGAAGCGAGACTCAGCGCAGAGCCAACAGCCAATGTGGCGTTTCTCCGCGCGAGCATCACCAAACAACAATATGCGGCACTTATTTAATAAACTAAGACTATCAAACCAATGCCTCTCGATCGCCATAAGGTGATGGAATAAAATATAAGAATTATAAACTATGAAGCGCAACCACACACCTATCCGCGCCGAACGCGTTAAAGCCGCGTTGACACGATCAGAGTACTAACGTTTGGACAGAGTAGACTCTGATACCTACTCGGACACAACATGGATAATGGCAACCCTTAATTAATTAATCATAATAAATAAATAAAATAATATAATCTTAAATAAATAAATAAAAATTAATCCAAGCGCACTCGGACGACGGCGTCCAATCAGAGCTAACTCGGACCGTGTTCTACTCATCCGAGTCAACGCTGTCCAAGCACACTCTGATCGTGTCACCGCGGCTAAAACAACGAAACGAATTTTGCGGTTCTTTATTTGAAATACGTATGAAACTATGAAACCTTCAAGAATTAGACGATTCGTTCGTACGAATCGTCTGAACTTGAAGGTTAAATCGTTTTAACGCGGGCGAGGATTCAAGTTGTGCGAGGTTTCATACAATTTCAACTTCTCTTCTCTTCCAAATGATAATTATTATGAACAGCTAATATTGCGTGGTATATTTACCTACGTCAAACGGTATTTTAAAAGTCCATACCTACCGTGCTTCAAAACCCAGCCATCAAATACAAACAACTCAATTAACATCCCTCTGACAACAGAGACTAATCATATCTACACAGTTAAGGCGCAGGCACATTTGTCAGCTTCGGACGCGTCCTCGGACGTGGGATAATAGTGCAGAGATACCGCAGGTGTGCCAATTTTATTACACTAGGGCTACCACTTAGGTATGTTATTATTATGTACAATTTGTACCTACCTATGTTGTTTTAGTAGTATTGGCCTTGTGGTGTCTTGATTTTCACTCAGCAGATTTTCCACATAATATATCTGTCTCTCTCGTGTCAATAGGCATATAAATTCAAAACAAAAAAACATTAGTCAATCGGGATGAATGATGTAAAACTATGTAAAACTATGATGTACCTAAAACTTTTTTACGAACGCTTGTCTTGGAGAGTAAGCTGGTGAATGTGTGACGAGAGCGTTACGAAAATGGCGAAGCAAACGGAAGTTTTACTTCTTGAAAATCGAACTCTTTCTCTCGGTTTATTGTCATAATTCCCACTAAGCCATCCCCACCGGTGGGGACTCTTTTATTTATAAATTATGCAAGTTGTGATTGTTATAGTTTGTGACAACCTTATTCTTAGAACACTGGTGCACACTGCAGACACACGTCAATTTATGTAGGCACCTGCAACATAAACCTTGTGTGCACTAACCCTGGCCGAGTGGTCATTTTAACAGCGGCAATACCTTTTAACTTGTTACTGAAACGTATGCATTCATATAAATAAATAAGTCACGTACGTAGGTATCACTATAGTATGGTAACACTGTGTATGGTTACACTATAGTATGGTAACACAATCACTATAGCATGGTATAAGTTCGCGTCATAAAGTAATAGTAACATTTGGTAAGAACTTTCTGAATAAATATTCATTTCATTTCATTTCAACAATTTTGTGAGCGACATAAAAAATTTTATTGAAATTAAAATTGAAATAGTTTAAAAAAAAAAAAAAAAAAACCTAGGCCTACCTATTTCCATTTTCCTGTCATAGTTGAACATAACGCGCCTCTAACGAAGAAGCGTAATTTATAAAACGAGGTTTCAGAGGAAAGTTAAGTTCAGTAGAAATGTCTTTAAAAAAAGTAAAACTCATTCATTCATTCGTTCATTTTATTTAAAAATACAAGTTGTTCACTTTTGTTCCTTTTTTAAACAGAATTCATAGACTGCTGACTGCTATTTTATTTTGTAACATAATATTTAAATTAACATTCGTTCAGTTATTAAAAAAAATACAAGTGGTTCACTTTTGTTCCTTTTTTAAACAGAATTCATAGACTGTTGACTGCTGTTATTTTGTAACATATTTTACAAGTACCTACACTACATAATGATACTTTAATCAATTGTATTTTTGACAATAAAAACAAAAACTACTCTACGATTTCAAAATTTTACAAGTTTCGTCAACGTGAACTTGGTCTCAGGCATCAATTTCTTCTGATTCTTTTTAGGATCCTTTGTGTATGTGGATTTGTAAGCGACATCCTGAAATAGAGAAAATATACGTTATCTAATATTTAATTACTTATTGGTGTTTTATCAAAACATGATGAGCCTTTTCGAGTTATAAATGAACCTACCTATAACACCTCAAATCTTAATTTAAAAATAATGTAAACATTCAGTTCGTTTACAGTTTTCTATAATGATTTGTATATAATTATACTAGCTGCTGCCCGCGGCTTCGCTCGCATGGTACCCAGATAAAAAGTAGGTAGCTTATATCCTATTCCCGGTCATCATCTATTTTTATTTTAAATTTCAGCCAAATCGGTTGAGTGGTTGTCGAGTTATAAAGGAACAAACATACATCCAAACATCCATCCAAACATCCAAACTTTCGCATTTATAATAATTAGTGTGATTAGTGTGATGGATGTGTGATGAAGACAATAATCTTTCACGAATTCCGTTTGCAGGCTATTACGTAACTCCGACAGTTTATAGTGAAGATCTCTGAACAAAACATTGAACCATGAACTATTAAAGAATTCGGCTGGTTTGGCCGCACTAAACACTAGCTTTGGGTCTTACGAAAGATGTTTAAAGTTGAACACTGGTTAAACAACGTCCTGTCTTTATTTGTGGATAGTGACGAATAAAGACAGGATGTTGTTTAACCAGTGTTCAACTTTAAACATCTTTCATAAGTAAGGGGGTTTATCTGAACTCACCTGGTGGACAAGAGTGATCATCTGAAGCAGATCGAAATTTTCATGGTGTTTGTTGAGAACTTCACAGAGGCTCTGCATCATCCAGGATCCGTTAGCATCGCGGTACGCCACGTAATCTGGAAATATATCAAACACATAAGAACATACAGAATTGATTCAGGCGAGATTTTATGAAAGTCTTCTCATAAAACGGATTAGCCAAAATTGGTCTTCAAATTCGAGACTCGGTTCAAGTTTTACCTTTTTACCAGAGGGTGTTCAAGTTAGTATTACCCCTTAAGGGGATGAAAATGGGTAAAAATGATTGAATGAAAAATGTATCATCACGCATTTGTCTTTAGGAAAATCGGCTCTCTCTATTTTTTGGGGATGCTCAATAAAAAAAACCGCCTCGGGTGCCAATGCCAACCCATGCGACGCCGCTACTGAGTGCAGGCATAGATTTCCTCCTAAATAGTATTAGTTGTTAGTTCAAATAGGGGTCAGTTCTTACCAGGGAAACCAGTTTGGCCATGCTGGTCTAATTTGGCTATCATTCTGATGAATCAAAGTATGCAAATACATTGACTACTGTCCTATACGATAGAGATTGCCTCCTGATATCAATAAATCATCTAATAAAAATGTTAAGGCATACCTAAGTTTTTTTCTTATCTAGTAAAGATCCTAGTAAAGAAAAAAACCGGTCAAGTGCGAGTCGAACTCGTACGCCGAGGGTTCCGTGCCTAGCCATGGTGCCAATTAAGCTAGTCCGCTTAATTGTATGAGCGCCCATACAACTCGGAGGACAATTTTAATTGGCGTCAACTATGTATGTATGGGAACACCCTTTAATTTTCAACTTTTTTAACTTTTTGGAATTTTTCCTTTATTTGTGCTATAGGACCTTGCTTTTTGCCAAATTTCGTTATTCTAGGTCAACGGGAACTACCATTTAGGTTTTCGACCCAAAACCTCTAGGGTACTTCCGGTTGACCTAGAATTGTCAATTTTGGTTACAAGCAAGGTCTTCCAGCACAAGTAAAGGAAAAATTCCGAAAAATAAAAAAAGTTGATAATTAAGGTAAGTTTTGGTACTCACAAGTTTTCACGAAAACCTAAATTTGCCTATATCTTTTTATAGTGTTGACTCAGGACCTTGATTTTTATACTCACAGTAGGGACTATAGACCTTAGTATATGGTATAAATTTCAACTTGCTAGCTCTACCCGTTCCTGAGATAATCGATGGTGACACACGGACAGACGGACAGACAGACGGACAGACGGACAGACGGACAGACGGACAAGAAAGTGACCTTATAAGGGTTCCTTTTTTTACCTTTTAAGGTACGGAACCCTAAAAACTGGTCAAGTGCGAGTCGAACTCGTACGCCGAGGGTTCCGTACCTAGCCATGGTGCCAATTAAGCTAGTCCGCTTAATTGTATGAGCGCCCATACAACTCGGAGGACAATTTTAATTGGCGTCAACTATGTATGTATGGGAACACCCTTTAATTTTAAACTTTTTTAACTTTTTGGAATTTTTCCTTTATTTGTGCTGTAAGACCTTGCTTTTTGCCAAATTTCGTTATTCTAGGTCAACGGGAACTACCATTTAGGTTTTCGACCCAAAACCTCTAGGGTACTTCCGGTTGACCTAGAATTGTCAATTTTGGTTACAAGCAAGGTCTTTCAGCACAAGTAAAGGAAAAATTCCGAAAAATAAAAAAAGTTGAAAATTAAGGTAAGTTTTGGTACTCACAAGTTTTTACGAAAACCTAAATTTGCCTATATCTTTTTATAGTGTTGACTCAGGACCTTGATTTTTATAGTCACAATAGGGACTATAGACCTTAGTATATGGTATAAATTTCAACTTGCTAGCTCTACCCGTTCCTGAGATAATCGATGGTGACACACGGACAGACGGACAGACAGACAGACAGACAGACAGACAGACAGACAGACGGACAAGAAAGTGATCTTATAAGGGTTCCTTTTTTTACCTTTTAAGGTACGGAACCCTAAAAAGTAAGAAAAAGTAAAGAACCAAACTTACCTTCAACTGACGCGTACATGATGAGTGTGTCAGCATGCGTCGGTAAGACAATACTTTGTTTTCCATCTGTCTGGACTCGGTAGCCATTATCCATGTTTTCGCCGCGACAAGCCTGGATCAATGACAAAGTAAACGAAGTTATCCATTAGTTCATTGAGCTGTATCAAGTGGTAGCTTCGACACATTGAAAAGTTTTACGTTTGTGCCATGATTCGGACTTTCCAACTTTCAAACTTTATTTTTTTTCAAACTTGATTTTTCGTTTTGGAAAAATTATAGGAGCATTAAAATCGAAAAAAAATAATCGTGTGGAAACCGTCAAAAAAGAAAGTTCTTCGTTCGGCTAAGTTTGTTGTTCTTTTTTTTTCAATTTTGTTTAACGATTTTCCGCCAATTGAGGACCGATTTTCATGATTCTTCTTTTGTTTGAAAGGGTACCTACAAAATTTGGTAAGGATCGTTGAAGTTATGAATGCACCTCGATGCACCTCGATAGTGCAGAAAATTGCTCAACTTACAAAATGTTGTAATGTAATTTAATGACTTCAATGAAAGTCAGTTTTTTTTTTATTTTTAATTTAGCCACTTTTAATAGACAGTGATGTGCGTACAACAAGCTGTCACGTATGAAATGCTAACTATAGTCGTATTGCTCATTATACGCACTAAAGTGAAGGAAAAAATGTCATTTTTCCTTCAATTTTGACATAAAACGTATCAAAACTAATCAAAATTGAAGGAAAAATGACATTTTTTCCTTCAATTTTAGTCCGTATAATGAGCAATACGACTATAATGCAAAATATAGTTTCGTGCCAAAATAAAAAAAAACTTAAGGTCACAACCAGAGACGTAAACGTGCTTATGTGTGGGCAAATGAAACAAAATTGGATAGCAAGCAGTGCATTTCGAGTTCTCCCAAAAAGTCCGAATGCTGTTTCAGTAAAGCTCCACATCTTTACACAAAGGGAGGGGTGGGATATTAAATTTATGTTAGTATTTGTATTATCTTTTGTATAATAATTAACTTGAAAATATAGGTAGGTACTTATTACTTGACACTAGCTGAATGCACACCGTGCGAAGCCAAATTAAGGAAGAAAAAAAAATATCTATTGCCTTAAGGATCCAGTGATGATCCTGTGTCGTTACTTTATACTCACACGACAAGGGTTTCTATCCGATGTAAAACTGGGTAGAATTTTCTTCGCAAATTCTAAAAACCTGCGGTATTTTCTAAGAACCGCGCACAAACATCTATCAGTCACGTGATATTTCACTGTACAAAGGCAACGTTACCTAAAAGCAATAGAAAATGTATAAATAAATAGATTACAATTTAAAAAAATAATGGTGGACATTTCACACAGCGTCATTTAGCCCCAAACCAGGGAACCAGATATCTGATAGAATACTTAAATAAATAATTGGTAAGTACCTACCTAAATAAATAATGGGTTATGTGCTGTAATTACAAAACAAATAAGTAGGTACCTACTTATTATTTTTGTAAAACTAAATACTGGGTTAGTCGCTGCTAATCTTATTATTTAAATAACTAAACTTTAATATTTAGCTCTGCCCGGCAGTTTCACCCACCATTTTATTTAAAATAAATAGCCTCAAATGCTAATTTTTTTGAAAATAAATACTTTTAAGTAAGTAGGTACTTATTATCATTATTAATTATTTAAATCAAACTGGTAGTACCAGATAAAGAGTAGTGCAAAAATTGTTATATTATTACCTAGTAAGAGATGAATGATATTTGAACTTATGAAATACTAGCGGACGCCCGTGGCTTCGCCCGCGTGCAATACTATCTTTTTTATCCCACGGGAACCATGCTTGTTTCGGGATAAAAAGTAGCCTATGTCCTATTCCCGGTAATTATCTATCTACATTCCAAATTTCATCAAAATCGGTTTAGTAGTTATTGAGATACGTGGGAACAAACATTCACACACACGGACTTTCGCCTTTATAATATTAGTAGGATTAGTAGGATAGCAACAACCACCATAATAACAATATAACAACATTTGGATTTGCACTTAGCCAACAGTAATTATATAATAAAAAGAAAAGTATTAGGTACCTGCACAAACAGCAGTTTTGGTTTTCCGACGAGGCCCGCGCTGTCCTGAAGAATTTTAGTGACGTCACTCAACAAATATGGCCGGTCGCTGGCAAACACGCCACCGTCGTCGCCATGAGACATAATGGCCACTGCGACGCATGAGGTGCTTCGGTGATCCTTTTTACAAACTAAAAACAGGAATTAGATTTAGTTTCTAAATTCTCGCGGTCAATATTTAGAAATCAGTTGAAAATTAAAAATATTTTTTTTATGAAAATGAAAATTTAAAAAACGTCAGATTGTCGAAATTGAGTGACGTCCTGCCCGGTCACAAAGTGGCACTAGTGGCAAAAACTAGGGCAGTGCCAGCGGTGCCCAGGCAAAGGGAGCAGACCCTAGAGGGGCGCTGAATCATTTGAGTGCCCCTCCAGGGTCTGTTTAAGTCAAGTCAGGTCAGGGTCTATAGGTGTGGATGACCACACTAGGACCACAAAGGGCGCAGTTATAGAAGCTCGCACAAGGCGCATAAAAGCCTAATTATTGTCTCATCTATTTATTGTTCTTTTCTATTTCTCTTTAACGTCGTCTACTTCACTGTTTGTACCATATCTATCCTTAAATTTATTTGTGGAAACTTTTAATTGGCCTTCGTCTATTATATACCTCTTCTTTGCATGGGTGTATAATAATATGTATGTATTTATTCTCTAAGCTAGCTGTAAGTTTTCCTAAGATTTTGAAAATAAAATAAATAAATAATTACGGCACTGCACTGGCAATAACAGCGTTTTCGTACTTCTGAGTGAGAATAATTTGACATCGCATACACCAATCGAGTGGTATCTATTGATGTTTTTACCTTCAGACATTTGTTTCAAAATTTCGATGTGTTTCAGATCGTTGTGTACGGTTGTCTTAAACCCAAGATCTTTGAATGTGTCCGTAAGGCTTTTAACATCCTTTTCTGTATAGTTCCTTTGTGACGGTTGAGAATATCTGTAATAAAAAAATTAAATATTTACGTTACATACACCAAATCGCTACCTATTTCTAGTCGGGCTAGGCCTAAAGATTTACATATTTTTTTTAACGAATATAGGTTCGCGATTGACTCTGCCTGATGTAAAGCAACAGTGTGGTCTAAGATGGAGCACGCTTACCTAGAAGAAACCTATTGACTCTCGATTTGAAGACACCCAAGTTATACTTTTCTGGAAATACAGACCCTGGCAAGGAGTTCCACATTTTCGTCGTGCGTATGAAAAATGTAGACTCAAAGCGCTCTGCGAACACTGGGAATATCAACCATGTAGAAATGACGCCTTTCCGGGTGTCTGGAAATCCGATGGAAGAAGGGAGATGGCGGAACCAAATTGTGCAGTTCCTGAGCACACTCTCCGAAATGTATCCGATAAAAAACCGCTAAGTATTACCTACACTAGCTATTCTTAATAAAGGTATTTTTAATCTGGCCCAAAAATTTCACAAATTCGTTAAAACTTACGCGAAATACTGTGTTTTTTCAAACTTGAAATGGTTGAAGATGACGAGAATCTTTTCACCCGTCATGTCGTAGTACATGTCGTACTTGTTGAAGGCAACTTGCGGGAGGTTCCTGTCAAGCACATCGATGCTGACGTCATCAGCGCCGGCGCCGGCGGCCATGACGTCACTGCTATTTGCCGCGTCACTGGAAGATACCAACTCCATTATTCTCAATATTTTGTCAATTCAGCAAGGCAAGGAAATTGTTTTTTTCTGGTCACTCGTATGTCGATGAAAAGAGCTCTAAGAAGCCTTAATATAGAGTAACATTATAAGTTCGAAAGTTTATGCAAAGTAGATATGGGCATGTGCCATGTGTCTGACTACACCCTAAGACATTTTCAAAGGACCTAAAAGTTCTGAACGAAAGTCTACCAGTTTTCGAAAGTTTGCGTGTGAGAATGTTCCTTTACTTCTTTAGGCTGATATAATGGTGGACATTTCACACATCACCATATTCAAGCCCCGTAAACAAAGCTAATGGTGACCACCCACAATCAATTCTATCGTCCAATCGATTGGATGTAGCCATGAGCGTAGCCATAGCTTTGTTATGGGGGGTCCAAGGGTTCCAGAATACAAAGATTGACTAGGTTTCCCTCGAAATCAAAGGGATTCAACTGTTCAAGGGTTCCTAAGGGGGGGGGGGGGCGGAAAGCCTTAACCCCCCCCCCCCCCTTATATACGCCCATGCATGTAGCCCATTTGATCATCCCGAATGGACCGTGTGTGAACGTGGATCGGTATGACCGTTTGATTGGACGAATGATTTTCAATTCTTTTGGCATGAACATCATGCCGAATGGATCATGCCGATTGGGATGTGTGTGTATGGCGGTCGCGATACATACTTTTACAATATACAACTCGTTTACCATGTGTAGCATGTATTATGAATCGTTAGCATGAGTTTCCGCGATAGCCATTTGAATACAAGACTGGACCACACATAGCTAGTCACAACATAAAATACTTTTTATTTTTGTCTGATGCACATAATGTAGATGTTTGTTACGTGACTGGCTTATAAAGTCACACATTAATGTTTAACAAATAATGGTAAGTATCTATAGGTTTGTCAAATTGTTACGCTGTGCAAAAATAACAACCATATCTGTAAAAAGATGTATTTATTCAATTATATAAGAAAAAAATATATTTACGTATAAAACATTCGTTTTTATCACTATTTTATCAGTTTGTGATGCTTTATCTAAAACGTTATCTAAAAATATCGATAAGATATTCGTTACTAAACTACTACATATTTACTTTTTCGTTACTTAGTTTACTTCGTTGTTTCGTCAAATGTTTATTTACCTAATTCCTTTGTGTATTGACGGGTTTTACGAAAAAGGACGAAAATCATAACGATTATATCCACAAGTAGATACTTACAGTAGACATCACAGAAGAATAATATTCCATTATACTTATAGAGTCTTTTCAAAATCTCTCTGAAGATTCTAAACAGGCATTGCTGAGGATCAAGCTAAATTACTAGAACCACCGACTGTATCCGCACAGCGTGGTAGAAATTCTTTGAAATCCAAAAGCATTTAAGATCCTTTGAAGATGTCAAAGGGGGTAGTCAGAGGCACGTCCTAATACAGTAGAGAAGTAAGTACCTACACTTACACTGTAATGCCTTTTCCAAAAACCTTTAAATTCACTGAATATGATAATTTGTTTAAAATTCACAATAAATTGAATAATTAGCAAAAACTTTGCGTAAAAATAACAGAAAACTTTCGTCTTGACCTCTCCATTTCCAAAAGTTCCAATACCCAAGCTTTTACTTTCAAAGCATATAAATCGAAACGTTTCTTAAATTCCTCACTAATAAAAATAATGAACTTACCTTAATTTAGGCGAATTTCGACCAAACCAGTCAGATTTCGTCTTAAGCTCCCCCATTTCCGAAAGTTCCAAGCTTTTGACTTCCAAGCTGGAAGTTCCAACACACAAGTACCTATTAACTTATCTCTTGCTGACTGATGCAATTTGTACAAAAAAAAATTAATAAAACGTACGTTCTTTCTCAGTGTTGGTCGAAATATGCGCTTGCGATGAGTATTGAGTATTGACGTTTGACTCATTCATCGCCAACTTCATGTCATATCGATAATAGTGATGGGAATACAACTAGAATTGTATCTAAAATATCGAACAATGTTGTCGAAATTATTATTTTGATCTGATTTTAGGAATACGATAGGAAACTACTTTATTTATCTAAGTTTTTAAAATAAACGATAAGTACCTAAGTACTTACTTCATGATGTTGCTCTACAAAGTTTTTTAATTTAGATAATAATCAATCACACAAAAAAATAATTAGGTAGGTACCTACACAAATTACACATTGTAACTACTTAAATTTTTACCTGTACACAAAGAAACGACATTATTCATCAATATGCCGAGTCCTAGATTAAAAAAAAACCCCTTCGGCCAAAACCCGCTGTCCATGACGGAGAGATGATCAAAGGTCGCTATTGCAGAATCGCAATAGAAATTGAACTATATGCCATCTCTTTTCACTGACTGAGAGGGAAAAGAGACGGCATTATAGTTCATTTCATATTGTGATTCTGCTTTAGCGACCTTTTTAAGCCCGCAGTCGGCACTCTCACCATAAATTAACCGAAGTTCACGTTAGGTCGAGACTCCAACTTTTCAACTCTCAAGGACAGGCCGATATTCTGCCTCAGGTACTTCCCCACATCCTCGGCGGTTACGGTGTAGAGAACTTACTTATGTATTTACTTTAATACCTATGTGTACCTACCTATTATACAATTTGCAAAATAGGTAACTTTGCACGCAGATAACATATCAACATTTTGTTATCATAAGCCTACAAAGGATTCTAGATATCATATCATACCAGCAACGTTCAGATTGGTCAAATGTATTCTATTCATCCTATGAATACTTATTAAAATTGTGTAAGTTTGTATAAGTATTTAGATGTGTAGTATTTAGATGTATCACGCAAAACGACAGAACGGATTTGGATGAAACTTGAAACATAATGTAGATCGCGGCCTGGAATAATAAAAGGGTTAAGTACCTACCTATTTAAAATGTTTGCACCGAGCAAACAAATCCACGAGCGGAAGCTAGTTTACAAATAAATTAACAAGATCAAAAAGCAAAAATTCAAATGCCTTTGATTTCTGCTTAAAAAGGCGATTTTTTTATTATAAAGGTACCACTTTCATATACCTACCTACTTCATGGTTCTACAACACACGTCTTCTAATTTCAAATGTTTTGCACAAAAACCTGATGCAATACATAGTTAAATTTAAAATTCCCAAATTCTTTCAGCAATGTTTCGCAACAGGAACAAATTACACCATATTTTCATTCAAAACGCGCCACCGATAAATTCATTAATCAATAGATATAACCACGAACGTTTTTACTGTATGTCTGTTCGTTCATGCTTGAAACGTTAGGGAAAATCACAACAGCCTTGTAGAAACCATAGCTTCACATCAACGCTGTGGTCCAGCCTCATACGTAGAGTGATCCTACGAGCAGTTTACCTTTCTCTCTGGTAACCGCTTTACTTGTTTTTCTAACATTATTTTTTATGTTTTGATTTTTTGCTACAGATCCGTATGGATCTTTTCGGTTTTTATTTTTAATTTTTATGGTGTTAAACCACGTGTGGGCAGATGAAACAAAATTGGATAGCAGTGCATTTTTAGTTCTCCAAAAAAGTCCGAGTGATGTTTCAGTAAAGCTCCACATCTTTACTGAGGCACAAGGGGAGGAGTGGGATATTATATTTATGTATTGTATTGTATAATTATGTATTTGTATTATCTTTTGTATATATTAACTTGAAAATAAACTATTTTACTTGACACTGGCTGAATGCACACCGTGCGAAGCCAAAAATTAAAGAAGAAAAAAAGAGCAAGATAACATTCCGATTATGCGAGTGAAGTCACGGACAGAAGCTAAAACCAAATGCAGTCCAAATTGAACTAACCATTCGCATAAAGTAAGAATTTATGTGAGGTTTGTTTAACTGCATTTTTTATAGTATGAAGCGTAATGTATGACTGCAATGTGCTAGAATAAAGTGTGGTTGCATGGAACGCTTGCCAAAGCTCTGAATTAATAAGTAAATTAAAAAGCAAGCTGAATCGAAAATAATTCTCTACCTAATCTGTGAAAATAATGTCGTACGAATCGAAGTAGTAATGTGGACGAGCCTCTAAAAATTTTGAATCCTCAAATATCTCTGAACATTTAAAATTTAATAAATCTGAAATATTTCTAAATCTTAAAAATCTGAACAATTTTTTTTAATATTGCTTTTTATATGGACATTGTTAATTATAATCGTACTTAACTTATGTTGTCTGAAATAAATGAATTGAATTGAATTGAAAATTTGTTCAGATATTTAAATTTTTTTTAGGGAGACGTAGGTAATGCTCGTCTAGATATTCAACACACACTCTAACTTTTTTTAAACTATAGGTACCTACGTAACAGATTGCAAGCCCATCGCCGCTTAACATACATACATAAGTACTTACATAAAATCACGCCTGTTTCCCATCATAGGGGTAGGCAGAGACTACAGATCTCCACTTGCCACCATTCAAAGCTCGTATTTTTTTCTTTTGTAAAAGATTAAGTAAGTACCTACCTACTTAAGTACCTTTAGATACCTATCTAGCCCAATTACGAACAATTATCTAATCTTTCTGTGTCATAATAACAATTGTATTCATGTTGTAATACCTACTTGATGCAACGGCATGATGCAATTTTATCAAATTGTTTCCTTTAAAATAAATAAATGAATCACAAAGAAAACAAGGAGCGATAAAGATGATTCACACTCGCGCCAGCTTTAAAAACATTAGCGAACTGACGAATTTATTTATATGACGTTCTTAAATTCATTTCATACTCATTTTTTACAGACTTCAAAAAAAGGAGGAGGTTCTCAAGTCATCGAAATCTTTTTTTTTTGTGCTTTTTTTATTTATGTTCATCAGTCACTCGAAGACGCCTGGTACAATTTGAAAAATTCTTATTTTGTTTGACTTTCTGATAGGTGCCATAAAAAGGTGAGGATCTGTTGAAGATCTTCGAAGTTATAAACAGAAATGCACCTCGAGAGTGCAGAAAATTGCTCCGCTAATATACTTAACATTGAAGTCGTTATAGGGGCACTTGTGGGATTAAAGCCAATTATGATGATGAACGGATGTCAAAAACCGACCACCGCTTTTTAGAAACCAAAGCTCAAGTGATAATGGCGGGAAGAGGGGGGGGGGGGGGGGGGGGGAACAATGTCTGCGAAATATTCGAATAAAGCATTGATAACCACAGACACGGAGAACACACACTATTCGAATTTTAAATTAGAGTTTATTTTTATTATTTTGTTGTTATAGAGCCTACATTTTTTTCTTTTTAAATTGATCGAGTGAATAAGTGTTTTAGTCAAAACAAATAGTGTATTAGGTTATTATTTATTTTTTGTTTCATTTGTAAACTATTGAAACGAGTTTTATAAGTACAGAATAAAGTGGAAGTGTTCAATTATTTTGCTTTTAAAAAAGTGGAAATTGAGTTCTGTCAAAATGAATAAAGAAGAATCGGTAGCAGATGTTAAACGTTTTAATGCAACACCAGCAAATTCAAGGTGGGTATACTATACCTACTATAAGTATAGGTAGGTACACGGTGCATATAGCTGGAGCAAGCAAGTGAAGGTGCGAGCTACTTGAACAGGCTACTTGAGCAGGCTACTTGCGTGAGCAGTATGCGAGCATTTGAATCGCGTATTATTAATAATAACAATTTAATAATAATTTTATTTACATCATTTCAAGCACACAAACATTATAAACACTTAACAGGATACAATTTTTCTTAGTATTAATATTATAAAGGCAAAAAGTGTGAATGTTTGTTACCACGTATCTCCATAACTACTAAGATTTTGATGAAATTTTGAATATATGTAGATAATTTAGGTTCTGGAATCAGGCTAATTTTTATCCCGGAAAAATCTAAGGTTCCCGTGAGATATAAAATAGAAGTCCACGTGGGCGAAGCCGCGTTCACTAGTATTTCATACAGCCAATGAATATATTTTTTCTTAACGACTATTTTTTTTTTTCAGTATCATCTCCAATGAGTGTAGTGAGGAGGCAGAAGTCCCTCGGGTGACACAGCGTGTTCCGTCAAATGTATCAGATTTTTATTATGATATGACAGGAGAGAAATATCTGCATATTTTCAACCATTTTCAATATGAGAATAATATCTATTATGGGTGAGTTTACTTAATCAGTTACCAGCTTAGTATTGGAATCAATAACCTCATTTATTGGAATCAAATCTAGTATCGGGAGTTAACTCTAGATCAGATCATTAACAGACTAGAAGTACCTAACTTCCATCAGTGCGATTCACACCTTCACGGAATGTATTCTGAATTCGGAAACGTTTTTCGCAACTTTCCGAAGAAAATCAAGGATTCGAATGCATTTTCGGATCTGCTGATTGTCAGATTGATGACAATAGTAGATTGTTGCACAAGGGTTGAAAGTTACCTATTGAGGCACGAGATGGTTTGGCGCCTGAGCGTAGCGAGGGCGCTAATAGTTCGAGTGCCTTAATAGGTCTTTCACCCGAGGTAAACACTCTGCTTTTCATTTCGAATATTAGGAAATTAAATAAAAACCTGCCCCCCTAGCCATATTACACTATCTATCGTCGCTGTAGAATAGAAACACTTCAAAATGTATACGATTTGATGTTTCAAGTAGATGAGTCACGTGGTCAGAACGTCAATTCCTATACATTTTGAAGTGTTCTATTCTACAGCGACGATAGATCGTTCTACAGCGACGATAGATCGTGTAATAGAGTCATTCGGGGTAAGTGGGCGCACTTTCTACTTTGACACCTCACTGTGCTCAAGATCTAGTATTTAGAGCACCTAAAGTATTGTTTTTAGTTAGAAAAATTATCTGTCAATTAAAATAAATGAAATTTGTACTGTCATTTATTTCAGTTTTTGAAATAAATGCATTTTAAGACGAAAAATCGGAATGCGAACACTTGCCCCGACTTGCGGGTAAGTGTTCGCACCCTTACGGGGTAAGTGATTGCATGTGGTGTAAGTGTTCGCGTTGCAAAATAAAAGTAAATCAAGCATTATTTATTCCAATTACAAGTATAAAATACACTTAGAAAACACATAAGAAAGAATCACTTTAAATATTATACCAGCATGTTGGCAAATGAAATAATCAATCATCATAAAATTTATATACCTAATAAAACGTTATGTTATGTACCTATATATTTAAACAAAATTTTAACTTTTATGTTTGCATAGATTTTACCTATTTAGAGATCATAATTAGTATATCGAATTTGACATCAAGTTAAAAAAAAACCTATCTTATCTTAAGTAAGTTGGCAAATGAAATAATTAATAATTATAAAATTTATAAACCTAAAAAAAATAATTATTATTAATTATTTGCTTAGCGTAAAAGTGCGAACACTTACCCGCGCCCACTTACCCCAAACGGACAAATTACGAATGAATGCACACAAAATCAGAAAATTATTCATTCAGCCAAGAACTTTCTTTTGCAAAACACGCTCAGATAAGTTCCAAATCTATAGCAAAAGCCTTACCACTATCGGCCTTAGAACGTATATGCTACACGCTTCGTAAAATAACCCAAAACTAACTTTAAATTGTCAAAATTGTAGTTCGCTCCTTACCAACTCGTACACGCACAGCGCGGTCAAACTATGTGTCGCAACTAGTTGTCTGCATAAACGTTGCCAACTTACCAAAACAAACTGTATACCCCCCGTGCCCCGTTTCGGAGATAATGGCACTGCGCCCACTTACCCACTGCGATCACTTACCCCGAATGACTCTATGGCTAGGGCCCCTGATTAGCTCACTTTATAAAAATCTCTGCTCTCGACCGACGAAACAGCTGAAAATCGAATTGATGCTTTCCCACCTTTTTTGTTTTTTTTTTTCTGTGGCAATGGCAAACTACCAGCAAGTATTTTTTTTTCTTTGAAGATGGTAAATATTTAAGCTCAAAATCTTTCATAAATAATAATAATTTAGTGAAAAGTATATTAATACTTAACAATAGTAATAATAATAAAATTGTTGAAAATAATTTTTACAGCAATTCTCAATAAAAAGGTAAATAGAAATGTCAAATATTGCTTTGGCTGTGTAAAAAGTTTCAACATGACTCAATAGAAATGTCAAAGTATAATGTTTTTTTTATTAATTTGACAGCAGGGAAAATTGCTTCCCAGGGCGGAAAAGTACTACTTTCATCCCTCTGTTCAGGTAACTTCAAGCGTACTTTCCGTGTATGAGTAATGAAAAGGTATATTTTTAACCGACCGAAAAGAAGGAGCAGCTTCTATATTATTTATTACATAATACTACCGATTTTATACATATATTTTTCATTTCTCATACACGGAAAGTACGCTTGAAGTTACCTGTATAGAGGGATGAAAGTAGTACTTTTCCGCCCTGGGAAGCAATTTTCCCTGCTGTCAAATTAAAAAAAAAATCATTCTATTTTGACATTTCTATTGAGTTATGTTGAAACTTTTTACACAGCAAAAGTAATATTTGACATTTCTATTCTACCTTTTTATTGAGAATTGCTGTAAAAAATATTTTCAACAATTTATTACATGAGTATTGTTATTAATAATTACTTTTCACTAAATTATTATTATTTAAACAAGATTTTGAGCTTGAAATATTTACCATCTTCAATGACAAAAAATACTGGCTGAAAAAAAAAAGGTGGGCGCCTTTTTTGTTTTTTTTTTCAGTGGCAAGCTACCAGCCAGTATTTTTTTTAAAGCACCAATTCGATTTTTATCTGTTTTGTCGATCGAGAGCAGAGATTTTTATAAAATGAGCTAATCAGGTTTTTATTTACTTTCCTAATATTCGAAATGAAAAGCAGAGTGTTTACCTCGGGTGAAATACCTATTACGGCACTCGAACTATTAGCGCCCTCGCTACGCTCAGGCGCCAAACCATCTCGTGCCGCAATAGGTTACTTTCAAACCTCGTGCAACAATCTACTATTTCTCATAAACTGTTATTTAGAGAATAACCTGAAAAGTCCCATAAATTTTACTCGTAAGGGAAACTTGGAGTAGGTACTTTCTCATAAAATTGAATCCTAAGGATTTGATAATTTTCCCGTAAAACTTTAAGAACTCTACGTGCCTTATCGTTTATTTTTATTTAAAAAAGTACTTTCATTTCACTTTGAAGTCGGTTTTTTAGTTTTTGTAAAACAAACCACGTCTCATTTACTGTAATTGTCGTAAGTATAGTTTTTTTTTAAAGTTCATAAACCTCATTTTCGGGTAGAGACTTCACGTTGCTAATTTTTTTATAATTGGTAGTTTGTAGTCAATGACATTATTGCAGTTAAGTCGGTTATTGCGATTCTGACCTTCAAGTTAGTTAAGTCAGTCTTGTATCCTATCAAAAATCGTCTTAAATCTACTCTTCTTTGTTGTACGAATATTAATGACAAGCCTAGTTCGAATTAGGTGCTTTGTAATAACATTTCGCTTTAATTTTTAGTTTTAATCTAGTATAAACCGTGCATGTGGCGAGGCAATGCTGAAAATCCTTGAAATAGTATTTAGGATTTTGTACCACACGCACACGTCTTAACTCCAGCTATTTTTAGGCATTGTTTTTTTTTTTTATGCCAGCGCTAGGTTAAGATAAGGTTCGTTCATGTTTTGTTTAATGTTGAAAGACACAAGCGATTAAAAACACATCTATAAATACAGCTAAGTATTTGTAATTAATTATTTGAGATTCTTCGCTTCGAAAAATGTCTATGCTCATTAACACGAGCCCTAAACGGTGAAGGAAAACATCGTCAGGAAACCCGCGGCTTAGTCAGCCCCACACGTATTGACCATGTCTTTCCTGTGCATATGGCCGGTTAAGCTGAGAGGATGGTTTAGGAGCTGGGCAAGCCTACTCCATCTCAAACAATGTCCCAGGCTAAACAGTGTCCCGTTAAGTGTAGGCAAAGATTGCCTCCTGACACTGTATAAATCATCTAGTAAAGATGTAAAGATGTTTCATAATATTACTAGATTGGTTTTCATAATATACTAATTGGGTACATCAAATAAGAAGTTGTTCTATAAAAAATGACAATAATTTTACTTATGTATTATAACATTAAAAATGAATTATTTAAGTACCTACCTATTCGAGTTTAAGTCGTGGTTACTCTTTTTGGTAGGTATTTTGTGTAACGCGTCCTGTGTAACACTCTAGCTGAGGTATTTGGCTTGTTGTGAACGTATGCATAATTTATTTTAAAAGTGCACCATTGGAGGAAGCTACTAATATAACGAAATATAGCGTAACCTTTTTGGTTCAGTTGTCATTCAACAAAGTTGGTGGTGGTTGGGTCTTTCACAAGGTACTTATTTTTGTGTCTATATCGACATACAAATGCCGACAGCAAATAAAAAATGATTCAAAACATACATGTTCCTTTTCAGTCCAAACGCGCACGAGCTCCGAAGAGATGGAACAAACGCTGACGTGAGGAGTCTGGTGTCCACCTTCTCAGGATTAGGGTTCACGCCCTTCGTGCACAATGATCTTCGGTATAGAGAAATCTTGGAGGAGATGACTAAATGTAAGTGAAAGGAAAAGGGGGATGGTCAAAGTTGGAGTAATGGTGAAACCCGCATGAAAATCCGTTCTGAAGTTTTTGAGTTTATCGCGAACAGACAAAAAGAGGGGGGGGGGCGGGAGGTGGGGGTTTTTGTTTTATAATAATGTCGTGACCCGCGACTTTTCGTCATCTAAATTTCAATACCTGCCTACTTTGCCTTCAAAGTCAAATTCATTTATTTAATAGGATCACATAGTGCATCACTTTAAATGTTCCTTCGCGACCAAGACCGTGAAGAACCAGGGCAACAAACACAGTCTGGGACCTATAACTAATACCCATCATCACTATGAAATACGTATTGATTTTATAATAAAGTTTTCATCGTTCGTGATGAAAACAGATTGCCTCCTGACACTGTATAAATCATCTAGTAAAGATGTAAAGGCCTAAGTTTTTTGTGTCACTCCTTCATTACAGTATGCACCATGGACCACCGCGCCACGTCATGTATCGCCGTGGCCATTATGACCCATGGACATAACGGAGGGGTCCTATTAGCTGCAGACCAGCCTTACAACTTCAGCGAGATCACAGATATCCTACACAAAGGACATCCAAGTCTTAAGGGAAAACCTAAGCTGTGTTTCCTCCAGGTAACTTACTATACCTACTCATAAAAAAAAAACTTAGGCCTTTACATCTTTACTAGCTGATTTATACAGCAGTGTCAGGAGGCAATCTTTGCCGACACTTATCGGAACACTGTAGTGCCTGGGACATTGTTGAGATGGAGTAGGCTTGCCCAGCACCTACACCATCCTCTCAGCTTAACCGGCCATATCCACAGGAAAGACATGGTCAATACGTGCGGGGCTGACTAAGCCGCGGGTTTCCTCACGATGTTTTCCTTCACCGTTTAGAGCTCGTATTAATGCGCATACACATTTATTGAAACGAAAAATCCATTGATGCACGGCCAGGATTCGAACCCACAACCTTCGGATCGAAAGTCTAGGTACTATACCCCTCGGCCAACACAGCTCTTATATTACTCATCAGCGGGCTTAAAAAAGTCGCTATAGCAGAATCACAATACTTAGGAATTGAACTATATGATATGCCGTCTCTTTTCACTCTCAGTCAATGAAAAGAGACGCGTAGTGCCTAGGCCATTGATGAGGTGGTAGGCTTGTTCAGCAACTAAACCAACAAACAACTTATGATTATTTTAATTTTATTTTTAAATGGGGTTATTTACCCCCCCCCCCCCCCCCCCCCTAAGGAGGATTGAAAACTCTAAAAACATAAACTTCTTAAAACATTTTTTTAAAGCGTTTTTTGTGTTTCAGGCTTGTAGATCTGGGCATCTTGATGACAGCAGAATTTTCTTGAACGAAAGCGTTGTCCAGCCGAAGCACGCTGATACTCTTGTAGTATACTCGTCATCACCACGTGAGTCAAATACCTCAAAATTTTCAGATTTTTTGAAAATTCCATACATCTAGTAGGTACCCCGCGAATCTATACCAAAAAAGTTTCTTCAAGATTTTCACGCTAAAGCCAGGTAAATCTACCTAAATAGACCTAAATTCAAAAAGTGAAAATCTTGAAGAAACTTTTTTGGTATTAGATTGGCGGAGGAGTAGGTACCTACTATAGTTTGGCCGAAACCGCTGTACCGCTCCTTGTGAAGTGCGGCGAGGTGGGGGCCGAGGAAAAGTGAGGAAAAGTAAGCGTTGACAGCAGACTGATGGCATAGAATAGATAATATAATTATAGTATTACGTATTACGGATGGCCGATATTTCCCCCCCCCCCCCCCCCCGTCTCGCCGCGCGCATACCTAAGGCGCGGTACAGCGGTTATTAAAGGTTATATAGCTGAC
Source organism: Camptogramma bilineatum (assembly GCA_958496255.1). Lineage (NCBI taxonomy): Eukaryota > Metazoa > Arthropoda > Insecta > Lepidoptera > Geometridae > Camptogramma > Camptogramma bilineatum. The sequence goes on from OY292453.1 coordinate 15,826,034, forward strand.
CAGTCGCCTCCGCACCGCAGCGCCTTTTCGGCGTTCACTTGTTCCTTAACTTTTGGATTGCGATGCGTTCCGGTGACGTTACGAAGTTGATGTAGTGAGCGTTGCTTCATAGAATTCCAAACAAAGAATACCGAGGCGATGAGGTTCGGGTGCGAATGCGACTGCTCAGACCTTTATCCCTCATAAATTTAAAAATGCAACGAGATTTATGATAAAGTAAACCCGTTTAATTACTGCGGTGCTAAAGTTAAACCTATTTTGTACATTTCAGACTACTATTCATACCGCTCTCTAAGTGGCACCTGGTTGATGCAGAGTCTCTGCGAGGTCTTGAACCAGCACCATCAGTTCTTCGACCTGCTCCAAATGCTAACACTAGTCAATCAGGTAAGTAGTACTTACCTACACCAAGAGTCATAAAAACGCACATAAAAATCAGAGGCAATTAAAAAAATAAATTTTAACAGACTTAAAAAAGGAATAATCCAATTCGGCATCTTGTATGTGTTGTATGTTTAAATCATCAATGCATTTTGCATTGATTATTTAAACATACAACAATGCATAATGCGTTGAAGATTTAAACATACAACACATCAAAAATTGTAGAGCCAATATTCCTTAAGTGTGACAAGTTGCAAGCCCATCGACGCTAATGGTGGAATCAGACGGTTCACTCAAGTGAAAGATCACACGAGTGAATGCTGGGGTTTTCTATGACACGACAGAAATGGACAAAATAAAGCTAAGTAAATAAAGTGCTAAACAAAGCAACACGTTTTCTCACGACATTTTCCTTTACCGTTCGAGGCACTATCCCACTCGGCCAACACGGTTTGGCTCATTATTTCTACTAACATTTTTCTTATTTATATTTTTAGGGTTCCGTACCTTAAAAGGTAAAAAAGGAACCCTTATAAGATCACTTTCTTGTCCGTCTGTCCGTCTGTCCGTGTGTCACCATCGATTATCTCAGGAACGGGTGGAGCTAGCAAGTTGAAATTTATACCATGTACTGAGGTCTATAGTCCCTATTGTGAGTATAAAAATCAAGGTCCTGAGTCAACACTATAAAAAGATATAGGCAAATTTAGGTTTTCGTGAAAACTTGTAAGTACCAAAACTTACCTTAATTATCAACTTTTTTTATTTTTCGGAATTTTTCCTTTACTTGTGCTGTAAGACCTTGCTTGTAACCAAATTTGACAATTCTAGGTCAACCGGAAGTACCCTAGAGGTTTTGGGTTGAAAACCTAAATGGTAGTTCCCGTTGGTTGACCTAGAATCACGAAATTTGGCAAAAAGCAAGGTCTTATAGCACAAATAAAGGAAAAATTCCAAAAAATCAAAAAAGTTGAAAATTAAAGGGTGTTCCCATACATACATAGTTGACGCCAATTAAGATTGTCCTCTGAGTTGTATGGGCGCTCATACAAATAAGCGGGCTACAATAACATAATGGGTATAATGGGTAGGTACGGAACCCTCAGCGTACGAGTTCTACTCGCACTTGACCGGTTTTTTTTAACCATTAATTTCTTATTTCCAGGATGTTGCGAACAAGAGCACCTACTGTTCGTTATCAAAGAAAAAATCAAACCAGAAACAGATGCCTGAGACAAAACACACGTTAACGAAACTTTTGAATTTTTAACGCGCACCCTGCGGAGATTTTTAAAGGAGAGAACCACAGGGAGCTGTCCCGGACGACACGCATCGCGGGCATTGAACGTGTTAAAAATGTCTAGCTTCGTCTGAAAATGTATTTTTTTAATGTGACACGATGAATCTAATTTGTATTCTTTTTGTCAAAAAATATTTAAACTTTGAAAAAGGAGCGTGTTTGCATTTTTTAATATAGCTTTATATTTTATGAAAAAGACTGTTATTGGACATTGTTAAAAAATATTTTTTAACTAAATAAAAATAAACTAATTTGCATTTATCAAATAGCCCAGTACCGGAATCGAGCCCGTATGTATTGTAAAAGGAAATCTAATTATCAAGGAAATGAAAATGTTGACTTCTTGAACAGTAAGTAAATACATCATCAATGCATTTGACGACCTCTGTGGCGCTGACCCTCCTGAGATCCAAGAGGTTGCGGGTTCGATTCCCGCCGCGGTACAAATGTTTGTATGATCTGCAAATATTTGTCTGAGTGTTTTCTATGTTTAATAAGTATGTATTTACAAAAAAGTATATATGTAGGTAGGTCATGTGGTCTCCATAACATGAGCTCTGCTTACTTTGATGCTCCATGAATCTGTGTGAAATGTCCAGCATTATTTGTTTATTTTTGTTCCTGACTTCACTAGCTCGATCGATTTGATATGTTTGTATAACAAAACAATGTACCTACCTGAAAAGCTCAGACATACAACAAAATAGCTTACACTCGTATCAAGCAAACACAATACAAGAAATCGAACGAACCCATCTTATTACCCTCTTAACGAAACACAGCCGTATTCTTAAGAGCTTAAAGTTGAAAATTAAAATAACAGACCAGTTCAATAACACCTGTTGGGAATGCTTGTCGCTTTTGTTGCAAACATCTCGTCTGGTAATCTGAAATTTCTTTTAAACTTTTTAAAGGCAAGTCTTCGATGAAAAGTTCTTACGACGCGGTGGTCGATTGCCCAGCTTTGAAACAGAGGAACAAATGTAAAATAAAAACCGGTCAAGTGCGAGTCGAACTCGTACGCCGAGGGTTCCGTACCTAGCCATGGTGCCAATTAAGCTAGTCCGCTTAATTGTATGAGCGCCCATACAACTCGGAGGACAATTTTAATTGGCGTCAACTATGTATGCATGGGAACACCCTTTAATTTTCAACTTTTTTTACTTTTTGGAATTTTTCCTTTATTTGTGCTATAAGACCTTGCTTTTTGCCAAATTTCGTTATTCTAGGTCAACGGGAACTACCATTTAGGTTTTCGACCCAAAACCTCTAGGGTAAAAAAGTTGATAATTAAGGTAAGTTTTGGTACTCACAAGTTTTCACGAAAACCTAAATTTATTTTTATAGTGTTGACTCAGGACCTTGATTTTTATACTCACAATAGGGACTATAGACCTTAGTATATGGTATAAATTTCAACTTGCTAGCTCTACCCGTTCCTGAGATAATCGATGGTGACACACGGACAGACAGACGGACAGATAGACAGACGGACAGACAGACAGACAGACAGACAGACAGACGGACAAGAAAGTGATCTTATAAGGGTTCCTTTTTTTACCTTTTAAGGTACGGAACCCTAAAAATAGATTTTCAAAAATTTTGAGCCCCAATTTAGTCTTTGAAGATGTCATGTTAGATTTAAAAAAAAATATATTTGATATCAGTTCACCAACCTTTTTGACATGGATTTTGATATGATGGCGTGATTTTTTTTTTTCAAAATTCATACATTGTTGCATTTTCTAGCCGCTATAATTGATTTATTGAAATAAAAAGTATTCTAGAGCACAATCGAGATAGAGACGATTCTAACGATACCTCATCAAAATCTATCCAGCCGTTTAGGAGCAACGTGGCAATAAAGAATATTACATACATACACATGCATAGAAACGCGCGATCTACATAGCCCTGTGACTTGACAGTCAGCCGGGTAAAATAGTAATTATTTTTTCCAGTAGCATGTGCTACCTTCACGACTCGTTTTCTCGTAAAAAAAATGAAATATGATCACTGTAAAATATGATTGTATTCCTAAGGTGTGGTAAACATATTCTTTCAGATCTTTTTTTTTTTTCTTTATTTTGGCTTCGCACGGTTGTGCATTCAGCCAGTGTCAAGTAATTAAATAAACTTCAAGTTTATAGATAAATAAGATATAAAAATACATATTACAATACATAAATATAATATCCTACCCCTCCCCTTGTGCCTCAGTAAAGATGTGGGGCTTTCCTGAAACATCAACACGGACTTTTTGGGAGAAATTGAAAAGCGATGTTATCCAATTTTGTTTCACTTCCCTACACTTATGCACGTTCACGAACACTTAACGGTTAATAATCCACCATTATTACACATTAACATTCGAAGAAACACAAGTTTTGGAAAATAAAACAAAAATGCAACTTGACTTCTCAAATTCCCGCCAAAAAGCCTTCCTTTCAGATCTTTAGGCATTTTTAGATCGTTTGAAGATGTCTAAGAGGGTGGTCAGAGGTATGTCCAAACATTTGGTACATTCCCACACTTTTCAGAAGTTAACATTCCATACGTGACAGATTGCGAGCCCATCGACGCTATGCACTAAGGTATAGCTAACCTAACCAGTCGCCGCACGGTGGGCTGTAATTTAAGTTTCATAGACCTTGACTTTTTTTTTACTGTAGTATTTTGTGATGGAAATCGATTGTGCTAAACTAGTACATACATACTTTATTGTTCCGAAAGTTTTCATAAATTAGCTTATGTAATTAAATTATGGTGTTTTTATAAAAAAAACGACGCCCGCACCGCATCGCCTTTTCCGCGTTCACTTGTTCCTTCATTTTTTGAATGCGATGCGGCGATCCGGTGACATTACGAAGTTGGTGTAGTGAGCGTTGCTTCAAAGAATTCCATACAAAGTATACCGAGGTGGTGCGGTTGAGGTGCAGCGATGAGTGGTCGGCAATAACCTTTATGTTGAAAAGTTTTGTGGACACGGGATTTTATCGCGTAATTTACCTTATTTATCCCGACGTTTCGGCTATGTTACAATAGCCGTGGTCGCGGGCAGACTCTATTGTAACATAGCCGAAACGTCGGGATAAGGTAAATTACGCGATAAAATCCCGTGTCCACAAAACTTTTCAATATGAATAGTGATCGCGAAAGTTTAAAAAAACCTTTATGTTGCCATGTTAGCACAGGTTGTGGGTTACTTTAACGCTCGCATCGGTCGCAATAACGGCTAGTTAGACAGATTTCACGATGCCCTCCATGGACCAAGTATACATGGACTGCTGGACACACACCCGTACTCACACAAAACAAAGAAGGATATAAGTATACAAAATTCTTATGATAAAAAGAGACAGATCTTTTGTCCCTCATCGTGTGCCGGCTCTTTGTAGGTAGAGAACATCATGTTCTATAATAGTACCTTATGTGTGTATTATATGGACCTTATGTGTACTACGAAACATGGATCCACTTAATTTTTTGTCCCTTTCGGCGGCACGCTAATTGGTAGTCCATATTAGGTTAGGTCCATGGTCCTCTCACTTCGCTCGATCAATAACAAGTAAATCCAACACTACCCTCATCCAACGGTAGATAAACGACAGTCAAACACTAACTACAAATATTTGAGCACCCGGATTTGCTTATCAGGGTTGTAGGATGTGCTAGGAAACCGTTGACGTTCTTCTACGGCCGTAAAGGCAGATTTACACGCTTATCAACATCTACTTCTCTTTGACTGGCCTCTTAGCTCAGTTGGTAGTAGCTCTGCCTTCTGCACTATAGGTCGTGGGTTCGATTCCCATCCAGAACAAACATTTGTGTGATGAACATAGATGTTTGTTCTGTGTCTGGGTGTTTGTTATAAAGTAGTATAAGTTAGTATGTATCTATAACAATATATAAAGCGGAAGGAAAAACGGACGCTGAGCCAAGGTTCATATTTTGTTGATGTTTGATTTTTTAAAAGAAAAATAAATATAAGTACGGCCTGGACTGATTATTATAATTTAAGCCTAGCCTTCGAATTGAACGTTGAAATACAATTCACTCATCCAACTCTTCCACAAATTACATTTCAAGTATTTCCAAATTATGTAAACGTACAACAACACCACAAAAATAATTACGAATTACTTAACAGAAATTACTAATAGATTCTGAACAAGTTTCGCTCTACATTTTCCACACCTATTGTTAAAGAATCTCAAACAAAAACTTAATTAAAAAGTTGTAACGATCTCCTTAGATTATTTCAAAAACAGATCTAAGTAGTTTTTCTTGCTATTTGAAAAGTTTGTTTTCTGTTTTCTTGGCAACATAATAATTATAAAAGACACCCAGTGCTATATTAGTTATAAAAGATAACAGAACAGAAAAAACAAAGTAGAAGTTGTAACATCCGTATTCCGTACACTAGATATTGCTTGTTGATGCGTGGCCATACTTACATAATTCAATCTCTAATTTTTTTCTTGTGTGGATTTATCAAATGAAAATAGAAAGGTCACTTGCTACGTTGGCTACGAAGCGTAGCACCTACGTAGCACTCTCGTAGACTTAGTTAAGTTATGTTTTGTCACAGATAATATAATACTAGACTATACTGGAGGGGGTGTGTTTTATCTCTTGTTTGTGCATGGGTTACCTATTCGCAAACATGAGACAAAACACACCCCTCCACTGTCTTCCAGCGTTCTTTTTACATGACGCGAACTATAGCACATTCGGTTAGTACGGATGTTATTAAATCTTAATCCAAACAATAACAAATATATTCACAACTGTATTATATCCCTAGGCGTGTTAGACATTCTCTTAGATATTTAGGTATCTATATTTTGCAATTTTAAACTTAGCATTGATTTTTCAAATATTTTTCAATGAATTAAAGTGTTCACTACGTTTTAGGAAATATTATATTTTAATTCCTACGTTCTTTAGTATATTTTACCGTTTAAGCTGAAACTAAAATATATTATATTAAAGCATTTTTCTTAAGAGCACTAAGCAGCCAGGGCCTCATTATTGAAGTCCTAAGAGAGCCCTGACTTTCACAAATAAAATACCTATCGTCGACGACTAAAGTTCAAACATATATTTTTAACCGACCTCATAAAAAAAGAAGTTTCTCAATTCGATTGTATTTTTTGGATACCTTCGTAAGTACTATAAGATTCGTAAATATATAAAGAGAATAATATTAAAACAGTCTTATAATTTTAATTACTGAAGGATTATTCCTACCTTTCCTATTAAACTTAAAATATCTTTACATACCAAGCCCTGTGTTTTTACCCGGCTGACTGTCAAGTCACCGGGTTATGTAGATCGCGCGTTTCTATGTATGTGTGTATGTAAGTAATATTCTTTACTACCACGTTTCTCCTAAACGGCTGGCTGGATTTTGATGAATGAGGTATCGTTAGAATCGTCTCTATTTCGATTGTGCTCTAGGACTTTTTATTTCGATAAATCAAATAGTGCGGCTAGAAAATGCAACAATGTGTGAATTTTCAAAATAAAAATCACGCCATCATATCAAAATCCATGTCAAAATCAAGAGGTTGGTGGACTGATATCAAATATAATTTTTTGAAAAATCTAACATGACATCTTCGAAGACTAAATCGACTTCCAAAATTTTTGAAAATCTATTTATCGCCCTAAATGTTATTGCTCAACAAAACGCATACTAAAACTTTCTATTTAGTCACAGACAACGTTTAGAACAAACTGCATCGAAATCGGTTCAGTCATTTAGGAGATATCTCATATTTAAGAAATATCGCACGCATTTAATTTTCACACAGAGCCATCTGTGTGTCAACTGTGACAACAAAGTTTAGGAAAAAGCGCACGGCATCGAACCCTAGATACCTACTTAATTATAAAATTGTAATTTAATTTTGTGATTGGTAAGATAATGCTGTTTCCAACTTTTCAGTTCAGCCGGGTTTTTTATTTTTGAATGAATTGCTTGTTCGTAGAGTAAAGATAGAAAGGCAATCTTTGTCTCTTAAATTGGCAACTTACAGTTTTCATACGGAAATAGAGACGGAATTAGGCGGCCAAATTACCTCAAACGTGGCGTGATCGTGGTGAGGTGATGATGATAGTGTTGATACTAATTTACATTGTAGCATAAGGCGATGTGTACACTTACCGCTAGCCTGGGACATTGACAAAACAGTATAATAGAACTTTCTTTAAGCGTAGTTTAATACATAGGTACCTAGACATTGTTTTAACACACGGAAATTACTCACGTGAAAATATCGTCGATTTAGATACCGATAAATCGACGATATTTTCACGTGAGTAATTTCCATGTGTTAAAACAATGTTAAGTACAACTTACGAAGTTTCTAAAGTGAAATACACAGGTATACCTAGTTTAAAATTAAACTAAAAGTTAGTGATTTGTCGGCGACTGTACCGCATGCTCATTAACCGCGGTTTAATGAGAGCCTTAAACGAAAAAAACGCTGAGGATATTTTCAATGAAATATAAGTACAAGATGGAATGTTGAAAGGAGCTAAATTTCTGCTATTCAAGATAAGCTGGAATAGATGACGGTTTTCCTATAGTGTAATATTAAAAATATTATGGCGGGATGCTCTGGATCAGAATCAGAATCATTTATTTTATAGGTACTATAGGTAAATGTCAAAATATTAAATTACATTGCTAAAAATTACTAATAGGCAATATGCATCAATTTTTTTTATGGTTTTAAACGATAGGTTATATCGTCAATTAACCGTAACAAAAATTCCAGCGCCGAAAAACTAAAATTTTATAACAAAAATAATTTTTAAAATTTATCAACATTTTCATGCACTTGAAACGGACGTGACGTCACAAGTCACCAAAATTACACGCGCTTGTAGGTAGAAAAAAAAAACTTTCTGTCGAGTTTGAAGGAGTGTGACGTCACAGCATACGTGACAAATAGCGTTGCGTTTCAAGTCTTATGAAATTCCCACTATATTTTTGCACTTTTTAATTATTAATTTCTAAGCGAAAATGAAATAATATTAAAAAATAATTACACACACATAATTCTAAAGCCATAATGTTCATAGAAAAATACGTTTAACCCGCTTTTGAATCAGACGCATATTGCCTATTAAGACAAACTCCGCTCAACTTGTGTCTAAGTTGCACCACGGATTTAATTATTGCCATCCTTATTTGTCACTGTCTAACAAAAAAGGATTACAATAGTTAGATAAATCCGTGGTGCAACTTTGACAGAAGTTGAGCGGAGTTTATTAATAGAGGCCGAGTTCATAGTAAGGTCCCTGTGATACTTACAAATAAATAAAAAAAGAGTTAAAAAAAAAAAACTTATAAACCAGCTATATAACCTAGTCTACCAAAACCTTTTAGAAGAACCTCGAAGCCTGTATAATGTAGGTAGTACATTTTCGCCTTTGGGTAAAATCTCATTTGAAAGTGGTAGTTTCATCGCGGAAGCACTTAATTTTCGCCGTGGGCTCTAACGTGAGGATAAAAAGTGAAAAAATGAGAGTGCTTCATTATTGTCCACTGGGAAGGGAGAAGAAATGGAGTAGGCATGTTTAAATAATACCAACAAAAAATTACAACAAACGTTCGTGATTCAAACTTGCAATTTTCATATCCACTTGGCAAAAACGGTAAGTACAGTACGGCCAACGGATCTCGGCGTACGTGAAGTTAGCCGTTTCGATGCGCAGTGCAACTTTTTCACACAAAATTTTCTACTGCGCAGCGAAAAGCCTGACTTCACGAACGCCTAGATCCGTCGGCCCAACTGTACTAATTTTCTTTCTCCATTTCATTGCATAGGTACCTACCTACCCCACTCATACATCTTTGAAAGTTAAAATTATACGAAGTAAAATATATAAGTACCTACATTAATTTACAGAAACTAAACATAACATTATAAAATACAATAGGAACCAGTTGAGCCACCTAAGTATCGTTGGAAACGATCTTAAAGTAGCTCAACTTTATGTAAGTAAGTATTTATTCTTGTTTATTCCTATGTAGGTATATAAGTTCATATGAGCTTGCGGTCACCCATCCAAATTGTGACTGCACAGAACGTCGCTCTAGGGCTCTAGCAGACATGCTCATTGTGCAGTATGGCATACCTATTCTCAAAAGCGACTGAATCGCCGATCGCCGATGCTAAAAGCAGCATGTCTGCCCATACATCGACGGCCCCACCGAATAAACGTGCAAAGGCTTTTGCCGTAATATATTTTTTTTCGATTTTTGGATTTATTAGCTTAAAATACACCTTCTCAATTTTTTTTAGATTTATTTACCAATTAAGTAATATTGAATTTATTGTATTCCGAATTTTTATTCTACGGAAAATAAAAACACCAAACTCACACGAATATTGCAATAATGTGATTGGCACACCGTCAACTCTCATACATTTCATGCAAACTTACTTTGGAATATTATGCGTCGGAAATTAAAATGTTTAAAATAATTTTGCACTTTTAATACGCATCGTTAATTACAAGAATAACCGTGCAACTATCTGATAATAAACATTGCCAAATCCTAATGTCCACAGTAAAACAGGGCAATAACAAGTTACACTTTTAGGTAATTACATATTTTCCCACGAATAATAGTGCAAACATTGAAAACGAACAGCCGGCAAAGTTTTGTTACAAGAATAAACGTGTAAAAGGGGTTTTTTATTAATTTCTCGTAAACTATCAATATTTTCGTATTTTTTTTTTGGAAGAAATAAAGGTTATTTTTTGTCTTTAATTTGGTAGAACATTATATGGACGTAAATCTAACCAATAATGAGTTATTCGTTTTTAGGCTCTCCTGTAAAGTTACTGTTTTGACTTTGTACGTTTATTCGGTGGGGCCGTCGACATAGCCCTAAGCTACACCACGAGCACTTCCGCTCCGCTGTTCATTCCTACATCCAAGGGACAGGAGAGGCATCTCTTTAATCTCGGTCGAGTCTGCCGTGATTTAATATAATATTAATTCGCAAGTTTGGTCGACGTCGACGTCGCTGCATTTCCTTCATGATACGACTTGTTAGGGAACTTTGAACGCGCTGTGGATACGGCCTTGAAAGTGGAGTTTAGAACTCGAATATTAGTACAAGTTAATAAAATCTAGTCTTGTAAAAAATACCTACATTTTAATTGAGTAATCATCGAATCGAAATTTAAAATCATCGAATCGGATGCATTTTCGGAAGTCTGAATAGCACTTCAGGTGTCATTTTCGCACATTTTGTTTGTGGTGGCGCAACCATGGTGTCCTAGTGAGAGGGCCCTTCGGGTCATACCTCGGACATGTTCTGAAAATTGGCACAAATCTAAGTACCTACTTATGTAATTTTTTTTGTTGGTTTGTACTATTTTTGAAGTCTAGCAGATAACATACTAGGTAGGTACATAAAATAAGCCACATTTCCGCTACATTTCGTTCGAAAAATCTTTATAGTAGTTTATAGCTGGTGATACGAGTAAGTATATGATTTGCGCAAATAACTAAACGGATAATTTCCCTGGAGTAGGAAACATTTTTTAAGGGAAAGTTATTAAACTGAAACGTGCTTTTACCCTCATCCTATAAATACAGGGTGCTTATTTATAGTCTGCATGAAGTAGACAAACATTTTTAACGCTCAAGCAATTACTTAGTTAGATCATAATTTGTCTAAGATTAAAAAATTTGGGTCGGTCGCGCTTCATCTAAATCGCAATTTGCCTTATGTTCTTCAGTTCTAAAAACAAAATCGATATAAGTACCTACTAATAATAATATTACATAAGAAAATATTTCACTTTCAAAACTTTCGTGAGTTGTAGGTAGGTACTAGACATTATTTAACACACGGGAATTACTCACGTAAAAAATATCGTCGATTTAGATACCGACAATGTTTCGATTCATCCGGAGAACCTTGCCGCAACTCCCTCCTTACCCAGATGAAGATTCTCCGGATGAATCGAAACATTGTCGGTATCTAAATCGACGATATTTTTTACGTAATTCCGGCGTGTTAAATAATGTCTAAGAAAATATTACCCAAGTATCTGAAAGTTAGTTAGAAAGAAGCAGAAGCGAAAGCTAGTTTTAAGTAATGGACAGCCGAAATTGATGCATGGTGATTTCGAAACAGCTCTAATCTATACTTATAATAAGAATGATGTCTAAGCCCAAACTTATAAGTATTCAATTAAGTGAAGTCAGTTTTTGATCTATATAACCCTAGAGCCTCAAAACACTTCGTAAGCGCGATCTAGAGCGCAAAAAGTGCTGTAATCTGTGACTTTAGTTCTCTGTTCGCTGTTCGCGCTGATCTCAGAAATGGCTTAACCGAATTGGATGCAGTTTTCACTGATGTATTGTGGTAAGTCTGGACCTTTTATTAGTGTTAGTTTCATCAAAATCCGTTCACAAATAAAAAAGATATGTCCATTTAAAGAATGTACTGTGACTTTAGTAAAAAAATAATATAAAAAAGGATGTATCTTTTTTATTTGTGAACGGATTTTGATGAAACTAACACTAAAAAATGACCCAAGCTTACCACAATACAACAGTGAAAACTGCATAAAAATTGGTAAAGTCATTTCTGAGATGAGTCATATATTACCCAGCATAGTTCTGTTCTGAACTAAAGTCCCACAGTTACCCAGCATATCCAAGTTACAATGAACTTTTTGCATGAGTTTCAATATTATTAAAAAACTCTTATCACAAGTAAGTAATTAAATACGACAACTTCAATCATTAAATTTAAAGTTTTTTCGAGTACAAAGGACATAGAGACATCTATTGGAGCTAGCTGAAACCAGATTGTGATATCTGGTTCCCATAGTAGCTACAAGCTTTGCTTAGTTTAGGGCTAGATGGCGCTGTGTGTCTCCAAAAAAAATATTAATAAAAAATTAAAAAACCCGGTGATCTGAAAAGTTGGAAATAATCTATACTTATCTTTATCTTTAATCTTTATCTTTAAGCAGACCACGAATGCGATGGCGGGACGAACTAGACGCCTATGAGAGGGACTGGCAGACGAGGGCACTGGAGCGTAGAGACTGGCGAAAGTGGGGGGAGGCCTTTGCCCAACAGTGGGACAGTATGGGCTAGCAGAATCAGAATCAGAATCTTTAATCTATACTAATATAATAAAGCGGAAGAGTTTGTTTGATTGTTTGATCGCGCTAATCTCTGGACGTACCAGTTGGATTTGAAAAAAAATCAAAACTAGATGGCGGGACTAAAAATGACCATTTTCTGAATCGCGCTGATGAAAACACGCGGCAGTCACTTTAGTCTACGCGTGATCTAAAACATTTTTTCCCCGGCGTAGAGCCTTCTGCTCTCGCCATAGTCCGGTAACGTTGCAAAGGTCGACACGTGACCAGCCAACATAAAAGTCCGTCCGAAAAAAAAAAAAAAAAAAAACATTTTTTTATTAAACCGACTTCAAAATAAAGGAGGTACTCGATTATTTATTACTCGAAGATGCCTGGACCGATTTGGAACATTATTTTTTTGATTGAAAGGTGGTGTCTTGCTCAGATCAGGTCAGGATCTGATAATGGAATCCTGGAGCTGTTCTACAGAACCCCTCAGTAAATAGGCCGATTGAGTTGAAACTCGGCAAACCTGTCAAGTTTCAACTAGGTACAATGTAATAATATGGTGACAGTGAGCTGATCTGAGGATGGAGTCAGGAGCTGTTCAACATAAGGGAGTGTACACATTGCGTTTTCTGCAGCGCGTTTTTGAGCTGCGCGTTTGTATCGATACAAACGCGCGTTCGCAACGCGTTTTTTTCCATACAAAAGCGAACCGGGAGGGGGGCTGCGCGTTCGCATCGCGTTCGAATCGCGTTTGTATCGATACAAACGCGCTGCAAAAAACGCAATGTGTACACTCCCTAACTCCTCAGTAAATATGCCGATTGATTTGAAACTCGGAACTCAGCATATCTGTCAAGTTTCCAATATAATGTAATGATATGGTGACATCGAGCTGAAGGGGAAGGGGGAGAGGGGGAGGAGGAGATGGGGACGGGGACGGGGACGGGACGGGACGGGACGGGGATACATGACACAAACTTATTTAATTTAAAATCCAAAAAAATCTGTTTATGTACAGAATATAAAACCAAACACTTTTTTACTTCACTTCACGTGGCATTGCAACGCATGCCGGGTACAGCTAGTGAATAATAAATAAACTAATCTTAAACTAGGTTTAGAGTCTAAACTGAATGAAAATGAAAGAAAAATGAATAATAAATAAACTAATCTTAAACTAGGTTTAGAGTCTAAACCTAGTTTAAGATTAGTTTATTTATTATTCATTAGAGCTGTTTCGAAATCACCATGCATCAATTTCGGCTGTCCATTAGACGAAGGATTGGTTTGTGATTGATAAGTCACATAATATCAGCGCAGTTATTTTATTGAGACGTTGCGTAAAGTTCAATGTCTATTTCAGCTAATCCGCCCCGGTCGTCCGTTTACGAGCCGGGCCGGCCCCGGACGGGTTTATCTGCGGACCGCACGGCATAAGCTGAGTGCATCATTGTTCCGCACGAATGGCTACTGTGCCCATGACTAGGGTAATATGAGGATTTTTCCATAATTACTCATCCTTACTACTTAATATCCGTACCCATTATTATAAATGTGAAAGTGTGTTTAATTGTCGAGCTTTCACGTCAAAACAAAGCAACGGATTGACGTGATTTTTTGTGTGGAGATAGTTAGAGGGCTGGAGAATAGTTTATTGGGGGGCTGCTATAGTGCACTCCGCACAACGAACCATCTGCAGTCGGCCTGGTGCCATAACTTTTCTTTGTATATTATGTATTTATTTACAAAAAAAATGTATTTAAGTAGTGTATCAGTCATGTGGTTCCCATAACACAAGCTCTGCTTAGTTTGGGGCTACATGATGCTGTGTGAAATGTCCAGCATTATTTATTCATAACTCAAAGGTATTTATAACGATTTGCATAAAAATACGCATTTATTTTGCTATCAGCTTATAGCATATTTCTCGCTTATATATGATCTTATGGTCATACGAGCGCAGCTTAACTTTAAGCTAAGAAAACAAGGGTAGGTACCTATTAAGTTTTCTATTAGCCAGCAATGGTGTCAATCCAAGATCTTGCGATAAGGAGTGTTGTTTATTAGAAGTAAAGTTTTTTAAGAATGGTACGGTACCTTCCACGAGAAGCCAGCTAGCCGAGTCTGGGCCCATTGACAACCCCCGGCATAGATAGAGCAACCAGAGCATGACTGCTATGCAAACCCCTTTATTTTTATTGCTTTTTGAAGTAAAACTTTACACCAGGGCAACAACGTGCGACAGTGCAGCATGCTACATATTGTGACATGTGACATCTTGTGGCATGCTACAAATAGAAAGCAGTTGCGGCATTAGTGGCATGCGGCAGCCTATTTTACGCCGAGGCAACATCGTGCTTGGGTCAGTCTGCCACAAGACGCAAGGTGTTGCCATGTCGCACGGTTCTTGCCACAATGTGCGACATTTTTTATTCTGTATCATGCGGCCTTGTGGCATGCCGCAATGCCGCACAGTGTTGCCCCGGTGTAATCCAGGTGTGACTTGGGGTGTGATCGGGCGAGGCGAACGGAGGTTTTACTTCAGTAGATTCAAAGTGGCCATGGCAAGGTCATGGTCATAGCGGTCCTACTGAATAAATGATATTTGAATTTTGAATTTTGAGTCGTGTGGTCTAATCTAAAGCACACTCTTTTTTTTTTGTTTTATGTTTTAATCACTGTCCTTTGTATTTTTTCTGTAGGTAGGTACTGTTTTATATTCAACAAATTACATAAAGTGTTCACCTCATTTTGGTGCTAGAGCATCTGCTGGATGATCTCATACACTTTTGTTGCCTATGATGTATAGGATCTAAGGAAGCTAGAAAATGTTCAGCTAATTTTGTCTCTGGCTGTACATGCACCTGACTAGAACAATTAATTCTTAGGTACAGCAAACCTGTTTTAATTATCAAGGAAAATATATGCGGAAAATAAATTTATTAGTACCTACCTACCTACTAAGTAAGAAATTATAGTTTCAACAAATAACTAAGTAGGTAGAATTGTGTACTTATAAGTTATCTACATAGTTATAGTCAGGGGCGGCCTTAGCTATCGCGAGGCCCCGGGCGGTAGATCTTTGCGAGGCCTCTGGTGACGGGCGCGGGACCAAGACTTTTTGGGGGTCACACGAGGGAGGGGGGAGGGGAGCAAAATACCTACTCATGAAGCTAATATGCGAGCGAAGCGAGCCGACTTTTTTTGAGATTAATGCAACATAACTCACTTTTCTAGCAAAATAATGATATTAATATGCAAGCAAAGCGAGCTCTCTACTCTCGCAAAATACTCATAAATCTAAAATGCGAGTGAAGCGAGCCGAATTTTTTAAAGAACATTGTAACATGTGACACTTGATTTTGCTTACGTACGGTGCTCACATATGGTGCGCAAACCTGGTCATTGACACAACTTCAGAAGTCCAAACTCAAGGTTTGCCAACGTGCGATGGAGCGCAGCATCTTAGGTGTCAAGTTAATGGATAGAACCCGTAACACCGAACTGCGCTCCCTAACACAAATCGCAGACGTAGCTACGAAGGCCGCCAAGCTGAAGTGGAATTGGGCTGGACAAGGACATGTCTGTCGCATGCCATGTGAGCTGTGGGCGAAGATAGCCACTGAGTGGCGCCGTGACCCGGCGAGAAGGCGACGTGGCAGACCGAGACGGAGGTGGCGGGACGATCTCGACAAATTTGCAGCCAACTGGGAGATCCAAACACAAAATCGCGACGTCTGGAGGTAATGGGGGAGACCTTTGCCCAGCAGTGGGACGCAAACGGCTGAAAATAATAATGAATAATAATAACGGTGCTCAAAGGAGAGGCTGGCTGCTTGTCGGTTTCTATTCTGCGATCAGAAATATATGTCACGGGCAATGTGATTAATCGGGCAGTATTCATATGGACCGGTCATTATGCATAATGACCAAGAGCATCGGTCAATTTGATAAATTTATTACTTTGACCGGTCCATATTCATATTGCCCGACGGCCCGTGGTTCATTTAATAAATCAAGGCTTGAATTTATCACTTAGACCGGGCAGTATGAATACTGCCCTACTTCTAGCCGGGCAATGTGATAAATGAGATTAAAATCTGTAGATTAGGTTATGTTAGGCTAGTAAAAAAAAACTACGCGTGAAGCGAGCAAAGCGTGCCGCGGCAGCGGCCGCCGAAACAAAAGAAAAAACCACTGCAAAACATTGCTCAATTGACACGGTCATTATGCATACGGACCGGTCATTATTCATAATGACCGGATTTATCAAACTGCCCGTAGCATATATAGGCTCACTTTATTCGCAGAATATGCATGAAGCTTAAATGCGAGCAAAGCGAGCCGAACTTTTAAAGAAAAATGCAACTTAATGACACTTGATTTTGCATACGATTCTCAAAGAAAAGGCTGGCTGCTTGTCGGTTTCTATTCTATTCTGCGGTCAGACATAACTCACTTCGTCCACAAAATACACATGAAGCTAAACTGCGAGAAAAGTAAGCCAATTTTTTAAGACAATGACACATTGATATGGGATGAAAAGGGCTAAAAACGTTTGTGAAAAAATTTAGAATTCCAGCATTCAAGCATTTAACACATTATATGCTGGATGTTAGAGGTTTGTTAAAGAGATTTTTTTTGGGGGGTGTCATGATATGGCATGACCCTGGGACCGAGCCTGCCTAGTCATTGCGAGGCCCTACCAATGTACCTATGTATTGAAATTTTGATTCGCGCACATAATTTAAAACCAAAGACCTTATACCTGTATAAAACAAAGTCCCCGCTGCGCGACTGTCTGTTCGCGACAAACTCAAAAACTACTGAACAGATTTTCATTAGACAGACAGAGTGATTCATGAGGAAGGTTAAAGTGTACTTAAGTACTTATAATTCGTTAAGGTTTTGTGTAAATATGACGATGATTGTTGAAAATGTAGGAAAAAATATAGCCGACTGGGAGTTTCCATAAAAAAAGCTGCCTGATTCTTTTGAGATAATAATAAAATAGTGTAGAAAGGCATTTTTCTTATTTTATAGATTTACAGAAAAGTCCACAATGGAATTTGTCTATCTTTAACGGGTAGGCTTATAAAATATTTTCTCTAGTCGGTTTGTTGCGCGAAGCCCCTACAAGCGCGAGGCCCCGGGCGAGTGCCCTGCTCGCCACCCCCAAAGGCCGCCACTGGTTATAGTTTTTTGTTTATGGGATAAATAAAAGTTTTTCTATTTCTGTTTGGTCTTACAGAAATTTAAATCAAATCAAAGAACTTTATTTGTTTAAGTTCGAACCAGGCTTATGCCAAATGTATATTTGGATGTGTTGTGCTTACGAAATTGAAATTTAAAAAAACCGGCCAAGTGAGTGTCGGTCACTCGCGCATCGAGGGTTCTTATGTTAGGCCTCGTTTGCATGGGAGTTTTTTAACGTCCGTTAAAAAAGCGTTGAATTGAAACTTGAATTTCTATGTATTTCTTCGCACGTCAACGCTTTTAACGTCAACGCAGTTGTCATACAGATGACAAGCTCGAGAGGTGTGGAAAAGGGAGGGAGGCCTTTGCCCTAGTGGGACGATGTGGGCTAAAAATAAATATATAAGTAAATAAAAATGTTCAATGTTACCTATACGTTTCTAAGAATAAAAAGAGTATTGATGGACAGACGGGCTCACAGACAGACAGATAGACGGACAACCGAGTGATTCTATGAAGGTTCCGTTTTTCTTTTGGAGTATGGAACCCTAAAAAAATTTAATTGAATTGACACTATAGTGTCAGCTGGCCAATTAGAGAGCAGGGTGTTAGCAAGCAGGGTGTGTGCCGCGTGCCAAGTTTCGTAATTTTCATCGTAATCAGACCGTTTATCTTAAATAGATATTATATTTATTCATTATTTAAGTATTATTGCAACACTTACTGATAACCCTTAACCGGTTGCGCTGGAGATTTGGATAACTGTGCCAATGACATAGGTAGGTAGTTAATATAGGGACTTAAAAATATTTTTACAAAAACTAGAAATCAACAGCAAAATTCAAGTGCAGCCATCTGTGGACTCAACACTTCCACTTCATCAAATGATAGGTACTTTATAATTGCAATGATTGACTAATCCTGACTAGCTAAAAAAAGTTTTATATGCGCTAGTAAGGCCGGCCACATACGTCAGACTTTTCGTGTTACCGGTCATCCGGACCCCAAACCCCCCCCCCCCCCCCCCTATAGATTCCAGCCTGCCTGAATGGGGTACCTTAACGATATCCATAGTAGGGCGTGCGCCTTTGCAGATAATGCGAGCAACGATAACCTTTGGCCAGGCGAACCGGAGATCCGGCGGCTGTCCCAATCACACATAAACAAATAGCTAGTGATAACACTCTGTAAAAATTGAAAGATATGGTGTTAAACTAGCTGCGCCCCGCGGTGTTACCCACAGATAGTCCATTAACACACTAATATGTTTGTTCCTCTATAACTCGACAACCCCTGAACCGATTTGGCTGAAATTTAAAATATAGATAGATGATGACCGGGAATAGGATATAAGCTACTTTTCATCCGGATACCACGCGAGCGAAGCCGCAGGCGGAAGCTAGTTCATAATGATTTGTCAAATAAGGCTTGAGAATATTTTTTTTGTGAAGCCTTCTTGTCACTCATATTAAAAAAAAAAGAAATATCAACAAGAACAAATAACAGGGACGGTCTACACTACACCAATAATATAAATAGATAAGTAGTAAAATTCATAAGTTTGGATGTAGTGTAGGTCTTCGACACTACTTATTAGAATACGTAGGTAGGTACTACAACTAAAGCTATCGCCATTTACTCGAAGAATTTACAAACACACATAAATAAACTTTTGAATCTATAATTTAATTTGATAGTGCATGACTGTTGCCATGTCACAATAGAAAGCGTATTGGTGACTAAACTCGCGTAGCCCCAACAGCTGATAATATGCAATGTATTTACTATCTTGTTCAGTCTTAGGGCGCCTTCAATTTATGGTGATGGCAAGGTGATGAAGGTTTTAAGCTGAACTGCCAGATGGCTTAGTGTTTTACCCCCAAACTTAGTATGAAATCTTTCGGAAAAAAGCCCAGGAACCCAGAAATACCCCCGAATTTGCAGGGAATCCCCCCCCATCGGGCATCACTATTTATAAGACCGCCTGAAGCATAGATGTATAATAGTTTTCTTTGTCTTTGGTCTGAAGCCTCCGTTGCTTATATCTGTGTTTTCCAGTAGGGTAGACTGGGTACGGTTGTGCCAATTTTCATTTGATCGCCCATAATTTCGTAAATGTTCCAGTCAGATGGAAGCAAGGTGTGTTTTATAGTGAAATGGACATTTGTCTACGTATAAATACTTCAATTTTGTCCATAAGTGCAACGGTTAACTTATAGTAGCCATTTGAAAAAAAAAGAAAAAATGTCACAATCGTCCTCACCCCCAGGACAGTTGTGACAGTGCCTGGGGTCAAAAGTGACAGGTTCAAAAATAAACATAAATTGTCCTTAATCAACTTTATTGCACGTAATAAATGTCATACAATCATTTTGTTGTGAATACGTCGGTAAAAAAGAAACATTTGCATCACTTATCAATACCAACATATATAAAGCGGAAGTTTGTTTGTTTGTTTGTTTGAACGCGCTAATCTCAGGAACTACCAGTCGGATTTGTAAAATTCTTTCTGCATTTGATATCTAAACTCTTGAGGAAGGTTAAAGGCTACTTTTCATCATCATCATCATCATCATCACCATATACCATCACTACAGGGGCAACTCCGAGAGGGCGGTGCTAGTAACTAATAAGGCTCTGTAGCATCTTTAATTATTAAAAGTCTTCATATTAATCAGCAAATAGGTTACTTAACTTGTAAGCAGCTGCATAATGTCATCATCAGATTAAAATACACATAAATGGTCTATGGCACGTAATAAATGTCATTTAGTAATTTTGTGGTAAAACACAGGAAACATAGTAACATTTGTATCACTTAAAACATTTGTTTTCTGCTTACAGGTCACACTGACCTCTTTCCGTCTTCTTTACATGTTGTGGGGGCATTTATATGCAAAAAACAGTTGTTTACTTATGTCACAACTGTACCCAAAAAATATGGCACAACTGTACCCATTGCATTCATTCGCAAAAAAAAAATTGCTATGACTATACCGGCTAACCTACGTTCAAAGTAATTACTGCTATTTAATCACTAATGTTTAAGCTTTTACGAGAAAAACACTTATCACTCTATCTGTACACATAAAACAACAATCACACAAAGAAATCGAACAAAAAAACGTTCATTTCATCGAAAAATAGTAATGTGGTACTCTGCAAGCCGCTACTTTGAGCGCCGGCTAATGCAATAGTGTGACACACGTTCGGACAGGCATGCTGCTCCTTTCTTCCCTTGCACCCACCCCCGTATTCCTTATAGTTTCGGAAATATGACGACTGTCACTACCGTAACCTGGCACAATCGTACCCAGTCTCCCCTACACATGCACCATAGTTTATGTCAAAACTAAGGTGATATAAATGAAATGACTACCTAGCACAAGCTCTCAAGTAAACTGCAAAAGTATAATGATGTGATAATGATAGACATGACTAACAGCTGTGACGTATAAAATTACCTATTTCCTGGAAGTCACTAGAGTAAAGTGTTTAATGATCATCACTTCGCTCCGGTTATGATTATCTCAGTTGACGACCAAGTTCGGTGACAACAACTGAATGAACTTAAGCAGTTTGTAATGTTCGTATGAGCAGTGGCTAAATCTGGTAACGGGGTTTTTAGGCCGCCTGAAAGCCTCCGTCATGGCTTAACGACTTAAAAGCCGGGACGACA
The DNA here is from genome assembly GCA_958496255.1 of Camptogramma bilineatum. NCBI lineage: Eukaryota > Metazoa > Arthropoda > Insecta > Lepidoptera > Geometridae > Camptogramma > Camptogramma bilineatum. Next base: position 15,847,741 of record OY292453.1, read on the forward strand.
ATTTAACGTGCCCTCCGAAACACGGAAGCGCTCAGCTCGTAATGCCACTTGCCAATGCATCCAAATATTGAATTTTGTGGTCTCAGAATTATCTAACAAGAACGTAGATAGAGTCGGATTCAGCACTGAAGTCCGATAGACGCGGCGCTGCTATCGCAGAACTAAGTTATGTAAAAAATTACTAATTGTCCAAACGATTGACGATTCAAAAATTGACTTGATGAGCCCTGCAAATGATGATCCATTTTATAAGCGACTATAATCATGAAACTCTAAACGGTGAAGGAAAACATCGTGAGGAAACCAGTTAGCTTTCTTAGTGGCGATAGGCTTGCATCCTGTCACGTACGGATATGTTAACTTCTGAAAAATAATGAGCATGTAACAAATGTGTAATTGGACGTACCTCAGACTACCCATCTTACCTAAATAAGATCTGAAAACATGTCTACCGCGCCTTGGGGATTCAGTTATCATGTTTCGTTTTGTTTAGATTTTAGTTGAGATAAAGTTTAATCAATAAGAGGCTTATGCGATTATGGAAATATATTTCCGGACTTTGTTTCAATAATCCAATACCTACCTACTAAAAATAAAAACAACCTTTGATCGATTACCTAGGTACAGAAAGCGTCATTAATTGGTATCCCCCTAGTAAGAGGTCGGTTTGCAAGCCGTTGATCTCAACTTTTGTAAAAACTTTTACATCCTTGCTTACTTATGGATATCTTATTTCGCTCGAGTTCCTAAACAAAAATAGCTGATATAATACCCGACTGAAATCCAAGGTTGAAATGAAAAGTCTTTGTTCAAATCAATAGGGGGATACCGATTGATGACGCTGACTGTACCTACCTAAAATAAACAGAACAAAAAAGAGAACAATAAAACAAGGATCTTCTTCGGATAATGTGTAACTTATCTAATCAAACAGTTTAGATACATTATTATAAGTAGGTAATAATCAGTTTTTTAACGTTTTTTTGGACTTTGTTCCAATCCAAAGCCTAATAAAAAAGTCACCTTTGAACATAAATAAACAAAGATTAGGTAGGTACTTACCTACTTATTTTATTTTGTATTTGCACAAAGAGCAAAGTTTTGGATAGGTACCTATCTTTCATTACGTACCTAGCAATGAATTTTTTGAATTTTTTGCGTTTTCATACTAACAAAATTCTGTTTTTCATGAAATTAAAAATTGAAGTAAAAATTGAAGTTAATAGAAATAAGTGGGTACCTAACTTGAACGATGTTTTGCAGTTTGTAGATTATGAGGTCAACCAAAATACAATACACTGATTTTGATGATTGACCAAGTGAAGCTCGGATGTCAGAAATGCCCTGGAGGGAAACTACTTTAAATCCTTAAGATACAGTATTTTACTTAAAAGAAACATTCCTTTATTTTAAAAAAGAAACAAAACTGCATTCATATATTTTAAAATTTGAAAATTAAACACTCTCTATTTTATTCAAAATGCAACTAGAGGCGTCCTATAGTAAATCATTGATTTAAAGTAGTTTCCCTCCAGGGCCCATTCATTTTTTCCACCCTGTATACCTAGGACTTGAGAACACTAAGTATTGATTCTGAATTTTGAATTTCTCTGAATTCCTGAACTTAAAAAGCTTTTAAAAGGTCAAAATTGAGCACTTCATTTAGCACAATTTTTCGTGAATTTTTCACATTTTTCTATGCTATGCTACTAAAAAGCTGCTCAATAGCCGAAAGCATTTTTAAAAAGCTTTTTTTATTAATAAAATATTAACTGCCCACGCTTTAATACCGTCAACAAAGTTTGACTGTTAAAAAATATAAAATTATCAAAAAACTTTACTATTCGAACCCACGACCTTTTGATAAGCGATGTCTATGTACTCGAGTAGGTAAATCACAGACTGACATGACAACACTATCTTTACATAGATATCGTATTGATAAGTAGTCTACACTGTGACACAGAATAGTAGTAGCATCGATGAAGTTCCAAAAAAAATGAAAAAATAAATAGGTAGGTAGGTACTTACTTAAAGGAAAATTGGACCAAATTGGCGAATTATTGAAAAAAGGCCAGGTCAGGAGTACCTACCTTAAACCGCATGAAGAATGTGATGGGAGTGAATGAAGCGAAAGAAGTGTGTCAGGATCGTAGCAAGTGGAGATCTGTGGTCTCTGCCTACCCCTATGATGGGAAACAGACGTGATTTTATGTATGTATGTAAAGGAAAATTATCACGACTCCTGTACTCCTCCAGTACTTCAGTCATCCCGTGACCACGAACGCTGCCACGTGTTCGAAACGTCGGGAAACAAAATAAATAAAAGGTACGCGATAAAATCCCGTAATAATAATTATCATTATGTTAACAAATCGCGAAAGTTTAACAAGTTATATTATCACGACTGTATGGGTATTACCAAGGTGCGTGCGGTAGACATAATTATTCTTTCAGATCTACATATAGGCAATTTTAGATCCCTTGAAGATGTCTAAGGGGCTAGACAGAGGTATGTCCAAATGACTCCGGGGGGTATTAGTCCAAAGGTCAAAATGTCAAGGTGTGAAAATGTCCAGCATCAAATACCAAGTAGGTACTTACCTAAAAAAGTCTGGTCAGATTTTTTTTTTTTTTTGGAAATGTTATTCGGATTTTTAGATGCCCCTTTCGGGTGGGACAGGGTTTTCTTTACATATTGTAGATGTAACTTCTAATCTAAGTCGAACTGTGCAGGCTTTGATAATAATTATAAATAATGACCACGCGATCAACATTTTCAGTTCATAACCAGTTGCCTTTGTTGCGTCGCTATAAACGGACTTATTTTATAAAATCAAGCACAAAATAATCAAAAAATACTAGCCAAGTTAAGAAGCCAGCTCTGTTTATATTACAGTTTTTAATATAACTTTATATTAAACCAAGAAACATGTTTCTGCCAGTTTTTCACTTGTCAGTGGTTGCGCTAAATTCATTCACGTTATGGTACGACCAAAAGTACGTAGAACTACCATTCCCGAGTGAAGAAGTAGCGAGATTCCCATTGAAAGCTCGCCCTCTGTTCCTAACTATGTGGTGTTTGGTAAGCTTGCTTTTATTTACCTAAGTAAATTACTAAATTAAAGTTGTATGAGCTAATCTGATGGAGTAGGTATTCAGCAGTGCGATTCGATGATTTTCTTCGGAAAGTTGACGTTTTTTCAGCGAAGAAATGTCACTACCCGAATTCGGAATACCTACATTCCAAGAAGCTCGCCAAGAAGGGTCTGAATTGCACTAAAACCACTAACGTGTTATTAATTTCTCTGTGAATTGCACTGTAGGCCACTATATTTATTATTGTTTTCGTTTATGTAGTTTTTTTATGCTAGAGTCCAGATTTCATCTCAAAAAATTACAAAATCATTAGGTTATTGTATAAAAATTACGCACGCACACGCATAGGTATTAGGCCGGACTTGCGTGAGTAAAACTTACGTAAAAACTCACTAGTGTATGTCCGGCCTTAGAATTAATTACCTAGGTACCTACCTACCTACCTACATAAAAGTGCAATGTTCGTGACTGTGACTAGCGATTCAGAATCATGGTAGATACCTACCTACCTAACCAGGATTCTAAATCGCGGAAATCATCATCAAATCATCGCCGGAAATAATATCCAATTGGGCCAATTGGCGCGAGTGTGTTGAATCTTTTGTGCCGTTCAAAGTCTCCACGCATTGCAAGTTATAATATAAAACTAGAAAATAATACATAGATAGAGTCGGATTCAGCACTGAAGTCCGATAGACGCAGCGCTGCTATCGCAGAACTAGTTATGTAAAAAATTAATAATTGTGCAAATAAGGCTTGAACAACAATAATTATGCTAGTTTGTACGTTCGTTAGCTCTACACACCAGAACTGAACTAACTTGACTAAAAGAACATATTAAAGTACATAAATAAAACAATTAGTTCCCGCTTTTTCCGTAGGACTTGAGTGCTGAATCCTACTCTACCTACCTACAATGAAACGTGTACCAGCTTGATGATTCTAAGAGATTTATATCTTGTTTCAGGTACTACAGACCATTTACTTCACAATTTCCTTCCTCAATGATATCGCAGGGAGCAACGCCACAGTCCTGAAAAAACCTCCAATTCTCCGCAAAATAAAAGACGTTCTATTCAGTCTCGCTTTCCCGTTAGCCATCTACGTAGCCGTCGTCTTCTGGTCAATGTACATTATACACAAAGACTTGATATTTCCCGATGAAATTGAGAGGAACTTCCCAGTATTCCAGAACCATGTTATACATACATTGATCGTGCCATTTATATGTATAGAGCTTTTGGTTACAAGAAGAAACTACCCCAATAGGAAGTTCGGGGTGAAAATTATGGTAGCTTTTCTAAGTAGCTACGTAGTTTTGCTACTAGGTGCTTATTTTAAAAGCGGTATCTGGGTTTATCCCTTTTTAGAGTTCATTAATTGGCCAATCAGAGCCGCTTTTGTCTTGTTAAGTACTTTAATAGGAATAGGTATCTATATCTTAGGAGAGAAACTGAATTATGCTGTCTCTCCTAGTTCTAAGGTTTATGCAAATGGTGTCAATGGTAAAAAACATTAAATTATAAGATATTTTTTAATAACAACTGTTTTTTTTTATGACGTTGCTTTCCTCATTGCACCAACCTTGAGTAATTATGAAGTTATAAGTAGGTACCTTTTACAGGGTCATTCACGTTTTATGCACCAACCTAAGTACCTGCTTTGTTGGTACCTACTGTGCTATCATTAAACGTGGATGAAACATTTAAGTACGTACCTAGTTAGTTAAAGACTTAAGAAGACTACACATTAATACCTAATCATTATCTAGAAACATAAATCTAACAAGATAGGTACTTGGTATAAGAAATAATAGGAATTAGACTAACTGACTGGAATAATCCAATCAGAACAAAATTTAGGTGTATAAAAAATTGTATATTTTAATTACCTACTTAGGTACCTACTTTTATATAAACACTTCAGACTCAAAGCCTTTAACAATAAAATTTATTTCGTCTAATTCTGCATTCTTCTTCTTTCTCCTTTTCCTTCCCGTAGTCGACCATCTGACTGTTTCAATTTTCATCCTCTCAACACATTGTTCAAAAACGTTGCTAATACTTTTGTAAAATAGTAGCACTGTTGTAGCACCTTTTAAATACTCCTTTACATATGTAAATGGCTCGGCTTGGTGCTCCAGTTTCGTTGCAATGTTGTATACAAAAGTACCATTAAAACTCTTGCTGTATTTTGTACTCTCAAATGGACATCGACACAGGATGTTCAGGGAATTAATTTGCCCTAAACAACATTGAAATTGGGCAAATGAATGCATTTTCTTTCTATCGTATGATTTAGGTTTTTTCTTAATCATATCATCAAGTTCAAAATGCTTCAGTAATGTACTCGCTGCAATCATACAGTCATTGTACTGAACTTTGTTCTTATTTAAAAGCTCTATATCTTCACAATCTGTTGTAATTTTTCTTAGTTCGGTAAGTTTTGTGGCATATTTATTATTGAAGTAATTATGACCTCTGAATGTTCCAGTTTTCTCATCAATTACTTCTAACATTATGTAGCTTAGGAAAATACTATGTACATGGTTTATAGGGACACTACATTTCGCGACCCACCAGAGGATTGCAATCATGATTAACTGGAAATTTTTTGGCAGAGATTCTAATAATATCAAGTCTATTAACTTCATCTTTTTCTCAAGAAAATGATAAAAATATGACTGTAGTTGAGTATCTGTAAGCTCGAAGAAAGGTATATCCAAAAGTCTAGGTGAGGCGAACTCTTTGCCAACAGTTATTCGTTTGTAAGTTAAATCTTTATCCCGACTGACATATATCATAGATTCTTCTGAAAAGTCAGTTAAGATGTCGAAAGCATAGCGTAGTATGGGCAGGTTTGAAAGAAAGGAGTCTTCATCATTATAATCTTCAGCTTGAGGAGAGGAGAAGTAGAGATGATGAGTGTACAAGTTGAGGTAGGGTTTGGGTATGTGATTGCAGCGAATTGCTTCCGAATACCAATCAGGAACTCTTATATCTCTGTTCTCTTCATCTGAGTTTATACTGTCTGCATCGGAGTGGCTTTCATCATCAGAGCTTTCATCACCATCTTCAGGTTCAATGTCTTCACCATTATTATTTTCAGTAACTACAAATTCATATTCCGTATCTGGGAATACTTCATCGGATATATTAAAGAATTTCAACGACTGACAATGTTTCCGATTGTAGCCCTCAATACTCTTCTTCATGATGTGGAGTACCTTATCTTTTTGGTTCTTCTGCAGTCGACCCAAGATTTTGGTCATAGCAGAATCTAAAGTTTCATTTTGTAGCCATTTGAATAGCCCATGGATGCATCTTTGCTGATCATTCGTCTTTCTTTTGCTTTTAGGTAGTTTCAGTTCGGAAAAGAATTTATTAAAGACTTTTTTTTCTACATAATCGTTGCCGAGCAGTGTTGCTAATAACGGTAAGAGTTCTTCATTCAGACCGCCAAATTGACTTGTCATGTACTCAACTCTATATATTTTACATTCTAAAACCAAAACCTTGGTGCCGTCTTCTTCTATAGCTTTTGGTTTGCTCTCAATGGTATTAAATGGGATATAAAGTACGTTATATATGAAAAAGTCGGAATCGTAGCTTAGAACGGGACAGTTCAGGTGTCGAGCCATCGCGGCTATTTCGTCATCAGCTTCAAACTCACACACGGTGTACGGAATACTCATGTCTTCAAGTGCCTCGATAAACACATCTCTGATAAGCAAAGGAAATATCTGTAGGCTTCCTTGTGTAACTGGATCTAGTCTAGACGCACCATTGATCTTGGAGCGCAGACGACCATACGCAGTTTTCAGTTTTCTGTGCTCGTAACTACCGTCGAAAATAACGTACGAGATTATATTACATTTACGAAGATTTTTGAAGAAATTTCTTACGTATGCTGCGAACTTGTCGTAGTCGCCGCCAAAAGCAGAGAAGCAGTTCAGCCGGCGGTACAGCTGCGCGCACAAGCTATGTCCATCAATAACAACACACGAATCGTGGAGCATAAAAGTTTTTAGGAATGCACTTTCGTTGAAGTTTATGTATGTTGTTAAACCTCGAACTCCCATTATTTATTAATGAATAATTTGATATCAGTAACAGGTAAAATTATGCAACAAACAAAATTGAGATTAGTGAATTGTTTGTTTACATTTTTTGACTGACAGTGACGGACATTTTGATGACATTCAATTCATTCATTACTGACAGATTTTCTACGTTTCATTTCATGTCAGAAAAATGGGGGGGATAAAATGGACATCACCTGGGAATAGTGTTGCCAGGTATGTTATGCCATATTTCGGGACAGCAGGTTCCAAAAAGCGGGACTTTGTGCTATAATTCGGGACGACAAAAAAAAACAAGCTTTGTGTAATCAAAGTTTGATATTTATGTAATAAGTACCTATCTGGAAAATTATAAAGGGTGTAACAAATTTTTGGGCATTTCAGGGTAGCTACCTTTTTTCTTGTAGTTAGAAAGTTTTGTTCCTAAGAAATTATTGGTTTACTAGCTGTGCCCCGCGGTATTACCCGCGGTGGGAGCTGATTTTTTTTTTTGAGAAATGCAACATGTGACACTTGATTTTGATAACGGTGCTCTAAGAAAAAGATGGATGTTTGTCGGTTCCTAACATTAAATTATTTTTCTCGCAAAACACTCATGCAAGTAATATGCGAGCGAAGCGAGCGGAATTTTTTTAGACAAACACAACATGTTACACTTGATTTTGCTAACAATTCTCTAAGAAAAAGATGGATGGTTGTCGGTTCCTAACAGTACCTAAATTAATTTGCTCGTAAAATACTCATGAAAGTAATATGCGAGCGAAGCTAGCATCGAGGTTCGCGAGCGAAGCGAGATTCCCATGCTCGCGAAGCGAGCGGAAATTTTTTAGACAAATTTAACACGTGACACTTGATTTTGCTAACGGTGCTCTAAGACAAAGATGGATGGTTGTCGGTTCATAATAGTAAATTAATTTGCTCGTAAAATACTCATGAAAGTAATATGCGAGCGAAGCGAGCGAAAATTTTTTAGACAAATTTAACATGTGACACTTGATTTTGCTAACGGTGCTCTAAGAAAAAGATAGATGGTTGTCGGTTCTAACAGTAAATTAATTTGCTCGCAAAATACTCATGAAAGTAATATGCGAGCGAAGCGAGCGGAAATTTTTTAGACCAATTTAACACGTGACACTTGATTTTGCTAACGGTGCTCTAAGAAAAAGATGGATGGTTATCAGTTCCTAACTTTGAATTATTTTGCTCACAAAATACTTATAAACCTAATATGCGAGCGAAGCGAGTCACTTTGTCACACCATTTTACCCCTTTTCGAGGGTTATTTTGAAAAACCCTGAAATAAGTGTTCATTTATTTTGTATTTAAAGTATTCTAATCAAGTTTCGAGCCAACCGCACCACTTGTCAAAAAGTTCCCATACAAAGAAACCCCGTTTTACCCCTTTTTGAGAGTTATTTTGAAAAACCCTGAAACATGTTTTCAATCATTAGAAATGAATTAGTGTGGTTTAACACTATAAAAATTAAAACTTATGTTTTCAATCATTTTTGATTTTACATATCTAAACAAAGTTTCAAGTAAATAGGACAATGCATTAAAAAGTTTCATACAAAAGTATTTACCCTTTTTTTACCCCTTTAGGGCTTGATTTTCCAAATTTTATTAGTCTATGTCCCATTACAAAACCTAATCTATCTACATTCTAAATTTCATCAAAATCGGTTCAGCAGTTACAGAGATACGTGGTAACAAACACACACACACGGACTTTCACCTTTTTAATAGGTATTAGTAGGATTAGTAGGATTTGCGTAGTCATAAAATTCACTACATGTCATTTTGAAGTTGGTCTATAATTGTATTTCTGCTTTTACATGCTCGAGAGATAACCTATTTCTTCTATCGGACCAAATAATATTCGCTTGAGAAAATATCCTCTCTGTGGCAGCATTTGATACTGGTATGGATGCCATGAAAGCAAATAGTTTTTGTAAAAGCCTATGCCGGAAAGTGGTGCCTTTTTTATATCGCGCGGCCATCAACCAAACATCAAAATATAAACTTTTAGGAGTATAAAAAACAATATTTGTGAGAACAGTATACATCTACACTCAGTCAGAACCGAGTTATACAGGGTGAGTTTTTCAGGAGTGCCTTTAGGGCCAAATCAGAAACTACTAGCGATAGCGAAAAACACTCAAAGGAGTCTCGTAACCGATTTAAATAAAAAGTAAAACTGCATCATTAGATTTTGAAAATAATCATTTTCGTGGCCAGGAGTCGAACCTGTTGAATAGTAAAAATAAAAAAATCTGTTTTATTATACCATCCATAAATAGTGTGGATAATACGGATCAATTTCTGAGAAGAAACTGGCATGGCAAAGCAAGTGAGCGCGCGTGAAACAGGACAGCTTTATAGCTCTCTCTCTATCGCCCTGTGACTGCGACATAATAGTACTCAAGAAACAAGTTGTCCTCTTAGCGAACCACGTGAAAAGAATTCTCAATACCCAATTCATAGGCCAAAGAGCGAGATAGAGCCATACGTCACGAACAACTTGTTTGTCTCGTATTATAACTCTGCGTATACTGCTTGTACTGTGTTCAAACGTGTAAACTAGTGTGGTGATCTTTTGATTCCCAAAAAGCGGGACATTTGGCGTCCCGCGCAAGGGTCGCGCGGGACGCGTCCCTAGACCCCTGAAAAGCGGGACGTCCCGCGAAATTCGGGACACCTGGTAACACTACCTGGGAACGTAGTATTATTATATTATAAAGTCCATGGCCTGGGCAAAAAAATAATTGATAGCAAAACAGCAAAACCGAGTATTTTGATTCTAAGTTTATTTCAAAGTTTCTATGCATTTGGATTCGGAACGGTATTAGCGCGTTCCATATCTGTTTCCATTTAATTTTTGATGACCATTGATTTTAAATTTTAACTAGGTACTATCTAAAAATAAAAATACGCAGTTGTTTTTATTTATATTAAGTTTCAAGACAATGTCCAAAAAAACCACAATAATATAAAGTTATCCTCTTGAAAATATATTTTTCAAACAAAATAAGTACAAGAAAACAGTTACAGAACACACTACATTTCTCAACCGCATCTGCTGTCACTGTCACTGTCATGTTATCATTCATAATCATTCATTCAATTCATTCTACCAATGTGGCGGCGACCGACGACGAAAACACAGTGTTGCCAATTTAGCGACTTTGTCGCTAGAAATAGCGACTTTTGGACCTGTGTTAGCGACAAAAAATCAGTTTTAGCGACAAAATATATTTAGCGACTTATCTAGCGACTTTTGGACTTCGACCAAGAAATTAAAAGTATTTTTATTGCTGGGCTTGGACGCCAAGCGACAGTGACAGACACCATTAAAGTATCTTCTTGTGTACATTTTGACGGAATAAAAATACGGAACTTCATGTGCGTGATCACTACGGTGTATGTCAATGTCAATGTCCCGCGTATCAACCTATATGAATGCTGACGAAGATTTCGACGGTCCCACCGAATAAACGTGCAAAGTCAAAACAGTAACTTTACAGGAGAGCCTAAAAACGAATAACTCATTATTGGTTAGATTTATGTCAATATAATGTTCCACCAAATTAAAGACAAAAAAACAACCTTTATTTCTTCCAAAAAAAATTACGAAAATATTGATAGTTTACGAGAAATTAATAAAAAACCCCTTTTACACGTTTATTCTGGTAACTAAACTTTGCCGGCTGTTCGTATTCAATGTTTGCACTATTATTCGTGGGAAAATATGTAATTACTTACCTAAAAGTGTATCTTGTTATTGCCCTGTTTTACTGTGGACATTAGGATTTGGCAATGTTTATTATTAGATAGTTGCACGGTTATTCTTGTAATTAACGATGCATATTAAAAGTGCAAAATTGTTTTACAAATTTTAATTTCCGACGCATAGTATTCCAAAGTAAGTTTGCATGAAATGTATGAGAGTTGACGGTGTGCCAATCACATTATTGCAATATTTCGTGTGAGTTTGGTGTTCTTATTTTCCGTAGAATAAAAATTGGGAATACAATAAATTCAATATTAATTGGTAAAAAAATCTAAAAAAAATTGAGAAGGTGTATTTTAAGCCGATAAATCCACCCCCCCCCCCCCCCCCCGCTAGCTCCTTTGCCTCTTTTAGCGACTTTCTAGCGACTTTTCGCACTCGATCTAGCGACTTTTATTTTTTGGAGTTGGCAACACTGCGAAAACAGCGTGCAATTTTGGAAACACGTGTTGTGTATTCGTATTGATTTTGAGCTAAATACATTGACTCTCGTTGTTTCGATTGAAAGAAATTCTTAAATATAGTATCAGTGTTCATATCTTCTCGTGTCTTATATAAAGGTAAGGTTCCTCCATTAATTTCTCATAAGTTCCAAAGCACCGCTTGGCATTATTCGGAATCTTATGTTACAGCGGCGAAACCATTATGACTGAGGAGAAGGAAATACCCGAATCCAACGAGCAGAAGCCTGTGGAAAACGTTGCTGAGGATCAGGATGATGAAACTGAATTGGAAAGCGCAATAATTCGCCAAGTGGAGTACTACTTTGGTGAGTCACTCACATGCACCAATATACTACGTATGAAAATGTTGTCATGAGCGCATTTGAATTTAGAATGAGAAGGTTATCCCGTTGGTTGGCAGCAGATTTACAAACAAACTTATTGATCTCAATTTGAATTCGAATAAAGTGATTCGTTGCACCGACTGGCAACTTGTAACAAAATGCGACCCTTCATTATTGGTTGGCGGGAATGTTATGGCGGCTCCTCACTTGGCGTATCGTGTTCGTGTATTTGCATTATTTGTCCAAATACAGCAATGTGTAGACGGTCTATTTGATTGTATTTGCTTTATTTGCACGAATATGGCAAACAACGCAAATAGCAAATATGCCCGTACAATACAAGTCCATGTGTGGATGACGTATTTGACGGTATTTGAAATATTTGATTTTTTGAGGCAAACACAACAATATTGACTCACGAATACGCTAAGCCAAGTGAGGAGCCGCCATTAAATAAATGTATTGATGAAGCCGCGTTGACACGATCAGATCAGAGTAAGCAGTAAGAGTGTGGACTCGGATATCTACTCGGATTGTGGCAACCCCATCCGAGCACACTCTGACAACGGCGTCCAATCAGAGCTAACTCTGACTGTGTTCTACTCATCCGAGTCAACTCTGTCCAAGTGTACTCTGAAAGTGTCACCGTGGCTTAATTAATTCTAATGTTTATTACTATGGTAATACATAATGTTGTTGACGCAAATCATATTTTGATCCAGATACAACCTGACACAGTCCTGCAAATTGCAAAAAATGCATCCATCATAATTTTCTTGCTCAGAGCATTACTTACTTTCAATGATTTATCAAGATCATCTAACAAGCTGCACCCTGAGAGCTTCATGATTGCTTGTCCAGGTGATGCAAATCTTCCCCGGGACAAGTTCCTCCGGGAGCAGATCCAGCTGGACGAAGGCTGGGTGCCACTGGAGGTGCTCACCCGGTTCAACCGCCTCAGCAAGCTCACCTCCGACACGGAAGTCATCGCCAAAGCTCTCGTGAAGTCTACCAGCGGTCTACTTGAGGTGAGAAGCAAAATTAAGCCGGTTTCTATATGCTTTCTAATGTGGGTTGGTTTGCTGTGGTTAGTTTGGATATATCACAGTTTTAGTACAGAATTAATGCATAATAGTAATAAATATCTTACCATACTGTGGTTATAGATATTTAATATCATAGTAACACACAGCTATTTAATATTATTTTATTTGATTTATTTATAATTTATTTATGGTGAGCTTGTGTGAAAAATGTGATGAGTGAATGAGTCCGAAGAGGTGTGTCAGGATCGTAGCAAGTGGAAAGCCGTGGTCTATGGCTACTCCTGTGGGAAAGAGGCGTGATTTTATGTATGTATGTATGTATGTTATTTATGACTTTTTCATCGGGAGTTAAAAAATAGATCAGTTAAAATCAAATAATTTGAAATATTATTTTACTGTATTAATAAAAACTTCAAATTATCTAATTACAGATCTCTGAGGACAATAAAAAACTACGCCGCCACTTGGAGATGCCAGTTCCAGAGCTGAACGAGGAAAGACGTAAGGAACTCCAAAGCCGGACCCTGTACATCAAAGGTTTCACCAAGGATACCACCCTGGATGAGGTGCTGGCCTTCTTGAAGCAATATGAGGATGTGGAGCATATCGTCATGAGGAAATATCAGGAGCGGAACACAAAGAATCGCATTTTCAAGGGCTCAGTTTTTGTGCAGTTCAAAACTAAGGAACAGGTGAGATTTTTTATTTATTTGTTATAAGGAAAACCAACAGCTAAATATAAGGGAGTGGACACACAGCGTTTTTTACAGCGCGTTTGTATCGATACAAACGCGAGCGAACGCGTTGCCCCCTCCCGGTTCGCTTTTGTATGGAAACGAACGCACTGCGAACGCGCGTTTGTATCGATACAAACGCGATGCGAACGCGTTGCAGAAATCGCAGTGTGGCCACTCCCTTAAACTAGGTAATTATTGAACTAATAAAGACAAATGTAATTGTAGGTTTTCACATGATGATACATGATACTAACATAAATACGATACTGTTACTGCGCTCTTAAAGCCTTCAAGGCATCTTCAAGCATCCCTATTCCATCCAAATTCCTTTTGAGTTGCTTTTAATCACCATTTTCTTTAATTTCAGGCAGAGAAAGTCCTAGCTCTTAAAGACTTGAAGTACAAAGAAACAGACCTGCTAGTGCTGTGGCAGGAGGCCTACATTAAGCAGAAACAAGAGGAATACACCGCCAGGAAAGAACAGAAGGAAAAGAAACACAAAGACAAGGAAGTAAGTATTGTGCTCATAGATGTATAATAAGTACTATACTTGAGCCGTTTTGGATGTACAATGCTTACTAACACTGCACTGACATCAATCAGCTGATAGCAGGAATAGACCAATCACAGAAAACTGAGATTAAATATGATTGGCACTGATTCAATATGGCCAATCGTAATGAATCTCAGTTTTCTGTGATCGGTCTATTACTGCTTCAGCTGATTGATCTGTCAGTGCAGTGTTAGTAAACATTTTACATCCAAAATGGCTCGATTATAGATTCACTGACAGCGTGCCGCCGAAAGGGACAAAAAATTGAGTGGATCCATTCTTTCGTAGTACACAGAAGGTCCACATTAGTACAGAAATTTGGAACATAGATGTTCTCTACCTACAAATAGCCGGCACACGATGAGGGACAAAAGATATTATGCTCTGTCTCTTTAACACAAGATTTTGTATATATCCTTCTTTGTTTTGTGTGAGTGAGAGTGTGAGTGTCCAGCAGTCAACCCACAATGATACAAGCGATCCTCCTTAAGCCGGAGTGCCTTACCAACTTGGCCACGGAATCCTTATTCGTCGGGTTGAAAATCTTGACAAGCTCATATTTATTGATTTAAGCATTGATTTACCTAAATCGAATACCTAAGGCTTGTTTCACTCTTCAGCGTGTCGCCGGTCGCGTCTGCGAGTTGACCACTCACAGCACAGAGAAATTTATTTTGACCATTTACTGCACAGAGAAATGTGCTGTGAATGGCCAACTCGCGGACGCGACCGGCGACACGCTGAAGAGTGAAACAAGCCTAAGTGTCGTTTAACAATATAAAAATTAAAAATACTTACTCAATTATTATGTTTACAGCAGAACAACAAGCCGGATAAAGAAGAGCTGAAGCTACCGACCGGCTGCGTGCTGCACTTCAGTCAAGGCACCAACAAGATGACGCGAGAAGACATCAGAGACGCACTCACACCACTAGGTACCTACACAAATCTATTAAGCTATCCATTTGAGGCAGCCTCGGGCCGAGCGGCTGTCTCGACCCGAGGCAGATCTAGTGGAGACCGTGCCGCGAGTCGAGGCTTGCCGCGACTTGAACCAAACGAAGCGGCCGCGCAGCGAGCCAAATCGTGTCGGTAAATGGCCATGCTCAAAGACGCCTCAGTGTGAGCAGTGCTTTCAGTGGAGACGTACGTACGTGTACTCGGTACGCGGCAAAATGGATAATGAGGAATTGAGAAAATCGTGGCTCGGGTTGAGGCTTGCCGCTCGATACGATATTATGTGAGTTCAAGTGGAGACGCATGTACTTTCCGCAGCCCGCGGCACGCTCAAGATGAGGCAGCTCGTCACGAGGCTGCGCAAGTGGATATCCAGCTTTACCATATCCTATTCTATTAAAATTAGTGTAGCACGCCTTCCTGCCAGGTGGAGTGACGATCTGCGAAAGGCTGCCGGCACAAGTTGGATGCGTCAAGCTGAAGACAGGGCGCGATGGTGCTCATTAGGGGAGGCCTATGTCCAGCAGTGGACTGCTATAGGCTGATGATGATGATGATGATTCTATTAAACGAGCAATATTTTTTTTTTGTTTGTTTGTTTATTTGTACTCACGTTCTCGAAAACGGCTCTAACGATTTCGATGAAATTTGCGGTCCGAGGGTTTACGGGGGAGAAAAATCGATCTAGCTAGGTCTCTGGGAAAATTCGTTTTCTCGGCATTTTCACGCAGATTTGCAAGTGCAATGTGGTTCGTAATTGAACCACTAGATGGCGTTGATTGGTGGTGACTAGCTATTCAACCGAGCTTTTTTAAATAACTCATTTTTCTTTTTTAATTTTTCTCTATTTGCACCTGAGCAGAGCTCGGTCGCCCAGATAGATATTCATTATAAAAGCACATGGAATTAGGGTCGGTTCACATCTCTTGACGGCTCTAAAAGCTCATACCTTCATGAGAGCCAATATCTAGCACCCCCTCGCGGCGTTGCACGCGTAATGATGATTTATGATGATGATGAAAAGTTAAAAAGAAATAATTTTTCAAATCCGACTGGTAGTTCCTCAGATTAGCGCGTTCAAACAAACAAACTCTTCCGCTTTATTATATTAGTATAGATTTTAAAAAACTAGTAATCAACTTGTGGCATTAAAACATTTATAACTTACAAATACTTACAATCTATCGTCTTTCAGGCGGCGAAATATCATACATAGACTTCAAAGTTGGCGACACCGAAGGCTGGGTGCGTTTCACAAAAGAAAACGCCGCCAAAGAAGTAGCAGAAAAGCTCACAGACGGAAAAGTAAAGATCACAGACGCAGAGGTGGTCTTCAAACTATTAGAAGGAGATGAAGAGAAAGTCTACCTAGACAAGACCGTAGAAGAAATGGTCAAACGAAGACGGAGTATGAAGCAGAATAAGTTTAATAAAGGAAAGAATTTCAAAGGGAATCGTGGTCAGGGTCGGAAGAGGAGACAAGACAATCACGATGACGCTCCAGCGAGGAAAGTCAAGGCGGATAGCTAGGTTTAAATTAGATTTAGCATGCTTTGTCCTAAAAGGTTCCTACTATCGCAATAACATTTTTCCCTGTCAAAAGACATTTTAGAAACTACTCGAAATATTTGTGGGACAGAGCTAAGGAAAGCGTAGATTTCCTTTCGTAATTTTTAATCAATGCATAGTGGGGTAAGTTCAGTAGCTGATTTAAAACTTATGACTGAGTTACTAAGCATATTACGAGTATTATAGTTCTATCTATCCATAACATCTAGCATTTTAGAAACTACTCGAAATAGATTTGTGGGACAGAGTGAAATGCATAGATTACTTTTGTAATTTTCAATCAATACATAGTGGGATTATAGTAAGTTTAGTAGCTGATTTAAAACTTATGACTGAGTTACTAAGCATATTGTTATAGTTCTATCTATCCATAATATCTAGCATTTTAGAAACTACTTGAAATAGATTCGTGGGACAGAGTGAAATGCATAGATTTACTTTTGTAATTTTTAAATAATGTACTTATAGTGGGGTTATAGTAAGTTCAGTGGCTGATTTATAACTTTGAGTTACTAAGCATTATTATAGTTCTATCTATCCAGTATAGATTTGATTACCTATCCACATTATAGGTGCTAAACACCATTTGTCATTCAATTTGAAAATAAAACTAAACTTAAGTTGCTGAAAATGTTTACTAACGTAAATGTTGTGTCGAACTACATGCTGCTATTTTGAAACATGATTCTTTGTTAAAAGCAGTCAATATTTTAAAGGCTCTTCAATAAAGGTTATTTTGTTCTAATTTGAAGTGGTTTTTTTTTTTCTTCAAAGGATCTAGAAAAAATGCCTAAAGTTCTGAAATTGTCTTACGCACCTTGGGAACACAGTGTCGTGCAAACTTTACGGCGCGGCAGATTCGACTGCGAGCGAATATTCGTCTATGGCTAAACTAAGTAGCGTTTCAGTATATGGGTGTAGGTTTCCTTGACTTTTTTTATAAATTTTCGCTTTAAGGCCAAGCTCCAAAACGGTTATGATTGTTTGCCTGCAAATTGTAACTAAACGGAATATCTCATCAAGTTACAACTCCAATTATGTGATTTTTTAATCTTTTTTCTATTTAGTTCTAAAGGCAGAAACACGATTAATAGAAATTTACATGATACTTTTACGTTTTGAAAATGACACCTTTTCTCAAGATTTTTGCATTTTTCTTGAAAACCAGTTCAGCTACATATACAAAATAAATACTCACAGAAAGGAAATTTAGTCTTTTATTTGCTTCTAAGTTATCGTTTACCTAGACTGCTTATTTTTCTCATAATAAGCAAAATTAGTTTTGAGCTTTACTTCTGAGCACAGAGAGTTAAACGGATCAACCGAAAATCAACCTTATTGAGTCCCGAGTTGCTATATAAATAAACACAGAATCGAACGCAGCTCATTCCGCTTCTGGGCGGTCACAAGGTCGGATCCACGCAGGGGTATGCCATAAGCTCGAACCGCAAATGTGCAAAAAGTAACGGGGGACGAGCTAAACACGCATTGGTGCATTCAAATCTCCCGCCTAATCATCCCGCACACCATTGGTTCATAATCTTACAATACGCACACAATTATGAAATGGGCGTGGTTACTGCGTGTTACGCAGTGTTTAGACGCACACTATGATAAATCTCTAGTGACGGGCATTCGATGAATGAACGATGAATGAATGAATGAAATTAGCGTTTTTTAAAGCGTCTGTGTAGGTAATACTATTTTACATAGTCTGCCTTTTTTATCTGACTATGGCGAAGCCCAAAAGGTATGTGTTTGACCTGTGGACCACACATAACTAAACTCAAACTCAAACTCAAATAACTTTATTTGTTAACTGTAAGACACACAAGTTATAAGGTAGGAACTAGGAACACATATAATAAGCTAAGTTAACAAAAAGGCCTCCACTCAGCATAAGCTACAGTAGATAATCTACCATAGCGCTGGTCTTCCGTGGTAGCACAAAGTACACACGCGAGCAATGGCACTCACTACTCAACGGCTCAACCGATTTTGATAAATGATACGTCATTAGATTCGTATTGATGACATGAGTGTCACTGAGCACATAATTACAATTATTTAAAAAATCAAAATGTTAGATTTGATTGTTTAAAAAAAAATCAGTGATACGAATCACACAAAACTCAAAACAAAGACCACAAAATGTATGCTTAAAATCCTTTAATTCACTCTGGAACACTGTCAGATAGAAAATACCTACCCTCAGTTTGATTCACTCGGACTGAAAATAAAAAACCAGTCAAGTGCGAGTCGAACTCGTGCGCCAAGGATTCCGTAACTGTACCGCCATTATACTGCCATAGTAAAATTTGTATCATTTTTATTGGTAGCTAAGTGATATTTGGGCAAATTTAGATTTTTGCGAAAACTTGTAAATACCATTTACCTTAATTTTCAACATTTTTTATTTTTATTTATTTGTGCTGTAATATTTTTGTAACCTTGCTGATGGTATCATAATAATACAAAATTGAAACATGGGCAAATTATGTTTCAATTTTAGATTTTTATATCGCTATAATGTAGGTACCTAATCTAAAAGAAATTAATTTTTAAAAACGTTAGTAGGCGGCCGAGACTTAGAAACGACAAAAAAACATTTTGACTTGTTAACAATATAACGATGAACTCCGGCTGCATTCACGAAAACGTGTGTAGAAGCACGATCGGCCTAAGCGTTCGTTTCGATAACACGTAAAATTATCGTCCGTAAACGGACTTTACAGACAACCTTTTTTTTTCATATTATTGACTTTTCTTGTAGATCTCGTAAAAATAAACATTTTTTTACAGTATAATTTTTTTTGTCCGACTTGTAGTTTTTGAGAAAATCGATGATTGATGTGCGAGTGACTTAGTTAATTTAATTAATTTCTCGAAAACTAACAGTCCAATAAAAAAATGTTTCTTACAAAAAACCTTTGTTTTTGTTCATACTTTAAATTAAGATCGAGAAAAAGGTATGTTAATAGAATAACAGCTATGTCAAAATTTTATTAAGTGTTTGCCTTGTAAATGCACCAGTGCCTACTAATCGCTGCACAGCCTTTTAAACACCCCGACCGATATCGTTTAAATTTCAATTACTTTTGTACAATAGGTAATATACATCGCGTTTTGAAATAATTTTATGTTTATTCTATCATTCATTCGGTCAATTTCATTCAACTTGTCCCCGCACTACGCCTCAAGAAATAGTCGCCAATCTGTCAAAACTAGTAGTTCATCTAAATCAAAATTACACAAAATTGCAAACACAAATGACAAAAATAGCACTTATAATGTGATAGGAAATACCGTGTCCCCGTAAGTTTGTTGTCGCTGATCGCCTTTTATACAAAAATACTGCACAATTCACCATATTCACGGAGCTCTACTCGCGACACGAAACGTCAACATTATGGCCGTGGATGCGAGTGAAGTACTTTTATTTAACGTGTATGGCCGAGGGGCCTGGATGGTCACAGAGGGGTAAGCCTATATGAGAATATCGATGCCATCTCCATTCTATAAGCTCGAAGGATCCACGCGCGTTTTGACATTTTGACATTTGACAAGCTATTTGCCCGCCCCGGCTTTGTACAGGTAACAGAAAATGAAACCAAAAAGTCATAAAGTTAGTAAGTATTTAGTTTTTTTTCGATTAGGAAAAACAATACTAACTTTACGACCTTAGTAATAATGCACAGTCCCTCCCTAAGGGTAATTTTGAATAAAATAAAAATAAAGTAGGTATTTAATTACTCTGGTGAATCAAACCAGAAAATATTTATTTGAAATAGAACTTTATTGCAACCCCTTTAAAAATTCATAACTTAGTACCGTACATTGGGGCTATGTGGGACATTTTTTGAAGAAAAAATGATTTTGCACAAAAACTGACGATTGTAACGCTTTGTTGGGTATGACATGATTTTAAATTGACTTTTGTAAGAGTAGGTTCATTTTCAAAATGAGCCGGTTCAGTGAGCCGGCTCTTTTGAGCCGATCATTTTCAACTTGACAGTTCATAATGACCTACGCATTGACGAACTCGAAGAGCCGGTCTAATGTTCATTCATGGTGCGATCTTAGGTTAGGTAACTAATATTTCAAAAGTGAGTTTGGAAAAATGTAATTTCTAATCGTGCTGATTGATAAGAAAAAACGAACGCCGATTTAAATTTAATCATTTATTTACATAATTATCATAATGTCGCCAAATAATGAGCATACCGTACATTGGGGCTATGTAGAACATTTTTAGAAAAAAAAAAAGTTTTTGCACAAATACTGAGGAATTGAAACGCTTGAATAGATTTTTTTTTATAGTAGATCATATAGACGGTGTCAGCACTCAAGTCCTACGGCAAAAGTGGGAACTAATTGTTTTATTTACTTTAAGCTCTTTTAGTCACGGTCGTTCAGTTGTTGTGTATAGAATTAAAGAACATACAACTTTGCCTAAATATTAATGTTCAAGCCTTATTTGGACAATTAGTCATTTTTACGCGAAAGCAGCGCTGCGTCTATCGGACTTCAGTGCTGACACTGACTCTACTATTGCCCTTTAGGCAGTCCGGTGATATTTTGTTTCGTTCGTTCGTTTGAAAACCCGCAAAATCGAAAACATCGAAAACCAATTTTTGTTTTCAAAACACGTTTTTTCAAAACGAGCCACCTGCGTTTCGTTCAATTCAAAAAGTAGAGTCGGCGTCAGCACTCAAGTCCTACGGCAAATGCTACTAGAAACTAAAAGAGCATAATTATGCTTTTTTAGTTAAGGTAGTTCAGTTTTTCTGGTGTGTAGAATTATCAAACGTACAAACTTGCAAACTTATTATTGTTCAATCCATAATTGGACAATTAGTAATATTTTACAAGCTAGTTCTGCGATAGCAACGCTGCGTCTATCGGACTTCAGTGCTGACGCCGACTCTATGACAATCTGTTCGGTCTGCGAGGAGTGATTTGAAGCAGGAAGAGATAGTCATATGACAAAGATTCCATCCTTGTCATTTGAGTGAAGCTATGACATTTGATTTGACGTCATACTACATTAGAGTGAGTGAGTAGCGTCATGTATATGACTTTGTCATAGTGAGTAGGCGAGGTGTGATTGAAGATTGAATGAAGCATGACAAAATCAGCTGATTTTGTCATATTGTGTACGGTCACATGACATGAATTGAAGCATGACATTTTTAGAAAATGAGCCGATCACACAAAGTTGAATTTTGTACGGGACAAACGAGCCGCGTCAGTCACGTCATATTCAACGCTAAACGCTTGAACAGATTTTTTTTATAGTAGATCTTACCATTGCCCAATGGAGACTTGCTGCAGTATAGCTGTATTGTTAATATTTACAGAGATATAGCATTTCAAAGGGGCTGTTCCAAATATCGCCATTTTGGGGCTATTTAAAAATGACATATCTGACTTCAGTTTTTCTTACATTTTCAGACCTGTATTTATTAAAAGTGGACTAGCGATATTCAGAACTATAAACGGGAATGTGTTCTTTCATTTAAAAATACTGTGCTTTGATTTCACTAAAAAACTAACTAGAAATCTCAATTTAAAAATTATTCAACATTTTATAAATCAAAACTTCTGGGTTATTTGGAACCCAAAGTAACTTAGCTTTATAAACACACATTACGAAATAGGGCGATATTTGGAATTTAAGGGCAAGTTATATTTTTGGTAAAATAAAAAGTATTGCCAGTTAACTGCAATAAATCTGAAAAATAAGAACTATTGACATTTGCCTTTTCTTGTATTGGTATTTTTCGTTGTTAAGTATTATATTCACCATGTTTCCAATACTGTAACAATACAAATAATTAAATACAACTATTGGAAATTTAGAGTATTGCATCCCCTTAAATCTAATCAAAAATGAGCACTTGGGGTTATTTGAAATTGCAAACAAATTGTTTATGAAACCAAAACTGAAATAGCAGGGGCTAATTGGAATCGGATTCCAAATAGCCCCAAAACGGCTCAAAAAGCACGTCAGTCAGTATAATTCTAAAAATATGGCGTTTAAAACGAGCTATTCTCAAATGAAATACACCATTAGAATCGCAACAAAATGCAGATGAGCATGGTAGCACTCATTCTTTAAGCATCTTTATAATAAACGGGCTGCAACTGGAAGTTTGACACCCACATTTTACTACCATCAACAACGTCTGTAAACAAATTGAGCTAGCGGTTTGTGTGAAACTCTGACAACCTCAAAACTCGAAAGTAACATTGTCATTGAGTCAAAGTATTGACATGTTGTAAGGAAAAAAATCTACCACGACTAGGAATAAAGATACATGCAGTCAAATCTTTTATTTAAAAAAATTCCAAATATCACCAAATTTCCAAGTAGCCCCAATGTACGGTACTTATTATTTTATTTTTATTTAAGAAATTAGGTACATTTATTTCTTAGAAACTTGCCTCCTTTTTTCACCTTCTTGTTAGATAGAACAGAAGATCGAAGATCACTATAGATTACGAGTAGAACAAAAAATCGGCAAAATTAGTTTAGTAGTTACGGAGATACGTGGTAAAACAAACATTCACACAAACTTCTCTCATTTGTTATATAATAGGACTAGTCGAAATCGAATGTCATTCGGAACAAAATGGAGTGGAGTCGCATCCTCAACTATATAATTTGGCTTTTGTTCAAGGACTGTCTTGGCCAAGTGGGATATTACCCCGAATTTAGTTTTTTTTAGCTTCACTTGTATTCATCTATGTCAACAGAATCTTAGAACGTAGTTTTAATCCATTTCAAAACGTCGGATCAAAATGTGCACACTTATCAAGGATCAATGACATTATTATTTTACCACGTTTTTATTATACTTATATAGTCACTTTCTTGTTCGTCTGTCTATCTGTCTGTCGTTCCGGGGGAAATCTCGCGCGACTAAAATTTCGAGCACTTTCCGTGTAGCTGGCCGGCTAAAACTGTCAGGGTAGCTCACAACTCGATGACAACGCATTCTAAATAAATAAATAAAGACGTGGTTTTTAGTTTATTTTTTAATCTAAAATTAATTTACATAGTTAATTTTAGTACTGTAATTTTGTACTTTATCGACTCGTATGTAACTATAGCGTGTTTTTTAGTATTTTAAATTCCGGTTGGTGCATATATCCAGTGTCGAGTGACCCGAGTGCTTATGGGCTTAATCAATGAAGGGGTTGTAAAGATATTAGGTACTCAAGGGGGTAAAAAAATAAAAGTTATACAAATAAATTTAATGGGGTGTCATATGAAAGTTTATGGTTCACAAATTGTAATTTACGCTAAACTTAACGTATTATGACAGTCCTAAGAAAGCAAAGTCGGCGTAGTTTGTAGTTTGTAGTTCACACAGTGAACACAGCATACAATTATTTGTGATTAGACTTATCTAGGTATAAAGAATATAATACATATTATGTCGGAGTTGGAGCTAGAAAAGGGAATGTTAATTGATTTGATACTTCGTTCTGCACTACATCCTGTTAACAACGCCATCTGTAGACTAATAATGGAAACGTCAAATAGACAACTGTCATTGTCACTTGGGTGTGGTCGACACAAAGTAGGCAGAGGGCGCTAAAGTCAGTTTTGTTGTTGGACAGTTCGCTTTCCTCGAGCGGGTGGCGAGCGGCGTGGCCACTTTGGTTCTGGCATCGGAGCGGAGCGATCGCTCCTCGATAGTAATAATGTTCTGTGGGTAGCTTTGTCTCTTTCTGTTGAACTCACCGCGTTTCCATTTTGTTTTTTAAATGGTGATAGTAATTCTAATCGGCAAAAATCGAATCAATCCTCTGTTTAAGTCTTGTGAAAGTAATTGTGATTACAAAATAGACATCCTGACTACACGTTACATTGGTTATTTCGTGTCTTTGAACATATCGGACCATCCATACTTCACGCCCAGAACCCTCTCCCCGACAAGTATATCGTCGTCGATACTGCAATAGCGCGGATCTACTATTTGCAATAGTGCGTAACTACAAGGTTGACAACTTTACAGGAGATAAAAAAACTTTTTAATTTTAGTATTTCGAATGATAAGCGCATCTTAATGAAATAATAGGGTTTTTAGAGTACCAGGCCATCAGTCAGTGGTAGAAAATTTGCGATTTTCCTAGTAGTTTTCGAGTTTTATGTCACTTACGCGGTTTTTTTTGTAGCAATATCTGGTCTCAGTATGGGCAGATACTGGCAGATACGCGTAATTGAAACTATGATAAAAAGTACAAAACAATTTATTCATATGAAACACAAACGGAAGGTACTTCTCAATCACAAAAATATGGAAAATAAACAGTTTTTTACGGAGCGCAAAGTAATCACAACAATTTGTTTACGTTTTGATAAGTTACTTCACCTCCAACTACAACCAGAGAGCTTCTGATGGCTTATTCAAAGTGGTATCTTCACCAACTTGCGCCAATGACTGACTAGGACAGCGTGGCACGCAAATTTGAATTTCGCTACTTTTTACAGTTTCGCGGTATTGCAGATGGTAGTTCAGCGCTATTGCAGTATCGTCGACGATATGATCTTCTTATGAAATATTATCTTATTCTATTAAACGAGCAATATTTGTTTGTTTGTTTATTTGTACTCACGTTCTCGAAAACGGCTCTAACGATTTCGATAAAATTTGCGGTACAGAGGTTTACGGTTTACGGGGGCGAAGAATCGATCTAGCTAGGTCTCTACCTAGCTAGATCGATCGAGACCTAGCTTTTTTTAAATACATACTTAACTCATTTTTCTTTTTCTTTTTTTCTCGATTTGCACCCAAGCAGAGCTTGGTCGCCCAGATATTCTATAATAAGTAATAATAATTATGAAGGTAACAACTAGGTATCACTACCATCGAAAAAAAAAATTGATGAAGTCTCCATGACAATGTTCGCTACTTCAACAAGATGTTAAAATTATAATTATTCCAAGATAGTTTCAAAAGTTTTAACATGTCAAAATATCGTGAATAGATAGAGGGTAGAGGGGCGTTTGGGGGGAGTCAACGATGACATTTCTTTTGAAAGCTAATCCTTAAATACATTTTCGAACATAATTAGGCCTTTATACTCTCACATAATAACAACTAGACAATTATTTTAAACGTTTAAAGCTTCTTTATTTATGCTTATTTTATAAACTTATAGTAGACAAGATTCAATAAATAAAATTTCAGTTTCACATTTGGACAATGGCTACCTATTGTTGGAACAAAAGGTTCGGCAAATACAATGAAACTTAGATGAAATGTAGGGTTCATTGTAAGGGGCGATATTCGTAATCTGCCCCCCTAACACATCGAGTACAGTAACTCGATTTTTGGCAAAAACTAAAATCAAGTCATAATTACATGTAATGATGACTTGATTTTAGTTAGGGGACAGTAATGGCGAGTGACCTTATAGGTACAAGTTCGTAGCCGACAGCAGATGTCGTCCGGCGAGTTTCGTCTACCATTTGGCCCAGCGACGAGTCGTAAGCCAAGAAAGGTATTACATAGAAACAGTAGTGTCGGCAGCACGTCTGCTCATGCAGACTGCAATCTGCTACGAATTTGTACCTTATTTCTGAGGATATAAGACTTCGAGAATATTTGAGTGGTATAATTTATGCATAACACCACTCAGTTGTGGTAAGAGTCATAGGATGTTTTTCTCATAATCATAGAACCTAAAACTTAAAACGTAGGTTCATAAATCCTACTTTCCATGTAATAAAGCGAGTAACAAAATAGGCTATATCCACAAAATACTAAATGTACTATAGCCAAAAATACTACAAGTAATATTCCATGATGGGTAGGTACTTGTACCTACTATATAACTATGACAAATGGGAAACATCTACATATTTTATCTATAAATATTTTTTAAGATGTAATTTTGAAGCTTCTCAGAGATATTATGCACACAGTAGCCCCAAACAACTCTTAACTCTGAACTTCTGAGAAGTTACTGAGCTACAACAAGTTTTAAATTACTTAAAGTAAGCATTTCTCACAACTGTACATTAAAATAATGGGACTACAGCATCAGCATACAAAAAATATAAATCCAATCTATTAGATATACAAAATAAGTAGGTATACAAAAATTGGCTGCATTTAAAAAAAAGTGGCTATTCTTAGGACAGTTTTTGTCCACATAGCCTACTAAAAATCACAGATAAAAAAATCAGTCTGGGCATTAATTCAACCAAGACTAGGTTGTTTATTTTCTTTGTATGCCTTAACTCGGCCTTTAATGAAATCTCGTAGATCAGGCTTCTCGCTAGCATTGACTATAGGCTTATAATCACTTTTGATGATATCCATAACATCATAGAAATCTTCATGAGTACATTGAGCCATGTAAATGCACAGAAACTCACTGAGCTGATATATCGATTGGTCAACAGTTTTGATCTCATCTTCCTCACGGAGTGGGTGACCGAACTTATCCTTTTTGGGAGTCAATGTTTGCCAGATTCTGTAGCCTGGGTAGAAGAACTTGTTGGGATTGGATATTTCTGATACATTAAGAGTTGTGAGGATCAGACTTGCGGATTGGAAGATGTGCTCCAAATCTGTGTCGATTACCTTGTTGTTAACAATTTTATGCTCATAGTAACCTAGAATTTGGCTGATCATCGTGACTACACTCCATCTGTTCTCGGTGTAGATTTGTGGGGTGTTATCAAACCAAACTAGGTTGAGGCCTATTTGAAGAGTTATGGCTAGAATCCTCTCCAAGCTATCTCTCTCGTGGAAGGTTCTCTGTCGGATCATGATCTCATCAAACGCAGTGGATACAGCCTCCAGAACCTCAGGAGTAACAAATTGTTTGAAAAAGTCCTTTCTCAAAGGTTCAATATTTAAATATTCACATAAAGTGTTGAAATTCTCCAACGCAGTGATCAGCAAGTCTTTATTTGAAGAGTTCTTCAAGATGAAGCATAATGTTTCAGCGTAATTGAACTCTTCGAATAGAGTAATCCAGATTTTGCGTTCATCGTCATCTGTTTGGAACACACAGTGGTTCATCATGCGCAGTGCTTGGTTTATGGCTGACGCGTTGTCTGTTTTGAGATACCCCATGGTTAGAGTGAGCAGTGTTTTGTTTCTGACGAGGGCGGCGACTGTTTCCTTTTGGCAGCACATGTTAGCTATGATACCGATGACGAGTTCACCGATACGCAGATGTTCGGCGTCCAGTTCGGGGAGTGCAAAGCCGAATAAATCCAGAGCGTCATGTTCCAACAGAAAATGGACCACATCTCTCTCCGCTGACATCTCCCATAGAGTTACCAGCTCGCTGTCGAACGACTCCTGTTTTATCACCCGTTTGAAAACCTCCAGGTTAGCAAACTTCATCAGCACCTTGAGGACGTATCTCTCGCTGTAAGCTGTGTCTCCGATCACGTCTCCAACGATTGGCATCGCACACCCTGCTGCGCCTTCCACATCTGAACCATCGGAATACTCGTGAGGCTGCTTGATATCACCATTTTCAGACATGGTGATCTTACGTTCAACCGATTCTTAAACTTTTGTTGTGTTATCATAGAACTCAACGCGCTAAAACAAGTTCAACAATCAACAACGCACAAATCCGCGAAATCAATACATACAATACTCGCCCGAGCCAGTGCTGCCAATTCCAATAAATCTGAGTCGCCTAACGCTATGCTAGATTCAATGTGAAAAGTCTCCAGAAAATCGCTAAAAACGGATTCTAACCAGGAGCGGAGGGTGGTTAGGTATAAAAATAACAATAATTTGTTGATAAGTAGTAAAAAAACATTTACACAAAAATTTACACTGTCTGGTACGGAGTGACACGGAAGGGTTGTCGAGTTGTTGCGTGATAGGTCTTTGAAGAAATATGTAAACTAGAACGGACACCGGCGAACTCACACTTGACGCCACAATTGAAGCCGATCAGCGTCAGCTCATTCATTCACTAGCTCACGTTCATCGCAATCGGTCGCTGGCTTTATGGTGTTGAATGTTGACGAAAGGTATAAAAATGACTTTCAAAAATGCCGTCTTGCATTTTAGAATCTTACAAAAACGCATTAACTACACAAAAAAAGGATAGTGGCGTAACTTATCATCGCTAAGTAAATCGTAATATTTGTTTTGACTGTATAGACTGGGTACAATGCCTACCTGCACTGTTTGTTACGACTTTCCTACCTACTTATTAATGTTCTCATGTAAGTGACTGTATTGTCTTTTTGAGAATAAATTCTTTGAACCTACATCAACTAAAACCAAGCAAAACTAATTTTTGTCATAATTTGCCGCCATTTCTAGAAAATCATAGAATATGAAAATGGAACTGTACAGATTGGACACGGTAGGTAATAAATGTTGGTGAACTCATAATATATGCACCTAGTTATTTTAACTCAATTAGGTATAATATACTTAACTGATTATTGTT
Organism: Camptogramma bilineatum; assembly: GCA_958496255.1. Lineage (NCBI taxonomy): Eukaryota > Metazoa > Arthropoda > Insecta > Lepidoptera > Geometridae > Camptogramma > Camptogramma bilineatum. The sequence continues at coordinate 15,876,813 of OY292453.1, forward strand.
TAGATCATAAAATACCTACTCAGCCTATGCCGTTTGTCTGTCTGTTTGTCTATCAGTAGGTACCTACTAAAGTTTATTATCAAATTGTAATGGTAGATTTTTATTTTACATACTTTAAAAAGGATATTTTTCATCATCATCACCTTAAAGATACTAACCGAACCCAAACCTAATTTATTCAAAACTAAGTTTCCTGTAAGTAGTACCTACCTACCTACCTATAATTTTTTTTCCGTGAATTTTTTGATATTTTAATAGTTATTCTGCTATTCAGGGCTAAAAAGTGGTAGAATACTTATTATTTGGAAATGAACACATAGGTACCTGTAATACTATAAAATAATATAATTCATCCTACAAATGTTTGTCCTGGGTGGGAATCAAACCCACGACCTAGTCAATTTATTTAGATAAGGCAGAGTAATAATTAGTAGGTAAAAAAGCTGTGTCGCTTCTGTGCGGTGTCTAATCTCCCGCCCATGTTCCGACTCATTTGTGACACGTCTATGGTTTGTACTTTCTTCTCTAGTTATTATTTCGATGTGATAGGTATTATGCATGAAGCGGCTAGCGTGCGAGCCGAGTGGCAAGTGGGAACCCTACCTGCCAAGGTTCACCCGGGGGCGGGCCCGCCAATGTACTTGCAGCTTTATACCTAAAGTGCGGAGTGCGCCTTCTGTGATAATAACTTGCCCTTAACTATTTTTATTTTAGTCAAAATCGCCAATAAGTCGCTAAATAGGTATATTATTATTTTGTCACAAACTGATTTTAAGTCGCTAACAGTTGAGCAAAAGCCGCTATTTCTAGCGACAAAGTCGCTAAGTTAGCAGCACTGGCCCGAGCCGATTGTCTTGTCTGTGGAAACACTGACACCGCTATTATTTACTTCGAGCTTATAGAATGGAGATGGCATCGATATTCTCATATAGGCTTACCCCTCTGTGCCCATCCAGGCCCCTCGGCCATACACGTTAAATAAAAGTACTTCACTCGCATCCACGGCCATAATGTTGACGTTTCGTGTCGCGAGTAGAGCTCCGTGAATATGGTGAATTGTGCAGTATTTTTGTGTAAAAGGCGATCAGCGACAACAAACTTACGGGGACACGGTATTTCCTATCACATTGTAAGTGCTATTTTTGTCATTTGTGTTTGTAATTTTGTGTAATTTTGATTTAGATGAACTACTAGTTTTGACAGATTGGCGACTATTTCTTGAGGCGTAGTGCGGGGACAAGTTGAATGAAATTGACCGAATAAATGATAGAATAAACATTAAATTATTTCAAAACGCGATGTTACCAATTATTATTGTACAAAAGTAATTGAAATTTAAACGATATCGGTCGGGGTGTATAAAAGGCTGTGCAGCGATTAGTAGGCACTGGTGCATTTACAAGGCAAACACTTCATAAAATTTTGACATAGCTGTTATTCTATTAACATACTTTTCTCTCGATCTTAATTTAAAGTATGAACAAAAACAAAGGTTTTTTGTAAGAAACATTTTTTTATTGGACTGTTAGTTTTCGAAAAATTAATTAAATTAACTAAGTGACTCGCACATCAATCATCGATTTTCTCAAAAACTACAAGTCGGACAAAAAAAATTATCCTGTAAAAAAATGTTTATTTTTACGAGATCTACAAGAAAAGTCAATAATATGAAAAAAAAAATGGTTGTCTGTAAAGTCGGTTTACGGACGATAATTTTACGTGATAACGAAACGAACGCTTAGGCCGATCGTGCTTCTACACACGTTTTCGTGAATGCAGCCGGAGCTCATCGTTATATTGTTAACAAGTCAAAATGTTTTTTTGTCGTTTCTAAGTCTCGGCCGCCTACTAACGTTTTTTAAAAATTAATATCTTTTAGATTAGGTACCTACATTATAGCGATATAAAAATCTAAAATTGAAACATTATTTGCCCATTTTTCAATTTTGTATTATTACACAAATATTACAGCACAAATAAATAAAAAATAAAAAAATGTTGAAAATTAAGGTAAATGGTATTTACAAGTTTTCGCAAAAATCTAATTTGCCCAAATATCACTTAGCTACCAATAAAAATTATACAAATTTTATTATGGCAGTATAATGGCGGTATAGTTACGGAATCCTTGGCGCACGAGTTTGACTCGCACTTGACCGGTTTTTTATTTTCAGTCCGAGTGAATCAAACTGAGGGTAGGTATTTTCTGTCTGACAGTGTTCCAGAGTGAATTAAAGGATTTTAAGCATACATTTTGTGGTCTCCGTCTTGCGTACTTTTAGCATCTTTTCTTACGCCAAACTGTGCCCAGGTGTTGGTGATTAATGCTAAGAAACTTGACCCCCCCTGAATGTAACATTTCGTCACGCGAAGTAGAGCTCCGGGAAAAGTTTAAAGTTTAATGTAACGTCACTTAGCCTATAACCAGCGGACGATCCAGACGCTTCAAACGATACCTCATTTGTCAAATTATCATTAGTAGTTTAGAAGTTACTAGGGAACAGATGAACATACATACATACATACATACATACCGGTCAAAATGATAACCCTCCTGTTTGCTTTGGCGTATTATTATTATTATTATTTTCACCGTAATCGGGTAAAAAATACGTGTTTCATTATTTGCTTTAAAATTTATTTATTCTGAGTTTTGTGTGGTTCGTATCAGTGATTTTTTTTTAAACAATCAAATCTACCATTTTGATTTTTTAAATAATTGTAATTATGTGCTCAGTGACACTCATGTCATCAATACGAATCTAATGACGTATATTTTATCAAAATCGGTTGAGCCGTTGAGTAGTTACGAGCGGACATACATACCTTTTGGGTATGTATGTCCACAGGTCAAACACATACCTTTTGGGCTTCGCCATAGTCGGATAAAAAAGGCAGACTATGAATATAGTATTACCTACACAGACGCTTTAAAAAACGCTAATTTCATTCATTCATTCATCGTTCATTCATCGAATGCCCATCACTAGAGATTTGTCATAGTGTGCGTGTAAACACTGCGTAATACGCAGTAACCACGCCTATTTCATAATTGTGTGCGTATTGTAAGATCATGAACCAATGGTGTGCGGGATGATTAAGCGGGAGGTTTGAATGCACCAATGCGTGTTTAGCTCGTCCCCCGTCAATTTTTGCACATTTGCGGTTCGAGCTTATGGCATACCCCTGATTATTTATGACAGCCTCATAGATGACAGCTACCTGCTACTATCACAACATTGTTGACATAACTGTTTGGTTTACAGAGCCTCGAGCATCGGTTTGCACAAAGTCTACTATTCGATCCGTGACAGACAACTCAACTTGTCAAGTTAAATAAACATATGCGAGCACCGGTTTTTAAAAACTTTACGTGGCTGGTGCGTTTGACACCACAGGAAGTCCGTTTTTTTATTATTTCATGTTGGTATTGTTCACCAGACTGGAGTACTCAATGTCAAAAAGCAAACGTCAACAATCAATATATCTTTCTCTTTCTTTTCTATGAAATAGATAAGGAAAGCGAATGAGGACTTTGAAATCTTTATTTGTCTATGGTAATTAAACCTTTTTGAATGAATGATTGTATAACCCGGCAAAAATGCAAAGTGTTGTGTGTACGGCGTTTTTGTATAAAGTTTAGTACTTCTTAATTTATGGCTATAATATGGTCAACTCAGTCAGCTGTTTTGAGTTGATGATTTATTTGTGAAATGATAATAAAGTTTATTCTTGTTGTACATTAAAGAAACTAAACAAGAAAACCGTGCGTGCTTTAATGTGATGGGAGAATTCATGAAGCAGTAAGTGTAGGTACGTACACAAGCATAAAAATTAAACTTAACAATTGTATGGAAAACAAAATCTATTGATTGATACTTAGGTACTATTAACTATCTTTTACACGAGTGGATTACTTTTAATTAGGAATAACATAGTCTCAACCATCTGTCCAACTTATAATTCAAGTTAATCATCATGATATTTTAATGTTTTAGACACGAAGACGACCGCAAACAAGCTGAGGCTCGCCACGGGAGAATGACTAACTTATACCGATGGGCTGATTGTTCAATGCCAATGGGACGTAGAGAAAGGTAGGCATTACTATTTTACTTTTGTTTTCAAAGCAAATATTTTATTACCTACTCGTGACAGTACCTTCACCCACATGCCTAAAGCACCACTTTTGTGGACATAATACTAGCCTTATTTTAAATCTTATAAGGAGCGGCTAGGTTCCATCACTCTAGTACTACTAGATTACTAGAGAAACAACCACCAATCAATATAATTTGTTGGGTAGGTATATAGAAAATATACTTGAAAATCTAGCTACATACATACCATTATCACTATGGCTAAAAAATTTCACATTTACAGAATATTCATTCGACTGAGGAACAAGAACCTCCTTCAGCTGCTGCAGTGATCAAGCAGCAGGCTAAATGCTGATTTTAGTAAGTTTATTGATTAAACTTTAAAAATTAATCAAGTGTTACGATGACACATAAGGTGGAGGTCTATTTTCAGCAGTAGATGTCCCATGGCTAAAATGATGATTTTTATCTGAAATAATGATGAACACTAATTTATCTGATTCAACGTTTTAACACTCTTCCCTAATGTGACCAATGCTTTAAAGTGTTTGATGTTTATTGCAGAAGCAAATTGGAGCCAGCCGAGCACATCAAGCTCAACAATGCTTTCATGGTTGAACATGGCAGAACGGGATCACCAGTCAAGCCCATGAATGTGCATCCAAAATCGCCTGCCCAGCTCACCCTGCCGCCTCGCCGCCCCGCATCATTAAAACTCATCATCCCCCGTGCCCCGCTTCCTCAATGCGCTCAATGTCTTCGGACAGCACTGTGACTTGTTTGCGGGTGGATTGTAGATGTTATTGCTTGCATGTTTAAGGCTCTGTGAGCTACATCATAATACTTTAGTATACCTATATTGTATTATTGTAGGTACATACATGACATTATAATGTAATTACTATTTCTATAATTTAATTTAATTTAAATCTTTCTTTATTTTGTATTAGGTTTAATTATTGATACATTTCAGTTGTAATTACTAAATTGTAAATTTGTAGTGTTTAATATTATTTATTCATAATAATAAGACATGTTTATTTAATTAAAACAATTGGTTTAAACTGGTTTAATTGAATCTATACCTACTAATATACTTACGTTTTCATACATAGTACATTAGATTATAATCAAATATCCTATTCTATTAAACGAGCAATATTTGTTTGATCTTTAAAGTTTGTTTGTATGTACTTCTCGAAAACGGCTCCAACGATTTCGATAAAATTTGCAGTACGGGTGTTTACGGGGGCGAAAAATCGATCTAGCTAGGTCTCATATCTGGGAAAAGCCGTTTTCTTGGCATTTTCACGCAAAAAGGTTTACCAGTGCAATGTGGTTCGTAATTGAACCACTAGATGGCGTTATGCACTCTAAAGAAACTTCATATCCTAGACTAAGTATTTTTATTTTGTGAGATACTTCCTCCTCATGATAGACTTAGGTTATATTTATTTATTAAGGGACAGGCTATTAAATAAAGGCTAGATACGAAACAGAAAACTATGTTTATTAACAAATGTAATAAAGTATAATATCAGATTACAGAATAGTCTTATGTAGTTACACTGAGAATGTAAAACATTGTTTTATATTTAATTTGACAAGCCTTAGTTTTTTAGACAAGTTGACCTGCAAAGCTCTTCCTCTTATAATATCAATACTGGTGGCTTAACACGTTCAATGCCCGCGACGCACTTGCCGAGCCCGAGTAGACAGTCCTTGCCTTCGGAGAGCACCGCAGAGGTGGGACAGGGAATGTGTTAATTGTTTCTTTGCTGCACATACCTAATTTGTCTCACCATCATCTGTAAATAATTATTGTTTGTTAACATAGTGATCTAAATACATTGTATAGGAAGTAGAGAAGGTAATTATATTATGAAAACTATGTGCAGCATTTGTTGTATTTTACAAGTTATTATTTAATTTGCAATGTTTGTTCGGGTTAGATCTTGCAAGTTAAATTTTACCCACTTCCCAATGCCCGATTGAGCTGAAATTTGGCAAACATAAAGATTCTCGGTGACAATGCAATATTATGGTACCTAGGTACCTAACAGCGAGATGATCTGATGATGGAGTCAGAAGCTGTTCAATGAAATTTCTCAGTGAAAGACAGTAGAACATCCGTATTTGGGCTAATTTGGATTAGCCCACCCTAACCCAATAAAAGCTTGTCTTGAAAAACATTTATTTAATAAAAACTTATTTATACCTCAGCTTCTAAATGTCCTTTTCGCTCTTGTATTGTTCCACGCATCAGTGATATTTTAATTGAAGTCTGAGAAAATACATTAGCTACTCCAGCGACATGTTGGTAATCTCCATGAGTTCAAAAGAAAAGGGCACTCAATACCTGAAAATAATAACCACTTCATTAGGTAATTACATATTTAAGTACATCTATACCTACCAATAATAAAAGTAAAGTCTTGAGGAAGGTTATAGGCTATTTTTCATCATCAACTTTAACATCACTAGGGGGCAATGTCGCGAGGGCGTTGCTAGTACCTACTAAATAATCAACATCATAAATACACAACATAAAACATTATAAATGTTGTATTGTAAGTATGTAATAGGAAGCACAACCACACATTCCCAAGGTCATTTTCGTTCTTGGAACAATACGTGTTGTAGAAAAACAAAACTTACCTTTGCATCTAGGGTTAGGTAGGTGGGTATTTTTGTGAAGGAAGGTTCCAAGGGCACAATGTACTTTACATTGTTGTTGTAGATATTGCACAACTTAGTTTTTTCGCAAGTTTTTGTGAGTAGGTACATTCTTCAAAACTGTGCACTTTTAGTGTTGCTTTCGCCATTTGCCAGGCAAAATCGTGTCAAGCTGACATCATTTTAATATTAGTTATTCACAATTTCACTACACAATACTAAGAAAGCACATTAAATGCTACAAAATCTCTCTAAAGTATCTTGTCACGATGAAAAATGGCCGTGAGTGATTTTACTTGACAAGTTAGGTCATATACTTTATCAAAGCTGTCAAATTGCTACTCGTGCTCGCAAACCGCGGCAAAATGTATGAAGATGTCTATTCAAGTAGAGTATTTTGAAACGTGCACCTGATCGAACGTGACTCCCGAATCTGCCGCTTGGGATTTTAGTTCAGTCAAGTTACCACTGGAGGCGCTGCACCGGATCCCATACATTTGAGAGATTATACTACAGTCACGGATCGAATAGTAGACTTTGTGCATACCGATGCTCGAGGCACAGAGGTGGCTACGGTTAAAAACTCGAATCTAATAAAATAAGGTTTTCCATTACCTACTTGTCTTAGGTACTTGGACGCTCCTCTGACTACCCATCTTAGCCCTTAATTTGATTTCGGGAAGTATACTGGACATTACCTTTAAAAAAATCTGGAGTCTAAAATAATAACTTTATCTATGTTATTATTAGTTAAAAACGTTTTGTAAATAATGTAGATTTATACAGCGAAATGGTAAGACCATTCGCTAACGTAATCTCTGTTGGTGACCTGCACAACACTGAGGAGGGAAGACCTGCCACGGGCGCTCTTGGTAAGTAATTTTTTATTACATGTTTTTCTTAGACAACTATCTACGATATTTAAGTATGTTACTGTGCTTGAATAGTTGCAACAATGTACGTAATTTTTTATTAATTATTTATTATAATTTTCACTTTACAGCAGTTTAAAACGCAACGTCCAGTATTCTTTAGCGATGTTACGAGTTGATTTTATTCCAACTCGGATAACTCGAGTTGACTCGGCCGCTAACTCGAATCGAAACGCGAGTTGACTCGACTCGCATCAACCGGATGGGATCCGCTTCGCGGCAGCAGCCAAACGGATCGGCGCGGCGAGTCGAGTCGAATGCACCGTATTCGTATTCTTATTCTTGAGTCGAGTTTCGGTTTGAGTTGGCGAATCGCTGACTCGCGACCTCGCGTGCACTCGCATTCGCATAACTCGCATTCGTTATCCGCATTCTAGTAGATAGGTAGGTAAGCGAGTTGATTCGAGTTGCGAATGAACTTGATTCGAATCAACTCGTTTAGACTCTGATTCGAGTTATTCGAATCAGCCAACTCGACTCGCCCATCGCTAGTATTCTTCCCATTTCCAATGATGTAGCGTTCAGTCCAACTTTCATAACGTCCAGTATTCTTCACATTATTAAATACGCGGAAATGAACATTTAATGCAAAATAGAGTCAAAATATAAGTTTATGGTATAAATAAATAAAAAATCAAATGATACAGTATGTCTTTTTGATTGACAAATAAATTCTTATTTATTAGTATTATTTTTTATTATATTTTTTGTGACTTTTTGTTTCTGTACATACATAGACGTCCTTTATTTTTTTCAGCACAAAGTAGTAAATTCTAACGAAATTTTGTTTTTTTATTTTTGTTTTGTTTTTAGAACATGCTTATTCTGTCGTTAAAATCAACAAAAATAAAAAATAAAAGTAATACGGAGGGTATTTGTGAGCTGCAGCAGTGACGCACTGCAACCAACATTAGGAGCAAAAGTGTTGTGATAATGGGTTTTTACAGGACTAATATGAGATTCGTCATTGATATACTGCCATGTTTACTCAAATGCTTGTTATTTCAACACTTGGTTACTTTATAGCAGGTCTGTAACCACCAAACAATGAAGCCTATGAACCTAAAACGTTTCCGCAGCTTGCTGTCCCAAGAACTGCTTCAAACTAACAGAACAATCGATAGCTCCTACTGCAACTCAACTCAACAGGATCAAGCTCATGTGAAATGAAACCTAGACCACCTGAATCAGTACGGTACGATGGCCTAGGTGACTGACAAGACTTCACAAGCTATGGACGGTGCAGGTTTGGCGAAAATAGCAAAGTGGAAGTCTACTGCATAAAATGAGGGTGTTTTGAGATTTTTTTCAGCAAATTTCACAAATAATGGCAGTTTTGAACAATTAAGTTTTCTAAGGTACCTACCTTTATTTAGTAAACATTAACTGTAGGTAATGTTTTCTAAGTTCAAGTAAGCACCTAGTACGTACTGTCCTCAGTTCCTAGGTTCCTAGTTCATATGTGTTGAGATTGTGACTGATGTCTAGTAGGTACGGCTATCTTCTATTTAAAGAATTAATAAAATAATAAATAAATAATTTTATTTATTTCATTCAAGCACACAAACATTATAAACAATTAACAGGATACAATTTCTTAGCATTAATGTAATATGGCTTGTTACATACTTATAGTTTTGCTAACAGGACCTACACTAAGTTATCAAAAACTTGTGTTGTAGACCCTGTTGTCCTTCTGGTGTCATACATATTTGTAGCCATGTAGCAATTCAGGTTTCACTAGTTTCTAAAACAAAGTTTAGGTACTGTGCCATTAACAAAAGAAATAAATAAATCAAATTCCTCTAATTGATAAGGTACTTAACCAATAATTAATAATAAAAAGTGTTATCATGCAGAGCAACATTTCATAAATTAAAATTAATATATAGAAAATCAACGTAGGTATAGATGTGAAGTAATAATAATTATTGAAAATTGGGTACGATCATTTCATTGAAATATTGTAAACAAATCTTACAATTACAATAACACCTCAATTATTATTTTTATTATTTTAAAAATTTATATTCTATTTATTACTAATTTAATTCTGTTTTACTAATTTAATATTTTTAATAATTAATTTTAATAATTAATAATATAATATTTTTAATTGAATATTTTACTAATTCAATTCTATTTTACAAATTTATTATTATTTTACAAATTGTGTTAGGTTTATGAGATAACCTTTAAAAGGCTCTCAGTTTCATCACCATTCATCGTCATCAGCCATTTCCTTAGTGCTCTTTTGCACTCCCTTTTGCTCATATTTACTAGGTCCTGAATAATTTTATTAGCTTTGTTGTAAAGGAATGGTCTGAGAAAAATTTGCTGATGCTGGGCAAACTTAGTGTTGAACTTGGGAGTGTTTATTACAATAGATCTATTTCTTCTACCTCTAGGTAATATTGAATTGGGACTCATTCTCTTGTGCTGTGACAGTACAACCTGTAGTACATAAAGCTGCCGTACAGTTAACTTATCACATTCATCATAGAGTGTTGTTGTTGGAAAGCGATATGGCTTGAAAGTGGCGACTTTTAGTACCGCACGTTGAGCGCGTTCTAATTTTAATAAGTACGTATAGCAGGCTCCCCCCCATGTGACATTACAATAGGTTAATATAGACTTGCAGAGCATATCGTAAACATTTAATAGTAACTTGCGATCAGCTACCTCTCTGAGATGTTTGAATACATATAATAATTTTCTAACCCGTCCAGCTACTACCTCAATGTGTCTCTTCCATGTCAACTTATCATCTATAGTAAGTCCTAGATATTTAATATTATTGACTCTCTCCAAAGTTGGACAATTACATTCTTTTTTATTACATTCAAGATGAGCTTTAATTGTTATGTTAGGATTTTTTGATCGAGCGTTCCTAAAAGCCAAAAACTTGGATTTATCAACGTTAAGTGATAGGAGGTTACATTGCAACCATAATCCTACTTTTTTAAGGCCTTCTTCTGCATGTGTCTTAGCCTCTTCCCAAGTGTTGCCCTGAAATATGATCGCTGTGTCATCGGCATAGGAGAAAATTTTACCATTTACTAGTTTGAGATTACACAGGTCATTTACATACACTAGGAAGAGGGTAGGACCTAGGACACTTCCTTGTGGAACTCCGTAGGTCATTGGCTCATCTTGACTAACATAGCTCCCTATTTTGGTTCTCTGGGTTCTATCAGATAAGTAATCTGTCATCAACCTCAAAGAGCTATCTCGAATACCAATATGTTCCAATTTTTTTATAAGTATGGGTGTGGAGACGGTATCAAAAGCTTTTGCTAAGTCTAGGAATATGCCTATGACTTTTTTCTTTTTATCAACGTTGGTAGCGACAAGATCAATAAGGCCCGTGACTGCACCCTCAGTAGACTTAGACGCTCGGAATCCAAATTGATTGTCTGACAGTAAGTTGTATTTATCTAAATAATTTATGAGTCTCTTATTAATAATTTTTTCGAGGATCTTTGAAAGTGCAGTCAGGACGGATATTGGTCTGTAGTTGCTGATACAGTCTCCAATCCCACTCTTATGTACTGGTGTTATAATTGATGTTTTAAATACGCCTGGAAATTTCCCAGTGTTGAGGCATAGATTATAAATGTAGGTTATTAGAGGTACAAGTACAGGGTAGGCTAATTTTATAATTTTTGTCGATATCCCATCCCAACCTACTGCACTGTCACTTTTCAGTGCTTTAAGAATACTTAACACTTCATCCTCATCTGTTAACAGTAAGCCCATTGAGTTTACTTGTGATGGCAGTTCATTGAAATATTCGCTGTCTCCTAGGGGTTTTATTTTAGCTGCTAGTTCTTTTCCCACGTTTGCAAAAAAACTATTAGCATGATTCACAGACAATTGTGGGTTGTTCTTGACATTTAGTAAGACGTCGCTGTTTGATTTAATTTTATTGGTATTTGTTATTAGCTTGATAGTTTGCCAAGTTTTTCTAATGTCAGTTTTATGTTTGTCCAGTTCAGCTTTTTGGTAATTTAATTTAATTTTTCTTAATAACTTATTACAAAAATTTCTGTATCGAACGTAGGTAATTTTTAAGATGTTGTTCTCAGGGGTTTGCTTAAGGCCAATATGCATCCTATCACGCGTGCGTATACACCTGAGGATGCCTGGGGTGATCCATGGTTTTATAATGCGTTGATTATGTGGTATACTGCGAAGTTTTGTGTTAAGTTTTATTATTTGCATTAACCTATTTAGAAGTACTTCGGCAGCTTGGTCTGCGTTTTCTAGTTTATATAATTGTGAGAAATCCTCAGCGTTAATTTGTGCGACTACATTTTTCACGTTTACTTGTGTATTTATTTTATTTAACTGAGGCGTATCTGTAGCTTTATTTTTGATGTTTAATAAAATTGGGCAGTGATCCGTTAAGAACGTTTGTAGTACGACCGTGGTCGTCTGAAATTTACTCCTTAGCATTATGTGATCGAGGCATTTACTTTCCCTGGTGCAGAAAGTGTGGCTAGGAAGTAGTCCATGTGAAGCAACAAGCTCCATGTAGGTCGCATAGTGACTGTCAGTACTGTCCACATGAATATCAATGTTCAGATCCCCCAAGACCACAACAGTTGAGAATTTACTAGTAGAAGTTAATATTTTATCCAACGAGTTTAAGAAATTGTTAATGTCAGCAAACGAGGGAGACCTATAAATTGCAATGATTACCATACTACTATTAACAGTGACAACAAGACAATTAGCATCAAGAAAATCTGGCTCTTGTATATTACAGCTTATACCAGTTTTATAGTAAACGATGATTCCACTATTCTGGTTTATGCAGTTTTTAGTGGAAGCTGAATTGTAATTCTTCATTACAGGAAAGGGTTTCTCATCTTGAATCCAGCATTCCGTCAATATGATAAAATCACATTTAAACCCCAATCTGGCTAACAGAAGTTCGAACTGTCCGTAGTTTTTATTAACACTTCTAATGTTTTGGGAGATTAAGTTGATGGTTCCGTTCTTATCTATAAGGGAATGACAATCTTCTGGATCACTTTCAAAAGATTTTGAGACTGTAAATTCATCAATTAACGAATTTATCTGTAGGCATGTATTATCCATTATGTAGTGTGGGTACGTAGTCACTGACATATGACAATCCAGTAAAGATCACTGATCTAATAGAAATTATAATAAGATTCCATGACAACAGAGAACACTCTGGCTTGCAACTTTGCCATTTTAATTTATTGGTTAAGAATGGGTGATGACGACGGGTAAGAGATTTTTGTAATTTGGTAGGTTGAGAGTGTGTTATTAATTGACATAAATGTAGATGATGAAACATATAAACCATTAGGTAATTTCTTAATGTATTAAAGTACTTTGAAAAATTCGCATGCATTAAAATTAAATTTAGAAGAACATTTTTATATAATAAGAAAAAGTCTAGTCACTTTTTCAGCTTTAAATCATTAATTTGTTCTTCACCAGTGATATATATAGCTGGACTTCCCTCCGCTTTTCTTATATATATTCTTCCATTTATACTCCAGCAGTACCTGAAGCCACAGTTTTTAGCTAGGTCTCGAGCCAGGAAATAAAGCCTTCTTGTTTTTGGAGTCAGGAAGTCGGAGAAGTAGATGGGGTTCTTTTTCCCAGAGAGTCCAATAACTGATGTATTCAGCCTGTCGCTGATATGGTGATAGTTATATTTTTTGACGGCTTGTAGGATGTTATATTTCTTTAAGGGAGTCGAGACATCCATTATAATAGGACGGTCAGAGTTAGGCTTACCTTTGCCTCGGTATATGTTTTTAATGAAACCTCTTTCTACTTCTAGGTTCAGTTTATTGTGTAAATTGTCCATGATACTTAGTAGATCAATTTTTGTCTCATTGGATTTTTCTGGAATACCTCTTATTTCAAGGCATGTGCTTCTGGCATTCCTTTCTAACTCTTCAATTCTGTCCTCTAACTTTTCAATTGTTTTGTTTTGTGTTTCTTTGTGCTTTTCCAAGTTTTCCACTTTACATTTTACTTCTTAAGCATACTTACTTTCTTAATTATTAAGCATATGGTTAATAAATGTTGTACCTATTGTATTTATGAAGATAGGTCATAATTATTGCAATTTTGTTCTCTCCTTGTGCTTATAGTAGGATGTTTTGTAACATTTTTTGAGTTCGGCTTATTAATTGTTGTCAAATACGACAGAAAATAACAATTTTAATAAATATATTTTGCAAATTCATATTTTTGTTATTTATTTCATTATATTTCTAAGCAGTACTAAAGTTCCGCATCTCGAGAAATGTCCAGTATACTGAACGTCTAAAATCACTCTTGCTTCTCCGCAAACCGGGAAATGTCCAGTATACTGGACGCCCATTTTCTAAAAAAGTAATAATGATAGAATTTTTTTTCTTCTTGTTCCCTCTTATTTCATCATATAACATCTCAAAAATCAATAGAAATCATAAAAAATCGAAAAAAACATGCTTGGCTAAATTAAGGGTTAGAATAATTTTTATTTTTTTCTAAAATCTGAAAATATCTATCATGTCTTGGGGGATAAAGCCGTAATCCTTGTAGGTTTTTCAGCTTTTGTCTATCTGAAATTGTTACATACTTATCTTAGGTTAAGTAACCAAACACAGAACTCACAATCCACTATGAAACGGCTTTTACAATGTTCCTTCAAAAGATATTTCTGCCCTGAACCACTATATATTAGGTTCAGTAATTGAATGAGTTCATTCATTTCCTTTCCCTCGGTTTTTACAACAATTAAATAAAACGACAATATGTATACGGGATTATATATTTTTTAGACATTGTAAAGCAACATTTACATTACGATAAACGAGTTTTACACCGCCATCTCACGGAGCTATCCGGTCCGAATGTAACAGTAACATACAATACGTAACAAGCATCCACGCACACTGTCAGATTACATGAACACACGTAAAAAAACATTCACAAATACTGAAAAGGATAATATTTAGAGATTAATATAATAACTGTTTAATTTACATTATGTACTTATAACTAACTAACCACGAGCCTACGCACCCCTAGAGCGGGGCAAAAATCGCATTTATATTTTAAATATCAATTCGTTATATTCAATATATCGTAAAGATAATAAAAACAGGATAAAGACTAGACTTTACACTGAACAACGATGAATTAGCTAACAGCAATATTGCGGGAAGTCTGTCTCTGTGCCTCGGAAGCCATAACAAAATATATTACATCACGAACACGGGGTAGGCAGGCGACGCCAGTGTCGCCCCCGGTCTTTCATCCCCGTACACAAAAACTTTCGATCCCATGTGTTAAAGCCACCATCTTAAATTAACGACTTACTGCATAAACTATAAAAAATAAAACTATATGTGACCGACAGCGCCCGCAGGCACAGAGACGAGCCCAAACATACATAAAAACATCACTTGTTACCTACCCAATAAATTACATAAATAATCTGAATTTAAAACAAATTCTTAGGCTTCCAAAGAACATTGTAGTACCATAATTTCTTAGCGCCTCACGCTGTTCTAAATTTAGAGATGTTGAGGACAGAGTGAGGTAAAGATCAAAATATTTACAAATAAAAATAGTTGGCAAACGAAGCCGCGGGTGATATGAACGCATCAGGTATTACCCCTTTGTACCAACGGGATATGTATTTATCATTACATTGTGACACAAACCGACATCTATCTGCATTCCTTATCATTTATTTCATATTGTCTAAAATACAAACAAAATTTTTGAATTTTATATAGAAAAATAATTATTCACTCTCGCTTCGTCAACAAAAAACAAGATAAAATGATGTTAATTAAAAAAATATTAAAAGAAATTAATAGATACTTTTTCAACAAGTTCAGCCGATTTACCAATGGTCCAATTTTGGCACAAACGTCCGAAAATTTAAAATATGTAATACTTTTAAAATATTGAACGACAGCGGGTCACCGTAAGGGATTTATACTTTATTGTGAGTTTATAGTTGAACGATAGTCCAAGGTAGGCTAGTCGCATTTTCATTCCATCGACTAAATTCATAGTTACTATTACAAAACATATAAAACTGTAATATTATAACTAGTAAATAGATGTCGTGTACAACAGGATACGCATCTACGTATAAATTCTTTGGTAATTTTTGTGAGCAACGACAGACGATTGAGTATAATTCAAGCCACAAGCGATACACATACTATACCGAAATACTGCGCGCTGGCTGAATTTGCCATTACAATATAAAAGCAATGAATTTTACTGAAGGTGGTTATTCCGTCGTCGATCAGAAGACTTGGAACCTATTCCACACTAAGAAATGATGTCGCATGCGAGATTACATCTTCACAAATGCTTTCCTCCCGCGACCACGGCTGGTGCAATCTAGTCGAAACATCGGGCTAAATAAAAAGTTAATTTACGTAATAAATACCCAGATTCATTATGCATTTGAAATACAAAGTCAACAAAGAAATATTTATTTCCATTTCTGAGACCGAATAATTCTCGACACTAGTGAATAGGAAACTCGCATGCGACATCTATCTTGTACCAAATAGGTCCATCTCCAATATTACTGGAATGTTCGCACGACAGATTGAGGCACACAGCGTGCGATATTACGTTTAGATATTGAAATTGTGCGATATTATCTATTAAAATCGCCTGCTGTGCGCAGTTAGCTTTTCAAGTTTTCACCACACGGCTAGACCCATATTGCTTCAACATAAGCGTATTTTTAACAAAGAGTAGGTACAATGTACACTCATTTGTACTCACACACAGACTAAACACGAGTAAATATGTTTTACAGTAAACAACCTACTTTCCTCTTTCGTTGTCATAACGGACAGCAGAATTACGATAAAGTAAAGTTAGATGTAGAATGGAGCTCTATTACGAACCGAGAAAAACATATTTTATTTGTGGCACCAAACATTTGGGCTATACCATTTCACAGCATAAGTTTAATAAAACAGTCAGTACCAGCAGTGTAAAAAAAAACCATGTTTCACTAAGTTAGTAATAAAAGCACCATTTTACAAAACTTCAATAAAACTACAGGGTGACACACAATAATAACTACAGGTATAGATCTACACAGTCTGATAAACGGCAAGGGACGACCAATACATCGTACTAGGCTACTGGGAGAGACTGAGATATGATTTAGTTGTTTCAAAATTGTCTTATTCTAAACTTCACTTAAGCAAGACTCGAAATGATTCTTGCTTATTCGACAAATTTGTACAAAGATCACCCTGAAACCAGCATGAAAACACACGTCTTTTTCCCAGGATAGGTGAGCCCTTTCGAATTGCAAATTCGAGTTAACTTCAAGCTAACAATTTTGGTCTTTCGAGCCGGAAATCTCGTATTCAAGATTTAGGAGCATACAGACAAAAGAAATCTGATTTACATTTAAACGAACTAACGGGACTTTATCGCGTTATTACCTTTGTTTATTATTTCCCGACGTTTCGAGTGCGTTACAGCTCTCGTGGTTTAAATTATGTCTACAGATCGCGAAAGTTTAAAATGTGATTTACATTTGATTGAAAATATAAGCAAGAATGAAACAGTAAGTATCAGGTTCGTTAGACCAAGAAAGTTATCTTCGATTTCTCTTTGCGGATCGTTTGATACCCAACTTTTAACTGTCCATTGAAGAGGGTTCGTTTGCAATTTCGTTATAGTAAATTACTAGAATGCATTGCATATTGCGAAAGAACGGATACAATCTATTGATGACCTCAACCGGCTCTCATACAAAGCGATCAAAACTGATTATATCGATCACAGTGAAAGTAAAAACCTCGTCGCCAATTATACAGATCTCTCTAACTAAAACAAATGTGAGAGAGACAGATTCAGCGGCGTTTTCGATGCTAAGTATGTTCATAACATATTGTCTTTAAATAGATGGTTTTGGTTTTGATCTGAATTCATCTTCCTACTTGCTTTTTAACCATTACTTAACTAATTAAATAAGGCTAGTCTTTTAAAATATTCTTTGCTAACGTGATAACACAGTTATGAGCTTTACTAACCAACGAATACGTTATAAAATCGTATCACAGTGATCAATATAATCAGGTTTGTCACGCAAATCACGATCACAACATTTATCACACTTGGGGATGACGCACGCAACATTAATGAGGGCTATGCTAAATATATTAGAGAAAAAGGCAAGCCATTTCATTGTCAAACTTTTTTATAGTTTCTGTGCTATGGAAAAGTCACTGACATTATTATCAGCTGAATTTTTTTATCATATCATAACTAATACCTTGCGATTTTACTAATAATACGTCTTGTATAATAATAATTAATATTATACAAGACTATGCATTATAATGTAGGTACTTCTGGCAAAATATCAAAACGCATTTTGTACACAGCTGATCAGAAACCAATGACCTTACCATTATTAAAAAACCCTATACACAATTTATCACGATTGACGCTACCTACATCTTTCGTTCCTTATACGCAAGAAACTACAAAATCTTCGATATATTTTCCTAACTACCCTCTCTGTACATAAAAAAGTTGAAAGTGGACGTTGCATACAAAATTTAAATATCGAATTCGCGTCATAGCCAGTCATGGTTCATTGTGTATATCGTCTAATAGACCAATACAAGTTTAACAAAATGGCTTACTTTGATCCCGAATATTCGACATAGCCTAAGAGATTACACTCCTAACTTTTTTAGAGGTCTAAAACCACCTTTTCTTGTCCGAGGTCTTCCTGATGTTAGGAGATGAATTATGGGGGCATTCATAGGACGTAGAACCTAGTTCTTATTCTGCCAACATCAAGAGAGCTAGATTTGCGCCTTTCCCGGTCAATGTTCGTCTGTCAGAAGCCTAGTGGCCTAAACCACATTGAATCAGGCGCGGGTGCGGACAAGGCACGAGCGTCTATCAAATTTCGTACAAAATACATGGAAATAGAGACGCAATTTGAACCGACATGCGCGCTATAAAGGCGTCCGTGCCATATCATTCGGTGTGTTCAAATTGCGACTCTACTTCCATACATTCTGTACGAAATTTGAAAGACGCCCGTGAATTGTCCGCGCCCGCGCCAGATCCAATGTGACTTGCGCCTTAGAGCATCTTTTTGCTCTAGCATAGACATGTGCAGTAACCCATAGGTCTATGCTAGTCGCCTGAGCGTAAAACTTCTGCGTCCTTGAGCGGCCTAATACACATTCTGGGAAAGGAACATTTCCGGGCCTACAAAACTCTATAGACGACTTCTGTACTGAACGGAAACCTAAAGCGATCTAAACCCTATGATTTAAGACGCTCAAGGCCTTATAGTCTTGCCGATCAGATTTAATTTCAAGACGATCTACGCCCCAGACAAACCATAGACCTCTGAGGCCTAGAGTGGCCTAACACAAAAACAGTTCCAATCCAAAGTTCCTAGCTCTTCCCAGGTCTTTTCCGAGGTGGCCTATCTAGGCCGCAGGAGGCCTAGATAGCGGCCTACGCGCCCGAGAAGCCGTAGACCTCCAGCACTCTGATCTCGAAGTCCCCGCTGGGACACAGTGGTGGGTTGTTGAAGGTGGAACATCGGTCAGTCTTGCCGAAGCGAATGTTTTCGTCCATCCAGATTGCTTGACCATCACTGAAAATATAAAAATTAATAAATACATCACATCACACTAATATTATAAATGCTAAAGTTTGGATATTTGTTCCTAATTTCCTCTATGTATAACTCGACAACCACTGAACCCATTTAGCTGAAATTTAAAATGTAGATAGATAATGACCGGGAATAGAACATAGGCTTTTTATCCGGGTAATACGCGAGCGAAGCCGCGGGTGGAAACTATTGTAACTAAAAAAATACATAATAGTTAAAATGACAGACAAGGCATAGTCAAAATTTGTATTTTTGACTTTGACAGGTTAAATTCAGGAATTTTTCAAGTGGTTACCAATATTACCCTCTAGACTAGATACACACAAAAATCTCACTCTCTCTTCACAATATTAGTATAGATTGATAACATGACGTCACAAAACAGTGATATATTTTAACTTGTGATGGGATATTTGGTGGGTTAGGTGACAAAATATAAAAATGAAACAGCGTTTTATAATATTTTAAATTGGAATTGGTTATTGATATGATAGGATAATGATTACTCATAAATATAAGATACTATTCAGTAAAGAGTGGGAATTGCATATTATCATCGAAGCAACTGTAATTGGGGTGGACCATTAACATTGTATTGTACCATATTATAAGTGTGAGACAGCGAAAAACATTTGCAACAGGTTAAAAGACAAGGGTAACACAACAATATTGGAATAATTAATATCGAACCATACTGTGATAGGTGGAACATGTCGAACCATACTGTGATGGGTGGGACATACTGTAAACCATTTGCAATAAGTTAAATTGCAATAGAAAGGGGAATACCATAGAGAGGGGATTAACATCAATTACCATACTGTGATAGGTGGGACATACTGAAAACTTGCAATCAAATGAACACATCAAAAACTGTTATAAGACGGGTGTCACACATTAACAATGAACATCACAAAACCCCATGCGACATACCCTCCACCGATCGTGATCATAGTACTATCAGCGGCCATAAAGAGCGAATTCGCATGTGGTGTTCTCGTGTCCTCGTTATCTTCCAAACATCCCACCCAGGGATACTTCGCTCTCTGCGGATGCAGACTAGAAAAAGAGATAAGAGAGATAAGAGAGAGAAGTATATTACCCTCCGCCGATAGTAATCATCTTCGTGTCGGCGGCCATGAAGAGTTCTGAGCCGTGGGCGACTTTTTCCTCTCCCTTTTCGGCAGCGGAAACACCGACCCACGGGTATTTGGCTCGTTCAGGGTAAAGGCTGGAAAATGCAGGTTAGTTGTATGGCACACTGGTGTATGTTTATTGTGAGGCTGGATTCGACCAAACTGGATTAAGTTTTTACTCGAGAGTAAACTACTGTTTGTTTGAATATTTTGACATTGTAAAGTTGACACCAGGATAATTTGTATGCACATAATAATGTTCGGTTGCGCTTTCTAAACAATTGTATTTCGAATTAAGTCGACTTTTGGTTGAACCCAGCCTTATCAGGATATTTAGTGGTATTGTAAGTTTTACAGATGAGATGATCAAACAAGTGAAATGTATTTCACTTTCAAAACGACCGCGAGGAGTAACCTTGCCGCAACTCCCTCCTTACCCAGATGAAGATGCTCCGGTTGAATCGAAACATCGTCGGTAAATCGACGATATTTTTACGTGAGTAATTCCCTTGTGTTAATACAAATGTCAAGAGAAAAGTAGATTAAATATATAATCTAAGAATATAGGGATATTTTGTAAAATAGCTTCTAAACAAAATTACAGTTAAAAAATATTAGGGAATGGTAACATGCATAATCTTAAAATTAAGATACTTAAATAAGTTTTACGAGTTTGGATACTTGATTGAAGGTACACAACACAATAATGGTGATAACACATTAAATAAACGATCAGTACAAAATATAAGCATACGATAAAATAATCATGCAGAATTGAAAACCCAGTAAACATGCAATGTAGAGTGAAACAGACATTAATTATTGCCTTCACCAGAAGAGCATGTATAATTATTATTAAATAGTTAAAATAAGTACATTAAATAATAAAAAATATTAAAACAATCATTCTTCGGGGATCACGTAAGGCGCAGGCAGAAGAGACGGGGCGCAGACATTTGTCTCTTCCGCGTCCCTTTCATACAAAATGTGACGGCGCCCCGTCTCTTCTGTATGTTTTGCGGCGCGTCGCTTCTATACATTTTATATGAAAGGGACGCGGAAGAGACATATGTCTGCGACGCGTCCTCGTCTTACGACTTTTCTGTATGTCCCGCGCCTTAAATTGTCGGTCCCGGCTTTTAAGACGTTAAGCCATAACCATATAGCCTTTAGGCTGCCTAAAAACTCCGTCAAGTACAAGTAGTATATCAGTAATGTGGTTCCCATAATAAAAGCTCTGCTACTTTGGAGCTACATGATGCTGTGTGAAATGTCCAAGACTTTTTTTTTTAATCTAGATAGACCTTTGTTTAACCACGATCTCACCTGATGATAAGTGACGATGTGGTTGACGATGGATCACAAAGGCCTAGAGGACCTATTCACTCTTGACTTGAAGAGACACAGGTTATAGTTTTTGGGGAAAACAGAAGCCGGCAGCGAGTTCCAGACCTTAGCAGTGCGGGTGATGAATGTGGAGGAGAACCGCGTAGTATAAGTGGATGGAATGTCCACAAGATAAGGATGATACTGCGCCGTGCAGTTAATGATTATTCATCTAGACATTATTTAACACACGGGAATTACTCACGTAAAAATATCGTCGATTTAGATACCGACAATGTTTCGATTCATCCGGAGAATCTTCATCTGGGTAAGGAGGGAGTTGCGGCAAGGTTACTCCTCGCGGTCGCGTCTCACACTATCTAAATCGACGATATTTTTACGTGAGTAATTCCCGTGTGTTAAATGATTATTCATCTATTGAAGAGTGATAGCTCACCTAAAGAGGAATGTCTCTCCCGTTCCGAAGTAGGCCTGTCTGTTCCCGCGTTCGTCCTTCTGATTGCGCTCAAACCATCGCGTCGAGCAATACGCCCCGAAAACCTGGAAACATAACATTTCAAAACTTGTCAAATCTATATACGCGTTGATTTGAAACCATTCTTTTATTTACGTGTCAGTTACATTAGAAGAATATAGTTGACTAGCAGTGCCCTCACGGCGATAGTGATGGTATATGGTGATGATGATGATGAAGACCTTCCTTAAGAGTTTAGCTATCAAACGCAGAAAGACATTTTCAAATCCTACTGGTAGTTCCTGAGATTAGTGCGTTCAATCAAAATTTTTGCACTCTTGAGGTGCATTTCTATTCATAACTCTACAAAATTTTTATGGCACCAATCGGAAAGTATAAGTACACTTTTAAACAAAAAATATATTTTCCAAATCGATCCAGGCGTCTTCGAGTTATCGGTGAAATTGAGTACTTCCTCCTTTTTTTGAAGTCGGTTAAAAAAATATCCCGGTTCCAAAAACTCACCTCGTTATTACAAGTCTTGATCATAAGCAGAGTTGGCTCATGATGCTCCACTCTCACGTAGAAGGTAGTCAGCGAACATCCGTGCTCCTCCGTCGTATACAGTAGTACCGGCTGGTACATCGTTATCCTAACCGGCAGCCACGACCATAGCGTGAATAGCTGGAACGTTGAAGATCGAGGTCAGTTTACATTTTATAAATTGTGTTTACATTTTATAAATTGTTGGTTTACATTTCATAAAGTTGAGAAGTTACTTCATTTTTATTGTTGAGCTTTATA
Source organism: Camptogramma bilineatum (assembly GCA_958496255.1). Lineage (NCBI taxonomy): Eukaryota > Metazoa > Arthropoda > Insecta > Lepidoptera > Geometridae > Camptogramma > Camptogramma bilineatum. The sequence goes on from OY292453.1 coordinate 15,899,948, forward strand.
TTAAGGTATTTAATACTTTACTAAATATGTGTTTACATTTTACAAAGTAAATAAAAAAGCGAAATCGTAAATTTGAAACTGATTAGGTAGATTTTCACCTAAATAATGCTATTTTTTTTTTATTCGTGTGCACTATAGTTTTCCTTTCAAAAGACAATATTATATTGTAGCGTAAGAAGATAAAAAAGAAACAGAATTTCTCACTCAATTTACATTAGGGTATGTTTTTTTTATAAATTAGATTTGAAATAAATTGTATAATAAATCTAAATAACTATTAGAAATAGTAAGAAACTTACTGAAAAAGTTCTAAACTAAACAAATAGGACGACACAATATTAGTGGATTACATTAGTAAACGCTACAAGTGGATAGTGCAAATAAGTGCACACCTACGTATACACACTATACAACTGTTTATACAATATATTTACATAATTATACAGACAGGGAAGTTCATTGTTTACAAACGAAAAGTAAGAGTTATTTATAAAACGCTTTATTCACTCGTCTATCACTGGATTTGACGAGGCAGCTTTCAAAACAATTATTCGAAATATTTAAAGTATTCACAGGATAGACAAGTATTTACATAGTCTCATTCAACTGCAAATTGTTATTGTACTCAAATGCTTCTCCGAATCACATAAATGAAACTTTGTTATTTATTAAATGTAAACTCGATAAGTAAACAATAAAATTCACCGACTCAACTCGTACTATTTTTACACTATTAGAACGTGGACAAAAACATAGCATGCAACATTAACGATAGTCGAAACAACACAACAATTAGTTATAGCGGTTTGAGAGGGAGCCAAATTTACATTCGCGTAAAGCTCTGTATACACGGGGCAAGTAATAATGTAAAGTTTGAATTTAAAGGCTATGCAAGTTTGAATTAATGTAAATTTGGTTCTACTTACACGAACATAGTTCTTTGACATAGAAGCTAGTTGGCAATACATACTAGCTTGGGCGATGGTATAATATTTAATTTTTGGGATTTATAAGCATTGGCTGTCCTATTTTTCACTAGCTAAAGCTTTTAGATATCTATAATACAGTAATTTTCTACATCCAACTATACTTACAAAATTCTACACTAAAAAACTTAACAGCAAACAAATTATATTTGCGAATTGGACTTAATTTTAAATGATAAACAAAATATTCGTATGGTAAAAAAAATTAAAAATTTGTATCGTGTTATTTTTTTTCTAATACTTATGTAATAATGTATTCATTTTTCTCAATAATAATCGTATTAAATATCCTTGAAGAGAAGAGTAAATAAGTACATAAATAAAATGTTCCTTTGACATAGACCATAGATTAAATAAATAATTACTTTCATATGTGCATTTGGAATGTGTCGCGGTGGGAGTTTCTTTGGCAAGGGACGAGAACATGCATTTAGGGTTCCTGAAGACGGAAACAGCATTTGAAAAACCATTTTCTGTAACCACAGAATATAATATCTCGGACAAATCTGATAATAAACATACAAGTTCGTAGCGAGTTGGCTACGAACTTGTAGCATAAATCGCGTTAGAATTTCAAACGCAGAATTCGTATTACAAGGTATGTATGTTCGTACGAGCTAATGGCTTACTCTGGTGACGGAGTTTTTACGCCGCCTGAAAGCCTCCGTCATGGCTTAACGACTTAAAAGCCGACGCGGAACGACGGGAGGTATAAAGTACTCAATAAGGAGAAAGTAAATTCATAGAACAATTTTTCTTGAACACACTTTGTAAATTTTTGTTGTTGTGCATTCACATAACGTATTGTTTCTTTAGATATCATTTGAGCATAGTCCAGCCGGCCTAACATGTGCAACATCGAGAGAGATATCTCGATCGGTCGAACTGCTCTAACGCATACGAAAGAGCAGTTTAACCGATCGAGAAGTCTCTTTTCTCGACTCTCGACGTTGCACATGTTAGGCCTACAGGTGTCTTCTAACCAAATTAAAGACTTAAACAGACTGCATTCTTTAGAGTAGATAATTTGAATCAGCTATATTATCCTTATTCACTAGGTTTCAACGAATAAAAAACATAATTGCCATATTCTTAGAAAACGGAGTTTAAGAGTTTCTGGAAAATTCTACGCGAGGAATTCCATTGCGATTTTTATCTAGATTTGTCCTGGATTTAAGTACATTGGTTACAGAAAATATAGCAGAGAACATCGAACAACTTACGAAAAGCTACGCTACATACAAATCACCGTTTTAAGTGCTACCACGACAACTAACCCTCTTATTAGTGATTTTATGCCATTCCCCGTAACTTACTTACGGATTAAATATAAATAAGAAGATTTTTGAAAGTACCAAGTGCTTTTACATAATAAAATAGTGTCCGAACGATAAGTTAGTCAAATCTTAAGACCTAAAACGATGTGTTTTCTTTATCCTTCTCAAACTACAATAGAAACTTACATTCCAAAAGTTTTTTCACAAATAAACAGAGTTTCTATGATGACCTACTATCATTTTTACGATTAACGCGAGGAAAACCAATACCATTGATTAAGACAATTCAGATCATCTGTTAAATACCCACTTCTAGGTGAACATTGTGACAATTTGTCCCTGATTACCCTTTATCGAAATCATAGATCCGTAAGTAAGTTAAGAGGAATGCTTGCTAGTGGATCAGTCAAACCTTCTGCCGTAGGTCGGACGAGTGTTGCCTCTGGTCGCGGAACACCGCGTTAGGAAATGGGAACCACAGAGCCAAGTGGGAGGAGCGCGGACTCTGCGAAGCCAGACTATATGCTTATGGTATGCTACGGGACCAAGTTACGGGAAGCAGCTGATTTCGTTCTTTTTAAAGGTTAAAATAATGAACTATTCACATATAAGTCAACCTATCTTTGTTTACTCTAGTCTAACAAGTATTTAACAAGTATTTCTAACAAGTATTTAGGGAATGGGAACCACAGAGCCAAGTGGGAGGAGCGCGGACTCTGCGAAGCCAGACTACACGCTTATGGTATGCTACGGGACCGAGTTATGTGGGAAGCAGCTGTTGTTGTTCTTTTTAAAGGTTAATGAACTATTCACAATTAAGTCAACTTATCTTTGTTTACTCGAGTCTAACAAGTATTTAGGGAATGGGAACCACAGAGTCAATTGGGAGGAACGCGGACTCTGCGAAGCCAGACTATACGCTTATGGTATGCTACGGGACCATGTTATGTGGGAAGCAACTGATTTTGTTTTTTTTAAAGGTTCAAATAATAAACTATTCACAAATTAGTCAACTTATCCTTTTTAGGGTTCCGTACCTTAAAAGGTAAAAAAAGGAACCCTTATAAGATCACTTTCTTGTCCGTCTGTCTGTCTGTCTGTCTGTCTGTCTGTCTGTCTGTCTGTCTGTCTGTCTGTCTGTCTGTCTGTCTGTCCGTGTGTCACCATCGATTATCTCAGGAACGGGTAGAGCTATCAAGTTGAAATTTATACCATATACTAAGGTCTATAGTCCCTATTGTGAGTATAAAAATCAAGGTCCTGAGTCAACACTATAAAAAGATATAGACAAATTTAGGTTTTCGTGAAAACTTGTGAGTACCAAAACTTACCTTAATTGTCAACTTTTTTTATTTTTCGGAATTTTTCCTTTACTTGTGCTGTAAGACCTTGCTTGTAACCAAAATTGAAAATTCTAGGTCAACCGGAAGTACCCTAGAGGTTTTGGGTCGAAAACCTAAATGGTAGTTCCCGTTAACCTAGAATCACGAAATTTGGCAAAAAGCAAGGTCTTATAGCACAAATAAAGAAAAATTCCAAAAAGTTAAAAAAGTTGAAAATTAAAGGGTGTTCCCATACATACATAGTTGACGCCAATTAAAATTTTCCTCCGAGTTGTATGGGCGCTCATACAATTAAGCGGACTAGCTTAATTGGCACCATGGCTAGGTACGGAACCCTCGGCGTACGAGTTCGACTCGCACTTGACCGGTTTTTTTACTCTGGTCTAACAAGTATTTAGGGAATGGGAACCGCAGAACCAAGTGAGAAGAGCGCGGAATCTGTGAAGCCAGACTACACGCTTATGGTATGCTACGGGACCATGTGGGAAGCAGCTGATTTTGTTCTTTTTAAAGGTTAAAATAATGAATTATTCACAAATAAGTCAACCTACCTTTGTTTACTCTAGTCTAACAAGTATTTTGGGAATGGGAACCTCAGAGCCAAGTGGGAGGGGCGCTGACTCTGCGAAGCCAGACTACACGCTTATGGTATGTTGCAGGACCGAGTTATGTGGGAAGCAGCTGTTTTTGTACTTTTTAGATGTTAAAATAATAAACTATTAACAAATAAGTCAACTTATCCTCTTTTTACTTTAGTCTAACAAGTATATAGGGAATGGGAACCACAGAGCCAAGTGGGAGGAGCGCTGACTCTGCGAAGCCAGACTACACGCTTATGGTATGTTGCGGGACCGAGTTATGTGGGAAGCAGCTGTTTTTGTACTTTTTAGAGGTTTAAATAATAAACTATTCACAAAGTAGTCAACTTATCCTTTTTTGACTTCAGTCTAACAAGTATTTTGGGAATGGGAACCACAGAGCCAAGTGGGAGGAGCGCGGACTCTGCGAAGCCAGACTGCACGCTTATGTTATGCTACGGGGCCATGTTATGTGAGAAGCAGCTGATATTGTTCTTTTTAGAGGTTAAAATAATGATCTATTTACAAATAAGTCAACCTATCTTTTTTTACTTTAGTCTAACAAGTATTTAGGGAATGGGAACCACAGAGCCAAGTGGGAGGAGCGCGGACTCTACGAAGAAGACTCGCTCATGAGGACCATATTATGTGGGAAAGTAGCTTGTTCGGCTCTTTTAAAGCTACTTCAAAATTAAATCACGCTAATGCTTTTCCATATCTGAACCATAATATTAATAGCCCAATAAGTATTCAAGGAATAGGAATGACAGAGGAAAGATATACGGGCTACGGACCTATTTTATGCGGGGACGCAAGTTGGAAGTTTAAAGGCAAAAATGTTTCAACTTACTTTATAAATAAGTCACGCTATCCCTTTATGTTTCAATTTACTTTATAAATAAGTAACGCTATCCCTTTTTCTATATATTTTTTGGAACAATCGAATGGGGGCCTTATTTATGAAAGATGTTTAAAGTGAAACACTGGTTAAACAACGTCCTGTCTTTATTTGTGGATAGTGACAAACAGAGACAGGACGTGGTTCAACCAGTGTTCAACTTTAAACATCTTTCATAAGTAAGGGGGTGGATGTATAAAGAACGGAGAGTAACAAAATAAAGATCAAGACGAGCAAGACTACAGGGTAATGTTGTAAGATTTAGTTTGTTTTAAAAGGTTATTGGTTAACAAGCGTCCAATTCTTACAACTCGTATTGATAGAACATCAAAACTTCGTAGAACAAAACTATTTAGTAAACCACAGACCCAATCGGGAATTTTTCGAGGCCTTCTCTAATGCTATTACAATTCATTATAGGGGAAATGAGATTAACACCAGAATACTGAAACGCTTCTTAGTTTAAGTGGTGCTTTTCATTGACATTAACTGTCATTTTTGTATACCATTCTGATGAGTAAGAACGTCTCAAATAGAAGTGCGTCTGAAATATTTAGTAAGTTTCAGTATTCAGTCATAAGTGGTCGGAAGTTCCAACTTTCCAAAAGTTGGACGAATGTTGGAGCAAAACTTCGCGTTTTAGTTATTATTGAAGTAGTTGGGTCGTTTAGTAAATAAAACTAAAAGAAAATGATAAACGAAAACAATGATAAAATAAAACAATTCACTTACAAACTAGAGAACGATCTATTCGTAGCTTATTACAAGTACAAATATAACATCGGGCAACAAACATTGAACAATCAGTAACGTAGCTCCATGCACACTAGCTTACGCTATCGTATACTCACCATGTAAAACGCAAAATAAATTAAGCGAATTATGTATTCTGGACTACAGCTGTCATTGAGAGGAATAAAATTATAATAAACACCTAAGTGTCAAGCAGTGCATCTAAACATCGATAAAATTGTCGCAAGCTATTGGCGCGACACTGGTTGTCTTACTTCACTCTGGTCTAGAATCCGCGACTTGAGAGCTTGAATGGGGTAAACGCCCATGGAAAGGGCTCGCGGGCCCGGCGAATGTGAGCCCTAGCGGGAAAATCGACACACGGTTAGCACTCACACAAAACAATCGATAACATGCCACCTTCACGTCACATCACTATCGACATGTTAAATAAAAATTCACAAAGTTCACAAATCTGTTATCTTTACATTTTGTATATCGTTTCTCACATGCCAATTTTTAAAAATGCTTTGTCGAAAGATTTTTTTTACAGTAGAATTTGTATCTTACAAAGAAAGGTAACAAAGAAAATGAAAACACGAATTCATACATTCAAAGCTAATGAGATGGGCTGAACGGAATGTTCGATAAGACTGTCGTGAAGAACTAGGATGAAACATCGATGGACACAACAATATCATTCACAAATCTGTCGCTAACGCTACACAGACCGAACATAACATAACTAAGAACCGTAGCCAGGGGATATACAGAAACTGGATTCAAGAATAACTTCTACATCTGCAGCTGATTTTCTAACTTGTCTCAAACCTCAATCGGTCTCAAACTGTCAAAAAGATCGCTAGGTATTTTTTGCCGTGTTCGGTCTCATTGAAAGAGTTTTCAGAGCTACTTGCATAGTCACTGATCATATTTGACTTATGATTTTGGTCGCTATCAGAAGTCTAAACTTTAAACTGTTCCGGGACCAAATCGACGTACACGCATCAATAGTTCAACAGTTTTTTTAATGAAAAACTTGTTGAAACATGGCTCTAGAATACAGGACCCATTTTATTAGAAGCAAAAGCTTGAACTACCCCAAAATTTTCTCGTAAGACCTAAATTATATTTAAACAGGAATCGATAAATTCCTAAGTTCGTATGAGCTAAATTTTAGGCCGCCTAAAGGCCTCCACCATTGCTTAACGACTTAAAAGCCGGGACCGACATTTTTTATAACAATGTAGAAGCAAGAGCTTAAGTCCTGGCTACGGCCTCATTACGGTAACTTAAGAAAATAAAGTCTTACAAAAAAAACTATGAGACACTCGAGTATCGATTGTACTGTCGATATGAAGTTAGTTTGTTAGCTCGCAATCGAATGATCGAATGAGAAATGAAAGCCAAAAGCCACGCCTATTATTTTTTACAGTACCATCTGTTTGCACGTTTCCTCAGACATTCTCTGCGAACCAAACCGTAAATATAGAGTAACTATATATAATATGTGTTTGTGCGTGTGTAGTATAGAATCTCAACAATGTCCCAGGCACTAGTGTCCCGTTAAGTGCAGGATTGCCTCCTGACACTAAATCATCTCATAAAGATTAATGCCTATGTTTTCGTGCGTGTGTAGTTATTTTAGTTGTTAGACCATTTTGTATAATTACTGTAATAATTAGTATATTTTGAAGGCAGTGGCTTGTCTTTGTATTTTCTACTCTTTACCTAACTGATTTGGATTCAAAATATCCCTAAAAGATTCGTAAGATTTTTTTGAAATAGAAAATGGATTTATCTTGCAAAAACGAGAATTTGAATTTATCGCTTAAAATAGACTTTCCAACACCAACAGGTTTCTTAATTTTATTTCTTAATTTTCCAAAAATGACAGGCCGAAAGGACTCGAACCCACGACCTGCCCTTAATAAATGACTTTGGTTTTAAAAAGTCTCAAATCTTTCCTTAGCTAATAATGTCTAGTACTTACTAGACATTATTAGTCTAGTACTTACTTCATATTATACAGATAATAATGACAAAGATTTACACAAGATTTAGAATAGAATAGAATTAGATTTAGACTTATGGAACACATTGTCGTTGCAAAATGACAATAAAGTACATTTTGAATCGATTGAAATTATTTTTGATGAATTTGAGGTTTTTAGGAACGTTTTGCATAACACAGTCCAATTTACCCAGGTTATTGTTTCTTTCCTTGTCGCTCTCATATCAACGAAAAGAGACAACAACAGATTTAAATAGCAGAATCCTTGTCCAATATCAATAACACGTTTGTCTGCAGTGATGAAAGTCAACTCGTTTTAACAAGATAATTTATTATACAGGATGTTCAGTTCCTCACCTCGCGAATGGTCAGCGTGTGTGACATCATCTGAATGTTGACTTGTGATTGGCTGGTGGGCAGGTTGTCTGATGATCGCGAGCGAACCAGCCGAGAGCCGGTTATCACTTGTTTGGATTTGAGCGTCATTTCCGTTTTTATGAACACCCTGGATATGTATTGTGAGCTGTGGACGGAATAAACAAGAATAATTAGATTTCTATTCTTAAATGAACATTATTGCAGAAGGTATGTGCCAAAGCTATATTTAGACGTGCCTCTGATTAACTCTTTAGATATCTATTCCAAACACACTTTTGGCATATGCTTTTTAGGTTTTGAAATAACAGAAGTAGAATAGCCAATGGTCTTATTGAAATGCAATAGATATTAGGTAATAACAGGATTGGAAATAAGAAATAAAGACTTTTGCCTTGAATTTGATGCTAAGAAAACTAATCACGTTCCAAAAACAATAAATCTACAATCTACTAATATTATAAATCTGAAAGACTGGCTGTTTGTGTTTCAATCAAGCCCCACTAGATCGATTTGGATGTAACTTGAAATAAGTGTGTAGATTATGGCTTGGAATAACATACATTATTTAACACACGGGAATTACTCACGTAACAAGCGCCGAGCGTTACATTGCTCGTAGTGAGAGACGCTCGCGCGAGGAGTAACCTTGCCGCAACTCCCTCCTTACCCAGATGAAGATTCTCCGGATGAATCGAAACATTGTCGGTATCTAAATCGACGATATTTTTACGTGAGTAATTCCCGTGTGTTAAATAATGTCTAGTACCTACAACTCACGAAAGTTTTGAAAGTGAAATGGAATAACATATCTAACGCCTAGTTTCTAGATTCAGTCTATAGCAAAGTCGCCACTGGCAAGTAAGTAGAAAAGAGTTGATGATCTTCAAACGGCTGAACCGATTTTGATAAAACAGCGCTAGAAAATCAGCTTTCAAATAAAAAAACTGCATTCAAATCAGTTCACACATTTAAGCTACGGTGCCACAGACACACTCTCACACACACACACACACACACACACACACACACACACACACACACACACACACACACACACACACACACACACACACACACACAGACAGACATACAGACATACATAGCGGTCAAACCTATAACACCCCTCATATAGCGTCGGGGGTTAAAAACTACAGAACTTAGAAGCTAGTGTTGGTCGCTAAAAGATAGTGTAATGATAAGTCACCTCAATGCGCGTATGCTGAAAGCGGTCCGTAGCAGCTTGGTCGGCGAAGCGGGCATGTTCCTACAGAACTTGTCGATGGCATGGTCGACGCCGTTCTTGGTCGCCTCCGCGTGCCACTCGGAGTTCTGGTTCGTCGCGTGCTTGTGGAATAGGATGAGGATGGCCAGTGCTACCCTGTAGAATACCTGTAGAAATGTACATAGATATATTCACGACTCTTTCCCGAAGAGCTAGGCAGACACCACAAATTTCCATTTGCCTTTTAATGTGAATATGCTCTTAGTTTATAATAATCAAACAAGAACCAAGAGTAGAATAACCTAGCTCTTAAGACGTGTCTAAGTGATCTTCGTGATTTTATTGAAATGATTTAAAAAAGCACCAACCACAATCCGGCTTGAAGGACTAAAATTAATCCAGTTCGAAAGATCAATGATCATCGATCATTTTTACATCTATTAGCGAATTTCAAGTGGAAGAAACATTCGTGCATCATGATGTGAGGCGAATATCCACCACTGCCAGATGGCGTAGCGTAGAGGCTCATACCCAGCAGGGGTGTTGGGTTGTGGATGGTATTACCTTGATGCCTTTGTGGAAGAAGCAGTCGAGCACCCTCACGAGGTGCGGGAAGGGCAGAGCGGCGAGGATCCACCACTGCCAGTCAGCGTAGAGGCCTACACCTTGAGTTATGGATGATGGTTACCTTGATGCCTTCATGGAAGAAGCAGTCGAGCACCCTCACTAGATGCGGGAAGGGCAGAGCGGCGAGGATCCACCACTGCCAGTCAGCGTAGAGGCCTACACCTTGAGTTATGGATGATGGTTACCTTGATGCCTTCATGGAAGAAGCAGTCGAGCACCCTCACTAGATGCGGGAAGGGCAGAGCGGCGAGGATCCACCACTGCCAGTCAGCGTAGAGGCCTACACCTTGAGTTATGGATGATGGTTACCTTGATGCCTTCATGGAAGAGGCAGTCGAGCACCCTAACTAGATGCGGGAAGGGCAGAGCGGCGAGGATCCACCACTGCCAGTCAGCGTAGATGCCTACACCTTGAGTTATGGATGATGGTTACCTTGATGCCTTCATGGAAGAAGCAGTCGAGCACCCTCACTAGATGCGGGAAGGGCAGAGCGGCGAGGATCCACCACTGCCAGTCAGCGTAGAGGCCTACACCTTGAGTTATGGATGATGGTTACCTTGATGCCTTCATGGAAGAAGCAGTCGAGCACCCTCACTAGATGCGGGAAGGGCAGAGCGGCGAGGATCCACCACTGCCAGTCGGCGTAGAGGCCTACACCTTGAGTTATGGATGATGGTTACCTTAATGCCTTCGTGGAAGAAGCAGTCGAGCACCCTCACGAGATGCGGGAAGGGCAGAGCGGCGAGGATCCACCACTGCCAGTCGGCGTAGATGCGCTCGGGGCCGATGGCAGCGGACAGCCGGGACAGGTGCTGCGCCGCCGACTTCTGCAAACAGCCGGTCGGTTTAGGAAAACAACAGAAAATAGACTTACCGGTAATCCCTAACTTCGCCTAGTGTAGGTATCATTGCCTACATCATAAGAAGTATCGTAGGTACTTTTTTGACAACTTGTCGTGATAGGAAAATAATAAGTAAGTATCGCACTTTTTATAATGTAGGCAAAGATACACCTACACTACACTAGGCGTAGTTAGAGATGTTTAAAGTACCACTTAAATTAGTCTTCGATATTGTGGTGTAAAACATTTTTTGTACAAATTCTGAGAGAAGATTGTTAAATTGTCAGTCCCAGCTTTTAAGTTGTTAAGCCATGACGGAGGCCTTTAAGCGGCCTAAAAACTCCGTCACTAGAATTGCCCACTTGCTCTAACGAATTTACTTATCCTGAGAGGATGACTAGGACCATATTTGAAGATTTTTTGAAGTTAAAGGTAGTCAAAGACACGACTAAAATATTATGTTGTATAATTGGCTACATTTGGAAAACGTTAACATTACATTACATACGGGACAGGATGCAATTGCAAGCCCGTTATTTTACGAAGAATAGAAACAAAAACTCTTGTATGTATTTGGCTAGTTTAATACTGGAAGATCTTAACTTTAAAGTAATCTTCGAGAATTGGAGTTATTTATTTGGCATAATTTGCCCACATTTCAAAACGAGCATGTAAGTATACATTGCAAGCCCATCGCATTTGCGGCAATATTTACTCAAGGGATATTCATGGCTTTGAATTTGAATACATCTACACTGTTGCTGATGTCATCTCTCAATCATCAAGGTTGGTCACCCATATAATCTTTCAGAACACTGCGTTATCCTTTGTTTTCCACATGAATGTGATATTAAGAAAGCTATGACGTAATAACAACAGGACATTGGCACAGGACACAGAGTAAACAGTAGTGAACGGTCACGTAGAGGGTTCAAACCGCTTTCCTCATCAATAATTTTCAGGGCAGTGGTTTTTACCCCATTCTTCTTTTAGCTTTGCTTTACTTACTGACTGACTAAGTTTTATAGTTAATTTGTATGGTAAGATACGTTTAACTTTGGTTATTTATGGAGATTGGAGACATTGGTTAACATTTGACTTAAGACTATTGGAGATTTTGATTTTAGACATTGGTAAATTGGGAAACATAGTTATCAACTTTTGCGATCAGAACACATTATAAAAACATGTGTATCCGGATATTTATCACATAAATTACCTTTTTATTTAGCCCGACGTTTCGACTGGATGGACCGTGGTCGCGGGAAGACTTCGGGCTAAATAAAAAGGTAATTTACGTGATAAATACCCGGATACCTATTCATAAAGTTTTATTACCTAATGATAATTATTATTACGGGATTTTATCGCGTACCTTTTATTTATTTTGTTTCCCGACCTTTCCCGAAGTTTTATTACCTACTGAAAAAGCGAATTGTGTCTTCGAAAGAATAATTCCTACAATGGTTCACATGTAACAGCATCGAAGTTTGTAAGGTAACTATTCCACATAAAGCCGGGGGGTTCTTCTAGTACTCGTATAATAAATACCCCAGCATAGTAAAGTAACGTATCGAGCCGATAATAGCAAGTTCCGTAACCTTTTGTTGATTGAGTTACTGTTTATTTATGTTTACTATTTTGATTGTATTGCTGTGCTGAAAGGAGCTTGTTACACTGGTTCTTTTTTTTTTGTTGAGTAAGCATCAATGTTATGAAATGGATTATCAAAGAAAGTAACAACTTTATTTCCTAAATAACATACATACATACATACATACATAAAATCACGCCTCTTTCCCACAGGGGTAGGCATAGGCAGAGACCACGGATTTCCACTTGCTACGATCCTGACACACCTCTCTCGCCTCATTCACTCTCATCACATTTTTCATACAAGCTCGCCGGTTTAGGGTACTTTTGACCTGGCCTTTCTCCAAAACATCACCAATCTGATCCAGGTATGTTCGCCTAGGTCCTAAATAAATCTGACAAATAAAGTTACATTCTCGAAACTGTAACAAACGAAAATTGGTTCTGTTAATTTCAACATCAGCGTTCGGAATTCGGATATCCGAAGTAATTTAAAAATAAAATGAAAATAACTTTAGGTAATTGTTTAAAACCAATCAGACTTAATTCTATTATTCTGTGGTTCTTTAATTTGCGTAAATGACTCACAATGATGTCGTAGCTCTCGAAAGGTTAAATTACATTTTTATTGACGTAGTAATTATAATACTGTGATATAAAACAACAATAATTTATCGTTTATTCATTTACTTCCTTATTGATACAGGGATAGTGCAAGCACTTTGTTTATGGGAATAAGGAAAATCACGCATTGGAAATGAGTTATGGAGAGCTATCTTTAATATATTCCGCGTGTGTATAGCCACATAATATAACAATAACCGACCACTGAAATTTTCCTGTCTCCTTTGTCTACCTTTTAGCTAATTTGATAATCCTTATTTATGTATTATCCGCGTATTCATCACCGACATCAATAATCAATCGATTCTTACAAACCCAAGGAATTAAACCAAAGCTAAAGCCTGACATTACGTAAGCCTCGCGTGCGGTTACTGCACTATAAAAATGCTCTATAATTTATTCTAAAGGTTCAACGTCACGCGATGCCATAATGTCTTGCATATGACAAACAAATTTTACCAATGGAATTAAAGTATGTTAAGCTAATATAGCAACATTAGCAACTAGTTTTTATTTATTGTTCGATTACTCACTGATTGAAATTAAGGTCTCATCTTAAAGGAGGATTTTTTTTAATTATTATTTTAAAAGTGTTTATTTTATCGGCTTTAAAGAGCTTTAATCAATTTATTTATACTATTCATCATGACAAAAAAAGTTGTGAGAAAGTATTCAAAAAGTTCTCACACTTTTTGGTTTCTTCTGAAACGGTTTTCATGACACCAAATATTTGTCTCCACCCTTATCAACACGATATTATGAAATATCAGTCCTTCCCTTGTCATGTTTCAAAGTTTTAATGACACGTCATTCACACTAACAAGGACATTTATGTATCAACTGCTGACTAGAATATCAGGGTTACAGGACAGGACAGGACAATTTAAACCTGATAATAATAAGTCCGTTGGATATGAAGGTTCTGATCATTTTGTAACTTTTTTCCAAATTCTTTTTTTGTCTACTTTTTTCTAAAAAAATATATAAACAAGATACCATTGCTGACAAATAAATAGACAGTAGACGAAAGACAAATAAAAATCTAACTAGAGAGCCCTGATTAGGAATTATTTGAAAATGACTTGCCACATGACAACAAGTTAAGTTTTTGGGAATGTAGATTTATCTAGCCGATAAGTGTTTGAGATAGATAAGGACTGTGGGTGTGTTTTACACCTTTACATCTATCTAAGTGTAAGCTGATAAAAAGAAATCGTAGACCTAAGTATTACATGTGATTACACAATTTTCGAAGGTGATTTTCAAATCGTTTTCGTTATCGCTATTTTTGAGTAAATATTAACTTTATGCAGTATTTGTCGATGTTTTTCGGTTTCAGTATTCTGTTCCAGAGAACTATGAAGATCATTGAAACAGAAGAAAATTATAGGTAAATAGATGTAAAAGTATTTACAAAGCAACACTAAAAAATATAACCTCAATTAACATTTTCGTTACACACATAATGTAAAATAATGATAATCATTTCAATTTGTACATTCCCCTAGCAACCTCTAAATTACTTACAATTTACTAAGATCTGAAAAAGTGTCTAATGTGCTTTGAGTTACAGTCGTGGCCGTTTGTTTTATTTGATATAGGAAATATATTAATATAAATAAGAGGTAGTTAGCAAGAGAGAGACTTACGGCATGTTTCTTAGCGATCTGCATCACAGTCTTCCATGTGACTTCGTTGAGGAGCTTAGTCTGTGTGATGAACATCTTCTCCTTGGACGCGACCAGGCTAGCCATGGCGTGGTAGCATTCTTCCTCTGCAACAAAATGAGAAACATTACAGTCAAGATGAAGACTAACCCTGTTCTTCTAATGTATTTATTAACTTAGGTACCTACTAGGGCTCAAGCATCTCTTTTCAAGGAAATGTGAGTCACAGGAAAATAGTCTCCAAAACCTTGCTTAAGTGACAGCTGATTATGAATAATGGGGTAAGCGTGGAATATGAATCGTGGGAGAATGTACATAATTTTGGTAATGTAATACAAATAAGATATCAAACAATAAACATATTTTTAAAACTACGTTGAAACAACAAACTAAATGTTTGAAAATGTCGGTATAATCGTTTTTATATCCCTTATCAAACGAACATATTCCTATAAAATATCAAGCATAAAAAGAACTCTTGATAATTGGATCGAACTCTACAAAACCACAAGGCTTTCAATTTTGAAAAATTCTGCGTTCAATACCACGCTCGACAAACTCCATTGAAAATCCGATTACTCGACGCAAAACGAGTATGACAATTTAAAAGGCCAATTAACCTAGAACAAATCCCGACCGGCGGTTGTCGCTCACATGACAAATTGAAGAGGGGCATCCAATTTGCAATCAACTCCCCGGACACGACACAACTCCGGGGATGAGAGTACTTATAGAGCGGACGGGTTAATAAAGAAATCAGATTTCTGTCCCAGCAGCTGAGAAAGATAATGAAATCTATTGTCAAAGAATGGATCCAAACAGATTGTCTCAAATAGCTACGAACTGGATCCCAAGAGACAAAAAACGTAAGCGAGGACGACCGCTGCAAAGATGGAATGACGATATAATAATAATAATAATAATATCTTTATTTCAGGCAACTTATCTAAGTAACAAGATGTTAAAATACCTAATATAAGGCCCATATAATAAAGGTAGCTGGAAAGTTATGGTCCAGATTAGCAAGAGATAGAAATGGATGAACTTGGAGGAGGCTTTTACCACGTTAGGCGGTCCCATGCACTAAATATCTACTAAGCATAGTCATTTAAATTGTATTTTACATTTAAGTATAGTTGTAGTTTAATAACAAGTTGTGTTTTTATTTAAGTACATTTTTATGTAAACAGTGTTTGGGAAATAAAGTTTCTTTTAATTTTTTTACTGTAAAAGACTCGAATACAGAGATCAGACTTTAGATTTTTTTTTTTTTTTTTTTTAAAGAAGTGTCTGATGTCTAACAGGAAGTTTTCATGGCATCATCGAAATGAATCGTGAAGGGGAATAGGGTTGCCAAAGTTATTGACGTAGAAAAACCAAACGAGCCACGAAACAATTCAGATCCCCTATTCCACGATACTTTATGACACGAATCGTTTGGAAAAATGCTTAAATTCAGGTGTTCTTCGCTCAAGGCTCTATTGGTTTTCAATAACGACAATGGATGTTATGGCGTACTTTGGTGTCGTTGTATAAAATACTAAAATTCTCGAATGGCGGTTTGGAACTATCCCAACAATAACATCAGCCAACATCTTTAGTTTATGCAAGTTTTTTTTGTATTATATTAGGTCTTTTGACGTAATTAAACGAGAAAATGTTAAATTTTGTGTATAGATTTGCTTATTATGAGTTCAGATAATTTGTATTTGTCAAAAACAGCTTGTTTGAAAGAGAGGATGGTGTACATGCACCTACCTTAGTGATTAATGAAAGTGTAGATGTAGATGAAAGTTGTATTAGCATGAATGAAGTTGTGAATGCGTTAAAAAGTATGAAAGCTGGAAAAGCAGCAGGGTATGACAGGGTAACAGTCGAGATGCTGAAGGCTGGACATGGCGTTGTGGCTAGTCAGCTGTGCCGCCTTTTCAACATGTGTTGGGTTAACGGTCAAGTACCAAGTGATTGGTGCAAGGCCGTTATAGTTCCACTTTACAAAGGAAAAGGCTCGCACCAGGAATGTAAAAACTACAGAGGCATTAGTCTTCTTAGCATCGTCGGCAAACTGTATGCAAAAGTTTTGATTGAGAGAGTTATGAAAGAAACCGATGAGAAAATATGGGATGCACAAGCGGGTTTTCGAAAGGGTATGGGATGTACGGATCAGGTCTTTTCCTTGCGAAGCATAGCCGAGAAATTTTTGGCCAAGGGTCAAAAGGTCTATTGCGCATTCGTGGATTTGGAAAAGGCCTACGACAAAGTGATGAGGAATGAACTTTGGTCGGTACTGTCAAGGTATGGGGTGAACAGCAACCTTATTCGAGCTCTGAAGTCTCTCTACGAGGACTCCAGTGCTTGTGTGAGGATACATGGGTCATATACTGAATGGTTTAGCATCCAAAAGGGTGTTAGACAGGGATGTGTAGCGTCACCATGGCTGTTTAACTTATTCATGGACAGTTGCTTGCAAGATTTAAAAGATAGTGAATGTGGTTTAAGAATGAGCGAGTTACTCGTCAAATGTCTTCTCTATGCTGATGACCAGGTTTTACTTGCGTCGTCGGCAGATGAGTTGCAAGAGATGGTAACAATTATGCATGGAGCTTTTGAAAGAAAAGGAATGAAAGTGAATGTAAGTAAGACGAAAGTAATGGTTTTCGAAAGAGAGGAATGTGTGACAGCATGTAATATTTTGATAGATGGTGAAAGAGTGGAGCAAGTAAACAAGTTTGTTTATTTGGGTACATTGTTTACGAGAGATGGGAAGCATGAAGAGGATGTTGAAAGGAGAGTGAATGCGGGAAATCAAGTGAATGGGGCACTGCATTCTTTTCTAAGCAGTCGGAAAGTTTCCGAAAAGGCACGACTAGCTGTGCATAGAGGTGTGTTAGTGCCGACACTAATGTATGGTAGTGAAAGTTGGGTATGGCAGAAGAAACACCAAAGTAGAGTGAATGCAGTAGAAATGCGTGCGTTACGAAGTATGTGTGGGGTGACTTTGAGAGATCGAATGAGAAACAGTGTGATAAGAGAGCGTTGTGGAGTGAAAGAAGATGTAGTGATGAGAATTGAGAAGGGTATGCTAAGATGGTTCGGTCATGTTGAGAGGATGAATGAAAATAGATTGACGAAACAGGTCCATAAGGCGAGTGTGAATGGGACCGTCGGAAGGGGAAGACCTAGGCGCACATTCCTGGACCAAATTGGCGAATTATTGGAAAAAGGCCAGGTCAAGAGTACCCTAAACCGACGAGCTTGCATGAAGAATGTGATGAGAGTGAATGAAGCGAAAGAAGTGTGTCAGGATCGTAGCAAGTGGCGATCTGTGGTCTCTGCCTACCCCTATGATGGGATACAGGCGTGAGTTTATGTATGTATGTATGTAAAAACAGATCTCATTTCCGCGTTTACATTTTAAATAAAAACCGGTCAAGTGCGAGTCGAACTCGTACGCCGAGGGTTCCATACCTAGCCATGGTGCCAATTAAGCTAGTCCGCTTAATTGTATGAGCGCCCATACAACTCGGAGGACTTTTAATAGGCGTCAACTATGTATGTATGGGAACACCCTTTAATTTTCAACTTTTTTAATTTTTTGGAATTTTTCCTTTATTTGTGCTATAAGACCTTGCTTTTTGCCAAATTTCGTTATTGTAGGTCAACGGGAACTACCATTTAGGTTTTCGACCCAAAACCTCTAGGGTACTTCCGGTTGACCTAGAATTGTCAAATTTGGTTACAAGCAAGGTCTTCCAGCACAAGTAAATGAAAAATTCCGAAAAATAAAAAAAGTTGATAATTAAGGTAAGTTTTGGTACTCACAAGTTTTCACGAAAACCTAAATTTGCCTATATCTTTTTATAGTGTTGACTCAGGACCTTGATTTTTATACTCACAATAGGGACTATAGACCTTAGTATATGGTATACATTTCAACTTGCTAGCTCTACCCGTTCCTGAGATAATCGATGGTGACACACGGACGGACAGACGGACAGACGGACAGACGGACAGACGGACAGACGGACAAGAAAGTGATCTTATAAGGGTTCCTTTTTTTACCTTTTAAGGTACGGAACCCTAAAAATAAATAATTCACGAAACCTTTGATCTCGGTCAAAGACAACATCACAGAAATAGTGACATATTTCGTAATCAGATTTAGTAATAACTATTAAATGCTCTACGTATGTTTTCACAGGTGGTGGTGCCGCATCGGTCGCTTTGTGACCCATTTATTGCTCGTGAAAATGTAAGTTGTGTAAACTGCTCTAAATAAGCAAGGAAATCAGGTACCATTGTTTCCTCGACCATGATAAATGACTAAGCCCTTTCAAGGCTGACTTCAAGTGGTCGAGACATGCACGCTCTCACGCACGACACGCTAAATACGCTATCTATAGGAATGAAAACTCTAAATAAACAGAAGTAATATTTCTTCAATGATTTTGATACAAATTGACAATCGATATATAGGAGAATTATCGTGGCTTTGATTGGTGGAAACTGAACTCGGAATATTTCACCAACATAGTAAGCTGAACTACGAAAATTGACTACGAGGATTGGAAATATCGTTTTTCAAGAGTAGGGCCAGACCTGTCCATTGTAGAATACAAATACATTCTTGCATTTTATGCGGTAAATATTAACTTTTCCTGAGAAATAAGTTTCCTTTCTTCTGTCAATAAGGTGTGCCTAAGTGGAAATCCCGGTTTCGCAGCGGGTGAGACTATTAGGAGAGTTTCGCACCAACGAGAATGCTTTCAACATAGTGCAGTGCAGGGATCCTAAAGACGGGTCTTAACGTCGGAATTTTATTCAGGCTGCTTTTGGCCGTTTTCAGGCTTAAGCCGGCAGTCATTAACACGTGTGTCTCTGATAACAATTAATATTTGATTGATGATCAAATATAATTCAAAGACCAATAAATAAATAAGTAAATATTGGTCGATATTTGATTTGACACAGCGCCATCTTGCCCCAAACTAAGCAAAGCTATGGAAACCAGATACTGATAAAATACTTAAAAAAAACACATGAATGTGGATAGCACAAACTGAGGTAGGATTATACTCAGCAGTCAGTAGTGGACAAAGTAGATCAAGATGAAAAACATATATCAAGGTCAACAAAATATTTCAATATCACATATTTCATTTCGCAAGAAGAAAAGTCTGTAGAGTTAAAATCTATTTTCAGTGTTCCGGCGTTTGACTTTCCGGTTAGCAAAATTGTTCACCTCTATCCAAGTTATCGTATCGACTGATAGTTAAGTTAAAGTAAGAGGGGACGGGGAACTAAGTGACTTCGAAGTGGGAGATAGTGGCGATAAATACATTACGCGAAGTGAAGAAAAGGAGTCTTCGTCTTCCAGAAACTCGATAATCGAGTTACTCCAAGTCTAACTAAGATATAAGGGAAATGGAACTTCTATTGTGTTCAGGCAATTACTCAGTGGCAGACTTTCTATTCATAGTGTTTGATCAGAAAAAGCTTAACTTAGAACTTACTAGAAAATAAGAAAGGTTAGTTTCGCGACAGACTGATAGGAGAAGCGTAAAAAGTACTACAATTCATATAGACTAATTTTTTATTTCAATTACCGATACTCTTCACTTTAGATATCTACAATAGTGAATCTTACAACTTCTTATAACGAATATAAAAGTGCCTGCCCCCTATAAAACCGTGGGTTACTTGTTAAATACATTACGAGTCTCACTTAGTTCGACTGGCTCTGCACTGGAACTTGACTATTTAGATTTAAGAGGAAGGATCATCGAAAAGAAAGCTAGGCCCCATGCAGTATTTGTTGCTTTGAATTTTCGTGGTGTTGGTCGCGAAAGAGCATCGGTAGATTCACCTCAATGTGATCTCAGAGGTTCTACTAATTATAAATAAATAAATAAATAATAATAATGCTGGACGTTTCACACAGTATCATGTAGCCCCAAGCTAAGCAGAGCAATAAATTATATTTGAATTTAAATAAGTGAAATTCAAATTTCGAAGCCCTATCTATAGCGTATATAAGAATGGTTATTCGATAGATAACCAATGACCGGCGATCATGAATAAACGAGCAACAGAGAAGTGGAACGCCTTCGCTTCAGAACGTTCACCCGCAAGTTTACGTAATTCAAGTTCGATGCTACTGAATGTCGCCAGCGTTTAAAAATGGAACACGCTTGTTTACATTTATTCAGTTAGGTAAGGCAACACTGTTCAATGTAACTGCAACGTCATAGACAATTTCGAAGAAAAACTTGTAGAGCTAGACGAAAATATAGATAGAGCGAGTAGAACCGTCATGTAAGGTTATTGGACATTGATATGTTTACTAAATCAGCCGGGTAAAATGAACCTTGAAAAAGCGGTTTTCCAAATATAATCAAATAATAATAGAGTAAGCTTAATAATAGACGATTATTAATAGTTACAATTCGTTAAACCCTAACAATGGTAACACGTTAGCCATTGTTGGGTTTAACGTATTTGTGTAATGTCAATAAAGTCGGTGAACAATGAATTTCAAACTTCACCCACAGGTCAAGGATCTATTCAAAATTCCAAAAGCAATACATGCGGTGAGTAAATTCAGAATATTCCGAAAACTCAATAAAGACACCCAGACAACAGTTTATTATTATAAAGACTGTTAACAATTACCGAAACAGATGTTTTCTGACGAAAACAGGTTGCCATTGAAGAGTTTGAAGATTTTTCGTTTGACTCATTCATTGGGCGGTGAGGTTAAAGATTTGGTAAACAAAGCAGACATTTACAGTCTAAGCTACATATTATTATATATTAAGCTACACATTACATATCTACATTAGGTATCCTAGCTATCTAGGCATTTCATCTAAAGATACATTCAAATATTCATCAACAATTCTTAAATGAAAAGACCTCAAAACTTTTTGCAATTGTGTGATTGAATATCCACTACGTTTTAAGATATTTTGAATCTGCGTGAAGTGTGAAATTGCTAAGCTACGCTATATATAGCTCTATACTAATATACTATAATAATACTAAATTTGTGATTTACCAGATGTTCAGAACGATCGTATATTATCAAGAATAAGCTGGCTCATCGATGCACTTCTAAATCTCATACGGGTTTTTGTTATTTTACGTCATTTTCCGGTCAAATTCTCAAGAAAACTGGAAGATTTTAAAGGAGAGTTTTCGGAATTATCATAATTCGAATGAACGTGAAATTCAATTAATATAGATCGGTAGCCAATGACAACATATACGATAAATATAATGGTTTTATTATGCATTCAGTAACGAATACTTACTGTATTGGTTATTCCTAAATATCTGTTGGCTAATGAGTTACTGTCTTTGGAATTCATCTGTTTTCTCAGCCTTCTTTCAAGTAACATTAGTAGCAAAGTACAACAGTCACTGCCATTTTATAGCTGTAGACAAATTTGAGAAGACATGAATTAGGAGATCATTCTAGAACCAATAGACAATGTTGTCTAACACGAGGGTGTTTTTCCGCTAGTCTTGCAAAGACCACCTAGATCCAACGAATAAAGTAATCATAAAATGTTGCTTATTACATTCATTGCTAGGTATTAAACAGCTGGAGTTTATAGCCGGCCTCGCCCACATATTGGTAGAGATATTCATAAAAGCAAGATATTGCTCGTATTCGTACCGCCTTTTATGGTTGGTAAACTGTTATTGGTTAATGAATTGAGGACTGTCTGAGTGAAATTAAAGCCGTTCTTGTTGTGGTCTGATTGTAGAGATACTGAGATGATCAGACATTGTAGGAGTTTAGACATTCACTAAAACAGATGAGTGTAATCTTAAATCTTTATGAATAGGTTGAACATATCGAGAAAGCCAATGTATCAGATGAGTGAAAACTGACAAAACGAACATGATACGCGATGTAATTGGGACTGTCAAACTGTAAGTTTCTAAAAATACAAGCAGCATTGATTCGACATTGGAGACACCATCAAGGTCACCGACCTGAGCCCAGTAGAGGACATCATACCACATGAAAAGGAGTTGGTTAAGAGTTTACAGTGTTTACACACACCGGCATGGTTTGATGACAGTCATAAATCCGTACGCGCCACGAAACACAGCCATGTAAAAAATTCGTGGTCGTTTCTTTCATCAGTATAGGTACATTTTAGGCATGGCGTTAACGAGCGATATTTTAATAAAAGTACAGAAAAGTGACATAAACGTATTTAATGAGTCACAATAACACCAAAATGTAATTAGAACAAACAGTTTTTATTACGTCTATTCGTTATTTGAATAAAAAGTGCCGCATTGCGATGATAAACCTGAGCCAAAGTATAAAAACCTTGTCGATGGCTATTTGCAACATTTTGGCAAAGCTGCAATCTCCTCATACATAGCTTTGGAACAATTTAACAAAATCAATAAAAGCATCGGGATTTGGTTTGGAATAGAGAATCCGGATGTTTGCCTATCTCTACAGATGAGTAAATTACTATTGATGATAATCACAAAAACAATTTTGAAATGAGCGTCAATCAGCGCCAGTGACGTATCACCAACACGTAACCCATTAGCGTCAAACTGCTAAGCAAACGAGCAATCAACTATGTCCGAGCAATCAGCTCGGATGTACATAATTGGCACAATCACCGCATTATGCCGGCTGCGAATTATAGTGGATAATCCATTTCATTAAACGAATTATACGGATTAATCGGTAGTTGTTTTCATTGTGTTGCGAACAGGACACTTTAAACCGGAACCATTCTAGTCTGTCCATCAACCACGTAAAAGACAATATTTACTTGTGACATTTACTAATTACAATAGCTACACTCGCCCGTGATTTTGTATAAGATACTAACATGACATTCAAGCCATTGATTGGTTATTAATAGCGCTGTGTACTCTTTATGCATAGTATAGTTTACAATACCCGCTTCCGCTCATAAAATGTAGAAATAGAAATAGAAATAGAAATAAGTTTTATTTTCGTCACTATAGGTACGGTACACGCATATAAATCAAAAATGTTACAGTGACAAGAAAATAAGGCTACCCCTCAGCATTTGCTCCAGCAGCGCCAAGGCTGTTATAGCGCTGGTTTTCAGTGGCGCCGAAATGAGTAGCGCATCAACTACTATGACACGCGTTTAAGTTTTTTATATAATAGTAGTTAACAATAATTGCCAAAAGAAAAGAGCTAGGTATATGAATAAGCTAATTAGCCAAAATTATTTGAAGTTACACAAAATAACAGGTCATAACTTTATGCTTTATCTTCAAAGACAAATAGCACGCGCCATATTAAGTTATCAATAAATACGACGTAAACAAAATGGTTTTATTAATTTTTGTCAATAAATGAGATTAAAAGCAAAATAACTTATTTATTCGAAGTAATATTTCGAAATGTTAATCGATTCACTGATAAGGAAAAGGGCAAAATTAAAAAACGAGCATATAATAAACAACATTTAAATAGACAAGTTAACAACCGTTTCTGTCCTTCGATTAAAATAATCTTAAATTTTTAACTTAAGAGGCCTGCGACAGGCGAATTTCCATAAAAACGTAATACCGAAATCATTTAAAATTTAAGCATATTTTTATCAGTTTATGTAGTTAGATTAAGAGAGTAGGTATTTATCTAGGTTCCTGTTAAACTTTTGTTCCGAAAAACTTGCCTAAAAAGAAATGTAAGCAAATTGAATTGAAATCTTTGTAGGTACACTAAAACTAGCATTTTTTCTTTTCATTGGTAAATACTGCCTTTATTCAAATAATAACATAAAGTGATAAAAATATGCTCAAATTTTAAATTATTTCGGTATTACGTTCCTAGGTACGTAGGTACGTTCGCCGGCCCCTTTATAAAAAAGTAAAATACTTATTATCTCTGTGAAGATTTTAGAAATAAATAAAACTGTCAACAATCAGATGGCGTACTTTGAACTTTGTTGGTAGGGAACTGGTCCATTGATCGCTAACATTGACAGTGACGTTGAACATGACGAAACACGAGCCAACAGCCGGCAAGAATATGAGTAATTCGAGATAATCAGCTGATATGCCGGTGGACACGAGACTGATAAACGGATAAATCAAACGGCTGATCGAACTGCGATCAAGGACAATAAATTCAACCCGGTTACAGTTGCTGCAGACGCTTAGCAAGTAACATCAAAATGTATTAAGATAGTCCGTTTCATAGGTAAACGATAAGCGGACAACCAACCTTTGCAAAAAAAAAAATATTCAAAAAGATTATTACTGATATATTCTCGTGCGTGGCAGAAAACGCAAGCAGTAAATAATAATCAGAATTCAACGTAAATTGATTTATTAGTCATATTCATTCTCCTGAAGTAGGTAAATTATCACGTAAAGTATTATTATACGTTAAAAAAAAATCATACTATTTACTAAAACCACTTTTACCTCACATCATTTATTAGAATATTGTGTTTAATAAGTTACTTTTACGTTATAATATACAGTCCTCAAAATATGTAACAGCTTAAGAGTGAAAAAAACCAAAGGTACATAATTTTTATTTGACAAATGTGGAAATGTTGTTGATAACGTCGTGTTTTAGTTTAGATATACTTGAAGTTATCGATAGCCGCGAGAACTCTAAAAGGTAAGAAATCAGAACAATGTGACTGCCGGGTTTTTTACTACTTTGAATTTACCACGTGTGAGTTGCACATGATAAATTCAAAGAAATGAAATCTAAATTGGGCATGAAAATGTCCATTTTCTACAAATGTAGCATTGCCGTCACCAACTGATACTACAGCTTCAATAAACTAAATGATACGTGTGACGATTAGAGCAAATGTACCGAGCGGAGCGTCACAGGCGCAAGTACCTTTGTCTACGTGATCTCGGACATGAGTTTGTTGGTTTCTTTTGTTATTTTCTGATAAATTATATTTTTTGCCAGGTTTCTGCTCAATAGTGCGTGCACCTGCGTCAATGTCCTTGAAGATTTATGTACCAGCCTTTTAAAATCTACGGCGCGTCGTGTTTAGAATAAGAAGTTTGATTTACTGAATTGATTTACAGCCTGGATGAAGTAATTCAAGTTTAAAATAGTAATATACGAATATTATATGATTCATACAGTTCAGTTTTTTCACGAACTATATAAGAAGCTCTCGTACTATTGTATAAATAAACCAAACGATGACGAGTATGCAAATACTCATAAATGTAATATAAACAAGACTTGCTACTTAAGGTATTATAACAACTTAAGAAACTTGAGTTCGGTGGCCTTAAATATTTGCCCGGCATCACCTAAACATGTAAGTAATGACTAATGAGAGTATCATAAAACAAGCTAATACGTTGTAAAATGTTACACCGTCATGGCAGGTACATATTTTACGTCAGTTTATATCCTCGATAAGTAGTGACGTATCTGTAACGTATGACTGTTGAGTGTCTATTATGAGCTTTGCTTGATCCGCTGATATGGCTGACGTTGTTTGGTCGTTTTACACGAGGGAAATACGTGGTCATTGGAAAGCAGAAGGAGCTTAAGGTCGAAAGGTCGATGATCATCGTTTAACTAAACTAGATTTGTATGAATAGTAAATACAAAGACAGAGCAAATTTTGTGAGTGTGTGTGGAAGGTACTATCCGGAACCTCTGCAGCTTTTTGAAAATAGATTTTACTATTTGAAAAGTAAATTATTTCAGAAAAACATAGGCTGACCTGCATACCCAAGCGAAGTTTAATACGGTCGCTCAGCTTATAAATAAAAAAAACTGACAAGCATGCAAACATGACAAGTGTAAACATTTGCAGTTGGTGGTCATAACAAAACAGTCACAATAAGACAATTTTAACAAGGTACGAAAATTAAATTTTCAAACAGAACAGCAAGATCAATATACCGAGTTAAACACTTGCTAGGTAAACATACACTTTGAGCGTACACCATAATTTAACTAGTCCATCCCCGTTCACAAAGGATCAACCGAAAATTGAAGAGGACAACTTCATTAAGATTAACCGAATTTCTCAGAGAGCTTAGCATCCCCAAGTTGGAGCATGTTAATTGAATATGAAGCAGTAATCATATTACGCCGTCGGAGCTTAGACGGGTTTACGCTTCGCAAGTTAGCAAACTCGGTACCTGGTGAAAATCACGTCGTAGCTCATCTAGATGGCAATAATACAATTATTAGAACTATGGAACGTGAGTAGGATAAGGCACGCAATCAGACGACGATAGTCCTAAGACTCACTTTGTGTTAGAGTACTTGCAAAGTTTTAATGCCTGATTATTCAAACGTCACATACTTTTATTATTCAAAAAGTTAATTTGCGCGTGACAGGTGTACCGGATTTACATGGCAGAGCTGGAGTATAAAAAAATGTTAAACCGTCATATTTATCATTAAAAATTGACCCTTTGTTATATACTTCTTGACATAAAAAGTATGGTAAAAACACCTAATATGCCTAAATTGAAATACGCTGTAGAGCCTAGGACATATTTGAAGTAGGCTCTCCTAGCACCTAACCTATCCTCTCAGCATGATCAGCCTTTACAACAAACCACAACATAGTGAGCACGTGTGAGAATGATGAAGCATTGACTATTTTACAATTCAGCTGTCAAAATCAATGAAACTTGTAGTAGAGACCTAAATAATGCAAATAACATGTCAATATAGACTCAATTCGTAACGCCACGAGCAACTGGTAAACAAACAGCGAAGTCTTACATAAAACGTCAGTGAATTTGAGTAAACTACATCGAAACGAATGTATGATTTCAAAGAAAAATGCTCGAGCATTAGTAGGTAAACCTGATGTACGACCGCGCATTTAAGTGGGATTAGGGTAGATAAATGATGATGATGTTCGAACAATAGATGGTACAATACAACATAATGAGACTACATTGAAATGACTACAGACTTAGCAGATCGTTTAGCCTCTTTAAACCACAGTTATGAGAAAATGACAATTTGCTTCCGATTATTCCGGTATTTGTAAAAGAAGAGACGTACTAGAACTATCAACTTCATCATAATTCCAATAATAAAGCTAAATAATATAGCTAAATAATAAAGCTAAAAAGGGCAATGAAGTAGTCAGAAAAGGAAAATTAACAGCTTGTTTTTCGATCGAGCGAGCGAAGCGAGCGAAGATCTTAGTGGCAAGTTAGGCGATTTTGCTTTGTATGTTTGTATGTTTGTATATTTGTATGTTTGTATGTTTCATTTTTATGTTCTCGCATAACTATCGAACCCCTTATCCAATCTGTATGAAACTTGATAGGTCAATAGGTTGTGCTATGGAAATTTGCTGTGGAGCGTATGAGCGTAATCAATGAAGGGGTTGTAAAGATATGGGGTTCCCAAGGGGGGGAGAGGGGAGGTGGAGAGGGGAGGGAGAGGGAATTGATTGACTAAGAGGCCTTCCCTGAGGCACTGAGGTGCGGTACGAAGTTCGCGGGGTCAACTATTGAATATAAAAAAAATAGACACGACTTAATGGATCGCATGCATGCCTATAATCTTTACCATACTGAGTTAGCGCACTAGATATCATTGTGTGGTAAACACTAGAAGGAGCACTTAACGTAGGTATAGGAGTAGTCAGAAACAAGTCCAAATCTAGGCTATCAACGCAACGGTGCGCGAGATCTCAGTTCGGGGCGAACTACTAGTTTATTAAGTTCATTAAGGTTATAGTACAAACATAAGTAGAGTAAGAGAACAAACAAGGTAATTTCAAACTCGAACCAAAATATCAAAAATTCAAGACAGATAGTATTAATATGTTTAAAAATAAAAACTCGACTTTAAGGTAAATGTGGACCCATGCTCTGTATTTGCCTCTACGTCTGTATATCTTTCCATCAGTGTTCTACAGTAAAGAAAAGAGGCATTGAAATACTATATTATTCCGTTGCAGACTGTACAATTAATGAAAGAAATATGTTCTCGATCATAAGCAGTGGCAGTGACACAGTTGTACTCGTTACAATGAGGTAATAATTTCAATAATAAAGACAGATCACAAGTAAAAGTCCTTGCACTATTGGCAGTCGAGTTAGAGGCCAACTACCCGCACACATGTAATTGCTAACGATATCATGTGAGTTGGAATGATTCAGATTCATAAGAACGTTACTATTTTCAGATCAAATATTACAATTATTGAAACGAAACCTTGCGAAATAAACGAAAATGACACTAAATAATAATAAGATCAGCATGACCAACTATATCTTAGTTGTAATGTGATGACTAGTTATGATGTCAAAGATATAAATAGAACTGAGATTGAGGATTCAGGACCATTAATGAATCGGCCAATTACAGCAATAATAAATGATCCCATGCAGTAATTGAACTATTAATTCGTGCGGTCCACGAGTTTAAAGTCGGCATTTGAGATTCTTGTAAAGACCAAATCCTTGCTCATGTTCCCCCCCTAGGCTAGCCATATTACTCGTATAAGCGCTTCGTATCGAATCTCTTTCTATCATCGCCAATTCTTTGTTCTGACACTTCTGACCACGTGATTTATCGTCATTGAATTACAATCCCCATACATTTTCTCTGTTATCTATAGCGTTTGCGAATGTAGATAAGTAACTTGGCTACAGTACAGGCCTATTTTTGAATTCATTCATCAAATGCTTAGTCAATTAATGTGCCGTTGAAAGCCCAGTGCAAAGCTTTTAAGAGCTCTTAGAAATCTAATGACTTAGCACTGAATGGAGACAACTTCGCCAACTTTCAGAAT
Source organism: Camptogramma bilineatum (assembly GCA_958496255.1). NCBI lineage: Eukaryota > Metazoa > Arthropoda > Insecta > Lepidoptera > Geometridae > Camptogramma > Camptogramma bilineatum. The sequence goes on from OY292453.1 coordinate 15,929,519, forward strand.
TTCATCAGCTTCATGAATTATGAATAATCGTGAAGAAAATTCTTCACGTCGGCTAATATTTCAAATCTACGAATACATAATGCTCTTAAATTATTCTGAGCGGCTGCTCGCGTTAATTCGTTTCAATTTGAAATTCAAAAAGTCCTAAAGCTGTGTTTCTAGCTTTAGCGAGCACAAAGATAAATGGTAGAGGGATGGGAGCAGACATGACGTGACCTATATTCATGTAACGAGGCTCCGAGGGAATCGGGGCGAAAGTTCTGCTCGGATGAAATGGAACACGACAATGAACGCTCTGGGACTTAACATTTGCACAAGGGCAGTTTTGAAACAGATAAGCTTACTTAATGTTTCTCCTGTGAAATACAGAATGTTTGTTACAAAGTAAAATATTAAACGTACAAGTTATATTTAGCTTCAATCATCAAGCCACACCCAGATGCAAAATATATTGAAAATTCATAATCGGTAAATCTTAATCCATCTTCAAGTCAAGTAGAAAGTTAAAAATAAAACTGTATGCCGTTCTTCGATAATAGCTGACGGTGAAAATCGCTACAAAAGAGACTGCTCGACAATACTTGACCCACTTGTGTACGTGAACGAACTCACTAGCAAGTTCTCCAGAGTTCTGACTTCAAAAGAAACGAACACTATTTAATTTAGGGGTAATTCCATATGTGACAGACACTACATTTGACACAATTTGCATTTTATTTCGCATTGTTTTACGAGTACCACTACTTTTATAGTATCAATTTTAGTATGTGTGTATAGGTCGATCTTCAATTATACCTCTGTGGTAAAAAAAGTGCGCTTATAAAATTGTTAAAGATGGTTTATTCAACAAAATGTAAATGTGACAGACACTACATGCAAAATGCCGTCGTGTTGGAGAGTGTTTTTAAACTTCAGATATCTTCCTCAGCGCAAGCTTTATAATTGTGATTTGTACTTGTAGTTGAAGTACTTGAAATAAACTATCGGGATGTTTTGAAATGGAAAACCTTACATTCATTGAAACTTTTTTATTAGAAAAATAATTCGTGACAGACACTACAGACCAAAACGTGACGGACTCTACCGTCACTTTGGATTGCAAAATAGTCGTATTTTTAACTGAACTATTAGAAACCAAATATACCAGCACATAATATAGGAATTTAGAAACTGTTTAAAGATACAAAAATGAACTAATTAATTCTAAAATGCTATTTTTGAGTCAAATTACATCTGCAGAAAATTTCAACTAAAATCTTAAAAATTCACATTTTAACCAAAACCACTAGATTCAACATATTGCTAGAAACAAGAATCATTAAATTATTTCCAAAATAACTTATCATTTTCTAAAATAAGTCGATTTTTGAAGCATTGGAGTTGAAAATTACAGTATGGACAAAAATCTATAAAGTAAAATTTATTTTCCAGTGTGAAAACTTAAAGTAATTGTATGTTATTATCAAACTAAAGTAGTTTTACAACAAAAAACAATGTTTTATTTTTTCATTCAAGTGAGCCTTTTACATGGAATTACCCTTAGGGTAAAATTAATATAAACTGAATGGTCAACGAAATAAGTTTCACATTGGGAAACTCGATCACGTAGTGACCAGACTGATAACAGCTAGCCCTTTTCTACTGTATTACAATCACGTTTAATTTGAGGATGAACATTTTGAGTGGTGAAAATAAGACGAACCAAAGCCCAGACAATTCGATCGTAAGCAAAACCAGCAAGCCGATTGGGAGGATCTATATTTAGACAATAACTTCAGTCGGAGTGGCGTCTGTGAAGCTTGCACGTCTACACAGACTTTGAAATAAAAACAAAACGAGTATTGTGAAAATGTACAAAAACTTTAGACTGTCGTCCTTGAGATTTTTTCACTGATTCTTGGCAAAAACTGGCTGTAAAAGTTTTGAGGAAAGAACTCGCAAAAAAATAAACAGAGCAATTGAGATAGGAAATGAAATAACAAGACCCAGTATTAGCACTTACTAAATTGATTTGTAGTTAGCATAAACGCAGATGTATGTGAAAATCTCAATTCAAATAGTTGAGGGAACTGATTTGATTACATATATTCAGTTGCAATATTTGCCCCAAACATAAACGTAGGCCTATACATCTTTACTAGATGATTTATACAGAATCAGGTGCAACCTAAGCCTATACTCAACAGGACGCTGCAGTACCTAGGACTTTGTTGAGATAAAGTGAGCTTGCCCATCACCACCGTCTCAGCGTAAACTTACATAATCCTCAAATTAGGTGAATTACTTTCATAATTTTCTTCAGTGTGATACAAACAGTAATCTACGAAAATAGAGCAAGCTTAGACAAACTATCTTACTAAAGCCAAAGCTGACATTCGCATGTCTGATTGCTAGAACATAACAGGCTTGGTTTCATTACACTCCATTCACAATTAAGTCGCATTGAATGCGAGAGCTCACTCGTACACTTGTAGAATCTAGGTCACATCTCAAGATTTAATATGAACCTTCTCCTTTAAGCCGTGAAGATATTGCTCTGTCGTTCAACGAGGTGTATATGACAACGGTGAACGCACACCTATCTGCGCCGAACGCGTCGAATTAATCGAAAGAAACGAATTTTAGAATTATTTGTTTAAAATCCTAAGAAACCTCCCACACCTGCCAGATTCGGACAATTCAACGCGGGCATGTGCACGAGGTTTAATAAGATTTCAAACAAAGAACTCTAAAATTCGTTTCGTTTAACGAGTTCGGCTCCGATAGGTGTGCGTTCACCTCAAGGGTGGTTTAGCTCTTTTATGCGCTTTTTTATGAAACTTTAACAATATAAGCGACAGATAGTTATTATCTTGACCCAACAGCATTTATCATTTATCAATAGTTGTATTGTAGCTCGCTCAAATTTAACGAGCAGTGTTACATGTAGGTCAAAGGCCATAGATGATGACAATCACTAAAAATAGAACAATTTTAAATCAACAAATGAATCTACTTGCCTCACGACACACTGGACCTCTTATGGTAATACCAACAGCCTTGGTTATGTATATAGCATTGATTTTATAGTTGTATCTATAAACCAACAAAAACACCGTTAATCCTGTGATGAACTTTTCTAGGGCCAATATAAACTTTTATTGACACACAAAGGCACGCAATATCGATACGATACGCATCTTATACACAATCCTCTTAGGGAGGGAAAAGGGATATAAAAAGAGGGCAAGCTTACTTGGGGAATTGAGATGGACTGTTTTCTCAGTCGAGCATAAACTTAAAACAAACCATTCTCATGTTTATGTTCAAAGGGGATAGAGAGGAATTTAGGGTTTGACCCCGCTTTGACTAGAATACAAGTCGGGTTAAAAACGAACTATTAATTTATTTACAAGTAAAGGCTACAAAGGAACCACCTCGGGCAAAAGCCAAACACAAAACTAAAGCTACTTTACTGAAAATTATAACAAGCCTCGCTTTCATGAGAAAAGTTGTTGAACAGAAGCATTGTTCCCGACATGGGTACCCGAGGGCGCAGCCTTTGTTTTCTCTCAGCTAAAAACAGGAAAATTTTATTAAGCCTTATCTACGTGTCGCCGGTGAAATAAAGTACTTGTATGGAGCGAGGACGGAACAGGAAGCAGTGTCTCGACTCAATGCTCACAGAAAACGAACAAACAACATGTACTTAATGACGATTCTATTCAAGCTTTTTGTAAGGCCCTTTTTACTTTTGTGATGGAATTGCTCTGAATGGTGTTCGGTTGAATACGTGTTTAATTAAACGGTTAGGCGAATTGAAAGCTATTGTTTATGGAGTACCGAGCTCTTGAGTTTTAATCGAAGATGTGGAAATGGTAACAAACAGGTTTATCACAGATGCAATAATAGATAGCGCGATAAGGGGAGATAAGACGAATGACCGTCAGGAACTCGTAGATTCCATCCGTGGCGGTCACATTGTTAGCGGTGCCGTGGCTGGCACAGTCGGCTCAGCGTTGCCAGATCGATACGCGCAGAGAGCTCGGCCACTGGCGGCGAGCCAACCACTAAAACATGGCAGGCCCCAGTTTATGTCGACGCTTTCAAACGAATCACACACGGTACTTTATTTATTCCAACAAAACATACGGATTGGACGCCGTGTTGTCGATGACGCGACGTGAACTCTTGGCATCGATCCGGTTGGAACCAGAAACGCGGTGATAGCTGCGGAGAAGGGCTTGGAGCAGTGTCACGGACACTTGCGTTCGAAATAATAGTGAATTCAACAGGCAGACTCGACCGTAACATTAATATGATCAGAGATATAAAATTGGTCATTGTAATTTGGGTTACGCTTATCAGCTTTAAAAACATTTACTATTCGGACTGAACAACAAACTGAAATTGAATTTCGTGATGAATCGACGACAGCACAATGAAATGGCATAGTTGGTAGGGACTCCCGGAAGGCACGACAGACGCTTTGCATACAAAGTAGTCCCGCAGCAACTGCATTGTTAAAACTCGGTCTATTTCCAACCAGCTCCGCATTGTCAGTGAATAAATTTATTTGGCTGATAAACTAGGATCATGATTGTATTGTTTACGTTGGAAAAAACACGATTTATGAATGTGAAACAGTGGCACTGCCAGTACAATACAAAGACCTGTTGTTACATAATCAAATTGTCTAGAACGCGAGAGGAAATTGTCACTTTTAGAGGCATCCGGCTCCAAATTGACTCAACAACACTGGTCCCGCCTCCTCCCGTCTCAAATGTTGCGTGCACAATAACGTATACCAAATGTTCAACAAGATCATGTCGAGTACAGTACACCTACATTATTTAATAGCTTGTTTTTATCAACTACTCTCTAAGAAAAGTCGATTCATGTCATTGTAAATATGACTGGAGACGAAAACAACTCCGCTCCAGATAAAATAGAGTACGCATCTGTGCCGCTCGCATTCCTACCAATTACAACGAATACGAGCGAGGGAGGAAGTGAGACGTATGAAATTGACAGCCTCGACGGACGCGATGCAAATCTGTAAACGACGTTTATTTGTCGTGATATCACATCAACCCGGTCAGATGCGTATCTGAAAGAATATGAACCTTGTTTCCGAGCGCTAGAGATCAATTCTGATCATGATAAAACCAATCGGGGATACGGGTCTCGGTGCGAAGCAGACAGCACCTTGTGGTTAAGGGCTATGGTTAAAATTCGTATGGCAGAAATAGACACGACGATCTAGACGGGACGGGAGAGACAGCCCAGGCAATTTGCCTATTGCCGAGTTCAATTATCGCCCCCCGCACTCATTACTGAATTAAGGCGAGACCGACTATAAATTTTATGACGCCTCTGCTTCAAAATTGAGAGTACGCATCATAAATGTGACTTGTGCGACTTAAAATGCGTCGTATTATCAACGCGTTCACTGCCACCCTCTGCGGTGTCCTACTAAGGCCGCACCGAATACGGCAAGACATGTGCGTCAAAGGCACCCAAACTTTCGCTAAACTGCAGCACTAAAATCATCGTAACATAACATTGACTACAAAACTAAGACTATCTAGTTAAAAGTTCAGATTTATTTTATGAAGGAGTTATTGAAACAAATTTATTGGTCGTTATAGTAAATTCGTCATTACAGTAATGACAACCAATAAAGCGACTGCGGTATGATATTCATAAACCAAGAAAACCACAGTAATAAAATTAACAGCTTCCGTGCACACCGGCCATTGCGAATCTATTAAATCAATGACTAGTTTTAAAACCCATAAATTCACATTCTGAACATATTTTCAGTTCCTAGCAAACGTATTTGATGACAATAAAAAATAATTTATTTATTATCAAAATTTATGTATTTTTAAAGTTGGAAGGGTACTGGATCTCTCTCTCTCTCTGCCAACTCTCCAGATGAAAGTCCAAGACTACTTATCATTTTATACCACCCTCTTTATCAACTTCCTTGTAGATCTATGTAATAATGATCATGTCACATTTTTTTTTTTTTTTTTTTTTTAAACGAAAATAGGTTCGCGTTTGACCACACTCTGCCTGATGTAAAGCAACAGTGCGGTCTAAGATGGAGCACGCTTACCTAGAAGGAACCTATTGACTCTCGATTTGAAGACACCCAAATTATACCTTTCTGGAAATACAGACCCCGGCAAGGAGTTCCACATTTTCGCCGTGCGTATAAAAAATGTAGAATCAAAGCGCTTAGTACGAACACTGGGAATATCAACCATGTACAAATGGCGCCTTACATGTCCTATTCAATTTTACGCAGGGTGACTGTTTTCATCTAGCAACGCGTATAGTCAGTGCAATCGTTGTCCTACCTTGTCCTATCTTGACTATGCTCATATTAAGAACCACCTACATAGGACAAGTGGCATGACAGTTGAGCGCTTCCGCGCTTCGGAGGGCACGATAAATTGTCGGTCCCGGCTTTTAAGTCGTTAAGCCGTGACGAAAGCCTTTAGTCGACCTAAAAACTCCATCAAGAGAGTTAGCCAAGCCACTCATACAAACTTACATGAGAGGTTTCACTCACAAGGACTAAAGTGCAGAAGAGCAGTAGTGCTAGTGATGGCATCCGGGCAGGCGTATCCGACGACGGATACGCCGAACAATTCTGTCTGCGACCGCCCGGCCCTTGCAGGTTAGGTGGTAGCCGAAGCAGTACGTCAAGTTTATTACAATTAACATACAAATTTGCATACCAATGTTCTTGGTGAAATATGTGGACTAATATTATTGACCTTACAACTGTACTTACCATATTTCTAGCGAATAAACTATTTCATTTCATTTCATATTTCATTTCAAGTCCAAAAACGGTGGCACCACCACTATGTCGGAAGTTATTCTAGCAGGTTTCACTCACCAGGCATGAAGTGCAGTAGAGCAGCAGTGATGGGGTACAAGCTGGGGCTGTAGGTGATGTCAGGGCAGGCGTATCCGAGGACGGAGACGACTCTGTCTGCGACCGCCCGACCCTTGCGGGTCAGGTGGTAGCCGAGACAGTGCGTCGCCTCCACGAACGGTGGCAGCATGATCGGCTTGTCGGGAAGCTCGACTGTGCCGAACACCTGGAACAATCAACATTTCCATATAAGTATTTTTTTTATTAACCTATCATGTCCCACTGCTGGGCAAAGGTCTCCCCCTTCAACTTCCACTCATCACGCTCCAAGGCCACCGTTTGCCATATTGATTGCCATATAAGCAAATTGGTGATTTTTCATTTCAGGGAACTATCTAGCACGAGCTCTCTAAAGGGAAACCTCATGAGGAAGTCGGTAAGAAATCTTAAATCCTGGCATGTTTACATTTTCGCGAGGTCGTACTTGTTGCTGACGAACATTACTCAGCCTAAAATTCTGGGAGAGTTTAGAGTTACCCTCTGTTAGATATACAGTGGCTAGCTACCAGGTTACCAAGATTTCGTATTTTAAATCCATAGGTATTAACCCGTTGTCATTATCATCCTATTTTAGAAATCAAATTCACTTACACATACAAACGTACCTAATGCTAATGTCTCTACTCTATCTGCACAAATTCAATGTCGTAATTTTCATAAGATTTCGAATCTTTTCAATTTTGTCAAATACGAAAATTACAATATTAAACATGTTTAGAGGACGTTTTTTAAAAATCAGATCCTGCCAATTGATTTAGAGTACTCATATAAATTTGTTAGCCAATCTCCTGCGACCATTCACGAGCTGTGTCGTGATTATCCACTTTACGACGAGCAAGGACGAGCCGACCCGACCGATTATACTAGCACAGAACATGCACCGCTCAAAATAGACGTTGTACCTAATACTTTATTATTTTCTAAAACCCTACATAAGTATTCAAACAGAGTCGGGTTAGTTACACCATCTATAACTCAAGAACGAATTTTATAATCTTTGCAAAAGACTAATCTTTGATTTGTTGGACTTATCTCCGCCCCGAATAGCAGAATAACTATTCAAATTCACGAAAAGGCGGTACGAATTTCAACGGGTCAGCTAGTAACATATTAAATTAATGCTGGTGGACACTTAGAAAAAAGTTTTATTTTCGCCAACACGATACATTCAAAACACAAATCAGAAATGTTACAAATAAAGTGACAAGAAAATAAGGCTACCCCTCAGCATTTGCTCCAGCGATATCTATCACAAAATAAGTCTAGTAAAATATATTTTAAAATAATTTAAAGTAGCTGTATAATATATTTCGTAAATATGTCCAATATACGAAAACATATTTTTGGGTTCAACACACGATATACTTGTAAATCTTCACAAGATAAGGATAAAGAGAAAAAGGTCTGTGGATGTGATTATTCTCAAACTTGGCCTGAATATTACGTAAAAGAAGGAGCAACGACCGCGTCCAACTCTTAATCGGCCGAGAAGATAAATAAAATAAATCCAACCAATAAAATCATTTATCAGACGAGCGTCGACAACAGACAAACGTACTGAAGACCAATGGAGATTTTAGCAATAGAGGCGTTATAGTCATTAGAAAAAGCTCAAAGCTCTATAACGCGGCGAACATTTGTTATGGCTACCTATGTAGAATATAAACAGCTTTGTTTAATATTAATCAAGAAAACTACAAAATAGCAGAAATTTATAAAACCCTGTTGTCAGAAAGAGATAAATTCGTCGACAACAGACAAACCTACTAAAGACGAATGAGAATTTACCAAAAGAGACGTTATACTCATTAGAAAAAACTCAAAGCTGTATAACGCGACGAAAGTTTGTTATAGCTACTTAGGTAGAATATAAGCAGCTTTGTTTGATATTAATCAAGAAAACTACAAAATAGCAGAGATTTATAAAACCCTGTTGTCAGAAAGAGATAAATTATGTGCTTGCTGTAAATGCGCGTAACAACGGAGCAAGACTAAGGGAGTGTCCACATTGCGTTTTCTGCAGCGCGTTTTTGAGCTGCGCGTTTGTATCGATACAAACGCGCGTTCGCAACGCGTATTTTTCCATACAAAAGCGAACCGGGAGGGGCTGCGCGGGGGGCTGCGCGTTCGCATCGCGTTCGAATCGCGTTTGTATCGATACAAACGCGCTGCAAAAAACGCAATGTGGACACTCCCAAAGTGCGACTGAGTTGACTCAAGCTAATTAGCTTGACTTTTATTCGCCACGCAGAGCGGGGTACAACGCATCTACCTTAGTTTATATAGATAGAAGATCATTGCTGAAGAAAGACATAAATCTTTTATTTATGCGTACAGAAAGCTAAAACTTCTTCAAAACGTAAAACTAGCGTGTTGAATGTCTAGTACCCTGTATGCGACACATAAACAACAAAATAAACATACAGGGCCTTACTTATGAAAGATGTTTAAAGTGAAACACTGGTTAAACAACGTCCTGTCTTTATTTGTGAATAGTGACAAACAGAGACAGGACGTTGTTCAACCAGTGTTCAACTTTAAACATCTTTCATAAGTAAGGAGGAAGATGTTTTCAAAACGCGATTTACGTGCGAAAATTTTCCACATTCTTGAAATAAATGACTTAATTTTAGCAAATGTGAATAACAAATAATGTAGATGGTGTACAAAAACTGTGAATGCTAGACTCTGAGTGATGGAATTTTTGTAATTGTTTATTTTTGAACAGTTGAATTTATTTACAACATCCATGAGGACGAGACTTAAATAGATAAGGATCTGTTTCACAATGTACGGATAAGTTCCGAATAAGCTATTTGATTGGTAGAATAAACCCGACTGTCAAATAGCGCTACTTAATTGTGTCACATTAAGTTATGGGTCAGATGAAGTGGCATCAGAACTTTATCTTCCAAATAATTTATGTGTTGCTATTTGGTACTTTATCTGAACATTGTCAATTTTGACATTCGGATTTGAGGACGGGTTTACTTTATGGGTCAAAAATATTTCTAAACTAATAATGTCAAAATCTTACACTCAACACAGTTTGGAGATGCTAAAGAACAAGATATAGTTTCTAAAACGTAGAATAAAAAAAAGGTTGGATGTTGGCATCGCATGTACAAGCCACGCCCCCGGCGCGGGCGCACGCTTAATGGCCTTACTAACTATAACATCTTCTGTGACGCGTCCTTCACGCAGTCAAGGCCGCCCACGCTAAGAACACAGGCCCCAAACCTGATCCAGGTTTGTTTACACGCTTCCAAACCAGTCCGCCATAACGAATTCACGTGTTCTGCCCAGCACAATACGACATGGAAATTACACAATACTGTGAGTCTCAATACAATGGAAACAATAAAACAAGTAAATAATTAGGATTTTAAGAGTGTCTATGACGCATGGTTAACAATTTTAAAAGTCACGTAGAGAGTAGCTTGATGAGAGTTTTTGTAACGATGAAATGGCAAACATTTTAGAGCTGAGCAATTTTTTGCACTCTCGAGGTGAATTTCGGTTCATAACTCCGAAGATACTCGACATATCCTTACCAAATTTTTATGGCACCAATCGGAAAGTATTTCAAACAAAAAAAAGAGTTTTTAAAATCGATGCGTCTTCGAATAATCAGGATCATACATAAAAAAAAAAGATTCCGACGAATTGAGAACCTCCTCCTTTTTTTGACGTGTCTGTTAAAAACGTGAAATGGTTTTCTAATTCTACTTCAGTGTTCTGAGTTTTGAGACCGTAACGATGTCTCAGCATATTTACGGCACCAGCTGAGCTGACGTCAACATTAAACAAGATAATGTAAAGATTAGCATTAGTGATGTGATGCGTTCAAGGTATCGGTGTCTCGCACGTGGGCCGGCCCGTATCTTCAACTCCTCAGTCTTTCAACATCTGACAAATCCAGCAGCACTGAGTTTGACTATTGTTCGTATATTGGTTTCTGAGCATTTGCATTCAACCTTGGCGTCGGATTTGAATAATGTAATGTGCTATTGAATGCTATCAACATGTTAGCTGAGCTGATTCCAGCTGTGAATTTGAGCACTGAAGATAAACTAGTCATCCAATATTGCACTGAAATAATATAAATTTCAGTATAGATTCTAAAAGGAGACTTATCATCGATCAATAAGTCAAATATTAATAAGAATAGCAACTATAAACTGTAATTTCCATTAATACTAGTATGAGCAAGCACAATGATTGCATTGTCCGTAACACGGCATACCTTGAGTATATCATTAGGTGAAGTGTGTCACGTGAAGTGGGCAGGTTTATAGGTAGGAGAGTGACAATGTGCACGTGTGTGGGCGAAGCACAGAGGCCCTAATTAGTGCAGACACAACCCCGACGCGACCTTTTGCCACCGACAATCAACGCTAAATTGAATAAAGTGGACCGACAAAAGCCAAATTCCGCTTTGTTAGATCAGACTCTAAGACTATTGGATGTGGTTTGAATCAAATCTATCGATAAACCTTCCTCTAGGCTTCACAGACATCTTGAATCGATGCATAAATTTACGATTTAGTACCGGCAAGTTCAGTGGAATACCTAGGCAACATGAATATGCAAATTAACTTCGAAAACAAGGCAAGTTTTTATATATGCCGCTGTACAAATAAATACGCGGCGGCTGTTATTCTCTCTTGCGAATAAGATCGATGATACTATTTTTGTCGGAGCCAATCCACAAGGCGGATTCCGTCGGAAATAACTTCGTGTTTTACCATCGCAATGTGAGCCTCTGTAAATCTTTCGCAGGCAAAAGTCGATTGTGAAAAACACTCGTGTTATCTGTGGGCTAGTTATTTGCTTCGAGTGAAACGACATTGAGCACTTGCGAGCAACGGTAATACAAGATAGTGATGCAATAAAAAGTAAACTATAACAAAAATAAAGCCAGACATAACACAGATGCGGTAAATAAAATGTGTACTTCATAAACCGAAGCAAAGAGATGTTATTTGAAATATATTCTAACATCTGTGTCATGAAATTATGTGTTTTGTCTGAGCTACAAAAACACAAGTTAACTTTCATACTGATAAAAACAATATCTGAAAAAACCTAAATGCTATTAAGAATATTGTACAGATACAGCATTGTGTACACATGTTATCTTACTCTATTTTAGTATAAAGTAAACAGATAAAAAATCTACTAATGAAATAAAACGACGAAGCTATTAAGAAGACGAAAACAATCAAAGGCAGCACTTTGTGATGACAGCGAGCATTTCAGCCGATCAAAACTCTGGCAGACAATGTGGGCAAATTCCACTGTCCTATTTTGATAGATCACATGACAACAATTAGATATGGATGTGTCATTCATGAAGAAACGATTTCCGTCAGTCCAGTTAGCATTCCCTGTAAACATCTGATAACCTCGAGCGACCTGAAGCCTACTTCTAATGTAGCGGCCACACTACGAGGATATGGCACATTGAATGCCATACTTCGTTGGTGCCACTACACATTGGAATATGGGACACAATGTGTCATATTCCATTATTCTACAACGTCATCACGGCTGAGATGATGATGATGATGACAACGTCATCTCGCTTGAATTCAAGGAACAATATGACATATCCCAGCAGTGTAGCCGGCTGGGTAAAGCTTTAATTTAGCTAATATGGCACATATTGAGCTATAGCATAATATCCCGTTACTGTGACCGCTACATAACAGTGTATTAAGATACAGCATAGAAACAATTTAAATTAGCTTTACTCACACAATCAGTCTTTAAATTCTTAACATAGTAGATAGAAATAGTAAAAAATAAAACCAAGTTCACCAAGTTACTATACAAATAAATTCAAAGAGTATTATTATTATTATTATTATTTATTCATATTCAAACACTTGCAGAAACTTCCTTGTAATAATTGATCAGTTTTACTATGACGCAGATAAGACACATTTATTCAGTGTGTCTACTTAGTTTTATTGATTGCTTTATATTAGCAAATGACCCAAAGGTTATCAAATTGGACATTATTCAAATATAGTTTATTTACTGATTATTTTATGTGCGTTTATCTGCGTGTCCAGTTATCTGCCTTTATTTACAGTGTAATGCATCTTTAATGATAAGAGAAATTATAGAGAATTATTACGAATTGATAAATGAATGATTTATACAAAGATCTAAAACGTATAGACGAAAGTTGTTTGACCACTCTGTAGATCAATTAGATCAAATCACACGTTAATAGCCATTCTGATAGTAAAGACTTAAAGAGGCCATTAGATTTTCTAACAATTATATCTTCTAGGCTAGAGCAACTGATTGATTTCTACGATTTGTTGTAATAACACATAAATCAACTAATACAAAAAAAAAAAACTGAACCAACACCATAAGATTTCAAAAAAGTAAACAAAATACTTTCTGGAAATAAATGATTAGATCAGTATTTAAATGCCAGAAATATTGAATTATTCTGACACCGACAAAAGCCAGAAGACTGCAGTTTTAAACAAAATAAAACGAAAGAGTGACAAACAGATTATGCTACTTGTACACAAGTGGACTGTTTACCTATTTTTTCTTGGCATTCCAAATGATATCGTAAAATATTGGCAACGCTCGGTGTGTTATCGTGCTAAAATAGATCGACCTAATAAATAGGAAACAGCGCTGAGGCACAATTACGCAACTATAGCCGACACGGATGTGAATGTGACTATACCAAAGCCGGTGGCTGTGAGATAGTTGCACAATGCCGCATCTATTTGAATATATTATCACAGTGCACCTGGTAATAGATTGATCGATGGACTTGGTGATATACGGAGGATGCCACAATAGATGGACCACTTTGTCGCTGCTTTAGTGAATAAGTGGTCGCAAGGTCCTATTCTATACAAATTGACAATGTATTTTCCGTAGCCAAAGATTTATAACACATAACTAGCATCCAGTGCTTACAAAATGTATAGAAGTGCAGTAGTAAAAGACACTGATAGTGATAAAAGAGGCTACAATAATGATATTTCTCTAAAGTGACCTCAGATGAGTTCGGAGACCTCAATGCGACAATAATTAAACTAGTAGTTCGCCCCGAACTGAGATCTCGCGCACCGTAGATGGCTTACATTTGGACTTTCTTCTGACTACCCCTATAATTTCAAGTGCTACTACTGCCGAGTATGCCTATTGCGCTAGCTCTTCATGGTAAAAAATACTAGCATGCATGCAATACAATAATGTCGTGTCTAATTTTTCATTCACTTATTTCATATTTATGAATTCTCGTCGTATTTCTAAAGTATACGTCCTAGAATAAAAATAATAACTATTTTGGAATGTACAAATTAAGACCTTTCATTTGACATCCCACTCAATATATTTGTTTATTTAACTTTTTTTACCCTAGGTAATTATTTTCATTCTTTATCAAAAATTTTTTTATCATGAAAATAAATCAAGTAGCATCTAAAATCATTGCAAACCAAACCGCAACGATGCCACTCTCTTTTTAAGACCGACCAGTCAATGAGCTACGAAGACATCGAAACTCTATGGAACGGGAGCTCTTGCAGCTCTGGTTTCGTAGTTTTTGTTCTTTGGTCGTATTTCAAAAACTATACATCCTAGATTAAAAATAAAAACCATTTTGGAATGTACAAAATAAGCCCTTTCGTATGACACCCCACTCAATATATTTGGGTAACTTTGAAAAAAATTTACCCCCTTGGGAACCCCATATCTTTACAACCCCTTCATCGATTACGCTCATACGCTCCACAGCAAATTTCCATAGCACTACCTATTGACCTATCAAGTTTCATACAGATTGGATTAGCGGTTCGATAGTTATGCGAGAACATAAAAATGAAACATACAAACATACAAACATACAAACATACAAAGCAAAATCGCCTAACTTGCCACTAAGATCTTCGCTCGCTTCGCTCGCTCGATCGATTACGAGCAGTAAACGTCTTTGTTCTATGTTTGTGATTTGATATGTATTGTTATTGTGGACAGTTCCAAAGTTCGATTGTAATAACTTACAAGATATCGGACAGTCAAATTTATGTATATTTGTGTAACGTATCGTAAATTATGTATTAAACAAAGGAATGTATTTTCGAGAAATTTCGCGGACCATTTAAGAAGGATTATGGGTAAAGTTAACGTTTAAAATCTTGAATTCATGACTATTGTAATATACCTTATTTTTAAGTATGCCAATTGATAATAATGCAGGTAGAGCAATAACGACAATACATAAGAATTTGTAACGATGATGATGATGAACTATTACTTCAGAAAAGGCTTCATAACGTTGCATTGAATTGAATGGTCATGATATGAATTAAGCATACTTATCACTTGGAACGAATTCGTAGCGATATAATTATCTGACATTATATGGAATGTTTTGTTGATATAGCGAAGTGCAACGTTATACATATAGCAGGAACGTATGTGCTAAAAACGGATGTCAATATTTGCTAGTCTTAAAATCTTATCAGAACAAAAACAATAAAAAAAGCTATTTACAAAGACAATACTACAAAAACTTCTGAAAAATAATCTTTAAACTAAGTCTGCGCGGTAAATATAAATTTTAATGATCCAATAACACTTGTAGTTAAGTATTTGTTTATGTTATGTCAAATATTATATCATTTAAGTGCGCAGTTGGCTGCATTTGCCCAAGAAGGTTGTAGGTGGCTCATGCAATTTTATATTCAACCTTATGTCCAACAGCTACGGTACGAAATACATGGCTTATATAAATCTGATTTAAAACATAGCAACAAATTTATGTATAGTGAGTGTGTATAATGTAAGTCATGCAAAGGAACTTTAATGAACGCCTTAGAAAAATGCAATTGGGTTAGGTCGGCGCGGCGATTTAAAAGAAATATTTTCTAAGAACTGGATTAAAACTATATGGTTATATAAATTATTGTTATAAGACCAGTAAGGTATTAATTTAGATTCTATTAGCAATTCCATGAACAAACGAATGTGCAGATATCAGGCTAAGTCTTTGAAGAATTTAGACAATTTATTTATTTATTTATTTCTCATTACATCTATTATAACAGGGTGCCCCTAATGCAATAGCGTAGTCATTCTTAATCTTAATTCACACAAATAAAAACATACAATAAAATGTCATCCTTAAATACACTTAAAACAAACAAATCAATCCTGAATAATAGTAATGATACAGATTAGTAATAATGGATTGAAATAAGTTTATCCTATTCAGGTCTAGAATAGAAAAGCTTTGGGTAAAACTGATTAGTTAAATACAAAAGGATTTGAACTATAAGCACAGAATTCTCAGTCTTCTCGAGTCTAAAAAGGCCTCTTTAGCTGAATCTTAATATGAATTGTATTAAATGCCGTCTCTTTTCATAGACATGAAAGTGACAAGAATAAAAGGAATTGCTATGACGACCATTTTAGCCTCCCAGATGATAGTACCTGAGCTTTCGTTCATGTTCCAAACAGATGAAGGAAAAACGCTAGTCAGCTCCACATTATTGATCATGTATTTTCTGAGGACAAAGCTAATTAGAAAGAGAGTACGATTTAGGGTCAAGCCTACCCCATCTCACTAATGCCTCATGTTATCTAGCAATGAGTCTTCTAGGTAAGGTTTGACCATCAAGTTGATTTTAATCACAAAACCGCACTTTCTGCCTCGTCCGTCTGAGGTTAGACATGTGTAGTGTAATTGTGTACTCTAGCGCTATTACCTCAACAGGCTTTGCTATTTAGAAAACTACTTTCCTTTCATGGAATGTTTCCTAAGATGCCAGTTTAATGAGTCCCGCTCATGTTATGTCTTTTATTGGCATTGGCACAGAAACCAATTCGGCAGAAGAGAGTCCCCCTTACTTATGAAAGATGTTTAAAGTTGAACACTGGTTGAACAACGTCCTGTCTCTGTTTGTCACTATCAACAAATAAAGACAGGACGTTGTTTAACCAGTGTTTCACGTTAAACATCTTTCATAAGTAAGGCCCAGTATGTCTAAGTTTGTTTAAAGTTTGGTGACATAATACGCATGATAAGTGCGGAATAGTGGATGATAAACAAAGACCCCATGATGTAACGCAAAACCTTGGACAATGAGCAATGTGCTTATTTATTAAATAGAAACGCGAACAGCATAGTATTATAAAATTTAAAAATAATAATTTAAGCTAAAGGGTTTGTAAGTACATATAATTATGAGCCAATTATATTTAGTATTAGCTCTGTTTTTTGTTGATTGCTGATTTGCAGAGTATATGTTCAGGTTGACTGTATTCGTGCGGAGCTTTTTTTTTTTTATCTGTGATCTGTCCTACCTGTCCTGTCACAAAACAAATTCTTTGCACTTAGCTACTTGCCTTATTACATTTTCATTCAATTAAATAATAACCAAGTTATACATAAAACAATAAAGCAATTATTGTTATAAAAGAGCTGTACCCATTGTTCTCTTGAACGATGATTACAACAACAAAATAGATGTAACACGATTTATGGTAAATCAACTTGATGAGAGAAATGTTCTAGATAAAATCAGAGACTCAACGCTTTCTGCACTGACCAAAGAGCATACCATAAATAATGCAAATGAATCTGTTTAGTTAGAACCATGCATATTGCGACGTAACACGAAACAAAACAAATTTATTTATTTATATCCGGCCCAAATAAACAAGAATCAGGTGTAAAAAAGTAAAAACCATCTCAACTCAAGGTCTTAGAATGCGAAAAGACGAGAACAGGAAACGTGTGCCTGCACTGTCCACTTCCTAGCTCAATATTACAGTAATTCTTAGCAATAACCAGTCATAATTTCGGACCGTTTAGATCAGCTGACTTGGCCACAAGGACTTGCTTGATGATGTGGGTAATTGAAAAATGCAAATGCTTTCCGTTTCGCTCCTTGTTTCTACTCTTGATTTATAAAAAACATTTTTTTTTAATTTGAATTATAGATAGACTTATACATCCGTAATATAAAGAGAGTGAGAGAGTGCGAATTTTGAGTCTATGTGGATGGATGGTAATCTCCTGAAAAATATATTCTCCCTATTAAAATTTAAAAGGTGCATTATTTCAGATCGATATAGGCTATTATTAAGTTGGGGATGAGTCGCTACTCGCTAGTCTATGAAATAGTCTTGGTTAATTAATGTAACAGGTGCACTTGGCGCTATTAAAGTGTCATCAAAAATAACCTTGAACTCCAAACATCGATAAATTCGAAGCGATCGTAAAGTCCGAAATTAATCGAATGTAATTTTGAAATCCATAAAGCGGTTTACGGTATTCACGTGACCACAATGCAAGCGGTAGAAGGTGAGAAAAACAAAATGGTGTATGGTCTATTTTAGAATTTGGCCAGTCGCCATCGCACGCCGGTTTACCTAGCGAGTGTATCAATCATCGTAAAATTATGATTTTAATGTCATACAGAATTGTACGGAATCTTAATTGAAAGAGCAGATATCGTAGCATCTGCAGTATAGAAATATCTTCAGCGTATAATTTTAGTCCCAACTGGAGTACAGGAGACACACCTCTAAAATTCTTATCGGCAATTATTCATGCAATGTCACGTCACACGATGTCTCATTAAAGGTGCAATGCAAACACGATGTTGTTCTACGTCTAGCAATGACGATAGATTTTATCATTCATCACGATTATGGTAAACACAATTTGATCGATAGATGCAGAGATTTTCCAAAAATAGACGGTCTTGATAATAAACTCTGTGACATAAGGAAAAATTGTATCATTCTCGAAGAAGAGCCCAGTATGTAGGTAAGGCTCGAAATCGTAAACCAGTATTTCGATGTTTACCACTTGAGTCCAGTGCAAAGCATGCAATGAAACCGGTATTATTGTCCTTGAGCCTAAAATGAAAGACATATCAACCAATCTCCATTGGGTACGACGAAGCGCATACCCAATGAACTGGCATTTATAACGATCATTGTATTTAACTTTCGTGATAAAAATAAACTAAGGCCTATAGAACTTCTAAGCCGTGTTACTAAGATGTGGACAAGAATCTATGCAAGCACTATGTATGAAAATTTATCTTCTTCTTCTCTCAGTGCCTCTCCATTAATGGAGGTCGGCTGTCAGCTTCTTAAAATTCTCCTTGTCCAGCGCAAGTCTGAACAGTTGTTCCACCGTCTTTATGCCTGTCCACTCCCTGTTGTTACGGAGCATGACATCTTACGTCTTCCAACCTTACGCTTCCCCGGTATTTTGCCCATCATGATGGTCTGCAAAAGATAATACCGGTCATGTCGCAGTACATGTCCGAGGTAAGCGACCTTTCGCTGTTTAATGGTCCGGATAAGTTCCAATTTCTTCCCCATCTAACAGCTCAACTGAGTTTAACAGGTTAGCAAAAAGGAAGAATAGGTGCCAAATGTATGTTTGTCTTCCTCCCTAAACATCTTCAAAGGATCTTGAAGGTCTCAACATCTGAGCAGATAGCAGAGCTGAGTCTGTCTATCAACACAGTATTGATCCGGTTTACTGTTTGTTTACCTTTTTCATTAGTTCAAAAGTAGAACATTTGAACGTAACATAATCCAAGTTAATGCTAAACGAAGTGAACAAATTGTAATCGACACCAATTTATGAGCGATAATCGAGGTATTTGATATTACGATCATGATATCACAGGATATAGTAACCACCTGCTTCATTGAAGAAAGCGTTCATTGATAAGTTGCAAAATGTGTGTGAATGTGTATTGTTCTCATCACGCATGATCAAACTTTCTTGTAGCAAATCAAACAAAGTGAAGAACATAAAAAAAGTTTTTCGCCATTTAAGACAAGTTACCCTGGGGCTTCATAATATACTTATTGGGTTACCAAGAAATTGAATTTGGTTACTTTCGTTTTAATTTAAGATGCAGTTGGTAATGCGAGATTCATTCACAGAAACATCGAATTGTATAAAATTATTTCACTGAAATTAAGCATTCCGCGAAAAGCTGCGTTCAAAAATGATAATTTTGTTTTTGTCTCATAATTACTTAATGAAAACAGGAGAGAATGTCCATAAATTCATTCGCGAGAACTCCAAACGACCATAATAACTAGTAGTTCGCCCCGAACTGAGATCTCGCGCACCGTTGTGTTGATAGCCTAGATTTGGACTTGTTTCTGACTACCCCTATACCTACGTTAAGTGCTCCTTCTAGTGTTTACCACACAATGATATCTAATGCGCTACCTCAGTATGGTAAAGATTATAGGCATGCATGCAATACATTAAGTCGTGTCATGTTTATATTCAATAGTTGACCCCGCGAACTTCGTACCGCGTCTCAGGGAAGGCCTCTTAGTTCGAAAAATTATTAAAATAGCAGTTCAATACAAAATGTATGAGAAAATCAATTCCCTCCCCTCCCTCTCCCTCTCCCCCTCCCCTCCCCTCTCCCTCTCACTCCTCTCCCTCTCCCTCCCCTCCCTCTCCCCCCCTCCCCTCCCTCCCCTCCCCCTCCATCTCCCCCCTCCCTCCCCTCCCCCCTCCCCTCCCTCCCCTCCCTCCTCCCTCCCCTCCTTCCCCCCGCTCCTCCCCGCCCCTCCCCTCCCCTCCCCCTTCCCTCCCCCTCTCCCTCCCCCTCCCTGGTTTCCCCACGATGTTTTCTTTCACCGTTTAGAGCTCGTGTTAATGCGCATTTAAATTTTTCTAATCGTAAAATCCACTGATGAGCACGGCCAGGGTTCGAACTTACGACCTATGAATCGAAAGTCGAGCACTCTTCCACTCGGCCAACATGGCTTTTATTTTCAATCTCAAGAAAAATATCAAGTAGCAACTAAAATCATTGCAAACCAAACCACAACGATGCCACACTCTTTGTCTGTTAACCAGACCTACGAATACATCGAAACTCTATGAAACGGGAGCTCTCTCCATACTTCCGTTAATTGGTTTCCATAATTTTTCTGTTTCACTGTATTTCAAAAACTATAGAACCTAGAAGAAAACTAAAAACCATTTTGGAATGTATAAATTGAGTACTTTCATATGACACCCCACTCAATATATTTGGGTAACTTTGAAAAAAATTTACCCCCTTGGGAACCCCATATCTTTACAACCCCTTCATCGATTACGCTCATATGCTCCACAGCAAATTTCCATAGCACAACCTATTGACCTATCAAGTTTCATACAGATTGGATAAGCGGTTCGACAGTTATGCGAGAACATAAAAATGAAACATACAAACATACAAACATACAAAGCAAAATCGCCTAACTTGCCACTAAGATCTTCGCTCGCTTCGCTCGCTCGATCGATTATAATTTAAAGCGCGGTGTCGTCATTACCCTCTATAATCCGATTTCGCGTAATGAGATTATGGCAGAGCCCGTCTGACATTGCTTTTCATTTCGCTTTGTCCTTTGATAAAGAATAAATTAATTCAAAACTTAATAATACTGGTCGGTCGTAACGTAAGACACGTAAGCCTATTGAACCTTGCTGTCCATAAAGCTTTTTGGTAGGCACGTGCTAGTTAAATGAATTTGAGATCAAAGAGAAGCAACGCATTAGGTACGTAGTATTAGTATTATTATCTGTTCTGTGGTATAGGACCACAGAGAAATGACATACAGAGAGACAGCGGTCTAACATCGACTTTTATAATAGCCTATTCTTATAGGGCTGTCACTTATGGAAATAAACTAACTGCGCCGCGCGGTGTCACTCGCGTAGTGTTAAAATAATAAACGGACAGCTGGTACTGCTGACGGATGGATGGTATTTGCTAGAATATACAGGGTGAATTTTTGAGATGGGGCAGTAAGGGCAGCTACCTTAACCGTTGTAGCTAGAGGAAAACGTTCTTAAGAGACAATCCTTAATTTTTGAAAATATTTCGACCTGCATTCACAGATTTTGAAAAATATGTACAGTCAGCGAGAAAATGGGCTATTTACACAAAAACTGTTTTTGATGCCAATCGATCCTGTTTCATCTAAGGATAAAAAGGCTCTTTCAGACCAACTGAGGTTAGAGTACTAGAAAAGTCAGAAATCGCTAAAATGTATTTCTGAGACAAGACAGTAAGGGCTACCTTAACTGTTGTAGCTACAGGAAAACGGTTTTAGGAGACTACCCTTAACTTTTGACGATATTTCAACCTGCATTCACAGATTTTGAAAAAAATGTACAGTCAGCGATAAAATGGGCAATTTACATAAAAACTTTTTTTGATGCCAGTCGATCCTGTTTCATCTAAGGATTAAAAGACTCTATCGGATCAACTGAGGCAAGTGTACTAGAAAAGTCAGAAAACGCAAATAACTTTGATTATACATTTCGTACGAAATCATTTTGTCATTTGTCATAATTTTTCATCATTTTGTCGAAATATCTTCAAAAGTAAGGGTAGTCTCCTAAGAACGTTTTCCTGTAGCTACAACGGTTAACAAACTGCCTTTACTGCTCCGTCTCAAAAATACATTTTAGCAATTTCTGACTTTTTTAGTACTCTTACCTCAGTTGGTCCGAAAGAGCCTTTTAATCCTTAGATGAAACAGGATCGACTGGCATCAACAAAAGTTTTTGTGTAAATTGCCCATCTTCTCGCTGACTGTACATTTTTTTCCAAATCTGTGAATGCAGGTTGAAATATCGTCAAAAGTTAAGGGTAGTCTCCTAAAAACATTTTCCTGTAGCTACAACGGTTAAGGTAGCCCTTACTGTCTTGTCTCAGAAATACATTATAGCGATTTCTGACTTTTCTAGTACTCTAACCTCAGTTGGTCTGAAAGAGCCTTTTTATCCTTAGATGAAACAGGATCGACTGGCATCAACAAAAGTTTTTGTGTAAATTGCCCATCTTCTCGCTGACTGTACATTTTTTTCCAAATCTGTGAATGCAGGTTGAAATATCGTCAAAAGTTAAGGGTAGTCTCCTAAAAACATTTTCCTGTAGCTACAACGGTTAAGGTAGCCCTTACTGTCTTGTCTCAGAAATACATTATAGCGATTTCTGACTTTTCTAGTACTCTAACCTCAGTTGGTCTGAAAGAGCCTTTTTATCCTTAGATGAAACAGGATCGATTGGCATCAAAAAAAGTTTTTGTGTAAATGGCCCATTTTCTCGCTGACTGTACATTTTTTTCAAAATTTGTGAAAGCAGGTCGAAATATTTTCAAAAATTAAGGATGGTCTCCTAAGAACGTTTTCCTCTAGCTACAACGGTTAAGGTAGCTGCCCTTACTGCCCCGTCTCAAAAATTCACCCTGTATACTTACCTACGATAGCTTAATTTAGTTAAAATAAACACGTAAGTAAATCGTATTTTTCATTTATTAAAATTACAAATGGCTTACTCCTGACTTAGCTCCTGACTCCCATCATCAAATCAGCTCGCTGTCACCATGTTAAACAGTGTAGTCGGAACTTGACAGATATGTCGAGTTTCAACTCCATCGGTTTATTTACTGAGGAGATCTGTTGAACAGCTCCTGACTCCATCATCAGATCAGCTCGATAATACCAAATTATTGTAAGTTTATCCGAATTACATACAAATACAAATATTCAAATCGTTAAGACAATGGAAAGTAGATTAAAATCGACTTCAAAAATTAATAAATACCTACAGGTTAATACATACTTACCTACTTAGTACACAGAACACAGAATCGCTCGCTTACGCAAACTAGAAGTAGCATGTTGACTTATTACTAAGAGAACCAGTGTCGCCAAACTCACACACGTAAAATAAAACACACTTAGAAATAAAAGTTATGATTGGTCGAAAGAGAACCTTAAAAAGGACCTAAAACCATAAAACTAATTTTATTGATAATAAACCTTAGGCCTATCGGAACATGGTTCTAAACTTAATAAAATAAACAGTACTGCTACTTGTCAAAAGATGGCGCTTTGCGAAACATTTTCATTCAGTATTTTTTTCCTTTTAGTCTCTAACACGTATGAATAGGATTGATAATGCAATGGCTGTTACTTGAATGACAACAAAACAAGCTACTTGACGAGAGATGGCGCTATCAGTTACAGTCTTTTATTATCAATCTTATATTTACCAGATATAAGATTGATAATACAATGGCTATTACCTGCTACTCGATTAGTGATGTGCCAATGAGAATACAAGACGTATCGAAATCGATTATTATTACCAACCTACTGATGTGTAAAGATCGGTAGCACGCTCAGATTAAAGACTAAAGCATGTATTTAATCTTCCTAGGTAGCACGTCAGGTTATATTTCTGGTGGTCGAAATAAAAGCTTTTCTTATCTTTCTTTCTTTATTTACACAATCAAAGGTTTATTTACAACTCGTAAATTGTATCACTGTTTAAAATAATGGTTCATTTTTCTTCTTGTGTTTTCTTTTTATGGTGTAGGTACAGTACAATAAAGTACCTAATATTCTATTCTAAATACATAAGTAGGTACTTGAAAAATATTAGCGATCGAGCGAGAGAAGCGAGCGAAGATCTTAGTGGTAAGTTAGGCATTTTTGTTTATTAATTTTATCAAATTTATTGATTATCATCGGTAACCTATTAATCTTTCGAAAAACGATACATCGAATTTTGATATCCATAAAACGTTTAACAGAAACTCGAAATCCAGATAGAGATTAGAGTTGGTATGGCAGTATCAATAATATATTTATTTCCACTTTTTTTTACTAAAACGTCTTCGTCCCTAAAATGCTCCGAGCAAATGGTGCTTATTTTAGATGAAAACCAATTGTTTCTTCCAGTTGCATCTATCCATATTTTTTTTTTATCTGGTGCCTTGGGAAATCTGAAACCAGAAGATATTACGTTATTTCTTCAAAATATTTCTAATTTTCATCTTACCCAGCCACTGGGCGGGCACCATAAGTCTTAAATAAGAATAAGAAAAGAATAAGAATAGTAAATAAATCATACGAATCACACTAATATTTTATATGCGAAAGTTTGGATGTTTGTATGTTTGTATGTTTGTTCCTCTATAACTCGACAACCACTGAACCGATTTGCTGAAATTTGAAACATAGGTAGATAATGACCGGGAATAGGACATAGGCTACTTTTTATCCCGAAATAATGCACAGTTCCCGTGGGATAAACAAAAAAGTAGTCCACGCGGGTGAAGCCGCGGGCGTCACCCAGTTCAGAATAAAATCATCAC
The DNA here is from genome assembly GCA_958496255.1 of Camptogramma bilineatum. Taxonomy (NCBI): domain Eukaryota; kingdom Metazoa; phylum Arthropoda; class Insecta; order Lepidoptera; family Geometridae; genus Camptogramma; species Camptogramma bilineatum. The sequence continues at coordinate 15,954,660 of OY292453.1, forward strand.
TATTGCAAAAAAAAAAATCAACGCCTTAATACTATTTACATGATCATAACCAATAAAGTATTCGATAACACATTCATCAGTATAATGGGGTAACATCCCTAATTGAGTAGCGAAAGTTGAGGTTTATGAGAAACGCGACCTTAACTAATAATGTTCACAGTCTATTTTTGTTTGACGGTTTTGAATTGTAAACAAACCAAACAAAACCGCTTTAAAACAATAAAATAATACTTACCGGTGATAGGATATGCCCCCTTTTGTTACATTTTTGGTGCGGCTATCGTTTTTGCAGCTTATAATAGCACAATACGGCATTTTTCTATTTTTTTCTGATTTTTCCTACCTATGTTCCTTGTGAAAGACGTCAAACACGACTGAAGTATGCGGAGGTTGAAGTGCGCGCAATGCGCTTACTTGGTGCTACACGGGCCCCGCCTACTTACTAGTTCTAGTCTTATTCTCAATTCTGTGACTTAGTAGGTACCTACCTACTTACAGAAAATTACTTCAATAATATTTCAATAAAATGGTAGTACCTACCTAGGTACGTAAACTTACCTGTCACGTTCTTTTGAGTAAGTAGGTACCTATGTGAAAAATGATAAGTTTTTATTTTTCTCTGCATGACTTTGCCTAGCTAGATGTTAGTACCTACTTACCTTACCTACTGACTGAATGAAAATGAACCCGAAAAAGACCGCGCCACAGATTCATTAATAGTTACTACGTAACCCGCGCGGCCGCCGCATACTCGTAGCATTCGCGGCCTCCGAGCGTCCCTTACCGCATAGCCGCCGGTCGGCCGCCGGAGTTTGCCGAGACTGGCCGAGAGCTCACGAAGCGGCCGCCCGCCGCTCGTAAGTGAGCCTGTCGGTGAACGCGCACGCACACAACGCTGCGCATGTAGTGAAGTACCTATTATCGCGCGTTGTTTGAGTTTGTTTCTCTGGTTACTCGGTGATAGGACTGTAGGTTCAACCGACCTTTTGGTATTCTTAAAAATCTATCAGCAAATGTAACAGTATTTATATCAAATTTTTCTAACCCAACCTTCTAATCCAAAATCAAGTTCTCATTGCTTTCGTCAATCGTAATTGTTACATTAAAAAAAAAGACCTAAGTGTGCGTAGGTACTTTTTATTAGTTCCTATATTTTTATCTTGCATGTGTGACAAGTCGCTTGGAAATCCACAGTTATTGGCGAGTGACGGAGCATCGTGCGAGGTCAAGGCGAGTATGTCGTTGGCACTTTGAGAGTTCATTTGACCACACTCATCGATTTTACACCGCGGACCACTGTGTGTGCGGACTGAATGTTCAGTTCATACTTAGCTGACCAGACTGACTGTTCTCTCTTAATTTCAAGTTCATACAAAAATCCCACACAAATCACTAAGTTTTGCCCGGATTTCCCTATCTTTTGGTTTTCATTTGCGAAAAAATAAACAAAAGAGTTATTTTCGAATTTATATTTTACATACATACATTATAATAGCAGTATATATTATAATAATGTTAATGTAGGATTGGCAGAATGCATTTTTACAGAAACTTTTCAACAATGTCTTCTCTTACATAATAACGTAATAAGCCATGTAAAGAACCAGAACCATGTCGTTACTTTAGTCGATTTTAAGATTTTATCAATAAAAAAAAACATACTTAATCTTTTAACAAAAACACGTAAATGTGAGTTGTTGTACCAACTAATGACATGACGTGATCAGTCAATAGAAAATCAATATGTAATTATGTAAATCATAACCACAATGGTGAATAAAAACATACATTGGATTAAGATTTTGAACAATATTGGTGTGGGTTAGTGGATGTATAAGACTGAAACATAATAAGACTTAGTCAGAAAATAGAGTTTGTAGAGAAGCTACGTGACGTGTCTATGGAGGAATCCAAAAGTAATTCAAATATAAATAAGACCCACTCGGAAGCAGAACAAGAACGATGAACATGAACATAATAGAGACATGATATATGATTCAATATTGAAGAATTTGTGCATTGAGCTATTTTCATCATAATATGCAATCCTGAGGTTATGAATAAGACCAAAGGACCGCAAGCGGTAAAGTCACAAATCATGTATAGTTATATACCTTAAGCTATTTGGTATTAGAGTTACCACTGCAGGAGGGCAATTTTCATCATTGTTGGATCATTAAAATATTATTAAGTTTTATCTCGATCGTTAGATTCGAAACTATAAACTCAAATCGTTCGTGATTAAACTGCACGCTTTACTTAAAGTACAGTTAATATTATATCACAAGCCATGTTTTAGTTTAATACAATTTAAAGTCGATGATTCTGATTCGTAACTCTTTGAAGTACTGATGTAATAGCTCTTGATTCCCTCCCAAGTTTTTAATTTTAATATTACTTATGATCTTATGTAAATCAGTCATTGGCGTTCAGGGTAGGTCTAACATTTCCTTGCGTGTAGCTATCATCTTGAATTACACCGTTTTACTCAGGATACCATCTCAGTGAAATTCTTAAATGGAATGTAAATATACATTAATAAACAACACCACTAAATTGTATCCAGGAAAGACCTGTAGCTCTATGTCATCAACATATTTGGCAATAGTTTATTTATTTATTTATTTAACACTTTCACACATGACAAATTGTGCAAGGACTTAATGCTGAAGCACTATCTACCAGTTAAGTACCAAGTAAGTATAGTTCTAATTTTTATCTTATTTCACACCTATTTAGTTGTATACGCCGTTCCACCTGCCAATAACATGTTTTGCAAAGTTTCATACCCAACACCAATTTCATAACATTGCCTAAATTCTAGATCCTTCTACAGTTTTGTTATGTTACTTTAATTTAAATCTTGATTTTGGCATTAGCTCTCGGAATTTGGAACATTTCCTTGCTTTGAGTAAATTTCACGTGGCAAGTGTTGTGTACAGAAAGTATGATTCATTCACTCATTAGCCCTAATAGAAGGTGAATTGTCACTAAAATTATATTCGGAAGATATGCAGGATAAACGCATTGAAAATTCTAAGAAATGAGAGACAAATATAGGTACTTCTTTATTTAGGTCAATCGTTTTGTTTTGATTCATTAGTAATATTTACTGAACTATGATTATTATCAAAGTAATTTGCTAATTATTTGCCAAAGTAACACTTTAATTAAATGGAACAAAGGCAGTATTTTGCAGAACATTCAAATAAGAGCTATTTAGTCCTTTACGCGATTTAATTTATGCACAGTAATCAAAAAGTTATCAGAATCTTTCATCGATTTTATAAATAGCTGCGCAACAACAAGACTGGCTTTTGGAAAACTTTCCACTATATTTCAGTACAATCCCAGTTTCTGTGCATGAGTACATACATACAGCTGCATATAATATGTATGTGCAATATATGGAGCTCTTGAGTGGCGAAGGTGAGCTACTCCGAGAAACAGTTGATGTCGTGCCAATCGTGTAAACAGAAATAATAACACGTTACCCGTTTATGCTTTTTATTTTCAGCCAAAAGCTGTTCTGTCGAAATTGTATATATGCCGATTGAATGTTTTATGTTGTGTTTCTGTCAATAGCCACCTGTGGTATAATTAGTCGGCCATTGTTGGCGAAGGCAGTTAGTTAATTAAGATGCGCGAGCGGTCTCGCGGTGACGCTGCTAGCGCGTTCATGTCGATTACAAGGCTGACAAACAAGCCGGCAAGCCTCCGAAACGCTACGTTTCACTACAATGCATGCGTGATTTAGAATTAACCTGTTATTTAATTATAAACCTTGACGTGAAACTAGTTATTCACATTTGGTAAGAGTAAGGTATAGTTAGAACGTAAAGGTAACTCAAGCACATAAGACCAAAAAATATTGCAGAATGCTTGCAGCATTCAGAATACTATCGAACAATGGGAACGCAAGCAGAATGACAAGGAGAATTTACCAACATAATACAACAGAAGACCCGCTAGAATGAGAAGCAGAGTGATGACCTTGTCAGGGACGTCACCTTTTATCCAGGGGCGCGATTTATCTTTCAAACATTTGGACTGCGTTCCGCAAAGTAAATATACATGACCTTGATGGACGACGCGCTCACAGCCCGCGAGATAACAGCTCTCTTTTCTCAAAAACAACTTTAAACGTACACCTTGAAAGTACGCAATTGAATAAGTTAAAAAACTTATTGCGTAACCAAGATCACTGACCTGTGTAACCATGTCCCAGTAGAATCCGTCGAGCATCGACTTTCCATGTTGGTGTTGGCGGCAGAGCGCGGGCCAGAGGGAGGCGCGGACGGAGCTGTTGATCGGCCACGAGTTCTCTCTGATGAGGAGCTTGAGCTCGCGCTTGCGGCCCTGCTGGAGCAGCGGCTCGACCTCTTGGAAGGTCTTGAGAGGCGCTTTCTTGCCTGCGAATAACGGGGAGGGTAAGCACTGTGTCCAAATGGGCGTGCCGGTCTCAGCGAGGGACTCGGCGCTGGGGGCGCGAAACGCGGCCGGTTCTATATACATCGCGAAGGCGCTCGGCACATGCTTTCGGTGCGCGCGCGCCGGCGGTACTGCCGTGAACGGTAAGCTCGCTTGCCAGCCTCCGGAAAATGCGATAGCGACAACGACAACATTGTCACACTTCGATTGTTTATTTGACACAGTGATATCATACCGCGGTACTTTCGACCGCGCTTCTTGTTTTTTAAAATATATTTTTTTTGTCTTTACTTTTATTTATGACTCGATAAGTTTCAGAATGAACAATGCCAGTGATGCTGAATAACAGGATACAGGACATAACTCGATGAATGGTATAAAGCACCAAACAAAGTAATTTCTGTCTTCGTGTCAGTAAAATAAAAACCAAAAACAACAAGTAAACAAGGTACGTAGATAGCACACGATAACAACATGCACGGTGTATAAATAGCAATCGAATCAAAGCATAACGCAATGTTGGAGCGGCGCCAATTGAACAAACGAAATTTTGCGTACTGCATACGTAACAAAACAATCGTACATTTACAGATTCATAAAATATACAGGTCAAAGCTAATGAAATCTATTAACCAATTGAAATTTAAACCACCATAAAATATACTAAGATACTGTATGTATTTATATTTTTGTTTGGTAATAGTAAGTTACCAAACAAAAGGATATAAACCTTCAGTTTTAAGATACGGTACTAGTTATTTAATGCTTGTGTGAAAGGAAGAGAACCTCAGTTCCTTTTCCATAACTAGTAAGAAAAGTCCATTCAAACAGTTAGTTATGTTGCTATAAGACTTACTAAATCAAAAACTAAATTACTAAATCAAAAAAAGAGTGAATAAGTGTCTTATGGACCTTTGTGATCCATCATCAGCCACATCGTCGCTTATCCTCAGGTGAGATTGTGGCTAAACAAAGATCTAGCTACAATAAAAAAAAAATAAGCCTTTTTAACTATAATGTCACGTGTTATAAATAAAATTAAAGGGCAGTGACACGATACTATTAAAAATGCGTCAGGTATCGATTTACTATTAGACTCGCAACGCAACGCAACAATTGGAAATAGCTTAATTTGACTCAGACTGTCATTTGAACGGCTTTATTTAAACTGATAAAATCAATAAAAACCAGTTAATACTTTAATTAGCTTTGACGACAGTTTACAAGCCCAAATGGAAAAAGAGGGAATGTGCCATATGCATAAAATTGAACATGGGTTAGGCAGAGGACCTACCCCCTTCAAGAGGAAAAAATGAGTAAGTGGTCGATTATTCTTAATATTTTTATTTATTGTAAGAAATCCCAGCTGAAGTGGTGCTGGGCGGGGCACGTCTGCCCCGATGGATTCCGACGACTTGAGAACCTCTTTTTTTTGAAGTCGGTTAATAAAAAATTGAATTGAGAGTTTCTACAACACCGAGCAAAGAGGACAAAATGTTCAAAAATTTATATAAAACCAAGATTTACAAAAGTTAATACAAATCCCGGTCTCTCAGACCAGAACACAGCATTATCGTGTTAAGTAAACGACGATGATAAGCCGAGGTTATCTCCCAGTCGAGACCGGAGCGCCGCGATTGACAGACAATCTACAAACACTTTGTAAAAAAATAACTTCGCGTAATTTCTGAACAATGACTTACGATTACACGATGACTTCAAGAATCTGCGCAATTTTTATAGGGTGGCTTAGGAGTTGACATGCATGATTGTACAAGTCATAATTATGTGAAAGTGCTTCAAAGTTAAATAAACTTTACCACTCAGATATGGTTTAACCAAGAAGTAAAGAATTGATTAATTACTATTTATCCTACTATCCCAATAATATTATAAAAATGTTTAGGATGTTTTTTAATCAATTACGTCTCGTTAACCCCGGCTCCACACGTTGGGGCCAACGTTGGCCCCAATGTGACTCGCTAACGTGTGGATCTAGCAAAATCAGCCCCAACGTTGGCCCCAACGTTGGGGCCAATGCAATTTTGCTAGATCCACACGTTGGCGAGTGACATTGGGGCCACGTGTGGAGCCGGGGTAAGACGTTAGTTGGTTGGACGATTTGGAGGACACTTGAAATAGGTGTAGATCAAGGCTGCTCAACTTTTTTATCAGTCGGGCCAAACGGACAATTCAGATATTTCTGGCGGGCCACTGATGTTTAATTTTTAGTTACTTCTTAATAAGACTTATGTAGGACGCCTTCCAGCTAGGTGGAATGATAATGTGCGGAAAGTCGCCAACGGAAACTGGATGCGTCATGCCAAAGCCGTACACGGACTCTCAACTTGACGAGTATTTTCAGGCTTGCGCGGGCCATAGCGAGCAAAGGGTTGAGCAGCCTTGGTGTAGATCGTAAGGTAACCTGGAATAGCATTTAGGTTTTTTAAATGTTGGTTTACCACGACGTGAGCGATCGGCTGCGGCAGCTAGTAACTGATATTTCTGATAATAAAAAAATATTTTAAAAAAACAAAAACCCGACTGCGTCAAAACTAAAAAGAAAAAAACAAGCCTGCAAAGAATTACTCACAGTCGGTACCCATTCATTTTATTACCAATCAAATCTTCCCAATGTTATGGGTCCCGACTGTGAGTAATTCTTTGCAGGCTTGTTTTTTTCTTTTTAGTTTTGACGCAGTCGGGTTTTTGTTTTTTTAAAATATTTTTTTATTTAACACTTTTTAGTTATGATAAAGTTGATTTTAAAATACCTATTCAACGATACCCCACTTGATATAGTATGACGATTTTGATTCTTTTAATTTTGACAATATGGCGTCTGGTTGTAGCCCTGGTGAATTTTGATTACTGTCATATCTTTAGTGACACTCCCAAGGTTGAGACAAATCGATTGACGTAAGAATCATCAAAATCGGTCCACGCGTTTGGCCTCTAGAGTGCCACATAGAAACATCCATAGCGAGAATTATTATTAATCAACTTTAAACCGTTATTTTTCCTAAACTATTACTTAAAATGAAAAATGGTAAAAGAAACATAAAGTTGATTTTGAAATACCTATTCAACGATACCCCACTTGACATGGTGTGACGATTTTGATTTTTTTTATTTTGACATTAAGGCGTCTGGTGGTGGCACTGGTGAATTTTGATTACTGTCATGCCTTATTAACACTCCCAAGGTTCAGACGAATCGATTGACGTAAGAATCATCAAAATCGGTCCACGCGTTTGGCCTCTAGAGTGCCACATAGAAACATCCAAACATACATACATAGACTGATAAACACATTACCCTTCCTTTGCTTTGCGCAGTCGGGTAAAAATGCAGACATTTGCAAGTTTCTTTCTATGAATAATGAAGTTGAGTTGCTTGCCTTGTATACAATGTAGTAATTGATTATTATAAGACAATTTGAAAGATTATGCAGTAGTAAAATTTAATTTACTTTAGTGGTCTGTAATTTACATTGAAGAAATTCAAGGAAACTCATGGTGTCGGCGCCACAAAACCCTATAATTTGGGGTTCATAAAAATAAATAGCTCTATCCAGTAAGGCATTTATTGCTGCATTCGTATTTACCAGCAATTTGCGGTCAGCAGTTGTGCATATGCATACCCCAAATAATAACATAAATGCTCCAATCATTTTGGCCTGCATTAAAACATTAAAATTGTTTTTATGCTTTTTTTATGCTGACCTCAAACAAAACGACTCTGATAATATGTTTTACATTAAACCGCCTCCAAATAGAAATCACATTTGATTAAGCACTAAGTATACATGTTGACGATTTTTTATCTTACACTTCAGATTGTGAAAACTGTACCAACCAGATAGCTACAAGATTGCTATTTCGAATGCTACTGTAATGTAAAAGTAGGAAGATAAACAATTTGGCAAGTGCTTGTGTACGAAAGCACTATTAAACATCTTATAGTCATCGTGTATCGTGTGTGGGCTCAACTAAGGATCGGCTTTACAATTATATTCTATGCAACGCTCTAAATCAAAATAGAAGACAAATTTATTTTAAGGTTTGAGAATTTCAATTTTGTACAGATGAATAACATTATGGAAGAAACTTCGCGTGTCTTGGAAGGCTAGGAAAGCAGCTAATGTCTAAAAATAAACAAAATAACCATCCATGTCACACTTTATATAAACTGGAAATAAAACTTGATTTGTTACGAAGAAGATCAAAGTAAAGTAAGAAGATTCTAAAATGCATCAAATTCTAAATATTTTAGATATAAACATGCCTACAAGACAACACGCTAGAATAGATTCAGTGATACAAATTAAATTAACTCAATTGAAGACGCCAACGAAGTGCCAAAATCAGAAACAAGAACACACATCATACTACATACATATACATAATGTAAATATCTATTTGGCACTAAATTATAACAATCAATAGAAACAACATTGTGTTTAGGTTCTGAATAATTCGAGATTTATTGTTATGACTTCAATGTGACTGCTACTTATCACAAAAAAAAATAGTAAATTCCAGCATAAATCTTTCGGCAGTTTTTCGCTTGTTGACTCTTTCTAAAATTGTGTTAGGTAAAGAATTATTAAATAGTTGGTAACATTTCTTGGTTTCATTTCATGAACATTAAAAGCAGATGGACAACAAGTAGGTAAATAAGATTATCTCTAATATTGATCCATCAATATAAAAAATCCATTTTATGGTCCGCAAATTTTTCCAAATATTTATCAAGACAATAAAGCGATCATTCCTAGATAATTATTTAAAAAAGTATAAATAAGCTGATTCTGGATATCCCATATTACGATTTTGTAGTAACTAAGCGTGATCTGTCAACGAGATCTAATGTTTACGTCATGAAAGATTAGTTAGTCTCAATCAAAGCACGATTGTGACAAAGTAAAGCAAAACTGGATGCATCCAGTTTCTAGAAGGAAGGAAACGGATCTTGAAACTGTTCCAAATATTTGGTAAGCGTTTGAATCATGCACATAGTTTGAATTGAGATGGTTGAGCGTTTCATGCGAAAGGATTTCAGGTATAAGTGTGATTAACGACATCGCACTTCACTTTAGATATCACAACAACTCAATGAAATCTATTTATATTTTACTGAGATTTTCGCTGGAATAAACCATTTCAGATATTATTAGAGTTGCAGTCGAATTGGCAAAAGTCATGCTGCATCAACTAGTGCACAAAATAATCATGATTTGCATACAATACAAATAAGATGGAAAGGTAGTGTTTACCTGGGAAATTGATAAAACAAATTAACCCCTAATAAAACGTGCAAAACAAAAACGTAGACTAGAAAGTAGATAAGAACTGTGTATATTGCACTTACGTATAATTCTTGAGAAAACAAAGTGATTCATGTCTGAAGTGGAAGTCTTCATAAATTACTTTTTTATCAGACCGGGCTAACCTACCACATTTTTTTATTCAAACAAATTGTTTATCAGAATGATAGTGATAACGGTCTCAGTAGAAAACGAACTAGAAAAGTAAACCTAACTCGCTAGTAAAGCTATCTTGTAAACAGCACAATAATTTCACGAAGATTGCACAAGCTTTTAATAACGTTCATCACTTGAATACGGTCAAGAAAGACTTGGTGACTTGCTTGACAACTTCAGCATGACTGAGTGTTTTATATTGTGCTTTGAATCATTAGCCCTATAATGACCCCCACTCTGTTTGAATGCATTGTCATCCCTCGACTATGAAGGGTTTCTCAAGGTGCAATATTGGGGCCAACTTTACTTCATATAACAGTGTTTTTAAGTCAAAAGCGTAGTAAAGCTCTAATTTGATTTTGATTAATAACATAATATTGCACAATCGAAACGATGGTTTGCTAAGTAATAAAAGTTTATCTCGTAAAGTTCTGCATAAAGCGAGAATAATTAAATGGATGACGAAATCTATTTCACTGTTTAAAAATGTGATCGAAATTATTGCGAAGGTCGGCAAGCTTGCTTTTATACTTGCAGTGTAAATCATGCACATGGAAATCACACATAGGAAAATAAATTTTAAATACCAAAAGATGTCGATGACTTAAGTGGTTTCCGAAATTTCTGAATAATATGACAATAAACTGTTAGTTCTAACAAGTTATAATAAAATAGAATGTCTACGGAAGCTTTCACGGTCGGATATTGCGAATGTGTCTATGGTCACGCATTTTGTTCTCAATTTATTGTTTCTTTGTAAAATGAGATGCATTCATCTGGGTTTCGTGGTGCAGCCTAATGTTCCATTTCTCAATTGTATTTATACCTACCTACCTAATTTCATTCAATCAATAAGAGAAGTAACTATCAATTCTTTCTGAAGAACAATGACACTTCGGCTGGTCGGCAAGTTTTGCAGAGATGTCGAACCAGCTGGATTAGACACAATACATACGCACGCAGCAAATGAGGCTGGTTGAAGACTGTGAATGTCAAAGTGCAAGCAAGAACCAAATACCAATGAGTGAAATCGATCTGCGAATGACTTGGACGAATAAAATATGACAGTGACTAAACTTTATAGATGTTTTGCCTGATATACCCATCAAGTAGGGAGAGTTCACCAGATGGCCTGCCTGCGATTACAGTGAGCAATATCTTTGAGAAATATCTTACTGTGCCATCTAAAAGCTACGTCATTCTGCATTACAGCGTAAGAAGTTGATGAATAGACAACGGACAATACAGTCGACAATGATAGCAATTAAATTGATTGTTGCAGTTTGTTTGAGAAATATAAATTTTTAGCGAGTCTTTAGGGAGTGTCCACATTGCGTTTTCTGCAGCGCGTTTTTGAGCTGCGCGTTTGTATCGATACAAACGCGCGTTCGCAACGCGTATTTTTCCATACAAAAGCGAACCGGGAGGGGCTGCGCGGGGGGCTGCGCGTTCGCATCGCGTTCGAATCGCGTTTGTATCGATACAAACGCGCTGCAAAAAACGCAATGTGGACACTCCCTTAGTCTTTTCAGGGTCGTTCTACTTCGAACGAGTCAATGACCTAACGTAGTGTAGGAGACAAGGCTGCAAAGTGCAGCTTTGTGGCACTCGGCAATCAAACTTGTTTTCGGCTTTTCGACTTAAACTTAGAAAATGAATAGAGGCCTTTCGCCAGCGCCGTCTCACGCGTCACCCCCACCATTGCATATGCACACAGTATTGGTCAACAACATCAGACCATGCTAAGTTGCTAATCACGCAAAAAAATTGCCTCATTTCTATGTACTATGATTACAGCCGCTGCGCCGTGGCGTGTCTCTAATTTTATGAATTACCAACCAAACTGTTCTGTTTGCATCTGTTTTAAATCAAACTACACATTAATTTCATTTGATTTCACTACATTTTAACTTTTACATTCATAATTTTGGGAGTCAGACTTGCTCTTCTCAACTTTTTACATTTTCTGTATCTGCTAGGTCATTAAATATCAATGTGTTAGGATGCGGTGCAGAATAAAAGTACAAATGTAAAATATGATGGCATAATTATATGATTTGTGGACGTCATCACATAATTGTTTATCGCAATGATGAGCAATTAAATTATACGTCAGTACAACGAAATTAATGACCCCTTCATCAAATTCATTGCTGATCAGTTTTCTTTTTTCCACGCAATCAGAGTTCAACTAAGACTAGTTTTAAAACACGTAATGTGTGCTTCAACAACAATAGAAACCCAAAGTAAACAGATTTCTGCACTGATAAGCTGTAATCGAGATGAGAGATGTTTGTACTGATAACAAGTGACCTAGATACCTCGGTATGCTAATGAAACTTAATGGAGAACACGTTGGCTGACCTGCCTAGTGTCTTGGGCAAGCACTTAAGCGTAGTCACGACAGAAAATTAGTTGTGACTTATTCGTCTTTAGCCTTTTCTGACGAGTTGACGAAATTCAAAATAAATATTATTTTCATTCAACTTTTTTGTACAGCACATTCTATAGATCTTGGCGTCTGTGAAGAATGACCGGACACTCATGGTCGGTGGCGTGGCTGGTAAGTACCCAGCTCTTTTTCATTATAATTATTATAATGTTCATGACTCGGGCATACTGGTGTGGGAGCTATACTAACAGCTACATGTAGCTGTTGGTTCTTAACAAGGGATTTAGTAGAACTAGGAGCAATATTTAATTTTCAATGATTTAGTCAAAGATTGAAGTGGTCAAGTTTGTGGGAGGTAATCTCCGAAACTACTGGACCTTTATAAAAACTTTACAAGTGGAAAACTCCATATCATACGAAGGAAGTCGCGAGCGGAATCTAATTATTTCTTTACAAGAATATATACCTATATCTACGTTTTCATTCATCAAGCAGATTACAAATGATCTCCAATCTAAGTGGTAACAGTGACAAACTTATCATGTTATCAGTTTGAGTAGATACTTTACGCTGCGAGATGAGATACTTATCGTCACTTATCAACAGATAGGTATCTATATTGTTCATACAGATTGAAATAACTAGATTCTCATATCTTACATCACATGAAGAGCAAAGCAACGTCTGAAAATATAGGGTTTATCTCGAAGCCCTCCGTTAGGGAACAAAACACTGCTCTTTCTATTGGATTTTCGCTTTGTAGGACCAATACTCTGAACTCAGGGTTTCCTCGATGCCTTCCCTTAGGGACTATACCAGTGAGAGCACAGTTGTGATCCTCAGAATAGGGCATCAAAGTTAACCCCGATTCAGAAGATTGAGTCAACTAGGTTAAATCCCCCTATAGGTGCACTGCATTGCAAAAAAAACTAGCAGCTCCCTAGCTGCTCGTATGAATACTGTGACCATCTTAGGCCGAAATAGGTTCTAACAATGATTGACAGTTGCAGTTGAATTTCAATAGTTGATTGATTCAGGCGCGAGTTCGTCTCTAGACATTGAAAATGTGTACAATTAGAACTCTTCTGAGAAGCTCCTCCAAAAATGTTTCGCTTGATGCACGCGCTACAGCCACCCGCCTACTGTTCAACTGCATTTTGAAAATGGGCCTGAAGAGTGAAAAATGCTTCCAGTAGGTACACCAGTTCGCGGCACAATCGACAGTAATGTGTTTCACAAACAACTCAGACATTATGCTATTTCGGAGAAACCAACGTTCAGTTGAGCTATATGTCAAGCGTTTAGCATTGAGGAAGGGCTACAACGTTCTATTTGTAGGTACGTCGCCTGCCTCAATGCTTTCCGATTTTCTTGCCTTACCTGATACAGAATTAGATTGGGCGTGTGCCGAAAATAATAGGCAGGTCCATACTGTGGTTCTTATTCATACTTCAAAACGGAAACTAATATTGTAAATTACGAAAGTTTGTTAATTATTAAGTTTGTTATTCAATCATAAAGGATTTGGTTGAGACTTCAAACAATAACCTACGCTTCAAAAGCTTTTACAGAGAACTACTGTTAATTAAAATATTGAGGGTTTGACTTGTTATCTAACACACGGTTACTTGTTGTTTGTTTGTTCGAATGGTGTCCTGCGGTGAGTAAGGTTGCCAGCTGCGAGGAAGCGCTGCGGTGACAACTGGTGGACCATTTCTTGTCCATTGTGTTGTCGGCGCAATGATTTCTCTTTTAAAAGGTCAGTAGCGCGAGTGTCACTCCTCTGGTCTCACAGTCACAGGCGTCCATAGGCTACGGTAACCGATTACCATCAAATGGGTCGTGGGTAGTATGCTTGTCTGCTACCTTAGTAGTATAAAAAATACTTTTAATCTGGATACCGCGAGAGGAACAGCGGTAGTTGCAAGTTTTATTTAGACACCGACTCCCGACTTTTTAACTTCGTCTACTACCTACCAATCAATGCAACAACGACTAAGCAAGTGACACGACGAACGCTTCTTCAATTGACTACGGGTTGATCTTCTTCCGGTAGTCTTATTGAAGACTACACTAAAAAAATAAACCTATACAAAGTTTTACCCCTTTAGTTGTACTTTCTTTGCGGATGCTTACGTTATGAAATTAACCATGTTTCAAATCTCTGCGTTCTATTCTAGAATCTATTTATCGATATAAGTTTGTGTCTTAAGATGTGACGTCTCCCGAAGACGTGAGAATTATAAATGTGACGAGTGACTCGAGGAATCTGGGGAAAGACCCGATGACTAATCTAAGGTAGCTTTGCTTAAGGTATCACATACTGACCGAATTCTGACGAACAAAACTACTGCCGGCCGCGCCGTTTCGTGACAAAAGGCAGCAACTTGATTTTTTTTTAACAACTTTTTACTCTTTTTATAATAAACGAACATACAATATTTCAATTTTACGAACTAAGCACTAACGCAATTTATTTTCAGTGAAGGATAACGGGAAACTAGACATCTTCATAGGATTGATTTTTGTTCCTGAATACCTAGCTAGGTATTAGGAATATTAGACAAAGATTTTCGCGAAATAATCGTAAAAAGACGCATGTACTCATGTTTAATTTACTTTCAACAGACAGTTTCATTTATTTCCCTTGAAAGAAGTAGGTGAGACTTATTATTATTAAATTTAAGAGCTCAGCTTTTGTTGGTGCAACGATGCAATTCTCTCCATCTATCTCTTAGGTGAGACTTACTTGCCTAAAATCATAATTACCAAACCTAGCTTAGATATAGTGTAATGAAACAACTTAATTTGACTTCAGTCAACCAATTCTGCAGGCTGATTGAGTCTTGCCTCAAACCTCAAATTGGTCTCAAACTGTCAAATGTTCGGTCTCGTTGAGAAGAGAGTGACAGAGCTACTTTTGTGGTCACTGAACTATCATATTTGACAGTTTGAGACTGATTTTAGTCGATATCAAAGATAGATAATCAGGGGGCTGCACAGTGTATCAAAAGCCCATATTTTTTAGATAAATTCCCAGAGTGACTTTTTTGGAATGTTTTTGCATACTTAGGTACAGTAGGATCAAAGAAACCCATTTTAGAAGTTTGGGCCAATTTGCCCACCGGGGGGGCAAGTTGGCCCCCCACTGGGGGCAAGATAAAATTTTATGTGCCAAAAATTATATTAGGCTGCAGAGGTCTTATGGAACAAGTTTGGGTCAAATCGGTTGAAAATAGCCTGAGATATGGCCGTTCAAACTTCCAAAATATCGGAAAAAGGGTGAAAAATGGCCATATTTGACCCCATATTGCTCAGAAGAGCACAACTATGCGCAAAATCTTTTTACACTCCTAGATTCAGCATAACGTGGGATTACTAGATCAATCAAAACCCCGATGGGTTTTGCCTAGAACCCGAGATATAAGACTTTGAAAATTTTCAAAAAAAACCCTAAAATCGGGTTCGATTTTAGGGTTTTTTTTTTGAAAATTTTATCTAACAATCACATTATTTTATCTAACACTACCCCCCTTTTGAAGATGGAGTCCCCCAGCAAAGGCAAAACCCTCTAGGATGGGTTCGATTTTAGAGTTTTTTTTGAAAATTTTGAAAATAACGTGTTCCCGAAGCTATTTGATTATTTTTGTCATATGTAAAACACTTTAGATGGGTTCGATTTTAGGGTTTTTTTTGAAAATTTTCAAAGTCCTATATCTCGGGTTCTAGGAAAAACCCATCGGGGTTTTGATTGATCTAGTAATCCCACGTTATGCTGAATCTAGGAGTGTAAAAAGATTTTGCGCATAGTTGTGCTCTTCTGAGCAATATGGGGTCAAATATGGCCATTTTTCACCCTTTTTCCGATATTTTGGAAGTTTGAACGGCCATATCTCAGGCTATTTTCAACCGATTTGACCCATACTTGTTCCATAAGACCTCTGCAGCCTAATATAATTTTTGGGATATAAAATCTCATCTTGCCCCCAGGGGGGGGCCAACTTGCCCCCCCGGTGGGCAAATTGGCCCAAACTTCTAAAATGGGTTTCTTTGACCCTATTGTACCTAAGTATGCAAAAACATTCCAAAAAAGTCACTCTGGGAATTTATCTAAAAAATATGGGCTTTTGATACACTGTGGGCTGGTCACAAAATAATGTATTTCTAAATACCTATTAAAAAGAGAAAAAAAAAACTAATTAGGATCACAAATAACCAAGATCTAATAGATATTTTCTCAGATTTTAAGCATTCAAGCTCTTTTCAAAAAATATTTCATAATCAAGAAAAAAAATGTTTGATAAAAATTACAATAATTTTGAATAAATGGGAAGGTATTTAATTTATTGGTTTCTTTATACAACAAAATTGTGTCTGTTTCTATACAACATATGCATGAATCACAAAACAGGTTTTCCTAGGATAATATTACAATTTTCCTTATGATATTTCCTACTTTGAAGATTGTGATCTTTGTGTTTTTTTTATAATCTTAAAATTCCCCACTCAAAATCTGAGATGGCTGAAAATTTGAATATTCTTTTTACTTTTGAATTAAATGTCTATCTAAGTACCTATTTGTTTTAGTTAAAATATCTTTGCTTTATTGAAAATTGACATAAAATAGAGCTGACTATTATGAAGTTCATGTTTCATAAATTAGTAGCCACATGACAGAGCTACATCTAATGCTATTTGAAATAAGATTCTAATTAGAAATACAACAATGTTATTTTTGCAAGTTAGCATACCTACCTAATTATAATTTGACTTTATCTGTTGATGTAGGAAAATTTATAATGTAGTACTTTTATCAAAAATCTGATATGATACAAACCTAATTTAAGATTGGACAGAATCACAATCACCTAACCAAAAAGTGATGAAAAGTGACCTATGTTGGCAAATATAAATTGTAATCAAAATAACCAATAAATGTTTGTCAAATTTTGTAAAAGCTAATTGTAAAATAGACCTTTAAAACAGTGTTATTGAATCATAAATAAAGCATGCAAAATTGCCACATCATCAATTATAACAAAAAAGAAAAATGATATTTGAATAGGTAAAGCTTAACAGAATAATCATACTAAATTGTGTATAAGAATTTACCTGGAGGACTGTCAGTAAGTATGGTGATCCCGGTAGGGTCCACATGGGGAGGGAAGGCCTCGTACAGATCGGGCTCCTCCTCAAGCACGGCCGACAACATCACGGAGGGCATCCCGCAGGAACCCCACTCACACTAGCACACTGCACTGCACAACACTGTCACACGCACAGCTTCCCCCAACTCACACCAGCGAGCCACCCTGATCCATTCCCAACAGATGTACAGTCCCAATATCTAAGTCAAATCCTGCTGCACCATCTTTAAATCTGCAAGCAAGAAACCAAAGGTTCAAATCACAGAAGCAGCACCGAGACTGCCAATATATCACAGCCACTATCTGATAACGCTATCTCAGCTTCGGCGATTAAACGATAAGGCGATCTTCGCGAAACAGGCAACAATTAGTTACCTAATTGAATATTACAGTGAAGATCAGCTGATCGCGACGCTGCCAGGGCAGGCTCGGCATTTTATGGCTATTTTAAGATATTCGGGCAGCTGATCGGAGCGTATTCAATGTCAGATGCCAAGTGCTGAGACGCGAGAACCGCGGGACAAGCGCAACAAGCCGACGGCCGCTCGCGTGGAGGCCGGAAGCGTACTCACCGCAATCCTGACGGTAAATGATGCGGACCAGGATCTGCGCCTCCGTATTTACCGCTGTGGAGTCCCCGCGGCGACTAACCCGAGTGGCCAGCTCCCGGCCCGACAATATCACGAATAGGATAATAGTCTAATGGGAGCCGACGCCGACGCTTTGTCACCTAAACGAACCACACTGTACATCACACGGATATTATGTCGGTAACTGACCATACGCACGGATACATTGTACTTTATCTGGGAAGATTCTTGAGCTAATCAAATTATCGATGTATCCGGTGAAAGTCGTTTCAGTTTTTGTTTGTTCGGTTTTATTCACGTTATATGTTAAAATGGCGATCTGCCAGGCGTATACAGGTCTTACTGAAAAATATTCCTGTTCGATTAGGTTTAGACAATTTACACGTCTTCAATTTATCACGAGAATTCGAGAATGGTAGAACTAGAAGGAAAAGAACACGATCCGCTCGTTTCGCTGAATGGCCGTCCGTGTCCGTGCCAAACCCGAACCAACCACACCATTGAAAAATACCATAGACTAAAATTATTATTTATTTATTTTTAATCAAAACAGACAAGCTTCGAGCTTATAGAATGGAGATGGCATCGATATTCTCATATAGGCTTACCCCTCTGTGACCATCCAGGCCCCTCGGCCATACACGTTAAATAAAAGTACTTCACTCGCATCCACGGCCATAATGTTGACGTTTCGTGTCGCGAGTAGAGCTCCGTGAATATGGTGAATTGTGCAGTATTTTTGTGTAAAAGGCGATCAGCGACAACAAACTTACGGGGACACGGTATTTCCTATCACATTATAAGTGCTATTTTTGTCATTTGTGTTTGCAATTTAGTGTAATTTTGATTTAGATGAACTACTAGTTTTGACAGATTGGCGACTATTTCTTGAGGCGTAGTGCGGGGACAAGTTGAATGAAATTGACCGAATGAATGATAGAATAAACATAAAATTATTTCAAAACGCGATGTATATTACCTATTGTACAAAAGTAATTGAAATTTTAACGATATCGGTCGGGGTGTTTAAAAGGCTGTGCAGCGATTAGTAGGCACTGGTGCATTTACAAGGCAAACACTTAATAAAATTTTGACATAGCTGTTATTCTATTAACATACCTTTTTCTCGATCTTAATTTAAAGTATGAACAAAAACAAAGGTTTTTTGAAAGAAACATTTTTTTATTGGACTGTTAGTTTTCGAGAAATTAATTAAATTAACTAAGTCACTCGCACATCAATCATCGATTTTCTCAAAAACTACAAGTCGGACAAAAAAAATTATACTGTAAAAAAATGTTTATTTTTACGAGATCTACAAGAAAAGTCAATAATATGAAAAAAATGGTTGTCTGTAAAGTCGGTTTACGGACGATAATTTTACGTGATAACGAAACGAACGCTTAGGCCGATCGCGCTTCTACACACGTTTTCGTGAATGCAGCCGGAGTTCATCGTTATATTGTTAACAAGTCAAAATGTTTTTTTGTCGTTTCTAAGTCTCGGCCGCATACTAACGTTTTTAAAAATTAATATCTTTTAGATTAGGTACCTACATTATAGCGATATAAAAATCTAAAATTGAAACATTATTTGCCCATGTTTCAATTTTGTATTATTATGATACCATCAGCAAGGTTACAAAAATATTACAGCACAAATAAATAAAAAATAAAAAATGTTGAAAATTAAGGTAAATGGTATTTACAAGTTTTCACAAAAATCTAAATTTGCCCAAATATCACTTAGCTACCAATAAAAATGATACGAATTTTATTATGGCAGTATAATTGTAATTATGTGCTCAGTGACACTCATGTCATCAATACGAATCTAATGACGTATCATTTATCAAAATCGGTTGAGCCGTTGAGTAGTTATGAGTGGACATACATACCTTTTGGGTATGTATGTCCACAGGTCAAACACATACCTTTCGGGCTTCGCCATAGTCGGATAAAAAAGGCAGACTATGAAAATAGTATTACCTACACAGACGCTTTAAAAAACGCTAATTTCATTCATTCATTCATCGTTCATTCATCGAATGCCCATCACTAGAGATTTATCATAGTGTGCGTCTAAACACTGCGTAACACGCAGTAACCACGCCCATTTCATAATTGTGTGCGTATTGTAAGATTATGAACCAATGGTGTGCGGGATGATTAGGCGGGAGATTTGAATGCACCAATGCGTGTTTAGCTCGTCCCCCGTTACTTTTTGCACATTTGCGGTTCGAGCTTATGGCATACCCCTGCAGACAAGACACCTAGTAAGCAGGGAATGTCTTGCCTGATTTTTTTACCTACACGTTTTTTTAATCAATGAGGTCTAAATTTTCTAAATGAAGGGAATTAAATGGGTGTATTTGTTTGTTTTTAACGTGAAATGTTTGTTTGATGGATAATTTGGTACATATAAGAAAAAATAATTAAAAAGTACCTTTATTCGGATTGCTCAATAATAATAATAGATGACACCAATTTTAAAGTAGGTACCTATTTCAAAGAATTTTCCAAATCGGTCCAGGCATCTTCCAGTAATCGGTGAAATCTAAACAATAAAAAAAGCACAAAAACAAGTTTCCAACGAATTGAAAACCTCCTCCTTTTTTGAAGTCGGTTAAAAATATTCTGAGTTTTTCTGAAACCAATCCTACAATGGGCGTTTTTCGACTAGCCCGGCACGGCACCGGCCGGCACCGGCACCGGCACCGGCGCCGGTGACGCAAAAATGTATGAAAATGTTCTGCTTGTTTTTCCACTTGCCGGCGCCGGCCGGCACCGGCAGATTTTCATACATTTTTGCATCCCCACCACCGGCGCCGGTGCCGGTGCGCCGGTGCCGTGCCGGCTAGTCGAAAAACGCCCAATCTCTCTCATCTGTCAACAAACGGCCTTAACTTTTCTCTGAATTAAGTTCCTTTGATAATCCTTCCGATACTAAACCGTTTTTGCTCCCTTTCTTTCCCGTAAAATAATCTACGTGCTACTACTATGAATATGGCAACACTCAGGGGTCTCCAAAATGTCAGGGTAGTTCCCATCTTGTTCCCATATCTGATCAATATGATCCGTTTGTGGTTGCATCTGATCAGTGATCACCAGTGATCGGAATTAGGCGGGCTTAAATACCTAAAGTTCAAAGAACAGAGGCAAAAAAGGGGAGACTTCCTTACTACAAGAATTTTATTCTTGTAGTAAGTAAGAATTTTATTGAAAGTTGGCACAATTTTCACAGTGAGTAAGTACATTTAAAATTAATGTTAATAATATTGTAAACTAATTCAAATAATTTTTCTATTTGACCGACGGAAAAAAGTTTTTTATCCTTATAATTTACATTTTAGTTTTTGTTATTAACTCAGGTAAAAAATAGATTCACCTTAATGTTAGATGTTCTTTATTAATGTCCCGGAAACGGAAATAATTGGGTCGAAAAATATTTAGTCCTAAGGCGTCTCCATTTGTCTCTGTTATTTTTCGAACTTTAGGTATTTTAGCTGGTTATCACCAGTGATCGGAATGAGGCGGGCTAAAATACCTAAAGTTCGAAAAATAACAGAGACAAATGGAGACGCCTTAGGAATAAATATTTTCCGACACAATTATTTCCGTTTCCGGGACATTAATAAAGAACATCTAACATTAAGGTGAATCAATTTTTTACCTGAGTTAATAACAAAAACTAAAATGTAAATTATAAGGATAAAAAACTTTTTTCCGTCGGTCAAATAGAAAAATTATTTGAATTAGTTCACAATATTATTAACATTAATTTTAAATGTACTCACTCACTGTGAAAATTGTGCCAACTTTCAATAAAATTCTTATAGGCTTAAATACCTAAAGTTTAAAGAACAGAGGCAAAAAAGGGGAGACTTCCTTACTACAAGAATTTTATTCTTGTAGTAAGTAAGAATTTTATTGAAAGTTGGCACAATTTTCACAGTGAGTAAGTACATTTAAAATTAATGTTAATAATATTGTGAACTAATTCAAATATTTTTTCTATTTGACCGACGGAATTATCCTTATAATTTACATTTTAGTTTTTGTTATTAACTCA
Source organism: Camptogramma bilineatum (assembly GCA_958496255.1). Taxonomy (NCBI): domain Eukaryota; kingdom Metazoa; phylum Arthropoda; class Insecta; order Lepidoptera; family Geometridae; genus Camptogramma; species Camptogramma bilineatum. The sequence continues at coordinate 15,976,776 of OY292453.1, forward strand.
GGTAAAAAATTGATTCACCTTAATGTTAAATGTTCTTTATTAATGTCCCGGAAACGGAAATAATTAGGTCGAAAAATATTTAGTCCTTTAAGGCGTCTCCATTTGTCTCTGTTATTTTTCGAACTTTAGGTATTTTAGCCCGCCTCATTCCGATCACTGGTGATCACACAAGAAGATGCCATCTGATCATTGATCTGTTGCAAAAAGTAATGTGACTGAAGTTTTGTAAAGGCACGTCTCCAATGTAAGAAAAAACTCCTTTTTGCACAATCATTTATTTAAAACATATTTTTTTTTTAAATAATATAATTAGGTATAATATAATTAGGTTTTTTGTACATAATTTGAATTTACAATTTATATCATTTATAAATCTACGGCCAGAAAAATGTGGTAGCAGAATTTGATAGACTGTGTACTGAGCACACTGATACTGACATTTGACATTTAATTTTTACAAAAAAATTGTCACTGTCAATTGTCAAACTGAATTGTATGTCAGGCCTGTCATGCTGTCAAGTCAGCAGTGTTGCCAATTTAGCGATTTTGTCGCTAGAAATAGCGACTTTTGCTCTAGTGTTAGCGACTTATCTAGCGACTTAGACCTGCAAATCAAAACAGTTTTAGGGCAAGTAATGGAAAGGTGGAAAAGACAAAAAGTCAATTTCAAAAAATAATTATAGATGGATAATTTTCATTTTATGAATAAACTGCCGTTCGTTGTATTTAAGTTTACTTGCCTTGTTCTTATTTAAGATCTCGTATTCTTAAGGAAACTAGGTGTTTTTAATTTTTCGACCAACGATGAATAACTTGATTATAGTCCGACACAAAATAATAGAAATAAATGGGGGCGCCACTGTGCAAGCTAAATACGCGAAATAGATAAATTCTCCTATAGAAGGAAATTATTACTTCTTACTGACGTCTTCGGCACCTGTACCATAGACAAGAAACCTGTACTTTACCAAAGATTAGTAGAGAAAGGGTTTCCAAAGTACTGAAATTTTAGTTGCCGTGTCTACCCGTTTTTGCCGGACTATACCTACCTAAAATTATAATGTTTTACAAGCTGATCGTGAGGTTTTTTTGTATCATCTACAAAATATTGTAATTTCAAACAACATACCCCCCCACCCCCACCCCCTACCGTAGGGCTATTAGCTAAAATTTGCGATCAGCAATCATAGCACAATTATCGCGCAGCTATCGTGCAATCGATCGCTAGACGTCAAAAAAAATGGTATTACGTACGAGACCGATTGCTGATCGCTCGTTGATTGTTGGAATGCACTTATTGCGAAGATACTAGCGCTATCGCGATCGAGTAGCAATCGCTGGAACTAAAGCGTAATGCGAATGAAACAGCTGTGATTTTGTTTACAATCAAAAAGCTATTCAAATTCTACAAAAAAATATCGTGGCATGGTATTCCTACCACCAAATGTTTAAGTGCATCAGATAATGGGACTGTGAAACACTCTCTGAAGTGAACCATGGATGAAGTCAGTTGGACAAAATAACTTTTGTAACAAAGTTTTGTGTTAGATTTCGTTTGCATAATTCGTTCGTTCGTTTGTCCTTGAAATTGTTAATCAAAACAAGAGTGTCGAATGAGCAGCGTCGGAAATATTAGGCACACTGTACCTACCTAAGTATGAATAAGTGTTTGCAGTGTTAGCAGTTTTAAGTAGAGCCAGGCCAGTCTTTGTCAGCTATCGGTCAGGCACGCAAGAGTTCTAATACCTACCTACGGGAAATATTTACCAAGAAATAAACTGAGTGAACTTAAATTTGTGTTGTGATTGACCGTGTACAAACAGACTTTATAGTTAGGCAGGCTGTTAGTGACGAAGATTCCTACAGATCTAAACAAGATCTAAAGCATTGGCTTGATCTCGAAAACTACGTCGCAGCCGTGGGAAGGTGTAGGTACTGTGTGGAGGATTTCATTTCTTCTCTTCTCTGCTTCCAACAAGATGCGAGATGAACACAAGCCATGTCGAACGGTCAGTCATTCATCACATCACATCAAACACAATCTATTTTTAGCTAATAGGTACTAGTAAGGTATTTAATTACACTCCGCAGTCGTACAATAATATTGATAAGTAAAAGATGTTTATTGGCTTTGATAAGTGATAGAACATCGGTGGTATAGGTTTTTATGAACTAACCATCATTTGTTATCAAATAATAGGAGGATGAGACACAAACAAAGTAAATAATTTCTTGGCAATTGCAAAGCAATCGTATAACAATCGATACAAAGGTCCTCGCAATTTGACAGTTGAAATTGCTTACTAATTGCTTTATTATTGCTGTCAAAAGCGTACGTAATACCAAAACACTACAGCTTTGTAAAGAACAATGCACATTTGAGTTACCGATTGTCCTGTGGAGGCAGCACTGTCGATAGATTGCGATGGCTTTGTTATCGTGGTTAGGTAATACGAATTAGCAATTTGAGAGCAAAAATTGTGCGATTTTTGCTTATGCTTTGCTATTGCAATATACGTGATAGGGCGGCCGGTTAGAATCAATTTTTTGCGACTTTCTAGCGACTTTTCAGATTGAATCTAGCGACAACGATTTATTGGAGTTGGCAGCACTGCATGTCAGATGCACTGTTGCCAATTTAGCTACTTTGTCGCTAGAAATAGCGACTTTTGGACCTGTGTTAGCGACAAAAAATTGGTTTTAGCGACAAAAAATATTTAGCGACATAACTAGCAACTTTTGGACTTCGACCAAGAAGTTAAAAGTATTTTTATTGGTGGGCTGAGGACAGTGACAGACGCCAAGCGACAGTGACAGACACCAATAAATGTCATATCTTGTGTACATTTTGACGGAATAAAAATACGAAACTTCATGGGCATGATCACTACGGTGTATTTCAATGTCAATGTCCCTCGTATCAACCTTTAATTAAGATTTTGAATAACTTTTTTTTTTAGTTTAGTAAAAATGTGCAGGCAACGAAGAATAATAATATAATAAAAAAATCTTTTAAAAAATAATTTTTTTTTCTTTTGGGTCTCCCCCCCCCCCCCCCCCCGCTAGCTCCTTTGCCTCTTTTAGCGACTTTTCGCACTCAATCTAGCGACTTTTATTTTTTGGAGTTGGCAACACTGGTCAGATGATGAGTTGATGAGTGAGTTGAGCAGCGCAGCAGGATTCTTCTACTGTTTTTGTTGCTTGCATTTCAGACAAAATAATAATTTAATTGGTTTCTTCATTATTTTACCAAGTGGTGCTATGCAAGTGCAACCGAAGTAATCATGTCTTCTCAAAAATCGGAGTGTTTAAAAGGTTTGCAATCCCATAAAATCTATGTAGGTACTTGTAGGGTTTCGTAAAGAAAGCGATAATATGTATTTATTTACCTTTGCAGATACAGTGACGGTGCTAATAAACGCAGCTGGCGATAATGAGAACTCAGTTAACAACGTCGTTATAAAATCACTGACCAAAATAGCGAATGTATACCCTAACGATGTGATTGAGATATTTTGCGAATTCTACAAGAGTACGGCGAAACCTAATCCATTACAGCTGGGGAATATTGTCAAGTAAGTGCGCAGTCCCATCATCAGAGATAAACCAAAATCTACCTCTCTTAGAGGTACCACTATCATTTGAATCAGGGTTGTTGCTGATGCAGTTTTTTTACACATCAGCGGATGCTGATGCTGATGCTGATTTTTGACTTTGACATCAGCGGATGCTGATGCTGATGCTGATTTTTAGCCGACTTCAATAAAAAGTAGTTCTCAATTCGTCGGAGCTTTTTTTTATGTATTTTCACGGGTTAAGTACCTACTCGAAGACGCCTGAAACGATTTGGAATTTTTTTTTTGTTTGAACGGGCATACTTTCCGATTGATGCCATAAAAAATTGGTGAGAATCTGATGAGGATCTTCGGAATTATGAACATAAATGCACCTCGAGAGTGCAAAAAATTGCTAAGATAAGTAACATTGAGGTCGGTCTTTTAAAATTTTAATTTGGCAAAAAAAAATATCCTTATTGAATCTATATGAAAAAGCTTTCTAGTTTTTTTGGTAATTAAATATAATACTACCTATTTTAAAGTTTTTGAGTCATTTATTTTATCAATCAAAAAATTCAATATGCATAATTTGTAGTTAATTGTATTTTAACCGACTTCAAAAAAGAGGACACACAAAACTGCCAATCTCGCGAGATATCAAATTTGGCGAGATCTCGCGGTACTGTTATTCATAAACTCGCGAGATCTCGCCTGAGCCCCAATCTCGCGAGATTGCATTCCCTAGTTCAGTGGTCGTCACACTTTTCTGGTCAAGGGCCGCATAGGACAATGTGAGGTATCACTGCGGGCCGCACATTCAATGCGAGCGAATAGAGCTCCAAACCAGGCGAGCAAAGCGAGCCGGATTTTTGTTAGTCAAATGCAATATGTGGCACTTGTTTTTTTTGCTCTGATCAAAGAAAAAACTCGCTGCTTATCGGTGCTTATTCTGTGGTTATACTTTGTTCACTTTTTTCGCAATATACCTTACTCATGAAGTTAAATGCGAGCGAAGCGAGCCGAATTTTTTAAGACAAATACAACATGTGACACTTGATTTTGTTTGCGGCTATCAAAGAAAAAACTCGCTCCTTATCAGTTCTTATTCTGTGGTTAGACTTTACTTGGAAGATACCTTACTCATAAAGTTAAATGCGAGCGAAGCGAGCCGAATATTTTAAGACAAATGCAACATGTGACACTAGATTTTGTTTGGGGTGTTTAACGAAAAAACTCACTGCTTATCGGTTCTTATTCTGTGGTTAGGCTTTACTCACTTAATTCGTAATATACCTTACCCATGAAGGTAAATGCGAGCGAAGCGAGCCGAATTTTTTAAGACAAATGCAACATTGTGACACTTGATTTTGTGTGCGGTGATCAAAGAAAAAACTCGCTGCTTATGGGTTCTTATTCTGTGGTTAGGCTTAACTCACTTTATTCGCAATATAATTACCTTACTTATGAAGTTAAATGCGAGCGAAGCGAACCAAATTTTTAAGACAAATGCAACATGTGACACTTGATTTTGTTTATGGTGCTCATGGAAAGGCGCGCTGCTTGTCGGTTCCTATTCTGTGGTCAGACATAACTCACTTTGTACTGTGTGTTTCACATTATACCTACTCATGAAGCTAAAATGTGAGCAAAGCGAGCTCCAAACCAAGCAAACAAAGCGAGCTTCATTATCTCGAAGTTTTTAAATCAAATATAATTATTATTGTAGCAACGTAGGTAGCATCATTCATCATCATAATTTCCTTGCCCTTATCCCTCTAGTTTGGGTCGGCACAACATGTTCTCTAACGTGGTAGCATCATTATCTACTAAAATTCACTGCCCTAGTTGGACCTAACTACCTGGATAACTCGAGGGGAGGCAAAGGCCTCCCCTGGGCAAAGGCCCAGCTGTGGGACAGGGTAGGCTAAAATCAACAAAATATTGTGCCTTCGGCATTATGTTCGCCAATTGTGCTCTATTTTTGTAATTTTGTGCAATAAAGAATTTAAATAAATAAATAAACAACAATAAACATAGGTAATTAGTTTGCTCGTTATTATTAAACGAACGATATACAAAAAGTCCCGCCCCCTGTGTCCTGTCGCGACTGGAACATCAGCATTGAATATCAGCATCAATCAATGCGGATGCTGATGCTGATGCTGATGTTACAAACGATGCTGATCATCAGCGGATGCTGATGCTGATGCTGATATTAGCAACAACCCTGATTTGAATGACTTGATTATACTTGATTAGCCTAGTTGTCCTGTTCAACCTTGAAATTCAAGTTGAATAGTTAGTATTTATGCTAATAGGTACTAGTTCTAGTCTTGGATATGTTGCATAACTCGGGCTAGATATTTCATAATAATAAAGTAGTTTTCTCTTTTATTTATCTGGGCTTCATTGATGCCTAAAAGAAAGTCAATAAGTAAATAGGTATTCAAATAATGTTGTTCAACATCAGACATAAACGTTTACATCATACAACACAACATAATTCATGAAAATCTTAACTTTTAAAATTGGCAATATACAAACAAACTTAAGCCCAAATTCAGAATCCACACTCAAGCAAACATTCATAACTAAACTAGTGGCTTTGCCTGTGTAAGGAGAGGTACCTACCTTTTTAAGAAAAATTATAATAATCATAAAAATAAATAGTCTTAAAATCAAAATCATTGTATTTTATTATAGTGATACACTTCTTTAAATAACTACCTTTCCTTAACACTAGGTAAATCTTATATTAAAGTTTATTACTTTAATCTAGGACAGCCAAATAACCTTTTACATAAAATATTTTAGAGTAGCAAACAGCAATGAAAAATATAGCGATAAAAATTACTTATCTTGTTTAAAGATGGGGTAGGTAGGTACTCAGAGCCGGACAAAACGCCGACAGGGTGCAAAACAAGTATTCCCAAGTACTGCCTCTCTCGTGTCTTCCAACCAACTCTATCCAACAGAGTCCAACTGAGCCAAACTGCCAAACTGCCAAACTGACCAACTATGCCAAAACTGACGAACTGAGCCCCCTCTCGACTTTGATGCCGTTTTTATAGTACCCTACTTGTTTTGCACCACCTCTGACTACCAATAACAATTTATTTATTGAAATAAATTGTTATTATTATTGAAATACACTTTAATAATTATATTACGAATTTTTGACACATATACATCACATTTTAAACAATTAATTAAAATATATTTTTTAATTAAACGGATGTCCGTTAATAGATATCAAAATAACTTGTTATGAAGTTGAATTACATTCTAAAAATCATAGATATTATTAATTATAAATACCTATACGAAATTATGTTTCTTTTCAATAGTTATTATTTATTCAATTTAAATAACAACGGAAATGTGTCTAATATCAAATAATAAATCCGAAATACTAATAAAATATTCACTTTACAATTACCAAGGTATCTAAAAAATTACGAATTGATTTATGTTATTTACCAATATATTTATAGAATCTAACACGGCCATTCTGCAAATTACTTCGTCCTCGAAGTATTATGTAAGTACATAGCCTGTTTAGGTAGTCATATCTATCATCAGACATAATATCAGAAAACAATAATCTTACTTAACACAAAATGAAGTAGGTAAAGTAATAATAGCCCGAATTTTTTTTAAGTTCATTTACCTACGTCACAGTCATTATCAATCAATACCTAAAGTCTCAGCTTAACCTGTCATGTTCAGTCCCATCACTGCTGCCAAGTGATGTCTAGACTGTTCACCAGGCAAGCTAGCAGCGTCTCACCTATCAGCTAAACCTGTCATGTTCAGTCCCATTACTGCTGCCAAGTGATGTCTAGACTGTTCACCAGGCAAGCTAGCAGCTTCTCACCTATCAGCTAAACCTGTCATGTTCAGTCCCATCACAGCTGCAAAGTGATGTCTAGACTGTTCACCAGGTAAGCTAGCAGCTTCTCACCTATCAGCTAAACCTGTCATGTTCAGTCCCATCACTGCTGCCAAGTGATGTCTAGACTGTTCACCAGGTAAGCTAGCAGCCTCTCACCTATCAGCTAAACCTGTCATGTTCAGTCCCATCACTGCTGCCAAGTGATGTCTAGACTGTTCACCAGGTAAGCTAGCAGCCTCTCACCTATCAGCTAAACCTGTCATGTTCAGTCCCATCACTGCTGCCAAGTGATGTCCAGACTGTTCACCAGGTAAGCTAGCAGCTTGTTACGTCTCAGTCACTACGTTATACGTACCCAGAATTAACTTAGTAATTTTCTAAAAAATACGTACCAACTTTCACAACCCGCTCGGCCAATACTGACATAAAACTTCACAAACAAACACAACACTATTATTCACGAGATAATAATCAACTACCGTGGACACATCTCTCTCCTTGACAAAAATAAAAAGATTTTAGATTCAACGTAAACAAAACTTTGTCAATCCATCTACCGTTTATCAATGTGGTTCTACCCTCCACTAGATACAGAAAAACGGGCCAGTGCAATCCAAATGAAATACATGAAATGGAATCGATATTATAACGAATTTTATCCATTGCCTTGCAAAACAAAAAAGTACCTTCCGAGTATAATTATAAACAGTTATTTAATAATCTGCCTTATAATCAAAAATAGTTAAAAAGGTTCTGTTTCTACAAGTATCTAATTTGGACCGACTGATTTATAAAATATGATACGTTAATGTTGAGGACTACCGCTTAACATCTACATCGCTTATAGGTAAGTAGTAGTACCATACAACATAAATTCTGACAATTTGATTTCAGTAGGTAAAAGCTACCTTACTATTACATGGTATTACGTCATAGCTTCATCATAACAAAAATTAACAAAGGAATTTACTTTCAGGACTCCATGATTCGAACCAAAATAGCACAGAACCCTTCAGGGCCTTACCGGCCTTTGCGCCAGAAGAAATACTGCTCCCTTCCGATTCGCTGGTGAGCACCTCGATGTTATTGCATCAGCCTGCAGCAATTTTCCTTCGATGGGTGGAAAATCGGAGACGCAACATCATCGTCATGGCGGCGCGGCGGTGGGCGTTTTTGTAGACACAGCGTCGCGAATCGCTTTCAGGCCTTCCAGGCCATTGGAATCCATTCTGAAATTTTCAAAAATGTATTAGAATAAGTTCGAATCCCACCTTCTGATGTAAGGAGAGGTACCTACCTTTTTAAGAAAAATTATAATAATCATAAAAATAAATAGTCTTAAAATCAAAATCATTGTATTTTATTATAGTGATACACTTCTTTAAATAACTACCTTTCCTTAACACTAGGTAAATCTTATATTAAAGTTTATTACTTTAATCTAGGACAGCCAAATAACCTTTTACATAAAATATTTTAGAGTAGCAAACAGCAATGAAAAATATAGCGATAAAAATTACTTATCTTGTTTAAAGATGGGGTAGGTAGGTACTCAGAGCCGGACAAAACGCCGACAGGGTGCAAAACAAGTATTCCCAAGTACTGCCTCTCTCGTGTCTTCCAACCAACTCTATCCAACAGAGTCCAACTGAGCCAAACTGCCAAACTGCCAAACTGACCAACTATGCCAAAACTGACGAACTGAGCCCCCTCTCGACTTTGATGCCGTTTTTATAGTACCCTACTTGTTTTGCACCACCTCTGACTACCAATAACAATTTATTTATTGAAATAAATTGTTATTATTATTGAAATACACTTTAATAATTATATTACGAATTTTTGACACATATACATCACATTTTAAACAATTAATTAAAATATATTTTTTAATTAAACGGATGTCCGTTAATAGATATCAAAATAACTTGTTATGAAGTTGAATTACATTCTAAAAATCATAGATATTATTAATTATAAATACCTATACGAAATTATGTTTCTTTTCAATAGTTATTATTTATTCAATTTAAATAACAACGGAAATGTGTCTAATATCAAATAATAAATCCGAAATACTAATAAAATATTCACTTTACAATTACCAAGGTATCTAAAAAATTACGAATTGATTTATGTTATTTACCAATATATTTATAGAATCTAACACCTGCATGGACTATTATTTTATCCCACAGGAACCATACATTTTTCCGGGATAAAAAGTAGCCTGTGTTATTCCAGAACCTAAATTATCTGTAGGTATTCCAAATATGGGGAGGCTATGTCCAGCAGTGGACTGCTATAGGCTGATGATGATGATTCCAAATATCATTAAAATCGGTTTAGTAGTTTATAGGAATACATTCACACACACACACACACAGACATGGACTTTCACCTTTATAATATTAGTAGGACTTTATAGGAAATAATTTCTATGATTCAGTAACTAAAACACAGCTAGAATCCACACGCTGAACACAATCAAAGACTCACTTTCTTAGCTTAAAACAATTATCCTATTTTCAGGGTTCTAGAACAAACATGTGTGAATCAGGTGAAGAGGATAGATGCAAAGGTATCAGAGGAGCTGGTGAATACAATGCTCCGAGTGATGACAGAGAATGTGGCTTACGAGCCGGGAGTCCAACTCGGGGCTTCTGCAGTATTGGTGGCAGTGGGACATGAGTATTTGGACTTTGTAAGTTATTTATCTCTAATTATAATTACTCTATCACCAGAGATGGCACATTAAGGATGTTTCTATGAAATGTAAATAAAAATTACTATCTGTAGACCAAAGGCAATTAGATAAATACACTCAACTCAGGAGCCGACTCTGAATTTTGCTCTTTAAACACCTAGGTACTTCAAATTAAATCTTATAATTTAATTACCTTCTAGAAACAGGATATAAATACCTACTCCACTCCTACTATGGTCTATTTTAGGAATACACATTAAAATCAGTTTTTTCCTTGATTTAATTTGCCAGACTTTTATTGTAATATAATATCTTGTACATATGTCATGTTTTATCATATAGAGGACATGTACAAACATGCAAACATATGATTCATTTATGTGTGTAAATAATACTGTCCTTAATCTGGCTTGCAACCAAAGTTAGGCATGTTATGATGAAACATAAATAGGTAGATTAAAGAGGTATGTTAGTCTATATAGATATAGATAATGTACATTGACTTTGAAACAAAGATCATTGCTTTTATTGCATTTCCTTACTTATTCTATCAGTTATTATTGATTGATGATTATCTGGTTCCCATTGTTCAAGCTTTGCTTAGTTTCGGGCGATGGTGCTGTGTATAATGTCCCCACCAATATTTATTTTTTCATAGAACTTTATTTTCGCGGGAAATATGATGAAATATTATTATTGACTTGACCGTTATTCGAACCTTATTAATTTGATAGGCACTTCCGTTTCCCGCCTTGCATTTCCTTTTTCTAATGAATTTACCATTGACTTCCGGCTGCTTCCGGTACATACGTCACTTCCACTAGGCAGGGTGGCGTGCGATTTTATCGACGACATCTTTATTCCTCATTGGCGTTTTATTCCCCGCCGAGTGCGGACGTGTCTTGCCAGGTGCAACCACGTCTTGAAGAAGTTATTTTTTTCTTTTGAATTTTGAATAATTTAAAAAATTAATATTGCGTTTTATGGAAATTGCAGACAGATTGCATATTTCTAGTGTTAAGAGTGAGTTGTTCCAAACTGTAAGTAATTATTTTCTTTTCTTTTAGAAATTAATATTTCTGTTCAAAAAAGCAGAAAACTATTCGTAAATCATAGCTATGTTTTGAGTTTATTATAAAGATTTGTTAGCATGATTCGGTCGGAATTGTTCCGAGACTATCCGATTGTGTGAACACTTCTTAAAAAATTGTGGGTAATTTTGTTATACTTACTTCGTTGAATTGTTTTTCGCTTGAGCCAGTCGGTATAGAACCGAGACTATCTGGATTTGCGAATACCTTTCAATGTGTAGGATGTCAAGTACCCACAATATAATCTCAAATCATAATAATTAATTGCTATATTTGCCTATTATGTTTTTCTACCACGGGCCAGTCGGTATTGTACCGAGATTATCTGACCGTGGCAGTTTAATTTATTGTAAGGGCAGTGTCTGGATATACATAAGGTTATAAATATACCCTGTATTTCCAATAATGCAATTATGAAACGATTTAATGGCTTTTTGCTTTTTTATGATTTTTAGATATTTAACGGTTTACCGTTCGATTTTAAATTTGATTATTTAAAAATAATTTTATTTTAAAGAGGTGTGTCAGGATCGTAGCAAGTGGAAATCCGTGGTCTCTGCCTACCCCTGTAGGAAAGAGGCGTGATTTTATGTATGTATGTATGTAAATTTATTTTCGTAAGATCTTAGTATAAGCTCTTAGTTTTCCAGTATTATAAAGCGGTAATTTCTGCAAATATGTGAGTTATATTATAATGTATAGTGCAGTGACAGGGACAGTTCTCCCATAATATGCTCTCTATAACGACGCGGTCAGCGAGTAAAACAAGGGGGGGCAAATATAAACACCGCTAACGTATAATTATTTATATTTTGTTATCTGTCCCATAAAGTTCGAAATGTCGAAAAAGATCACGTGAGTACCTAACCTATAAATGTTTCTGTCATTAATCTACCTATTATGGCGAACATAAAATTTCGTTGAACATGAGGCTGGATAAATGACTCAACTGGTCGTAACATTTTTTTGTAAAAGGAGTTGTGTCTCTGGGCATTAGAAGTTCCTGGCTCTGAAAAAGTTGACCAAGTTGAAGTTCTTTGTACAATCGTGTTTGCTAATTCAGATTCTTAATAATATTCTTTTATTGTGGGTGTGGTCCTGAGCGAAAATTCAAAGAAGTAAGGTTGTCACCTTTGTGATAAAATTAATTTTGAATGAGTTTGAGCATGGTAACGTTATGCGAGATAAAACATCCCATAGATTCACTTGTCAGGGCGACACTCGCAACACAGGTACCTTTTTTGCACGAGCTGGCTTTTCATTGGGAAGAAGCCGAAAGCGTGCGGCCTCAAACGTGTGGCCACTAACCTCTTCCTTAAAAAACGAGCGTCTCCTCGCAGGAGCATGTCAATTAACAGACGCATGACTGTTGCAAAACTAGTCTATAGCGGCTGTGCCCGCGCGTCTACTCGCAAGAGTACTTAAACTAAAAGAAACCCCAAGGTTTTCGACATAGCCTCTTTGAATCACATGACTGTTGCAAAACTAGTCTATAGCGGCTGTGCCCGCGCGTCTACTCGCAAGAGTACTTAAACTAAAAGAAACCCCAAGGTTTTCGACATAGCCTCTTTGAATCACATGACTGTTGCAAAACTAGTCTATAGCGGCTGTGCCCGCGCGTCTACTCGCAAGAGTACTTAAACTAAAAGAAACCCCAAGGTTTTCGACATAGCCTCTTTGAATCACATGACTGTTGCAAAACTAGTCTATAGCGGCTGTGCCCGCGCGTCTACTCGCAAGAGTACTTAAATTAAAAGAAACCCCAGGGTTTTCGACATAGCCTCTTTGAATCAGATGACTGTTGCAAAACTAGTCTATAGCGACTGTGCCCTCGCGTCTATGCGCAGGAGCACGCAAATTTAAAGAAACCTTCGCAGAGTTTTCGACATAGGTTCTTGTGTTGTAATGCTGATAAATTAAATGGCTGGTGTTAAGCTGATCTGTCGCGACTGTGCCCTCATGTGGCACTCCTTACGTCGCTCGGTCGACAAGCTCGACTCACAAAATCAACCCAAACAGGGGCTGTGATTGAGGCATGTGACCTAACCGCTCATCGATCGATAGTAAGAAGAAATAAATCCCGTAAGTATTGACATGACATTTAGAACAGGCCTGCTTTGCGCCCAAGCACCGGGTCTTATACCTACTCAAGACCTTATGTGGGTATCGCATACCCTGCAGGAATCTTACTCTTAAAGTAACGACAGACCGAGTTTCCAAATGCTTCGAAATTAACGTTCGACAATGGTGTTATCCAATGGTACGCTCAGCTCCCAAGTTTCCTGGCGTTTAATTTGCTGGTTAAGAGAAGAGAATCTACCTTGTTAAATGGGTCGACCTTTTTAAATTTTGCGGAACCTGACGTAATGACGTAATGATGACCGTAAATTTCAATGAATATTGCTCTGATCCCTTCTTTAACTGAGGGACTATGACCTTGCAGTCTAGTCTCAGGTACAGTCACCTGCCACTAAGATTTATTCATTCCATATTCTTTTTTTTTTAAAAACTTAGACGAAAGTATTCAAGTACCTAGGTACACAACAAATATCTAACCATCCACTATTTTCATTATCATTAGTATTAACCGTCGAAGATCTAAAATATTTTTATTGGTTCCTACAACGAGGTTTTAAAATTTTTTGAGTGTACCTTCATGCCTTGAATGTATGTTGTTTCTTGGTGCATGCAACTGTACCTAAGCGTTACTATCAGTAGCTTACTATTTTATTACGATGATCAACTTTATTATCAAAGCATTAGGAGATTTTAAATTTTGTGTGGATATTTTAAGTTCAGTGTAACTGTACTCACGTAAGGGTAGATTGCTGATCATTACATATAATATACCATGATAATTGCTAAGTGATTAGACTGGGAAATGATAATAATAAGACTGCTGTTGCCGAAGTGAGTTTTGAACTAAATTTATTATTAATTAAAAGTAGGTATCTACTTGGTATGCACAATGCCCTTTGTGCTGAGTGTGCAGGTTGGTCTTTACACATGTTTTCACACATCCTACGAGCGAACATTTATCAAAAGGGATTCCAAAGCCTTGTCGGACTCCTAAACCTTGTAAAATTCACTGGTCCGTTGTGTGGCATAGTCTCTAGTTCTCTGCTTACTTAATGCATTCTTGAAATCCGTCCGGAAATAGAGTAACATTATAAGTTAGTTGTGTGTAGTCCACAGAAATGCAAAGTTTTTCGGCCCTATACATACGTAGCATCCAAGTTTATTGTTAGGCACCAGACCCATAGCTTAGCCGGTTCTCTGCCGAGGTTTCGATTCATTCATTCAGATCGGCACGTGTTGACCAAATGCACAAAGAATTTACTAGATGAAGTAGGTATCAATACTGTTTGCCTGTATGTAAGTAGATAAGTATAAGTAGTAATAATGTTTACGTTGCAGTGTAAACTATTACTGAGCATTTATTCGCGACGCGTTTGGTCGAATGTGGCCCCCTCTCACATGTGGGTACCCTCCATCCCTTCTAATAATGTAAGTACAGTTGTGCATGGTGTTTATTGGTGAGCTGACCTCAACCGACTACTAGCAGCTGCTTTTCAATTCGTCAATTTCAATCCGTCAATTTCTCTAAATTCATTATTTTTGTCCGATTTCTTGCAACGTTGATGCTAAGTTAGACGTATCGACGAAGCTGCCGTGCTGCTTCGAAAAAGTGCAGTCTATGTCTCCGTCAGGTTGCGCAAATGTGTAACTGAACAAATGAGTTAAAGTACTGAAATGGCAGCCAGGTGAATCTACCGTAAGAATGACGTTCTTCTCTGCTCCTTATATGGCTCATTTGATCTTAAAATATCAAATTGATCCACTTTATCTGAAAGGTAACAAGGTGGTTACATTATTTTGAAATTTTCCTTTGGTTCACGATTTATCTAAGTGCAAATTATTTTCTTGCATGAATCTGCAAATGCAAGATATTACTGAAAGAATAAGTACATTTTTTGGTGTAAGTACCTACAAAACCAATTCTTCAATCCAAATGTTTAGATCTATTAAAACAAAGCAAGTATAGATATAAGTCTAGCTTCTTAATGTATTATTCATTCATTCATCGTGTCAAATGAGCTCAAACAAAACATTCGGTTTTAAATCTGTTTGCTTCAACATGAAGCCTTTGGCCCTATGTAAAGCCGCGATAAGATCTACGAGATATTTATTAAGAAACTACCTACTATTTTCAATAATAAATAATTTGTTCAATGGCCTCGTATAGGCATTGCGTTACAATTTAAGAATTATTCATTTAGAGTTCAAATGCAAATAGATATACCTAGGTAGGTATACCTACCGTTTTGTGACCTTGTTCCTTGTGCTTTCTGGTCGAAAGTTAAACGAATGCTGAACATTATATAGGTAAAAGTGTGAAATTCGGATCACCCTCAGGCCTGCCTACGGGTCAAAGATAGTTTGTACAATCGGGCTCGACACTGTTTCAAACATACAGAATTGGGTCCAATATTTTTGTTTGCTTCATCTTTTGTTCTGCGACTACAGAATATCTGCTAAAAAGTCATAGTTTACTCGTTTTTCTGCAGAATAGTTGAAATAAGAGTTAAGTATATAAAAGCGATAGAAACGAAAGTATATCGCTACACCACTTTGAACTATAACAGTTATTGGTTAGAGATTTTCCTTAGAAATGTAAAAATGCTTCCACACAATTATAATTAGGTATTAGTACTTACATAAATTCACGCTTCGTCCCCATACGGGTGGAAAACAGAAGCTACTTTTTTTTCCTAGAAATTTCCAAAAATACTTTTAAAGGAAAATTAATACTTTTTGTAAAGCAATCAGTTCTAGCTGCAAGTTCTAGTAATATTTTGGTAATTAAGTATGTGAAACGATTTGATTTACATCTACCCATATTGATTGGTAGAAAGTTCAATATTTTTTATTAAGTAACAATAATTTCTTTTGATATCCTTGCTGTAAAGTACTTTGCTTCTGGCTCAGCTTTTATTTTGAGGCTTCTGGTAGGTATATACTACCTAAACTACGAACTAAAATTCAGGTTCTTTACTTTTGAGTTAAAATTCAATATTCTTTATTACATGTTATTATGCCTCTCACATTGGCGTCACTTCCACCACCAGGCGATAACAAACAGGTCTCAAATTAATAAGGTTCGAATAACGGTCAAGTCAATAATAGACGCGTTTTACCTACCAATAAAACGCATATTATTACTTACCTTATTCGAACCTTATACTTTAATCTCTGCCTGGTGATTTTCGACTCGCAATGAGGAATAAAGATGTCGTCGATAAAATCGCACGCCACCCTGCCTGGTGGAAGTGACGTATGTACCGGAAGCAGCCGGAAGTCAATGGTAAATTCATTAGAAAAAGGAAATGCAAGGCGGGAAACGGAAGTGCCTATCAAATTAATAAGGTTCGAATAAGGTAAGTAATAATATGCGTTTTATTGGTAGGTAAAACGCGTCTATTATTATAATTAATATTTCATCATATTTCCCGCGGCTTCGCCTAGGTAGTACCTTAATAAAACGCGCCTTAACGCGATTACTAACAAATTATGGATAGATGTTATCCGAATTAAAATGTTTTTATTTATTTATTTAACATGCAGATAGTGTAGTTTCCTGGTAGTGAAAGAAGTTGAAGTATCGGATAAGTAATTCCAAAGATTAGCATGTTCACTTCAAACAAACAAGTATAATAAAGAAACTCTTCCACTATACAGGGTGTGGCAAATTCTTGGTCACTGAAGGGTAGCTACCTTTTCTCTTGTAACTTCAGTTTTATTTTACAGAAAAAAATTATTGCATTTTTAGATTTTTGAAAAAAAGTACAGTTAGCCTAAAAAATTACATTTGTCAAAAAAAACAAGTTGGTCTTAATCGACTCTATTTCCCACCAGGAACACTTCTCCCAAAGTAACTTATCAAATCAAATCGTAAGTTTTTGCAATAATTAAAAAAAACACATCCCATACATTTTCTATGAAATTAATAGTTGTAAACATTATAGTGCCACTAATTCGATCGTTCTTAATTTAATTTCATAACTGCTTCAGCATGCTGGGAGGCTATTGTAAAGCCTTAGGCGCCTAAGACAGAGCCGCAAGAGAGAATGGTGTGCATGGAGCATACCATTAGTACATCTGCAGGGAAGCACTTTGTTCCAAATTTAAATACGCGCTTTACAATAGCCTCCCAGCTTGCCGGAGCAGTTATGAAATTAAATTAAGAACGATCGAAAAAATGGCACTATAATGTTTACAACTCCTAATTTCATAGAAAATGTATGGGATGTGTTTTTTTGAATTATTGCAAAAACTTACGATTTGATTTGATAAGTTACTTTGGGAGAAGTGTTCCTGGTGGGAAATAGAGTCGATTAAGACCAACTTGTTTTTTTTGACAAATGTAATTTTTTAGGCTAACTGTACTTTTTTTGAAAAATCTAAAAATGCAATTATTTTTTTCTTCAAAATAAAACCGAAGTTTCCTAAGAACAAAACTTTCTAACTACAAGAGAAAAGGTAGCTACCCTTCAGTGACCAAGAATTTGCCACACCCTGTATATTAGTACATAATAGAGTGTGAATTTTATATTGGATCTTACTGTCATACAAATAAGGATCCTTTTGTTCCAGGTCCTCCGGTCACTTATCAACCAGCTGTCTCCAGCGTCTGTCCCCCATTACACCATCGCTCACACACTGGGAACCCTCGCCGCTGTCAACACACACGGAGTGGTCCCTCACATAAAGGAGATCTTAAGCAAGATGCTGCCTTTACTTCCTCTGGTGAAGCACGATGGACTTAAACAGGCTTTTGCTTATGGTAAGTCAAAGATGACGACCACTAGGATAATTTTGCTGTCTTAACAATGCCCACTACTGGCTCCCATTTCTAATCAGTTTATTTATTTCTACATATCAGATTTTTATAGATTTATATTTATCTAGAGAAGTTAAAATAATGTCTTATTCTTTTTAAATATATTGAAATCTTTTTAGTCACCTCAACGTTTTTGACGATATTACAGTCACTGTGGTCATTGTAGACTAAGAATATTTTTGAAACTGATGTTATTTTAAAATCGCGTTTAAATCACGAAAGTTTAAAATATAGAATATTTTCTTTTCTAGCTTTTGGCCACTTCGCAATCGCAGTATCCGAGCAAATAGGAGACAACGTTGAAAACGACAACATAACATCGATAAAAGACAATTTCGTCACAGAATTCACTGTTATCTTCGACGTTCTGTACAACCAATGGCTCATATCACATGAGCCTAAAGTAGCAGAGTCCGTTTTAGAAGCTCTGGGGCCAATCAATAGACTTATTTCAGAAAGACAGTTCAACGATACAGTCAACAAATTTGTATTATCATTGCTGTCTATGTACCGCAAACCAGCTATCAATTTCTACTACATCAGTCAATGTATATCGTACATACTATCACCATCGCCCCTCAACCCTAAACTAAGCTTGAACGATAATGTTATAAGTAACATAAACCATATACTTTTCAATTTGGTTCTGTTAGAGCCAGATTATGATCAACCTCACACGGTCAAGAATCATTTTGAGATCCTACGCTGTTTTGATCATATGGCGAATCAGTTTTCTGATCAAACTATAGAAAGTTTGCTACACCAGTGCAAGAACAATCAGGAAAAGGATAGAATGAAAGCTGTTATAATTCTAACTCATTTGACTACGTCATCACAAGTATTCGTCGACAACTACGCTGTAAAGTTTGTAGCAATTCTAAAAGTGATGACGAATATGGAGCAGGGGTTAAAAATGAAGAAGCTACTAGTCAAAGCTATAGTAGGACTTGTGTACAGGAACTGTATTACAACTCCGGAAGAATTCACGATGGTCGAATTCATTATAAAGCATTGCGAGTTCGAAAGACCACAGAATGTGGCGAACCATGAAGTGGAGGATTTGAAAGACACATGCAAAAGTTCTATGGTACTCATGTGTAATACAGTAACGAGTATAAGGGCACAATTGCGTAATCTTCTGCTTACTGCATTAACGGTAGATGAGTTTACAGCGTCCATGGGAACAGTCAGTCTCTGTTTGTCTTCTTTACTACAAAACAATTCTGAAGTTATTGATGAAGGGCACTCCGACAAAGATGTTGAGTCTAAAATGTCTCCTGATCTAGTCTTCGTTCGATGCCTCACTTACATCGTAGACCCGAATGAAATAGAGAGAAACAAAAACCTGTTGATGTTTCTTGAAGAGTATTCAAGCGATGTTCACAAGAATCTGAAGAATTCTTGGACAGTTGAGATTCAAAGACTGCTGAAGTTTGTGGATAAGTGTGAGTCGAAAGATCACTGGCATGGAATGCTGTTAGATCTACTTGTATCAGCGGTTGAACAAGTGAATAACAGCAAGTGGGTAGAAGTGATAGCGACGCTGATTTCTCAACAAGTACTAGCAAAGAAACAAGCACCAATGATAAAGGGAATATCGTTGCAGTATTTAGCGGTATTGTCCTGTCATATATCCAACGCGGCGGCAGTGGAAAAGATCCTCAAAATTATACTACTAGCTTTGAAGTCGATACCGATGGAAAGTTGTGAGTATGTAGCCAAAGCGGCTGGTATAGCTTCGCGTCAACACGGAGAATTTGTTATGAATGAAATCGACGCTATCAACAAAGAGAACGAATCGAGAAGAGGAAGCAAAATTCTGAACTTCTTATCCTCGAGAAATTCTAAAAGTGAGCAAGAGTTTGCGATCGTAAAATACGCTGTTATAACATGCTACGGTAAAGTGGCCACCGAGTGTCTTGATGTTCACGTTCTAGCGAGATTGGGAGATAATGTTACTTCAATTTTGTACGATATTTTGAAGTCTTCACCGCCTTTTGACTTGTGCAAGGCTAGCGTGACCACGCTGTACGAAATCTGCAAAGCGTTACAGCCGGCCGCACATCACAACGTGGCGCTAAGAAATCGGTGGCAACTCTTAAACGCAGTCTTGGAACAAATTTACAACTCAAACTTAGAAAAACGAAACGTCGAACTATATCCTATAATTGTCAAAGCATCAAAGGCTCTAACAAAACTACAGAAAGGCATACTACCAGAAGAAAGAAACACGATACTGAGAGTTCTTTTCAACAGTATCTTTGGAGAGTTGTCATCTTACAAGCGTAAATACGAACTCGAAGGAAACGTGGCCAAAAATGACCAACTAGCAAAGACGCTGAACGATAGTTTAACATTACTCCATCAACTGATTAAAGAGCTGATCATACAATCCACATGCCTGAGTACCATCGATGATTTGATCACTTTGATGCACGAGTGGATTCGTCATGAGAACGACGAGATAAGAACAGCGTCAGTGATGATCCTTCAAGTGATTTTCGATGCTTACATCAAGAATGTAAAACTGAACTATGAAACTCCCAGTAAATTCGGTCAGTTGGGTTATCTACTTGGTCTTATTGTTCCTGGTGTGGCCGATACTAACTTCTCTGTCAGACTGACGACCATAGACTGCATCAAACTGGTTGTACAGATACAAGATCTATACGAAGGACATACAATTGAGCCAGACGATGAATGTATGACAAATCTAACGCATCTGCAGAACAATGTTCTAACGAATGATCTGAACAGTGTCAGTGAGTTCTGCATGTTTTTGTGTGATACTATAACTCCAAAAATACCGCCTCATCACACGATGCAGTTTATAGAAAGTCTGTTAGAAGGATATGATAATCAGGAGTATCGGAGTGTAGGAATCAGTGCTATATTAGATGCATACGTCATAAACCGAGGTCAGGAATTGTATCAGAATGTGGAGAGGATTGTTGAAGTAATGTTGAGTACGATGACAGAGGTGGATGAGGAAGCTAAGTTGAAGCTAATGAAGCCACTAGCATCCTTGACTCGTCACCATTCGAATGCTGTCACCGCTGTGCTTCTTGGTCAGAGGCTACCGTTGAAACCGTAAGTGTTATATTTATACTTTGTAACCATCATTTAAAATAACCTTGAAGAATAATAAATATTTAATCAGAGTAACTATCCGGTATATTATGTGCTACCCAAAAATGTTCAAAATATAAAACTAATACAAAAATTTTGGTAGTTATAAAATTGGTGTCTCTCGGGGCAGAATCCTAGGGCCACTTTTGTTGACTGTGTATGAAACTGTGATTTCAACGACGATCAATTGAATATCGATCTGACATTGTGTTTTTACTCTTCTAGATCAGTAATAATGTGTTGGCACCGTCTAGCAAACGACTTAACACTAGCTGAGACCATCACAGACAATTTTCTAAGATTGATGACGTCAGTAGAACTCTATGAAGATCCCTATCATGTTACAGAGAATCATGTAGCAGCTCTTCAACCTTTGACCGTAAGTCTACCGTAAGACCGTAACTAAGTTATTGTTAAGTATATCAAATTGTTTCAAATAATCCTTTAATTCGTAAATGTTTTAAAAAAGTCAAGTAAAGTATCATGCTTCGAAATGTACAAATACAACGTAAATTAAAAAATATTAAAAGATGTAGGTACTTTTGCATTACATTTTGTTAATTATAAGCTAGATATTTCAACTTACCAAATATAAAACATCAGAAAATGACAAGGTCAATAACAAAAATAACCAGCAACAAGTTCTTAAAGCTGAATCGGAACTAGCTATAGTAAACATTCTGGGTCAGTGTTGCCTCATCTTATTTGACACTAGCTTCCGCCCGCGGCGTTACCCGCGAAGCACCTACATAACATATTATGCCTATGTTCATCCTGCATTCTAAATTCTGGTAAAAGAATTTTTGAAATCGGATTAGTAGTTTCGAAGATTACCTCCTACATACGTATAGTATGGATAAGTATAGATATAGATGACAAAAATCTGGCTTGAAAAAGCTTGCTGACTCTACAATTTCCATTTTAGCTAATAAGTGCCCTAGGGGAGATGCTACAAGAGCCTTCTATGAAGTCAATATGCGAAGCGAAGTTCGCAGATATCTTCTCAGTGTTGTACACCACGCTCATTTGTTACGTCGAGGCCGAACCACCAGCGTATTGCCCGCCTGCAAATAAGGTAATTTAAAATATTACTTTTGATATAGAAATATAGGTGTAGATGTCTCACTTCTGGGAAAATTAGTTTTCTCTCTTTTCACCCGAGCGGAGCTTGACGACCTCTGTGGCTCAGTGGGTGAAGGCCCGCCTGTGACGCAGGAGGTTGCGGGTTCGATCCCCGCCGCGGGACAAATGTTTGTATGATCTGCAAATATTTGTCTCGGGTCTGGGTGTATTCTATGTATAATATGTATGTATTTACAAAAAAATATATAAGTAATATAATTATCAGTCGTGTGGTTCCCATAACACTAGTTCTGCTTAGCTTGGGGCTACATGATGCTGTGTCAAATGTCTAGCATTATTTATTTTATTTTATTTGGTTGTCCGGATATTCTTTTAATCTATTTGAAATCGATATTTCAATGTATTTCAGGGTCAGGAAAGATACGGCTTTGTGCCCAATAGAGACGCAATCAGACTCTCTCCCGCCAAGATAACAGCGACGACGTTCAACATGTTTCTGGAAAGAACAGAGTGTCATAAGGTTAGTATTCATTTCATTTAATCGTATCACATGGTACAGGTTACAAAATATTTTATTATTTCATTTATGCCCACCTTCTTTTACACATTTATTTTACACATTTTTCACATTTAGCTTCCACCTGCAGCTTCGCTCGCGTGGTATCAACGTTTAAAATGGCCTATAAGCTATTTCAGGCCACGATCCACATCTATTCCAAGTTTCATCCAAATCCGTCCGTGCACTAGTTAAGGCATAATTAAAATACAAACATGCAATGATCCAATATCTCTTATCCTTACTCACCCACTTTCAGGTTAGTAAAATTAGAAAGAAGTATGTATAAGGAGAAGTAAGTATAGTACTTAGCTTAAAATTTTTTGTTTTGGACTTTTTAGTAGGAGTAGGATAGTATTTTAATTTTTTTGTATTATGTGTAGGTACTTACCTATTTTTTTACAGAAAACGAAATGAGTACGTAATTTTGAAAAATTAATATACCTAGCATTATTTACAGTAGGTAACATTTTACAAATACATACATACATAAAATCACGCCTCCTTCCCACAGGGGTAGGCAGAGACCACGGATTTCCACTTGCTACGATCCTGACACATCTCTTTCGCCTCATTCACTCTCATCACATTTTTCATACAAGCTCGCCGGTTTAGGGTACTTTTGACCTGCCCTTTCTCCAAAATATCAACATTTTACAAACACCTTTATTATTTCGTATATTTTTTTCACATTTTGATAAATATGAAATTCGTGTTTAGATCCGCGAAGCGTGTTCATCTAGCCTCAGCATAGATCACGGTGACGCGTCGGCCGCGGTGACCGAGCTCGCCCCGCTCATATGCGGCGGGGTGTGGCGCGAGTGCGCGCGACACGCGGTCAAGATAGCGGCGCGGGCCGCGACCGCCGCAAGGGCCAGTCTGCCCCCACAGAGATTAGCCGCTGTGGCTCTATTAGCTGAGATGCTGAACTATCGGTGAGCAAAAAGGCGATTTCCTTTACATTTTGTGATTTAGGTTTATGATAATAGTGATTTGTGTTGACTGAATGAGGGTAGTTTCTAAGTTCATCAAGCCGGGTTGACACGATCAAAGTCAGCTTTGACAAAGTGCAATTTGGATGACTCTGATTGGACGCCGTCGTCCGAGTGACTCACGTGAGCCCGACGGCGTCCAATCAAAGTCATCCAAGTAGCACTTTGTCAAAGCTGACTTTGATCGTGTCAATTCGGCTACAGTCAAAGATGCGAGCAAACAACGGCCGTCAGTCTTCTCGTGACTACAGCGACTAATGACACACAGAACATATGGAGTGAAGTCCAATGGGCGGTCTTATAGTTGTCTTGTGTCGCATTAGAATTATCTAGCTAAGTCCTGCCTATTCCAAGTAACTGCTCGTATTAAGCGGGGAATTCACTTGCCCGCGGGCATGTCCGTCTAGTGAATTCCCTGCATTAGTTTAATACAGACGCTGTTTTCACAAGAAGCTTGATCGCGTGTCTCAAGTTGTCTGATCAAATAGTTTGTAGGGCGTTGTCAAGCTGCTTGATCATTGATAGTAGATTGTATTATAAGGGGGCAAAATAATATTTTGACGGCGAGGGCGCTTTTTTGAATCCAGAGCGAAGTGAAGGATTCTAGAGTAGAATCCCGAGCGTAGCGAGGGATTCTTTAGTAGAATCCTGAACGTAGCGAGGGATTTAAAGTACGTCGCCCGAGCCAAAAATATATTTTGCGCCCGAATGATACACTCTACTTTTCATTACAATCTATGAGAAAATAAAAGGGAAGAGAAAAGAATGTGTTAAATCGACGAAGTTCCACTTGAGAAGAGTAATCGGGGATTCAATTTTTTTATTTAGACTTTTTATCTGATACTAGCAGCGCCGAGTAGTGATGGTTTATGGTGATGATGATGATGAAAAGTAGCCTATAACCTTCCTCAAGAGTTTAGCTATCAAATACAGAAATAATTTTTCAAATCCGACTGGTAGTTCCTGAGATCGAAAACGCACAGGATTTTATGAAGTTGAAATTACAATTTTTGTATGCTATGCTATGCTATGCTATGCTATGCTATGCTATGGTATGCTATGCTATGCTATGCTATGCTATGCTATGCTATGCTATGCTATGCTATAGTATGCTATAGTATGCTATGCTATGCTATGCTATGCTATGCTATGCTATGGTATGCTATGCTATGCTATGCTATGCTATGCTATGCTATGCTATGCTATGCTATGCTATGCTATAGTATGCTATGCTATGCTATGCTATGCTATGCTATGCTATGGTATGCTATGGTATGCTATGGTATGCTATGCTATGCTATAGTATGCTATGCTATGCTATGCTATGCTATGCTATGCTATAGTATGCTATAGTGCTAAGAGTCCTCCCTCATTCATCTTGGTAGATTCGAGATGAATGAATGTGGAAAGTAGTTGTACCTCTAAAGTGCGCGGCAAAGATAATTCCGGCGCACTTAACGGGGATTAAAAACTCATTACTGCCCGCTAAATTTATAAAGAGGATTAAAAACTCATTACTGTCCGCTAAAAGTTCCTTGAAGAGGAATCATCTACTTTGGGCGCACTTAAAGGCGAACAAAGTCGTCCTTTTCGAATAGATGGAATGAAAATATATTTATCTCTTCTCTCTTTTACCCAGATGTAACGACAACACGGTGATAATAGAGACAGTGCTGGCCACACTGTCCGCGGGCTGGCAGGACGGGGACGCGCGCGTGCGCTCCGCGTCACTGCGCGGCGCCGCGCACCTCGCGCGCCTGCGACCCGCGCAGCGTGCCAGGGCCACGGCCGACGCACTGCGCGCCATGAGCCACGGGATAGACGCCATGTACACTAGGTAATGTACACTCATCTCTTATTCCTTCATCCTTCATTCAGTATTCGTTCATCTGTCATTCATTCATCCGTCATTCATTCATTCATCGTTCAATTACCCTAGAATCTAGGGTCGTCACACTTTTCTGGCCAAGGGCCGCACAGGACAATGTGAGGTATCACTGCGGGCCGCACATTCTTGAATTATCTATTTGACGATTTTTCGAAATTCCTATACTTATGGGACTTACTATCCAAGTAGGTAGGTACTTAACTACCTACTAACGAACTTGAAACTTAGCATAATTTTGCGGTGCTCAAAGACTTGCAGCTTGTTGGTTCCTATTCTATGGTCTGACATAAGTAGGTACATAACTCACTCACTTTACTCGCAATATACCTACTCATGAAGTTATAATGCGAGCGAATAGAGCTCCAAACCAAGCGAGCGAAGCGAGCCAAATTTTTGCAAGTCAAATGCAATAGATGACACTTTATTTTTTTTTGCGGTGATCAAAGAAAAAACTCGCTGCTTATCGGTTCTTATTCTGTGGTTAGACTACTTACTTTACTCGCAATATACACTTTACCCATGAAGTATTAGGCGAGCGAAGCGAGCCGAATTTTTTAAAACAAATGCAATATTGTGTCACTTGATTTTGTTTGCGGTGATCAAAGAAAAAACTCGCTGCTTATAGATTCTTATACTTTACTTAGACTTTACTAACTTTTCTCGCAATAGACCTTACCCATGAAGTTAAATGCGAGCGAAGCGAGCCGAATTTTTTAAGACAAATGCAACATGTGACACTTGATTTTGTTTGCGGTGATCAAAGAAAAAACTCGCTGCTTATAGATTCTTATACTTTACTTAGACTTTACTAACTTTTCTATTCTATTAGATCTAGGGCCTAGATCATTCGATGACACTATCACAATGTTTACTGCCAACGCTCTAACTAACAGGCATTAATTATGAAGCTACGAATACTAGATCATGTGATTTCACTCATTCGTTTGACGTTACTATCATTACTCTATCATCGGATACACATAATAGAGACAGTTCTTGCCACATTAACCCGGCACGACACACTGCGAGTCATGAGCCATGGGATAGACGCCATGTACACTAGGTAATATAGACTCATCTCTTATTCCTTCATCACTCATACATTTAACATTCCTCAACACAATTGTCACAATCAACAAAGTTTCTTAATACAAAACGCTGGCAGTAAGGCGATGCGCCTCTACAGAAGGCACTGCCATGAGCCATAGGATAGAGAAACTTCATTCATTCATTCTTTACTCGTCATACAACATCGGCAAGTCAGCCTAAGGCCGGCCACATGTCAGACTTTTTGTCGGACCGGTCGTCCGACCCGACTGTCTCTTCCATACATTTGCTTCAGACTGTCGGATCGGACGTGTGTTGCATGTTCAAACAAATGTATGGCACGAACGCCTTCAGACAATCGGATTGAACAGTCGGACCGACCAAAAATCGGGTGGCCGGCCTAATTTCCCCTTAATTTGTCTACAGATCATCTCCAGACAACGTGCCTCTTGCCGCCATTCAAGGCCTGACCCGACTGTTGGCGGAAACGGACGAACTTGACAAAGAGTTCGATCGGGAACTTCTATCTATATCGCAGAAGATACGACCTTTTATGAACACGGAGTGTCCATTACTAAGGTAACGTTATTGCAATCAAAATGGTAATTAATTAATAAGTCATTCTGTTGTAAACTTTCCGATTGATGATTGATTTGCCAACTCTAAAATTTTTGTTTCCTAATTTTTGTATTCTAAATCTTTGCTTTTTTGTTTTCTAAATCAGCAAGAATAAAGCGCTCGTGGCGTAGCTTGCTGAGACGTTCTTGATTGATCGTTGAAGTTAAGCAACGTTGTGCGCGGTCACAATTTGGATGGGTGACTGCAAGTGGCATTACGAGCTGAGCGCTTCCGTGCTTCGGAGGGCACGTTAAATTGTCGGTTCCGGCTTTTAAGTCGTTAAGCCATGACGGAGGTCTTTAGGCGGTCCAAAAACTCCGTCACCAGAGTTGGCCACAGTTCATACGAACTTACTTTTTTTAGCATGAATGAAATGAAATTCGTTAGGATTAAATTAAATTAAATATTAAATATTGCTGGACATTCACACAGCGCCATCTAGCCCCAAACTAAGCAAACCTTGTACTATGGGAACCAGATAACTGATAGAATACTTATATACTTGTAAATAAATATTTATTTGATTGACGAAGTTAAGGGCCTGCCTCTGCCTGGTCTGATAGGTTGGTGACTCTATATTTGTTTGTTGACTAATTTCAGGGAAGGTTCAATAAGGTTGTTCGGAGTGATATCGGGACGAGTCAAGTCAGATTTGGTTGAACAAGCAGTCAGCTCTCTTCCTTGCTTCCTACTGCATCTGTGTGACTCCAATGCGCCTGTGGTTAGAGTAAGTAAAACGAATAATATAGGGGAATATTTACCGAAATCTTACTTGTAAAAAAAAAACTTAAATAAATCTCTAGCAAGGATATTCCAAGTTTCATACTTTCCCACAACACATAACATGACGTCATCGGACAGAATAAGATATTTTTTCTTATTGTGTACTATGGAACATTGTACTTTTATTTCTCAAACTGTTCTCTATGAATAAAACTTCTTTACGAATATTTTATCATACATATTAGCCTCTAGAAAATAATAAAAATTTATTGTGGGGCTTGTCAAAGTGGCGTTACTGACATAGAAACTTTTAGTATGATGTCATAATTATTAATAAAGATTACCTTGAAACATCTAAGTAATTTTCATAATTTTCGCCATAAAAGTTTATTTCAAATACATACATTCATAAAATTCACTTTATTTACAGGCCAGCAAATTCACACTCAAACAGATCTTCAAAACTTTCAACGTGAAGAAGTCCAATGACCTAATCCAGACACATCTATTGGACGAGGGCCGACTCTACCTTGACGAGTTTCTGTCCGCCCTACTTCGCCAACTGGCGGATGAGATGCCGAGCTCTATAGCAACTTGTCTACAGTCGGCTGTTAATTATCTGCACTGTTCTGATGATTTGAAGCCACATCCTCCATTACTACTCGGTAACTATAACTAACTACCTCGACTGTTACTTAGTAACTACCCTGACTGTTACTTAGTAACTACACTGACCGTTACTTAGTAACTACCCTGACTGTTACTAAAAGACTACACCAACTGTTACTAGTAACCTTGACTATTCAGAAATAACAACCCGACGAAATAATACTTTTAGTAAAAAAACTAACCCAGCTATTGCTAACTAGCTACTGAATATTCTTCCTTATTCTAAATACTACTTTAATAGTTATCTAGTAAATGTCGGACTTTTACTAAATAACTATTAAGCTAAATACAATAACTTACTTGTTCTGCCCTCCTAATCACTAACCAAATGACACAAAAAACCACCTTCTCCCCAGGTCTTCTCTACGCAGAACTTCTCAGGATTCGAGAGAAGTATCCAGAAGAAACCGACCTGGACCCAGAAGTCACAAAGAGCGCCAGATCCCGTCTACTACTGTTGATCAAAGACTCAAATCCGACGGTCAGGCAGAACGCTGCAATGGCGCTGTCTAACATATGTTTAGTTTACGCTCTTGATAACTAAGGGCCTTACTTACGAAAGATGTTTAAAGTGAAACACTGTTTAAACAACGTCCTGTCTTTATTTGTGGATAGTGACAAACAGAGACAGGACGTTGTTCAACCAGTGTTCAACTTTAAACATCTTTCATAAGTAAGGGGGTATGAGCTTATTTCAACGTCTAGCCTACGCAAACCGACGCCCTGGCTGCCTACCATGAGCTTATATGCGATCCAGCCCCCCTAGCCATATTACACTATCTATCGTTGCTGTAGAATAGAAACACTTCAAAATGTATAGGAATTGACGTTTAAAGGTGATGAGTCACGTGGTCAGAACGTCAACTCCCATACATTTTGAAGTGTTCTATTCTACAGCGACGATAGATAGTGTAATATGACTAGGGGGGGCAGTTTAGGTCCTAAACTGAACTGCTTCGCTTGACGTATGCTATGACGCTGACGAAATATCAGAACCTAAACATGACCTAAACTGAATTGTTAGATAAAGTTTCGTTCACTCAATTCGTACCATGACCGTTTAATACGCGTTGAGTTGGTTCACTTTTGTGTCAAAACTGTCACTTTTAATACTGCCGTCATACGTAAAAAAGCCTTTTCTTCCTTACTTACTTTATGGAAGTCACGGCCTTATTTAGAATGTAGAAAGGTCGTAATTTCCTTACATACTTTAAGAAAGATGCGGCATTTTTACGTATGACGGCAGAATAGGTCACAGTAAACAGGTCATGGTATGAATAGTTTGCGATCCAGATTAGGAACCTAAACTGGATAGCACCTAAACTGAATTGTTTACTAAGTCATTACGAGACTGTTGATTACGTAAGACTTGCAATAGCAATACGACAGCAGTCACTACGCGATCGGTCGGAAAATATCATTAAAAATCATATTACGGTCCCAAAATGCACTATAACCAAAGTGTATTTAGCGACAGGCGAGCAATAGACGTGCGATTGGCTTCCTAAATACGATTCATAATCATAATCATAATATATTTCTTGCGAATCAAAGGTAAACAGATGATAGTTAAAAAAATGTAGGTACAGGCCTTGATTCTGCTTCTCAGCATGCAAAAAATAGTAGGTACTTAATAAAAATGGAAGTCACTTCTTAATAAATTAATAAATCATGTCATAACTATGTACAATACAGCAAATTAATAGATATTACAATAACAAGTTTTAATTTTTAGGGTTCCGTACCTTAAAAGGTAAAAAAAGGAACCCTTATAAGATCACTTTCTTGTCCGTCTGTCTGTCTGTCTGTCCGTCTGTCTGTCCGTGTGTCACCATCGATTATCTCAGGAACGGGTAGAGCTAGCAAGTTGAAATTTATACCATATACTAAGGTCTATAGTCCCTATTGTGAGTATAAAAATCAAGGTCCTGAGTAAACACTATAAAAAGATATAGGCAAATTTAGGTTTTCGTGAAAACTTGTGAGTACCAAAACTTACCTTAATTATCAACTTTTTTTATTTTTCGGAATTTTTCCTTTACTTGTGCTGGAAGACCTTGCTTGTAACCAAAATTGACAATTCTAGGTCAACCGGAAGTACCCTAGAGGTTTTGGGTCGAAAACCTAAATGGTAGTTCCCGTTGACCTAGAATAACGAAATTTGGCAAAAAGCAAGGTCTTATAGCACAAATAAAGGAAAAATTCCAAAAAGTTAAAAAAGTTAAAAATTAAAGGGTGTTCCCATACATACATAGTTGACGCCAGTTAAAATTGTCCTCCGAGTTGTATGGGTGCTCATACAATTAAGCGGACTAGCTTAATTGGCACCATGGCTAGTTACGGAACCCTCGGCGTACGAGTTCGACTCGCACTTGACCGGTTTTTCATAATACGATACCTACTTATCGATTTTTAGTGGTATTTTTCGACCGATCGCGTAGTGATCGACGCGGGGCAGATTATGCGTAGGCAGTATGCGTTTACCTTAAATGTACTGAGCTGAATTGTGTGTTCGAAATTCTTGATAAAAGATACGACCAAAACCGGATCCAAAAGGTTTAATAAATATTACTTACCTCCTACATTATTTGCTTCGAAAAAGAACTCGAGAGTTGCCAAAATTTGTATAGATGTGCACCACAAATAGTCTTAATGCTGACCTACGGGGCTAAAAAGTCCGCAATAGCAGAATCATAATAATAATAACTTTATTTCAGGCAACACTAGAATAAGTTACAAGATGTTATTTTACTTAGTCTACGGCCCATAGAAATAAATACCTTAAAACTAACGTACATATAATATGATTCGTATTATTCTAAAGTGCTAAATCGTAGCAAAAGGAAATACTCAGCAATAGGGAACTCCCACAATTTTTTTTTATGATTTTATACGATAGGTTATATCGTCAAATAACCGTCATAAAAATTCCAGCGCCGAAATACTAAAATTTTATAACAAAAATAATTTTTGAAATTTACCAACATTTTCACGCATCTGAAACACGATTATTATTGTTGTCACAGATTACTGTTGTAGTAACAATTTGTGAACTTTGACGTGTGACGTCAAATTGATACTAAGTACAACAGTAATCTGTGACAACAATAAGTTCGAGTATAGGAATTGTAAAAATTAAAAAAAAAACTTATCTATGGATCGTCATATCTGACTCGTCCTTGACTTTTCTTATGAACTCGTGACGTCACATCCTTTCACATCCTTTTCAAGTATTTTGAAATTCCTACTATTTTTTGCAATTTTTAAAATTTATTTTCTAATCGAAAATGGTTTAATATTAAATAAAAACCGGTCAAGTGCGAGTCGAACTCGTACGCCGAGGGTTCCGTACCTAGCCATGGTGCCAATTAAGCTAATCCGCTTAATTGTATGAGCGCCCATACAACTCGGAGGACAATTTTAATTGGCGTCAACTATGTATGTATGGGAACACCCTTTAATTTTCAACTTTTTTAACTTTTTGGAATTTTTCCTTTATTTGTGCTATAAGACCTTGCTTTTTGCCAAATTTCGTTATTCTAGGTCAACGGGAACTACCATTTAGGTTTTCGACCCAAAACCTCTAGGGTACTTCCGGTTGACCTAGAATTGTCAATTTTGGTTACAAGCAAGGTCTTCTAGCACAAGTAAAGGAAAAATTCCGAAAAATAAAAAAAGTTGATAATTAAGGTAAGTTTTGGTACTCACAAGTTTTCACGAAAACCTAAATTTGTCTATATCTTTTTATTGTGTTGACTCAGGACCTTGATTTTTATAGTCACAATAGGGACTATAGACCTTAGTATATGGTATAAATTTCAACTTGCTAGCTCTACCCGTTCCTGAGATAATCGATGGTGACACACGGACAGACAGACGGACAGACAGACGGACAGACAGACAGACGGACAGACAGACAGACAGACAGACAGACAGACAGACAGACAGACAGACGGACAAGAAAGTGATCTTATAAGGGTTCCTTTTTTTACCTTTTAAGGTACGGAACCCTAAAAATAATTAAACACACATACCTCTAAAGCAACAATGTTCATAATAAAATACATTTAACCCGCTTTTGAATCAGACGCATATTGCCTATTGCTTTACCTATTGTGGCAATTTTACAATTCTCCACAAAACTGCCAATAAGATGAATTGCCGATACGAATCACTAGTCGAATGATAAATTGTCAATTTTGTGATTTCTAATACTAATCATATTATGATTCTGAATCCTATGATGAATTGTCAATTTTGTGATTCCTAATACGAATCATACTATGAATCATTTATGATTCTGCTATAACGGCCTTTTTAGCCCCGCTGTAGTAGATCATTCGCATAGCATAGATCATGCTTCAATTCTAATAATGTATAGATCAAGCTTGGTTTTCAAGTTGTTACGAATATTATCACCGTGGCAAAATAGATCAAAATGTTATGACAGTTTTATCTGTTTGTTCTAACTCAGCTTGGTTTAACATTATGGATTTTAAATTGATTCTGGTTTCAATAAACTTAATATGGAGACTGATGTATGAAAATAAAACTAAAGATGTATATTATGATAAAAAAAATTAGAAATGAGGTTAGCTTTTTTTTAGTTTAGAGTATTACTGGGTGTAACATGACTACTTCCGAAAATTTAAAGTTTATTCAGATCATGGTTAAAAAAAATTGCTTTCTGAGTCAGGAAAGCTTCAAACTATGAAGCTCTGTTAAAGTTTTCGATAGTTATTTTATTACACCCATCAAAAGATATGTAAATAAAAGCAATGAGAAACTTATGCCTCGTCCACACTAAGGCACAAGTCGCAATATAAGATGAGACGACGCTCTTGTATCGGGCACAATGTATCTAAATCTCATCAAATCATACAGAAAATTTATTACTTAAATTTTAAGAATATTGTTGGCCAAGTGCGATAATGACAAGACCGTGGACGGGGCAACATTATAATATTTTTTAATTTTTGGTCCCTTTCCGCGGCATGCATAGCAGTCTTTTCGGATTTTTTAAACCCACCTATTAACTTAACGTGAACTCTAAACGCCTCTACCCTTTTAGACATTTTCAAAGATCTTGAATTTCCCAAAGATTATAAATATATTACATATGTTTATTTGCAACTTGTGCCAATACCTTGTGCCGAAACTGTTTGAAATAGTGAGGACGAGCCTTAAGCATTCACTTAATAATGTACACTTCTCAATGGATCTAGGCACTCGTGAAGTTAGCCGTTTCGCTGCGCAGTAGAAAATATTGTATGAAAAAGCTGCACTGCGCATCGAAACTAACTTCACGAATGCCTAGATCCATTGTGAGAAATGTACCATGCATGTGGTAATTATAATATTGTGATATTTCTTATGTACACAGAATATATTGATAGCTTGTTATAGTTTTAAGTTTACGTTGATTTCAGGAAAAACATCCAACCAATGACACGCGCTTAAAACATTTGAATGTTTATGCATTGGAATATGATATGATTCAGAAAAGTATTGTAGTAAAGTTCAATTTACAATAGATGACTATTATAATATAAAAAAATGCAATACCAAATGTAGTGCCTTATGAACTAAGGCAGTTCCTGTGTACGTTTAAAATGAGATTGGCGTGTGCTTTTTTCAATAAAACGAATAAAAGATATTGAATTGAAAATGTTTATTTGCAAAAATTAAAAGTTAATTATCAAATTATTTTGTAAATATTGCTATTAAAAGCTAAAATGAGTTAAAATATATAATCTAAAATAATATAGGTACCAATATAAAGTTATAATACAAAAATGCACGATTTGTAATGAAAATAATGAGTCGTTATGTATCATAATCCCCAGTATGAAATAAGACAATAGGGTTATTTTGTTATCCCCACTACACAATTTAGTAATGTTGCAACACGCGTGAACTTACTCGAAAATATAATCGATTTATAATGGATTTTAAAAACCTCAGTGAGGCATACCGTACACCTTCACAATAAATTGCGAAGTGGGGAAATCATTTTTTGTATTGTCCTGCAGTGCAATTCAGACTTCCGAAAATGCATCCGATTCGATGATTTTCTACGAAGTTTTTTTCAGCTAAGGAACGGTACTTTCCGAATTCGGAATACATTCCGAGAAGGTCTGAGTCGCACTGCTGATCGATTTTCGTAATGGGGATTATGAAAATAATCCAAAAATTGCTGTTAATATTTGTTTGTCAATAAAATGTTGAATCAACGTCTCTTCATTTTCTTCGTTGCGTCTCTAGCTGTTCCGATGCATTCTTCGCAGCTGTAAATAATTCAAAAACGAAACCTGATAATTAGACAATTTAAGTTACCGCTCACTTATAAACTCCACTCAACTTCTGTGAAAATTGAAACCGTTTAAACTATTGCCATTCTTTTTTGTTAGTTTATTAGTTAGTGACAAATAGTGACAGGTCGAATTTTATGCCCCCAAGTATTATGGCTAGCTTTTATTGATTTTTTTATAGTCCCGTATTTAAAAGGGAACAAAATTCGTAAGTACCTACAGAAAGTGTCGAGCCGACTGGCTTATGAAGGAAGGTCAGCTAGTCTAGTTGTAAATAAATTCAACTTACTTCATCTGCCTGTCGAGCCAGAACTCCTGGGTGGGCAAGCAATGCGCGCGTAGCTGCCGGTTGTCCCAGGACACGGAGTCCATACGCCACTCCGGAGACACAAACGGCTGCTGCAACTTTGAAATGGATAGCTGCAAACGAAGTAAGGCTTCACTTTCAAAACTTTCGTGAGTTGTCACCGAAAAGTCAAGAGAAAACACCCAGACTCGAGACAAATATTTGCAGATCATACATACGCCACTCCGGAGACACAAATGGCGGCTGCAACTTTGAAATGGATAGCTGCAAACGAAGTAAGGCTTCACTTTCAAAACTTTCGTGAGTTGTCACCGAAAAGAAAACACCCAGACCCGAGACAAATATTTGCAGATCATACAAACATTTGTCCCGCGGCGGGGATCGAACCCGCGACCTCCTGCGTCTCCGGCGGGTCTTCACCCACTGCGCCACAGAGGTCGTCAAGTACCTATGTATTTTTCTAGACATCTTGAAGATGTCTAAAGATCTGAGACAATGTCCGTCGTGCTTTAGCGATACAGTCGTGATAATATTAAATACTTAATTAATTGTTGTTTCCGGATTTACTTACAGGATCCGCGGGTGCTGGCCTGCCCGGGAATGGCGCCTTCGCGTTCACGAAGTTGGCATTGGTGAGGGGATCACGCATCGTGTACATATTCGAGGTTGTGTACACGTTGTCCACTAAGATCTTTCGGGGACTGGAAGTGGAAGACAGTTATTGCATCTAAAGCTGTTGAAGAGGAAAAAAGTGAAGGCTTTGAAGAGGAGTGGTAAGTTAAGTTTTTTTAATTATTATTATTAGCCATTTAGGTATGTACCACTGCTGGGCAAAGGCCTCCCCCCATTTTCTCCACTCCGTGCGATCTTGTGCATTCGTGGCCCATTCTTTTTCGTCGCGCCGTTCGCCGTTCGCCGTCTTGTTCTCTGTCTGCCGCGTGGTCTCGATTTTTTGAATACCTACCTATGTTTATTAATATGAGTTCTAGTACCTAACGGAGTTTTTAGGCCGCCTGAAGGCCTCCATGGCTTAACGACTTAAACCGACCGACAATTTAACGTGCCCACAGAAGCGCTCAGCTGTTAATGCCACTTGCATGAGTGGGTGACCCGGACCCCATCAAAATGGTTGATTTATCAAGAACATCTAAGCAAGCTACACCACTAAGGACCATGGAAATAGGAAGGCGATGTTATTTCTGTAAATGACTTGCCCATCTTCCATATCGTCCAAGCTTGCAGCTGGTGTGATCACGAGTCTTGGACGTGTCTTTTGAACCTCTTTGCGTTCCAATTTTCAGGGGCGGCTGCCCCTGAAAATCCGAATCACTATTATTGAGAACTAGGTCGAGTATTCAAAATGAAGTTATCGCCCCCCTTGCCATATTACAATCGCTTCTTACGACATCTCTTTCTATCTAATTCTTTTGTTCTGACACTTCCCCATACATTTTCTGTTTCAGATTCGATTAACAGCGTTAGGAGGCGATTAAAGTCTTTACTCAACTTTACAGTAGGAATACAGGGTGTAGGCAATGCCATAAGAATGTATTAACGTAATTAGACATCTAGGATGAAATCCACTCAAATCTTCAGGCATTCATAACTCTGTACCTACTTATCTGTAGCTTGGTGCTTTGGTGTTTTTAGTTTTGGTGCTTCTAGGCCCGCTAGTTAGACAGCTAGCGGGCCTTGAAGCACCAAAACTTGATTTTGTAGCAAAATACCCATGCTAAACGATTTCTCAAAACTTATACGGTTACTCACATACGGTTTTTGAATCTCGTAAGGATTGGTTCCCACAACATCTTTCGGTTTTCTAAAAAGGTCAAACGGTACATTAGGCACACGCCAGTCAGTCAGAGCATGAATATCCTTCAGGGGAGGTGGCCTGATCCTTAAGCAGGTTCCTTTGCTCTGATACTTAGTCGTTATGATTGGAGTAATCTCGCCACCCCTAAAGTCAGTCCTAGCGCTACTTTCGTAATTAAAGAGCATGGATTCGTAACGTCTTTTGTGGTCAGGCATTGTAATAAAATAAAATAATACAAAAAAAGTAATTATCAAAATAAACACGCTCCTGAAAGATTCGCTGAAAAAATAAGACAGTTCGTCATGTCGAAGCCATGTTTTTTTTTGTCCCTCGTCATTTTGAAGAAGGTCCTACCTACCTACTTAAGTCCGTTAGACGCAAGAACCTTCTATATCAGGTTCTTGGTTAGACGATAACACTAACGAAAATATTGGAATCAATCTGACCAAAAAATAAAAAGCGCAGCGGGGTATAATAATGTTCTGTGCCAACGGAATTCTAAACTTAAAGCATCCATCTGAAGGTACAAACTTTTTTTAGATGACAGTTTTAACTAACATTCAAAAGTAATCCAACATAAGTCAGTCAGCGTCAGTCAGCGTCAACTTTTTGTTGCGAAATCGGGAATATCGCGATACATTTTCCCAAGCCATCTCCAAGTAAATCTGCAGGATGCCAGATTCTGAAACCAGGGCAGACTCCATGCTGTTCGACTACGGGACAACGTACAGAACAGACTTCCAGAGGATCGAGATCAAGGCTCCAGTCCTCACGACTTACAAGAAGAAGGAGAAACGTATGATGATAAGGTGATAATGCCGTCCAAGGTCAATTTCGAACACAGCAACTGTATTGTTCTGGGCAGGGGTAACAGGGTTTAACTCTATGTTAGTTCCGATTTCGTGGTTTTCCCCTTTGTATTTTCCCATTGTGACTGCAGTAAGTAGGTTGTTGTGACCTATTGGAGAAAGTAGAGGTAGGTACCTACTGGCACATTTGGGGCATGTTAGTACGTGACATCATTTTTCGCGATGTAGGTACCTACCTAAATACCGACAATGTTCTTAAATTGCAAGAGGCGACTACGAAAAAAACCGTACCGTACCGCAAGTCCCCCTTACCCAGATAAATATTCTATCTACTTATGATATTTTTACGTGCGAAATTCTCAAATGTTTCTATAAGTTTTCTGATTGCAGGTCTACTCCTTTACGGGATGTCCACACTCTGTCTGACTGGAAGTCAGCTGCGATCCCGTTCGACCTACTGCTGAAGAGGAAGGACATAGTTGGGACCAACCCGTATACCGTGCAGAAACCTTATGTAAGTGGCAGAAGATTAAAATAATTTAAAGAATGCAGTAGGACTGTCAACATCTAAACCATCCTTTCCATTTAATTTGTTTATTCCACTTAAAAAACTGGTCAATTCGGGTGTAACTGATTTAGGCGCGGATTTCTTCACGTTTTCCTTCATTATTTTAGAGCTCATGTTATTGCACTAGAGTTCATGTTTTCATCATTGCACCACAGGATATTTTCGAACCAAGAAGTCCGTACCGTAGATAGGTACACTCCCGGTATTCAAATCTTCGACCTTCGGATTGAATATCGTAGTACAATCCACTGGCCAACGCGGCTTTCAGTTATGAACAGTTAAGTAGAGATAACATAACGCCCATGGATCAAAACATGATCAATTTTATCAATAACTTTTACTTTTTCAATAAAACCTCTCACTTAGGTACCTACTCTACAAAACCTCGTCATTTTCATATAATTAAAGGAAAAGCCGACAGACCCAGGTCGAGAGGAAGCCCAGCGGACGCGGCCCCGCGTCGTGATGACGCCAGCAGTCAGCATGGATGACGTCACGGACCGGCGCGCGCGGACCATCCTCTGTGACGACATGTACACCAGTGACATGACGCGGGGGCTGCGGGAGGCGGTGTCTCCATACTTCAGTGTAAAGGCACCGCTTCCCGGCCTGCCTACTAATTCTAATCCGGTAAGATACTACAACCCTTAGGAGATAATTTTCCGGTTGATCTTTCTCTCAGCCACCAGGTGCCACCCATTTCAAATTTATTCATTTGGAACATAAACACAGGTATACTTACAATGAAATCTAACGTTGACAGCTGTAAAAGTAAAAAACTGTGTAGCAGTGTCAGCGCCCGCCTCCAGAACAGAACAAGGACTGTGTTCCACGATAGTATTCTGCGTGAGGATGGACAATGGAGACCCTGTAAAGCCACTACACGCTGGCGCAGGCTCGCCGAGTGAATGCCAATTCCAACGTGTGGGCAGCACGATTTGCCTTGCTTTGCCATCGCTCGCCTGGCTGGCCGAGTGAATACAAGCTCCAATTTGCATTGGTTTGCACTCGCCTTCGATCGTGCGTGTGGCTTTGGCTCGCCCAACTTAGATCACTTGTGACAATTACTAAGTAGAAGGACGGCTAACCTCTACCTATAGTAACTAAAACCAACGGCTATAGAAAAAAAATATTAATATAAACGTATTATATTCGTCAGATTACTCTACCCAAGCTGCAGTTTCCAGTGGTGTCGCCGGAGTGGAGGATGGAGACGGTCACGTGGGATGGAGACCAGCTCAGGGGGTACTGCGACCCCACCAATGAGTTCTGGTTGAGACAAGAGCTTTCTGAGTAAGTTCACATACCCGCCATCATCGCTTTAGGTTGAGCCTGGTAGGTACCTACCTATGCTATTATTTTTTTTCTATCATAAAAAGTAGACTACTTAGGTAAGTACCTACATCGTAGGCTTCGTTTTGATTATTTTTATGCGTGGTCACAAGATAATTAACATTTTGAGTAAGTATTCCAAACTCAAATGAATCCAACATTCCGACATCCAGCAGTGCGATTCACACGTCTTGGAATGCATTCAACTCGATTTTTTTTTCAGCAAAGAAACGTCACTTTCCGAATTCGGAATACATTCCGAGAAGTTGTGAATCGCCCTCCTGGCTGGTCTCTTAAAAATTAAAATGGTTTCTTATAGTGAGTCCTATCTGTTACTGGATCCGAGTCGGATGCCTATTTAAGATCTTGGCCTGTAACGTTGTTAAATCGCGAAGAGTAAAAGAAGGGAAATACATACAGTTTACATAAAATCACTCCTGTATCCCATCATAGGGGTAGGCAGAGACCACAGATCTCCATTTGCTATGGTCCTGACACACTTCTTTCACTCTCATCACATTCTTCATGCGAGCTTTTTATAAATTTTCTTAAATTTATAGGTGCAGAGCATGTGACGAGACGAAAGTCGTGGAAGCTCACAGGAAAATGAAAGCTAGCAGACGCTGAGACTTTGCATGTTACTAACTTTTATCGCTCATTTATTTGTTACAGAAAGTTTTTATTTTAGTTACTTACCTACCTACTTAGGTATTTAATTTTAGATTTATAGATACCTATTGGATTGCTAGACTATTTTTAAAAAAATATATTTTGTTAATTTGTTTTAAGTTTAATAAATAAATGTACCTACTTAAACAAATATCTTATTAATCAAATCGATCCTGCACTGTAAACGCGTAAACTATCAAGATAACAGAGAAAATGTATGGGATATGTAGGTACTACCTACCTACTTTAATGATGTTATTCAAAACTGCCTTCGGGTTTTAAACCAAGACGCAATCAGGTAAGAATTATGATTTAGTGGAATTAAACAGCAGAAAAATAATTTAAATAATTTATTTAAAATTCACCAATAATTTACACCAAGTAAAATAAACATTTGTAATACATTGAAATAATATTACAAAAATAACTATGATATCACAAAACAGGTAAGTTTCATGGGAATCACCCGAGATAATAAAAATATACTGATGCCAAATTCTGTGCAGATTCTATATTATTTGACGAATGTAGAGAAATAACCAAGAGACGGTATTTATGAAACGGACTCATTTTGTAGCGGATTTACTTAAAATATGTGGAAGAGGGACAGCTATATTTAGTAATTTCAGCTCTAAATCGTGCACAGAATCAACATCACTCTCTCACTAATAGGTACTATACAATTCTAGAAGGGGAGTAGTCTAGAAGCCAATATGAATTCAGCCGCACATTTATAGTCTGACACAAAATAATAGAAATAAATAGGGGCGCCACTGTGCAAGCTAAATACGCGAAATAGATAAATTCTCTTTTAGAAGTAAATTATTACTTCTGACTGACGTCTTCGGCACCTGTACCATAGACAAGAAACCTGTACTTTACCATAGATTGGTAGAGAAAGGGTTTCCAATGTACTGAAATTTTAGTTGCCGTGTCTACCCGTTTTTGCCGGACTATAAATGAGTTGCAATATTGCATTTCTGAAATAAAATTAACTGATATTAAATAAGTATAAAAAGAAGTTAGAAGGGTGATTATTGCACATTGAAGGTATTATCTTTTTTTTTTGGGTAGGTATTTTTACTTTGGCCAATATAACTGCTATCTATGGTCCCAAAAGATCACTAATCTAGAAAAAAATATATATTCTAAACATGTTGGGAGCTATTTAAAATTCGCGTTTTGATTTGGCGGTTATTTCATAAAAGCATATTTTCTAGATAGGTAGTTGACTATAAAAAATTTCTAGATGTATGTATGTAGCTATTTAAAAAAAGTAATTTTAAGGCTTTTCAGGTGCGCCAAAACGCGCAATTCTTAACTACTTCCTGACGGGTCCAGCAGATAAAACTAGTAAAATAATAACGAACCTGTTGCCTTTTACTTAATCACTGTAATGTCGCGTTAACACGCTCGCGAGCAAACAGACAATTTAACGAGCCCATTATCTTTTGTCGCGTTCGGTCTCCTTGAGATGAGAGTGACAGAGCTACTTGCTACAGACAGAGCTACAGAGCTTGATCTGATTATTTATATATTATCTGACTGAATGTCTGTTTGCACATGAGCGCGTAAACGCGGTATAAAATACTTAGTACACTACGCGTCTACTTAGAGATCACATATTCAATACAAAAATATTTGAGGCGCGCTCAGTTTTACCAAAAAGTTAAGTTAACACAGAGGAAAACTAACAGATTAAGATTGCCTTTTAATTTAGCTGGAAGTTATAAAGTATTATGTATATATTTACAAATACTTATATAGGTATTCTATCAGTTATCTGGTTCCCATAGTATAAGCTTTGCTTAGTTTGGGGCTAGATGGCGCTGTGTCAAATGTCCAGTAATATTTATTTATTTATTATTAGTGATATTTTGTTTGGAGTTTTTTTTTTTGCTGTTCTGACTAAGTATCTGAATACCGAATATATTTGTATGAATTACTGGTTATATTTCTGGTAAAACCACGCGAGCCTTCCTTTACTTAAATACATTTTTGTAAAGCTTAACGCTATTGTTAACTGATCCGCGGTTTTCCATTGATATAATCGATATCCTTAGATGCGACGTCTGCTTTGAACGACCGCGTAGTTTCAGAGAAGAGTAAGCTCACACATCAGCAGGCTGATTGTCTAACTTGTCTCAGACCTCACATTGGTCTCAAACTGTCAAAACGATCGTGTAAATATCTTTTGTGGCGTTTGGTCTTGTTGAGATGAGGGAGGCAGAAATACATGCGTGGTCACTGAACTGTCATATTTGACTGTTTGAGACCGATTTTGGTCGCTATCAAAGATTGACAATCAGGGGGAGGGGTAAACCAATGTTGAAATTGACGTGGTTCTTTCTTTCCACGTCAATTTCAACATCAATTTACCTAACACTTTTTTTTTACTTTCACATGCAAAAAACAATGACATGGATTTTAGGCAACATGATATTCAATTCAATTTATTAATTACACTTATGGGTGTTTACATTGGTAGTTTCAAACATAAACCCTGTTAGGGCGCCGCAATGTTGCATTGTATAACGATAATATTGTATTGTCTTACGATATAAATCAATGTGTTATGAAAAGTGAGCTGTGAAAGGTGACAAAGATTGGACTTGTGTCCACACCCTGTACATGTTCGTTAGTTTTCTATGTCATGGTACAGATTAATGAGTGACTGATGAAAGTATGGTAAATGGATCTTATACTCAATCTGTTTTTGGTCAATTTGTGGCATGGAAGGTTTTGTACACGGAAACACAAGGTTAAGTTGACTCATTTAAGAAAGACAGTATTTGTAATGTAGAAGACTTTTAATACTTTTGGAAAATAAACATGGAAAACCAACAGAAAGTCATGTTGTTTTCATAAACGAACAAGAAAACATTACATGATCTTCAAACGGCTGAACCGATTTTGATAAAACATATCTTAGAACCAACGCTAGAAAATCAGCATTCAATTTAAAAAAAACTGCATTTAAATCTGTTCACCCGTTTATGGGAGTGGCCACATTGCGTTTTCCGCAGCGCGTTTTAAATTAAATAAACGCGCTGCAGAAAAGGCAATGTGTCCACTCCCTAAGAGCTACATTTTCACATTCATGTTTTATTAGCTCAAAATAAAATTTGGTACATTTTGCTCTCAATTTTAAAACTAGTTTTAAAAGTATGACCAACAAATTAATTTATTCTACATCATTTATATTAAAAGCACACTTCCGGTCTATGCTTAGCAAAGACAATTTATATACAAGTTTAAATATAATTTCATATAGGACGTTATTTTTACCGATTTACGATGGTCACTTCATTATATATCCACAACCTAATACAATGACTACTCTACAACTATTTACATAAGATACATAATTTATTAAAACAAAATTCTCTAATATTTTGGTGACTGATTTATAAATGCCCTCTGTCTAATTCATTATAAAAAATCTATTAAATTCATGTATTTACATGAAAATTAATGATACATTAAACTATGGGTTACTATAGTCCTGTTAAAAAAATGACTTTGACATTGACACTTCAAAGGAATTGATAGTTATTTGACATTGACATAAGAACAAACATGTCCGCCACAGAATTATTTGCCTGTCTTGTATTATCCTATTTGTGGTAATAACTGTAAAGGCGCGTACAGATGTTGGCCCAGGGTCGCATTGCCTCTCTTCTATCTCCTCGCTCTCGCCTTGAATCGATTCGCCTTCTCGCTCGCACTCGCCAAAGCTGGCCTAGGTTGGCCCAAAATGTGTCAACATACGTCTTAATAAGATACCTATTGATTTTGACCAAAATGAGTCTCTGATAGTAAAATAATAAAATTAAAAGTTTAAAGAAACCCCTGACACAAATGAAACAGTTTAGAACACTCGATCAAAACACCTTTCAATCAAAAAAATCGCATCAAAATCGGTCGGCCATACGTCCAGGAGCTATGATGCCATAGACAGACAAACAGACACCCCTCCTTTTCTTCGGGGGTTAATAATAAAACAATTTGGGACAATTGATTCGGACAGGACCGAACGGGACAG
Source organism: Camptogramma bilineatum (assembly GCA_958496255.1). Classification (NCBI taxonomy): domain Eukaryota; kingdom Metazoa; phylum Arthropoda; class Insecta; order Lepidoptera; family Geometridae; genus Camptogramma; species Camptogramma bilineatum. Next base: position 16,021,486 of record OY292453.1, read on the forward strand.
GAAGTGAACAAAATTCAATGAAAGCATTGTCACCTTCATGTCTCTGGTATTCTTAGACACGTTTGAATCAGTGTTATATTCGCTTACATACGAACAAGATGTCGGTTTACTGAAAAGGCTAAAACTACCTGTATTATTTCATCAATGTAATCCCCCCTTAACCCATTAAGTTCGGGGGAAACCTAGTTAATCTTTGTATTTCGGAACCCTTGGACCCCTTCCCTTATCAAAGATCTTTGTATTTTGGAACCCTTGGACCCGTCCCCCCCATAGGATTAACACCCGATTACTGAAACGCTACTTAGTTTAAGTGGTGCTTATCACTGATATTAATTGTCATCTTTGTTTACGATTCTGAAGAGTAAAAACGTCTCTTTGTTTCTACTTAAATATTTCAGAAGTACTAACTTAACTATTTGATAGTTAAATACAGCTCAGATATGTATTTAAGTAGCGTTTCAGTATTCGGCCGTAAGTCTGATACAAAGGCTTGGTGATGTTAGTTAAATAACATTTAGCGAGATCTTAAAATGGGACAGAATAATAATTGGTCTTGTCACATTTGGCCCATACATAGTACATCGCAAGTGGTAAGGCCTAAATTGTCTACGACTACCTGTATTGTTTTCGTCAATCAGGGACGTTGATTTCGGCCCAAATGGGACAGAATGGGCTAGCCGGCCCGCCCCACGACCAACCCCGCGGTATGGCGAGATGGCTTAGACCACATTTGATAGCTCCGGAATGTCCGTTGAAGTTACTCGTGTCTATAGAGCCCGGGCATAGGATGCAACTCGTGCCTTTCGCGCTGGCGTCGACGGTTGTCACCACTTCTTTGTCTAATAGAGGCTCGAAGGTGTTCAATGCTGAAAAGAAAGATTGTTGATTATAATCATAAATTTTATAAAGAAGAAACCATCAAATACAATCTAGTCGATTTTGTAGTAAGAATATTTAGACATTGGCAGATCCTAACAAAATATCTAGGGCCTCTATTAATAAACTCCGCTCAACTTGTGTCTAAGTTGCGCAACGGATTTAACTATTGCCATCCTTATTTGTCACTGTCTAACAAACAAGGATGGCAATAGTTAAATCCGTGGTGCAACTTTGACAGAAGTTGAGCGGAGTTTATTATTAGAGGCCTAGAGGTGTGTGAAACTTGAATACTAGTTAAACAATGCTCAAGATTCGCCCTGTCACTATTTGTCACTATCTAAACAAAAAGGATGGCAATAGTTTAAACGGTGTTTCAATTTTGGCACCAGTTGGCAACCGAACCAAACCACCGGATGATCACCAAATCACAAAATAATGCTGGACTAATGCTTTTGTGCTCTAAGTAAATAAATCCGTTCCCATATTATAAATGTGAAAGTGTGTTTATTTGTCCTTTCACGTCAAAACAGAGCGACGGATTGACGTGATTTTTTGTGTGGAGATAGTTGGAGGGCTGGAGAGTAACATAGGCTACTTTTTATCCGGGTACCACGCGAGCGAAGCCGCGGGCAGCAGCTAGTGTTATACACATATGAGACATACATTACATATGAGACGGAATGTTATCACGACAAACTTTGTCACGTCAGACTTTCAGAAAAGGATTAAAACAACATACATTGTATGTAATCGTACATTTAGTTGCGATAATTCGACGACGAAATTAGATAACATTTAGATCTAGATTAGTTTTAGTAACTATGTGACAGACAATACAGGAATTCTTTTGAAAAGTTATTGTAATGTGTAATGATTGATTTTATCGTCGCGTGCCATGCATTACATGCATAGAGCAACTTATCGACCATTGCAAGTAATTTCGGTCTAAATTCACTGTTCATTTCAAATTGATCGTAGTGAATTGAGTAGCCTATTGCTTTTGTCTTTGTATTATAAATGTATGCGTTTATTGCCTTGTTTACAAGCGAATCGAATTGTTAATAGATTGCTAATTAATCTGTGAATGACCTATGATCGATTGCGCTATTGAACACCTGCAACACAATGTTTAATAAGGAATTTATATTTACTGATTATAAAGTACTTATGTTGACCTTTGGAAGACTGTCATGTGTTTCTTATATGATAGAGATGCGAAAATGTCTCTAGTGAAGTGGTGAGTGTTGAAGTTGTGACCTTTTTTTTTCTAAGTTACTATTAGACCCAAGGCAGTTAGATGTTATGCTATTGACGTCGCTTGCAAAAAAATATATAAATACTAGCGGACGCCCGCGGCTTCCCCCGCGTGGACAACTATTTTCTCATCCCACGGGAACCGTGCCATTTTTCGGGATAAAAAGTAGCCTATATCCTATTCCCGGTTATTATCTATCTACATTCCAAATTTCATCAAAATCGGTTAAGTAGTTATGGAGATACATGGTAACAAACATTCACACACACACGGACTTTCGTAGGATAGTAGGATTAGTAGGATAGGATATAATATTAGTAGGATTTAGGACCTCATACACATTAAGTACCTACCTACTTAATATTGGTATTAGATGAAGCGCTCGTGACGTAGCTTGCTTAGGCGTTCTTGATAGATCGTTGAAGTTAAGCAACGTTGTGCGCGGTCACAATTTGGATGGGTGACCGCAAGTGGTATTACGAATTGAGCGCTTTCGTGCTTCTGCTTCGGAGGGCACGTTAAGTTAAATTGTCGGTCCCGGGTCGTTAAGCCAAGACGGAGGCCTTTAGGCAGCCTAAAAACTCCTTCACTAGAGTTGGCCACTTGCTCATACGAACTTACGAGTACTTAGGTACTTTTATTTGTATTAGATAACATTTCTCGCAAAACATGGAAAATAATGAGGTACATCTTTGGCCAGCTACTGGCCACTATAGATTTTAAAAACTTTTCTTCTTTGACATTATAATATACTCACAAGTGACATTGTCCCTCGCACAGAACTCGCCCAGGCACACCAACTGCGAGCCAGCATCGTTCGCCCTCTCAGCTACTGATTGCACTTTCTTCACTTCCTCCTCGCTCAGCCGATCGTTGCACTGCACGTTGACTAGAATTATCGGCCGCCCGCATAGTAGGAACGCTGGAAAGATAAAAAAACCTTAGGCCTCTACGTCGTGGCCGAAGGCCAGCCTCAAACCCTGTCAGAAGATCTGCG